>CP106730.1:42855626-45255626 GCA_025506655.1 Gossypium rotundifolium
CTTTGATTGCTTTGCTTGCTTGTGAATTAGCCTTTTATGTGTTGCTAAGAGAGGTGTTTTGAATTTTGAATGCGAACTTAGAAGCTGTGTTGGGAAGGTATGATAGTCTTAGTAAGATCGAGTCTGTGACATAAGCGTAAGGTGGTAAGATAGGTTGTACGGACGTTCGTTAGTAAAGTAATTTCGAGGACGAAATTATTTTAAGGAGGTTAGAATTGTAACACCCTGGTTTAGGGGCTAGGTAATTTAAGTATAATTCAGGTGTTGGTAGGTTTTTGGGTGTGTTTGGAGGTGTTTTAGAGGTTTTAAGA
This sequence comes from Gossypium rotundifolium, assembly GCA_025506655.1. Taxonomy (NCBI): domain Eukaryota; kingdom Viridiplantae; phylum Streptophyta; class Magnoliopsida; order Malvales; family Malvaceae; genus Gossypium; species Gossypium rotundifolium. The sequence continues at coordinate 42,855,938 of CP106730.1, forward strand.
ATGCTCGGGTAAAAGAGGAAGGCTTAGGAAATGTTTTAATTTTAGGGTTAAGAAATGGAGCTGGGCTTTAGAGGGCTTAAGAAATTTATTTGGAAGGTTAAGGCACATGAAAGGTATTGGCAAAGTGGTTATCTGTTGCTTGGGGGCTTTGGAAGGTGGCGCCTAAGGGAGCAGGGTTCGAGTTCTTTGGGCAACAACTTTGTTTTATTTTTGCGTCAAGGGATTTGGGCTAAGTAGGCCTTAAAAATAAATGTTCAAGTTGATGGACATGAAAGTCCAATTGGCAGAGTGGCTCTTAGGCGCTACTTAGGCGCTGGAGGGGAGGGAGGTCGCGGTTTCGAGGGCCTGGAGCTGCATTATGGAGTTTTATTTTTGTTGTTTGGTGATGGGCTGAAGTAGGTTGGATTTAAAATAAAATGCTGGGGCCATATGTCATGAAAGTTAAGTGGCCGAGTGGCCTGGGCGTTGGAGGAAGCAGCAAGGTTCCAGGTCCTGTGTTCGAATCAGGAGGGTTGCATTTGGAATTTTATTTTGTTGTGGTCTTTTTGCAGCAGGTTGGAAGGTGTGGGACGGCACATGGGTGTTGCGTTTGAAGTAGAATTCTTGTTGGACAGCAGCTAGTAGTTTAAGCATTTTTGGATTCGATTGGAAGGAGTGATAAGGATGAGTTTTGTATTTTGTTTTTTTTCAATTCGGTGGGATAATGGTTAATATTATTTTATTTTTTTTATCTTGTATTTTAAATTGGAGGGGTGGTCTTTTGCTTTGATTAAAATATGGAAGTGGACTAATTCAAATTAAGTTGAATTAGTGGCCATAGGTGATGGCCGAAACTTGGGTTCTTCAAGGGGGGAGCAAGTGCCGAATTTCCTATATTATGGGCAGCCCTCCTTTTGAATTTCTTTTGGCCATTTGCCGAATTCTTTTAGTCATCATTTGGTGTATTTTTCAGCCATAGTCTTGTGTGCCTAGCCGAATGTTCTAGGGGAGTTCTCTTATTTTTTCTTTTTAACCAAAATCCTCCCAAACAACATTAACCCTTGTCGATTTCTTCTTTGGCCTTTTAGTCAATATTTCTATTATTTTCTTTTAATCCCTTGATAGCCGAAGCTATACTCTTCTAAGCATCCTCTCAACCCTTGTCAAAATCTTCTTTTGATAACCTAGTGTGGTTGGCCGAATATCAGCAAGGGTGATCTCTCCTAGTTCTCCTCCATTCGATTCTAAGGGAAGCTAGCGCCAAGGAGCTTAAAAGGAGGGTCTAGAGTTTAGACTCATCAAGAGGATCAGTGGTGTTTTGGGAGCCAAGTAGAAAGGGACCAAATCGACAAGAGCAGAGGAAGCCTTCGGGATTTCAATTTATTTTGTCAAGAGGAGAAAGGGAAAACTCCCATCCCGAAGTTCAAGAAGAGATCGATTTCTGCTGTACGAGATTGGCCACCGGGGTGTGGGCGTGCAACAGAAAATGATAGGCAGATAACGGTAGTCTCGCTAAGTGATAGCGTCGGGATCGAGGGTTTAGAGCTTCAGGTTATAAGGTGTGTGATTAACCCATCGATTTCAGGGTATATAATATGTATGCGATAGGTGTATGTGTTAAATATGTGTTAATAAGTGCGGTGACTATGTGAACCGGATACCCTTAAAGGGTATGTCGATAAACAGGTTAGTATCAAATCTGTTGAGATGTGGTTACTAATACGTGTATGTGAGTATGTCTATGAATATGAATGTATGCACGAATATCATGTACATGCTTTATTCATTATGTCATTATATTATGTTACATGTGCATGGGTGGGTTTTGAAAGAAGGTGCGGTGTACTTGAGTAAGTGGTTGATGTCGACTTTGTGCTACATCGTGGATTGGCGCCGACCGAGGTCGCGTTGTGGATCTTTGCGATTTAGTTCGCGTGGTTACCTTGATGATATCGGCTTATGCCATATCGTGGCTTGATGGATTCTTGTGTGCTCCATCGTGGTTTGATGTTAGCTACGTGCTACATCGTGGATGGCATTGGTTGCCTTTTGGAGGGAAAAGGAGAGGGTGACTCGATAGTCCCCGGTGTGTGGTAAGTTTGGTTAAGGGGTGTGTAGCGGATGGACCTTAGGATTGGGTTGGGTTTCATATTGCATGGCTTTGTTATAAATTGATATGGAAATGGGCCAAGCCCAATATGGAATATGAATAGGTATGTTTGAGAACATATGTGGAAATGGGCCAAGCCCAGTAATCAGTGAATTAATGAGAAAAGGGCCTAGCCCAGTGCTTGAATATGATTTGATTGTGGGCCAAGCCCAGATCGTGGTAATGTCTATATGATTATGTTTACATGTTGCATTTGATAATTGGGTTGATTTGTGGCTAACATGTGGGTGGATATCAGTGGTTTTAATTACACCTTTGAGTCAGTGTGACTCACCAATTATTTATCCAACATCGTGGGTGACATGTTGTTCGGACCGGGTCGGAGAGGATGCAAGGTGGCCCATGCAGAAGGAGATTAATTTAATTATTTTTAAGCAATTTTAATACTAAGTGTTTTGTTTAATATTGGTTGTAATAAGGGCCACTTTTGATTAAAGTACTCTTTTTATGGATGACAGAATTTATATCGTTCTTAGGAATATTTTTACAAATGATTTATCTTTTAATAAAATATAATAAAGTTTTAATTCAAACCAAGCTTATTATTTAATAATTTTTAGTGGACACACTTTCCAAAAGTTAACAAAATTTTCAAGTTTTATTCTAAAGACAAAGATTTTCAACCGTCATTCCGCAGTGACATAACCAGGTCCGGTCAAGACTCGTGGGCCGAGTTTGGGGATGTTACAGGGGCACGGCCTTAACACGCCCGTGTAAATTGTGGTCCAGCCCGTGTCTCTATCCTATCGATTTAGGCATGGCTATGACACTCTCGTGCAATATCTGGGTAGAGGCCGTGCTTCAGGTCTGCCAATTGGGGCACGACCGTGTACATCGAGGTCAGGCCGTGTTGGGCTTTCTGTCGACGAGGCACGGTCGTGTAAATCAGGGTGTGACCGTGTGTAATCTAAATATTGGGGCACAGCCGTGTGGCATGAAGTCCAAGCTGTGTCGACTTCTTGGGTTGGCCCACTTTGGTCAGTTTTACACCCGTTTTGCGTCCTTTTTATCCTTGGGTGCTTTCCTGAGTATAAGACATGAAAAGAAAGGATTAAGAGCACTTTTTTACATAAATTAAGGATAAATTCATCCAAATGCATACTAAATGTGGGATTAAAATATGTTACTTTTACGGTTTATCAGTAATATGTGAAAGTGACATTGAATTATATGTGATATATGTGATATTAGTAATATGTGAAAGTGATATTGAATTATATGTGATATATGTGATATTGGTAATATGTGAAAGTGATATTGAATCATATGTGATATATGTGATATTGGTAATATGTGAAAGTGATATTGAATTATGTGTGATATATGTGATATTGGTAAGGTGTGAAAGTGGTATTGAATTATAGTATGAGATGTGAATGAGATGACTCAATAATATGAATGTTCGGGCTTCGAGCGTAGCAGGCCTTGTGTCGGTGAAAGTTTATCAGGCTTATTGCCTAGCAGGCCTTGTGTCGGTGAAAGTTTATCAGGCTTATTGCCTAGCAGGCCTTGTGCCAGTGAAAGTTCATCAGGCTTATTGCCTAGCAGGCTAAATGCCGGTGATTCAATTTCAGACTTTGGTCTAGCAGGCTAAATGTCGGTGAGTAATTTCGGCTTAAGCCTAGCAGGTTTTTAAATCGGTGATGAAATTTCAAGTTTTAAGACATAAACTTTTCTAGCTATGTAATCATCGGGGAAGTAAGTTGATATTACAAGTTATATATGTATGATCGGCCATACAGGTAAGTGTCTACGAGTTATTAAATTGATCTTCTATATTTGGTCAATAAGGTAAATATATATATTTGTGCTAGGTTGTCGGACGTGAATGATACTAATCGATCCTCTATATTCAGCCTGATGCTTATGTTTATGTGACATATTGGGGTTACTTTGATGCGATGTATACGAATGTATGAAATGTCAAATGGATATATATGTGAATATAATTTATTTTATGTGAAATTACTAAGCGTAAAGTATATACTTAATGTATATACACATATATGTGATCCTAAATTATGTGTATCGAAAATATGAGTAGTTGGAAAAGAGTTATTAATTTGTATGTGAACTATATGATGAGATTATAAATTAAAGTTTAAAGGTAAAATAGTGATGATGGTTGAGCTAAATGAGCATTAGCATTTGATATTATTAGATCATTTAAGAACTAAGCTTTGAAATATTGATATTAGATGCTTGGATATATAAGAGGTTAAAATGGACATATGTTTATGTAATTATGGAGGTGAAATTAGGATGGACACGGCTTTTACTTGTTCAAATATTTATGTGAACTTATTGAGTTACATGTATGCGTATTATGAATAGATCATAAGGAGTGAACGTTTTATATTTTGAATTTGATGCTGAGTTGGTAAGTTGTATGCTAATGGTAAGGAAATGATAAATGGTATGTTAAGTGAGGTAAAGGCATTCGATTTTGAAGGAATTTCGAGTTAAGCTATTTTATTCAATGTTATTACTTGATTGTTTTAAAATGCTTGAATGTTCAATTGATAAATCATGATTGCTTAAGACTTACTAAGTTAAATTAGCTTACTCCATGTGTTCATCGTTCTGTTTTATATATTTAGATCAAGCTACGAGCTCAGGGGATCGTCAACAAAGTCATCCACACTATCAACCTATTTTGGTACTTTTAAGTTTGGATTTTGAATTAAAGGCATGTACAGGCTAGACTATGTTTTGAGCTATGAAAATGTTCTTGTATATATTAGCCATGCGAAATGGCTTACTCTTAATGTCAATGGTTTCATTGCTTTATATTTGGATTTTATGTGTGATTGCCTTGTGAGCTCTTTATAAGCATAAATACATATATAAATATGATTGTTATGAGGTAATCTCAAAGGTATCAAATTGGGTTTTATAAGTTGGAATGAGTGCATGTTGACTTTGTTTGAATGGCATATTCGGACAAGGCATGAAGGTGTTCTTGTTGGTTATAATTCGGTTATTCTTTTAGTGATAAATTGCTATGTTTTGGTATGCATTAGGTTATAAATTAGAGTAATTTGGTTTGACCATATGAGTACATTATAAGCATGTTTATATATGGATATAATAAGTATTCAAGTAGTGCATGAAATGGGTAAAAACTTATATGGCAATTGTTAGTCGAATAGAATATGAGATGAATGACTAAGTGAATTCGTAATCATGCTTGAATGGTTCATTCCGATGTAGATAAATTTAAGATGATATGCTTATGTTTCGAGTTATGTGTTTAATAAAGCATGTATATATATTGTATAACTTTATGACATGTTCATTTGTTGGGAAATATGATGATATATAGATAATATAGATTCGAATAAATTTATAGGTGTGATATTTATGCATAATATCTGCAAGAATGTGTGTTTAATATGTAATTTGCTATATGCTTTGTATTTATACACAAATATGACTCGTGTGTATGCTTGGTTTTTGTACTTGCGTCTGGTAATACCTTGTGACCCTAATCCGACGACGAATACGGGTTAAGAGTGTTACATTTGATTGGTCACCTAATATTATAACGGGTACTTTTACAGTTTATGATACTTTTGTGATTGCATTGATAGACCCTGGTTCTATGCATTCATATATATGCATGAACTTAGTATACAGTAAGACTTTGCCTGTAGAGTCTACTAAGTTTGCTATAAAACTATCAAACCCCTTAGGTAAATGTGTTTTGGTTGATAAAGTATGCAAGAACTGTCCGTTAATGTTTAGAGATATCTATTTCCTTGCTGATCTGATGCTTTTGCCATTTGATGAGTTCGATATTATTTTTGGTATGGACTGGTTGTCTTTGCATGATGCTGTTGTGAACTACAAAAGAAAGACTATAGATTTGAGATGTTCGAATAATGAAATTATATGGGTTGAATCTAATGATTTGAATGGATTGCCTGCCGTGATATCGGTATTGAAAGCTCAAAGTTATGTGAAAAAGGGATATGAGGCATATTTTGCTTATGTAATTGATTCGAAAATGTCTGAAAGGAAAATTGAGTCAGTACCTATTGTATGTGAGTTTTCTGATGTGTTCCCTGAAGAGTTATCGGGTTTTTCTCCGATTTGTGAAGTTGAGTTTGGTATTGAATTGATGCCTGGCACGACACCTATTTCGATGGCTTCGTATAAGATGGCACCAACAGAATTGAAAGAGTTAAAGTCATAGTTGCAAGAGTTGACTGATAGAGGGTTCGCTAGACCGAGGTTTTCACCTTAGGGTGCTCCTGTTCTGTTTGTGAAAAATAAAGATGGCACGATGAGAATGTCGATCGATTATCATCAGTTGAATAAAGTGACCATAAAGAATAAATATCTGTTACCCAGAATTAATGACTTATTTGATCAGTTAAAAGGGGCTACTATATTTTCCAAGATTGATCTGAGATGAGGATACTATCAATTGAGAGTGAAAGATTCAGACATACCGAAAACTGCTTTTAGAACGAGGTATGGGCTTTATGATTTTTTAGTTATGCCATTTGGACTAACCAATGCTCCTGCTGTTTTTATGGATCTGATGAACAAATTTTTTAGACCGTATCTAGATCAATTTGTTGTAGTATTCATAGATGACATATTGATTTATGCACGTGATGAAAATGAGCATCCTGAACACCTGAGAATTGTATTGCAAACTTTGAGAGAAAAGAAATTATACGTAAAATTTAGCAAATGTGAATTTTGGTTGCATAAGGTTAGTTTTTGGGACATATTGTGTCAGCTTCTGGGATTAGTGTTGATCCGAGCAAGATTTCTACTATTCTGGATTGGAAACCTCTAAGAAATGTGTCTGAAATTTGTAGTTTTTTAGGACTACCTGGTTACTACTGTTGATTTGTAAAAGGATTTTCAGTGATAGCTACTCCATTGACTAGATTAATTCAAAAATATGTTAAATTTGAATGGTCTGATAAATGTCAAAAAAGTTTTGATCAACTAAAAACTCTATTAACAGAAGCTCCAGTGTTGGTACAATCAGAATTGGGCAAAGAATTTGTGATTTATAGTGATGCATCATTAAATGGTCTGGGATGTGTTTTGATGCAAGAAAGAAAAGTTTTAGCTTATGCCCCAAGAAAATTGAAGCCTCATGAAAGGAACTATCTGACGCACGACCTTGAATTAGCTGCGATTTTATTTGCACTTAAGATATGGCATCATTATCTGTAACGTGAAAAATGTAATGTGTTTTCAGATCATAAAAGTTTGAAATATCTGATGACTCAGAAAGATTTGAACCTGCGTCAGAGAAGATGGCTTGAGTTGTTGAATGATTACGAGCTTGTGATAGATTATCATCTGGGTAAAGCAAATGTTGTTGCAGATGCACTAAGTCAAAAATCATTGTTTGCATTACATACTCTGAATGCCCAATTAGATTTGACTAATGACAGTTTTCTAATAGCTAAATTAAAAGCAAAACCATTGTTTTTACAACAGATATGTGATGCTCAGAAATCTGATAATGAATTACTAGAGAAACGAGCTCAGTGTGAATCGAATTCTGAATCTAAATTTCAAATTTTTGATGATTGTTTGAGATTCTAATATCGTATCTATGTTCCGAGAAATTCGGAGTTAATTCAACTGATTTTGAGAGAAGCACACAATAGTAGTCTTTTTGTTCATCCGGGAAGTACTAAAATGTATCATGATTTGAAACGACACTACTGGTGGCATGGTATGAAACAGGACATTTCTGAACTTGTTTTGAAATGTTTAGTTTGTCAGCAAGTGAAAGCTGAACATCAAGTCCCATCAGGTTTGTTACAACCGATTCTGATTCCTGAATGAAAATGGGATAGAGTGACGATTGATTTTGTTTCTGGTTTGCCTTTAACTCTGAGAAAGAAAGATGCAATATGGGTCGTGGTTGATAGATTAACGAAAACTACCTATTTTATTCCTGTAAGATCTGACTATTCACTTGACAGATTAGCTGAGCTTTATATTTCTGAGATTGTGAGATTGCACGGAGTACCACTATCCATTGTGTCAGATAGAGATCTGAGATTCACATTGCGGATCTAGAAGAAGTTGCAAGAAGCTTTAGGCACGAAATTGCATTTCAGTACAGCTTTTCATCCACAAACGGATGGTCAACCTGACCGGATTATTCAGATTCTCGAAGATATGTTATGATGCTGTATACTTAAGTTTATTGGTTCGTAGGAACAGTATCTGCCATTAATCGAATTAGCGTATAATAATAGTTTTAAGCCAAGCATCAAGATGGCACCTTATGAAGCTTTGTACGGACGTAAATGTCGTACACCTCTGTATTGGACCGAGCTTAGTGAAAATAAGCTCCACGGGGTTGATTTGATAAAAGATTTAGAACAGAAAGTGAAATTGATCCGAGATTGTTTGAAAGTAGCATCTGATCGTCAGAAGTCTTATCGGACTTGAAACAAAAAGATATAGAATTTGAGATCGGCGACAAAGTATTTCTGAAAGTTTCACCATGGAAGAAAGTGCTTCGATTCAGACGTAAAGGAAAGTTAAGTCCTAGGTTCATCGAACCGTATGAGATCATTGAACGTGTTGGGCCTGTTGCTTATAGATTAAAGTTGCCCCCTGAACTAGAAAAGATTCATAATATATTTCATGTCTCGATGCTCCGTAGATATCGATCCGATCCATCACATGATATTGCTCCATCTGAAATTGAAATTCGATCTGATATGACATACGAAAAGGAATCGATCCATATTTTAGCTCGTGAAGTGAAAGAGTTGAGAAACAAAAACATTCCGTTAGTGAAAGTACTATGGCATCGTCACAGAATAGAAGAGGCTACGTGGGAGCCTGGAGATTCTATGAGACAATAATATTCGACTCTATTTAACGGTAAGATTTTCGAGGACGAAAATCCCTAAGAGGGGGAGAATTGTAATAGTCTAATTTATACCCTAGTCGAAACAATGGTTTCGGGACCACGAATCCGAGTCCGAATAATATTTTAATAATTTTCTATGTCTTTGATATGTGATTAAGCATGTGCCAAATTTTCGTAATTTATTTTGTCCGCCTGTGTGTTTAATTTTGCATAAGGATTGAATTGCATTAAATGTGAAAGTTGTATACTATTTGTTAAAGTACCAATATGTTGTGGCTTTGTAAAGTTGGAGGCCTTATATGGCAATTAAGCCAATACTTTGGCTAGTGGACTGCAACAAGTATAAATTATATATGCTTTTATATGTTTATATTATAAGTTATGTAAATATTAATATATTATAAGAGATTATAATAATAAGAAAATGAGTTAGTGGCTTTATTCTATTCATCTTCTTGCCGAAATCATAAAGAAAAACAAAGAACAAAAGCTCAAGGATTTCGACACTTATTAAGCAAAATTTAGGTATGTTTTAGCTTCAAATTTTGATGATTTTTATGTTTTTGAGATTGTTGCTTAGTTGACTATCAAGCCCATGTCTCAATTTGATGAATTGATGTTGTTCATGAGAAATGCCATTGATGCTATGTTAAGCTTTGTGATGATTGAGGTGTTAAATGAAAGATTTGAGCTAGATGAATATGCTTTGTTTTTGAATTTTTGATGATTTTAGCTAAATAGGGCTAAATTGAGAAAATGGTAATTTGAGGTACTAAATTGAAAATTTGATGAAAAATATGGGCTTGTATGAGATGTTGGAACATTTGGCTAAGCATGAGTATAGGTTGATTTTGTGAATTTGATGTTTTAAGAAAAATGGACTAAATTGTGCAAATATGAGGGTTAATATGCAAATAGCCCTAAATGTGTGTCCTTGGATTGAATTGAATGAGTTAATGAATAAAAGAGTTAATTCTAAATATGTATAGATCAAGAAACGAGGAAAATGGACTTAGATCGCGGGAAAGCGAAAGTAACCGAGTAGCCGTTTCCATTCCGATAAATCGAATCCGAGGTAAGTCACTATGCAAATAAACGTACTTATATGAAAGTGTAAATATTCATATGACTAATGTTGATAATGAATGCTATGAGTAATTATGCATTTGAATTCTGAGATAAGATCGATATAGTGACAATGTTCAAAAAGTTCCGTGCAAACCTAGGAATAGATAGGATTAGCTATGTCATGACATAGGTATCTATTATGTTTTATCATGTAAGACCACGTCAGGGACGTTGGCATTGATTTGAGATTTCGTGTAAGACCACGTCTAGGACGTTGGCATCGATATGAGCTATACATATAAGACCATGTCTGAGACATTGGCATCGATATGAGCTATACATGTAAGACCACGTCTGGGACGTTGGCATCGATATGAGCTTTACGTGTAAGACCGTGCCTGGGACATCAACATCGTGTTGATTCGTGTAAGGCCCTATCTGGAATAGTGGCATCGATATCTAAGTGCATGTAAGACCTCATCTCAGACGTTGGCATTGTGCGGCTATTCTAAGCTCTCTGATTATCCTACTAGACTCCTATTGGTTCAACAGGCAAGTCTGTGATACGAATTGCAAATCTGAGCTAGGATCAATTAAGTGAACGAATGTCTGTTTTAGGTACGTTTGGTATATACACAAAGTGAGTATAAAAAAGGTAGGTACTTATGTGATTTTGATTTGAAGAAATGTATGCTTAAATGTGAGAATGTGAATCTTGAAATGATGAATGTGGCAAATGTGGCCACAAGTATGAATTAAAGCATATATGAGTTAGTTTGTTAAGTGAATGAGATGTGCCAATGTATCTAATTGCATATATGCTTTCCATGCTAAGTTTGTTTGTATATTGACTTACTAAGCTTTTGGAAAGCTTACTCTGTGTGTTTTTCTCTATTTTATAGGTCGTCAAAGCTACTGAAGGCTCGGGACCGTCAAGGGTCGTCATCACACTACTTAACTCATTTTGGTACACTTTGGAAATGTTTATATCTAGATATGGCATGTATAGGCTATTATTTTGGCATAAGTTGTTTTATAATCTTAGCCATGTGTTTTGGCTAGTTGTTAGTTGAGAAATTGTTGGAATGTATGTGATAAAGGAAGTATGTTTTGGCATGGCTAGATGACTCATGAAATGGTGTAGTTTTAAGTAAGCAAATGAATGAATTATGCTTTTGATGGGATGAGTTTTAGTCTTGAAATATTCCATAGTTCGAATTGGTATTGAATGCACTGGTTATTTTGGTACGTTTTTGGTTGTTATATATGCATGAAATGGAACGGTAAATGTTGCTTGTAGGTATAACCCAAGTGGGTGGCATTTTGGTCTTGTAAATGACCTATAATGTCACACGGTCGTGGCACACGGGCGTGCCTAGTGACCATGGGGTAAAGTTAGTAGCTAGCTTAGGAGCATATAGCCATGGCACACGGGCGTGCCTAGAAGTCGAGTGAGAAAGTCAGTATATGGCTTAGTAGTACACAGTCTTAGCACACAGGGGTGCTTGGTAGCCACGTGGGTTTGGTAGGATCGACCACGGTCAGGGACATGGGCGTGCTTTGTGGTCGTGGTGCTAAATCAGGTTCAACCATGGGGAGGACACACGGGTGTGTCTAGTAGCTGTGGGTGGTACACGGCCTACTCCCACGAGCGTGCATCCCCTATATTTTAGAAAAGTTTTTAAGTTATCGATAATTTCTGTAAGTGTTTCGTTTTAGTCCCGACTCGGTTTATAAGCATGTTTTAGGTCTCGTTGACCTATTCAAGGGACATTGTGTGTATGATTGATGGATGAAATGTATGAAATGTCATGAAAGTTTCCGATCTGTCTGGTAACGCCTTTAACCCCAGTCCGGCGACAGATATGGGTTAGAGGTGTTACAGGTATTGTCTTAATCAATTGGTTTTTCCCACAATTATTTCCCCAATTCATTCTTTTTCTCTTAGCATCTATAGCTTAGTGGTTAGTTAATTTTAGATTAAACAACAATTCTCTTAATTCTTAGTTTAAATAATAAAAAGAAAGTTAGTATTAGTACTTTTGGTTCCTTTGGGTTCGACAATCTGGTCTTACCACTAAACTATACTACTGTTCGATAGGTGCGATTGCCTCGAGTCGTTGTCAGTTAGTTTTTAGGCTAGATCATTCATTATAAATTTTTAAGACTCTGACACACGATCAAGTTTTTGGCGTCGTTTCCGGGGAACTGAATTATTAAGAAAGCTCAATTTTTATTACTTTAGCCATATTTTATTTTATTTTTATTTTGCAATTAAATTTTATTTTTTACTTCTCTAATTTTCTTTTTCTTTTTCTTTTCCTAGTAGGTACCTCTAGTTTATGACTAGAATGAATCCGACAGGACCCTTAACTTACGATAGTGATATCGAAGGTACAGTTCCCATAAATCGTAGAGAAATAAGGCAAATCTTAAACTACATACAAGAAGAGCAAGAGAACAAAATTAATATTACCGAAGAGATGGCTGAGAATAATCCGCTACCTCCAGAGGTGCCCGAAAATCATGCTCCTCGAACTATGTATAATTATGCTAAACCTAATTTAACAGGAACTGAATCGAGTATTGTTAGGCCCGCTATAGCAGCTAATAATTTTGAACTGAAACCTAACACTATTCAAACTATTCAATAATTTTTTCAATTTGATGGTTTGCAGGACGAAGACCCAAATACTCATTTAGCAAATTTTCTAGAATTCTGTGATACCTTCAAAATAAATGGCGTTTCTGATGATGCCATTCGTCTTCGGTTATTTCCCTTTTCATTAAGGAATAAAGCCAAACAGTGGTTGAATTCTCTTCCACGAGGATCAATCACTACATGGGAACAAATGACTGAAAAAATTTTACTGAATTATTTTCCGTCGGCCAAACCAGCCAAACTAAAGAATGATATCTCTTCTTTTGTGTAGGACCTAGAAACACTATATGATGCATAGGAGAGATACAAAGATCTATTAAGAAGGTGCCCACACCATGGATTACCCTTGTGGCTACAGGTCGAAACTTTTTACAACAGTGTGAACCCTTCAATGAGACAACTGATTGATTCAGCAGCCGACGGAACCTTGAATAACAAAACTCCTGATGTGGCCTATGAGTTTATAGAGGAGATGTCACTGAACAACTATCAGCGGCAAGTTACAAGGAGAAGGCCAACAAAAATAGCCAGAGTTTTTAATCTCGACGCAGTAACCATGCTATCAAATCAGGAAAAGATGTTAAATAAAAAGATTGATGGTTTGTGTGATTCCTTTCAAGTACACCCAGTAATGCAATGTGACTCAAATCAAGGAGGTGTGGCGAATCTTGAGTACCCACCCTACAATCCTGGCATGGAAAGCGAATAGATAAACTATACGGGTAACAATTTTAAATCTCAAAATAACCCTTATAGTAATACTTATAATCCAAGTTGGAGGAACCACCCCAATTTCTCATGGAGTGGTCAAGGAAATCAGAGACAACAGCTTCCTCCAAACTTCCAACAACAGCCCTATCCACAGGAAAAGAAGCTAAACCTTGAGGAGATGCTGATGAAATTTATAGCGGTGTCAGAAACTCGTTTCCAAAACACCGAAACAACACCTAAAAATAAAAAAGCGTGGATTAAAGGAATCAAGAACTAGTTAGGGCAACTCGCTAAGCTGATCTCAGAACGACCAAAAGGTAGCTTGCCAAGTAACACTGAGACTAACCCAAAAGAGCAAATTCAAGCCATAATAGCACATGACAATGAAGGGATAGTACAATCTAAACCTGAGCCAAGGCAAGAACCTGCAGTAAGTGAAGGAAAGGTTGAGGTAAGCCAAGAAAAGCCAAAACCAGTAATTAAAGAATACCAACCTCGAATACCATACCCCAATGCGATAAAGAAAGACGACACAGACGAACAGTTCGGTAAGTTTCTTAAACTTTTAAAGAAATTACATATTAACTTACCGTTTCTTGAAGCTCTTTCGTAGATGCTAGATTCAAGGAAATTTTTAAAAGAGCTTTTGACAAATAAGCGGAAGTTAGACGAGGAGTCGCATGTGGAATTAAATGCAGTGTGCTCAGCAATGTTAAAAAATAGACTACCATGAAAACTAAAAGATCCAGGGAGTTTTACAATTCCATGTTTAATTGGTAGTTTAACCGTTAGTAACGCGTTAGCTGATTTAGGGGCAAGCATAAATGTTATGCCTTATAAAATGTTTAAACAACTAGGTCTAGGAAAACCCAAACAAAATAGGATGAGTATTCAGTTAGCTGATAAGATTATTCGAATTCCTAGGGGTATAATTGAAGATGTACTCGTTAAAATTGACAAATTCATATTCCCCGTAGACTTTGTTGTTTTAGATATGGATGAGGACAGTACAGTTCCTTTAATTTTAGGAAGGCCCTTTTTAGCAACTGCCAAATCTAAAATTTATGTTAGTTCAAGTGAACTCACACTTCATGTAGGTGACGAATCAATCAGTCTTAATGTTCTCGACTCAGCTAGGACATCGAGTGACAATGGTGAGAACATAAATTCTATGGATAATCATTCAGTTAAACCTTCTTTTCAGGAAGCACTGCAGAACCACACATCTGAGCCAAATCCTAGACCTCATACCAACAAGGAAATAACTCATGAGGAACGAAGGCTTTAGATCGACGAACTAGATGAATGGAAGACACATTTCAAAGAGAAACTATGACCACATGAAGTGAAACTGAAGGAACCCCCAGATGAGATTATAGGAACATCAAATCACTTCAAAATAGGGGATCAGGTACTGTTAGATAAAACAGACTCTCGAATCAGCACTTCAGACCTCAAGACAAATGAAGAGATCCCTTTTTAAGGTACTTAATGTCTTCCCATAGGGGCAGTCGAGGTAAGCAATCCTATATTTGGTACTTTTAAAGTAAACGCTACTCGACTCGAATTATATAATGACAACAAAAATGATAGCATGAAAAGGATTTTTCACTTCCTCAAACCATCATGAATGTGCAAATGAGAGGTATGTCTAGCTAAAGACTTTAAATAAGCGCTTCTCGGGAGGCAACCTGAGCACTAACCCCATTTATTTTATTCTCTTTCTTTTAGCACGTAACTACAAACTAACCAAGTTAATGAAGCGCAGATTTCTGCACCACACAGCCTTGCACACGGCCGTGGCCGTGGCCGTGTGGATGCTACAAATTTTCATACTGACATGGCAGAGATAGTATGAAACAAGACAAAAAATATCTTCAAGTCACGGGCTCCAACTAAACACCACGACCGTGAGATGCGGCCGTAGCTGACACTATTTTAGAAACACAGGCGTGACGACTTGCACATGGGTGTGGGAGAAACGAAGGAAGTATAACATGGCGGTGAGACACCGTGTGACTTGACACGCACACGGTACACGAGCGTGGGATGTACCAAATCTGAATTTCTATTTAAAACACCCCTCTCCCCTTCTCACCTACTCCCAACTTCTTTCTCTCCCACACCCCTTACATTCCCTTTCATTTTCATTTCCATTTGTTCTTCATTTCCCTAACTCAAGATCTAACCATACCCATGTCGAAGAAGTGGAAGGATCCTAGCACAATCTCCCTCTGTGAGGCCGATCTCCATAAGTTCATGCCGGCCGCTTCATTAAATCGACAGGAAAAGGACCTTTGAGTCCATTTAACTTTTCATTTTATTTTCCCTTCTCTTTTATTTTCATTTTCTTTAGTTTTCTTTTACTTATTTTAATCTATTTTATTTTGTTTTCTTTGATTTAGGTTCTAAAGGCTGCTAGGGAATCACCACACCAAGCCTTGGAAATCACACCCACCTCACGAACCATCTAACAATAAGGACCTTTTGGTCCATTAATCGATTCTTTTAGTCTTATTTCGGTTCTCACACTCTTTCTCTTTATTTTTCTTTTCTTTAAATACATAATTAGTATATTTAGATTTATTCTTATTATTTCCTAGCTAACTCTTCATGAGATTCCCAATTTCTTCATCTAGCGTAGGAATTAGAGGCGCCCCCTCCAAATTATCTTTCACCTCCGAATCAAGTTTCCACACTTCCAACTCAAGGAATCCATCCAAGAATTTAGGAAGTTTCACTTCTCTCCCTCTCTTTTAATTTTCTTAATATATGGCTATTATCTTTCTTTATACATTGAGGGCAATGTACATCTTAAGTGTGGAGGGTGAAAATTCATTTAGAAAAGTTCCTAACTTTTTGCATTATTCTCAAATCCCTAAATGATATCTTGTCTTAAGTAATTTTCTCATATTACTAATTAGAATGAAATTCCTGTTGATTCATGATTTTTATTGATATGTTTTGGAATAAGTCATTGATAATTGTGCATTGATAATTTAAAACTTTAAGATACTAGAAAATCAAGCATGATGAGTCTATTTTCAAAAAATTAAAATTTTGTTAGGTTATCTACCTGAATCTAATTATTACCTTGAAGTTTGAAATTTACAAGGTTGTCATCAAAAACCCATAATTTTTGTGAGATTTTGAGCCTTTTAGAGCATACATTCTTTCGTGCTCACTTTATTATGAGTGTGTCAACATTGATTTGTTATTCTAGAACTTACTTTGATTATACATGTCAAGACCACACCTTTGAGTTGATATACTGAGATGATAAAGGCACTTAGGATTTAACCCATACTCCACTAAAAGCCTACCCTCACATTTAACCCCTAATGAACCCCGTTGATCGTAACAACCCTTTTTATTGATTCACCCACTAATACTAACCCAAAACCCATCTTGTATTTGTTATCGCCATTCCTTTTGACTACCTTTCTATCAAGACTTGATTTGATCAGTTGCCTAGGTATTTTATTTCAGTAGTTGAACTTTTCTTATATTATGTATTACTTAATTTGTTCTTAAAAAAAATTTGAAGAATATTCATTATTAGTTTTGCGATTAAGTGAGCTTATGCATTTAAATTCAACATCGTGAAGAAGAAGCTCATATTATTAGTATTTCAAGTTTTCAATTTATATAATTATTTAGGATTTTCTAATTAGCTAAATTGTAAATTCAATCTCGATTCTAACCTTCTAATTCATCCTTTATCCACACCTTTAACCTAAGCCCCGTTACAACCCTTTTCTAAAAGACTTTTTGATCTGTGTATCATCTCATTTTATAGTGGTGGAGATTTGATTTTCAGGCAAGCTTATGGGATTAACTTTTTATGTTTGACTATTGAGTGCTTTATTTTGAACCTTGAACACATTGAGTGATTTGAGTGAATCTTTAATGAGGATGTCAATCCTTGTCAGTTTTGAATCAAAGGTAATTTTTCGAATAAAGGGAAACACCTATGTTTTCGTGCTAAAAACTATGACTTTGATTGTTTGAATCTCTAAGACTCTTTTAGTTAAATTATCCATGTATAAATTATCTATAAATTATGATGAAACATTATCGATGAATATTATGAATTAAGGAAGTTCGTTTTAATTGTGAGTTGAGAATTTTTCTTGAGGACAAGCAAAAGCTTAAGTATGGGGGCATTTGATAAATCATAATATACACATATTTTAACCCCACATTTAGCATACTATTAGATGATTTATCCCCTTTATTGTGGAATTTGGTGCTCTTAATTCTTTGTTTTCATGTTTTATACTTAAGAGAGCACTTGAGGATGAAAAGAATAAAAAATGAGACAAAAATAGAATAAATGGGCCAAATCACGAAATCGACACGGACTGGGCCTAAGCCACATGGTCGTGCCTCCTTCACAGACTCGAACACGGCTTGGCATCGACTTACACGAGCCTATGCCATGGGCATGTCACTGGCGTAGCAAAGAAGAGTTCCATTCAGATTAGGGTACTTAGAGGCAAAGAAAGACATTCCAAAACCCTATATAAATCAAGGGGGCGTTCAGCTTGGCCAAAGAGCCAAGCCAGAGGGCCGAGTTGTGGGATTCACTCGAAAAAAGCCAGTTGATTCATCTCAAGAAGCCGGAATCATACTCAATACTGAGGATCTCTCCTTCAATTCCTTCAGAGATTTTAGGGTTTTCTTTATGTTTTGTTTTATATTTTCTTCTGAGATGTATTCTTTTATGATTATGAACTAAACCCCTCAGATACCTGAGGGGGATGAAACGTAAGACTGATCTTGTAATTTTTTTTAAGCTATATGATAAATATTTGATTTGTTCTTAATTATGTGTTCTTAATTCTTGCTTTAATATTTTAGGATATTGATTCAAGTATTGATGTGCTTAGGCAATGGAGCAAAAGTCCTTGTTTAAGAGTAGATCTAGCATAGTTAAGCGGAGTTGATCGCAACCCTAAAAATAGGATGACAAAAATCTATCAGATTAGGGTCAAACCTAATATGGGAGTCTATAGATCGAGCTAATGCAATTCAAGGGTTTTTAATTAGAAAGAGATTTTAATTAATCAACCTAGGGTTAGACGTTAGTAGCCTCGAAAGAGGTATTAATATAAATTAGGGAATCCTACGGATCAAGTCAAGTGAATAAATCGTCTAGTTCAGAGTTAAATAACAAGTGAAGTCTAGGTGGATTCTTCCTCAGGTATTGTCTTAATCAATTGGTTTTTCCCACAATTATTTCCCCAATTCATTATTTTTGTCTTAGAATCTATAGCTTAGTAGTTAGTTAATTTTAGATTAAACAACAATTCTCTTAATTCTTACGTTAAATAATAAAAAGAAAGTCAGTATAGTACTTTTGGTTCCTTTGGGTTCGACAATCCGATTTTGCCACTAAACTGTACTACTGTTCGATAGGTGCACTTGCCTCGAGTTGTTGTCATAGTTAGTTTTTAGGCTAGATCATTCATTATAAATTTTTAAGACTCTGACACACGATCATGGTATGGTGGCAATATGACGCTAGGAGTATGCTTGTGGTCTGAGGTTCAAGTCATGGGATGAGTATTGAGGAATTTATTTTGCACCTGTGCCGTGTAAGTGGTTGTAATTGTTTGAAACTCTACTTGGTGGGGGTTTGAATTGGTCTTAGAATTTGAATATGTGGTAGGAGTCAGTTAAGGAGTGATTTATGGAGTAGCTTAAGGAGATAATCATGGGATTTTGAAGGGGGAGGTGTTGTAACCGAGTTGGACTTTGTGAGGTGGCAAATTCAGCATAGGGTAGGGTGAGTGCCGTTTGGGGTTTTTTTTGGTATTGTAACAGCCCGGTTTAGACTAGAATAGTGGTTCGAGACCATAAATTCGAGGTCAAAATGTTAATTTAATACTATTTTCTATGTGAATAGTATGTGACATAGTCTGCATGAAAATTCTGTGTGATGATTTGATCGTTTTAGGGTCGAATTAAGAGAAAGGACCTAATCGTGTAAAGAGTAAAACCTATGTGCTGATTTATAAGTGTCTAAGTGTTGTTGTCTTTTAAATATGGAGGCTTTATGATGCAATTTAACCAATATGTACTTAGTGGATGGTGGATGGACATTTTAACCAACTAAAATGTAATATAATATGTTTTTATTAAAGGCTAACATGGTAATTGGATTAATAATAATAGATTAGTAAAACAAATCATGAAAGAAGATGAGTATGTAACCACGGGGAGGTCACATGGGTGTGTCATGTAGCCGTGGGAGTGGCACGGTCTACCCCCACTGGCGTGTCTCCCCTGTATTCTAGAAAAGTCTCAATTTTTCATGAAATTTTTTATGTGTATCGGTTTAGTCCCGACTCAGTTTATAAGCATGCTTAGGGTTTTGATGACTCGTTTAAGGGACACTATGATTATATATGAATGTGTTTGATGATGATTGACTTTTTGTCACGAATATGATGTGAAATAATCCTATGGTTCGGTAATGCCTCTAAACCCTATTCCAGTGACGATCTCGGGTTAGGGGTGTTACAATTTTATTGGAATCATAGCTACGATTTAGTCGATTCTCGAACTAACGTAGCGTGTGTGAGTCTAGCTATACATGCCATATTGTGAAATTGTGATAGTATGATGAAATCTGACAGTTGAAATGTGTTTTAATATAGTAATGGATCCCGATTGAATAGTTACTGATGACATAGAGAGTAATGCGCGTGCTCCCACTCAAGGGATAGCACCGGCCACATCTAGGCCGAATGATAGTGGTGAGGGAGGTGAGGCTAAGCAAGCCTTCTTTTGTATGATGAGTGAATGGTTTTCAAAATTTGTTAGAACAAATCCGACTGCTCCACAACCTCCACCCCCGCAAGTACTTGTTGTACCACAAGTTGTAGATCCAAACAGATTGAATAAACCACCTGTAGATAAGATTCGCAAGTGTGGGGCCAAAGAGTTTAGGACCGCAGCTGATGACGATACTGAACGAGCTGAGTTTGGCTTGAAAATACAATCAGAGTATTTGATGAGATGTCGTTGAACCATGAAGAGTGCATTAAGTGTGAAGTTTCCTTGTTAAGAGACACGGCTACAATTGGTGGAAAACGTTGATATCTATAGTTTCAAGGGAGAGAATAACTTGGGATTTCTTTAAATCCATGTTTAGAAAGAAGTATATCAGTCAACACTTTATTGATCAAAAACGTAAAGAGTTTTTAGAGCTGAAACAAGGCCGTTTATGCATCACATCGAGTACGAGCGGGAATTCGTAAGATTGAGTCAATATACAAGGGAATGTGTTTCGACTGAAGCTACTATGTGTAAACATTTTATAGAGGGATTGAATGAAGACATTAAGTTATTGGTTAGAATACTGGATATAAATGAATTTTTTGTATTAGTTGAAAGAGCATGCAAAGTTGAGGAGCTCGGTAAAGAAAAGAAGAAAGCTAATTCTGAGGCTCGTGATGAAAGAAAGAGATCAATGAATAAGTTCTCTCAATCTTCAGAAAAGAGATATAAAAATGCAAGCAATCATTCAAATGCCTCGTTTGGACATCCAAATAAAGATCGTTCGAGATAGAGTACTGGTTTACGAATTCAAGCTCCGAATGAAACATGTGTTGGCAGTGTTAAGAGTAACAAGCCCGAATGTAGACAATATGGGAGACAACATGTGGGAGAGTACTGGGGCAAGTATAACAATAGAACATGTTATAAGTATGGATCCCGAGATCTTTTTATCTGAAATTGCCCAAAGATGGTCGAAGAAGAAAATGTTCAGAATGAAAGACCGAGTAATATGACAACAAGGGGTAGACCACCCAGAAACATCAGAAATATGAGCGAAAGTCAGAGAGGAACAACTGATACAGCTATGAGATCAGAAGCGAGAGCACCTACCCGAGCCTATGCTATACATGCACGAGAGGAAGCATCATCTCCTGGCGTGATCACTAGTACTTTCACTTTATTTGATACTAATGTCATTGCATTGATAGATCCAGGATCGACTCATTCTTATGTGTGTATGAATTTAGTATTGAATAAGACTCCAACTTTTGAGTCTACTGAATTTGTGATTAGAGTATCGAACCTCTTAGGCAAGTGTGTTTTGGTGAATAAGGTGTGCAAGAATTGCCCGTTGATGTTTCGTGATTTATGTTTCCCGGTCAATTTGATGTTGCTACCATTTGATGAATTTGACATAATTCTGGGAATAGAATGGCTTACTTTGCATAACGCCATTGTGAATTGTAAGAGAAAGAATGTTGAATTGAAAAGTCAGAATAGTGAGATAGTTTGAATTGAGTCTAGTGATATGAAAGGATTACCAGCTGTTGTATCTGTAATGAAAGCTATGAACTATGTGAAAAAGGGCTATGAAGCTTATTTGGCATACGTGATTGATACAAAGCGTCGAAAAGGAAAGTTGAATCATGCTCGTGATAAGTGAGTTTCGGATGTGTTTCGGAAGAGTTATCGGGGTTACATCCGATTAGAAGTCAAATTTGGTATTGAGTTAGTCTTTGAGGCTGCTCCTATTTCAATAGCTCCATACAGAATGGCACCAACAGAATTGAAAGAGTTGAAATCTCAGTTGCAAGAATTGACTGACAGAGGATTTGCACGACTGAGTTTTTCACGCTGGGGAGCTCCTGTATTATTTGTGAAAAAGAAAGATTGAACTATGAGAATGTGTATTGATTATCGATAATTGAATAAAGTGATGATAAAGAACAAATATCCATTATCTCGGATCGATGATTTGTTTGATCAGTTGAGAGGAGCTAAAGTATTTTCTAAAATAGATTTGAGATCGGGCTACTATTAGTTGAGAGTTAAAGAGTCTGATGTGCCGAAAACTACTTTCAGAACGAGGTATGGACATTATGAATCCTTAATGATGCCCTTTGGACTAACAAATGCCCCTGTAGTATTTATGGACTTGATGAATCGGATATTCAGACCGTATTTGGATCGTTTCGTGGTGGTGTTCATTGATGATATTTTGATCTATTCGTGTGATGAGACGCAGCATGCCGAGCATTTGAGAATCGTGCTACAATCTTTGCGTGAGAAGCAGTTGTATGCAAAGTTTAGCAAGTGTGAATTTTGGTTGCCTGAGGTCAGTTTTCTGGGGCATATTGTATCTGCTGCTGGGGTACGAGTCGATCCGCATAAAATCTCTGCTATTTTAGATTGGAAACCTCCGAGAAATGTGTCTGAAGTCCGTTATTTTCTGGGACTAGCGGGATATTATAGACGATTTGTGAAAGGCTTCTCGATGATTGCGAATCCATTGACAAAGTTGTTACAGAAATATGTTAAATTCGAGTGGTCCAAAAAGTGTCATCAGAGTTTTGAACAGTTGAAAGTGTTGTTGATAGAAGCACCGGTGTTAGTTCAACCTGAATCGGGCAAAGAGTTTATAGTCTATAGTGATGCATCGTTAAATGGTTTAACGTGTCTTGATGCAAGAAGGAAAAGTCATCGCTTATGCTTGAGATAGTTAAAAGCGCATGAAAAGAATTATCAATGCATGATCTTGAGTTGGCTGCGATTGTATTCGCATTGAAGATTTGGCGTCACTATTTATTCGGTGAAAAATGTCATATTTATACTGATCATAAGAGTTTAAAGTATTTGATGACTCAGAAAGATTTGAACTTACGACAAAGAAGATGGTTAGAATTGTTGAAAGACTACGAACTTATGATAGATTACCACCCGGGTAAAGCTAATGTTGTAGCTGATGCCTTGAGTCATAAATCATTATATGCTTTCCGAGCTTTGAGTAATCAGAAAGATCTGCGTGATGCTAATATGGCGATAATTGAATTGAAAGTTAAGTCGATGTTTGTACAGCAGATTTGTGATGCTCAAAAGATTGATAATGAGTTGTTAGTAAAAAGAGTTCAATGTGATTCTGATGTTGTATTGGAATTTCGAGTTGATAATAATGATTGTTTGAGGTTTTGAGATCGGATTTGTGTTCTGAGAAATTCAGAGCTGATTCAAATGATTTTGGCTGAAGCTCACAATGGTCATTTGACTGTACATCCAGGGAGTACGAAAATGTATAATGATTTGAAATAGTTCTATTGGTGGCATGGTATGAAGAGAGATATTTTTGACTTTGTGTCGAAATGTTTAGTTTGTCAGCAAGTTAAAGCTGAACATCAAGTTTCGTCCGGTTTATTGCAATCGATTATGATTCCTGAGTGGAAATGGGAGAGGATTACAATGGACTTTGTGTCGGGTTTGCCCTTATCTCCAAGCAAGAAAGATGTGATCTGGGTGATAGTTGATAGATTGACGAAATCAACTCATTTCATTCCAGTGAGAACCAATTATTCTTTAGATAAGTTGGCTGAACTGTATATCGATGAGATTGTGAGATTACGCGGAGTACCATTATCTATTGTGTCAGATAGAGATCCGAGATTTACCTCGCAATTTTGGAAGAAATTGCTAGATGCTTTGGGCACGAAATTGCATTTCAGTACTGCTTTTCATCCACAAACGAATGGTCAATCCAAACAAATTATTCATATTCTTGAGGATATGCTAAGATGTTGTATACTTGAATTTGAAAGCACATAGGAAAGGCATATATCATTGATTGAGTTTGCGTATAACAATAGTTTTCAATCTAGTATCAAAACGGCACCATATAAGGCTCTGTACAGTCGAAAGTGTCGAACTCCATTGTATTGGACCGAACTAAGTGAGAACAAGATTCACGGGGTTGATCTTATAAAAGAGATTGAGCAGAAAGTGAAAGTAATTCGTGACAGATTGAAAGCAGCCTCAGATCATCAAAAGTCTTATGCAAATTTGAAATGGAAGGATATAGAATTCGAGGTTGGCGATAAAGTGTTTTTGAAAGTGTCTCCTTGGAAGAAAATACTTTGATTTGGCCGAAAGGGCAAGCTGAGTTCGAGATTCATCAGACCGTATGAAATTGTTGAACGAGTTGGGCCTGTTGCTTATAGATTGAGATTTCCATCTGAGTTAGAAAAGATCCATAATGTGTTTCATGTGTCAATGCTTCGACAGTACAGATCAGATCGATCTCATGCGATTGCTCCTACTGAGGTTGAGATTCAGTCAAACCTGTCGTATAGTGAAGAACCGATCTAAATTTTGGCATGAGAGACTAAAGAGTTGAGAAACAAAAGAAATACCTTAGTGAAGGTATTGTGGCACAAACACGGAATTGAAGAGGCTACGTGGGAGCCTGAGAACGTTATGAGAAAGTAACATCCACAACTATTCACTGGTAAGATTTTCGGGAACGAAAATCCCTAAGGGGGAGAGTTGTAACAGCTCGATTTAGACCCTAGTTAGAATAGTGGTTCGAGACCACAAATCTGAGGTCAAAATGTTAATTTAATACTATTTTTTGTGTGAATAGTAAGTGACATAATCTGTGTGAAAATTCTATGTGATGATTTGATCGTTTTAGGGTCGAATTAAGAGAAAGGACCTAATCGCGCAAAGAGTAAAAGCTATGTGCTGATTTATAAGTATCTAAGTGTTGTTGTCTTTTAAATATGGACGCTTTATGATGCAATTTAACCAATACGTACTTAGTGGATGGTGGATGGACATTTTAACCAACTAAAATGTAATATAATATGTTTTTATTAAAGGCTAACATGGTAACTGGATTAATAATAATAGATTAGTAAAACAAATCATGAAAGAAGATGAGTATTCATCTTATTACTCACCAAAATTAGAAAAGAAAGGAGGGCTAGGAAGCTTTGAAGTTTCGACAAGCTTAGGCACAAATTGGTATGTGATTTTAGCTCGGTTTTTGATAATTTCAACGTTTTTGTAATCGTTGCTTTGTGCTCTAGCTAACCCATGCTTAAATTTTAGAAAATGATGGTGATTTTGAGGTATGTCATTGTTGAATATATGAGCTTTGTGATGATAATTAGTGGAATATAAAAGTTTAATGTTGGGTTAACATAGTTTGTATTTGAAATTTTGGTGAAATTGAGTAATTTGAGCTAAATAGTGAAAATGAGAAATTGGAGAATTAAAATGTGAAATAAATGAAATGTGTGGACCCTATGAGACTAAGGAGAATTCAGCCTAAGCATAGTGTAATGAAATTTTGAGTATTTGATGATTTTGTGAGATAAGGACTAAAGTGTCAAAATGTGAAAATGTGAGGGCTATTTTGTAAAATGCCCTAAATATGTGTGTTTGGATTAAAATGAATGAATTAATAAATTTGCTATGGAGTGGTAACTTTGTGTTGATAAATGCTAGTAGGAATAGTGAGATTTGGGAATGAATTATGCTTGTGATAGAATAAGTATAGGTATTGAATTGGGTATGATTAGAGTTAGTATTAATTGTATGTTTTAAATTGCTAAATTGGTATGCTCTTAGATGGCAATATGTGCATAAGATGTTTGGTTGATTGGCTTGTAGGTTTGACCCTAAGTGGGTGGTATGTTGGCCTTGCAAAAATGGCCTATAATGTCGCACGGTTGGGGAACACGGGCGTGTCTCGGACTGTGGGTAAATTGGTAGAATGTGGCTTAAACTGCACATGGCCATGGCACGGGCGTGCCTACAAGTCGTGCGAGAAATGGCAGTATATGACCTTATAGGACACGGCCTTAGCACAAGGGTGTGCTTGTTAGCCATGTTGATTTTGGCAGTATGTAACCACGGAGAGGTCACACGGGTGTGTCATGTAGCCGTGGGAGAGGCACGGTCTACCCCCATGAGCGTGTCTCCCCTATATTCTAGAAATGTTTCAATTTTTTATGAAATTTTATATGTGTATCGATTTAGTCTCGACTCGGTTTATAAGCATGCTTAGGGTCTTGATGACTCGTTTAACGGACACTATGATTGTATATGAATGTGTTTGATGATGATTGACTTTGTGTCACGAATGTGATGTGAAATATTCCTATGGTTCGGTAATGCCTCTAAACCCTATTCTGGTGACGGTCTCGGGTTAGGGGTGTTATAGGTATAGCCGAATCTTGTTAAGAAGAGTTTTTTTTTCTTTTCACTCATTTTCGTACCTTCTTTTTTTTTGGTTTCAAGATCCTGGTTATACTCTTTTCTAAGCCGAAATTGCATTACCATTTAGGCCACGTATTAGCCAAGTTCTCCTCTTCTAGTCCTCTTCTTTTCTTTCTAATTCTTTTATCCTTCTCCTTTCTCCATCTCTAACTCTTGTGCCGATTTCTTCAATCTAGACTCTCATTCCTTCACTTCAACAATTGTCGTTCATGGTTCATTCCTCTATTGTGCCGGGTATTGTTCTTCTTTTTTTTCTCTCTTCTCTACTAACCTCTTCTTCAATCGGTTTTGGGCCATAGCTGAACCTTCTTACTATATTTCTCACCCATTTTCTTTGGCTAGGCTGAATCTTTGTGTTTCTCTGCCAAATCGTTGTTGTTTATTTGCCGAACTACTCTCATTGCATTTAGTTTTAGGTGTGGTAAGGGTTCCTGATCAATCAGTAAGTGCACTCTTTCTCTCATTGCTTTTAGTTGAGGTCGAATTCTTTTTATGTTGTTAAAGGTTATCAAATGTGGTTGTAAACAAAAACCTTATACAATCTTGGTTAATAAGGTTCTTTGGGTAATGCAGATATCTACAAGAAGTTGATCATTGCTAACGATTAGTGAGGATTTAAGGAATCTCAATCGAGTAGGGTTTGGTGCTAGGGATTCATGGCACACTTCGTAATAAGGTGTGTAACCACACTCCTTCTGATCGTAAATCGACAAAACATCAAAAAGCCAAAATGCGGGTGAATAATGCCATATGAGCGTGCAATCACATGTGTGGTGGACCGAGCCCATGAACATGGGCGTTAGCCTGTAAAGGCCACCACAAACACTCTCGTTGTCTTGGGTTGTTTTGGGCCTCATTGGGCCAAAATGGGCTGTGTGGGTCCACACGAATAAAATGTAAGTGATGTGCGACTGTGACGTTTGCATAACTGTGGCTGTTTCTGGGCTAAATGGGCCACACGAGTGTATGGGCCCACTTGGGTCAAGTAATGGGTCTTAGGCCCATTTTACCTCGTTGTGACTGTTTAGGTTACTTAAATCGCTCGAGGCGACGGTGGACCTTCTGCTGGGTCGCTAAGACCCCAGTTTGTAAAATTACTGAAATACCCCCAATTTGCAAAATTACTAAAATAACCTCAATTTGCAAAATGACTATAATGCCCCTGTAGGGTAAATAACCGTAATGCCCCTGTAGGGTAAATGACTATTTTGCACCTCAAGGGTAAATGACTAACTTAGACTATGAATTTGAATGATTTGACTGTGATCATATGACTGTGTTTTAACTGACTTGACTGTGGTTGTGTGAATGATATGCTTTTAGTATATGTTTAAATGACTATTACTGAGCATCACCATTTTGCATAAACGTGTAATGATTAAGCATGACATACACGACATATTGCATGTGGTTGGGACATTGATACGGAGGAAGTTCTGATAGGGTCTCACGGGTCGCATGAGACGACTGTGGATCCAGTATTGGTCTGTTATGGTTACACGGGTCGCATGAGACGACTGTGGATCGATGGACGGCTTAAAGCCACGTAATCTGATTACAGCTCTGTACCAACCTAAATATGGCTCTGTGCCATCTTGATTATGGCTTTGTGCCAATCGTATTTACCCGTGTCTATGTGTCTAACATATATATTGATGACTTTGTGTTAATCATAATTACCTGTGGCTGTATGCCGATTATATTACCGTCAATGATGGCTATGTGCCAAACTCATTATAGTTACCGATAGCCTTGTGCCATCCTGATTATGGTTTGTAACCATTCTATTTATGACTCTTGGCCATTCTTCCTAGTAGCTTTGCTGTGATTATGGTTAGTGCTGCAACCGGTGCTAGCATTGGGACTGTAGGGATGGCGTGGGTGATTTATTCCCCGCAGGAAGTGCAGGGTTGGACGGAGGCAAGTGTTGGATTGGATGGGATGGGTTAGCATGCATCACACATGGAAATGATTCTGATATGGGTTAGGCCCAACTGTTACTAATATGGAGAACGGGCTAGGCCCAATTGATTCTGATAAGGGCTGAGACCAAAGTGAAATCGTATTGGGCTTAGACCCACACACATTGTTCTGTTACTATATTAGGCATCAGCCCAGACTGATTCTGAATTCTATCTGTCTTCCTAAATATTTTTAGTTAGGAGGGGATTACACACTGAGTTTTCGCAAACTCACCCCGTTTTTAACTGTGCAGGTAATCCCTAGCATTAGGAGGATCGATGCTGCGAGGGACTCGAGAGATGGCCACACGACTGCTTTTGGACTTTATTTATGCTTTAGATTGCGTTTTGGGTTTTAATTTTTGTAATAAGGCCTCTTTAAGGTTCTGGGTTTTAACTTGGGGTTTTATTTACTTTGAATTATATCTGTTAGAATAAATCACGGTTTTCCAAAATGTTAACTGTTTTTAAAACAACACTACGTTTTCACAATATTTTCGAAATGGTTTCGCAACTTAATCTTTTTAATAAATCGATTACTCTCAAAATTAGCTTCCACAATTAAAAAGATATTTTGGGAATAAAATCAATAATTTTTCAATAGACCATTGATAAACCGTAATAGTAACATATTTTAATCCCACATTTAGCATCCTTTTAGATGATTTATACCTTGATTTATGTAAAAAGGTGCTCTTAATCCTTTCCTTTCATGTTTTATACTCAGGAAAGCACCTAGGGACAAAAAGAACGAGAAACGGGCTCAAAATGGACCAAATTAGGCCAACTCACTAAATCGACACAGCCTGTACCCATGACCACACAGTCATGCCTCCTTAATTTACTAGGACATGGCCTGACCCCGAAACAAATGGGCGTGTCTCCTCAGCAAACTTGACCACGGCCTGAAATCGATTCACACGAGCATTTGCCATGATCGTGTCCCTGCCATGGCCAAGAGGAGTTGCACTCGAATTTGGATACTTGAAGGCAAAGAAACACATTCCAAAGCCTATTCAAACACCCGAGTAGGAATTATACTTGAATTGGGATACTTAGCGGCCAAATAAAGCATTCCAAGAGCCTATATAAACACCCTAAGCATAACCTTCAGGGGGTTAGCTAGCGCAGGTAGGCCAAGGAGCCGAGCCAGAAAGGTCAGATTTGTGGGAATCACTTGAAGATAGCCAGTTGATCCATCTCAAGAAGCCAAAATTCTTCTCAAGACGACGGATTTCTCCTTCAATTCCTTCAGGGAGTTTTAAGGATTTCTTATGTTTTGTTTTATCTTTTCTTCTGAGATGTTTTCTTTCATTGTTATGAGCTAAACCCTTCAGATACCTAAAGGGATGAAACCTAAGACGAATCTTGTTATTGTTTTCTAAACTATATGATAAATATTTGATTTGTTCTTAATTATGTATGCTTAATTCTTGTGTTAATATTTCTGGGATATTGATTCAAGTTGAATGTGCTTAGGTGGTGGAGCAAAAGTCCCTGCTTAAGAGTAGATCTAGCATAATTAAGCGGAGTTGATCGCGCGCCTAGAGATAGGGTGATGAGATTTTGCCAGATTAGGGTGAAACCTAATATGGGAGTCCATAGATCGACTTAATGCGATTCTAGAGGTTTTAATTAAAAAGATATTTCAATTAATCAACCTAGGGTTAGACGTTATTCACCTCAAGAGAGGGTTTAATATAAATTAGGGAATCCTACGGATCAAGTCAAGTGAATAAATCGTCTAGTTCAGTGTTACATAACAAGTGAAGTCTAGGTGGATTCTTCCTAACGGTATCGTCTTAATCAACTAAGTTTTCCCAACAGAATTTCCCCAATTCATTCTTTTCATCTTTATGTCTTTAGCTTAGTAGTTAGTTAATTTAGATTAATCAATCAATCACTTAATATTTAGGCTAAATAATAGAAGGAAGGTTAGTATTAGTACTTTTAGTTCCTTTGGGTTCGACAATCCGGTCTTGCCTAAGTTATACTACTGTTCGATAGGTGCACTTGCCTTAAGTCGTTGTCAGAGTTAGTTTCCAGGTTTGATCATTCTCTTTATAAATTTTATAACTTGACAAAAGAAAGATCAAGTTTTTGGTGCCATTGCCGGGGAACTAAAATATTAAGAAACCCTATTTTTATTAATTTAGTCATTATTTTTATTTTTCTGCAATTTATTTTTATTTTTTATTTTTAGTTTTAACCTTGCTAATTTTCTTTCTTTCTTTTCCAACACAGGTACCTCTAGTTTATGACTAGAAGGAACCCGAAAGGACCACTAGTATACGACAGTGATATTGAAGCTATCGCTCGCAGGAAACGTAGAGAAATTAGGCGAGCCCTAAATTACACAGAAGAAGAACGAGAAGACAGATCCAATCCTACTGAAGGGATGGACGAGAATAACCCACCACCACAAGAAGTGGCAGAAAACAATGTTCCACATACTATGTATGATTATGCTAAACCTCATTTAACAGGAGCAGAATCGAGTATTGTTAGGCCTACTATAGCTGCTAATAATTTTGAATTAAAGCCTAACACTATACAAATGATTCAACAATTTGTTCAATTTGATGGTTTGCAAGATGAAGACCCGAATACCCATATAGCTAATTTTTTATACTTCTGTGATACCTTCAAAATAAATGACGTTTCTAATGATGTGTAACACCCTTAACCCGAGACCATCGCCGAAATAGGGTTTAGAGGCATTACCGAACAATAAGATCATTTTACATCGCATTCACGACACAAAGTCAATCATCATCAAACACATTCATATACAATCATAGTGTCCCTTAAACGAGTCATCAAGACCCTAAGCATGCTTATAAACCGAGTCAGGACTAAGCCAAAACACATGTAAAATTTCATAAAAAAATGAAACTTTTCTAGAATACAGGGGAGACACGTCTGTGGGGGTAGGCCGTGCCTCTCCCACGGCTACATGACACACCCGTGTGACCTTCTTGTGGTTACTTACTTCCAAAATCAACACGGCTAACAAGCACGCCCTTGTGCTAAGGCCGTGTCCTATAAGGTCATATACTGTCATTTCTCGCACGACCTGTAGGAACGCCCATGCCATGGCCGTGTGCAATTTAAGCCACATTCTGCCAATTTACCCACGGTCCGAGACACTCCCGTGTTCCCCAACCGTGCGACATTATAGGCCATCTTTGCAAGGCCAACATGACACCCACTTAGGGTCAAACCTACAAGCCAATCAATCAAACATCTCATGCACATATTGCCATCTAAAAGCATACCAATTTAGCAATTTAAAACATACAATCAATACCAACTCTAATCATACCCAATTCAATACCAATACTTATTGTATCACAAGCATAATTCATTCCCAAATCTCACTATTCCTACTAGCATTTATCAACACAAAGTTACCACTCCATAGCAAATTTATCAATCTACAAATCATGCCAAAAGATGCATCATTTAGATATCACATTCATTCATGCCAACCCTATCACATATCTAGCCACATCTCATGGCTATTTACAAATCTCAAACTTGATTCAATTTACCAGCCTATACATGCCATGTTATAGCTATATACATCTTTCCAAAAGTACTAAAATAGAATGCCGATAGTGTGATTTAGAAGCTGACGATCCCAGATCCGAGCTAGCTTTACTGACACTGCAAGGCAGAGAAACGAATCACACAGTAAGCTTTCCAAAGATTAGTAAGTTCGATATACAATACAATTATCATATCAAATTAAATCAATGCAAAAATAAACAATCACTTAGATCTATTATCTCATATTCGTGCCTTCTCATCCATAGCCACAATGCTCATTTCCTCAATCAAAGCTTAATTTTACTCATCAACCACAAAGGTTCAATACGTACCTTAACCATACAAAGCTATTAAATCTCTAACCTATTCAATGTTCGATATTATTTGCCGATCATTCTTTAATTTAATCACACACTCAGTGCCACATACTTTTTCGACTCATAACTATTATCGCACAGTTAGTGCCTATTCTTTTAACCAACTCATCTCAGTATCGCACACACAGTGCCATAGCAATAATCCAAATCTTTCATAACATCGCACACACAGTGCCACATCAATAAACTGAAGCTTTCATCACATCGCACACACAGTGCCATTCATTTCTATCTCGTTTTCACTTTCGCACACTTAGTGCCCTCAAATTAAAATCATGCACATAGTAACTCACTTTCATATACATAAACATATTCATTTCATATCGATAAAATGTATCTCAAATACATGTATTATATCTGAACTTATCTCGGACGTCGAACTATCAATACGGTCGATTAATCGAGCACTTTATCTTTGTCTCGATCTCGATCCGAACCTCTCTTCTCTTGATCTATACACATTAAAATTCACTCCATTCAATCATCAATTCATTCATTTTAATCCAAACACACATATTTAAGGCATTTTACAAAATAGCCCTCACATTTTCATATTTCGACACTTTAGTCCCTATCTCACAAAATCATCAAATACTCAAAATTTCATTACACTATGCTTAGGCCGAATTCTCCTTAGTCTCATAGGAGTCCACACATTTCATTTATTTCATATTTTAATCCTCCAATTTCTCATTTTCACAATTTAGCTCAGATTACTCAATTTCACCAAAATTTCAAATACAAACTATGTTAACCCAACATTAAACTTTTATATTCCACTAACTATCATCACAAAGCTCATATATTCAACAATGGCATATCTTAAAATCACCATCATTTTCTAAAATTTAAGCATGGGTTAGCTAGAGCACAAAGCAACGATCACAAAAACGTAGAAATTATCAAAAATTGAACACAAAACACTTACTAATTGAAGCTTGAAGTTGCCGAAACCATGAAAGCTTCAAACCCTCTTTTCTTTCTCAAATTTCAGTGGAAAATACATGTTAAAGATGAGCATTTTAGTTTCATTTGTTTATTATAACATTTATAATTGATTTCCAACTATACCCGTAATGAAATAAACATTAAAGCTTATTATGGATGGTTATAAATGTCTATCAACCTTCCACTATCATTAAACATGGTCTAATTTCACCATAAGACCTCCATATTTAAAAGACAACAACACTTAGGTACTTATAAATCAACACATAGCTTTTACTATTTACGCAATTAAGTCCTTTCTCTTAATCTGACACAAACGATCAAATCATCACACAGAATTTTCACACAGACTATGTCACATATCATTCACACAAAAAATATCATTATAATATTTTTACGACCTCAAATTTGTGGCCTCGAACCACTATTCCGACTAGGGTCTAAACTGGGCTGTTACATGATGCCATACGTCTTCAGTTATTTCCCTTTTTATTAATGAAAAAAGCCAAACAGTGGTTAAACTTATTACCACGAGGGTCAATCACTACATGATATCAAATGACCGAAAAATTTTTATTAAAATATTTCCCGCCGGCCAAAACAGCCAAATTACGGAATGATAACTCTTTTTTTGTGTAGATGGATTTAGAAACTTTATACGATGCATGGGAGAGATACAAGGATCTCTTGAGAAGGTGTCTGCACTATGGTTTACCCTTATGGCTCCAAGTCCAAACTTTCTATAACGGTGTAAACCCCTCAACGCTAATTGATTCAGCCGCCGGTGGAACCTTGAACAATAGAACTCCTGAGGCAGCCTACGAGTTTATTAGAGATGTCACGAATAACTATCACTGGCAGGTTACAAGGACAAAACCAACAAAATCAGCCGAAGTTTTCAACCTCGACACAGTAACCATGCTATCAACGTAGGTAGAGATTATGAATAAAAAGCTTAATAGTTTGTGTTCTTCGCAGGTACATCCAGTAATGCAGTGCGACGCAAGTGGAACTGTGGCGAATCCTGAGTACCCACCCTATCAACCGGGCATAGAAAGCGAACAGATGAACTATATAGGTAATAATTTCAGATCTAATAATAACCCTTATAGTAATACCTATAATCAAGGTTGGAGGAACCACCCAAATTTTTCGTGGGGAGGTTAAGGAAATCAAGGAAACTAGAGACAACAACCTCTTCAAAATTTCCAAAATCAGCCATATCCACAAGGAAATAAGCTAAACCTCAAAGAGATATTGACAAAATTCATGGCGGCAACAAAAAATCGTCTCCAACACAATGAGGCAACACTTAAAAACCAACAAACATCGATGGAAGGGATCAAGAACCAGGTTGTGGAACTTACTAAGTTAGTCGGGGAAGTTACAAAGTCAGTTGGACAACTTGCGAAGTTAATGCCCGAACAACCGCCAGGGCGTCTACCAAGCAACACCGAGATTAACCCAAAGGAGCAAATCCAAGCTATAACAGCTCAGGAAAATGTCGAGTTGGATAAACCCAATTTAATACAAGAAAGCGAGGTAGAAAAAGGTAAAGTTGAGGTAACACAAGAAAAGCCAAAACCGGTAATCAAAGAGTACCAACCTCACATACCTTATCCCGAAGCGTTGAAGAGGGACGATACAGAGGAACAGTTTGGTAAGTTTCTTAAACTTTTAAAGAAATTACTTATCAACTTACCGCTTTTTAAAGCTCTGTCACAAATGCCAGATTCGAGGAAATTTTTAAAATAACTCTTGACGAACATGCGTAAGTTAGACGAGGAGTCACATGTGGAACTAAACCCAATATGCTCAGCAATTCTACAAAATAGACTACTGCAAAAGCTAAAAGATCCAGGGAGTTTTACAATTTCATGCTTAATTGGTAAACTAACTGTTGATAATGCCTTACGTGATTTATGGGCAAGTATAAATGTCATGCCTTATAAAATGTTTAAACAACTAGGTCTAGGGAAACCCAAACAAACTTAGATGAGTATTCAATTAGCTGATAAAACTATTAGAATCCCTAGGGGTATTATCAAAGATGTTCTCATAAAAATTGATAAATTTGTTTTCCCAGTAGATTTTGTTGTCTTAGACATGGATGAGGATAATTCGATTCCTTTAATTTTAGGAAGACCCTTTTTAGCAACTGTCAGGACTAAAATTGACGTCGGCACAAGAGAACTCATTCTTTGTGTAGGTGACGAATCGATCAGTCTACAAGCTCTTGACTCGACCAATACATAATTGATGAAGGTGAGAAAGTAAAATTCGTTGATGACCAATTTGTTCACTTTTCACCACAAGATCCACCATAAAGTCGTAGACCTGAGCCGGATCATAGACCTCATGCAAATAAAGAAAAACTATATAAGAAACGAAGCCTTAAGGTCGATGAACCAGACGAGTAGAAAACACACTTTAAAGAAGAACCGAAACCACACGAAGTAAAACCGAATGAGCCTCTAGAAGAGCTCGTAGGAACATCAAATCATTTCAAAATAGGAGATAAGGTATGGATGAACAAAGCAGATCCTTGAACCATCGTATCAACCCAAATACAACTAAAGGAATCCCTCTTGAGGTACGTAATATCACCCCATACGGAACAATCAAGGTAAGCAATCCAACACTCGACACTTTAAAGGTAAACGCTTCTTGACTTAAACTTTATCATGAAAATAAAATCGACAGCATGAGGAAAGATGTTCAAACCTTCAAACCACCATTATTATACAAATGAACGGAAAGTTCAGCTTAAGAGTTTAAATGAGCGCTTCTCGGGAAGCAACCTGAATACTAACCTTCAGTACTTTACATTTTTTTATGTTCTTTTATTTTATTTTCTATTCTTCTTTCTGAATGACTAGTTGTAAACTAACCAAAAGTGCAGATTCCCAGATCACACAGCCTTGTACACGACTGTGGTCGTTGCCGTGTAGAAGTACAGAATCTCCGTATTGACAATGGCAGAAGAGGTACAAGTCAGAGGGAATCAAATCTTTGAGTCACGGACTCCAACCACCACCCTACGGGCACCGACAGAATACCACAACCGTGCGATAGACCATGGTCAACACTAACTTCTTAGAAATGAGCGTGGCAGTTTGAAAAATAAACGAGGGGAAACAAGACGCCTCACAACACGGCGGTGTGAGGCGGCCGTGTGAATCGACACGCCCATAGTCCACGGGCGTGGGGAGGTGTCAGAATTCAAAACTCTATTTAAAACCCCCCACCCCTCCCTCTTTTCACCCTTTCTCATCACCTTTCATCCCCACCATTCTTCTCCTAACAAAGCCCCTGCTCTACCATAACAATGTCAAAAAAGCAGAAGGATTCAAACACAATCTCCCTGTGGGAGACCGATCTACATAAGTTCATACCGGCTGCTTCAACCCTCCAACACGCCAACGGTCTTCGAAACCTTTTCGGTTCTATTTTTCTTTTCTCTTTTGCTTTAATTTCCTTATTTTTACTTCTGTTATTCTTTATTTAGTTTATTTTACTTTAGTTTCTTAGTTTTAGGTTATACAGGCTGTTTGGGAATCACGCCACCACGACCACCACCCGCGTGACCAAAGCTTTAGAAATCACACCCACCTCACAAACCATACAACAATAAGGACTCCTTAGTCCATTTACCTATTCTTATAAGTTTATTTTCCTTTTTATTTTCCTTCACTTTAGCTTGCTTTTCTTAAAATATTTATTTCATATATTTTGAATCTTTATTTATAATTCTTGGCTAATTTGTCACGAGCTTTCCAATTTTTTCATCTAGCACAGTGACTGTTTGCATCCACCACAGCACCACTGCCTCCTCCTCCAAATCGGGCCGGGAATAGTGATCCCAAAAAAAATTCAGGAAGTGTCACTTCTCCCTTTCTCTTTTAATTTCAGTATCACATGATTATTTATCAATCTTTGTACATTGAGGGCAATGTACATATTAAGTGTGGGGGGTAAAAATGCCTAACTTTTTGCATTATTCTCAAATCCTTGAATTATATCTAGTTCTTAAGTAATTTCCTCATATTACTAATTAGGATAAAATTTCTGATGGTTTATGATTCTTATTGATATGTTTTTGAGTAAGTCATATTTAATTCTGCATTGATGATTTAAACTTTAAGATACTAGAGAATCAAGCATGATAAGTCTATTTTTCAAAATTAAAAATTTTCTAGGTTGTCGAACTGAATTTGAATATTACCTTGAAGTTTGAAATTTACAGGGATTGATGTCAAATACCCATAATCATGTGAGATTTGAGCCTTATAGAGCATATATTCTTTTTCATGCTCACTTTATTAATTATGAGTGTGTCAACACTGAATTGTTATTCTAGAACTTGCCTCGATTATACATGTCAAGACCACATTATTGACTTGATATACTAAGATGATAAAGGCACCTAGGTTTTAACCCACTCACTCCACTAAAAAGCTTACCTTCATAATTAACCCTTAGTGAACCCTTTGATCCTAACAACCCTTTTTATTGATTCACCCACTAATATTAACCCAAAACCTCACTCGTATTTGTTATCACCATTCCTTTGACTACCCTTCTATCGAGAATTGATTTGATCAGTTGCCTAATTACTTTATTTCAATTGATAAAGTTCTTTCTTATATTATGTATTTACTTGATTTTTTCTTAAAAAAATATCGAAGTATATTCATTATTAGTTCTATGTTTTAAGAGCTTGTAATTTTAAATTCAGCATCTTGAAGAATAAGCTCGTATTATTAGTATTTTGAATTTTCATGTGATATAATTATTCAGGTTATTAGTTCATTTTCTAAAGTTAGGTAATTTATCAATTTAATCTCGATTCTAACCCTTCTAATTTAGCCTTTATCCACACCATTAACCCAAGCCCGTTACAACCCTGTTAAAGACCTTTTGATTTGTGTATTATCTCATATTACAATGGTGGAGATTTGATTTTCAGGCAAGCCTATGGGATTAACTTTTCAGGTTAGATTTATGAGTGCTTTTTCCTAAACCTTAAACACTTCGAGTACTTTGAGTGAATCTTTAGTGAGGATGTCAATCTTTGTCAGTTTTGAATTAAAGATAATTATTTAGACAAGGGGAAACACCTATGTTTTTGTGCTACAAATATATGACTTAGAATTTTTTGAATCTATAGATATCTTTGAGTTAAATTATCCATGTATGAATTTTTTATGAATTATGATGAGACATTATTGATAAGAATTATGAATTGTGGAAAGTTCGTCTTAATTGTAAGTTGAGAATTTTGCTTGAGGGCAAGCAAAAGCTTAAGTGTGGGGGTATTTGATAAACCGTAAAATTGACATATTTTAATCCCATATTTAGCATACTTTTGGATGATTTATTCCTTGATTTAAGTAAAAAGGTGCTCTTAATCCTTTCTTTTCATGTTTTATACTCAGGAAAGCACCTAGGGACAAAAAGAACGAGAAACAGGCTCAAAATGGACCAAATTGGGCCAACTCACAAAATCGACACGGCCTGGGCCCAAGACCACACGACCGTGCCTCGCTAATTTACTAGGACACGGCCTGACCACGAAACACACGGGTGTGTCTCTTCAGCAGACTCGACCATGGCCTGAAATTGATTCACACGAGCGTGTGCCATGACTGTGTCCCTGCCATGGTCAAGAGGAGTTGCACTCGGATTTGGATACTTGAAGTCAAAGAAACACATTTCAAAGCCTATTCAAACACCCGAGTAGGAATTATACTTGAATTAGGATACTTAGGGGCCAAATAAAGCATTCCAATAGCCTATATAAAAACCCTAAGCATAACCTTCAAGGGGGTTAGCTAGCGCAGCTAAGCCAAAGAGCCGAGCCAGAAAGGTCAGATTTGTGGGAATCACTTGAAGATAGCCAGTTGATCCATCTTAAGAAGCCAAAATTCTACTCAAGATGGTGGATTTCTCCTTCAATTCCTTCAAGGAGTTTTAGGGATTTCTTATGTTTTGCTTTATCTTTTCTTCTGAGATGCTTTCTTTCATTACTTGAAGGGGATGAAACCTAAGACGGATCTTGTTATTGTTTTCTAAACTATATGATAAATATTTGATTTGTTCTTAATTGTGTGTACTTAATTCTTGTGTTAATATTTCAGGGATTTTGATTCAAGTTGAATGTGCTTAGGTGGTGGAGCAAAAGTCCCTGCTTAAGAGTAGATTTAGAATAATTAAGCAAAGTTGATCGCGTGCCTAGAGCTATGGTGATGAGATTTTGCTGGATTAGGGCGAAACCTAATATGGGAGTCTATAGATCGAGTTAATGCAATTCTAGGGGTTTTAATTAGAAAGAGATTTCAATTAATTAACCTAGGGTTAGACATTATTCACCTCGAGAGAGGGTTTAATATAAATTAGGGAATCCTACGGATCAAGTCAAGTGAATAAATCGCCTAGTTCAGTGTTAGATAACAAATGAAGTCTAGGTGGATTCTTCCTAAGAGTATCGTCTTAATCAAATGAATTTTCCCAACAGTATTTCCCCAATTCATTCTTTTCATCTTTGTGTCTTTAGTTTAGTAGTTAGTTAATTTAGATTAAACAATCAATCACTTAATATTTAGGCTAAATAATAGAAGGAAGGTTAGTATTAGTACTTTTAGTTCCTTTGGGTTTGACAATCTGGTCTTGCCTAAGCTATACTACTGTTCGATAGGTGCACTTGCCTTAAGTCATTGTCAGAGTTAGTTTCCAGGTTCGATCATTCTCTTTATAAATTTTAAAACTCAACAAAACAACGATCAACCACGTTTAAAAATGTAACTGGGATTTTACTTAAGCTTTCTTTAAAAAGGGATTTTAAGGAAAACATGGTTTTCAAAAAATACTTCAATGTGACACGCCAGATTCGGGTCTGACTTCTAGGCCAAGTTTAGGTGTTACATTTAGTGGTATCAGAGCCAGGTTACAAACTCAGCTGTGGAATGGGTTTTAAAAAAATTAGATTTTCGAAAGAATTGTTTCAAAAAAGTTCAAAAAGATTTGAAGTAATTGAAATGTTTTTCTGAATATTTTTCTAAAAGTGTGGTTTACCGAGTCTCCGGTTCCAAATCCGTAAGTTTTCTGTTAGATAGTATTTAAAGTTAGATTTTGTATTTATTCAGTGTATGTTCTGGAAAATAGATTTTTTTAAGCTAGCAATAGTACTGTGATGGATTCCAAAGGCAAGCAAGGTCGCGAGGAGTTGCCCGTCTCTCCAGAATATAAAATGGTTCAGGATACGGTAGTCGAGGTAAGTCCACCAACTTCGAGTAGCGATAACCCAGAGCTTGGTACGGAGGCACTGACCCGGTTGGTAAGGGAAGTGATGGAAGAAGCGTTTGAGGCAGGAGTTAAGGCATATGGTGAAACACTTCAGGTTAGGTACTTGGAGTGTAACAGGAAGAGGGATCACAGTCCTTTGAAGTATGTGCCTCATTTTGTGAAACGCGTTAAGACCTGTCTAAACTTTCCAGCTTGCGAGCATTACAAAAGGCGCCATCCGAGTGAATGCTAGAGGAAGTCAAGAGCGTGTCTTAGATGCGAGTCTAAGGAGCATCGGGTTCGCGATTGCATAATCCCTTTTAAGTCAGGTGTTTTCTATTTGGATGTGATGTTTGAATATAGAAATTGTATGCATGTGTGATAAATATCTATTTGCTTCTTTGGTTAGATGTTTAGTTATGTGTAAAAGGTCTCAAGATTAAGTTAAAAGTGTATTACAGCTATTGGGATTAGAGTGTGCAGCGGTAGCGTAGGGGTGTAGTTGTTACACAACTACCCTATTAGTTGGAAATTTTGGGGACAAAATTTCTTTAAGGAGGGGTGAGTTATAACGCCCTAAATTTTTAGGCCTAAAAGTGTTGGGCCTTGTGCATGGGAGCCGCTACGAAACTGCACATAAAAGTTTATGTGTGCAAGAAATATCACAAATTTCTTGTTTGCTTTAGTGGCTAAGTGATTTAGAAAGAGTTTGGAGTGTTGGAGGAGTCCTGGGTTCAAACCAGGGCTTTAGCAAAAATTTTAGTTTTTCCTTTAGGTGATCTTGGCGTTAGTTTGAAGGCCTTATTAATATTTAAGGACTAAAATATGACACAAGGAGGCATGTGGTCTGGTGGCAATATGGCACTAGGCGTATGCATGTGGTCTGAGGTTCAATTCATGGGATGAGCATTGAGGAATTTATTTTGTACTTGTGCCGTGTAAGTGGTTGTAATTGTTTAAAACTCTACTTGGTGGGGTTTGAATTGGTCTTGGAATTTGAATGTGTGGTGGGAGTCGGTAAAGGAGTTATTTATGGAGTAGCTTAGGGAGTTAATCGTGGGATTTTAAAGGGGGTATTGTAACCGAGTTGGACTTTGTAAGGGTGGCAAATTTGGCATAGGGTAGGGGGAGTGCTGTTTGTGGTCATTTTTTGGGTATAGCCAAATCTTGCTAAGAAAAGTTTTTGTTTTTTCTTTTCACTCATTTTGGTACCTTTCTTTTTTTTGGTTTTCAAGATCCTGGTTATACTCTTTTCTAAGTCGAAATTGCATTACCATTTAGGCCACCTATTAGCCGATTTCTCCTCTTCTTTTCTTTCTAATTCTTTTATCTTTCTCCTTTCTTCATCTCAAACTCGTGTTTCGATTTCTTCAATCTAGGCTCTCATTCCTTCACTTCAATAATTTTCGTTCGTGGTTCATTCCTCTATTGTGTCGGGTATTGTTCTTCTTCATTTCTCTATTCTCTACTAACCTCTTCTTCAATCGATTATGGGCCATAGACGGACCTTTTTACTATATTTCTCACCCATTTTCTTTGGCTAGGCCGAATCTTTGTGTTTCTCTGCCTAATCATTAATGTTTCTTTGTCGAGATACTCTCTTTACGTTTAGTTTTCGGTGTGGTAAGGGTTCCTGATCAACCAATAAGTGCACTCTTTCTCTCATTGCTTTTAGTTGAGGCTGAATGCTCTTTTATGTTGTTAAAGGTTATCGAATGTGGTCATAAACCACAACCTTATACAATATTGGTTAATAAGGTTCTTTAGGTAATGCAAATATCTACAAGAAGTTGATCGTTGCTAATGATTAGTGAGGATTTAGGGAAGCTCCATCGAGTAGGGTTCGGTGTTTGGGATTCGTGGCGCTCTTCGTAATCAAGGTGTGTAACCACACTCCTTCTGATTGTAAATCGACAAAATGTCGAAAAGCCAAAATACCAGTGAATGATGCCTCACGAACGTGCGATCGCACGTGTGGTGGACTGAGCCCATGAACATGGGAATTAGTCTATAGAGGCCACCACGAGCACTCTCGTGGTCTTAGGCTGTTTTGGGCCTAAATGGGCTGTGTGGGTCCATACGGATAAAATGTATGTGATGTGGTAAGTGTTTTTTAGACTGTGACATTTGCATAATTGTGGTTGTTTCTGGGCTAAATGGGCCACATGAGTGTGTGGACCCACTTGGGTCGAGTAACAGGCCTTAGGCCGATTTTACCCTGCT
Organism: Gossypium rotundifolium; assembly: GCA_025506655.1. NCBI lineage: Eukaryota > Viridiplantae > Streptophyta > Magnoliopsida > Malvales > Malvaceae > Gossypium > Gossypium rotundifolium. The sequence continues at coordinate 42,898,803 of CP106730.1, forward strand.
GTGACTGTTTAGGTTACTTAAGTCACTCGAGGCGAGGGTGGACCTTCTGTTGGGTCGCTGAGACCCTAGTTTACAAAATTATTAAAATACCCCCGATTTGCAAAATTATCGAAATACCCCGATTTGTAAAATGATCGTAATGCCCTTGTAGGGTAAAATGACCATAATGCCTCTATAGGGTAAAATGCCTATAATGCCCCTATAAGGTAAAATGACCGTAATGCCCCTGTAGGGTAAAATGATCGTAATGCCCCTATAGGGTAAAATGACTGTAATGCCCTTGTAGGGTAAATGACTATTTTGCCCCTCGAGGGCAAATGACTGACTTAGACTATGAATTTGACTGATTTGACTGTGATCGTATGGCTGTGTTTTAACTGACTTGATTGTGGTCGTGTGACTGATATGCTTTTAGTATATGTTTAAATGATTGTTACTGAGCATGGTCATTTTGAATACACGTGTAATGATTAAGCATGACATACACGACATATTGCATGGGGTTGAGACATTGATACAGAGGAAGTTCTGATAGGGGCGCATGGGTCGCATGAGATGACTGTGGATCCAGTATTGATCTATTAAGGTTGCACAGGTCGCATGAGATGACTGTGGATCGACGGATGGCTTAAAGCCGCATAATCTGATTACGGCTCTGTGCCAACCTAAATATAGCTCTGTGCCATCTTGATTATGGCTTTGTGCCAATCGTATTTACCCGTGGCTAAGTGCCTAACATATATATTGATGACTCTATGTCAATCATAATTACCCATGGCTGTGTGCCGATTATATTACCGTTGCTGATGGCTATGTGCCAAACTTATTACAATTACCGATAGCCTTGTGCCATCCTAATTATGGCTCTGTGCCATCGTGATTATGGTTTCTAACCATTCTGCTTATGGCTTTTGGCCATTCTGTTTACTAGCGACTGTGCTGCAATTTTGGTTAGTGCAGCAACCAGTGCTAACATTGGGAGTGTAGGGATGGCATGGGTGATTTATTCCCCGAGGTAGTGTAAGGTTAGACGGAGGCAAGTACAGGGTTGGATGGGATGGGTTAACATGCATCACACATTATGTATTTGGAATTGATTTTGATATGGGCTAGGCCCAACTGTTAGTGATATGGGGAATGGGCTAGGCCCAATTGATTTTGATAAGGGTTGAGACCCAAGTGAAATTGTACTGTGCTTAGACCCACACACATTGTTCTATTACTGTATTGGGCTCCAGCCCAGACTGATTCTGAATTCTGTCTGTTTTACGTACTGTTTTGAGTTAGGAGGGGATTACACACTAAGTTTTTGCAAACTCACTCTGTTTTTAACTGTGCAGGTAATCCCCAGCATTAGGAGGATCTGTGCTGCGAGGGACTCAGAGATGGCCACACGACTGCCTTTGGACTTCATTTATGCTTTAGATTATGTTTTGGGTTTTAATTTTTGTAATAAGGCCTCTTTAAGGTTCTGGGTTTTAACTTGGGGTTTTTATTTACTTTGAATTATATCCGTTAGAAGTAAATCACGGTTTTCCAAAATGTTAACTGTTTTTAAAATAACACCACTTTTTCGCGACATTTTCGAAATGGTTTCGCGACTTCATCTTTTTCTTAAATCGATTGCCCTCAGAATTAGCTTCCGCAACTAAAAAGATATTTTGGGAATAAAATCAATAATTTTTCAATGGACCACGTTTTAAAAATAAACTAACATAACTGGGATTTTACTTAAGCTTTCTTTAAAAAGGGATTTCAAGGAAAACATACTTTTCAAAAAACACTTCAATGTGACATGCCAGATTCGGGCCTAACTTCTAGGTCGAGTTTGGGGTGTTACAAGGTCCAGCTGGCCCGTACCTTTGTTTTTGAAACTGTTAAAATTTTTAAAAGTTTCCATTGATGAATCTTGAATGTTCTTGATGATAAATATGTGTTTGAAGCTTTCATTGGGATATTTAGTTGTTTTGTAAAGTGATTTTTGATAGATTTTGATTTAAGGATTAAATTGTTTAAATGTAAAAATTCAAGGTTTAGTAGAGAACTCAATGTATAATAGGGACTGTTTAAGAGCCTAAAAATTTGGTTGTAATTTGGTTCTTAGGAAATGATCAAATTTGATGAATATTGGGTTAGAGGACTAAATTGCAAAAGTTATAAAAATTTAGGGAAAATATGTAATTAATGAAAATTTAAGGGTCATATGCATTGAATGGAATATGGAGTATGTATGAAATTAATGTATTGTATTTAATTATAATATAGATCAAAATTTGGATCAAAAAGACAATAACCGAGGAAAAGGAAAAATAGCAGACTAGCCCTTCCATGTTGTTCAGAGTTGACTATTAGTTAAGCTCATAGTGTTTTAAATAAGTAAATGAATTTCTATTTTTACTTTTACATTATAGTTACTTAGTTAAAGATTGATAATTAAATTATTGAATGTTTGCACATACGTGCCCCCACCCCTAAACGTGTTTACATGAGTTGTTATACTTTAGTAACCCTAAGATCTAATAGTTTATGAATTGTATCTAATTTTGTTAGATTGAATGTAATATTATGATCCTACTAAGTTATGTAAACTTATCGGTTCTTGTGGATTGTTTTGTAGAGTTCTATTGTTGACACTTTGGAAGGATCAATCAACTGACTCACACTATCCATCGAAGTTGGTAGTTTTTGTGTCTTTTAGGGTAGTGGCATGTATATGTGGCTATATAGGTTGTTTTGATACATTACTAAGTTATGTCAATAGGTATCTTATCATGCTTGTAAATAGATTTCTTTTTGGTATAATTATAATGGTATGAAAGTGAATACTTGTGGTTTGTTTTGGTATATGATTGAATTAAGTTACTATGGAAGAAATGGATAAATTTTGATATGATTCAGTTGTTAATGTATTGATTGCAATTGAGGTGCCTTTGAATGGCATACTGGTTAGTTGCATTATGACCTTTGGAATGGAAAATATATGTATGTTTAGATATAGTATGATGCATTGTTAGTGTTCGCAAGTTGTTCAAATGGTCATGCATGAATTGGTGTTGGAGATGGCTTGTTTTAGGTGAATTGTAGGTCCAAAAAGCCTGAGACACGGGTATGTGACTTAGTCGTATGTCACATGGCCTGGCAACACAGCCATGTGTCTCCTGAATGTTCCTTTGTATGCGAGTCAGGGAGTTATAGGGCCTAGCACACGGCCTGTCACACTGACGTGTAGGACAATTTCGAGAGTTACACGGCCTGACAGGCGGGCGTCTAACATAACCATGTGACCCTACTCAAAGAGTTACACGGATGAGGACATGATCTGAGACACGGGCGTGTGGCTCAGCAGTGTGAGGCACATGGCCTGGCCACACGACTGTGTGACTCCTGTATTCCAAAAATTGTAACTTTTCATAAAGTTTCCAAATGATTTCAAATTGGTCTTGAATTGTTTCTAAGGTATTTTTAGGGCCTCGAGGGCTCAATTTAGAGACGATATGTATGTGAATTATTTGTTTATAATATGTTTATGATAATGTTTGAAATGTATGTCTAAATGTTTTGTTTGTACAATAATGTTTTGTAACCCTAATCCAGTGACGGATACGGGTTAGGGGTGTTACCTATTGATTCAAGGTAATATAGCATGTCTTGGAAGGTACATGTATAGCTTATCATTGTCTCTAAATGATTCTATATATAACTCAAAAAATGAAAAATTGTCATTGTTGATTAATGCATCTTGTAGCTTATGTTGGAGATGATTGGTCTAATGTGTCACATGTTGTACAAATTCATAGTAATTCTTTCCCATTTCCACTCCGGTATCGTAATTGGTTGTAATAATCCCTATGGCACCTGATGTTCAACTTTTACTTGCTGACATATCAAACATTTAGATACAAATTCAGAAATATCCCGTTTCAATCTCGGCTACCAGTACATCTTTTTCAGATCATTATACATTTTATTACTACCAGGAAGAATAGACATGGTACTATTATGAGCTTCATTCATAATCTTATGTACAAGTTATGAATTCCTCGGTACACATATTCTGCCTCTGAATAATAAACAATCATTAGACTCAATTTGAAATTCTGAATCTGAATTCAACTCACGTTGTACTCGTTTAGCTCGTAGTTCATCATCACTTTTTTGAGCTTCAGAAATCTACTGCAAAAAAATTGGTCTAGCTTTTAACTAAGCTATGATTGAACCATCATCAGATAACAACAATCGGGTATTCATTATTTGTAAAGCAAACAGGGATTTTCTGCTCAGAGCATCTACAACCACATTGGCTTTTCCTGAATGATAATCAATAACCAAATCATAATCTTTTAACAATCCAAGCCACCTGCACTGTCTCAAATTCAAATTCCTCTACGACATCAAATACTTCAAGCTCTTGTGATAAGTAAATATGTGACATTTTTCACCAAATAGATAATGCCGCCAGATTTTCAGTGCAAACACAATGGCTGCCAATTCAATATCATGTATTGGATAATTTCTTTCATGTGGCTTTAGTTGTCTTGAAGTATAGGCTATTACCTTACCTTCTTGCATCAAGACACAGCCTAGACCATTCAATGATGCATCACTATAAATTACAAATTCCTTACCCAACTCAGGTTGAACTAACACAGGTGCCTCTCTCAATAAAGCTTTCAATTTTTCAAAACTTCACTGACATTTATTTGACCACTCAAATTTCACATCTTTCTACAACAGACAAGTCATTGGAGAAGCTATCATGGAGAATCCTTTTATAAACCTCTGATAATATCCAGTAATTCCCAAAAACTTCTAACTTTAGACACGTTTTTGGTGGCTTCCAATTAATAATTGCTTAAATTTTATTCAGACCACCCTGATACCTTCAGCAGAAACTATATGTCCAAGAAAATCAACTTTCCGTAGCCAAAATTCACATTTACTAAATTGAGATACAATTACTTCTCACGTAGAGTTTGCAACACTATTCTTAAATGATCAGCATGCTTATTTTCATCTCGAGAATAAACTAGAATATCATCAATAAATATCACCACAAACCTATCTAGATATAGTTTGAAAATTTTATTCATCAGATCTATAAATACTACAGGTGCATTTGTTAAGCTGAATGGCATCAGAAGAAACTCATAATTCCCATATCTGGTTCTTAAAGCTATCTTTGGTACATCTGAGTCTTTTACCCATAGTTGATAATAGCCAGAACGGAGATCAATCTTTGAAAATATGGTGGCACATTTTCTAACAGCCCGACTTAGGGCCTAGTCAGAATAGTGGTGCAAAACCACAAATTCGAAGTAGAAATATATGTTTTAATGATTTTTATAAGGCTTATGAGGTACTTACATGATTATGTGAAAACCTCATGAAGGAATTTTATTAATTACTGAATAAATTGTCCACTAGGACTAAATTGCAAAGATTGGAAAATATGAGATTCTAAAAGATTTAAGTATGAAATATAATTATAAAAATTACTAGAGGTCCTTATTTAGCAATTAGACCATTATATGTTATGATGGACAAAAATGGACATGGGAAGGAAAAATCTCAAGAAAGGATCATTAAGGGCATTCTTTTCATTTAGTTAATAAAAGAATTAAAAGGGAAAATAAGTCAAAAATGTTGTCCATCTTCCTCCCCTTGGACAAAAATCACAAGGAAGATATAGCTAGGGTTTCTTCAACTTTCAAACTTGATAGTAAGTGCATCCTAGCCCCATTTTTAATGTTCTTCGTATTTTTGAGATCCTCGTAACTCGGTTTAGATATTTCTAGCTATATTTTGAGCTAGGGATTATGTTCAAAATTTTACCCATGTATGACATGCATGTATTTTAATGTTTTATGGAAGAATATAAAGTTTGATGTATGATACACATCTTTTTCTTTGTGATTTTCATGAAAAATGCATAAAAGGACCAAATTGTAAAAGTTATAGAAATGGTCATATATGAGTGATATAGTGGAAATTGAAGGTTTTTATAGTGGATTATATGATTCAACTAGGTTTGAAAAATAAGAAAGTTGAATGAAAATCATTTTACGAGCCTAGGGGCAAAAGTGTAATTATGAGAAAGTTTAGGGGCAAAGTGGTAATTTTGCCAAAGTATGAATTATGAGTCAATTTAGTCAATGTGAGAATTAAACAAGTAAATTTGTTATTATAGATAAGGAAACACGAAGCCCAGATCGAAACCGAGGTAAGAACAAAATCGAGGACTAAATCGAGCATCGATACACATTTTGAGAAATGAGGTAAGTTTGTATGAATTCATTGCTACATATGTTATTATGATTAAATTATTTGTTATGTTGCATAAAGTACATTATTTCAATGAAGTTGATTATCAATGTTTAATAAGGAAATCAATGAGAACAAGTAAGTGAAAGTCTCGTTTGAAGTTTCGAAATAACGAGGATACTTTTGTCACAACATGAGAAAAGGAAAGCCCGTGTAAGACCATGTCTGGGACATGGCATCGACATCAAGGAATGTAGGTCCCATGTAAGACCAAGTATGGGACATGGCATCGGCACTGAACGTAAATCCTGTATAAGACCATGTCTAGGACATGGCATCAGCATCAAATAAGGAAGGTCTCGTGTAAGACCATGTCTGGGACATGGCATCGACACCATACAAGAAAGATCCTGTGTAAAACCATGTCTCGGACATGGCTTCGGCACCAAAGGAGAATCTTGTGTAAGACCATGTTTGGGACATGGCATCAATATCGAGCTAAGGAATCCTGTGTAAGACCATATCTGGGATATGGCATTGGCATCAAGAGGTGATTCCATGTAAGACAATATCTGGGATATGGGATTGGCATTGAGGCTCATACATGATGAGATTGAGTATCCTCTAATATTCCAAGTAATTCAATAGGAAAAAGAGTTAAGTGTGAAAATGGTAACAAAAGAACCAAATAAGTAAGAATAATAACAAGTTAAGCTATTCCAAGATGATAAATAAATCAAGTTAAGTTAAGGAAGAGAATAAATTGAGTTTATATTTACATTAGCAAAAGAGCTAACTTATGTGAATAAGTGATACAGGTACCATGAGTAAAATACAAAGTATGAAATCATATTGTGATATGAGATGGGTAAGAGTAAGTATGAGTAAGTATGCTTAAGTACATGAGACTTATGTTGCTCTTGTTTCATGAAATGGATAAGTTTATTTTGAGCATTTATGTTGCCACATAAATTTCATCCAAACTTACTAAGCTATATGTTTACCCCTCCCTTTTCCCTTTTCCTTGTAGTATCGCCAAGCTAGCTCGGGGATCGTAGGCGTCGAAGCTCAGATCATACTATCAATCACTATTTCGGTATAGCAAAGTTGATTTATTTTGAGTATGGCATGTATAAGATTCTGATCATTTTGAGTTATGCCATATTGTGAGTTAAAGGCTTGGCTATTATGATTATGCATTCTTTTTGTATATAGCCAAAGAAATTGGCTACTATTTGTTAAGTTCCATATCTTATTGAAGATGAGTTTTTATGAATTATACAAGTGTTGTTTTAAGGATTATTCCTAGTGTATAAAGGCTATATTATGTGTTGCTTGCGTTGGTATAAGTGTGTTGATGCTTCATGGTGGCAATTGGCTTGGAAAATAGCCTCTAAGTGTCCACATGGGTAGACACATGGGTGTGTCTAGGCCGTGTTACACACAGTCAACCCCAATGGGTGTGTTGATAGGCCGTGTCCCCCTGTATTTTAATAGCGAGAATTCGAATCGTCACACGGACGTGTGCGAGGCTGTGTCCTTCTTAAGGGGTTACTGATGTCATAAATAAAATACCCCCAGTTTTCACACACGAGTAAGGACACGGGCGTGTCTAGGCCGTGTGAAGGACACGGGCTATTGACACGAGCGTGCGTCTAGCAGTGTGAAAACCCCTGTAGGTTCAAAATAAAAAATAAATTCTACACTGGCTGCCCATACGAGCGTGTCCCAAGTCACACGGGCGTGTGACCCCTGTTTAGGCAAAAATTTTCAAAGAGTGTAAATATTTCGATTGAACTCCGAAACCTTCCGGATGTATGTTTAAGGCCTCGTAGGCCGATGATATGTATGTTATGATTATGAAAGAAAAGTTTTAATTTGGAATGAAATTTTTTTATAGCCCGAGATTATATGTTCAAGCAAGGTTAAGCATGGTAATACCTCGTATCCGGTCCTAGAGTCGGAGAGGGTAAGGGGTATTACATTTAGTGGTACTAAAGCTACGGTTTAGTCGATTCTTGGGCTAATGTAGCGTAAGTTTGAGTCTAGCTATACATGCCATACATAATAGTAATTATATAATGATAGTATGATGACTCCTGACGATTTAAATTGTGTTTTCATGTAGTAAATAAATCCCGAAAGAGCTGTGGCGGATGATGTAGAAAGTAATGCATCGTCTCCCGCTAAAGGGATGGTGCCACATGAGAATAAGAATAGACCCACGACTGTAAGTTAGAGAGGAGGAGAAGAGGCTAGAGAAACCTTCCTCCATATGATGAATGCTTGGTATACGAAGTTCATTCGCACGAACCCAAATGCACCACCCCCCACCCCTGCCTATTCCTCAACCTACCCCTGTAGCCCCTCAAGTGGTAGAAGTGGTAAGTAGAGAAAAGCCTCCGGTAGATAAAATTTGGAAGCAAGTAGCTGAGGGATTACGGGCTAGTAAAGATGATGCTCCAGAAAGAGCCGAGTTCTGGCTTGAAAATACCATCAGGGTATTTGATTAATTATCGTGCACACCTGAAGAGTGCATGAAATCTTTAGTTTCTCTTCTGAGAGATTCTGCTTATTAGTGATGGAACACCCTTGTGTCGGTGGTACCAAGGGAAAGGATCACATGGGAGTTTTTCCACGAAGAAGTAAATTAGTCAAAGATTTATTGATCAGAAAAGAAAGGAATTCTTAGAATTAAAGCAAGGTAAGATGACAGTAACTGAGTACGAGCGTAAGTTTGTAAGGCTCAGCAAATACACTCGAGAGTGTGTATCCACTGAGGCTATTATGTGTAAGAGATTTGAGGACGGGCTAAATAAAGACATTAAGTTGTTTGTTGGTGTCATCGAGTTGAAGGAATTTGTTGTGCTAGTGGACCGAGCTTATAAAGTCGAAGAATTGGTTAAAGGGAAAAGAAAAGTTGAGATGGAGTCTTGTGACTCAAGAAAGAGACAGTAGAGTAAGTCGTTTCAATCCTCGTCCAAGAAATCAAGAGATTTTCCTACCCGATCAGCTACTTCAATCGGGTTTTCAGGTAGAAGCAAGAGTAAATAGTATTCGGGGAATAAGGCTCAAACCACCTCAGTCGCTAGTGTTGGGAATATTTGATCTAATAGACCAAAATGCCCATAGTGTGGCAAACGTCACCCGGTGAGTTTTGTACACATGAGAGTGCTTATTTTAAGTGTGGTTCCCAAGATCACTTCATTATAGAATGCCCCGAAATGGTTGACGAAGACAAGGTTCAGAGTGCAAAAGTAGGAAGCACTAATAGAAGAAGACAACAAAGGAACCCGGGAAGCGGGGTGAGTAGTAAAGTACATCCCAAGAGCAAGCTACAAGATTCGAGGGTAGAGCGCCTGCAAGAACTTAAGCCATTCGCGCTCACGAAGAGGTATCATCTCCCAATGTAATTACGGGTACATTTTCTCTTCATGACACTGATGTTGTTGCTTTAATTTATCCAGGGTCTACCCATTCATACATTTGCATGGAAATAGTACTAGTATGAGCATGCCCATAGAGTCTACTAAGTTTGTGATAAAAGTGTCTAATCCACTAGGAAAAAGCATATTAGTTGATAAAGTATGCAAAGATTGCCCATTAATGTTTAGAGGTCATTATTTTAAGGCAAATCTTATGCTATTGCCATTTGATGAATTCAATATTATTTTTGGTATGGACTGGTCAACCACTCATGATGTGACAGTAAATTTTGGAAAGAAATATTTTGAGATGAGATGTGAAAATGTGGACACTCTTCGTGTTGAATCAGATGAACAAGACAGGTTGCCGATAGTGATCTCTCACATGTCAACCTAGAAGTATGTAAGAAAAGGGTAAGAGGTGTATCTTGCTTTTGTGATGAATGCCAAAGAAACCAAGTTAAAGATTGAATCAGTACCAATAGTATGTGAGTATCCGGATGTTTTCTCGAAAAATTACCAGGATTGCCTCCGGCTAGAGAGGCTGAATTTGGAATCGAGTTAGCTCCTGGTATTGTACCAATATCGATTACTCCTTACAGAATAGCTCCAACTGAGTTGAAGGAATTGAAGGCACAATTGCAAGAGCTAACAAACAAAGGTTTTGCAAGACCGAGTTGCTCCCCATTGGGTGCTCCAGTGCTATTTGTGAAAAAGAAAGATGGCTCTATGAGATTGTGCATAGATTACTGACAACTTAATAAAGTAACAGTGAAGAACAAGTACCCGTTGCCAAGGATGGACGATTTGTTCGATCAATTGAAGGGAGCCACTGTGTTCTCCAAGACAGACTTGAGGTCGGGATACTACCAGTTGAGAGTAAAAGATTCAGACATGCCTAAACCGACTTTTCGAACGAGGCCTGGACACTATAAATTTTTAGTCATACCTTTTGGTTTAACAAGTGCCCCTGCGGTGTTTATGGATTTAATGAATAGCATTTCTCGACCATATTTAGATAAGTTTGTGATTGTTTTTATTGATGATATACTAATATATTCCCGAGATGAGCATGAGCACGTTGAGCACTTGAGGATAGTTTTGCAAATTCTACGAGAAAATCAGTTGTATGCCAAGTTTAGTAAAAGTGAGTTTTAGCTCAAGGAAGTTGGATTTCTGGGACACATTGTCTCAAGAGATAGAGTCCGAGTTGACCCAAGAAAAACTTTAGCCATTGTTGATTGGAAGCCACCGAAAAGTGTATCTGAGGTTAGAAGTTTTCTGGGCTTAGCCGACTATTATAGGCGATTCGTTAAGGGGTTTTCTATGATAGTGACTCTAATGATGAAACTGTTACAGAAAAATGTAAAGTTTGAATGGACAGAAAAGTGCCAACAAAGTTTTGAGAAATTAAAGGCGAGGTTGACAGAAGCTCCAGTTCTAGTACAACCTGGATCGGGAAAAGAATTTGTGATCTACAGTGATGCATCCTTAAATGGATTAAGTTGTGTACTTATGCAAGAAGGCAAGGTGATAGCATATGCCTCCAGACAGTTAAAGCCACATGAAAAGAACTATCTGACGCACGATTTAAAGTTGGTTGCCATTATTTTTGCGCTAAAGATTTGGAGACACCATTTGTATGGTGAAAGATGTCGGATTTTCACTGATCACAAAAGTTTGAAGTATTTGATGACTCAAAAGGAATTAAACTTGAGACAAAAAAGATGGCTAGAGCTAATAAAAGATTATGAGTTGGTCATTGACTACCATCCAGGAAAGGCGAATGTAGCCGCCGATGCTTTGGGTAGGAAATCCCTATTTGCTTTGAGGGCTATGAATACACGGGTGAGTTTGTCTGATGATGGTTCTATTCTAGCTGAGTTGAAGGCTAGACCGATATTCCTCCAAGAGATTTATGAGGCACATAAAGATGAAAGCAAATTGTAAGCCAAAAGAGTTCAATGCGAGTTGGGTATTGAGTCTGATTTATAGATTGATTCAGATGGGTTATTGATATTCAGAGACCGAGTCCGTGTTCCAAGAAATAATTGCTCATTCGTAAAATTTTACTTGAGGAACATAATGGATGCCTATCTATACATCTGGGTAGCACCAAAATGTATAATGATTTGAAGAAATGGTATTGGTGGCCAAGTGTAAAGAAAGATATTTCTAAGTTTGTTTCAAGATGCTTGATTTGTCAACAAGTAAAAGCTGAACACCAAGTACCCTCGGGTTTACTTCAACCTATTATGGTGCCTGAGTGGAAATGGGACCGTGTTAGAATGGATTTTGTAATAGGTTTGCCCTTGACACCGATCAAGAAAGATGCTATATGGGTCGTAGTCGATAAACTCACGAAGTCAGCCCATTTTATTATACATGTCGACTACTCACTTGACAAGTTGCCAAACTTGTATATCTAAGAGATTGTGAGACTTCATGGAGTACCATTATCTATTATATCATATAGAGATCCTAGATTCACGTCCAGATTTTGGAAAAAGTTGCGAGAAGCCTTGGGTACAAAGTTGAGTTTTAGTACAGCTTTTCACCCCAAAATCAATGGTTAGTCGGAGAGGTTAATACAAGTACTTGAAGATATGCTTCGGTGTTGTGTTCTTGAGTTTCAAGGCAGCTAGGAAAAATACTTACTATTGGTGGAATTCGCCTACAATAACAGTTTTCAGTCAAGTTTGAAAATGGGGCCTTATGAGGCTTTGTATGGGCGTAAATGTCAAACGCCTTTATATTGGACTAAACTTTAGGAAAACTAGATTCACGGGGTTGATTTGGTTAGAGAAACCGAAGAGAAGGTAAAGGTGATTCGAGATTATTTAAAGGCTACCTCTGACAGACAGAAATCCTACTCGGATTTGAAAAGGAAAGAGATCGAGTATCAAGTCGGTGATAGAGTATTCTTGAAAGTGTCGCCTTGGAGAAAAATTCTTAGATTTTGCCGAAAAGGCAAACTGAGTCCACGTTTTATCGAGCCATATGAGATCACCGAGAGGATAGGGCCGGTAGCCTATCAATTGGCTTTGCCATCTGAGTTATAGAAGATTCATGATGTGTTTCACGTGTCTATGTTGCGACTGTACTGATTAGACCTTTTGCATGTGATTACACCGACAGAGGTTGAGATAGAATCCGACATGACTTATGGCAAAGAACCGGTTAAGATTCTAGCTTGGGAAGTTAAACAATTAAGGAATAAAAGTATAGCTCTCGTGAAAGTCTTATGGCAGAGACATGGGGTAGAAGAGGCTACATGGGAGCCCGAGAAGGCTATGAGGAACCAATACCCAAACCTTTTTATTGGTAAGATTTTCAGGGACGAAAATCCCTAAAGGGGAGAATTGTAACAGCCCAACTAAGGGCCTAGTCGAAATAGTGGTGTGAGACCACAAATTCAGAGTAGAAATATATGTTTTAATGATTTTTATAAGGCTTATGAGGTACTTGCATGATTATGTGAAAATCTCATGAAGGAATTTGATTAATTAGTGAATAAATTGCCCAAAAGGACTAAATTGCAAAGATTGGAAAATATGAGATTCTATAATATTTAAGTATGAAATAGAATTATAAAAACTACTAGAGGTCCTTATTTAGCAATTAGAACATTATATGTAAGATGGACAAAAATGGAAATGGGAAGGAAAAATCTTAAAAAATGATCATTAAGGGCATTTTTGTCATTTGGTTAATAAAAGAATTAAAAGGAAAAATAAGTCAAAAATGTTGTCCATCTTCCTCCTCCTTGGCCAAAAATAAGACATAGCTAGGGTTTCTTCAACTTTCAAGCTTGATAGTAAGTGTATCTTAGCCCCATTTTTAATGTTCTTCGTATTTTTGAGATCCTCGTAGCTCGGTTTAGCTATTTCTAGCTATATTTTGAGCTAGGGATTATGTTCAAAAATTTACCCATGTATGACATGCATGTATTTTGATGTTTTATGGAAGAATATGAAAGTTTCATGTATGATACACATCTTTTTCTATGTGATTTTCATGAAAAATGCATAGAAGGACCAAATTGTAAAAGTTGTAGAAATGGTCATATATGAGTGATACAGTGGAAATTGAAGGTTGTTATAGTTGAGTATATGATCCGGCTAGGTCTGAAAAATAAGAAAGTTGAATGAAAATCATTTTACGAGCCTAGAGGCAAAAGTGTAATTATGAGAAAGTTTAGGGGCAAAGTGGTAATTTTGCCAAAGTATGAATTATGAGTCAATTTAGTCAATGTGAGAATTAAAAAAGTAATTTTCTTATGATAGATTAAGAAACACGAAGCCCGGATTGAAATCGAGGCAAGAACAAAATTGAGGACTAAATCGAGCATCGATACACATTTTGAGAAACGAGGTAAGTTTGTATGAATTCATTGCTACATATGTTATTCTGATTAAATTATTTGTTATGTTGCATAAAGTACATTATTTCAATGGAGTTGATTATCAATGTTTAATAAGAAAATCAATGAGAACAAGTAAGTGAAAGTCCCGTTTGAAGTTTCGGAATAACAAGGATACTTTTGTCACAACATGAGATAAGAAAAGTAAGTGTAAGACCATGTCTGGGACATGGCCTTGGCATCAAGGAATGTAGGTCCCGTGTAAGACCAAGTCTGGGACATGGCATTGGCACCGAACGTAGATCCTGTATAAGACCATGTCTAGGAGATGGCATCAGCATCGAATAAGGAAGGACTCGTGTAAGACCATGTCTAGGACATGGCTTCGACACCATACAAGGAAGGTCCGTGTAAGACCATGTCTCAGACATGGCTTCGGCACCAAAGGAGAATCTCATGTAAAACCATGTTTGGGACATGGCACTGATACCGAGCTAAGGAATCTCGTGTAAACCATATCTGGGATATGTCATCGGTATCAAGAGGTGATTCCATGTAAGACCATATCTGGGATATGGCATTGGCATTGAGGCTCCTACATGATGAGATTGAGTATCCTCTAATATTCCGAGTAATTCATTGGGCAAAAGAGTTAAGTGTGAAAAAGGTAACAAAAGAACCAAATAAGTAAGAATAATAACAAGTTAAGTTTTCCAAGATGATAAAGAGATCAAGTTAAGTTAAGGAAAAGAATAAATTGAGTTTATATTTACATTAGCAAAAGTGCTAAATTATGTGACTAAGTGATGCAGGTACCATGAGTAAAATACAAAGTATGAAATCATATTGTGATATAAGATGGGTAAGAGTAAGTATGAGTAAGTATGCTTAAGTACTTGAGACTTATGTTGCTCTTGTTTCATGAAATGGATAAGTTTATTTTGAGCATTTATGTTGCTAATAAATTTCATGCAAACTTACTAAGCTATATGCTTACCCCTCTCTTTTCTCTTTTCCTTGTAGTATTACCAAGCTAGCTCAGGAATCGTAGGAGTCGGAGCTCGGATCACACTATCAACCACTATTTCGATATAGCAAAGTTAATTTATTTTGAGTATGGCATGTATAGGAGTTTGATCATTTTGAGTTATGTCATATTGTGAGTTAAAGGCTTGGCTATTAGGATTATGCATTCTTTTTGTATATAGCCAAAGAAATTGGCTAATATTTATTAAGTTCCATATCTTATTGAAGATGAGTTTTTATGAATTATACAAGTGATGTTTTAAGGATTATTCCTAGTGTATAAGGTTATGTTATGTGTTGCTTGCGTTGGTATAAGTGTGTTGATGTTTCAGGGTGGCAATTGGCTTGGAAAATAGCCTCTACGTTTTCACATGGGAAGACACACGGGCGTGTGTCTAAGCCGTGTGTGACACAGAGTCAACCCCAATGGGTGTGTCAATAGGTCATGTGTCCCTTACAATTTAATAGCAAGAATTTGAATCGTCACACAGGCGTGTGCCTAGGCCGTGTGCTTCTTAACAGGTTGCTGACGTCATAAACAGAATACCTCTAGTTTTCACACACGGGTGAGGACATGGACGTGTCTAGGCCGTGTGAAGGACACGGGCTATTGACACGGGCGTGTGTCCAGCCGTGTGAAAACCCATGTAGGTTTGAAATAAAAAATAAATTCTAAAAAGGATAGGGACATGGGCGTGTGAGATCACCCGGCCTACCCACACGGGCATGTCCCAAGTTACATGGACATGTGACCCCTGTTTAGACAAAAATTTTCAAAGAGTGTAAAAGTTTCAATTGAACTCTGAAACCTTCTAGATGTATGTTTAAGGCCTCATAGACCCATGATATGTATGTTATGATTAAGAAAGAAAAGTTTTAAGTTGGAATGAAATTTTTTATAGCCCGAGACTACATGTTCAAGCAAGGTTAAGCATGGTAATACCTCGTATCTGGTCCCAGAGTCGGAGATGGGTAAGGGGTGTTACATTTAGTGGTATCAGAGCTACGATTTAGTCAATTCTTGGACTAATATAGTGTAAGTTTGAGTCTAACTATACATGCCATACATAAGAGGATTTATATAATGATAGTGTGACGACTGTTGACGATTTAAATTGTGTTTTCATATAGTAAATGGATCCCGAAAGAGCTGTGGTGGATAATGTAGAAAGTAATGCGTCGGCTCCCACTAAAGGGACGATGCAAATGAGAATGAGAACAAACCCATGACTGTAAGTCAGAGAGGAGGAGAAGAGGCTAGGGAAGCCTTCCTCCATATGATGAATGCTTGGTATAGGAGTTCGTTCGCGTGAACCCGAATGCACCACCCCCATAGGCTCAAAAATCAATTCTAATCAAATTTATTTCTTTAGCGAGCCTAAGTGAACATTTATTACTCTTATGGAAACCATAAAAACTCATTATGTCACACATTTACCACACATTTTACAACATTTACAAAAATGTCCTTTTTTGGTGTTTTCATGGTAACACCTTTCACAAGAGTTGTTTATTAAACATCTATGACTCATTTTCTTCCATAAAAATGAAGCAAACAACTAAAAGGTCACATGGAAAAACTCTAAACTTTTCACCATATCGCAAGATAGTCCCTTCTTTAGAAAGCTTAAGCTTTAGGGGTCCCAAAAGTACAAATATTATCAAGAAATGATCACTAAAACACTTACTTGTAAAGAGAAAAGTGTGCTCAAATTTTTTAAGCTTTCAAACCCCTATTTGCTGCTAATTTTTGGTGGAGGAATGAAGGAGAAAGATGATATCTTTTCTTTCTTTATTTTAATATAAAATCCCAATTTAGTCCTCCTAATCCACCTACTTGACCAAATTTTGACCTCTATTGTACCCTATGGCCGGCCAACCATCATTTAAGGGGCTAATTGCCATTGAAAGACCTCCAATTAATATTTTATGGCTATTTGGCCTCTTTAGCATATAAATTAGACCTTTCGTACTTTATGCGATTTAGTCCTTTTTTCGCGATTAAGCATGAAATTGCTAAAATTAAAGTACCAAGATTTTCATGCACCTATATAATCATGATTTAGCTCATAAAATAACATAAAAATAATTTCCTGCGACCTCAAATTAGTGATTCTGAAACCACTGTTCTGACTAGCCCCTAAATCGGGCTATTACAATCAAGGGTACACATTAGGGCACGTAATCAAAGAGCACACTCTCGAGCCATATATATCAGGATGCTCAGATGAGCCATGTAACATGACACTTATCCGGGCTAAACAGGAAACTCATAAGAGTTTTATTCAAGGAGATCATAGAGCCTAACAGATAACTCTGAAGAGTTAATATCAGGGAGTACCGGATAAGGTAACAGAGAGTTCATGCAAGCCATGTCAGGACGACCATAAGAGCTTATATCAAGACACTCACGTAGAGCTGTGTTTGTGTCTACATTATATGCTGGATCACAACCGATCGAGTCATGTAACAGGATGCTCACATAGAGCCGCGGTAGTTCACAATACATACTAAATCACTACCGATCAAGATGCTCGTGAGAACTATATATCAAGACACCCGAGAGGGCTATATCAAGATTACTCGTCCAAGCTAAATCCTGTCTGCAACATATGAACAATCACATTCAAATATGGGAAGTCACACGTATCCATCGAGTTTCATTATTCAAACAGAACTTAACTAGTTATGAACATTTTCGATCATGTAATCATTTCATGTATTTATAAATTTTATATAATTCACATAAACACATACTACATTCATTCCAAATGTAACATTCAATTCAACCATATTAACATGTATAGTTAACTTACACAAACTTACCTCGACACTTGTTCGTGTATATGAAAATCTACTAATTTGAAACTTTTTCTTTTTTTCGATCTAGCTTCGAATTTGAGTTGCCTGGATCCATATAAATGAATTTAATTATAATTTATCATATTTCATATTCAATTGAGTTCAAATTACACTCTAGGCAAAATTACCATTTTGCCCCTAACTTTTCATAAATTCCAATTTCGTCCCTAGGCTTGGAAAATGAAATTCATGCAATTTAATCTTTAATCCAAGCCTAAACAAAATTTTAATATAAAATTTACAGCAAATATTTCATAAAAATTAGAAATTTTCTATGAATTTTACATTTTTACAATTTAGTCCCTAAATCACAATTTCATGAAAATTCACTTTGTAAAAGTTGTTTATCTATCAACAACCTTTCATTTTCTACCATAAATTTCAAATTTTCAGCATATTCATCCATGGAAAAATTTTTATAAAATAGATAAATTAAACTATCCCGATCTCAAAAATATAAAAATTACTAAAAATGGGACAAGAATACTAACCAAATTAAGCCAAGAAGGTTTATTTTCTCTTTCCTAGGGTTTCCATAGAAAAATTGGGGATGAAGATGATATAAAATGATATTAATTCTATTTAATTATTTATCATCTTTTAATTTTCTCATTTTCAATTTAGTCATTAACCTTTTTTAATATTTCCATGGATGAATCACCAAAAATATCTACTAACTTTTCTTTAATGGTCTAATTACCATATAAGTACCTCAAGTTTTGAATTCCATAGCTATTTGATCCTTCTAGCTACTAGAATTCAACTTTTGCATTTTATGCAATTTGGTCCTTTCCGTAATTAAGCACATAATCGATATAATTTTCTTATAATAGTTTTCATATGACATTCATATCATAATGCAGACCATGCAATGATATTAAAATAGTTTTTCTTTTTAGCTCGAATTTGTGGTCCCGAAACCACTATTCTGATTTCACTGAAAATGGATTGTTACAACCAATACATTGGACAATACCCAAGTAGAATATATCCTAGATCTGTTTATGGATTTATTCTGTAACACCCCAAACCTAGCCTATGCATTAAGCCCGGATTTCACATGCCACACAAATTTAACGTACATTCAAATCATTTAACGAAGTAGAAATCAAATTCCAAAATGATTAAGAGAATGACTTTATCGAAAAATCGAGGCTTATTTGAAATCCTTGATTAAAACCACAAGAGATTATCATTGGATCTATAGAGTAGTATTTGATTAAAATTTTGAAATTTATTTAATCAAAATATTCTAACGAAGAGTTAAAGGATTTCCGAGTTTTAAAGAATTTAAGAAAAACCTTTATTTTATATACGAAAGTTTTAGAAAAATATTTATGAAAACCTAAATCAATCCAACTTAATAAAACTAAAACATAATAAATCTATCCACATAATAAAATCCATAATTAAAGAGGCCTTATTACATCGCCATAAAAATAGTACTTAATAAAAATTATTAAAGAAGTCTTAATATTTTATAAAACACCATTTGTAGTATAGCCTCCCACGAAGTCATCTCCCACCCAAGTCTCCATCAATTGTTATTACCGAGAGGGTAAAAATGGGGTGAGTTACTTAGAACTCAAAGTGTAACTCACTTACCATAGTCCACCTGGCCAAAACCATTTAAGCATTTATTTGGGCTAAGCCCATTTCAAATATAATAATTTTAGCATAAAAAAAGCAAATGATATGCAATTCCCAAAACCAAACCTAGATTTCCATCCGCTACACACCTCCGTACCAACCAGCACACCTGTGGGGAGCTTTAGTCACCCACCCCGCCAACACACCAAAGTAGGCTTTAAGCCCAATATAATATTTGTGGCAACGGCCATTTAAATAATTGTGGTAGAACCACCGATCTAAATTTAGAGGCGTGACCATCGTGATGAGTCACCTATCCGGAATTTTGGCATCAAGCCTTTCTTCTCTTCATCATTGATCCCAACCCATGCAATCATGTTTATGCATAACAAAATATTTGTAAAGAAAACCATATTATAATTTGCCAATTTTGGCCCATTAAAATCACATATCACATATAACCCATTTATCAATTATCATAAATGGCCCAATTATCAAATTTCACATATGGCCCATTTATCGATTATCATATATGGCCCAAATTCTCAAATATCACATATGGCCCAAATTGTCAAATATCACATATGGCCCAAATTGTCAAATATCACATATGGCCCAAATTTGTCAAATATCATATATGGCCCAAATTTATCAAATATCACATATGGCTCAAATTTATCAAATATCACACATATGGCCCAAATTTGTCAAATATCACATATGGCCCAAATTTATCAAATATCACATATGGCCCAAATTTTTCAAATATCACATATGGCCCAAATTTATCAAATATCACATATGTCTCACGATCCCTTCTGACTTGCACAGTTTATTAAACTTATTATAACATAACTCTAAGCCATTGTCTGTGCAAAGGTATTTTATTTGTTTTCCCATCAGTTTTTCAATCATAGTTTTCCAACACTTAAATACGGAAAACACATCGCTTTTCTGCTTTAGGAAGAACGTCCAAGCTTTTCTGAAAAAATCATCAATAAAACTTAGAATATAATTAGCTCCACCTCTCGAAGGCACTCTTGATGGCCCCCACAGATCAAAATGAATATACTCCAACGTTCCACTCGTGTTATGGGTTCCTCTGGTGAATCAAACTCTTTTTTGCTTCCCAAAAATGTAGTGCTCACAAAACTTCAGTTTGCAAATTCCTTACCCATCAAGAAGTCCTTTTTTGCTCAATTCTGCCATGTCATTCTCACTCATTTGCCCTAGGCACATATGCCAAAGTTTAGTAATATCATCATCTAACAAGGAAGATGAAGCTACAGTTGCATCACCAGTAACAGTAGAACCCTGTAGAACATATAACTTGGCAGTCTTTCTCTGCCCTTTCATCACAACTAGGGAATCTTGGGAAATCTTCAAAACTCCACTTTCAGTTGTGTATTTGTACTCTTTTGAATCAAGAGTACTCAGCGAAATTAAATTTCTCTTCAATTCTAGTACATGTCGTACGCCACTAAATGTTTTGACAACTCCATCAAACATCTTAACTTTAATTGTTCTAACACTTGTGATTTTACACGAAGCATTATTTCCCATCAAAACAACACCTTCAGACACTATTTCGTAACTTGTAAACCAATCCCGATTGGGACTCATGTGGAAGGTGCATCCCAAATCAAGGATCCACTCCTCGCCCACTTTAGAATTGTTGACAGAAACAACTAGAAGTTCACCATCGCTGTAGTCTTCTACAACATCAGCTTCACCGGAATTTCCTAGTTGTTTTCCCTTTTGATTTGTAGCCTCCCTTTTTATCTTGTCCTGTAGCTTATAGCATTCAGATTTAATGTACCCTTTCTTCTTGCAGAAGTTACAAGTTTTCCTTTGCTTGAAGACTTCGATCTACCCTTAGATTTACCGTGAGGATTCCATTCCTGTGTCCTTCCACTATCATCATCAACATTTCGATCTTTGTCTCTCACGAACAACGAGACCCTCTCCCTGAGAGCCAGTTTTAACCACAAGATGCTTTATCTTATCATACAAAGTTAAAGAATCATAAACCTCATCAACTGTGAGAGACTCGAGGCTATATAAAATTGTGTCTCTAAAGGTTGAATAAGATAGGGGCAATGAACAAAGTAGAATCAACCCTAGATCTTCCTTATCATACTGAACCTCTATGGCCTCCAAGTTTGAGAGAATTTCTTTAAACACTGTTAAGTGTTCGTGCACAGATGCACCTTCCTCCAAACGATGAGTATAAAGACGCTGCTTCATATGCAACTTGCTGGTTAGATTTTTTGACATACATATTTGTAACACCCCTAACATGTACTCATCGCTAGAACAGGGTTTCAGAGCATTACAGAAACACTCAAAACATTTTTCTATTAAACTACTTAAATTTACTATTCATTTATCGAGATCATCCATAATGTCCCTTGATTGGGCCCTCGAGGCCCAATACGAGTATTAGAATCGAATCGGGACTTAATTGGAACCTCTAAGAATTTTTCGCAAAATTACAAAAATTTTTTAAGGTGTAGGACTCACAAGCCCGTGTGACCCTAGAACATGCCCATGCTATAGGCCATGTTCGATTTAGAGTGCTATCTGACTTGTGCCACACGGCCATGCCACACGTCCGTGTGCTAGGCCATTGGTTAATTAATTTAGTTCGAATTAGGTGCAAGTTTCACATGGACTAGAACACGGGCCAAGACATACACCCGTGTTCTAGGTCGTGTGGCACACACCGCTCAGACACACGCCCGTGTCTCTGCCTATGTGCCCAATTTTGAGCATTCTATTTCTTAAAATTTACGTGCAGGGGACACACGGCCTAACTACATGCCCGTGTTACCAGGCCGTGTGTCACACACAGTCTAAACACAAGCTCGTGTGTCTGCCCGTGTGGACAAAATAAAGACATTTTTAGCTTCATTTCTCACCCAAAATTTCACCCAAGGCCTGCACTTGAAACCACATCCAACACCAACCAATCCAAGCATTCAAATTGGGCAATTTCTATGATTCACAAGGCAAATCACTACAAGCATACATGATCACAACCTTACCCTAATTTAACTTAGGCATTCCCAACATTGATCACATATTTTCAACATAACACATGTGAATACATATATATCATAATAATATACTTAGCCATACCAAAATGAACCAATATTAGCCATTCCAATGGCTAGGTTACAAAATAATATTTTAAGCCACTATTGGCCAAGTTGTCCTATACATGCCATTATAACCAAAATGATCTTACTAAGTATACCCAAAATGTTAGTTGATAGTGTGATGATGCTCCAATGATCCCCCAACCTTCACGAGCTTTCGAGCACTATAAAACAAGGGAAAAATAAACGAATAAGCATTACATGCTTAGTAAGTTCGTATAACGGAAACTAAACTTACCAATCCTGTTATTAAATTTAAGCACACAACATCATGTTTTCAATCCATTAGCAAAATTTCCTAAGCACATGCCTTCAATCAAACATGTTAGTCACAACATTTACAAACATGCCAAGTAAAAATAGATGAGCTCATCATGCAATGTTCTTTCAAGTCATTATCATTACATCTCAAAGTTTTCATGCCAAGTCAAGATATACATGCCCATTGAATCATTAAATTCCGATGGATGCTCAAGTAGTACACTCGAAGTGTACAGTTCCGTAATCTGTCAATTTCTTATTCAAGGGTACCCCTTAGGGCACTTAACCAAGCAACACACTCTCGAGCCACATATCGTATAACAAGATTACTAGTTTAGGCTAAATCCTTTATATAACGTAGGCTCGGAGGAGCTCGATTAGGATTACTAGTCCAAGCTAAACCCTAATCTTAATGCATACTCGAGAGGAATTATATTAGGATTACCCGTCTGGGCTAAATCTTTTATATAACAAGGTCAATGGGATTACTCGTCCGAGCTAAATCCCATCCGCAACAAATGCAGGACCTTATTAGTTTCGGGAAAGCCCATATAATCATCAGAATTCAACATTCAATCGGGACTAACCCTTTATCACCATTTCAAGCATGTAGCAAATTTTCCATCATAGCATACAAGTAAAGCACATTAACGTAATTCACATTAAATATAAACACAACATTCAATTAACACAATTACATGTCCGATTAAGTACACGGACTTACCTCGACACTTGTTCGCGTTAGAAATCTACTAATCCGAAACATTTTCTTTTCCTCGATCTAACCTCGAATTAGTGTTATCCGGATCTATATAAATGAATTTAACCATCAATTTCGTACATTTCATATTTAAATGGACTCAATTTACATCCTAGGAAAATTACCATTTTGCCCCTAACTTTTCCATAAATTTTGATTTTGTCCCTAGGCCCGAAAAATAAAACTTGTGCAAATTACTCCCTATTCCAAGCCTAGCCAAAGCCCCATTACAAATTTTCCAGCACATGTATACATAAAATTTTAGAATTTTTCCTTCAATTTCACAAGTTTACTTTTTAGTCCCTAAATCATGTTTTCATTAAAAAATCACTTTGTAAAAGTTGTTTATCTATCAATAATTTTTCATTTTCTATCATAAATTTCTAATTTCCAGCATAATACACTCATGACCCATTTTTATACTTTGGTAACTTTTCAAATTAATCCTTCAAATAGAGAGATTAAGCTATCCCGATTTCAAAAATACTAAAATTATTAAAAACAGGACAATAAAACTTACTCAATTAAACCTTAAAAGTTGCTTTTCTTTCATAATATCGATAAAATTTTCATGTCAAAATTTTCACATGTCACGTCTATCATATTACGGACCATATAATAAAATAAAAATAAATCATAATTTGGGTCGGATCTATGATCCCAAAACCACTGTTCCAATTTCACTAAAAAATGGGCTGTTGAAATATTTGTTCTAGCCTCTTCCATAATGCAGTGGCGGTCTTCTCCTTCATCACATCCTACAAAATTTCGTTAGACAAATGCAGAGGTAATTGTGTTAACACCTTTCGATCCTTACGCTTCTTCTCTTCATCCATTAATGTCGAAGGCATCTTATCTATCCCTAGGAAGGCATCCTCCAGATCCATTTGTGCAAGAACTGCTTGCATCTTAATCTGCCACAACACAAATCTGGTGTTGTGATCCAACAGCGGAATTTCATACTTCAAAGACGCTATTACTATGATTGAGATGAATAACCCGGAAGCTCTGATACTAATTTGTGAAAAATAATAGAATGTCGATAATGACAATATATCGCAAAGAAAAGAACACAGATTTTTACGTGAAAACCTTTTCAGGAAAAAACAACGGGTAGAGGAGAAGAAAATTCACTATGTCGAATTCGAATTAAATTACAAGAGGAGTAGACTATGTCTATTTATAGGCTTGTAAAACTATATTCTAATAGGAATGTTGTAAAATTGAAACACTTTATTCTAATCAATATCAAATAGATCAAGTTTAATAAGGTTTAAAAACCTTATTCTAAAATAAAATAAAAGAAGTGTAGTTTTATATCGATTTTACTTTTATTTTATTTTACTATTGTATTTTATTTAAATACCGATTCGAGTCACTCAATTCTAACAATAACCATTTCAAATTTAAATTAAAGTGTTATCATTTATTTTTTTTAATATTTCGCCAAGAACTTTACACCTGTAGGCACGGTAATCATATCATAATAATCAACTTGATTTCTAGAGTGCACAAAAAATTTGGAGGCATTGACATGCAGCATGAACTTAGCCCTCTTGAATATCGAAATACTTTTAAAAAATATATTTTAAAAAGTAACCTTCATAAACAAAAATTTAATAAATATTAATAATATCTACAACGTGTAAGTAAAAAAGAAAAAGAAAAAAAAAAAAACATTCAGTTTTTTAGTTGAGGCCCGATTGCTTTGGTCTATCTTGAGTTCATCATTGTATATTAGCTCGTTTATTTAAAGGTAATATTTTTATTAAAAATATTTAAATAATATTTTCTATTTATTTTTCCATTTAAATTTTGTTGGTTTGTTTATTTAATAATTTTTGGTTGGTTGGTTATTATTTGTGAATATCTTTAATGTTCACGAATATTAACATGTTTATGTATAAATAAGTCGAGTTCAAACATGATGTTAAAAATTTAAACGAACACGAATTAAACATGAACTTAAAAAATGATCAAAGAACAAAGTTTTGCTCGTTTGAGCCCGCTTCATTTACACCTATATTTTTATTTCTAGAAATTTAATCATTCCATTTTTAATATTTCAAAATGCAAATCCAAGTATTAACTATATTAAACTTATTATTAAATTTAAGTTTTTACAATATATATATATATATATTAGTTGCATGTCTATCAAATCAGTATTTTTAATTTTAAAATCTCAGACTAATAAATTTAAAAATATTAATAATATTAAGAATCAATTTAAATTTTAAAATATAAAAAGTAAATATATTAAATTCTTAAAATAACAGTACATGAATTGAATTATTATAAATAAAATATTATATTTCAAATTTGTGAAAAGTCCAATAATTTATGATATATTGTAACAATTTTTATTTTAATATAATTATTTAAATGAATAATAAATTTGAAGTAATAAATAATTGGAACCATGGGTAGGTATAGTCCTCTCCATGGCAGCTACGTCAAGCAGGCCGGTCCTTCTCTCCCAAGACTGTTATAATCAGGTGCAGTCAACCAATTGATGGAGACCTTTCATCTGGTCATTGGTTGGAATCAATTTGTGTTCATAACCTCCAATAACATGTCCAAACGTAGCAATCTGAGGAACACTTTGAATCCCATTGGAACAAACCAAAAAGTTGAAACAAGCGACAAATCAGAAATGACACCTAAGGCTGTAGCAAAATGAGAGGTTAAGAGAACAACTTTATCATCAACACTTATGTACAACACTCGACACGTAGCATCTCATGTTCCTTAAAAAAAGAACGAAAAGGAAAAGCCAAAAGCTACTCATATTAATAAAGGAAAATCCATGTGAAAAATGCAGATACGAAAATAGAAATAGTATAAAAACCTTTAGGTTCCTCTTAATTTTGAAATTAGTTTAATTGGCTTCTCTCAAAGAAAAAAAACTTTTCCAAAAGTTAGCGAATGAGGAATCTATAGCAGTAGCTATTTTGCCATGGCTCTTGTAAGATTGTGATTTGTTGAATATTAACTATCATAAATATTCAACAAAAAAAATCAGTAAACATTTTTGAAATATTTTTATTAAAATTCTAAATTAATAAAATTACTAAAATCCTTAGAAAAATAAAATATTATTTAAAAATCAAATAATTTTAAAACGATTCAAAATCATCTTAATTTTTCAAAAATATATAAAACAATTTTAAAAATTATTAAAATTCATAAAAAATAAGAAACAATTATATAATATTCAGAAAACATTGTAACTTTTAAAATTACATTATACAATTTAAATGATTTAAAAATGAAAATTTTGAAAAAGTATGAAATTTTAAATAATTTAAATATTTTCTTTTGAAAATGGAATAGCACAACCTTTAAATTTTAATAAAATTTGATAAAAAATCTAAAAGAAATTTTATAAAAATATTTCAAAATTTTAGAAAAATTATTAAATAATTAAATTCTTTTACAAACTTTCCAAAATAAAAAAGTAGAATTTTGCTGACTTTTGAATTTTCGATATTTTCTTAATTTTTTCATGATTTTTATTAAATATTTAAAGTGATACTAACCATTTATGAGAATTTTGTCAAAAAATCTTTCCTTTCACATAATTTTTCGAACTTATTTCAAAATTTGGGAAATTTTTATAGAGGTTTGTAGATTTATAAGATTTAAGAATTTTTTAGAGAATTTTAAAATTGTTTTTGTTATAAAATAAATAGGTAGAGAGTAAAGAACAAAGAAAATGAAAAGCAAAAGAGAGAGCTTATTTTATTGATCTATCGAATATTTACAAAGTTTCTCCAAAGTTTCTATTTATGACATAAGAAATATAAATAAAGTAAAGATCTACTTCTAATGACTATAAGAATTTAAAGTAAATCAAAACTTATATTGATCTTGATGTATATCCATTTAATAAGATTTTCATAACAATTTTAATATTATATGATTTTTTTTTTTGGATTTTTGAAGATTATCTTGATTTGTTTTTAGAAAAGTTTGGATAATTTCATCAATTTTTTATCTTTAAAAGAAAATTAAGTAACTTTAAAAGTACTTTTTCTTAGTTTTGGTAAATTTTGATTAATTTTTATAATCTATACCACTCAATATAACGATTAATTTTTCAAGATATGTTGAAAATAAAAAAGATTTGAGAAAGTTTTTTTTTTAATTTATTGATCTATGCTATTTTTGGAGAGAAAAAAATAACGCGTTTCAATGGTAACTATTCTAATGGTCAAAAAGAGTCCAACACCCATACTTTTTACTATATAAACCCCTCCAAACTTCATTCTTTTCAACTCAATAGTCAATCCTCAATCCTAAATTGTCAATCCTCAATTTTCAATCCTCAATCCTCATCCCCAATTTTTAATTTTCAATCCTCAATCCTCAATCCTCAATCCTTAATCCTTAATCATCAATTTTCAATTATTTTTTAAATCATTTTTTGAATTTTATTCTCTTCGATTTTATTTTATTCCTTATCATTTATAAAATGGCAAGTCAGCTTATTCATTTGGATAACAAGCATATCTCCGACGTTCAATTACAAATGGTAAGAAAATATTATTAAATCATTTAATTTTAAATAGTTAATTATTATGATGTTAACATTATCAATTTTTTATGTTTATATACTTAGGTTGAATATCAGATTTTGGAGACATACATAAACGGTTGCATACTCCTTCTTCAATCGTGGGCAAGGTATCGACTACCACTTTATGCCCCTGAGTAGACCTCCCTTATGAACTCCCACTTGTAATATGGTAAAATTCATTTTATAATATCATTATCATTTTATTTTTTTCATTGTTGTAATTTTGAAATAACATATCATTTGAATAGGTGGAACAACCCTGCGAGACACAGTGATATACCGACCAAGCTCGAGGATTTCCAACTAGCTTTAGATCAACAAACTGAAAATGAGATTAGTTTATGAATTTCAAAGTTGTCAATTTTTTTATTCCAGCATTTAAAATTAAATATTAGGCACGTGCTAAAACTTATAAATTCGTACTACATTTTGTATGGATACCATATGCGGATCTTAGGATTCAAAAATACATCTAGGCTGAATATTTGGCCAATTGCAACATCTAGCACGTTAAAGTATCATTGATCATTTTTACAACAGTCGAGATGCACGAATCCGACTGAGTGATGGGACAGTTTGGATGTATGCAAGGTATTCCACCGCCACCCTAGGAGCTCGATGATCTGCACAATATCGACTTACAGGGGAGATTCGAGGAAGATTGGCCAACATTCCACAAGAAGTATATCGAGATTTGGCAGTGTAGGTATGATTACTTGCCAACGCCTGAACCATTTCTCACACATGAGTTGGTGACATCTCCAGATTACATGGACTGGTTCACACATAACGACAAGTCGTATCTATTGCCAACTTTGGAAATGAATAGACAAGTCGTTGTAGGAGGCCAAGACGAGGACCCATCAATCCTAGGCCGGGAACAGATGTCACAGGGGGATCAACATCTGCTTTAACTCCACACGAGGACCTGATTGCCATGCAACCTCCTGGTCAGTATGGTTCATATATTTTTGTGCTAACCTAATTTTTCTTACACAAGCACTACAATACGCACAATCATTCCCTACATCAACACCTTCAACACTAGTTTATTTTACACAAGCACCACAACACACATAATCATTCCCTATATCAATACCTTTTTTAGGGGTATATTTCGCTTGACCGTCACCCACTGTACCATATTACACACCGATATCGCTAGCAACGCCGATGCATTCGGTATCGCCAACAATTCTCACCTTTTATCCACAATCGGCCCATGCAACACCATATAGTTATCCATCGAAAATGTCGCAAACACTCCCAATATCATTTTTCTACCGAGGTGGGTCATCCTCGCAACCATGGACTCATACAAAAGGGATGTACGATAGGCAACTAGGACCAAGATGCAGTCAACCACGGAAGAAAGAGATGAAGATGGTGATAAGCCTCAACGCAAACATTGTAACACCCCTAACCCGTATCTGTCACCGGACTAGGGTTACGAGGTATTACCAATCATTACACATCATTTAACATACAATGCTCATACATCTATGCATTCATACTCAAATGCTCATACATCTATGCATTCATACTCAAATACCATTCAACAGAATCATATTGTCCCTTATAAGAGCCCACTTCTAAAGCATGTTTAAAGCCTCGTAGGCTCTTATAAGGGACAATATGATTTTGTTAAATGGTATTTGAGTATGAATGCATAGATGTAAGAGCATTGTATGTTAAATGATGTGTAATGATCGGTAATACCTCGAAACCCTACTCCGACGACGGATATAAGTTAGAGGTGTTACATTTATTGGTATCAGAGTTACGGTTTAGTTGATTCTAGGACTAAAGTAGCGTATGTGAGTCTAGCTACACATGTCATATATATAAACTGTGATAGTGCAATGACTCCTGATGTTTTTAAATGTGTTTTTATATAGTGAATGGATACTGATCGAGTCATAGTTGATGAGGTCAAGAGTTACGCGTCTGCTCCCGCGCAAGGGACAGCGCCATCTGACTCTAGACCTGTAACGAGTAGCTAAGGAGAAGAGGCTAAAGAAGTCTTCTTTCAAATGATGAAAAAATGGTTCACACAATACATTCATACGAACCCGACTGCTCAACAACCTCCACCCTTACCTATTCTCCAACTGATCCATGTAGTTCTTCAAGGTATGGATCATTTGCAATTGAATAAACCACCTATTGATAAGATACAGAAACACAGGGCTGAAGACTTCAGAGCTACTTTTAGTGATAATCCTGATAGAGCTGAGTTTTGGCTTGAAAACACGATTTGAGTATTTGATGAACTGTCATGCACACCTGAAGAATGTTTAAAATGTGCTGTATCACTATTGAGAGACACGTGTATCAGTGGTGGAATACTTTGATATCCGTAGTTCCTCAAGAAAGAGTTACTTAAGAATTCTTTCAAGTTGAATTTAGAAAGAAATACATTAGCCAAAGGTTCATTGATCAGAAAAGAAAGGAATTTCTTGAATTGAAACAGGGTCATATGTCGATAACAGAATACGAAAGAGAGTTTGTACGACTCAGCAAATATGCTCGTGAATATGTTTCTTCTAAGGTTATAATGTGTAAAAGGTTCAAAGATGGGTTAAATGAAGAAATTAGACTATTAGTAGGGATTCTTGAGTTGAAAGAGTTTGTTATTCTATTTGACAGAGCCTACAAAGCCGAAGAGCTTAGCAAAGAGAAAAGAAAAGTCGATTCTAAGGCTAGAGACTTTAGAAAAAGATTTGCAGGCAAATCATATCAGTCAACATCAAAGAAATCTAAAGAATATCATCCTCGTTCTACTGCTTCTGCGGGGATTTCGATCAGAGATAGAGATGTAAGAAATTTTAACTCTAAACCTCAGACAACATCTGTTGCCAGTGCGAGTAGTGTTAGAAATGTTGTACCTGAATGTAAGCATTGCAACAAGCGATATTACGGTGAATGCAGAATAGTGAGCGGAGCTTGTTTTAGATGTGGATCTCTTGATCATTATCTCTGAGATTGTCCAGAAAAGTCTATAGCTGAAAGAGATCAACCAACAAAAGTGAGTAATACGTCTACTAGATGGAGACCACCCTTAAACACTGGAAATACGAGTGGTAACTGAGGTGCTACGAGGGATTTTACTATGAGATCTGAGGCACGAGCACCTGCCCGAGCTTATACTATATGTACACGGGAGGAGGCATCATCACCAGATGTTATTACTGGTACTTTTTCTCTTTTTGATACTGATATAATTGCGTTAATAGATCCTGGATCAACCCATTCATATATCTGTATGAATTTAGTATTTAAAAAGAGTTTATATGTCGAGACTACAGAGTTTGTAATTAAAGTATCGAACCCCTTAGGCAAATATGTGTTAGTTGATAAAATTTGTAAGAATTGTCCTTTGATAACTCGAGATTATTGTTTTTGGGCTGACTTGATGCTTTTATTGTTCTATGAGTTTGATTTGATTTTGGGTATAGACTGGCTGACTATGCATGATGCAATTGTGAATTGTAGATGAAAACTATCGAATTAAAATGTCAAAACGGTGAAATTCTTTAGATTAATTCTGATGATTCGAGTGAATTACCTAATGTGATATCGTCTATGTTAGCCCAAAAAAGTATGAAAAAGGGCTGTGATGCATATCTTGCATATGTATTAAATACTAAGGTATTTGAATCAAAATTGAATTTGTACCTGTTGTTTGTAAGTTTTCAGATGTATTTCTAGAATAATTACCAAGTTTGCCACCGATTAGAGAGGTTGAATTTGGTATTGAATTAGTACCAGGAAAAACACTGATATTGATAGCTCCATACAAAATGGCTCCAACAGAATTAAAAGATTTGAAAGCTCAGCTGCAAGAATTGACAGACAGAGGTTTTGCACGACTGAGTTATTCGCCCTAGAGTGCACCGGTATTATTCGTAAAAAAGAAAGACGGCACGATGAGAATGTGTATTGATTACAGACAGCTGAATAAAGTGACTATAAAGAAAAAATACCCTCTACCGCGGATTTATGATTTATTTGATCAGTTGAAAGGGGCTACAGTATTTTCAAAGATTGATTTGAGGTCAGATTATTATCATTTGTGAGTTAAAGAGCCAGATGTGTCGAAAACCGCATTCAGAACGAGGTACAGACATTATGAATTCCTTGTTATGCCTTTCAGATTAACTAATGCTCCAGTAGTTTTTATGGACTTGATGAACCGGATAATCAGACCATATTTAGACAGATTTGTTGTTGTATTCATTGATGACATTCTGATCTATTATCAAGATGAATCTGAACATACCGAGCACTTGAGTGTTATGTTACAAACTGTAATATCCGGGTTAGAAATTTGTTTTGTTGTTGCATGATATTGCATGTGTTTAGTGTCTTTGTGTTGTTGTTTGTGTAGTATCGAGGCTTAATTGTAGCCTCGGTGTATACTGAGTGAATGGGAAAATTTTGGTTTTGGGTGTTAAGTCGGGGAGCTGTTGGAGCTAGGGTATAAGGGTTTTCTTTGGTGTTTTATTGCACAAGTGAAGAGTGGGGCAGAGTGGCAAGGAGGAGCTTGGTGTGGCGTCATCTCTGGTGAGGGAGGTCCGGAGTTCAAGTCGTAGAGCTCCCATTTTGTCACCCATTTTGGGCGGCATGGAGGAAGAGGTAGAAGGCAAGTGGAATTCTACCTTGGACTAAGTCAAACCGTTCAAAAGTAAGGTGGAGAGTGATTGTAGGAGTAAGACTTGGTAAACACATTTGAAATGTGTGGAGTGGAGTGTTTGGGGGATATGGCGAATGTTGGGGAAGTGGGGAGTGTATGGCGGTTTTGGGAAGTGGGGAGTGAGTAGGCGAATGTTCCTTTTGGAATGTGATGCATATTCGGTCATTAGGAGACCAAACCAAACTCTTTCATTTTGGAAACACCAAAGTGAAGTTCTAAAGAATTCTCTCATCTTTTCTTCACTTCTTGAACCGAAATACCAAGTCTCTTTAGTTGCCAAAATTGTCTTGTTCACTTGGCTTGTGTGTGTAAGAATACACTCTTGCATCTATCCTTCTTTCTTCATTTGTGTAAGTTTGAATCGGGTATCTTTTCTTCTCACACTTTCATTCATTTTCTCTTGTCATACTTGTGCGAAATCATACTACTTCTAAAACCAGTTCTCTATTTTGACTTCTCCATTACTAGTAAGCGAAACCATATCATCTTCTTCCCTCAAACTCTCATTTGCTTTTCTCAATAATCCTAGCGAATCTTTCATTTGTGCCTTACCATTTCATTAAGCGATTTCTTTCAAAACCGTAAGTATTTGTTCCCATCCATTTCATATAATTTTTTTTTATCTTCCATTTCAAAAGCTCTTGGTAGAATGTCCCTTTTCTCCTAGGGGTTCTTGTGGCGAATTCTTGGTGGTTGGTGTTGGGGTAAGTCCTTGGCGAATGGTCATGTTTTCTTTCTCTAGTTTTATGATTGATTTGATTAGATTAAAGCTTATGATGGTTGTGGATTGAAGTGAGTTAATCGTTGTTAATCTCTTCATTATAGGACATCAAAGGTTTCAAAGCAAGCAAGAGGAGCCATTTTCTTACATCGGTTGATTAGTAAGTGGAGGTTAAGTGATTGGTTGTTGTTAGTTCATTCTCTTAGTTCTTGGTTAGTCAAAGCTTCAAGAGATTAATGTTTCCTTCTTGATAGGTGGGCGATTGTCTATAGGAACCACTTTTGGTTTGGGATTTGGTAGGAAACCAAATCGGTGAAAATAAGGGCTTTCGACAAACCCTTTTTGGTCTAAATGGTGTTGGCGAATGTGTAGATGTCTAACCCCTATGTTTTGGCCGATTGTAGAAGCTAGTACTCGAGGGACTTAGATTGCTTTTGTCGAGATTTCTAGACTCGTATTTACGGTGTGTAAACTAACACATACATTTAGTAATATGATTAATAACTTTGTGTGATGATTAATGAAACAGTGATGATTGATATGATACCCTAATGGGTATGATTACGGACTCGGGTAAGTCATATTATTATTATGAGTTTCTTGATGATCTATGTGATACCATGGTCGTGGCTATATGTGACATGGGATATGAGGTTACACATAATAGCATGATATGCATGATTATATGATATACATGATTACATGAGTATGGTATGTTGATGGGTGATACTGAGTGGAGGGAGCGGTGATATTTTGTCTTGTGAGCACCGGTGCTTTAGTAGCACACTTTGTGACTTTGGGTCACGGAGGTTTGGCACCTCATTGCGACTTGTCCTGTGGTTTAACCACAGTGGGTTGGCCCACATGAGATATGGGATCGTCTGCTAGTGATTTGGTATCACACGATGGGTTGGCCCCATCATCGATTTGTGACTTGGTCACGGTGCTTTAGTAGCACAATTGTGTCTTTGGGACACGGTGGTTTGGTACCACATTGCGGATATTGTGTCTTTGGGACACGGTGTTTTGGTAACACATTGTGACTATATGTCACGGTGGTTTAGCACCACCGGTGGTTTGGTACCACGGGGTAGAAAAGCGATATGGATGGTTAGGATCGGGTTGCATTAATTATGTTGCTTTGTATGATGTGTGTTAGCATGTTGTTTTTGGGGCGGGGTTTACACACTGAGTCACTCGACTCACCCTCTCCTTTGACATTTCAGGTGACTCGTAGACGCGGACATGGAGCCGGGATGGACTCGGGGTGCACATGCCATGCTTTAATAAAGGACTATTGAATTTGGGTACTGTAGCTTATTTACTTTATTTGGGTTTTATATTGGATTTGTAAAAGGCCTTTAATTTATGTTTTGGTGATGTTTATGTTTTAATTAGATTTTTAATATGCCTTAACAAAACAAGTTGGTATGAATTTTTTTTAAAACTTGGAGAGATAATGATTTCAAAATTTTAATGCAATGTGTTTTTTTTAAACCATACCATCGGGTATCACATTATGTCTTTATAGTAAGCAAATTCAAGTGATTTTCAAATCAAACTTGTATTACTCCTAAGTCTAATAAGGTTTTGAGTAACACTAAGAAACTATTAAGGTTTAAATGGTTTAAACTCATTTAGCCACACAGTCTGGTTAAGATTTCAAAAATCTCAAGGTTTCACATACTCCATCGATTTCAAACAAGTCTACTCAAATTGTCCTCAAAATACCTTTGTGTTTTCACTCGACTTTTAGCGAAAAATTTAACCTCTCACAAACATGTTTCCCCCGTAACATACTAGATTTGGACGTGGTGTCTTGTCCGGGTTTGGGGTGTTACATTTGTGGTATCAGAGCCAAGTTCAAAAGCTCATTTGTGGGCGAGGCCCAAAATGTTTTAAAACTATAATTTTCAAGTATTTTGTTTTTAAAGTATGGTTTGAAGGGCATGGCACCGAGTCACCGGCACCAGTTCGCCCAGGTAAGTACCCCGTACTATTTGTTGTGATTGACATGATTGGATGGCTAGTAAGACTACTTTAGAGGCCGAGACTAATAGGACTCTGTGGACTCATGAAAACAAAGCTTCTTTAAAATTCATAAAACTTTGCTTTAAACACGGTGGAATAATGGTGATACATAAAATTCTTTAACGGACAAGATTTAGTCATGAGTGCCCGAGGTGGGCGTGGTCGTGGGCGTGGTCGCAGTAGGATGGTATTTACGAGCCCGTAGGTTACAGGCGGGGTTGAGAGAATGAGATACCGATTCGCCACCGGTGGAGGTGGTGAGTTCGAGAACAGACCGGCGATGATGAGTGTCACGAGCGATCTGCGGGTTTTAGAGAGGTAGCTGGAGCGGTGGAGGCGTAGGAGCTAGGAAATCGTGCTGGCGACTTGGGCAAATAAATTTGAATTCTTAGAGGTGTCTCGGTGTTGCTCCAGCCTTCTTGAGTATTGGTGGAAGCGGCAGAGCGGATCATGGATGATCTAGACGACCGAGAAGAAAAATTAAAGGGATCGTATCACTTCTCGAGATGAGTCATACCAGTGGTGGCTCACGGTCCGTGTGATCTTTGCGTGGAAGATCTGACTTGGGACTATTTTCGGGCTGCTTATCAGAAGAAGTACGTCAGAGCTAATTACATAAATGAGCAGAGGAAAGCATTTCTGAGGTTAGTCCAGGGGAGCAAATCTGTATCGGAGTATGAGGCCGAGTTTCTGAGGCTGAGTCGGTATGCCAGGGGTATGGTGGCTACTGAAGAGGAAAGGTGCGTTCGTTTCGAGGATGGCCTGCGAGACGAGTTAAGATTGTTGATTGCGCCCAGCATGGAGCGTGAATTCTTGATTACGGTTGAAAAGCGAAGGTTGCCGAGGGCATTAAAGAGTCTGTGAGGCGGTATGGATAGGAACCATCATAAAAGGAGTTTTGGGTCTTCGGGTCATCGGTGTAATGAGAAGAAGAGGGCTAGACCGAGTGGGCGAATCGATCGGGTAGGTTTGTTCTTTGCTAAGCGAGGGACCGCCTTGTGATGTAACCGTTGTGGAAAGGCTCACTAGGGAGGATGTTGGGTGATGGTAGAGGTTGTTTTGAGTGTGGCTCGTTGGACCACCGTGTGAGGGATTTGTCCGCGCAAGTTGGCTAGAATTGATCCGAGAATCGGTAGTAATCAATCTGAAATAATGGACCATCGCGAGAGGGCCGAGGTAATGGGAGAGGAGGTATGATTACGGTGGGGCCGTGGAGCACAGGCGGAGGTGCGAGTAGTTCGAGGCGAGCGGTAGGGGCTAGTGTATCTTTGCGGTGCCAGAGAGGAGGCGACGCACCGGACGTCATAACCGATGCGTTTTGATTTTGGTTCTCCTTATCTGCTTTAATTGATG
This sequence comes from Gossypium rotundifolium, assembly GCA_025506655.1. Lineage (NCBI taxonomy): Eukaryota > Viridiplantae > Streptophyta > Magnoliopsida > Malvales > Malvaceae > Gossypium > Gossypium rotundifolium. The sequence continues at coordinate 42,935,895 of CP106730.1, forward strand.
TGGGTTCTCGCACTCTTATGTTGCCGATGGTATAGTAGAGACAATGGATTTAGACTCGAGATATCTTCAGGCGGATGACCGTAATAAGCCCTCTAGGTCACTCTGTAGTGGTAGATAAAGCGTATAGAGGCGTACCTCTAGAACTCAAGGGTAGTATTTGAGGCGATCGATGGAGCGCCATTCGGGAGTTCGATCTAATTCTCGGAATAGATGGTGGGTAAGTATCGGTGAAGTTGAATTGCTGTGACTAAGCGCATGGTTTCAACACTGGTGAGGGTGATGAAGTAGTTACGATCGGTAATAGGAGAAACTATCATCCAATGTGGTATCTGCTCTGAAAGCGAGAAAATGGTTAGAAAGGGTTTTGAAGCATATATGGTGCATGTGTATGCCTTGGAGGCTAAGGAGGCTGCTTTGTGGAGACCGTTCGGACAGTTGGGGAATTTGTTGATGTGTTTCCTGAGGAGCTTCCGGGTTTGCCACCGGATCGGGAGGTAGAGTTCGGGATAGATCTATTGTTACCCGGAACTGCACCCGTATCCATTGCTCCGTAGAGGATGGCACCTAAAGAATTAGTGGAGCTTAAGGCTCAAATCCAGGAGTTATTGGACCGAGGTTTTATCGGGCCAAGTATTTTGCCATGGGGCGCGGTACTCTTTGTAAAGAAGAAAGACGGCACTATGCGGATGTGTATAGACTATCGCCAACTGAACAAGCTGACGATCAAAAACAAGTATCCACTACCTCGGATAGATGACTTGTTTGATCAGCTGAAGGGGGCATCGATTTTTCGAAGATCGACTTGAGGTCTGGGTATCATCAGTTGAAGGTTAAGGAGGCTGATATCCATAAGACGGCGTTTGGACTCGGTATGGGCACTCTGAATTTTTGTAATGCCGTTCGGGTTGACTAACGCACCAGCGGCGTTTATGGATATGATGAATAGGGTGTTTCAGCGATGTCTGGATCGATTAAATCGTGGTTTTCATAGGCGACATCTTAGTGTACTCAAGGACGGAAGAAGAGCATGATGCGCATTTAAGAGTGGTCTTCGCTGATTTTGAGGAAAAGCAACTCTATGCTAAGTTTAGTAAGTGCGAGTTACGGCAGAAGTGACTTTCTTGGGTCATGTAGTGTCAATTTGAGGGATTGAGTGGATCCTCGTAAGATTGAAGCGATTTTGGATTGGAAGCCGCCTAGGTCGATGGTGAGATTTGAGTTTTCGGGTTTGGCGGATACTACCAGAAGGTTTGTTGAGGTTTTTCGTTGATAGCGGTGTCGATGACCAAGTTCTTTGAGGAAGGAAGTTCCGTTTGTATGGGTGAAAGCAATGAGGAAAGCTTCGATAAGTTAAAGAAGATTTTGGTGAGGCTCGGTTCTAATTCAACTGGTGGTAAGGAATTCACGATGTATTGCGATCGTCACATACGGGTTTGGGTTGTGTCTTGATGCAAGAAGGTAAGGTTGTGGCTTACGCTTCAAACAGCGAGGCCACATGAGGTCAACTATCCGACGCTTACGATTTGGAGCTAGCGGTGTAGTTTTTGCCTTAAAGATTTGGAGGCATTACTTGTATGGAGAGAGATCGATAGTTTACGGATCATAAGAGTCTGAAGTATCTCTTGACTCGGAAGGATTTGAATTTGAGGCGCGTGAGATGGGTTGAGTTCTTTGAAAGATTACGACTATTCGATTGAGTATCATCGAGCAAGGCTAACGTGGTGGCGAGCAGCGTTGAGCCGTAAGGTTGTTCGGACTTAAGAGCTTTGTTTGCCCATTTGAGTTTGTATGACGACGGGAGTATTACAGCGAAGCTGAGTTAAGCCTACTTGGGTTGAGCGGATCGAGAGAAAGCAGTTAGTGGATGAGGTTACGAGTCTTGTGAAGGTTACAAGTGCGAGGATGGTGGTTTGGAGGGTTCTGACTTGTCTAGTGATGAGGTTCTGTGTTTCCAAGGTAAGGCTTGTATGCCTAAAGATGTTGGTGAGGCGGAAGATTCTTGAGGCCGCACATGCAGATCCTTATGCTATGCATCCCGGAGGTAGTAAGATGTATAAGGATCTTAGAGAAGCGATTTTGGTGGCACAGTGCGAAGAAAGAGGTGTGAGTTTGTTGGGAAGTGTCTAACATGTCACCAGGTCAAGGCTGAACACCAGTTGCCGTCGGGTTTGCTTCAGCCTGTAAAGATTCCTCAGTGGAAGTGGGAAAGGATAACCATGGATTTCGTCAGTGGGCTACCGCTTACGCCAAGCAAGAAGGATTGATTTGGGTAGTGGTGGATCGTCGACTAAATCACTCACTTTATTCGGTGAGGTTGACTACTCGCTTGAAGCTAAGCGAAGCTGTATGTGTCAGAGATAGTGAGGTTGCACGGTGTGCCAGTCTCGATAATCTCGGATAGGGATCCCAGGTTTACGTCAAGGTTCTGGAAAGCATTGCATCAGGCTCTGGGTACTCGTTTGGATTTCAGCACGGCTTTTCACCCTTGATCGGCGGTCAATCGAAAAGGTCATTCGGATCTTGGAAGATATCTTTGAGAGGTTGTGTCTGGATTTGAGAGGTAGTTGGGAGGAGTTTCTACCATTAGTGAGTTTGCCTACAACAACGATTACCAGCGAGCATCAAGATGGCACCGTATGAGGCGTTGTATGGTAGGAAGTGTCGCTCACCTACGTGTTGGGCGGAGTTGGGTGAACGCCGATTGTTGGGACCCGAGTTAGTAGGCGAGGCCGAGGACAAGGTTAAAGTGATTGAGCTCGATTAAAGGAAGCTTGGACGGCGAAGTCTTATGCCGATCTTAAGCGAAGAGATATAGAGTTCTTGTGGGGGATCGAGTGTTTCGAAGGTCTCGCCTTGGAAGAAGGTGTTGAGGTTGGGAAGAAAGGCAAGCTAAGTCCGAGGTTTATTGGGCGTATAAGGTCTTGAGGCGAGTGGGACGATGGCGTATCGACTTGAGTTGCCAGTGAGCTTAGTCGATTCACGATGTTTTCACGTTTGATGCTTGGCGTTATCGTTCGGATCCGTCACATGTGGTAGCGATGGAAGAGATCGAGGTGAATCGAGACTTGACTATGGAAGAGGAACACATGCGATTCTAGATTGGGATGTGAAGGTTACTGCGTAGGAAATCTGTGCCTTTGGTTAAGGTACTTTGGCGGAATCATGGCGTGGAGGAAGCTACGTGGGAACGAGAGGATATGATGAGACAACAATACCATAACTCTTCGATCGGGTAATTTTGAGGTCGAAATTATTTTTAAGGGGTAGAAGCGTAATATCCGGGTTAGAGGGGCATTTTGTTGTTGCATGATATTGCATGTGTTTAGTGTCTTTGTGTTGTTGTTTGTGTAGTATCGAGGCTTAATTGTAGCCTCGGTGTATACTGAGTGAATGGGAAAATTTTGGTTTTGGGTGTTAAGTCGGGGGATTTGTTGGAGCTAGGGTATAAGGGTTTTCTTTGGTGTTTTATTGCACAAGTGAAGAGTGGCGAGTGGCAAGGGAGGAGCTTGGTGTGGCGTCATCTGGTGAGGGAGGTCCGGAGTTCAAGTCGTAGAGCTCCCATTTTGTCACCATTTTGGACGGCATGGAGGAAGAGGTAGAAGGCAAGTGGAATTCTACCTTGGACTAAGTCAAACCGTTCAAAAGTAAGGTGGAGAGTGATTGTAGGAGTAAGACTTGGTAAACACATTTGAAATGTGTGGAGTGGAGTGTTTGGGGGATATGGCGAATGTTGGGGAAGTGGGGAGTGTATGGCGGTTTTGGGAAGTGGGGAGTGAGTAGGCGAATGTTCCTTTTGGAATGTGATGCATATTCGGTCATTAGGAGACCAAACCAAACTCTTTCATTTGGAAACACCAAAGTGAAGTTCTAAAGAATTCTCTCATCTTTTCTTCACTTCTTGAACCGAAATACCAAGTCTCTTTAGTTGCCAAAATTGTCTTGTTCACTTGGCTTGTGTGTGGCGAATACACTCTTGCATCTATCCTTCTTTCTTCATTTGTGTAAGTGAATCGGGTATCTTTTCTTCTCACACTTTCATTCATTTTCTCTTGTCATACTTGTGCGAAATCATACTACTTCTAAAACCAGTTCTCTATTTTGACTTCTCCATTACTAGTAAGCGAAACCATATCATCTTCTTCCTCAAACTCTCATTTGCTTTTCTCAATAATCCTAGCGAATCTTTCATTTGTGCCTTACCATTTCATTAAGCGATTTCTTTCAAAACCGTAAGTATTTGTTCCCATCCATTTCATATAATTTTTTTTATCTTCCATTTCAAAAGCTCTTGAGCGAATGTCCCTTTTCTCCTAGGGGTTCTTGTGGCGAATTCTTGGTGGTTGGTGTTGGGGTAAGTCCTTGGCGAATGGTCATGTTTTCTTTCTCTAGTTTTATGATTGATTTCGATTAGATTAAAGCTTATGATGGTTGTGGATTGAAGTGAGTTAATCGTTGTTAATCTCTTCATTATAGGACATCAAAGGTTTCAAAGCAAGCAAGAGGAGCCGTTTTCTTACATCGGTTGATTAGTAAGTGGAGGTTAAGTGATTGGTTGTTGTTAGTTCATTCTCTTAGTTCTTGGTTAGTCAAAGCTTCAAGAGATTAATGTTTCCTTCTTGATAGGTGGGCGATTGTCTAAGGGAACCACTTTTGGTTCGGATTTGGTAGGAAACCAAATCGGTGAAAGGTAAGGGCTTCGACAAACCCTTTTTGGTCTAAATGGTGTTGGCCAAATGTGTAGATGTCTAACCCCTATGTTTTGGCCGATTGTAGAAGCTAGTACTCGAGGGACTTAGATTGCTTTTGTCAGGATTTCTAGACTCGTATTTACCAGGTGTGTAAACTAACACATACATTTAGTAATATGATTAATAACACGTGTGATGATTAATGAAACAGTGATGATTGATATGATACCCTAATGGGTATGATTACGGACTCGGGTAAGTCAGTATTATTATTATGAGTTTACTGATGATCTATGTGATACCATGGTCGTGGCTATATGTGACATGGGATATGAGGTTACACATAATAGCATGATATGCATGATTATATGATATACATGATTACATGAGTATGGTATGTTGATGGGTGATCTGAGTGGAGGAGCGGTGATATTTTGTCTTGTGAGCACCGGTGCTTTAGTAGCACACTTTGTGACTTTGGGTCACGGAGGTTTGGCACCTCATTGCGACTTGTCCACGTGGTTTAACCACAGTGGGTTGGCCCACATGAGATATGGGATCGTCGCTAGTGATTTGGTATCACACGATGGGTTGGCCCCATCATCAGTTGTGACTTGGTCACCGGTGCTTTAGTAGCACAATTGTGTCTTTGGGACACCGGTGGTTTAGTACCACATTGGCGGATATTGTGTCTTTGGGACACGGTGTTTTGGTAACACATTGTGACTATATGTCACGGTGGTTTAGCACCACCGGTGGTTTGGTACCACAGGGGTAGAAAAGCGATATGGATGGTTAGGATCGGGTTGCATTAATTATGTTGCTTTGTATGATGTGTGTTAGCATGTTGTTTTTGGGGCGGGGTTTACACTTTGAGTCACTCGACTCACCCTCTCCTTTGACATTTCGGTGACTCGTGAAGCGGACATGGGCCGGGATGGACTCGGGGTGCACATGCCATGCTTTAATAAAGGACTATTGAATTTGGGTCTTGTAGCTTATTTACTTTATTTGGGTTTTATATTGGATTTGTAAAAGGCCTTTAATTTATGTTTTGGTGATGTTTATGTTTTAATTAGATTTTTAATATGCCTTAACAAAACAAGTTGGTATGAATTTTTTAAAACTTGGAAAGATAATGATTTCAAAATTATAGCATAATGTGTTTTTTAAACCATACCATCGGGTATCACATTATGTCTTTATAGTAAGCAAATTCAAGTGATTTTCAAATCAAACTTGTATTACTCCTAAGTCTAATAAGGTTTTGAGTAACACTAAGAAACTATTAAGGTTTAAATGGTTTAAACTCATTTAGCCACACAATCTGGTTAAGATTTCAAAAATCTCCGGGTTTCACATACTCCATCTGATTTCAAACAAGTCTACTCAAATTGTCCTCAAAATACACTGTGTTTTCACTCGGCTTTTAGCGAAAAATTTAACCTCTCATAAACATGTTTCCCCCGTAACATACCAGATTTCGGACGTGGTGTCTTGTTCGGGTTTGGGGTGTTACACAAACTCTACGTGATAAGTAATTATTTGCAAAGTTCAGCAAATGTGAGTTTTGGCTTCGAGAGGTTGGATTTATGAGGCATATTATTTCAGCTGACGATATTAGAGTTGACCCGAGTAAGATTTCTCTATTATCGATCAGAAACCTTTGAGAAATGTGTCTGAAGTTTGTAGTTTTTTGAGTTTAACGGGTTATTACTGAAGATTCGTGAAAGGATTTTCGATGATTGCAACACCGATGACACGACTACTTTAAAAAGATGTGAAATTCGAATGGTTAGAAAAATGTCAACAGAGTTTTAAATAGTTGAAAGTACTATTAACTGAAGCACCAGTTTTGGTTTAACCTGAATCGGGGAAAGAATTTGTGATTTATAGTGACGCATCATTAAATGGTCTAGGATGTGTTCTGATGCAAGAATGAAAAGTTATAGCTTATGCTTCTCGACAATTGAAACCACATGAAGAGAATTATCGACAATTGAAACCACATGAAGAGAATTATCCCACGCACGACCTTGAGTTGGCCACAATTGTGTTTGTGTTGAAAATTTGGCTCCACTACTTATACAATGAAAAATGTCACATTTATACGGATCACAAGAGCTTAAATTACCTAATGTCACAGAAAGATTTGAATATACGACAACGAAGATGGCTCGAGTTATTGAAAGATTATGAATTTGTGATTGATTATCACTTGGGAAAAGCTAATGTTGTTGCTGATGCCCTAAGCCAAAAATTTTTGTTTGTATTACGATCAATGAATACCCAGTTGATGATTTGTGATAATTGGTCTATTTTAGCTGAATTAAAAGCTAAACTGGTATTTCTTCAACAAATCTGTGAATCCAAAAAAATAAAAGGATCGTGAATTACAAGTTAAATGGATTCAATATGAGAATATCCCTTATTCAGAGTTTCAGATTAGAACCGATGATTGTTTAAGGTTCTGGAATAGAATTTGCATACCGAGAAATTCGGAACTCATTCAGAAGATTTTTCAAGAAGCACACCATAGCTGCTTATCTATTCATCCAGGAAGTACCAAAATGTATAATGATTTGAAACAACTTTACTGGTGCCAAGGCATGAAACGAGATATATCAGAGTTTATTTCTAAATGTTTGATTTGTCAGTAAGTCAAAGCTGAACATCAAATACCATCTAGTGTGCTACAGCCTGTGATGATTCCCGAGTGGAAATGGGATAGAGTTACAATGGATTTTGTGTCTGGATTGCCCCTAACTCTGAAAAAGAAAGATGTTATTTGGGTTGTCATTGATCGACTAACAAAATCTGCTCATTTTATACCGATACGTACAGATTACTCACTTGACAGATTAGCTGAATTGTACATTTCTGAGATTGTTCAATTACACGGGGTACCACTATCTATTATTTCTGATAGAGATCCGAGATTTACATCGCGATTTCGAAAGAAACTGCAAGAAGCTTTAGGTACGAAGTTGAATTTCAATATAGCTTTTCATCCTCAGACAGACGGTCAAATCGAAAGGGTTATTTAGATTTTCGAAGACATGTTGAGATGTTGTATTTTAGAGTTTGAAGGCAGTTGGGAAAGATACTTACCGTTGATTGAATTCGCGTATAACAACATTTCCCAAACGAGTATTAAGATGGCACCTTATGCAGCTTTATATGGTCGCAAATGTCAAACTCCGTTATATTGGACTGAACTAAGTGAGAAAAAGATTAACGGGGTTGAATTGATCAGAGAAACTGAAAAAAAAGTGAAAATGATTCGCGACAGTTTAAAAGCAGCTTCAGATCGACAGAAATCATACGCGAATTTAAAGCGTAAAGAAATTGAATTACAGGTCGAGGACAAAGTGTTTTTGAAGGTGTCACCGTGCAAAAAGGTTCTTCGATTCAGCCGTAAAGGGAAGTTAAGTCCTCGATTTATCGGACCTTACGAGATCATTGAAAGAATAGGGCCTGTAGCATATCGACTGGCTTTACCATCAGAACTTGAAAAGATTCATAATGTTTTTCATGTTTCTATGTTACGTCGATATAGATCCGATCTGTCACATGTGATTTCTCAGGTATATTTTGAGATACAGGCAGGTTTGACGTATAGCGAAGAACCGATAAGGATTTTAGCTCGTGAAATCAAAGATTTGAGAAATAAGTGCATAGTTCTAGTAAAGGTTCTCTGGCATAAACACGGGATTGAGGAAGCTATGTGGGAACTCAAGGAAGCTATGCAAAAACAGTACCCTAACCTATTTACTAGTAAGATTTTCGAGGACGAAAATCTTTAAGGGGAGAAAGTTGAAACAACCCGTTTTTAGGTCAAATCAGAATAGTGGTTTTGGGACCACAAATTCATGGCCAAAATATTTATTTTATTATTTTATTGAAGCTTACAGCATGATATAATTATTATGTGAAAGTTTAGTAAAGATATTTTACTATTTAATTGCTTAATTTGAGAAAAAGGACTTAATCGCGTAAAATGAAAAAGTTACATTCTATTTGTTAAAGGTGTTTAATTTCTATGATTTATTAAACCAAAGGTCCTAATTATGACCATTGGTAGTGTAAGTGGACAATTATGGCCATCCATTATGTGTTTATATATGTTTATTACTATGGTTAATTTAGTAAAAATGTTAATAAATATATGCTAAATAAAATAAAAACAAATTAAGGCTTCATAGTCATCTTCTCTAGCCTAAAATTCAAGGGATAAGTAACCATAGAAATTGTTCTAGGGTTCGGTCATTTGAAAGCAAAATTGGTAAGTCATTTTAACTCGATTTTTAATGATTTTAACGTTTTTGAGATCGTTGCTTCGTATACTAGCTAGCCCGTGCCTTTAATTTCGAAATTGTTAAATATTTTTAGAGTTTCCATTGTTGAATCTATGAGTTATTTGATGTTTAATGATGAAATATGAATATGTGTTGATAGTTAAACTAGTTTTGTAAAGTGATTTTTGACAAAAATGTCAAAAATGGATTAATTTGTGAAATTGTAAAATTATGTGGGTAAAACTGTGAATAAATTGAAAATATGGGCTGCTAGTAACCTATAGTAAATTCGACTAAGCATGGGTTGTACTTAATTGCATGAATTTGCATTTTTACGAGCTAAGGACTAATTTGTAAAAATGTTAAAATGTAGGGGAAAAAGTGTTATTTTGCCATAAGGTGATTTTTGGGCTAAATTGAATAGATTAAATACTGAATGTACTGAATTTGATAATATATAGATCAAGATAAGTCGAGATCAAAATTAGGTCAGGGAAAAAAAAAAGTGGACGACTAGCCGATAATTGCTAACCGAGCGATACGAGGTAAGTTCGTATAATTAGAATTGAACTTTAATTACTTGTATTTATTTAAGATATATGTTTATAATTGAGTATTTGATACACTTGGAATACAAATGCTTAATTGATATAGACTGAATCAAGCCCCGTTTGAACTGTATGAATTCGTGTGGTTAATTCAAATGCTTAATTTAGTATTTGATACACTTGGAATACAAATGCTAAATTGATACGAGTGACATGTCACTAGGGTTACCATTTTGGTCAAGCTGCTGCATTTGTTGCGGACTCACCAAAGTTCATATGAGCTTACCGATATAACAGCTCGTAAGAGCTTACTGTTTTCAGCTCGTTAGAGCTTACCGTTTCAGCTCAATAAAGCTTACTATCCATCAGCTCAGGAGGAGCTTACTATCCATCAACTCAAAAGGAGCTTACTGATCATAGCTCGAAAGAGCGAAAATGATAATGAATTGACGGATTACTGATGTATATCACCCGAGTATCCTTTGAAGTTCTAATGGGTTCAACGGGCATAAATATTGTTTTTACAGATGAGTGTTGTTATTGAATGAATTATTGATTATATGATTAAGAGTGAAATGTTGAATATGATATATATGATATATGAATATGGTATGATACAATGTATTGATTATTGAGATTGAGATAATGGATGATTATATGTATTTGTGTGACTAATTTGTTGATAAATGCTTTTGTTAGGAATTTGGAAATTGAGTTGAGATTACCTTATTTATTGTCTTGATTATATTACATTTGCTAAGTTTAATTTTGAATTATACGGGCTTACTAATCTATAAAGCTTACTCTATTTCTTTTTCGTGTATTATAGAGGTTCGATAGCTCGCTCAATTTGAATAAAGTCGAGTTACGCATCACACTATCCAGTTGCCAATTGGTACTTTTGAATTTGTGGATATATGTAAATATGGCATGTATAGGCTAGTTATAAGAATGATAGTTAAGGTTACTTGAAATATTAATTTTGGTACATGTTATGGTAGAAGTTGAAGCCATGTGATTTGGCTTAACTTGGTATACTATTTTGGTTGTGATTAAGTACTCAAATATGGTATGTTTTGGTTAGCAATAGATGGAATGGAAATATGCAAATATTATCTTGATATATGGTTAGTATATGAATGGAAAATGTATGTGATTATTAGGCATTTGAATTCTATGTTGAAATGGGAGTAAAATGTGTATGAAATGTTGTGTATTAGCTACCAATTGAGTTGTGAAATGTTGAAATTTATGCTTGTGTATGCATGTAAAAATAGGGCGGCAAAATGGCTTTACAAATGGCCTATTTTTGTCCACACGGGCGTGTGTCTCAGCCGTGTGCGACACACGGTTATGTTGCATGGCCCTGTGTACCCTGGTGTTGGAATTAAATTGAAGTCAGTATGCTCTACACGACCTCACACACGGGCGTGTGATTGGCAATGTGTCACAAGTTAGTATACCCCCTAAATGGCACATGGCCTAGCACGCGAGCGTGTGACTTGGCCGTATTGCATAAGTCAGTATGCCCACAGGTTTGGCACGGCCTAGTGCACGGCCTGGCACACGGGCGTGTGTGGCCATTTCGAAGGGCACACGGGCTAGACACACGGGCGTGTGGTCGGTCGTGTGACCCAAGTCAGTATGTATGCCCTATTTTCACACGGCCTGTTCACACGGGGGCGTGACCCCTGTATAGATGAAAAATTTCTAAGTTTTCCAAAAATTTTGTATGATATCGGTTTAGTCTTGAACCATTTCTAAAACATGTTTAAGGCCTCGTAGGCTCTTATAAGGGACAATATGATTTTGTTGAATGGTATTTGAGTATGAATGCATAGATGTATGAGCATTGTATGTTAAATGATGTGTAATGATCGATAATACCTTATAACCCTACTCCGGCGACGGATACAGGTTAGGGGTGTTACACACGTGAAGATGAAGATGAAGTCGATGAGGAGCCGCCAACCCAAATAGTGTGACGGAACACTAGGCATGCCCGATGCCCACCTGCTCATGGCACACATTCGGGACATCGATGGTTATGTCATTTGTAATTTTTACCAAATTGTATACTTTGTTTTACATCCCAAATGTATACTTATTTTACATCACAAATGTACACTTATTTACAATATACGAAACAAATTTATTAAATTGGCTTGTTGTGTATCATATTGTATGGTTAATTTGAATCATTTTTTCATTTCTGTGTACGAGTTTTCATTTAAGTTTTTATTTGTACATTTGTTAATTACAATATTTTTAGAAAGCAAAGATTTGCTGACAAGATACGAGAAAAGATTAAAAATTTGGCTTGTGTATTGTAATATATCTTACTTCAATAATTAATATTAACTTTACATTTACATAAAATAATAATGAACAAACGAATAAGTAAGTGTTTACTAATGAATGAGTTAGTGTTTTAATTAGTTTTTCTCTTCGATGTTCTCGGGAGGTGTGGACATGTTGACTTCATATGTCCTTGGTTCCTACAACAACCACATAACCTCGATGTGTCTCTCTACTCTCAATATCTATATTTTCTTGTATTTAAGTTGAGTTTGGTCGACCTTTTGGCTTATGCCGCAAGTTCTTATCCGGTACCAATATGAAAGGAGCGTGCGAGGTAGGTGGCCACATGCTCTCATTCGGGACAAATGGGAATTTAGATTTCCGAACATTATATGTGCATTTAAGTTTGTAAACTTCATCAACATTTTTCATGCAAACTACATGTACCGAGGCACATGCCAAAAATGCATGTACGCATGGATAATGAAGTGATTGGAATCTCACACAGTTGCAGGTAATTTGTCTCAAGTCTACACGGTACGCTCTCCCAATAACTCATTGGTCGGTTCTATAGGACTCCGTAACCTAGAATATTAGAGTTGGTTGTGAGTGACACACTAAAGACATTGAGTTTTCTCTTTCTACATTTCCTTAATATCTTTCAACACCGACTCACACAAAACGTGATCGCCCTTTTTCTGTCTCATGTATGTCTCAGCCCGCTTTGAGAACAGGGTTGCTAACCAAAAATACATTTCCTTGACCACCGAGGTTACCAATAAATGGCGCGTCACCTTCAGTGTGGAATTAATGCATTACACTAGGTTCATGGTCATGTGCCCGTATCATAGTCTTCTATCATATGACTGCGTCCACTACTCCTTTGGTATTCCATCAAGGTATGTTGCACCCTATAGGAGACGTTTTCTCTCTAGGCGTTTCAACACCCACGCCAACTTGATTGCTTCTGACTTTGAGCCCTCTGCAACCCGGGATTCCCGGGATAAATTAAAAGTTTTTCTCTTTTTACCCTGCCCTATCCCCTATATAAATAGTCATTCTTATCCCTTACTCCAACATATCTCAGTCTCCTTTAAATTTTTTTCTCTTTCTTTCGTGTTGAAATTTTCGAGTTTAAAGATTTATTTCTTTCTGGATTTGAAGGAGACATAGTTTTAGTTTTAAGTTATGGTTGGGTTCACGGTGATATCATAGAGCTCGATAACCTACAAATTTCACCTGTCGTGTGAGTACGAAGCCATCACTGGAGAAACTGGGATCGCATTACAACTCGAGGTCCAATTGGCACTGATTATACCGTGTCAAGTTGAAGTGTAACTAAGGCTTCAAGTTTACAAAAGTTATGTTGTCAAAGGATGAAGCATAACTGGGGCCCTAGTTGATGGTGGTTATGTGGGCACGACAACAAGTTTCTCCTCATCAAAGGAGCATGCTTTATAAAACCCATACGGAAGTGCAAGGAATAAAAACACATAGGCCTTCCAGTATAATCAAGTAATTTGTGTTGTCTATCTCCACCAAAGGCAGAGTGATCTTGTTAGTAAAACCTGTTACACCTCAATCTTGTCACAAGTTATAGTAACGGGGTCATCGCCTTTTTTGGACATGGATAAAATGGAATACTTGATTATACTAAAACGCCATTGCATTTTTCTTCCTTGTACTTCTATTTGGATTTTATAAAGCATCCTCCTCTGGCAAGGAAAAACTCATTGTCGTACCTGTATAACCATTGTCAACTAGGGGCTCTTTTATGCTTTATCCCTTGACAATATAACCTTTGTAAACTTAAAGCCCTAGTTACACTTTAACTCGAGATCGCATAACCACCGTCAACTGGGACCTTGACTTGCAACGCGATCTGGCTTCCCGGGTGATGGCTCCATACTCACATGGCAGATGGAATTTGTAGGTCACCCAGCTCCACGGCACCGTCGTAAATTCAAACATACCTTAAAACTATAACAATGCTTACCTCAAACACGGACAAAAATAAATCTACAAAATTTTAATTTCTAACCACAAGAAAAAAAAATATTTTTTAGCAAAGAGAAAACGCGTCCTACAAGACACGTTTTCACTGATGTGGCAGTAAAAATGCGCCTTATGGAACACATTTTCTTTTCTCTCTCCAAGAACAATATATATCAATAAATTTAAAAAATTTCAGCATATTTTCTCGAATCTTTTTTATTTTCAGCATATTTCTATAAATCACCCGCTTCGTACATTACACGTATCCATTACCTTCTCTTTTTGCCGTTATAAAAGATAATAATAAAATTTTAGTAGTAATCTCTCTATATCACATTAAGTATTTAATTTTCATATTTTAGGTTGACATAAATTGATTCATAGTGACATCCGTCGAATTCAAATAATTATTATCTTCAATTATTTAATTAAAATATTAATATAAACTTTTCTTAAGATAACTTTTTCAACAAAAAGAAATATTTTCAGTTTGATAATTTAAAATCGCCTCAATATTTTTAAGTAAAATAATTAAGAACATCAATTATTTAAATTAATTAATGATAGTATAAAATAAAAGATCCTCAAATTAAAGTATTAATACAAAATCTTAAATTAAACATATTAGAGGGACAGCAACTATACCACAATCACATTTATTTTATTTAAAAAATAAATTTAAATATGTTCAAGAATCTAATTATGAAATATAGTACTAATTATAGAAAAATAAAAAATAAACCTAAAACAAAATCTATCTTTCTCAACTATTTTCATACTCATTTTTGTTATATTTTACTATTTTTTTTATCTTTTGAATAAAAATATTCATCAAAATAATGTATCAATTTAAATTTTATAGCTAAAACAAAGTGAACTCTTATTAATAAAAAAATTAGGGTTAAATTTTAATTTTACAGATTTATTATTTGATTTAATAAAAGAGTTAACTTTTATAATGCGAACTCCATGCTAGTTGTTCGATGAAAAAACCTAAAAAGGCAATAAAAGGTAACCTTTGAGGATGCTATATAGAAAAATTAGAAAATGTGTAATTAAATTTCTACAAGCTCAATTAGTTACCACTTTAAAGAGGACAGAGAAAACTCACCCAAACTCTATGTTTAATGCAATTTTTTTTTTTTTTTTAATATTTGAGAAAGGGTTAAAGCAGACTCTCTCTCAAGTTAACTATTTGAGATAAAATCTTTTATTTTTTTAAAACAAACTTCTTATGCTCTAAAAAATTCTTTAGATTTCTCTAACTCTTAACTCTTTGAGGTAAAATATTCTTGGGTTTTTTCTTTGTTTTTTCTTTTTCCTACTACCCTCCAAATATTTGCTTAAAGGAGTCACTTCCTCTTGGGAGATGCCCTTGCATGCAAGAATAAACTTATGAAAAATCCAAATGAAAAATAAAAAAAATTTAAGGATACTCAAAACGAAGTCAATCATTTGTGAAACAGTCAAACACCATATAATCAAAATCAGCCCCATTTTAAATTCTGTCCACTTAAAAATAGTTAAATCTGTCGAAGAACAAAGAGAAATATAAAAATTCATCAAATTTAACGAAGTAAAGAAATGGTCCGAAAGTTGTGAAAAAAGATGATGCAACAAAAGAATAAGAGGAATTTATAAAGAAAATAAAACAAAACAAAAAATTCATATAATAATAGAGTGCAAAGAAGAGCAGCAATAAAATGGTAGCAAATAGAAAGATGAGTGAGGCAAGGTTGGGAAGATCTGAAGATTAAAGAAGAAAATAATAAGAAATCTAAAGACTCAAAATTTCGATAAAGAAAAAGGCCTCGAAATTTTTTCTCCATTTCATTCTCTTTCTTTTTTCTTTTATGTGGTTGATTGTAGGGGAACGTGAGTGATATTTTTTGAATATAAAAAATTATATTGAAAAGGCAATGGCTTTAGCTCGTACCAAAAGAAAATTAGTTATAGTAGGATGAGTAAAATTTGATTTGATTCGAAAAATTCGATAAAAAATTAAAATTTTGAATTAAATAGTTTGAGTTATTCAAGTTAATCGAATTATTTGGATTAACTCGAATAAAAAATCAAAATTTTAGTTTAAATCAAATATGAATTATACAATTCGAGTTATTCAAAATTTGAATAAGAAAAAGTAAAATTACGTCATTTTGATAAATATTTACTTTTTCTAAAGTTAAAAATCAAAATCATTGAGTTAAAAGTAAAACTACGTCGTTTTGATAAATATTTACATATTAAATTAAAAGGCAAAACCATTATATTTTATATAGTTAAATAATATTAAACTTTGTTTACTAGTTAAATAACCAAATCCATATAAATGCAACATTGGATATAAATAATAGGATTCTTTAACTTGACTCAACTTGACTCGATTCGTTCGATTCGAAAATAAAATCAAATTGAGTTTAGTTGCTAAAATAAGATTTGTCAACTCGACTTGATCCGATTGAATGCTCACATCTAGTTTACATAGAGTTCGCATTATAAAACTATGCCTGATTTTTTTAAAATAAAATTGATTTTAATTAACATTTTATTTAGTAAAGGAATCATTTTATGGTATTTAAACACTCAAATTGATTAATTTTAATAACCTTAATTTTTGCTTTTTATTTCAATTTTTTCTCCAAAAAAAAATTTAAATTTGAAACTTTAATACTTTAATTATACATTGAAAAAGAAGAGGATAAAGTTTGGGGCAATTTACCTAACAATACCCTTTTTTTTTTAAATTTACGGAAATGGGCCTATTTTTTAATTATTTACTTGAATGGGTCGTTTTTCCCGAAAGCGCGTCCATGTCAACGCGATGTCAGGGGACGTGCCAGCAAAACGCATCCCTGGGGGAGGGTTTTGCCCGTGTTTTTAACCCCCAACGGCTAAATTTTTTTACCGTTTGCCCTCCAACAGTAAAAAAAAATTCTATAAAAGCCCCCTTTCATTTTTTTTACACAAAAATCCTCTCAAATTTCTCTCAACTTTCTCTCAAATTCCTCTCAAATTTCTCTCAAATTTCTCTCAAATTCCTCTCAAATTTCACAAAAAGTCCTTTAATTTTTACAAAAAAGCTCTGTTTAAAAGTTTTTTGAATTAGTTTTTTTTTAAAATTAAAAATATTCAATCGTGTTAGCAATGGCCAGAGAATTAGTTCATCTCGATAATAAACTCATCTCAGTCGATCAAATAACAATGGTAAGTTATAATTTTAATTTTTCAATACTATTTAATATTTTTTTCATTTATGCAATTTTAATTAATTTTTATTTTATAATTTTTTATAACAGTTTGTAGGTCGGGTATTGCAATGCTATATTCGTATTATGCCTGGTCCGCCATCTTCGTTGATAGGGAATTACCTGTGGGAAGCGGGTTTTTGGCACGTGGCCACGATAGGCCGGAGGTGCAAGTTGGACCCGAAACTAATCAATGCATTGATAGAGATGTGGAGACCCGAGATGCACATTTTCCATCTTCTATGCGGAGAGTGTACTATCACTCTAGAAGACGTGCAGTTGAAATTGGGATTGTCGGTGCATGGGTACGTAGTCACTGGATCAGCAACTTTTGTTGATTGGGGAGCCGTATGCTACGAGCTTTTAGGTGCTATTCGGATAATATTAACGGAGGTCGGATCAAGATGGGCTGGTTACGAGACACATTCTCGGAGTCGGATAATGATTCGACTGAATTAGAAAGAATACGATATGCTCGGGCATACATTCTTGAGATGATTGGAGGCTATCCGATGCCGAACTTGTCACGAAACCTCGTACATCTGAGATGACTGCTGAAACTAGTTGATTTTAGAGCAGCCGGTGAATTTAGTTGGGGGTTTACCGTGTTAGCAAAATTTTACCGGGAGACGTGCGGGGCGACGTGACCGAATAAAGCCAAAATCGTAGGTTGCCTATCACTACTACAATCATGGGTACGGTTTCGCTTTCCATTTTTAAGTCCTCGAATGGACAACCCATATACATTCCCACTCATAACGAGGTAAATTTAATATTAGATTTTACAATTATTACGTAGATTTAAAATATAATTGAATGCTAAAAATTTTATTAATTAAGTGGAACCATTCGGCGAGTTATGTTGGAATACCTACATCGCTTGAAGATATACGGCTTCTATCAGAGCAATGGTTGAAAGCACAAGTAAGTATTAAATAAGATATATATACATAATAAAATAGTCGTTTTGTATTTAGTATTTAGTATTTAGTATTATGTATATAACTAATATTTTTATCTTGTTCATATAGTTTCAATGGACACCATACGATGATCCATCAATTCAGACGGTAATTCCGGATGAGTTCTTTCAAAATTCGAACATTTGGCATGTGAATGTCCTATTGAACAACTATGCCACCGTGGAGATACACCAGTCAAATCGGGTTTTGCGTCAATTTGGATTCCGACAAACGATTCCCGTGGCACTTGAGGTGCTCGATGATGAGCACAAAGTCGACTTACGGCAGTTGCATACAGATTGGCCAAGATTTTGGTCAGCATATATCGAATTGTGGGAGAACCGGTATGATTATATACCTACTTGGGAACCGATCATCATTCCTGAGTTAGCGTGCGTGATAGAATACATGCCATGGTTTAGGATCCATGGCAAGCCGTATTTATTGTCAGAAGAGGAGAGGCGATGGCAACTTCGTGAACAAAGGGAACGACGGTGCCCTTTAAATCCAAGGAGAAGGGATGATGAGATGGGACCATCAACAGTGCCGACACAACCACCGGGCCCATCAACAGCGCCTACACAGTCACCGGGCCCAACACTTCAGCCGACGACACCCACATCACAGCCTTCTTAGATTATGCCAGATGCGTATCCTAGCCCTTATATATATCTTAACCCTTATATGTTTCCTTTTTCCAGTCCTATGGCAGGTTGGAATGCATGGCCCGTTTCATCTCCGTTCTCGATTACTCCGAGTGGACCACCGATCTATAGGCCGCCATCACATAAGGGATCACACGAAGAGTCGTCGGGGAGCTCTTTTTGTACCAATCCCTATCGCATTATGGGATTCAAATACCTCTGCCATGGGTGATGCAAACACCTTCGCAGTCATTATTCTATCAAAGTGGGTCATCCTTCCAACACCCACAACCACATCCCCTACCGGAGGAACCACAATCCCCGCTAGAGCAACCACAACCCCCCACCCAAAGCTGAACCAATGAGGAATCCAACGCGTAACCGTTGACCACCCCCATGTGGCACTGATTTCGATCGGCGCAAACATTGGTTTTTATTAATATATTTGTACAAACTTTTTTATGTTGTTTCATTTAATAAAATAAGAGTTATTTTTAATATTTTAATGGTAATTTACTTTTTATATTTTTTATAAAATAAAAGTTCTTTTGAATTGGGTAATATTTTTAATATTTTTATATTTTTAATAAAATATAAATAATGCAACATAATTTTATTACAACAAAACTATCAACTATTTCGATTTGGACATGAGTGAGTTGTATGGCCTGGGTTCTTACACCATCCGCACAACTTCCGTTGGTTGATAGTTTCTCGGATATCAGTTTCTCGGATATCCATATTGTTACGTATTCTAGTCGAGCAAGGTCGACCCTTTGGTTTGTGACGCAGTTCTCTATCTGGTAATAGCTTAAACGGAGCAAGCGATACAAATGGCCACTTACGTTCATCTGGGACTAGTGGGAATATGTGTCTCCACACGTTGTACATGTATTCTATTTTGTACACTTCATCGACATAACTCATAGGATCCAGATGGAGATTCTGACAAGCTACAATTACATGAGCGCATGGATAACGAAGTGCGTCAAATATCCTACAGTCTCAGGTCCTATTTCTTAAGTGTACACGATATTGCCCACCAATAATACCTTCGTTTGGTTTGTCAAACTCAGTCACACGAAACCATAAGTTGTCGCGATCGTGACATACTATGTGCATGGTGTTGGCCCGTGCCTTCGCCTTGTTAATTTCTTGCAATACCTTCACGCACTACACATGGCCTCCCTGCATTTGGCCTTTATAACTCACTACCCACTTTGAAAATAGTGCTGCTAAATGAAAATATGTCTCTCGCACAACCGATGTTATCGACAAATGACGCGTTCCTTTTAGAATAGAATTTATGCATTCAGCCAAATTTGAGGTCATATGACCATATCGTAGGCCACTATCGTATGCTTCTGTCTGCTGTTCGAAAGGTATGTTGCATAGGTAGTGTGCGCCTTTTTCGTTAACTGAACGCAAAATCACCAACATCTCATGAAAACGATCCTTATTGATCTCGTACCCTGCCAATATAAGTTGATAGCGAATATTACATACCACTCTTCTATTAAGAACAAATTTAATATTACAAATGAAATTATATTAATAGAGATTACATACCCATGTTGGTCACTTGCCATCGTTCACTTATAGATCGATGTTGCCTGTAGTAGTTGGACGCAACATGCCTTAGGCAATACCGATGGTGTGTGCGATGCCATATGCTTCCCTGTCGCTCAATTGCGGCTAGTATTCCAGGGCCCCGATCTGATATAACGAGATATCAGGTTGGGGGCAGACATGCCTCCTTAACCTAGATAGAAAGAAATCCCAATCATCAACTGACTCCCCCGGTGTTATTACAAACGTAATTGGAAGGATTCTCCCACTGCCATCCTATTCCATAGCTAGCAATAACCGATGGGTATATCTACCATACATAAAGGTACCATCAATTTGAACCAATGGCTTGCAGTATAGAAATGCATCTCAGTATGCTTAAAGGTCTAGAACAAACGCTTGAACACTTGGCATCCACGGAGCAATCGATCGTTGTAGTACGCAAGTGCCGTTTCAAGGTCTGTTATGTTACCTGGGACATATCTCTCCAGCACTTGACACCACTACCACACTTCATTATATGAAGTATCCTATCGACCATGCAACTTTTCCAATACCTTCTACTTAGCTATCCAAGTCTTGCAATAACAAGGCGTGTACCCCAATTGGCTACGAATATTGGCAATTAAGACCGGTACTAAAGTTTTGAGATCCGCCTTCACCGTTGGTATTATTAAGCTAGTTAACATATTTGAATCCATCTTGGGATGATCTTATTAAACACCTATCAATGAAGTACATTAAATAATGCAACATTACGTAGTATCAGTATTATTTAAAACCCTAAACACCTAGTGATACTATGCCGGCAACACATATATATAGACCTTTGTACTTTTTTATCTTCCACAAGCCTGCCCTTTTCCTTAACGAGGCCACAATTTTCCATGAAAATGTACCGTCTTGCACTGCACACTTGGCCTCATACTTATCGAGTTTGGATTTAACCACGTTATACCCATTCTTGATGCTATGTTGTTTCAATGCACCAAGAAAACTATCCCTATTGGAGCACTCCTTACCAACTTCCAATTCACTCGAATCCAACGACAAACTTATACGGTCACGCCTTCTGTGTGGTAGATCTAGAAACTCTAACGCACCATCTTAAGATAGATCGATATTATGTATGTGGGCTGGAGGCGAGTACGCCCTGAATCGCGAATCTTCTTCTTCTTCATTTGAACCCCCTTCAAAATCTTCAAGTATGGTTGGAACAGGCTCCAGTTTAAAAAAAATACAACTTCTGCACCATCAGGGCTGAGTTCTCGGGGTGGATCCACATCTGACTCGTGATCCGACCCACTATGTAACAGCCCGATTTAGGGCCTAGTAAGAATAGTGGTATGAGGCCAGGAATCTGAGGTAAATTTATGAGCTTTTAAGGTTTATTTCATGTTTGCATACTAGTGTGAAAGTTTCATGAAGCAATTTTGTTAAATTGAGGTTGAATGGTCCAAAAGGACTAAATTGCAAAAGTTGCAAACTATGAGTTTCTAGAAGCTTTTTGTACGTGATAGCTTTAGAATATCAATTAGAAGTCCTTAAGTAGCAATTTGCCCAAATTATAAATTTTGGACAAAATTGGACATGAGTTAGTAAAATAGAATTTTTTTTAAGAGAAGGTCATTTTAGTCATTTGTCTAATAAATGATTAAAATAGGGAAAAGATGATAAAAATCTATTCATCTTCTTCCTCACTTTGCCAAAAATTTAGAGACTCCATAGCTAGGGTTCTTCATTTTTTCAAGCTTGCTAGTAAGTTCATTTTAGCCATGTTTTTAATACTCTTCGTATTTTTGAAGTTCTCGTATTATGAATTAGCTATTTTTAGCTATAAAATGAGATAGGATGTATGCTCAAAAATTTATCCATGAATGACATCCATGTTTAGTCGGGTATTGGTGTTACATTTAGTGGTATCAGAGCCATGTTTAGTTGGTTCTAGGACTAATGTAGCACGAGCACGAGTCTAGCTATTCATGCCATATGTAAGAATGTTTTTATAATGATAGTGTGATGACTCTTGATGATTTAAATTATGTTTATATAGTAAATGGATTCCAAAAGAGATGAGGCGGATGATGTAGAAAGTAACGCGCCGGCTCCTGCTGAAGGGACGGTGCCTAATGAGAATGAGAATAGACCCACTACGGTGAGTCAAGGAGGAGGAAAAGAGGCTAGAGAGCCTTCCTCCATATGATGAAAACGTGGTACACGAAATTCATTCGTACGAACCCGAATGTACAACCCCCTTCACCCCTGCCTATTCTACAACCTATCCCCACAGCCTCTCAAGTAGTAGAGGTGGTAAAGGAGACAAACCTCCAATTGATAGGATCGAGAAACATGGGGCAGAAGAATTTCGGGCTAGAAAAGATAATGATTCGGAAAAGGCTGAGTTATGGATAGAAAATACTACCAGGGTATTTAATGAGTTGTCATGCACACCTGAGGAATGTATAAAGTGTGCGGTTTCTTTTTTAAGAGATGCTGCCTATCAATGGTGGAACACTCTTGTGTCGATAGTACCGAGGGAAAAGGTCACATGGGAATTTTTCAAAGAAGAGTTCAAGAAAAAATATATCAGTCAAAGATTCGTGGACCAGAAAAGGAAAGAATTCCTAGAACTAAAATAAGGCAAGTGTCAGTGACTGATTATGAGCGAGAGTGTGTGCGACTCAAAAAATACGCTCGAGAATGCTTGTCCACTGAAGCTATCACGAGTAAGAGGTTTGAAGATGGACTAAATGATGATATCAAGTTATTTGTTGCTGTCCTTGAATTAAAAAAATTTATGGTGTTAGTGGAAAAGGCTTGTAAGGCCGAAGAATTAATAAAAGAGAAGAGAAAATCTAAAAAGGAGTGTCGTGACTCTAGAAAGAGACAGTGGAATAATTCATTTCAATCTTCATCCAATAAGTCAAGAGATTTCCCTACCCGATCGGCTACTTCCACTAGGTTTTCAAAGAAGGACAGGAGTAAGCAGAATTTAGGGAATAAAGCACAGACTACTTCAGTTGCTAGTGTGGGGAATGTTCGATCGGATAGACCTGAATGCCCACAGTGTGGTAGATGCCATCTCGGTGAATGTCGAGCGCATGAAAATGCTTGATTAAGATGTGGTTCCCATGATCACTTTATAAAAGATTGTCCTGAGATGACAAAACAAGAGAGAATTCAGAACCCGAGATTTGGGGGTATGGTCAGAGGCAGATCGCAGAGAAACCCAGAGAGTGGGGCAAGTGGAAGAGGAAACCCTAGAGAGCAGGCTGCGAGACCCGAGGGTAGGGCACCTGCTAGGACTTATGCCATTCGCGCTCGCGAAGAGGCATCTTCTCCTAATGTTATTACGGCTACCTTTTCTCTTTATGATATCAAAGTTATTGCTTTAATAGATCCCGGATCCATACACTCTTATATTTGTATGAAACTAGTATCCAGTATAAGTATGCCTATAGAGTCTACATAATTTGTGATTAAGGTGTCTAATCCTTTAGGCAAAACTATTTTAGTTGATAAAGTATGTACTATTGATGATTAGCGATCAGTATTTTAAAGCAAACATTATGTTGTTACCATTTGATGAGTTTGACATCATTCTTGGTATGGACTGGTTGACTACCCATGATGTAATAGTTAATTGTAGGAAGAAAAACATTGAGATGAGATGTGAGAATGAGGACACTCTTCACATAGAATCAAATGAATAGAGCAAATCGTCGGTAGTGATTTCTCATATGATGGCACAGAGATACTTAAGAAAAGGGTATGAAGCATATTTGGCCTTTGTGATGAATGATAAAGAAATAGAGCTAAAGATTGAGTCAGTACCGATAGTATGTTAGTACGAGGATGTTTTTCCCGAGTAATTACCAAGACTGCCACCAGTTAGGGATGTTGAGTTCAATATTGAGTTAGCTCCCGGTATTCTACTGATATCTATTTCTCCTTACAGAATGGATCCAATAGAGTTGAAAGAGCTGAAGATACAGTTGCAAGAGTTGACAGACAAAGGCTTTGCTAGGTCGAGTTGTTCTCCTTAGGGTGCTCTAGTTTTATTTGCGAAAAAGAAAGATGGCACCACGAGATTGTGCATAGATTACTGTCAACTTAATAAAGTGACAGTGAAGAACAAGTACCCATTGCCTAGGATCGATGATTTGTTCGATCAATTGAAAGGAGCTAATGTGTTCTCCAAAATAGACTTGAGATCAGGGTATTATCAGTTAAGAGTAAAAGATCCAGATGTGTCCAAGACAACTTTTAGAACAAGATATGGGCATTATGAATTCTTAGTCATGCCCTTTGATTTGACCAATGCTCCTGCGGTATTCATGGACTTAATGAACTGCATCTTTAGACCCTACCTCGATAAGTTTGTAGTCGTTTTCATTGATGACATATTGATTTATTCCCAGGATGAGAATGAGCATGTTGAGCACCTACGGACAGTTTTACAGATTCTACGAGAAAATCAATTGTATGCCAAGTTCAGTAAAAGTGAATTTTGCCTTAAGGAAGTAGGATTTCTAGGACATAGTGTCTCAGGAGATGGAGTCAGAGTGGATCCAAGAAAGATTTCGGCTATAATGGACTGGAAACCACCAAGTAATATCTCTAAGATTAGAAGTTTCTTAGGCCTAGCCAGCTATTACTGACGATTTGTCAAGGGGATTTCTATGATCGCAACCCCGATGACTAAATTGTTACAGAAAAATGTGAAGTTTGAGTGGATAGAAAGATGCCAATAAAGTTTTGAGAAATTGAAAGCAATGTTGACAGAAGTTTCGGTTTTAGTACAACCCGAGACAGGGAAAGAATTTGTGATTTACAGTGATGCATCCTTAAATAGATTAGGCTGTGTACTTATGCAAGAAGGCAAGGTTATTGCTTACGCCTCAAGACAGTTGAAGCCATATGAGAAGAATTATCTGATGCATGATTTAGAGCTGGCTGTCGTAGTCTTCGCCTTAAAGATTTGGAGACGCCATTTGTATGGTGAAAGATGTCAGATTTTTACTGACTACAAAAGTCTGAAGTACTTGATAATGCAGAAAGAGTTGAACTTAAGGCAACGGAGATGGTTAGAGTTGATAAAGGACTATGAATTGGTCATTGACTACCATCCAAGAAAGGCGAATGTGGTCGTCGATGCATTGAGCAGGAAGTCCCTTTTTTCATTAAGGGTAATGAATTCACGGATGACCTTATCTGACGATGGTTCTATTCTAGCTGAATTAAAAGCTAGACCAATATTCCTTCAAGAGATCTCTGAAGCTCAGCAAGAAGATAAAGAGTTGCAAGCCAAGAGAACTCAGTGCGAGTCAGATGTTGAATTAGATTTCCAGATTAATTCTGATGGATACTTGATGTTTAAAGATAGAGTTTGTGTACCGAGAAAAGAGAAGCTTATTCAGAGAATTTTGTATAAGGCACATAACGGTTGTTTATCTGTTCATCCGGGTAGTACCAAGATGTATAATGACTTGAAGTAATTGTATTGGTGGCTGAGAATGAAGAAAGATATTTCAGAGTTTGTTACAAGATGTTTGATTTGTCAGCAAGTAAAGGTTGAACACCAAGTACCTTCAAGTTTGCTTCAACCAACTATGATACCCGAGTGGAAATGTGACCGTATCATAATGGATTTTGTAATGGGATTGCCAATATCACCGAGGAAGAAAGATGTTATATGGGTTGTAGTTGATTGACTCACGAAGTTAGCTCATTTCCTATCTGTACGAGTTGACTACTTACTCGACAAGCTGGCAAACTTATATGTTCCTGAAATAGTAAGACTTCATAGAATTCCTTTGTCAATCATATCGGATAGAGATCCGAGATTCACTTCTAGATTTTTTAAGAAGCTTCAAGAAGCCTTGGGTACAAAATTGAGTTTTAGCACAGCTTTTCATCCTCAAACTTACGGTCAGTCAGAAAGGTTGATTCAGATACTCGAGGATGTGCTTCGATGTTGTGTTTTAGAATTCCAAGGCAGTTGGGAAAAGTTTCTCCCATTGGTAGAATTTACCTACAATAATAGCTTTCAGTCGAGTTTAAAGATGGCACCTTATGAGGCTCTATATGGGCGTAAATACAGAACGCCTTTATATTGGACTGAACTCAAAGAAAACCAAAATCACGGGGTTGATTTGGTTAGAGAAGCTGAAGAGAAAGTGAAAGTGATACGAGAATGTTTAAAAGCTGCATCAAATAGACAAAAATATTATTCGGACCTAAAGAGAAGAGAGATAGAGTATTAAGTCAGGAATAAAGTTTTCTTGAAAGTGTCACCTTGGAGAAAAGTTCTCAGATTTGGCCGAAAAGGCAAGTTAAGTCCACGTTTTATTGGACCGTTTGAGATTACCGAGAAAGTTGGGCCGGTAGCTTACAGATTGGCTTTGCCATCAGAGTTAGAAAAAATACATGATGTGTTTCACGTGTCAACGTTAAGAGGCTACCGATCAGATCCTTCACATGTAATTACCCCATCAGAGATAGAGATTCATCCCGACATGACTTATGATGAAGAACCAATCAAGATTTTAGCTCGAGAAGTCAAGCATCTAAGAAATAAAAGTATTGCTCTAGTGAAAGTATTGTTGAAAAGACATGGGATAAAATAAGCTACATGGGAACCAGAAAAGAGCATGAGAAACCAGTACCCGAACTTATTTGCCGGTAAGATTTTCGAGGACGAAAATCCTAAGGGGGGAAGTGTAACAGCCCAATTTTGGGCCTAGTCGGAATAGTGGTGCGAGGCCATGAATCCAAGGTGAATTTATGAGCTTTTAATGTTTATGTCATGTTTTCATGCTAGTGTTAAAAGTTTCATGAAGCAATTTTGTTAAATTGAGGTCGAATGGTCCAAAAGGACTAAATTGCAAAAGTTGTAAAATATGAGTTTCTAGAAGCTTTTTGTATGAGATAGCTTTAGAATATAAATTAGAAGTCCTTAAGTAGCAATTTTCCCAAATTATAAATTTTGGACAAAATTGAACATGAGTTAGTAAAATAGAAATTTTTAAAGAGAAGGGCATTTTAGTAATCTGTCTAATAAATGATTAAAATAGGGAAAAGATGATAAAAATCTATTCATCTTCTTCTTCACATTGCTGAAAATTTGGAGACTCCATAGCTAGTGTTCTTTATTTTTTTCAACCTTGCTAGTAAGTTCATTTTAGCCCTGTTTTTAATATTCTTCGTATTTTTTGAAGTTCTCGTATTATGAATTAGCTATTTTTAGCTATAAAATGAGCTAGGATGCATGTTCAAAAATTTATCCATGAATGACATGCATGTTAAATGATGTTTTATGGAAGTTTATGAGAGTTTGATGTTAGATAAACATCTTTTGCTAAGTTAATTTCATGAAAAATGATAGTGTGGACTAATTTGTAATAGTTATGAAAATTGGTCATACATACTAGAAATAGTGAGAATTGATGATTGTTATAGTATAGAAAATGAATCAGCTAAGCATGAAGTTTAAGAAAGTTTAATGAGAATTATTTATGAGCCTTTGGGCCAAAGTGCAAATATAAAAAAGTATAGGGGCAAAATAATAATTTTGCCAAAGTATGAGTAATGAGTCAATTTAGTCAATGTGATTGTTAAATGATCTATTTATGATTATAGATCAAGAAAATTGAAGCCCGGATCGAAACCGAGGCAAGAACAAAGTCGAGGACTAAATTACAAATCTACATACATTTTGCATATTAAGGTAAGTTTGTATGATTTCTAAGCTTTATGATTTCTATCATTGAATTGCTTAGTATAATGTACATTATTATCATGGAATGCTTATTGTTCTGTTAAACAAAGAAATCAATGAGATTAAGTATGAGCAAGTCCCGATTAAAGATAAATTTCCCAGGATACTCGATCTACCACATGAGATAAGAAAGTTCGTATAAGACCAAGCCAAGGCATGGCATCGACAATCAAGCAAGTTATCATGTAAGTCCAAGGCAAGCTTGGCATTGAACAAGTTATCATGTAAGTCCAAGGCAAGCTTGGCATTGAACAAGTTATCATGTAAGTCCAAGGCAAGCTTGGCATTGAACAAGTTATCATGTAAGTCCAAGGCAAGCTTGGCATTGAAAAGCTATCAAGAGAAAGAAATCCCATGTAAGCCCAAGCCAAGGCATGGCATTGGTGAGAACAAGAAAGACTTCATATATGTCCATGTCAAGATATGGCCTTGAAACCAAGATGAGATATTCCATGTAAAACCATATCTAGGATATGGCTTTGGCATCAGGATATGTGGGATGAGATTTAGTATCCTCGGTTATTCGCAGAAATTCATCGGGCAAATGAGTAAAGTTAAAATTTGATGACAAGAAAGATAAGTAGCAAAGCTATTATCAAGTTGAAAATGAGTATTATTCATGTTATGAATTATGAAGGAAAGATTATGATTATCTTTTTAAAGTATACTGATCAATGTGATCAAGTGACACAGGTACCTTATTTATCCTACGGGGATGAGACTAGTAAGTATCATGTGATATGTAAGAATCAGTATGAGTAAGTAAGCTTTATAGCTGAAATCTATGATACCATCGTTTATGTCAGATAGTTTATATTAATCAAGTATGTTGCTATGTTTATTATATGCAAATTTACTAAGCTAAATGCTTATGTCTTTTATTATTTCTTTCTATGTAGTTCTGCCAAGCCAATCTCGTGGATCATCGTCATCGGGGTTCGGAGCACACTATCAATCACTATTTTGGAATAGCCAAGTTATTTTACTAAGTATGGCATGTATAGGAAGCATTTCATTTTGAAAATATGTTCTAAGAAGAGCCAAAGTGTTGACTCATAAATTTATTATTCTTTTGTATATGGCTAAGTGATTGGCCAAAATTAACTAAGTATGTATGTTTATGGAGATCAATGAAGTATGTAGTAATGTTTATGAAAAATGAATTAAATTGAGTATGAGTTTGGTTTTGATTTCAGAGTGGCAACAGGCTTGGTAAATAGCCTCTAAGTGCCCAAACGGTTAGACACAATGGCGTGTGTCTAGGTAGTGTGTACCCTGCACTTTAGTATTTTAAGTCAGAATAGGCCACGGGCAAATCTCACGGTCGTTTGTTTAGGTTGTGTGTGATACACGGTCAGAACATGGACGTGTGCCCCAAATCATGTGAATAAGTCAGTATATCAAGGTATAGCACACGGTTTACATCCACGGGCATGTCAAGGCTGTGTGTAATTAGTCAATGTCGACCACGAGTGGAAGACACGGGCATGTGTTAGGGGTACACGGGCGTGTCCCAAGTCACATGGGCGTGTGACCCCTGTTTTAAGGAAAAGTTTTAATTTGAGTTTCGAAAGTTTCCAGATACGTGTTTAAGGCCTCGTAGGCCCATGAAATGTATGATTAAACTAAGGAAGAGAAGTTTTTAATTCGGAACAAAATTTTATAGCCTGTAAGTACTTGTTTTAATTGAGTTCAAGCGTGGTAATGTCTCATATCCAGTCTTAGCATCAGACTCGGGTATAGGGTGTTACATTTAATGGTTTCAGAGCTAGGTTTAGTCTATTCTAGGACTAACGTAGCACGAGCACGAGTCTAGCTATACATGCCATATGTAAGAATGTTTTTATAATGATAGTGTGACGACTCCTGATGATTTAAATTATGTTTATACATATAGTAAATGGATTCAGAAAGAGCCGAGGCGGATCTTTGTAGAAAGTAACGCGCTGACTCCCCTTTGAAGGATGGTGCCTAATGAGAATGAGAATAGACCCACTACGGTGAGTCAAGGAAGAGGATAAGAGGCTAGAGAAGCCTTCCTCCATATGATGAATATGTGGTACATGGAATTCGTTCGTACGAACTCGAATGTACAACCCCCTCCACCCTCGCCTGTTCCACAACCTATCCCCGCAGCCCCTTAAGTAGTAAAGGTGGTAGGAGGAGACAAACCTCCAATTGATAGGATCGGAAAACATGGGCCAGACGAATTCCGGGCTAGAAAAGATGATGATCTGGAAAAGGCTGAGTTATGGATAGAAAATACTACTAGGGTATTTAATGAGTTGTCATGCACACCTGACGAACGTATAAAGTGTGTAGTTTCTCTTTTAAGAGATGCTACCTATCAATGGTGGAACACCTTTGTGTCGGTAGTACCGAGGGAAAAGGTCACATGCGAATTTTTCCAAGAAGAGTTCAAGAAAAAGTATATCAGTCAAAGATTCGTGGACCAGAAAAGGAAAGAATTCTTAGAACTGAAACAAGGCAAGATGTCAGTGACTGATTATGAGCGAGAGTTTGTGCGACTCAGAAAATACGCTCGAGAATGCGTGTCCACTAAAGCCATCATGAGTAAGAGGTTTGAAGATGGACTAAATGATGATATCAAGTTATTTGTTGCTGTCCTTGAATTAAAAGAATTTGTAGTGTTAGTGGAAAGGGCTTGTAAGGCCGAAGAATTAATAAAAGAGAAGATAAAATCTGAAATGGAGTCCCATGACTCTAGAAAGAGACAGTGGAATAAGTCATTTCATTCTTCATCCAATAAGTCAAGAGATTTCCCTACTCGATCGGCTACTTCCACTGGGTTTTCAAAGAAGGACAAGAGTAAGCAGAATTCGGGGAATAAAGCACAGACTACTTCAGTTGCTAGTGTAGGGAACGTTCGATCTGATAGACCTGAATCCCCACAATGTGGCAGACGCCATCTCGGTGAATGTCGAGTGCATGAAAATGCTTGTTTCAGATGTGGTTCCCATGATCACTTTATAAAATATTGTCCTGAGATGATGAAACAAGAGAGAACTCAGAACCCGAGATCTCGGGGTATGGTCAGAGGCAGACCGCAGAGAAACCCGGGGAGTGGGACAAGTGGAAGAGGTAACCCTAAAGAGCAGGCTGCGAGACCGAGGGTAGGGCACCTACTAGGGCTTATGCCATTCGCGCTGGCGAAGAGGCATCTTCTCCTGATGTTATTACGGCTACCTTTTCTCTTTATGATATCAAAGTTATTGCTTTAATGGATCCCGGATCCACGCACTCTTATATTTGTATGAAACTAGTATCTAGTATAAATATGCCTATAGAGTCTATAGAATTTGTGATTAAGGTGTCTAATCCTTTAGGCAAAAGTGTTTTAGTTGATAAAGTATGTAAAGACTGCCTATTGATGATTAACGGTCAGTATTTTAAAGCAAACCTTATGTTGTTACCATTTGGTGAGTTTGACATCATTCTTGGTATGGACTGGTTGACTACCCATGATTTAATATTTAATTTTAGGAAGAAATACATTGAGATGAGATGTGAGAATGGGGACACTCTTCACATAGAATCAAATGAACAGAACAAATCACCGGTGGTGATTTCTCATATGATGGCACAGAGATACTTAAGAAAAGGGTATGAAGCATATTTCGCCTTTGTGATGAATGATAAAGAAACAGAGCTAAAGATTGAGTCAGTACCAATAGTATGTGAGTACGCGGATGCTTTTCCTGAGCCATTGCCAGGACTACCACCAGTTAGGGAGGTTGAGTTCAATATTGAGCTAGCTCCCGATATTGTACTAATATCTATTTCTCCTTAAAGAATGGCTCCAACAGAGTTGAAAGAGCTGAAGATACAGTTGTAAGAGTTGACAGACAAAGGCTTTGCTAGGTCGAGTTGTTCTTCCTAGGGTGCTCCAGTTTTATTTGGGAAAAAGAAAGATGGCACCATGAGATTGTGCATAGATTACCGTCAACTTAATAAAGTGACAGTGAAGAACAAGTACCCATTGCCTAGGATCGATAATTTTTTCGATTAATTGAAAGGAGCTAATGTGTTCTCCAAAATAGACTTGAGATCAGGGTATTATCAGTTAAGGGTAAAGGATCTAGATGTGTCCAAGACAACTTTTCCAACAAGATATGGGCATTATGAATTCTTAGTCATGCCCTTTGGTTTGACCAATGCTCCTGCGGTATTCATGGACTTAATGAACCGCATCTTTAGACCCTACCTCGACAAGTTTGTAGTCGTTTTCATTGATGACATATTGATTTATTCCCGGGATGAGAATAAGCATGTTGAGCACCTACGAACAGTTTTACAAATTCTACGAGAAAATCAGTTGTATGCCAAGTTCAATAAAAGTGAATTTTGGCTCAAGGAAGTAGGATTTCTAGGACATATTGTCTCGGGAGATGGAGTCCTAGTGGATCCGAGAAAGATTTTGGCAATAATGGATTGGAAACCACCAAGTAATATCTCTGAGATTAAGAGTTTCTTAGGCCTAGCTGGCTATTAGTGACGATTTGTCAAGGGTTTTCTATGATCGCAACCCCGATGACTAAATTGATACAAAAAAATGTGAGTTTGAGTGGACAGAAAGCTGCCAACAAAGTTTTGAGAAATTGAAAGCAATGTTGACAGAAGCTCTGGTTTTAGTACAACCCGAGACAGGGAAAGAATTTGTGATTTACAATGATGCATCCTTAAACGGATTAGGTTGTGTACTTAGGCAAGAAGGCAAAGTTATTGCTTATGCCTCAAGAAAGTTGAAGCCTCATGAAAAGAATTATCCGACGCATGATTTAGAGCTGGCTGCCATAGTCTTCGCCTTGAAGATTTGGAGACACCATTTATATGGTGAAAGATGTCAGATTTTTACTGACTACAAAAGTCTGAAGTACTTGATGATGCAGAAAGAGTTGAACTTAAGGCAACGGAGATGGTTAGAGTTGATAAAGGACTATGAATTGGTCATTGACTACCATCCAGGAAAAGCGAATGTGGTCGCCGATGCATTGAGCAGGAAGTCCCTTTTTGCATTAAGGGCAATGAATTCACGGATGACCTTATCTGACGATGGTTCTATTGTAGATGAATTAAAAGCTAGACCAATGTTCCTTCAAGAGATCTCTGAAGCTCAACAAGAAGATAAAGAGTTGCAAGCCAAGAGAACTCAGTGCGAGTCAGATGTTGAATTCGATTTTAAGATTAATTCTGATGGATACTTGATGTTTAAAGATAGAGTTTGTGTACCAAGAAAAGAAAAGCTTATTCAGAGAATTTTGCATGAGGCACATAACAGTTGTTTATTTGTTCATCCGGGTAGTACCAAGATGAATAATGACTTGAAGAAATTGTATTGGTGGCTGAGAATGAAGAAAGATATTTCAGAGTTTGTTACAAGATGTTTGATTTGTTAGCAAGTAAAGGCTGAACACCAAGTACCTTCGGGTTTGCTTCAACCAATTATGATATCCGAGTGGAAATGAGACTGTATCACTAAGGATTTTGTAACGGGATTGCCATTATCACCAAGCAAGAAAGATGCTATATGGGTTGTAGTTGATAGACTCACGAAGTTAGCTCATTTCCTATCTGTACGAGTTGACTACTCACTCGACAAGCTGACAAACTTATATGTTTCTGAAATAGTAAGACTTCATAGAGTTCCTTTGTCAATCATATCGGATAGAGATCTGAGATTCACTTCCAGATTTTGGAAGAAGCATCAAGAAGCCTTGGGTACGAAATTGAGTTTTAGCATAGCTTTTCATCCTCAAACTTACGGTCAGTCAAAGAGGTTATTCAGATACTCGAGGATATGCTTCGATGTTGTGTTCTAGAATTCCAAGGCAGTTGGGAAAAATTTCTGTCATTGGTAGAATTTGCCTACAATAATAGCTTTCAGTTGATCTTAAAGATGGCGCCTTATGATGCTCTATATGGGCGTAAATGCAGAACGCCTTTATATTGGACTGAACTCAAAGAAAACTAAATTCACGGGGTTGATTTTGTTAGAGAAGCTGAAGAGAAAGTGAAAGTGATATGAGAATGTTTAAAAGCTGCATCAAAGAGACAGAAATATTATTCGGGCCTAAAGAAAAGAGAGATAGAGTATCAAGTCGGGGATAAAGTTTTCTTAAAAGTGTCACCTTGGAGAAAAGTTCTCAGATTTGGCTGGAAAGGCAAGTTAAGTCCACGTTTTATTAGACCGTTTGAGATTACCGAGAAAGTTGGGCCGGTAGCTTACAGATTGGCTTTGCCATCAGAGTTAGAAAAGATACATGATGTGTTTCACGTGTCAACATTGAGACACTACCAATCAGATCCTTTACATGTAATTACCCCATCAGAGATAGAGATTCATCCCGACATGACTTATGATGAAGTACCAATCAAGATTTTAGCTCGAGAAGTCAAGCAGCTAAGAAATAAAAGTATTGCTCTAGTGAAAGTATTGTGGCAAAGACATGGGATAAAAGAAGCTACATGGGAACCAGAAAAGAGCATGAAAAACTAGCACCTAAACTTATTTGCCGGTAAGATTTTCGAGGACGAAAATCTTAAGGGGGAGAAGTGTAACAGCCCGATTTAGGGCCTAGTCAGAATAGTGCTGCGAGGCCATGAATCTGAGGTGAATTTATGAGCTTTTAACGTTTATGTCATGTTTTCATGCTAGTCTGAAAGTTTCATGAAGCAATTTTGTTAAATTGAGGTCGAATGGTCCAAAAGGACTAAATTGCAAAAGTTGCA
This sequence comes from Gossypium rotundifolium, assembly GCA_025506655.1. Lineage (NCBI taxonomy): Eukaryota > Viridiplantae > Streptophyta > Magnoliopsida > Malvales > Malvaceae > Gossypium > Gossypium rotundifolium. The sequence continues at coordinate 42,970,675 of CP106730.1, forward strand.
AAATATGAGTTTCTAGAAGCTTTTTGTATGAGATAGCTTTAGAATATCAATTAGAAGTCCTTAAGTAGCAATTTTCCCAAATTATAAATTTTGGACAAAATTGGACATGAGTTAGTAAAATAGAAATTTTTAAAGAGAATGGCATTTTAGTCATTTGTCTAATAAATGATTAAAATAGGGAAAAGATGATAAAAATCTATTCATCTTCTTCCTCACATTGCCAAAAATTTGGAGACTCCATAGCTAGGGTTCTTCATTTTTTTCAAGCTTACTAGTAAGTTCATTTTAGCCCTATTTTTAATATTCTTCGTATTTTTGAAGTTCTCGTATTATGAATTAGCTATTTTTAGCAATAAAATGAGCTAGGATGCATGTTCAAAAATTTACCCATGAATAACATGCATGTTAAATGATGTTTTATGGAAGTTTATGAGAGTTTGATGTTAGATAAACATCTTTTGCTAAGTGAATTTCATGAAAAATGATAGTATGGATTAATTTGTAATAGTTTTGAAAATTGGTCATACATACTAGAAATAGTGAGAATTGATGATTGTTATAGTAGAGAAAGTGAATCAACTAAGCATGAAGTTTAATAAAGTTTAATGAGAATTATTTACGAGCCTTTGGGCCAAAGTGCAAATATGAGAAAGTATAGGGGCAAAATAATAATTTTGCCAAAGTATGAGTAATGAGTCAATTTAGTCAATGTGATTATTAAATGATCTATTTATGATTATAGATCAAGAAAATTGAAGCCCGGATCAAAATCAAGGCAAGAACAAAGTCGAGGACTAAATTGCAAATCTATATACATTTTGTATATTGAGGTAAGTTTGTATGATTTCTAAGCTTTATGATTTATATCATCGAATTGCTTAGTATAATGTACATTATTATCATGGAATGCTTATTGTTTTGTTAAACAAAGAAATCAATGAGATTAAGTATGAGCAAGTCCCGATTAAAAATAAATTTCCCAGAATACTCGATCTACCACATGAGATAAGAAAGTTTGTATAAGACCAAGCCAAGGCATGGCATCGGCAATCAAGCAAGTTATCATGTAAGTCCAAGGCAAGCTTGGCATTGAACAAGTTATCATGTAAGTCCAAGGCAAGCTTGACATTGAACAAGTTATCATGTAAGTCCAAGGCAAGCTTGGCATTGAAAAGCTATCAAGAGAAAGAAATCCCATCTAAGCCCAAGCCAAGGCGTGGCATTAGTGAGAACAAGAAAGACTTCATATAAGCCCGTGTCAAGACATGACCTTGAAACCAAGATGAGATATTCCATGTAAAACCGTATCTAGGATATGGCTTTGGCATCAAGATATGTGGGATGAGATTTAGTATCCTCGGTTATTTGCAGAAATTCATCGGGCAAATGAGTAAAGTTGAAATTTGATGACAAGAAAGATACGTAGCAAAGCTATTATCAAGTTGAAAATGAGTATTATTCATGTTATGAATTATGAAGGAAAGATTATGATTATCTTTTTAAAGTATACTGATCAATGTGATCAAGTGACACAGGTACCTTATTTATCCCACGGGGATGAGACTAGTAAGTATCATGTGATATGTAAGAATCAGTATGTGTAAGTAAGCTTTATAGCTGAAATCTATGATACCATCGTTTATGTCAGATGGTTTATATTAATCAAGTATGTTGCTATGTGCATTATATGCAACTTACTAAGCTAAATGCTTATGTCTTTTATTATTTCTTTCTATGTAGTTCCGCCAAGCCAATCTCGTGGATCATCGTCATCGGAGTTCGGAGCACACTATCAATTGCTATTTTGGTATAGCCAAGTTATTTTACTAAGTATGGCATGTATAGAAAGCATTTCATTTTGAGACTATGTTCTAAGAAGAGCCAAAGTGTTGGCTAATAAGTTTATTATTCTTTTGTATATGGCTAAGTAATTGGCCAAAATTAACTAAGTATGTATGTTTATGGAGATCAATGAAGTAAGTAGTAATGTTTATGAAAAATGTATTAAATTGAGTATAAGTTTGGTTTTGATTTCAGGATGGCAACAGGCTTGGTAAATAGCCTCTAAGTGCCCACACGGTTAGACACACGGGCGTGTGTCTAGGCCGTGTGTATCCTGCACCTTAGTATTTTAAGTCAGAATAGGCCACGGGCAAATCCCACGGTCGTTTGTTTAGGCTGTGTGTGATACACGGTCAGAACATGGGTGTGTGCCCCAAACCATGTGAATAAGTCAGTATATCAAGGTATAGCACATAGTTTACATCCACGGGCGTGTCAAGGCTGTGTAATTAGTCAGTGTCGACCACTAGTGGAAGACACGGGCATGTGTTAGGGGTATACGGGCGTGCCCCAAGTCACATGGGCGTGTGACCCCTGTTTTAAGGGAAAGTTTTCATTTGAGTTTCGGAAGTTTCCAGATACGTGTTTAAGGCCTCGTATGCCCATGAAATGTATGACTCGACTAAGGAAGAGAAGTTTTTAATTCGGAACAAAATTTTATAGGCTATAAGTACATGTTTTAAGTGAGTTCAAGCGTGGTAATGTCTCGTATCCAGTCTTAGCATTTGACTCAGGTATGGGGTGTTACACACCATCATCCGCAACGAACAAGGTCCCCTTGCCGGTAGATGTCGTAGGGAGTACATTATCCCTTCTTAAACAAGTTTCGTAACGTCCCCAATCATATGTGGATTGCCAACGACTAGAAGTTGATGTCATTCCCCAATACGTATTTTTTGCATCGAACATCGACCCATCGAAATGCATGTCCCATCCACCAACTGAGTGTCGTGCAGGGGTAGTGTTTTCCATACTGCCACCAAACATGGGCGCTTCCGTATTCTGCCTCTCACTAATAGAGTGTCGGCTTGGGGTCGTGTATTCCTCTCGAACAGCAATAGATGTTGAAGTTGAAGGAATATCATTTGGCGATGAAAATTGTACATATACCTCAAGATAGGGTGATCCACTAGCAAGATGAGTCAGCACCATGGCCTCCAAGCTACGAGGACCTTTGATGTCAAATAAGTCATATCTCACGGAATCATCGAAGCACAAAATCTATACTTAATAGATAAAACTTTCATTGGCGTCGTTCCGAAGATTTTACGCCTAATTCTTTTACGAAGTTCTGTCAAATCTATATTCTGGTTAAAAACTAGTTACGCTGTGTTATCCGATAAAAAAAACAATGCCATTCTCGGTGTCATGGATCTCACCATCACAGTAAATAACAGCACTAATACGTTCACTCATCTTCAGTTTCTATTATACTTTTGCCTCAATTTCTCTTACTGTAACTTATGCAACCTGTGAATGAAATTTGGCTCATTTATAGTATAAGGCCAAATAGGATCTACTGTACAAAAAGAGCGTCCATGTGAGAGCTTTTTTCAGTAATCTTGTTGACTGTGCATCCTGCTTGAAGCGTTTTAGTCATTATTTGTTTAGAAACGTCTTCTCAAAATTATCTTTTCAGATACTACTGTAGAAAAAAGCGTCCACGTGGGAGCTTTTTTTTCCAGTAATCTTGCTGACAGTGCATCCTACTTGAAGCGTTTTCGTTACTAATTGTTCAGAAACATCTTCTTGAAATTATTTTTTCAGATACTACTGTAGAAAAAGAGCGTCCACGTGAGAGCTTTTTCCGTAATCTTGCTTACAGTGCATCTTGCTTAAAGCGTTTTGGACACTATTTGTTCAGAAACGTCTTCTCAAAATTATCTTTCCAGATACTACTGTGGATAAAGAGCGTCCACGTAGGAGCTTTTTTCAGTAATCTTGCTGACAGTGCATCCTTCTTGAAGCGTTTTGGATACTATTTGTTCAGAAACGTCTTCTCGAAATTATTTTTTCAGATACTACTGTAGAAAAAGAGCATCCATGTGGAAGCTTTTTTCAGTAATCTTGCTGACAGTGCATCTTGCTTGAAGCGTTTTGGACACTATTTCTTCATAAACGTCTTCTCAAAATTATTTTATCAGATACTACTGTAAAAAAAATATTACTAATATATTTTTCCCAAAACTCTAAACACAAAATTATTTTAATTAATTAACCCTAAACCCTAATTTCATTAATTTTTTCCTAAAAAATCCTAACCTTAACCCTAAAAAAAACTGAAAACCCTAATGTAAAAGAAGGGCAAAATGCTCCTCCAAGGTAGCGTTTTGCTGGCACGTCCTCTGACATCGCGCTGACGTAGACGCGCTTTTGTGGAAAACGGCCCCTTCCGGTAAGTAATTAAAAAATAGGACTATTTTTATAAATTAAAAAAAAGGTATTTTTAGATAAATTGCCCTAAAGTTTGAGTGTTGTTTACTTTATTTTGATAAAGTAAGATAAATATAAAATATCATGCTTAGAATCATTAGTTTTGATTTAAAAATTAAGTCTCATGATTCTCGGTTTAAAAGTTCTAACTATAGTTAGAATCTAATTTTAGTCAATATAATTATTTTAATATATATTAAATTTTAATAAATAACTTATAAATAATTAAAATTAAATAAAAATTTTGAAGGCTTACGATTTCGAAGGAAAAGTAAAAATTTTAGTTTATTATTATGATTATCGTGGTCTTTTAGAAACTTTTTAGATTTTTTTTAAATTTTATATAAATTTCTTACGTTTTTTAAATATTTTAAACTTGTATTGACAAAAATAATTAGTCATATCGTTAAAAAGTATAAAGATTAAATTACTTACTTTGAGTTTCAATGTTGAAATTGACGAGGATTTAAAAGAATCCATATAAACTAGAATCACATTTTACATATATAGATATGTTTATGGGTTAGACCATATTTATTAAAAGAAATTAAAAATATTTATATTATTTTTAATTACAAATTTAGTAAGTTTATATATATATTTCATTTATTAAATTTTATATATAGACATCTTAACATTTTTAATGTTTTCATTATATGTTAGGATAAACTCTATTAAACAACGAACAAGTAAAATAAAAAGAAAATTGAAAAGATCGAATACAAATATTTTACGTGAAAAAAATCTCTTCGAAGAGGATACAAAATCACGGGTAAAGATAATTTCACTAAAACAACAAAAATGAAGTGTACAAAGTATGGAGATAAAACTAAATCCCGAAACTTGAAATAAGAACCTCAAAACGTAAACACAAAATTCTTTAAAAACTTGTAAAAGCTAATACCTAAATGTATAATGGGTTATATTTCAGGGTGGAAAATGGGCTTATTCATAGGCTAAATTCGTAAGTCAAATAATATCAAAATAACCTACAGTAATCAGAGTTTAAGTGAGAAACTAATATTAAAATAACCTACACTAATAAGAGTTTAAGTGAAAAACTAAAAATAGAGTTTATCTAGGAGAAGAAAAGTCGAAATATACGCGGAATAACTCCACATTATAGTATTATGTATTACTATAAATTCAATTTTTATGTGTTATAAATTAAATAATATATCAATATAACATAATACAATATATTACAAGTTTAGAAAATGGGTCGAACTGAACTGAGCTTGGGCCCTAGATGTTTGAGCCCGTGTTCAGTCAATATTAAAAATTGGCTTAATTTTTTTATATTTTTACAAAATCATTTTTTAGGCATTATATATTTTTTCAGACCATCTCAAATTTTGAACAAACTTTCGAGTGTGTGGATGAGAGATTTGGAGAAAATTTTTATTTGTATCAAGGTTTTAAATTTTTAAAATAAATTTTAAAATTTTTAAAATAAATTTACTTATTTAGATAAAAAAACTCATGAAAATTTTCAAAATTTGTAAAAATTAGAAGAAAAATTGGAGTAGATCAATTTCCTTTTAACGTTCCACCTAAAGATATGGTCTTCCGAAATTCTTTATAATTTTATTTAATTTAATACTTATGGTTACACTATAAAATAAAAAAAATGTAAAACTTTAAAAATCATTTTATTTAATTCTAATATATTTTAGAAAATTTATTTCATTAAAAGTATTTATATTGTATTATAAATCTAAGTATATCCATATGGAATATTTTTATATTATTTATTTTAATATAATTAATTTTCTTTTATAATGATTTTTATATTTGTAAAATTTTAATAATGTTTTATTCAAATAAATAAATTATAATTACTAGCATTTTAAACCTCAAATTTTTTATAATTTATTATCTAAATAAATTTAAACAAATATCTCAACCATGAAGAACTCTATTCACAAAAAAACTAGCCAAACGTTTGTTATATTCTATAGTCGGGTGGGGTGTTGATATCATTCCTCATGGTATATATATTTTAATTTTATAGTTATTTTTCATGTTACTTAATAATGATTTATAACATATTTTTAATTTTGTAAATAATTATTTTATATATTTTATTATAAAATTTTAATTTTATAACATATATTTAATTAATTTTATTAAAATTAATATAATCTAAAATATATTTATAAATTTTCGAGATAGATCGAGGGTGACATTTGTGCTTTCTTTTTGATCTTAAAGGAACAAAAGAAAAAGAAAGAAGATATTTTTATTACTTGTTTTCTGAACAGGTCAATTCAAAAAGTCGCCCTTTTTGCAGCTAGTAAAATTCTACGGAACTCGTAAAAAAAAGAAAAGAAAAATCCTAGGAACTCTACTTTAGGTAATTTACCAAAAAATATTTATTTTTTTAAATTTACGAAAAAAGACTTAATAATTAATTATTTACTGGAAATGGTTATTTTTCTCGAAAACGAGTCTATGTCAGTGTGTTTTTAGGTGATGCAGTAGGAAAGCACGTCCTTGAGGGCGCGTCCTTGAGGGCGCGCTTTGCTGATGTGGCAAAAACGCTCCCTCAAGGACACGTTTTGCCTGCTTCCAAAGATAAAAAAAAAAAAAAAGAAAACTATAAAACCCCCCACCCTTTTATTTTTTTCACACAAAGGTTCTTACTCAATTTTCTCTCAAATTCCTCTCAAATTTCTCTCAAATTCCTTTAAAGTTCCTCTCAAATTTCATAATAATCCTTTAACTTTTACAAAAAAAACCCTATTTAAAAGTTTTTAAATATTTTTTTGTTAAATATAAAAATATTTGATCGTATTAACAATGGCCGGAGAATTAATTCGTCTCGACAATAAACACATCTCCGTCGATCAAATGACAATGGTAAGTTATAATTTTAATTTTTCAATACTATTTAATATTTTTAGGTTTATGCAATTTTAATCAATTTTATTTTATAATTTTTAAACGATCGTAGATCGGTGTTGCAATGCTATATTCGCAATATACAGTCCGCCATTGCCGATTGATCGAGAATTACCGTGGAAGCGGGTTTTGGTATGTGGCCACGATAGTAGGGGTGCAAGTTGGACCCGAAGCTAATCAGTGCGTTGATAGAGAGGTGGAGACCCGAGACGCACACTTTCCATCTTCCATGCGGAGAGTGTACTATCACTTTGGAAGACGTGCATTTGCAATTGGGATTGCCGGTGGATGGGTACGTAGTCATCGGGTCCGCAACTTCTGGTGATTGGGCAGCTGTATGCTATGAGCTTTTGGGTGCTATTCCGGATAACATTTACGAAGGTCGGATCGAGATGGGCTGGTTACGAGACACATTCCCGGAGCCGGATAATGATTAGACCGAAATAGAAAGAATACGGTATGCTCGGGCATACATTCTTGAGATGATTGGAGGCTATCTGATGCCGAACTTGTCACGAAACCTCGTACATCTGAGGTGGCTGCTGAAACTCATTGATTTTAGAGCAGTCGGTGAATTGAGTTGGGGGTCTGCCGTGCTAGCAAAATTGTATCGGGAGATGTGCGAGGCGACGCGGCCGAATAAAGCGAAAATCGAAGGTTGCCTATCACTACTGCAATCATGGGCACGATTTTGATTTCTATTTTTACGTCCTCGAGTCGACCACCCATATACATTCTCACTCATAACGAGGTAAATTTAATATTAGATTTTACAATTATTACGTAGATTTAAAATATAATTGTATGATAAAAATTTTATTAATTAGGTGGAACCATTCGACGAGTTATGTTGGAATACCTACATCGCTTGAAGATATACGGCTTCTATTAGAGCAACGGTCGGAAGCACAAGTAAGTATTAAATAAAATATATTTTTGTAATAAAATAGTCGTTTCGTATTTAGTATTTAGTATTTGATATTTAGTATTTTGTATTTAGTATATAACTAATATTTTTATCATGTTAATATATTTTGAATGGACACCATACGAGGATCCGTCAACTCGGGCAGTAATTCCGGATGAGTTCTTTCAAAATTTGAACATTTGGCATGTGAATGTCCTATTGATCAACTATGCCACCGTGGAGATGCACCAGTCAGATCGGGTTCTGCGTCAATTTGGATTCTAACAACTGATTCCCGTGGCATTTGAAGTCCTCGATGATGAGCACAAAGTCGACTTACGGCAGTTGCATACAGATTGGCCAAGATTTTGGTCAGCATATATAGAATTGTGGGAGAATCGGTATGATTATATACCTACTTGGGAACCGATCATCGTTCCTGAGTTAGCGTGCGTACCAGAATACATGCCATGGTTTAGGATCCATGGCAAGCCATATTTATTGTCAGAAGAGGAGAGGCGACGGCAAATTCGTGAACAAAGGGAACGACGGGGCCCTTTAAATCTAAGGAGAAGGGATGATGAGACGGGACCAACAACAGTGCCGACACAACCACCGAGCCCATCAACAGTGCCCACACAGTCACCGGGCCCAACACTTTAGCCGACGACACCCACATCATAGCCTTTTCAGATTATGACATGTGCGTACCCTAGGCCTTATATGTATCTTAACCCTTATATGTTTCCTTTTCCTAGTCCCATGGCAGGTTGGAATGCATGGCCTGGTTCGAGTCTGTTCCCAACTACTTAGACTGGCCAGCCGATCTGTAGGCCGTCGTCGCATGAGGGATCGCACGAGGCGCCGTCCGGGAGCTCTTCTTTTTACCAATCTCCTTTTCCTTTTGGGATTCAGACACCTCTGCCATAGGCGATGCAAACACCTCCCCAGTCAATATTTTATTAAGGTGGGTCATCCTCCCAACACCCACAACCGGACCCCTTGCCTGAGGAACCAGAATTCCCACCTGAGGTTCCACAACCCCCGCTAGAAGCTAGAAGAAGGAGGAATCCAGCGCGTAACCGTCGACCACCCCCATGTGGCACTGATTTCGATCGTCACCAACATTGATTCCGACCGTCATTAATTTATTATTTTATTGTAATTTATTTTTTATATATTTAATAAAATAAAAGATGTTTTTTTTTTAATTTTTTGTAATTTAATTTATTTTATATCTTAAATAAAATAAAAGTTGCTTATTATTTTTTATTGTAATTTAATTTATTTCTTATATCTTAAATAAAATAAATGTTTTTTTATTGTAATTTATTTTTATATCTTTAATAAAATAAAAGTTGTTTTTTACTTTTTATTATAATTTAATTTATTTTTATATCTTAAATAAAATAAAAGTTTTTTATTTTTATTGTAATTTATTTTTATATCTTTAATAAAATAAAAGTTGTTTTTAATTTTATTGTAATTTAATTTATTTTTATATCTTAAATAAAATAAAAGTTATTTTTATTGTAATTTATTTTTATATCTTTAATAAAATAAAAGTTGTTTTTATTTTTTATTGTAATTTAATTTAATTTTATATCTTCAATAAAATAAATTTTTATTTTTTATTTTAATTTATTTTTTATATCTTTAACAAAATAAAAGTTGTTTTTTATTTTTATTGTAATTTAATTTCTTTTTATATCTTAAATAAAATAAAAGTTTTTTATTTTTATTGTAATTTAATTTATTTTTTATATCTTAAATAAAACAAAAGTTGTTTTTATTTTTTATTGTAATTTATTTTTATATCTTTAATAAAATAAAAGTTATTTTTAATTTTATTGTAATTTAATTTATTTTATATCTTAAATAAAATAAAAGTTGTTTTTATTTTTATTGTAATTTATTTTTATATCTTTAATAAAATAAAAGTTATTTTTATTTTTTATTGTAATTTAATTTATTTTTATATCTTTAATAAAAATAAAAGTTGTTTTTATTTTTATTGTAATTTGTTTTTATATCTTTAATAAAATAAAAGTTGTTTTTTATTTTTTATTGTAATTTATTTTTATATCTTTAATAAAATAAAAGTTGTTTTTTATTTTTATTGTAATTTATTTTTATGTCTTTAATAAAATAAAAGTTGTTTTTATTTTTATTGTAATTTATTTTTATTTTTTATAACTAGAAACTAAGAAGAAATGGATGAATTAAGACTAAATTGAATAAGTGAAAAAGTATGAGGGGTTAATTTGTAATTTTATCAAGATGGATGTTGATCCGATGTATGAATTTTGAAGGATCGTAAGGGGCAAAATAATCATTTAGCAAGAAAGATAATTTTTGTAATATCCCGGGTTAAGGGCTATTTTATTTTTGGCATTGTTTGCATGTCTATGGTGTGCTATGTGGTTGTTTGTGTGGTTTCGGGGCTTAGATGTAGGCTAGGAGTGTGCCTGAGTAGGTGGTAAAATTTTAGTCTTTGGGCTTTAGGGGATAGGAGCTGAAGGTGCTGGGGTTTATAATTAATTTAAGTGAATTTTTTAACACAAATGAAGAGCTAGCAAAGTGGCAAGCAAGGCGCCACTAGGAGCATGTGGTTGGCGTCAAAGGCAAGGGGGGAGAGGTCTTGTGTTCGAGTTGCATAATGCCCCATTTTGGCTCCCATTTTGACGGCAGGAAGGGAAGAGTTGTGGCAAGTTTGAACTCTGCCTTGGACCTTGTCAACTCTTTCAAACGGTGGGTGGAGAGTGAAAATAGGAGGAAGACTTGGTCTTGGTATTTGAAATGGTGGTTTGAGAGTAAATGGGGGAGATTTGGCCGGATTTGGTGAGAGTTTGGGGGGAGGGGATGTGTGGCCGGTTGGTGATTGGAGTGAGCCGAAATTGCTTTTGGCTTTGGTGTTTTTTTTCTTCTCCTTGGTCAAAACTCTTTTGGGTAAGCAAGTTTTCTCTAGTCAAAACGAGCCAAAATTTGCAAGTCACTTCTTTTTTTTTTTACTAAAGTAGAATCTTTGAAGGAGCTTTTCGACAAAATTGTTTTGCATCTCTAAACTTGGTGAGCCGAGTGTTCTTTTGCATTCCTCTTCTTTTGTCATTTGTGTAAACCAAACCCCAAGCACCATCAACGCTAGAAATTCTACCTTGCTTTTCTCTTTTATTTTCATTTGAACAAAGCCAACCCTAGTATCCCTTTTCAACTCTTTTCTCTTTCGAAACTTTGTTAGCGAAAGTCTCTCCAAACTTTCTTCTTCATTTCCTATTCTTTTTCAAGAACTCATTGGCCGAATATCCACCCATTTCCTCTCATTTACTCTCTTTTCTTTCATACAAAACCGAAAGCACCCCCTCTATTCATCCATTCATCTTTCTTTATATTCTTTCTTCTTCCAAAAAGCCTTTTGGCCGAACCTTACTACAACCCTTGCTGTTTTTCTTCTTCGTTTTCTTTGTAAACTTTTATTTTCTTGATCAAGGGTGGTAGCCGAATCTATTTCTCCTGTTAGATTCTTGTTACAATCGGTCTTCTAAGAGGGTAAGTGTTGGCCGAATGGCCTTTCTCCTTCCTCTGGTACTTTGCCGATTGTTAGGGTGTTTAAGGGCCGATTTCGGTATCGGTTAAAAAGGTGTTAACTTCTTGTTGGTAATCATTTTTCGTATAGGGTCCCTTGGGTTCGAAATCAAGCAAGGAGAGGCTTCTTACTCTGTTAAGCAATCGGTAAGTGGTGGTAAGAATGGGTGTTTGGATCCGATTTCGTTAGTTTTCTTTAAGTTAAGTCATTAAGAGATTAACCACTTTCTTTCTAGGGTGAAGCCGATTTCTGAAAGAACCATTGTTGGGTTCGGATTTGGTAGGAACCCAAATCAAGGCTAAGGTAAGGCTAACGCAACCCCTTGGGTTATCTACTTTTGGCCGGATGGTATAATGAGTTAGTGTAACCCTTTGTTGGCCGATTGTAGGATTAAGGCTGTTGAGGTGATCAAAAGATTTCGAGCGGTTCTTAGGATTTAATCTTCGATATATCGGTGTGTAAACCAACACACTATCTTAACTAAATAATGTGATAACCGGTTTGTGTAAATGAAACGAGTGTGATTGATTATTTCGATACCCATTGAGGTATGGATACGGATTCGGTAAGTCCGTTTCATTATGAGTTATGTGATGATGATGATATCATGATTTTGATACTTTGAGATGCCATATTATGCATGTGAGCATGATAGCATGATTGCAACGATTTTGCATCTAGTATGATATGTGATTGGGTGATATGAGAGGAGGGGAGTATGATATCCGTGTCTTTGGGACCTTTGTGTCTTTGGGACACGGAGGTTTGGCACCTCCGGTGGTTTGGTACCACAATGATATTTTGTGACTTTGGGTCACGGAGGTTTAGCACCTCCGCGTCTCGCCCCAGTGGCTTAGCACCACGGTGGGTTGGCCCCGGTTGATTTTCTGGGATTGACGCTAGTGATTTGGTATCACACGATGGGTTGGCCTATCATCGGATTTGTGACTACGGTCACCGGTGATTTGGTATCACATTGTGTCTTTGGGACACGGAGGTTTGGCACCTCATTGCGACTCGTCCCCGTGGTTGACACCACCGTGGGTTGGCCCCACTTATGAGATATGGGATCGTCGCTAGTGATTTGGTATCACACGATGGGTTGGCCCCATCATTGGATTATTCGTGACTTGGTCACCGGTGGTTTGGTACCACAATATGGATATCGTGACTTTGGGTCACGGTGGTTTGGCACCACGGTGGTTTGGTACCACACGGGGTAGAAAAGCGATATGGTTGGCTAGGATCGGTGCATTGCTTGCATTATTCATTATGATATGTGTGTTGGCATGTTATACGGGAGAGGAATTATACACTGAGTCTTGCGACTCACTCTCTCCTTTGACTATTTCAGTGACGATAGACGGACATGGAGCCGGATGGACTCGAGGTGCTCATGCCATGCTAATAAAAGATTTGCTCGGACTTTTATGAAACTTTGGTACTTTAGTTTTATTACTATTTGGTTTTATTTGGGTTTGTAAATGGCCTTTTAAATTATGTTTGGTTTATGATTAAAGTGGATTTATAATATGCCTTAACAAATTAATTGGGTTAAAATGTGCTAGAATTTGGAAAGATAACGATTTCAAAAGTACAAAAGCGATATTTTAAACTATACCATCGGGTATCACACTAAGATTTGGAATAAAAGAGAACTCAATATTTTCTAACCTAATCACGATTTTCTATTAAGACAAATGTTTTTGTAACAATGAGAAACAACTCAAACTTCTTAAAGAGATAAACCTGTTTTGTCTACCCATCGGAGTAAGTTTTAAAATTTTCGGGTTTTCAAATACATCATCAAATTTCAATCAAACCTAATCAAGTTTTCTTCAAATGCACAACCTAGCGAAGTGTTTTTCTCCAACTTTTATACTTAAACCTAAACCTCTCAAAAACCTTTTTTTCCTGTAACATACCAGATTCGGTCGTGGTGTATTGACCGGGTTTGGGGTGTTACATTTGTGGTATCAGAGCCAAGTTCAAAAGCTCAGCTGTGGGCCCGAGGCCCAAAATGTTTGAAAACTATAGTTTTCAAGTATTCTGTTTTAAAAGCATGGTTTGAAAGGCATGGCACCGAGTCTCCGGCTCCAATCCGCCCAGGTAAGTACCCCGTACTGTTGCTTATGATTTGTTGAATATAATGTGATGGAATGGCTAGTGATAGTAAGATTACCGTAGAGACTGAAACTGATAGGACTCTGTGGACTCGCGAAAACGAAACTTCTTTAATAAGCAATATTCATAAGACTTTGCTTTAAACACAGTGGAATAATGACTGATACATAAAATTCTTTAATCAGACGAGATTTAGTCATGAGTACCCGAGGTGGACGTGGTCGTGGACGAGGTCGTGGTAGGATGACAGTTTCTGAGCCCGTAGGTTCTGGTCAGGGTTCAGAGAATGAGGTACCGGTTCCGCCACCAGCTGGAGGTGGTGAGTTCCAAGAGCAGACTGGCGATGACGCAGTGTCACAGGCGATGCTGCGAGTATTAAAAAGGGTAGCTGGAGTAGGTGGAGGTGTAGGAGCTAGAAAATCACGTGCTGGCGACTTGAACAAGCAGGGCTAAATTCTTTCGGTGTCTCTGGTGTTGCTCCTAACCGCCGAGTATTGGTGGAAGCGACGAATGGATCATGGATGATCTAGACCTAATCGCTGAGCGAAGTTAAAGGGATCGTATCACTTCTCGTGATGAGTCATACCGATGGTGGCTCCTTTGTTCGGAGACGTGGCACTAAAGATCGACTTGGGACTATTTCGGGCTACTTATCGAAAAAGTGCGTGGGGGCTAACTACATTAATGAGCGGAGGAAAGTATTTACGAGGTTAGTTCGGGAGCAAATCGTGTCGAATCGAGGCGAGTTTCTCGGTGAGTCGGTATGCCATGGGTATGGTGGCCACTGAACATGAGAGGTGCGTTCGTTTCGAGGATGGCCTGCGAGACGAATTAAGGTTGATAATTGCACCCCAGCAGGAGCGTGAATTTGCGGTGCTGGTTGAGAAGGCAAAGGTAGCCGAGGGCATTAAGGAATCTGTGAGGCAGGGTATGGATAGGAACCGACACAAGAGGAGTTTTGGATCTTCTGGGTCATCAGGAAATCAGCAGAAAAGGGCTAGACCGAGTGGGCCGAATCAGTCGGGTAGGTTTGTTGCTGCTAGGCGGGACCGCATGATGTAACCGTTGTGGGAAGGCTCATTGGGGAGGATGTTGGGTGATGGTAGAGGAAATTTGTTTTGAGTGTGGCTCACTGGACCACCGTGTGAGGGACTGTCCGCGCAAGTTACCTAGGATTCGGTCAGAGAATCAGGGCCGTAATCAATACAGAAATAACGGACCACCACCACAGAGGGGCCGAGGTAATGGCAGAGGAGGTAATGGGTGCAGTCGGGGCCGTGGAGCACCGGGCAGAGGTGCAGGTAGTTCTGAGGCCAGGCAACCGGGGTTGGTGTATCTCGCGAGACGCCGAGAGGAGGCGACGCACCGGACGTCATTACGATGACGTTTTAATCTTTGGTTCTCCATTTACTGCTTTGATTGATGTGGGGTCAACACATTCATATGTTGCAAGTAGCATAGTGAAGACCATGGATCTAGATTCTGAAATATCTTCTAGGTAGATGACCGTAATAAGCCCTCTAGGTCACTCAGTAGTGGTAGATAAAGCGTATAGAGGCGTACCTCTAGAACTCAAGGGTAGTATTTGAGGTCGATCTCGATGGAACTGCTGTTTGGGGAGTTCGATCGATTCGGGATGGTGGTGGTTAAGTACCGAGCAAAGTTAGGCTATGTGGCTAAGCGTATGGTTACAACATTAAGGGTGATGAGGTAGTTCGATTGGTAATAGGAGGAATTATCATCCAATGTGATATCTCGCCCAAAGCCGAGAGGATGGTCGAAGGGGTGTGAAGCATATGTGGTGCATGTGTATGCCTTGGAGGCTAAGGAGTCTGCTTTGTGGAGACGGTTCGGACGATTAAGGAATTTCTTGATGTGTTTCTGAGGAGCTTCGGGTTTGCCACCGGATCGGAGGTAGAATTCGGGATAGATCATTACAAAGCGCGCCGTAATCATTGCTCCGCATGAGGATGGCACCTAAAGAGCTAGTGGAGCTTAAGGCTCAGATTCAGGAGTTATTGGACCGAGGCTTTATCAGGCCAAGTATTTCACCATGGGGAGCGCCGATACTCTTTGTAAAGAAGAAAGAGCGGTACCATGCGGATGTGTATAGACTACATGCTAACCGAATAAGTCGACGATCAAAAACAAGTATCCACTACCTCGGATAGATGACTTGCTTGATCAGCTGAAGGGGGTGTCGGTTTTCTCAAAGATCGACTTAAGGTCTGGGTATCACCAGTTAAGGGTGAAGGAGGCGGATATCTGTAAGACGGCATTTCGTACTCGGTATGGGCACTTTGAGTTCTTAGTTATGCCGTTTGGGTTGACTAACGCGCCGGCGGCCTTCATGGATCTGATGAATAGGGTGTTTCAACAGTATCTAGATCAGTTCGTAGTGGTTTTTATCGACGACATCTTGGTATACTCAAGGACTGAGGAGGAACATGATGCACATTTACGGGTGGTATTACAGATTCTAAGGAGAAAGCTTATTTCTGTCGAAGTTCAAGAATGCGAGTTCGGCTTAGGGAGGTGGCGTTCTTGGGTCATGTAGTATCTGCTGAGGGGATTAGAGTGGACCCCCATAAGATAGAGGCCGTTTTGGATTGGAAGCCGCCTAAGTCAGTAGCAGAGATTCGGAGTTTTCTGGGCTTGGCAGGATACTACCGAAGATTCGTAGAGGGTTTCTCATTAATCGCAGCTCCGATGACTAAATTATTGAGAAAAGGGGTTCCGTTTATTTGGACTGAGAAGTAGCAGGAGAGCTTCGATAAGTTGAAGAAGATTTTGACTGAAGCTCCGGTTCTGATTCAACCTGAGGCTGGTAAGGAATTCACAGTGTACTGCGATGCATCACATACGGGTTTGGGTTGTGTGCTGATGCAGGAAGGGAAGGTTGTGGCTTACGCATCTCGGCAGTTGAGGCCACATGAAGTGAATTATCCAACGCATGATCTGGAGTTAGCGGCTGTAGTATTTGCCTTAAAGATATGGAGGCATTACTTGTATGGAGAGAGATCGATAGTCTATACGGACCATAAGAGTCTGAAGTACCTTCTGACTCAGAAAGACTTGAATCTGAGACAGCGCAGATGGATTGAGCTGCTGAAAGACTACGATTGCTCAATTGAGTATCATCCGGGCAAGGCTAACGTTGTGGCAGACGCGTTGAGCCGTAAGGTTGTTTTGAATTTGAGAGCGTTGTTTGCCCACTTGAGTTTGTATGACGACGGGAGTATTCTGGCAGAGTTGCAGGTTAAGCCTACTTGGGTTGAGCAGATCAGAGAGAAACAGTTGTTGGATGAGGTTCTGAGTGCGCAGAGGACACAAGTACAGAATGATGGTTTGAAGGGTTCTGACTTGTCCGATGATGGGGTCTTTGTGTTTTCGAGGAGAAGGCTTGTATGCCGAGAGATTACGAGTTAAGGCAAAAGATTCTTGGGATGCACATAGCACCCCTACGCTATACATCCCGGAGGTAGCAAAATGTATAGGGACCTCGGAGAACGATTACGGTGGCCGAGTCTTGAAAAGGAGGTGACCGAGTTTGTGGGTAAGTGTCTGACTTGTCACAGTCAAGGTGAGCATCGATTGCCATCTGGTTGCTTTACCGGTGAAAATTCCACAATGGAAGTGGGAAAGGATAACTATGGATTTAAATCGGTGGATTACCGCTACACCGAGCAAGAAGGATTCGATTTGGGTAATCATGGATCGATCGACTAAATTAGCTCACTTTATTCGGTGAGGTGGATTACTCACTTCGAGGTTGGCGAAGCTATATGTGTCGAGATAGTGAGGCGCACGGGTACTAGTATCGATCATCTCGGATAGGGATCCCGATTCACATCAAGGTTACGAAAGCGTTGCATCGAGCTTTGGGTACACGGTTAGATTTCAAAGACTGACATTTCATCCATGATCGACGGGCGATCGGAAAGGGTTATCTGATCTTGGAGGATATGCTACGAGGGTGTGTTTTGGACTTCAGGGGTAGTTGGGAGGAGTATCTGCCGTTAGCTGAGTTCGCCTACAACAACAGTTACCAAGCGAGCATTAAGATGGCACCTTATGAGGCGTTGTACGGTAGAAGGTGTCGCTTACCTACTTGTTGGACAGAGTTAAGTGAACGTCAGTTATTGGGACCAGAGTTGGTTGCTGAGACCGAAGACAAGGTTAAGTTAATTCAGGCTCGATTGAAGGAAGCTTCGGACCGGTAGAAGTCCTATGCCGATCTTAAGCGGAGAGATATTGAATTTGCTGTGGAAGATCGGGTTTTCCTGAAGGTCTCACCGTGGAAGAAAGTATTAAGGTTCGGGAGGAAAGGCAAGCTAAGTCCGAGGTTTATTGGGCCGTATAAGGTACTGAGACGAGTGGGACCAGTTGCATATCAGCTCGAGTTGCCAGCAGAGCTAAGTCAGATTCATGACGTGTTCCACGTTTCGATGCTTCGGCGTTATCGCTCAGATCCATCACACGTGGTGACAGTGGAAGAAATTGAGGTGAACCCAGATATGACCATGGAGGAAGAGCCTATTCAGATTTTAGATCGAGATGTGAAGGTTCTGCGTAAGAAGTCTGTGCCTTTGGTTAAGGTTCTTTGGCGGAATCATGGCGTGGAAGAAGCGACGTGGGAACCCGAGGATACGATGAGATAGCAATACCCGCAACTCTTCTGACCAGGTAATTTCGAGGTCGAAATTATTTTAAGGGGGGTAGAACTGTAATATCCCGGGTTAAGGGCTATTTTATTTTTGGCATTGTTTGCATGTCTATGGTGTGTTATGTGGTTGTTTGTGTGGTTTCAGGGCTTAGATGTAGGCTAGGAGTGTGCCTGAGTAGGTGGTAAAATTTTAGTCTTTGGGCTTTAGGGGATAGGAGCTAAAGGTGCTGGGGTTTATAATTAATTTAAGTGAATTTTTTAACACAAATGAAGAGCTAGCAAAGTGGCAAGCAAGGCGCCACTAGGAGCATGTGGTTGGCATCAAAGGCAAGGGGGGAGAGGTCTTGTGTTTGAGTTGCATAATGTCCCATTTTGGCTCCCATTTTGATGGCAGGAAGGGAAGAGTTGTGGCAAGTTTGAACTCTGCCTTGGACCTTGTCAACTCTTTCAAACGGTGGGTGGAGAGTGAAAATAGGAGGAAGACTTGGTCTTGGTATTTGAAATGGTGGTTTGAGAGTAAATGGGGGAGATTTGGCCGGATTTGGTGAGAGTTTGGGGAGGGATGTGTGGTAGGTTGGTGATTGGAGTGAGCCGAAATTGCTTTTGGCTTTGGTGTTTTTTTTTTCTTCTCCCTTCGGTCAAAACTCTTTTGGGTAAGCAAGTTTTCTACTAGTCAAAAACGAGCCAAAATTTGCAAGTCACTTCTTTTTTTTCAGCTAAAGCCGAATGCTGAAGGAGCTTTTCGACAAAATTGTTTTGCATCTCTAAACTTGGTGAGCCGAGTGTTCTTTTGCATTCCTCTTCTTTTGTCATTTGTGTAAACCGAAACCCCAAGCACCATCACTGCCGAAATTCTACCTTGCTTTTCTCTTTTATTTTTCATTTGAACAAAGCCGACCCTAGTATCCCTTTTCAACTCTTTTCTCTTTCGAAACTTTGTTAGCCGAAAGTCTCTCCAAACTTTCTTCTTCATTTCCTATTATTTTTCAAAAACTCATTGGCCGAATATCCACCCATTTCCTCTCATTTACTCTCTTTTCTTTCACACAAAACCGAAAGCACCCCCTCTATTCATCCATTCATCTTTCTTTATATTCTTTCTTCTTCCAAAAAACCTTTTGGCCGAACCTTACTACAATCCTTGCTGTTTTTCTTCTTCATTTTCTTTGTAAACTTTTCTTTTCTTGATCAAGGGTGGTAGCCGAATCTATTTCTCCTGTTAGATTCTTGTTACAATTGGTCTTCTAAGAGGGTAAGTGTTGGCCGAATGGCCTTTCTCCTTCCTCTGGTACTTTGCCGATTGTTAGGGTGTTTAAGGGCCGATTTCGGTATCGGTTAAAAAGGTGTTAACTTCTTGTTGGTAATCATTTTTCGTATAGGGTCCCTTGGGTTCGAAATCAAGCAAGGAGAGGCTTCTTACTCTGTTAAGCAATCGGTAAGTGGTGGTAAGAATGGGTGTTTGGATCCGATTTCGTTAGTTTTCTTTAAGTTAAGTCATTAAGAGATTAACCACTTTCTTTCTAGGGTGAAGCCGATTTCTGAAAGAACCATTGTTAGGTTCAGATTTGGTAGGAACCCAAATCAAGGCTAAGGTAAGGCTAACGCAACCCCTTGGGTTATCTACTTTTGGCCGAATGGTATAATGAGTTAGTGTAACCCTTTGTTGGCCGATTGTAGGATTAAGGCTGTTGAGGTGATCAAAAGATTTCGAGCGGTTCTTAGGATTTAATCTTCGATATATCAGGTGTGTAAACCAACACACTATCTTAACTAAATAATGTGATAACCGGTTTGTGTAAATGAAACAGTGTGATTGATTATTTCGATACCCATTGAGGTATGGATACGGATTGGGTAAGTCCGTTTCATTATGAGTTATGTGATGATGATGATATCATGATTTTTGATACTTTGAGATGCCATATTATGCATGTGAGCATGATAGCATGATTGCACGATTTTGCATCTAGTATGATATGTGATTGGGTGATATGAGAGGAGGAGTATGATATCCGTGTCTTTGGGACACTGTGTCTTTGGGACACGGAGGTTTGGCACCTCTAGTGGTTTGGTACCACAATGATATTTTGTGACTTTGGGTCACGGAGGTTTAGCACCTCGCGTCTCGTCGATGGCTTAGCACCACGGTGGGTTGGCCCCACGGTTGATTTTACGGATTGATGCTAGTGATTTGGTATCACACGATGGGTTGGCCCCATCATCGGATTTGTGACTACGGTCACGGTGATTTGGTATCACATTGTGTCTTTGGGACACTAGAGGTTTGGCACCTCATTGCGACTCGTCCCTGTGGTTGACACCACCATGGGTTGGCCCCACTTATGAGATATGGGATCGTCGCTAGTGATTTGGTATCACACGATGGGTTGGCCCCATCATTGGATTATTCGTGACTTGGTCACCGGTGGTTTGGTACCACAAGATGGATATCGTGACTTTGGGTCACCGGTGGTTTAGCACCACCAAAGTGGTTTGGTACCACACGGGGTAGAAAAGCGATATGGTTGGCTAGGATCGGGTGCATTGCTTGCATTATTCATTATGATATGTGTGTTGGCATGTTATACGGAGAGGAAATTATACACCGAGTCTTGCGACTCACTCTCTCCTTTGACTATTTCGGTGACGATAGACGCGGACATGGAGCCGGATGGACTCGAGGTGCTCATGCCATACTAATAAAAGATTTGCTCAGACTTTTATGAAACTTTGGTACTTTAGTTTTATTACTATTTGGTTTTATTTGGGTTTGTAAATGGCCTTTTAAATTATGTTTGGTTTATGATTAAAGTGGATTTATAATATGCCTTAACAAATTAATTGGGTTAAAATGTGCTAGAATTTGGAAAGATAACGATTTCAAAAGTACAAAAGCGATATTTTAAACTATACCATCGGGTATCACACTAAGATTTGGAATAAAAGAGAACTCAATATTTTCTAACCTAATCACGATTTTCTATTAAGACAAATGTTTTTGTAACAATGAGAAACAACTCAAACTTCTTAAAGAGATAAACCTGTTTTGTCTACCCATCGGAGTAAGTTTTAAAATTTCCGGGTTTTCAAATACATCATCAAATTTCAATCAAACCTACTCAAGTTTTCTTCAAATGCACAACCTAGCGAAGTGTTTTTCTCCAACTTTTATACTCAAACCTAAACCTCTCAAAAACCTTTTTCCCTGTAACATACCAGATTCGGTCGTGGTGTATTGACCGGGTTTGGGGTGTTACAATTTTGAAGAATAATGATGATGGTGGTATTTTAGATTAATTGAATAACTTTTTTTTTGTTTTGCAACTTAGTCCTTCTACAAAAGTTCGCCATTTTCATCAAGAAATTAAAAGAATTTTCATAGCCACCAAGAGACAAAAATGATAAGGAGATTATCAACTATTCCGATTTGGACACGAGCGAGA
This sequence comes from Gossypium rotundifolium, assembly GCA_025506655.1. Taxonomy (NCBI): domain Eukaryota; kingdom Viridiplantae; phylum Streptophyta; class Magnoliopsida; order Malvales; family Malvaceae; genus Gossypium; species Gossypium rotundifolium. Next base: position 42,992,577 of record CP106730.1, read on the forward strand.
TGTATGGCTTGAGTTCCTACACCATTCGCATAACTTCCGTTGGTTGGCTGTTTCTCGGATATCCATATTGTTGCATACTCTAGTCGAGCAAGGTCGACCCTTTGGTTTGCAACGTAGTTTTCTATCCGATAACAGCTCATACGGAGCAAGCGATACAGACGGCCACTTACGTTCATCTGGGACTGGTGGGAATACGTGTATCCACACGTTGTACATGTATTCTATTTTATACACTTCGTCGACATAGCTCATGGGATCCAGACGGAGATTCTGACAAGCCGCAATTACATGAGCGCATGGATAACGAAGTGCATCAAATATCCCACAGTCGCAGGTCCTATTTCTCAAGTGTACACGATATTGCCCACCAACAATACCTTGGTTTGGTCTATCAAACTCCGTCACATGAAACCATAGGTTGTCGCGATCGTTACACACTGTGTGCATGATGTTGGCCCGTGCCTTCGCCTTGTTAATTTCTCGCAATACCTTCACGCACCATACATGGCCTCCCTACATTTGGCCTTTATAACTCGCTGCTCGCTTCGGAAATAGTGCCACTAAATGAAAATATGTCTCTCGGACAATCGATGTTATTGGTAAATGACGCGTTCCTTTTAGAACAGAATTTATGCATTCGACCAGTTTTGAGGTCAAATGACCATATCGTAGGCCGCCGTAGTATGCTTGTGTCCACTGTTTGAAAGGTATGTTGCATAGGTAGTTTGCGCCTTCTTCGTTAACTGAGCGCAAACTCGCCAACATCTCGTGAAAACGATCCTTATTGATCTCGTACCCTGCCACTATAAGTTGATAGCGAATATTACATACGACTCTTCAATTAAAAATTAATTGAATATTACAAATGAAATTATATTAATAGATATTACGTACCTATGTTGGTCACTTGCTGTCGTTCACTTGTAGATCGATGTTGCCCGTGGTAGTTGGATGCAACATACCTTAGGCAATATCGATGGTGTGTGCGATGCCATAAGCTTCCCTGTCGCTCTATTGTGGCTAGTATTCTAGGGCCTCGATCCGATATAACGTATATATCAGGTTGGGGGCAGACATGCCTCCTTAACTTAGATAAAAAGAAATCCCAGTCATCAGCTGACTCCCCCGGTGTTATTGCAAATGCAATTGGAAGGATTCTCCCACTGCCATCTTGTGCCACAGCTAGCAATAGCCGATGCGTATTAATCATTGTTTTGTCGAGTATTAAAATTTATATAAATAATGATCGAACCTGAAAACTAACTAAGACAACAATGGAGGCAAGCACACCTATCGAACAGTAGTATAGTTTAGGCAAGACCGGAATGTCGAATCCCAAGGGAACCAAAAGTACTAATACTAACTCTCTTTTTATTATCTAGCCTAAGAATTAAGGGAATTTGTTGTTTAATCTAAATTAACTAACTACTAAACTAAAGACTCTAAGACAAAGAAGAATGAAATTTGGAAAATAACTTGAGGAAAAACCAATTGATTAAGACGACACCCAAGGAAGAATCCACCTAAACTTCACTTGTTATCTAACATTGAACCAGACGATTTATTCAATTGATTAAGATTCCCTAACATATATTAATCCCTCTCTCGAGGCGACTAATGTCTAGCCCTAGGTTGATTAATTGAAATCTCTTTCTAATTAAAACCCTTAGAATTGCATTAACTCAATCTATGGACTCCCATATTAGGTTTCACCCTAATCCGGCAAAATCTCATCACCCCATCTCTAGGCGCGCGATCAACTCCGCTTAATTATGCAAGATCTACTCTTAGGTAATGACTTTTTCTCCTCTACCTAAGCACATCATATTTGAATTAATATCCCAGAAATATCAACACAATAATTAAGAACACATAATTAAGAACAAGCCAAATATTTATCATATACTTTAGCAAACGATAACAAGATTCATCTTAGGTTTCATTCCCCTCAGGTATCTGAGGGTTTAGTTCATAATTGTAAAAGAAAACATCTCAAAAGCAAAGATAAAACAAAACATAAGAACTCTCTAAAACCCCTTGAAGGAATTGAAGGAGAAATCCGCCATCTTGAGTATAATTTGGCTTCTTGATATGAATCAACTAGCTAATCTCCACAAATCTGCCCTTTTCGGCCTAACCAGATGCCTATCCGAACGTACTCCTCAAGGTTGGCCTCTAGGGTCTTTATATAGGCTTTTGGAATATGTTTCTTTGCCTCTAAGTACCCTAAATTGACTGAAACTCTTCTTTCCTGGGGCAGGGACATGCCCGTGTGGCACGCCCGTGTGCTTCGATTGCAGGCCGTGGTCGAGTCTGATGATGAGGCACGGCCGTGTGTTTCGTGACTCAGGTCGTGTTCTAGTCTATTAATGAGGCACGACCATGTGGTCATGGGCCCAGGCCGTGTCAATTTCTATTTTGGCCCAATTTGGTCCATTTTAAGCCCGTTTCTCGTTCTTTTCATCTTCCGGTGCTCTCTTGAGTATAAAACATGAAAACAACGGATTAAGAGCACTAAGTTACATAATTCAAGGCTTAAATCATCCAAAAGCATGCTAAAAGTGGGCCTAAAATATGTTACTTTTACCATTTATCAAATACCCCCACACTTAAGCTTTTGCTTGTCCTCAAGCAAAATTCTCGAATTACAATTAAAACGAACTTTTCACAATTCATAATTCTCATTAACAATGCCTCATCATAATTCATAGACAATTCATACATGAATAATTTAACTCAAAGACTCCTAAAGATTCAAACAATTCTAAGTCATATATTTGTAGCATGAAAACATAGGTGTTTCCCCTTATCTAAATAATTACCTATGATTCAAAACCAACAAGAATTGACATCCTCACTAAAGATTCACTCAAAGCACTCAAAGTGTTTAAGGTTCAAGAATAAGCACTCATAAGTCAAACCTGAAAAGTTAATCCCATAGGCTTGCCTGAAAATTAAATTTCCACCACTATAATATGAGATGATATACAAATCAAAAGGTCTTTAATAGGGTTGTAACGGGGCTTGGGTTAAAGGTGTGGATAAAGGCTGAACTAGAAGGTTAGAATCGAGACTGAATTGACAAATTACCTCACTTGAAAAATGAACTAATAACCTGAATAATTATATCACATGAAAATTTAAAATACTAATAATACGAGCTTCTTCTTCAAGATGTTGAATTTAAACGTACAAACTCTTTAAACATAAAACTAATAATGAATATATTTTTTTTAATTAACACTAGCACAGATTATAGAAGGAAGAACTTTTATAACTGAAATAATATAATTGAGCAACTTATCAAATCAAGTCTCGATAGAAGGGTAGTCAAAAGGAATGGTGATAATAAATACGAGCGGGGTTTTGGGTTAATATTAGTGGGTAAATCAATAAAAAGGGTTGATAGGATCGAAGAGGTTCACTAGGGGTTAATTATGTAGGTAGGCTTTTTAGTTGAGTGAATGGGTTAAAACCTAGGTGGCTTTATCATCTCAGTATATCAAATAAAAAATGTGGTCTTGACATGTATAATCGAGGCAAGTTCTAGAATAACAATTCAGTGTTGACACCCTCATAATCAATAAAGTGAGCATGAAAAAGAATCTGTGTTCTATAAGGCTCAAATCTCACAAAAATTATGGGTTTTTGACATCAATCCTTATGAATTTCAAACTTCAAGGTAATATTCAAATTCAGTTCAACAATCTAGAAAGTTTTTGATTCTTGAAAAATAGACTTATCATGCTTGATTCTCTAGTATCCTTCAAATTTAATCATCTATGCACAATTATCAATAACTTAATCTAAGACATATCAATAGAAATTATAAATCAACAGAAATTTCCTCATAATTAGTAATATGAGAAAATTACTTAAGACAAGATATCATTCAGGGATTTGGGAATAATGCAAAAAGTTAGGCATAAACTTTCACCCCCCACACTTAAGATGTACGTTGCCCTCAATGTACAAAGATAGACAATATTCATAAGAAAATCAAAAGAGATAGGGAGAAGTGAAATTTTCTGAATTATGAATGAATTCCTTGGAGGGTGTGAAAAATATGTTGGATGCGTCATCTTTTGGTGTGGTGGTTACTAACGAGCTTTGCGCTAGATGAAAAAATTGGGGAGCTCGAGATGAATTAGCTAGGAATTAATAATAAAGATTCAAAATATACGAAATACATATTTAAAGAAAAACAAGCTAAAGTGAAGGAAAATAAAAAGTAAAATAAACTTATAAGAAAAGGTAAATGGACTGAGGAGTCCTTCCTATTGGATGGTTCGCAAGGTGGGTGTGATTCCTAAGGTTGTGTTGAGGTGGTGGTCGTGGTGCTGGTGTGATTCCCAAGCAGCCTTAAGAACTAAAAACTAAGAAACTAAAATAAGATAAGCTAAATTAGGAATAATAGAGTTAAAGAGAAGGAAAATAAAGGATAAGATTAAAGAAAAATAAGACCAAAAAGTCTCAAAGACCCTTGACTTGTCGATTAAATGAAGTGGCCGACATGAGTTTATGTAGGTCGATCTTCCACGGAGAGACTGTGCTTTGATCCTTCTGCTTCTTTGTTATAGATGTGATGTATCTCAAGGGTTTAGAAAATGAAAGTGAAAGACAATGAAAGGGAAAAACAAAAAGGGTTTGGGAGAAGAGAGTGTTAGGGAGTAAGTGGTCATTAAATAGTGTTTCAAGTCTGGCAATTCCCAATGCCCGTGTTCCGGTTGCCATGCCCGTGCTTGGTAAGTCAATATCGACCACGACTGACTCGCCTGGCTGTGTTTGTGGGGTATATCGTTTTTCCCATGCCCATGTTTGGTTTGCCACATTCATGTATGAACTCACAGTGTCAGCCACGGCCGGCACGCACGGCCGTGGCATGGTGGTTGAGTCCGTGACTTGAAAATTGATTCGTTCTAACTCGTACCATCTCCTCCATGTCAGTACGGAGATTCGGTGTACCTACATGGCCACTGCCACGGTCGTGTTGCATGAAAATCTTTACTTTTTGGTCAGTTTTATAATTAAGTGCTAAAGAAGAATAAAAGAAAAGAAAAATGTAATAATAAATAGGGTTAGTGCTCGGGTTGCCTCCCGAGAAGCACTCGTTTAAAGTCTTAAGCTAGACTTTCCTCTTCTTTGTATATCAATGGTGGTTTGAGAAGTTGAAAATCCTTCCTAGTGCTAGTAGTTCCATTGTCATGATAAAGTTTAAGACAAGTGGCGTTTATTCTCAAAGTTCCAAAAATAGGATTACTTACCTCGACTGTTCCGTATGGAAAGACATTGATTACCTTAAAAAAGATTTCCTTGCTTGTGTGAGGATTAGGTGGAGATATTCATGGGTCTGCTTTGTGTAATAGTACCTGATCCCCGGTTTTGAATTTGTCTGCCTCATGAGGTGGCTTCGATTCTGCTTCATGTATCCCTAGTTCTTCTTTAAAATGCGTCTTCCCCTCTTCTAGTTCATCGATCTGAATCCCTTGTTTCTTATGAGTTATTTCCTCATTGGCACAGGGTTTAGGATCACACTCAGTTGTGTTCTTTAGTGGTGCTTCCTGAAAAGAAGGGTTATCCGAATGGTTATCAGCAGAATTTACTTTCTCACCTTGGTTATTTGATGTTCTAACTGAATCGAGGGCTTGAAGAGTAACTGTCTCGTCACCTACATAGAGTATGAGTTCACCTGCGTTGACATCAATTTTAGTTCTGGCAGTTGCTAAGAATAGCCTTCCTAAAATTAGGGGGATCGTGTTGTCCTCATCCATGTCTAACACAAAAAAATCTACTGGGAATATGAATTTATTAATCTTCATGAGTACATTTTTGATTATACCCCTAGGAATTCTAATAGTTTTACCAGCTAATTGAATGTTCATCCTAGTTTGTTTGGGTTTCCCTAGACCTAGTTGTTTAAATAATTTATAAGGCATGATGTTCATGCTTGCCCCTAAATCAGCTAATGCATTATAAATAGATAAACTACCAGTTAAGCATGGAATTGTAAAACTCCCTGGATCTTTTAATTTCTGTGGTAGTTTATTTTGCAACATTGCTGAGCATACTGCATTCAGTTCCACATATGATTCCTCATCTATCTTCCGCTTATTTTTTAATAGCTTCTTTAAAAATTTCCTAGAATCTACCATCTGTGAAAGAGCTTCAAGGAATGGTAAGTTAACATGTAATTTTTTTAGAAGTTTAAGAAACTTACCGAACTGTTCCTCTGTGTCGTCCTTCTTCATTGCTTCTGGGTATGGTATTCGAGGCTTGTACTATTTGATTACCGGTTTTGGTTTTACCTCAACCGTACTTTCTTCTACCGCACCCTTTTCTCTTAAATTGGGCTCGTCTAACCCTTTACTGTCTTGAGCTATTATTGCTTGAATTTGCTCCATTGGGTTAGTCTTGGTGTTGCTTGGTAGTCTTCCCTGTGGTCTCTCAGAGATCTGCTTAGCAAGTTGGCCTATTTAATCCTTGAGATCCTGTGATAATACTTCAAGTTTTGTTTCTACCTTTTGGAAACATGTTTCTGAAGCTACTATGAATTTTGTCAGCATCTCTTCAAGGTTTGGCTTCTTTTCCTATCGGTAGGGCTATTGTTGGAAGTTTTGAAATGGTTGTTGCCTTTGATTTCCTTGGCCACCCCATGAGAAATTGGGGTGGTTTTTCCAACCTGGATTATAAGTATTACTGTAAGGGTTATTGTTAGATCGAAAATTATTACCCATATAGTTCATTTGTTCGCTCTCCATGCCCTGTCCGTATGGTGGGTACTCAAGATTCACCACTCCTTCACTTGCGTCGCACTGCATAACTGGATGTGCCTGCGAAGAACCATATAAACCATCAAATTTTTTATGTAGCAACTCTACCTGATTTGATAGTACGATTACTGCATTGAGGTTGAAAATTTCGGCTGCTTTGGCTGGCCTTGTCCTTGTAACTTGCCACTGATAGTTATTCAGTGACATCTCTTCTATAAACTCGTAGGCCGCTTCAGGAGTTTTGTTATTTAGAGTTCCATCGATGGCTGAATCGATTAGTTGCCTTGTTGAGGGGTTTATACCATTGTAGAAAGTCTGCACCTGTAGCCATAATGGTAATCCGTAGTGTGGACACTTTTTCAACAAATCTTTGTATCTCTCTCATGCGTCGTAAAGTGTCTCTAAATTCGCCGCACAAAAGAAGAGATATCATTCCTTAACTTGGCCGTTTTGGCCGGCGAAAAATATTTTAATAAATTTTTTTGGTCATTTGGTCTCATGTAGTGATTGATCCTCGTGGAAGAGAATGTAACCACAGTTTGGCTTTATTTCTTAGAGAAAAGGGAAATAACCGAAGACGGATAGCATAATCAGAAACGCCATTTATTTTGAAGGTATCACAGAATTCTAGAAAATTCGTTAAGTGTGTGTTAGGATCCTCATCCTGCAAACCATCAAACTGAACAAGCTACTTGTATCATCATCGTATAGTGTTAGGTTTCAGTTCAAAATTATTTGCAGCAATAGTAGGCCTAACAATACTTGACTTAGTTCTTGTTAAACTAGGTTTAGCATAATCATACATAGTATGTGGAGCATGATGTTCTGCCGCCTCTGGAGGTAGCGGATTATTCTCGGCCATCCTTTCAGTAGGATTAGTTTCGTCTTCTTGCTCTTCTTCTATGTAGTTTAAGCTTAGCCTTATTCTCTGCGATTTCTGGAAACGGTACCTTCGATGTCACTGTCGTAAAGTAAAGGTCCTGTCGGGTTCCTTCAAGTCATAAACTAGAGGTACCTGAAAGGAGCAAAAGAAGAAAACTTAGAAAAACAAAAATAAAATTTAATTGCAAAAATAAAATATGGCTAAAGTAATAAAAATTAAGCGTTCTTAATATTTCAGTTCGGCAACGGCGCCAAAAGCTTGATCGTCATTTTGTCGAGTCTTAAAATTTATATAAATAATGATCAAACCTGGAAACTAACTAAGACAACGATGGACGAAAGTGCACCTATCGAATAGTAGTATAGTTTAGGCAAGACCGAAATGTCGAATCCCAAGGGAACCAAAAGTACTAATACTAACTCTCTTTTTATTATCTAGTCTAAGAATTAAAAGAATTTGTTGTTTAATCTAAATTAACTAACTACTAAACTAAGGACTCTAAGACAAAGAAGAATGAAATCTGGAAAATAACTTGAGGAAAAGCCAATTAATTAAGATGACACCCAAGGAAGAATCCACCTAGACTTCACTTGTTATCTAACACTGAACCAGATGATTTATTCACTTGACTTGATTCGTAAGATTCCCTAAAATATATTAATCCCTCTCTAGAGGCGACTAACGTCTAACCTTAGGTTGATTAATTGAAATCTCTTTCTAATTAAAACCCCTAGAATTGCATTAACTTGATCTATGAGCTCCCATATTAGGTTTCACCCTAATCTGGCAAAATCTCGTCACCCTATCTCTAGGCGCGCGAGCAACTCCGTTTAATTACGCTAGATCTACTCTTAGCGGGACTTTTTCTCCTCCACCTAAGCACATCATACTTGAATTAATATCCCAAAAATATCAATACAAGAATTAAGAACACATAATTAAGAACAAGCCAAATATTTATCATATAGTTCAGCAAACGATAACAAGATTCATCTTAGGTTTCATTCCCCTCAGGTATCTGAGGGTTTAGTTCATAATTGTAAAAGAAAACATCTCAAAAGAAAAGATAAAACAAAACATAAGAACTCCCTAAAACCCCCTAAAGGAATTGAAGGATAGATCCACAATCTTGAGTATAATTCCAGCTTCTTGAGATGAATTAACTAGCTATCTTCGAGTAATCTCCACAAATCTTCCCTCTTCGGCCTAATCGGACTCCTATCTGAATGTACTCCTTAAGGTTGGCCTCTAGGGTCTTTATATAGGCTTTTGGAATATGTTTCTTTTCCTCTAAGTACCCTAAATCGACTAAAACTCTTCTTTCCTGCGGTAGGGACACGCTCATGTGGCACGCCCTTGTACTTCGATTGCAGGTCATGGTCGAGTCTGATGATGAGGCACGGCCGTGTGTTTTGGGGCTCAGGCTGTATTCTAGTCTATCAATGAGGCACGGCTATGTGGTCATGGGCCCATGCCGTGTCGATTTCTATTTTGGCCCAATTTGGTCCGTTTTAAGCCCGTTTTGTTGTTCTTTTCATCTTCTGGTGCTCTCCTGAGTATAAAACATGAAAACAACGGATTAAGAGCACCAAATTACATAATTCAAGGCTTAAATAATCCAAAAGCATGCTAAACGTGGGCCTAAAATATGTTACTTTTACGGTTTATCACGTATATCTACCATACATAAAGGTACCGTCAATTTGTACCAATGGCTTGTAGTATAGAAATGCGTCTCGGCATTACTTAAATGTCCAGAACAGATGCTTGAACAGTTGACATCCACGGAGCAATCAATCGTTGTAGTACACTGGTTCCATTTCAAGGTCTGTTATGCTGCCTGGGACATATATTTGTAGCACCTGACACCATTGCCACACTTCATTATTTGAAGCGTCCTACCGACCATGCAACTTTTCCAACGCCTTCTGCTTAGCTATCCAAGTCTTCCGATAAGAGAGCGTGTACCCCAATTGGCTATGTATATTGGTAATTAAGCCCGACACTGAAGTCTTGGGATCTGCCTTCACCGTCGGTATTATTAAGTTAGCCAACATATCTAAATCCATCTTGGGATGATCTTATAAAACACCTGTCAATGAAGTACGTTAAATAATGCAACATTACGTAATATCAGTATTATTCAAAAACCTTGAACACCTAGTGATACTATACCGGCAAGACATGTATGTGGACCTTTGTACTTTTTAATCTCCCACAAGCCTGTCCTTTTCCTCAACGAGGCCATGATTTTCCATCAACATGTACCGTCTTGCACTGCACACTTGGCCTTGTACTTATTGAGTTTGGATTTAACCACGTTGTAGCTAACCCTTTCTTGATGCTATATTGTTTCAATGCACCAAGAAAACTATCCTTCTTGGAAAACTCTTTACCAACTTCTAATTCACACGAATACAATGATGAACTTGTACAGTCACGCCTTCTGTGTGGTAGTTCAGGAAACTCCAATGCATTGTCTTGAGGTAGATCGACATTATGCATATGGGCTGGAGGCGAGTACGCCTTGAATCGCGGATCTTTTTTTTTTCATTTGAACCCCCTTCAACATCTTCAGGTACGGTTGGAACAGGCTTCGATTCAAAAAATAATGCAACTTCTGCACTATCGGGTCTGGGCTCTCGAGGTGGATCCACATTGGACTCATAATCTGTAACGAACGAGGTTCCCTTGCCGGTGGATGTCATGGGGAGTACATTATCCCTTCTTAAACAACTTTTGTAATGTTCCCAATCATATGTGGATTGCCAACCACTAAAAGTTTATGACGTTCCTCAATACGTATTTTAGCATCGAACATCGAAGGAAGGATAAGCATGACCCATCCACCAACCGAGTGTCATGTAGGGGTTGTGTTTTCCATACTACCACCAAACATGGGCGCTTTAGTATTATGCCTCCCACTAACAGAGTGTCGGCTTGGGGTCTTGTATTCCCCTTGAACAACAGTAGATGCTGAAGTCGAAGGAAGATCATTTTTCGATGAATTGTACATATACCTCAAGATAGGGTGATCCACTGGCAAGATGAGTCTCCACCATTGCCTCCAAGCTCCGAGGACCTTTGATGTTGAATGATTCATATCTCACGGGATCAACCAAAGCACAAAATCTATACTTAATAGACTGAACTTTCATTGGCATTGTTCCGAAGATTTTACTCCTAATTCTTTTGTGAAGTTCTGTCAGATCTATGTTCTGGTTACAAACCAGTCGTGCCGTGTTCTCCAATAAAAAAACAACACCGTTTCAATTTTACTTTTTCCTCAATTTCTATTATGAAACCTGAGAATGAAATTTGGTTCATTTATAGTCTAAGGACAATTAGGAACTACTATGGCAAAAGAGCGTCCACGTGGGAGCTTTTTTCAGTAATCTTGCTGACAGTGCATCCTGCTTGAAGCATTTTGGTCACTATTTGTTCAGAAACGTCTTCTCAAAATTATTTTTCCAGAGAATACTGTAGCAAAAGAGCGTCCACATAGGAGCTTTTTTCAGTACTCTTGCTGACAGTGCATCTTACTTGAAGCATTTTGGTCACTATTTGTTCAGAAATGTCTTCTCAAAATTATTTTGCCGAGACTCATCAGAGTAAAAGAAGCGTCCACGTGGGAGTTTTTTTCAGTACTCTTGTTGACAGTGCATCCTTCTTGAAGCGTTTTAGTCACTATGTGTTCAGAAACGTCTTCTCAAAATTATTTTACCATATACTATTGTAAAAAAAATAATTTTTATATTGCTGATATATTTTTTTCAAAACCCTAAACCTAAAATCTAGTTTATTAATTTTTCCTAAAAACCCTAAACCCTAAGACCCTAAAAAAAATCCTAAACTATAGCCTTTAAACACTAAAAACTCATACCCTAACCCTAAAAACAACTGAATACCCTATCAGGAGAAAGGGCAAAAATGCGTCCCCGAGGGAGCGTTTTTGCCACATCAGCAAAGCGCGCCCTCAAGGACGATATTTTGGATGATGTGGCAGAAAAAAGCTCTCTAGGGGACGCGTTTTCCTGCTACATCCCCTGAAAACGCGCTAAGTGGACGTGTTTTCGGGAGAAATGACCCTTTCTGGTAAATAATTGTAAAACAGGTCCATTTCCATAAATTTTGTAAAAAAAGGAATGTTTTCTAGTAATTTGCCCCTCTACTTTTGGCAAAATGAAAAGAAATTAAGCCTATAAATTTCCTTTTAAGAGTAAATAGAAAAGGAAGTATAAAGTTTCATGATATATATATATATATATAAAAATAACAACTAAATAAAAAAATATATATGATGATTTTTTATCTCCATTTGTGTAATTAAATTTTTTTATCATTAGCATACCAATTTTATAAAAAATATAAAAGTTAAAAATATTTTATATCTTTGTCATGAAGTTTTAGACTTTGCAAAGAAGATTAGAGGTTAAGTGTGAGTATAGTAAAATATTAAAAATAAATATTAGAAAAACATATGGTAAATGTTTAAATTTGTTTGTGGAATAAAAACATCATCAATTGCTAAATACTAACATAAAGTTAAATGTGACTTTTGTTAAAATAATAAAGTTGAAATAATAAGGATTACAATATTTTTATTCAAATCTCGTACATTATTCCGATTCATAAAAATATAAAAAAATAAATACATTCAAAAAATATTTGTTAATTTGTAAACAAAATAAATTTTACAACTAATTTGAGATTAGATTAATGAATAAGATCAACTCAATAAAAATATATGAGAATAATATAAATATGTGAAAGGAAAACATAAATAAGATTATTGGATTCTTTAATATGAAAGCTTGTTTAATTTATCCCGATATTTTTTAGAAGAAAATGTTATTTTAAGGGAAAAAAAAGGAAAAGTAAAAATGAAGAAGAAACTTTATATGAAGTCAGTAATTTTATAAGAAATAATTGTAGACTTCAAAATAATTAATAAAAATATTTAAAAATTTTGTGTTTTATAATATGTATTATCCTCTATTTGGTATAGATGTGTATGAGTTTATTTTATTATTTTCTAAATGAATTGATTAGTTAGTATTACAAACTTAATAAATGAATATGAAATCTAAAACGTAATGTTAAATTTAACCTTAAAGCTTAAATATTTTGTCAATTTGGCGCTTATTTTTCATTTCATTTTTTAAATTTGACTCTCAACCTTTTAAAAATAATCAAATTTAACTATAAAATTTTCAAGAAAGAGTAAATTGATTTTCTTAATTGAAATTGTAATACCCCTTACCCGTGTTCAACTCCAGAACCGGATACGAGGCATTACTGAAATTAAACTTGCTTAAACATACAACATCGGGCTACAAAATTTCATTTCGACTTAAAACTTCTCATTTATATTCATAACATCCTTATTATGGGCCTACGAGGCCCTAAACATACGTACGGAAGGGTTCAAGAATAAATTGGAAACTTTTATGCATTTAGAAAATTTTTGCCAAAATAGGGGCCACACGCCCGTGTGAAATGGAACAAGCCCGTGTGGGCAGGCCGTGTGGTCACACACGCCCATGTTCCTAGCCCGTGTGGAATTTATTTTTCATTTCAAACCTTCAGGGGTTTTCACACGGCCGGACACACGCCCATGTCTATAGCCTGTGTCCCTCACACGGCCTAGACACGCCCGTGTCCTCACCCGTGTGTAAAAACCTTAGCATTCTGTTTATGACGTCAGCAAACTCTTAAGGGCACACGGCCTAGGCACATGCCCATGTGCTGGCCCGTGTGATGAATCAAATTCTCGCAAATTGATACAGGGGACACACGGCCTATCAACACTCCCATGGGGTTGACCATGTGTCACACATGGCCTAGACACACGCCCGTGTGTCTACCTGTGTAGACAATTAAAAGGCTATTTTCCAAGCCAATTGCCACCCTGAAACATAAGCACACATATACCAACACAAGCAACACATAACATGGCAATAATACACTATGAAGAACCATTAATCATCATTCATACACTTCACATTTTACTTCATCATTTGCATGAACTTTCACTTCATAAAATTCATCATCATTAAAATATGAAACTGGACAAATATTGGCCAATTCCTAATAGCCATATACAAAATGAGTGTATAACATTAGTAGCCAACACTTTGGCTTTCAAATATAACATAACACAAGATAACCAAATTCCTATACATGCCATACTCAAAATAAATCAACTTTACTATACCAAAAGAATGATTGATAGTGTGATCCATGCTCCGACATTCTATGATCTCCGAGCTAGCTTGGCGATACTACAAGGAAAAAGGGAAAAAGAGAGAGGTAAGCATATAGCTTAGTAAGTTTGCATGAATTTAAAATAGCAACATAAGGGCTCATAATAAAATCCATTCATCTCATTGAACAATAACAACTCAATTTCTCAAGTACTTTGACATACTTACTTATACTTACTCTTACCCATCACATATCACATTCGGTTTCATAACTCGTATTTTACTCATGGGTACCTGTATCACTTCATCACATAGTTTAGCTCTTATGCTATCTTGGACATAAACTTAGCTTGTTATCATCCTTGACTTAAATGTCGCTCTTTGCCCGTTGAACTATTCGGAATATCAGAGGATACTCAATCTCATCATACATGTATTACGATGCCAGTGCTATATCCTAGATATGGTCTTACATGGGATCACCTCATGATACCGATGCCGTATCCCAGATATGGTCTTACATGGGATCACTTAGCTTGATGTCGATGCCATGTCCTAGACATGGTCTTACACGAGATCTTCCTTTGGTGCCGAGGCCATGTCCTAGACATGGTTTTATACGAGACCTTCCTAATTCGGTGCCGATGCCATGTCCCAGACATGGTCTTATATGGGACCTTCCTTATCTCATGTTGTGACATAGGTATCCTCGTTATTCTGAACCTCCAACCGAGACTTCAACTTAACATATTCTCATCATTTTCTCATTGAAGCATTATTAATCAACTTCATGGAAATGATATGCATTTCTCATAATAATAAGTAATTTAAACATAATAACATATGTAGTCTTAATTTCACACAAACTTACCTTGGTACTCAAAATGTGTGTAGATATTCGATTTAGTCCACAACTTTATTCTTGCCTCGGTTTCGATCCAAGCTTCGTGTTTCTTGATCTATAATAACAATTTCACTTGTTTAATACTCATATTGACTAAATTGACCCATGAATCAGACTTTGGAAAAATTATAATTTTGACCCTAAACTTTCACATAATTATACTTTTGCCCCTAGGCTTGTAAAATGATTTTTATTCAACTTTATTATATTTTAAACCTAGCCGAATCATACTCTTAACTACAATAGCCCCCAATTTACACTATTTCACTCATGTATGACCATTTTTATAACTTTTACAATTTGGTCATTTTATGTATTTTTCATGAAAATCACTTAGAAAAAGATATTTATCATACATCAAACTTTCATATTCTTCCATAAAACATCAAAATACATGCGTGTCATACATGGGTAAATTTTTGAACATGAACCCTAGCTCAAAATATAGCTAGAAATAGCTAAATCGAGCTACGAGGATCTCAAAAATATGAAGAACATTAAAAACAAGGCTAGGATGCACTTACTATCAAGCTTGGAAGTTGAAGAAACCCTAGCTATGTCTCCTTGCAAATTTCGGCACTTAGAGGAAAAAGATGACCCTTTCTTGAGATTTTTCCTTCCCATGACCATTTTTGTCCATCTCAACATATAATGGTCTAATTCTTAAATAAGGACCTCTAGTAATTTTTATAATTCTATTTCATGCTTAAATCTCCTAGAATCTCATATTTTCTAATCTTGGCAATTTAGTCCTAATGGACAAATTGATCACTAATAAATAAAATTTCCTCATGAAATTTTCACACAATCATGCAAACACATAAATAGCCTCATAGAATCATAAAACACATATTTCTACTTCGAATTTGTGGTCTTGCAACCACTATTCCGACTAGGCCCTAAATCAGGTTGTTACAGAAATACTTACTAAAATGTAAAATGTTTAAACATGGCAACCTACATGATGATTCATGTGTACGTCATCATTTTTTTTAAATTTTATGAAAGTTTTATATATTTTTGAATTTTGAATTTTATAATTTTTAAATTATTTGTTGACATAGCGTGTTATGTTAGCATAAAGTGCATGTGGACTACCACATGAATTGTCATGCTAACATCATTAAAAATTAATGTTGTAATTAATATTTCTATTAAAAAACAAATTGACCCACTTAAAAATATTAATAACTAAATTTAAATAAAAAAATAAGAGTGTAACTAATAAAAAATATAAATATTAAAAGCTAAATTTATAATTATAGCTAAATATAACACAAATAAGTTAAACATAACATAAGATCACTAGAAAATTTAGTTTTAAATTTATTTTATTATTTAAAATGTGTTTGGTAGAAGTGATATTTAAAATTTTAACCTTAAATTCCAAATTAAAAATCATATAGAGAAAAAAAGTCTAATATTAGGGTCTACTGTTCTAGCACGTTTCTAGTTTTCTTCTTTAGCACGTCTATGGTTTTGTTTCTTGTGCTTTTGGGTTTGTTTGGTGGCATAGGCGGTGGGTTTGTGTGATTTTGGATGTTTGGTCACTATTTTTAGGGATTTAGAAGTGGTTTGTTATGGAAATTGAAATGGTAGGGTTAACGTTGGACGAATGCGAGGATGAAGTATTGATGTTGCCTAATGAATCTAAGTCTCGAAAAGTGGGTTATGATATTTGTTTGGTTATTTTTTTCCTTATGACTAGTGTTGTCCATTTTTTAGCAATGAGGAGTATAATTGTAGCATCCCAGATAGGGGGCTTTGCATTTGTACTGTGTTATGTGTGTATACTATGCTATGTGTGTTATTCTGGTGTGTTTAGAGGTTTCAGGAAAGTTCGAGGTTAAGCCTGAGCCTTGGTAGAAATTTTGTTTTTTTTGGCACTGCAAGGGAGAGCTAGTTGAAGTGGGCCTTAAGGGTACTTAAGTGGGGTAGTTGACACAAGAATCTAATTGGTAAAGAGGCAAGGAGGCGCCAATAAGGGTATAGGTAGGTGACGCCACAAGGAAGATGTGCGGAAGTAAGTTCGAGTTGCGTTGACAGCAAATAGGAGTGTTTTTTTATTTTATGCGCCTAAGGAGTCTGAGAGGTAGTTTCGGCTGGGACCCTGCATGGGTGAGTGTGGATTAAGTCAGAAGATATGAAAATGAGGATAAGAGGAAAATGTGGGATAGGATGTGAATGTAGGTGGTGGCCGAATGTTGGACACTAGGAGCAAGAGGGAGAAATCGATTTTGGTGTGGCTAGGGTGTGTCGAATTTTTACTCTGGTGCATGGGTTTTTGTTCTAAAAAATAGTGCATTTTCAGCTTTTGGGTTAGTAGGTGCCAAAATTTTGTTTGGTAAGGTGAGAGTTCTCTTTTTATTTTAGGCATTTGAGGGTTCTTTTCTTTTCTTCTTTTTCTGCCAAAACCGAAACCACTTAGGTCCTACCGAAATTCTTCTTCTTTACCCTTCCTAACACTTCTCCCTATCTTGTTCTATTTCTCTTCTCCCAATTATTTCCTTCTCAGAAACTGAAACCCCTAACTCCATTTTCATCTTCACTTCCATGCTATTGCCGAATGTCCCCTTGCCTACAGTTCTCTTTTCTGTTTCTTCCACAAGCTGAATCTTCATAGTTTTTCTTCTGTTCATCTTCTCTTTTGAATTCTTCTAAAATAAAAAACCTCTAGATCTCATCTGTGGTTTTATTTTATTTCTTTCAGCTTTCAATCTTCTTCCTTGTCATTGCCGAATATTCTCTTAAGTGGTAGCTGAATCTTCTGTGTTGAGGTAAGCATCAACTCCTGTTAATCCTTCTATTCTCTTTTAATTTTTGGAAGCCAAAACCGAATGGCTAATTGGCTTGGTAAGGCCATCATTACATTGATGTTTCTCACTGTTTCTTGTGTTCTCTTTGGGGCGCTATTCCGGGAATTAAAGGAGATTTGATCGTCTAGGTTCAAAAGCCAGAAACCGTTAACCTCTAAACCATATCTCTTCTTTCGGGATTTCAAGGTAAGGGTGTTCTCTTTGGATTGTATTTAGGTTCATTATCTTAATCGGTACCTTAACCCTACCTTGTGGTTTGACAACCATATTTCTTTATAGTAGCATCTGATAAGATCTTTGATGGAATCCAATATCGATCAGGCAAAGGAGGGGGTCGGACTCGTGAACCCAACCCTAAAGTTTAAGAAGTGTGCAGTGTCTGCTGTTCGAGATTGGCCACTGGGTTGTGGGTCGGCTTCTGAGCAGAATAGTAAACAAATAGCAGTGGTTCCTATTAGCAATAGTGTCGACATAGAAAGTGTGGTATTGCGTGTTATCAGGTGTGTAAACCTTCACACACTCTATTTTATTTATGCTAAAAATTGTGTAGGCTGAAAAGCCAAAAAAGGCTGTGTAGACAGTCGTGATGCCATTAGGGGTAAGGCTAGGAATGCTAGGTATGTAACCGTATCGTCTTTTTTACATGGATAGATATATGTGTGGTAATCTGTTGTGTTTTGGATAGCATGTTGCATACGTTAGGATAAGTATGCAGTTCATGGGGTATGGGTTTGACATGAAGGGGAAGATCATGATTATTTGGTCACGTAGTGATCGGTGGCTATGCCATGATATATATATATACATACATTAATTGGGTCACATCGTGATCGGTGGTTAATCCACGATATATATATATTATTTGGTCACATTGTGATCGGTGGTTAAGCCACGATGTATTATTTGGTCACCTAGTGATCGGTTTATGACTGGCAGCATGACTATCGAAACGGAGTGTAGCGAATGAAGGGTGGATTGTAGAAATCCCCACAGTGTTATGGCCTGGTACGGGTTTGTGTGTAGAGGATGGAAAAGCTAGGTTTGGGTTGGGCTTATAGCATTCATGTGTTTGTATGTTTTATATATATATATGGACCAAGGCCCATTGTGTGTTTGTGGGCCATGAGCCGTTTGTGTAATGTGGGAGAATTTACACACTGAGTCTCGGTGACTCACCCCTTTTTCATAAATTTTTCAGGTAATCACTAGATCGTGGATGTGGGAGCCGAGGCGGACTCGTGGAGGCCATAAAAGATGTTATTTTATTTCTATAAACTTTTCACTGCTTAAAGTTGGTTTTTATTTGGGGGTTTCCTTGTAATAAGGCCTTTGGTGATTTTTAATTCGGTTTTAGTATTTACTTTGGTTACTTGTTATTAATAAATCCTCAAATCGAGATTTTTCCTAAAACGGCTAAGCAACTACCTTTCAAAAATAGTAACGAATGGTTTATAACTTATTTTGATAAAACTCTGGATTTTCTGAACAATGATAACTCATGTCGAAGTAACCTTTCTCTTGACAGTTGCTTGAGACTGATTGTTCAAACAAAAAGTCGTTGCTTTAATCGAAAAGATTTTTTTTTAAAATTTATTATTTTTCCTAAAATCACTGAAAGATCATTTTCAATTCACCCTGTGACATACTAGATCCGGTCATAACGTTTGGGTCGGGATTGAGGTGTTACATTTTGGTATCAGAGCCTAGGTTATAAAACTTGGGCTGTGAGATGGGTTCGAAAAGGTTGTATAAAACCAAAGTAAGTATTAAGGTCTTGATCGAGATATGGCATCTGAGTCCACCTGCAACTAATCCACACAGGTAAATGTTCTAATTCCTGGTAATGTATGCATGAAATGCCTATTTGACTAGATGGATATGTGGTCAGCATAGGGAAACTTAAACTTTAGGAACTAAAACCTCTAGTTTGTGGCATGTTTTGCGAAAACTACTCTTTAAAACTAAGTTACATAAAAAATTCTCGGTCTTAAGACAGTGGAACACACTAACTCATAAAACTTTTAATCAGATTAAATCACAAACGTTAGTTATGAGCACTAGGGGCGTGGTGTGCGTGGTCGCAGTAGAGGCAGGATTGTTGTGTCGGAACCGATAGGGTCTGGTAATGAGTTAGGAAATGAGAGGCCAATGCCGCCAACTGTGGAAAAAGAATATCAGGACTAGACAAGCGGAGACAATGCGGTGTCTCAGACGATGCCACGGGTACTGGAGAGAGTTGCTTGGCAGAGATGGGTACATGGGCTCGAAAATCTGTGTCGGAGCAACTCCGGGCTAATGGAGTAGAAATGTTCAGGGGTATTTTCGGCGTAGCTCCTAATATAGCTGAGTATTGGTTGGAGGCAGTGGAGCATATAATGGATAATCTCGACTTCATGGAAGAGGAAAAGCTGAAAGGGGTAGTGTCTCTTCTTCGGGATGAGGCGTACCAATGGTGGCTTACAGTTAGGGATGGATCAGTAGCTGACCACATTACCTGGGATTTCTTCAAGTCGATATTTTAGAGTAAGTACATCAGATCGAGTTATGTGGATGCGCAGCATAGGGTATTTCTGAATCTGGTCTAAGGAAATAAATCGGTGGCTGAATATGAAGCAGAATTCCTACGCTTGAGTCGTTATGCCCGGGGGATAGTGGCCACAGACCATGAGCGTTGTGTTCGATTTGAGGATGGTCTGAGGGATGACCTGCATGTGCTGATAGCTCCTCAGCGAGAAAGAGAGTTTTTGATCTTAGTGGAAAAGGCTAAGATAGCCGAGGAAGTTAAGCTGTCCGAGAAGTGAAATCAAGATAGAGACAGGGATAGGAATAAGAGGAGTTTTAGATCGTCGGGGTGAACGGGGCGTTTCCAAAAAAGACCTAAGATGGATGGGCCGAGTCGAGGCGTGAGATCTGGGGGTAATAGTCAGCCTCAAAGGTGTGGCCAGTGTAATAGATTTCATTCGGGCGAATGTTGGATGGGTGACAGAAGATGTTTCAGGTGTGGGTCTACTGATCATCTAGTTAGGGATTGTCCACAGGATCGGGAAGGCACAGGGCCGGTAGGACAGACTAACACTCAGCTAGGTAGAGGAGGTCAACAAATGCAGAGATGTCGTGGCCCACCCAGAGGGGGTAATGGTTATGGCCGGGGCTGTGGAGCACCAGACAGAGGTGCAGGGAATATCGATGAGAGACAGCCAGGGTTGGTCTATGCAGCTAGACGTCGAGAGGAGGGGGATGCACCGAATGTCATAACCGATACGTTCTTGATTTTTGGTTTGCCTTTTTCTACATTAATTGATATTGGATCGACGCATTCTTATATTGCTAGTGTAGTATCTGGAACCTTAAGTATAGACTCTAAGATTATTTCTAGGGTAATTAGCCCGCTAGGTCAGTCGGTAATGGTGAACAGACTGTGTAGGGATATGCCTCTAAAAGTGCAAGGGGTAGTTTTTCTGGCAAATTTAATGGAACTACCGTTTGGAGAGTTCAACCTAATCTTAGGTATGGACTGGTTAGTGAGATATCGAGCAAATTTGGATTGTGCAGCCAAACGTATGGTACTAAGGACCCTTCAAGATGATGAAGTGGTGATAATAGGGAAAAGGAGAAACTACTTGTCTAATGTAGTGTCCGCCCTAAAGGCTGAAAGAATGGTGAGAAAAGGATGTAGGGCATTCATAGCTTTTGTTAGTGCTCTGGAGGTCCAAGATTCAACTATGGGGAATGTTAGAACAGTGAGGGAATTTTCTGATGTTTTCACAGAAGAACTTTCAGGACTACCCCCGGATCGCGAGGTAGAGTTCGAAATTGATCTTCTTCTGGGGACAGCACCAGTGTCCATTGCACCATATAGAATGGCACCGAAGGAGTTGGTGGAACTGAAAGCTCAGATTCAGGAACTACTGGATCGGGGTTTCATCCGACCAAGTGTATCACCTTGGGGAGCGCCAGTGCTATTTGTTAAGAAGAAGGATAGATCAATGCGTATGTGCATTGACTACCGTCAGCTGAACAAGTTGACTATCAAGAACAAGTATCCGTTGCCAAGGATTAATGACTTGTTCGATCAATTGAAAGGGGCGTCAGTTTTCTCAAAGATAGATTTGAGATCAGGATATCATCAGCTTAAGATCAAGGAATCGGACATTCATAAGACAGCTTCTAGGACCCGTTATGGCCATTACAAATTTTTGGTGATGTCGTTTGGGTTGACCAACGCACTAGCAACGTTTATAGATATGATGAACCGAGTATTCCAACCCTATTTGGGCTAGTTTGTCGTAGTATTTATAGACGATATCTTGGTATATTCAAGGTCGGAGGAGAAGCACGATTTGCATCTTCAAGTGGTTCTACAAATCCTGAGGGAGAAACAATTGTACACAAAATTTAGTAAGTGCGAATTTTGGCTAAGTGAGGTTACTTTTCTGGGACACGTTGTGTCAGCGGAAGGGGTCAGAGTTGATCCCTAAAAAGTGAAAGCTATCATGGATTGGAAATCACCCGGGTCTGTGACAGAAATCCAGAGTTTCCTTGGTTTTGCTGGATACTACAAGAGGTTCGTTGAGGGATTCTTCTTGATTGCGGCACCTTTAACCAAGTTGTTGAGGAAGGGAGTACCTTTTGTGTGGGGTGATAAGTAGCAGGAAAGTTTTGAGAAGTTGAAGAGGGTGTTGACGGAAGCTCTGGTTTTGATTCAACTGGAGGATGAAAAGGAGTTCGTGGTTTACTGTGATGCTTTACACATGGGGTTAGGATGTGTGTTGATGCAAGGTGGGCAAGTTGTTGCTTATGTGTCTCGACAGTTAAGACCGCATGAGCTAAATAATCCCACACACGATTTGGAGTTGGCAGCGATGGTGTTTGCCTTGAAGATCTGGAGACATTATCTATATAGAGAGAAATCCGTCATTTTTATAGATCATAAGAGTTTGAAATATCTCCTTACCCAGAAGGAGTTGAACTTGAGGCAGAGGAGGTGGATTGAGTTATTAAAATATTACGATTGTTCGATTGAATACCATCCGGGTAAAGCTAACGTAGTGTCAGATGCGCTAAGTTAGGAGGTAATCTCGGATCTGAGGGTGATGTTTGCCCATCTGAGCCTATATGAGGATGGGAGTTTATTAGATGAGCTTCAAGTGAAGCCAACATGGGTAGATCAGATTAAAGAGAAGCAGTTGGAGGATAATGACTTAAGTGCTCGACTATCTCAAGTGCAACATGGAGAAGTAGGGGATTATAGTCTGAACGATGATGGGGTCCTGTGTTTTCGAAAGAAAGTTTGCATGCCGAGGGACATGGAATTGAGACGGATGATTCTCCAGGAAGCGCATAGTAGCCCATACGCTATGCATCCGGGAGGAAGTAAAATGTATCGGGATTTACGAGAACAAATTTGATGGCCAGGTCTGAAGCGAGAGGTAACCGAATTTGTGGGTAGATGTTTGACATGTCAGCAAGTAAAAGCGAAGCATCAGCTGCCTTCGGGGTTATTACAGCCGGTAAAGATCTTGCAATGGAAATGGGAGAGGATCACTATGGATTTTGTTAGTAGGCTACCCCTTACACCTACTAAGAAGGATTTGATATGGGTAGTCGTTGATCGGTTGGCGAAGTCTGCTTATTTTATACCGGTGTGGGTCGATTACTCTCTCCAGAAGTTGGCTAAGTTGTATATAGCAGAGATTGTGAAGTTGTATGGAATACCTGTGTCCATCATCTCAGATAGAGATCCTAGGTTTACGTCAAGATTTTAGAGGGCATTACAACAAACGTTGGGTACAAAGTTAGATTTTTGTACGGTGTTTCATTCGCAGACAGACGGACAGTCGGAAAGGGTGATTCAGATCTTGGAGGACATGTTGAGAGGTTGCATCCTCAATGGTAGAATTCGCATATAACAATAGCTATCAGTCTAGTATTCGGATGGCACCATATGAGGCATTGTATGGGCGAAGTGTCGTACTCCTACGTGTTGGACAGAGTTGGGTGAGCGTAAGCTATTGGGTCTAGAATTAGTGTTGGAAACTGAGAATAAGGTTGAGTTGATCCGGGCTAGGTTGAAGGAAGTTTCTAATAGGTAGAAATCTTACACTAACCTGAGACAAAGGGACATAGAATTTGTAGTGGGTGACCAGGTATTCCTAAAGGTGTCACCGTGGAAGAAAATTCTAAGGTTTGGACGGATGGGTAAGCTAAGCCCCAGGTTTATTGGGCCTTACCGTGTATTGAAGCATGTAGGACCAGTTGCTTATCAGCTCGAGCTACCTTCGGAGTGAAGTAAGATTCATGATGTGTTTCATATCTCAATGTTGAGACGCTACCATTCAGACCCATCCCATGTGATACCATTGGAGGAACTCGAAGTAAGGCCTGATTTATCCTTTGAAGAGGAACCAGTTCAGATCTCGGAGTGGGATGTTAAAGTTTTAAGAAGGAAAACGATTCCTTTGGTTAAGGTTCTGTGGCAGAATCACAGGTCAGAGGAAGCTACATGGGAGCTGGAGTATGTTATGCAACAGCAATACCCTCATCTCTTTTAACCAGGTAATTTTGAGGCTGAAATTTCTTTAAGGGGGTAGAACTGTAACATCCCAGATAGGGGGTTCGACATTTGTACTGTGTTATGTGTGTATGCTGTGCTATGTGTGTTATTCTGGTGTGTTTAGAGGTTTCGGGAAGGTTCGAGGTTAAGCCTGAGCCTTGGTAGAAATTTTGTTTTTAGGCACTACAAGGGAGAGCTAATTGAAGCGGGACTTAAGGGTACTTAAGTGGGGTAGTTGACACAAAAATCTAATTGGTAAAGTGGAAAGGAGGCGCCACTAAGGGTATAGGTAGGTGACGCCACAGGGAAGATGTGAGGAAGTAGGTTTGAGTTGCGTTGACAACAAATAGGAGTGTTTTTTTTTTTATTTTATGCGCCTAAGGAGTCTGAGAGGTGCTTTCGGCTGGGACTCTGCATGGGTGAGTGTGGATTTAGTCAGAAGATATGAAGATAAGGATAAGGGGAAAATGTGGAATAGGATGTGAGTGTAGGTGGTGGCCGAATGTTGGTCACTAGGAGCAAGGGGGAGAAATCGGTTTTGGTATGGCTAGGGTGTGCCGAAATTTTACTCTGGTGCATGGGTTTTTGTTTTCAAAAATAGTGCATTTTCGGCTTTTGGGTTAGTACGTGCCAAAATTTTATTTGGTAAGGTGAGAGTTCTTTTTTTATTTTCGGCATTTGAGGGTTCTTTTCTTCTCTTATTTTTCTACCAAACTCGAAACCATTTAGGTCCTACCAAAATTCTTCTTCTTTACCCTTCCTAACACTTCTCCCTATCTTGTTCTATTTCTCTTCTCCCAATTGTTTCCTTCTTAGAAATCGAAACCCCTAACTCCATTCTCATCTCCACTTCCATGCTATAGCCGAATGTCCCCTTGCCCACAGTTCTCTTTTCTGTTTCTTCCACAACCCGAATCTGCATAGCTTTTCTTCTGTTCATCTTCTCTTCTGAATTCTTCTAAAACTGAAAACCTCTAGATCTTATTTGTGGTTTTGTTTTATTTCTTTCGACTTTCAATCTTCTTCCTTATCATTGCTGAATCTTCTCTTAAGTGGTAGTCAAATCTTCTGTGTTGAGGTAAGCGTCGACTCCTGTTAATCCTTCTATTATGTTTCGGTTTTTGGAAGCCAGAACTGAATGGCTAATTGGCTTGGTAAGGCCATCGTTAGATTGATGTTTCTCACTATTTCTTGTGTTCTCTTTGGGATGCTATTCTTGGAATTAAATGAGATCTGATCGTTTAGGTTCAAAAGCCAGAAACCGTTAACCTCTGAACCATATCTCTTCTTTTGGGATTTCAAGGTAAGGGTGTTCTCTTTGGATTGTATTTAGGTTCATTATCTTAATCGGTACCTTAACCCTACCTTGTGGTTTGACAACCATATTTCGTTATAGTAGCATCTGACAAGATCTTTGATAGAATCCAATATCGATCAGGCAAAGGAGGGGGTCGGACTCATGAACCCAACCCCAAAATTTAAGAAGCGTACGGTGTCTGCTGTTCAAAATTAACCATCGGGTTGTGGGCTGGCTTTTGAGCAGAATAGTAGACAGATAGACAGATAGCAGTGGTTTTTATTAGCGATAATGTCGACATAGAAAGCGTGGTATTGCGTGTTATCAGGTGTGTAAACCTTCACACACTCTATTTTATTTGTGCTAACAATTGTGTGGGCTAAAAAGCCGAAAAAGGCTGTGTAGACAGTCGTGATGCCCTTAGGGTTAAGGCTAGGAATGCCAGGTATGTTACTGTATTGTCTTCTTTACATGGACAGAGATATGTGTGGTAATCTATTGTGTTTTGGATAGCATGTTGCATTCGTTAGGATATGTATGTAGTTCATGGGGTATGGGTTTGACATGAAAGGGAAGAGCATGATGATTTGGTCACGTAGTGATCGGTGGCTATGCCACGATATATATATGTGTACATACATTAATTGGGTCACATCGTGATTGGTGGTTAAGCCACGATATATATATTTTATTTGATCACATTATGATCGGTGGTTAAGCCACGATGTATTATTTGGTCACCTAGTGATCGGCTTATGACTGGCAGCATGACTGTTGAAATGGAGTGTAGCATGGAGGGTTGATTGTAGAAATCCCCACGGCGTGATGGTCTGGTACGGGTTGGTGTGTAGAGGATGGAAAAGCTAGGTTTGGGTTGGGCTTATAGCATTCATGTGTTTGTATGTTTTATATATATATGGACCAAGGCCCATTGTGTGTTTGTGGGCCATGAGCCGTTTGTGTAATGTGGGAGAATTTACACACTGAGTCCCGGTGACTCACCCCTTTTTCTTAAATTTTTCAGGTAATCAGTAGATCGTAGATGTGGGAGCCGAGGCGGACTCGTGGAGGCCATAGAAGACATTATTTTATTTCTATGAACTTTTCACTACTTAAAGTTGGTTTTTATTTGGGGGTTTCCTTGTAATAAGGCCTTTGGTGATTTTTAATTCGGTTTTAGTATTTACTTTGGTTACTTGTTGTTAATAAATCCTCAAATCGGGATTTTTCCTAAAACGACTAAACAACTACCTTTCAAAAATAGTAACGAATGGTTTATAACTTATTTTGATAAAACTCTGGATTTTCTTAACAATGATAAGTCATGTCGAAGTAACCTTTCTTTTGACATTTGCTTGAGACTGATTATTTAAACACAAAGTCATTGCTTTGATCGGAAAGATTGTTTTTTAAAATTTATGATTTTTCCCAAAATCACTGAAAGATCGTTTCCAATTCACTCTGTGACATACCAAATCCGGTCGTAACATTTGGGCCGGGTTTGGGGTGTTACAATAATGGCAAATCTCTAGCTTCAGTTAGGGGTGTTCATATATCAGATATGGTGGGAAAAAGGTATTTATTTAAGTTTTTTCATAAAATATACATTGACCGATTGATAAATGGGGCGCTGTGGACTTTTAATAATCATCTTCTGGTGTTGCATCGATTGGAGGAGGGTGAGGATCCGATGCATGTGCCCTTTGTGCTTTTGGTTTTTTGGGTGCAACTATGTGATTTACTTCCGGGGGTTTTCTTTGAGAGTGTAGTGAAGCAACTAGGGAATTTTGTTGGAAAGTTTTTGGAATACGATTCTAAGTAGTGGGGAAAATGAATGAGAAACTATTTACAGATTGGGTGTAGTTGGATGTTAGACAACCGTTGAAGTGAAAGAAGAAGACTATGGTTTCTCTTGGGAAGTGTATTTATGTGAATTTTAAGTATGAAAGGTTGAGACTATTTTTCTTTTTCAGTGGGTGCTTAGGGCATAATGGTTCTTTCTATCTAGTTATATTTAATAAAGGACTGAAAGCTACTGAATTGGGGGTAGGATTTGTCTTTGAGGGTGAAATCTAGGAGAGTTGCTTCAATGAACAGCGTGTGGTTGAGGGAGGATGGAGAAAGTGAGGTGGGTGAAAGAAGTCAAGGCCGAATGGATATGGGGAAGACTTTTAGGGAGGAAATATTGAGAGATTTAGAGATGAGGTTAGATCCTGTCTTAGGGTTTAATCTGGAATGAGCTTCGAGGAATGGTCTTAAAAGAGTTAGGAATCCTCTAAAATAATGGGTCAATCAAATATGGAGCATGATTTGAAGGATATCTCGATTGAAAGTGGGGATGGTAAGAAAAGACCTTAAAGGGATATTGTAAGCCATAAGGTTTGTAATGTTATGGGTTCATATGTGGTTAGAGAGGAGAATTCTGTGGTTCGAACTCAATTTTTATCAACGACTGCCAAGGGGCAGGTTTACCATTCGTAATGAAAATAATGTATTGGAATGTTCATGGTTTGGGGAATCCATGGGCCACAGATGCTGAAGGTTTATAATCCCCAAGTGGTCTTTTTTATGGAGAAAAAATTGAGTAGTATGCATATGGAGAGAGTGTAGAGAAGGTGTGGTTTTTTTAATGGTATTAATGTGCCAATTGAGGGAACAAGAGAGGGATTTTTCTTTGCATGTAAGGGAGATTTCAGCATAAGTTTGAGGAATTTCTCAAAGAACCATGTTGATGTCGATGTTTAGGAGGATGAGGAAAGTCAGAGATGGAGATTTACTGGGTTTTATGAACCCTTTTCTCATGATAGAGAGAACTCTTGGGACTTGTTGAGACACCTAGGACATTTTAAACATATTCTATGGCTAGTGTGTAGGGTTTTTAATGAGATCTTGTATTCTTTTGAGAAAGTCGGGGGCTCCAAGGGAGGAGAAGCATATAGAGGAATTTTGGGAAGTGTTAAAAGGTTGTTGGTTAATGGATGTTAGGTATTCTAGTATTTGATTTACTTGGGATAGGAGGAATTTACTGGAAACAAATATTAGGGAAAGACTAAACAGAGGTGTGGTGAATGTCGAGTGGACAGACATGTTCTTAAATGCTGTGATTCGACATCTAACACATTTGTTTTCAGATTATTGTCCTCTTATTATTCATATGGATCAAAGAGGTAATAGGTTGGGGAGGAAAATGTTCCATTTTGAGGCGTGGTGGGCCATAGAGGATTCATTTGAAGGAGAGGTGAAACAAATATGGGAATTAACTTTGGGAGATGTCATTGCAAATCTAGAAGCTTTACAAATTGGGTTGTAAAAATGGGCAGTGACCTTTAGAACACACTGGGAGGGCCTGAAAGAGGAATCTAACACAAAAATTGGAAGAATTGATCGATTAGGAAATGGATTATGAGAATATTGCTGAACTTATTGATACTAAAATTCATCTCAATCTAAAAATTGATAAGGATGAAGTATATTGGGAACAGAGGGCTCAAGTGAATTGATTGAAGTTGAGGGCAGAAAAATATAGGTTTTTTTCATAATTGTGCCTCTCAATGCAAACGAATAAATTATATTAATGGATTGCAATTCGAGGATGATAGGGTGGCTATGGATGAAGCGGAGATGGAGGAGATTATAAGAACTTTTTTTCAAAAACTATTTTCAACAAAAGGGATAGGTGATACGAGTCATATCTTATTGATAAAACTTAAATTATACATATCCTAACCCCATCCTTGGCTTATTTTTGGATGAATTTTCAATAGATTTGATGAATTTGATGCTCCTAATCCTTTAATTTCATGTTTTACACACAGAAGAGCATAGGGAGTCGAAAAGAATGAGAAACGGGCCAAAAAGGGACAAAATGGGCCTACCTCAAAAATCAACACGGCCTGGACTTTCACCTGTAGACCACACAGCCGTGTGTGGGGAGCAGAATCAAGCACGGCCTAAGCTATCGAACACGGTCGTGTCACACAGGTGTGTCCCTGCCGAACCCAAGTTTAATTCTATTCAGAAAAGGGTACTTGTGGGCCAATAAAGGTGTTCCAAAGCCTATATACACACCCTATGGGAGAACCTAAAGAGGACGCATAGTAGAAACCAGAAAATACTCTAAGACAGCTATCAGGAGCAGCTTGGAAGAAGGATCTCCATCAAGACTAAGGGTCTCCTATCAATTTCTCTTGAAGTTTTTGGGTTTTCTTATGTTTTGTTGTTTTCCTTATTTTAAAATGTTTCCCTCTATTAGTATGAACTAAATCCTTTAAATACCTAAGGGGATGAAACCTAAGATGGATCTTATTATTATTTGATTTATAAGATAAATACATGTTCTTATTCTTAATTGTGAGTTCTTATTCTTGTTTTGATAATTCAGGTTATTGATTCAAGTCGAATGTGCTTATTTAGAGGAGCAAAAGTCTCTGTTTAAGAGTAGATCAACACAATTAAGCAGAGTTGATTGCAACCCTAGAAATAGGGCGACATAAATCTGCCGAATTAGAGTCAAATCTAATAAGGGAATCAATAGATCTAGTTAATGCGACAATAGGGGTTTTAATTAGAAAAAGATTTCAATTAATCAACCTAGAGTCATTTGGTTTTAGTCTTGAAAGAGATATTAACATAAATCAGGGATTTCTATGGATTAAGTCAAGTGAATAAATCGTATGAACCAGAAGTAATAGGTGAAGTCTAAGTGAATTCTTCCTTGGGTATTGCCTATCTCATATAGTTGTCTAAAGTTATTTTCCTAATTCGTTTTCTGTCGTGCTTCTAATTAATTTTAGTTTGAAAGAAATCACTCCAATTCTTAGGCTAGATAATAAGTAGATAGTAATTACTAATACTCTTGGTCCTTGTGGATACGATATTTCCGGTCTTACCATAACTATACTATTAAACGATAGGTACGCTTACCTTTATTGTGATCATAGTTAGTAGAGACACATCAAATTTTTGGCGCCGTTGTCAGGGACTAAGATATTAGGAACACTAAATTTTTATTACTTTAGCCATTTTTACTTTATTACAAATTATTTTATTTTATTTCATTGTTACTTTTGTATTTTTTCTCTTTCCTTGTTTCTGGAAGGTGTCTCTAGTTTATGACTAGAAGAAACCCGTCAGGACCCTTGCTTTTTAACAGTGAGATAGAAAGTACCGCTTGCAGAAATCGTAGGGAGATATGGCGAAGCCTACAATACATACAAGAAGAACAAAAGGACGAAACTAATGCTACCGAGGAGATGGCTGATAATAATCCGCTACCTCTGGTGGTTTCCAAAAATCCTGCTTCTCGTGCCATGTATGATTATGCTAAACCTAATTTAACTGGGGCTGAATCAAGTATTGTTAGACCTGCTATTGCTTCAAATAATTTTGAACTGAAACCTAACACTATTCAGATGATTCAACAGTTTGATCAGTTTGATGGTTTGCAGAACGAAGACCCAAATACTCATTTAGCTAATTTCTTAGAGTTCTACGACACTTTTAAAATTAATGGCGTTTCTAATGATGCCATTCGCCTTCGATTGTTTCCCTTCTTGTTAAGGAACAAAGCTAAACAGTGGTTGAACTCGTTACCACGAGGATCAATCACTACATGGGAACAAATGACCTAAAAATTCTTATTGAAATATTTTCTGCCGGCTAAAATGGCTAAGTTGAGGAATGATATCTCTTCTTTTGTGAAAATGGATTTAGAAACACTTTGCAATGCATGGGAGAGATACAAGGATCTACTGAGATGATGCCCTCACCATGGGTTACCATTATGGCTATAGGTTCAAACCTTCTACAATGGTGTGAACCCCTCGACTAGGCTGCTCATTGATGCAGCCGCCGGTGGAACTTAAATAACAAAACTCTTGAAGCGGCTTACGGGTTCATTGAAGAGATGTCACTGAATAACTATCAGTGGCAAGTCATGAGAATAAAGCCAACAAAAGCTGCCAGTGTTTTTAACCTCGATGCAGTCACCATGATATCAAATCAGGTAGAGCTTTTAAGTAAATAGATTGATGGTTTATGTGGTTCTTCGCAGGTACATCTAGTGATGTAGTGCGATACAAATGGAAGAGGGACGAACAATACAGAATATCCATCCTACAACCCCGGCGTAAAAAGCAAACAAATGAAATATATGGGTAATAATTCTAGACCTCAGAATAATCCCTATAGTAACACTAACAATCCAGGTTGGAGAAACCACCCGAACTTCTCATGGGGTGGTCAAGGAAATTAGAGACAACAATCCCCTCCAGGCTTTCAACAACAACCCATCCACAGGAGAAGAAGTTAAACCTTGAGGAGATGCTAACAAAATTCATCTCGGTGTCAGAAACCCTTTTTCAAAACACCGAAACCACACTCAATAATCAGCAAGCGTCGATTCAAGGGCTTGAGAACCAAATAGGTCAGCTTGCCAAGTTTATCTCAGAATGACCACAAGGTAGCTTGCCAAGCAACACTGAAACTAACCTAAAGGAGCAACTTTATGCCATTATTGCTCACGACAGTGAAGGGTTAGATGAACCAAAATCGAGGCAAGTAAATGTGGTAGATAAAGGTAAGGTTGAGGTAAGCAATAATAAACCAAAACTGGTAAGTACAGAGTACAAACCTCATGTGCCATATCCCAATGCGATGAAGAAAGACCGCATAGATGAGCAATTCGGTAAATTTCTTAAACTTTTAAAAAAATTACATATTAACTTACTGTTTATTGAAGCTCTTTTACAGATGCCCAATTCAATAAAATTTTTAAAAGAGCTTTTAGTAAACAAATGGAAGTTAGATGATGCGTCGCATGTAGAGCTAAATGCAGTTTGCTCAGCAATTTTACAAAATAAACTACCCCGCAAGTTAAAAGATCCAGGGAGTTTTACGATTCCTTACCTAATTGGTGGTTTATTTGTTAATAATGCTTTAGTTGATTTAGGGACAAGTATCAATGTTATGCCTTATAAAATGTTTAAATAGCTAGGTCTTGGGAAACCCAAACAAGCTAGGATGAGCATTCAATTAGCTGATAAAACCATTAGATTTCATAGGGGTATAATCGAAGATGTGTTAGTCAAAATTGATAAATTCATATTCCTAGTAGACTTTGTTGTTTTAGACATGGATGAGGATAATGATGTTCCTTTAATTTTAGGACGACCATTTTTAGCAACTGCTAGGACCATTATTGATGTTGATATAGAGGAATTATGTAACACCCCTAACCCGAGATCGTCGCCGGAATAGGGTTTATAGGCATTACCGAACAATAAGATCATTTTACAACGTATTCACGACACAAAGTCAATCATCATCAAACACATTCATACACAATCATAGTGTCCCTTAAATGAGTCATCAAGACTCTAAACATGCTTATAAACTGAGTCGGGACTAAACTGAAACACATATAAAATCTTATGAAAAATTGTAACTTTTCTTGAATAAAGGGGAGACACGCCTGGGATAGGCCGTGACTCTCCCACGGCTACATGACACACCCGTGTGACCTCCCCATGGTTACCTAGTGCCAAAATCAACACGGCTAACGAGCACGTCCGTGTGCTATTGCCGTGTCGTATAAGGTCATATTCTGCCATTTCTTGCACGACCTGAAGGCACACCCGTGCCATGGCCGTGTGCAGTTATGCCACAATCTGCCAATTTACCCATGGTCTGAGGCACGCCCGTGTGCCCCAACCGTGTGACATTATAGGTCATTTTGCAAAGTCAAAATGCCACCCATAAGGGTCCAACCTACAAGCCATACAACCTAAACATTTCATGCTCCTATTATCACCATAAACATACCAATATTGTCATGCCACTCATGTATCCAATTTCAACTATATTTATACTAAATTCAATACCAATACTTATTCTATCACAAGTATAATTCATTCCCAATATCACTAACCCCTATTAGCCTTTATCAACACAAAGTTACCACTTGATAGCAATTTATCAATCCACTAATCATGCCAAAAAAATGCATCACACATATCACATTCATTCATGCCAAACCTATCACATATCTGGCCACATCTCATGGCTAATTACAACCTCAAACATAATTCAATTAACTAGCCTATACATGCCATATTCTAGCTTTATACATCTTTCCAAAAGTACCAAAATAGAATGCAAATAGTGTGATTGAGAAGCTGACGATCCCAGATCCGAGCTAGCTTTACTGACATTGCAAGGCAGAGAAACAAATCACACAGTAAGCTTTCCAAAACTTAGTAAGTTTGATATACAATACTATATCTCATCAAACCAAACTAAAGTAAGTATTAAGCATCACATAAATCAGTTATCTCACATTCATATCATCTCATTCATATCTAAAATACATATTCATTCCACTATAGCTTGTTTATAATTCATCAACCACAAAGGTTAATTACATACCTTAGCTAACACTTAGTTATTCTACCTCCAAGCTATTCAATGGTCGATATTACATGTTGATCTTCTTTTGATATTCGTTCAAAGTAACTACACACTCAGTGCCACATACATATTTGAAGTATAATTTTTATCGCACACTTAGTGCCTATTCTTTTAACCGACTCGTCTCGGTGTCGCACACACAGTGCCAATTCAATAAGCTGAATCTTTCATAACATCGCACACACAGTTCCATTCATTTCTATTTTGATTTAAATTTTGCACACTTAGTGACATCAACTACAATCGTGCACATAGCAACTCATTTTCATACACATGAACATATTTATTTCATATTTATAAAACATAACTCAAATACATGTGTGATATCCGAACTTACCTCTGACGTCGAACTATCAATACGGTCGATTAATCGAGCACTTTATCTTTGCCTCGATCTCGATCCGAACCTCTCCTCTCTTGGTCTAAACACATTCAAATTCACTCCATTCAATCATCAATTCATTCATTTTAATCCAAAAACACATATTTAGGGCATTTTACAAAATAGCCCTCACATTTTCACATTTCGACACTTTAGTCCCTATCTCACAAAATCATCAAATACTCAAAATTTCATTAACTATGCTTAGGCTGAATTCTCCTTAGTCTCATATGAGTCCACACATTTCATTTATTTCATATTTTAATCCTCCAATTTCTCATTTTCATAATTCAGCTCAAATTACTCAATTTCACCAAAATTTCAAATACAAACTATGTTAACCCAACATTAAACTTTTATAATCCACTAACTATTATCACAAAGCTCATATATTCAACAATGGCATATCTCAAAATCACCATCATTTTCTAAAATTTAAGCATGGGTTAGCTAGAGCACAAAGCAATGATTACGAAAACGTAGAAATTATCAAAAATCGAGCTAAAATCACATACCAATTTGTGCCTAAGCTTGCTGAAACTTCAAAGCTTCCTAGCCTTCCTTTCTTCTCTATTTTCGGTGAGTAATAAGATGGATACTCATCTTCTTTCATGATTTGTTTTACTAATCTAATATTATTAATTCAATTACCATGTTAGCCTTTAAGAAAAACATTATATAATATATTTTAGTTGGTTAAAATTCCATCCACCATCCACTAAGTACATATTGGTTAAATTACATCATAAAGCGTCCATATTTAAAAGACAACAACACTTAGATACTTATAAATCAGCACATAGCTTTTACTCTTTACGCAATTAGGTCCTTTCTCTTAATTCGACCCTAAAACAATCAAATCATCATACAAAATTTTCACATAGACTATGTCTTATACTATTCACACAAAAAATAGTGTTAAATTAACATTTTGACCTCAGATTTGTGGTCTCAAACCACTATTCCAACTAGGGTCTAAACCGGGCTGTTACAACTCTCCCCCCTTAGGTAGTTTCGTCCCCGAAAATCTTACCAGTGAATATTTGTGGATGTTGTTCTCTCATAACGTTCTCAGGCTCCCACATAGCCTCTTCAATTCCGTGTTTGTGCCCCAATACCTTCACTAACGAAATTATTTTGTTTCTAAACTCTTTAGTCTCTCGTGCCAAAATTCGGATCGGTTCTTCACTATACGACAAGTCTGACTGAATCTCAACCTTAGTAGGAGCAATCACATGAGATGGATCTGATCTGTACCGTCGAAGCATTGACACATGAAACACATTATGGATCTTTTCTAACTCAGATGGCAATCTCAATCTATAAACAATCAGCCCAACTCGTTCAATAATCTCATACGATTCGATGAACCTTGAACTCGCCTTTTCGCCAAATCGAAGTATCTTCTTCCACGGAGATACTTTCAGAAACACTTTATCCCCAACTTCAAATTCAATATCCTTTCGTTTCAAATCTGCATAAGACTTCTGATGATTTGAGGCTGCTTTCAAACTGTCACGAATTACTTTCTCTTTTTGCTCAGTCTCTTTTATAAGATCAATCTCGTGAATCTTGTTCTCACTCAGCTTGGTCCAATACAATGGAGTTTGATACTTTCGATTGTAAAGAGCCTCATATGGTGCCATTTTGACACTAGATTGAAAACTGTTGTTATACGCAAACTCAATCAACGATAAATGCCTTTCCCACATGCTTTCAAATTCAAGTATGCAACATCTCAGCATGTCTTTAAGAATCTGAATGATTCGCTTGGATTGACCATCTGTTTGCGAATGAAAAAGCAGTACTGAAATTCAGTTTTGTTCCTAAAACATCTTGTAATTTCTTCCAAAATCGTGAGGTAAATCTCGGATCTCTGTCAGACACTATAGATAACGGTACTCCGTGCACTCTCACAATCTCGTCGATATACAATTCAGCCAACTTATCTAAAGAATAATTGGTTCTCACCGGAATGAAATGAGCTGATTTCATCAATCTATCAACTATCACCCAGATTACATCTTTCTTGCTCAGAGATAAGGGCAAACCCGACACAAAGTCTATCATAATCCTTTCCCATTTCCACTTAGAAATCATAATCGGTTGCAATAAATCAGACGAAACTTAATGTTCAGCCTTAACTTGCTGACAAACTAAACATTTTGACACAAAGTCAGAAATATCTCTCTTCATACCATGCCACCAGTAGAATATTTCAAATCATTATACATTTTCGTACTCCCTGGATGTACAGTCAAATGACCATTGTGAGCTTCAGTCAAAATCATTTGAATTAACTTTGAATTTCTCGGAATGCAAATCCAATCTCTGAATCTCAAACAATCATTATTATCAACTCGAAATTCCGATACAACATCAGAATCACACTGAACTCTTTTTGCTAACTACTCATTATCAATCTTTTGAGCATCCCAAATCTGCTGTATAAGCAACGGTTTTACTTTCAATTCAGCTACAACCGCATTAGCATCACACAGATCTTTTTGATTACTCAAAGCTCGCAAAGCGTATAATGATTTCTGACTCAAGGCATTAGCTACAACATTAGCTTTACCCGGGTGGTAATCTATCACAAGTTCGTAGTCTTTCGACAATTCTAACCATCTTCTCTATCGCAAGTTCAAATCTTTCTAAGTCATCAAATACTTTAAACTCTTATGATCAGTATATATGTGACATTTTTCACCGAATAAATAGTGACGCCAAATCTTCAATGCAAATACAATAGCAGCCAATTCAAGATCATGTGTTGGATAATTCTTTTCATGCGGTTTTAACTGTCTCGAAGCATAAGCGATGACTTTTCCTTTTTGCATTAGCACACAGCCCAAACCATTCAACGATGCATCACTATAAACTATAAACGCCTTGCCTGATTCAGGTTGAATCAACACCGACGCTTCTGTTAACAACACCTTCAACTGTTCAAAACTCTGTTGACACTTTTCTGACCACTCAAATCTAGCATCCTTCTGGAACAACTTTATTAAGGGAGTCGCAATCATTAAGAAGCCTTTCACAAATCGTCTCTAATATCCCACTAGTCCCAGAAAACTACGGATTTCAAATACTTTTCTCGGAGGCTTCCATTCCAAAATAGCAGAGATTTTATGCAGATCGACTCGTATCCCAGTAGCGGATACAATATGCCCCAGAAAACTGACCTCAGGCAACCAAAATTCACACATACTAAACTTTGCCTACAACTGTTTCTCACGCAGAGTTTGTAACACGATTCTCAAATGCTCGGCATGCTGCGTCTCATCACATGAATAGATCAAAATATCATCAATGAACACCACCACGAAGTGATAAAAATAAGGTCTGAATATTCGATTCATCAAATCCATAAACACTGTAGGGGCATTTGTTAGTCCAAAAGGCATCACTAAGAATTCGTAATATCCATACCTCGTTCTGAAGGCAGTTTTCGGCACATCTGATTCTCTAACTCTCAGCTGATAGTAGCCCGATCTCAAATCTATCTTAGAAAATACGGTAGCTCCTCACAATTGATCAAACAGATCATCGATCTGAGGTAAAGGATATTTGTTCTTTATCGTCACTTTGTTCAATTCTCGACAATCAATACACATTCTCATAGTTCCATCTTTCTTTTTCACAAATAATACAGGAGCTCCCCAGGGTGAAGAACTCAGTCGTACAAATCCTCTGTCAGTCAATTCTTGCAACTGAGATTTCAACTCTTTCAATTCTGTTGGTGCCATTCTGTATGGAGCTATCGAAATAGGTGTAGGTCCCGGCACTAACTCAATACCGAATTTGACTTCTCTAATTGAAGGTAACTCCGGTAACTCTTCTGAAACACATCTAGAAACTCACTTTTCACATGCACAGATTCAACTTTCCTTTCTGACACTTTTGTATCAATCACGTATGCCAAATAAACTTCACACCCCTTTTTCACATAGTTCATAGCTTTCATTACAGTTACAACATCTGGTAATCCTTTCATATCACTAGACTCAATTCAAAATATCTCACCATTTTGACTCTTCAATTCAACATTCTTTCTCTTACAATTCACAATGGCATTATGCAAAGTGAGCCAGTCCATTCTCAGAATTATGTTAAATTCATCAAATGGTAGCAAAATTAAATTGATCGGGAAACATAAATCATGAAACATCAATGGGAAATTCTTGCAACACCTTATTCACCAAAACACACTTGCTTAAGGGGTTTGATACTATAATCACAAATTCAGTAGACTCAATAGGTAGAGTTTTATTCGATACTAAATTCATACACACATAAGAATGAGTCGATCCTGGATCTATCAATGCAATGACATCAGTATCAAATAAAGTGAAAGTACCAGTGATCACGTTTGGAGATGATGCTTCCTCTCGTGCACGTATAGCATAGGCTCGGGCAGGTGCTCTCGCTTTTGACCTCACAGCTGTATCAGTTGTTCCTCTCTAGCTTTCGCTCATAATTTTAATATTTCTGGGTGGTCTACCCTTTGTTATCACATTACTCAGTCTTTCATTCTGAACATTTTCTTCTTCGACCATCTTTGGGCAATCCCAGATGAAATGATCCCGGGATCCACACTTATAGCATGTTCTATTGTTATACTTACCCCAGCATTCTCCCACATGTCGTGTCCCACATTGTCTACATTGGGTTTGTTACTCTTAACACTACCAACACTTGTTTCATTCGGAGCTTGTAACATCCTGAATTAATGGGTTTATGCGTTTAGTGTAATGATATGTTTAATATGTTAATTTAAGGGATAGGGGTCCAAATTGGGCTCAGGACTAGGCAAAGGCCTTGGTTAAATTGTCTGATTGGGCATTATAGAGTTAAAAGGTGTTAATTGTGTTTAAAATACCAATGTGGGCTTGTGCTCCAACAATAGGTGGCGCTGCAAGGGAGTTAAAAGGTGGCGTCACTAACAGTTAAAGAGGCCCAAGTTTTGGCCGCAAGGAGCCTATGTTTTTGGGCCATTTTCAGCACTTAAAAGGGAGCAAGGGGTGACGCCACAACAAGGGTGTAAGGGGCACAAAATTAAGTTCTATGGAGCCAAATTCTCTTAATTTAAGTAAGCTAAATTCGGCATTAGGGCTAGGTGAAGTGGACGGCAACAAGGCTCAAAAATAGGAGGATTTACTTGGATTTTATAATTGATAATATAGAAGATAAAATGGAGAAAAGATAAGAGCTATCAAGGAAAGGTGATGGCCGAAAATCCACCACCTAGAGGAGTAAAGAATTCGGCTACTTCATGAAAAAAAGGGGTGCCAAATTTTCCCTTTTTATTAGTTTTATTTTTAGTTATCAAGAAGGGTACTTTTGATTTTTTGATAGGAGTGTCGAAATTTCTATAAATAGGGGGGATATCTCATTAATTTTGGCATTTGAACCCTAATTTCTTCTTCTTCTATTGTGACAAAATTCTTAGTCTCTCCCTCTACAATTTCTTTTCTTTAATTTCTTCAAAAGTCGAAACCTCTCCCTTCACTCTCTTTTCCGTTCTTTTCCTCTTGTGCCGATTTCTCTAAAAGTCAAAATCTCTATAGTTTTTTCTCTATTCATCCCATTTGTGAGTTGGTTCTATTTCTTCCAGCATTTAAATCTTCCTCATTGACATTGTCGAATCCTCTCCAGTGCTAGCCAAATTCCCTGTGTTAAAGTAAGTGTCGACTTCTGTTGGTTCTCATGTTCTATTTCAATTTTTGAAAGGCAAAAGACGAAAAGCTAATTGTTTAATGGTTCTATGTTGGGCGGCATTCTGGGATTTGAAGGAAACTTGGTCGTCTAGGTCTAAAAGCCAAAAATAGCTAGTCTCTAATTTTAGGATTTTAAGGTAAGGAGATTTTCCCTAGATTTTTACTAGATTCATTCATTATATGCAAGATCTAAACTTTATGATGAGGATTAACGATCATATATTGTGATAGTAGTTCTGACAAGGACTTATGATGGAATTAAATATGGATCAGGCAAAGGAGAGAATCCCTAAGTTTAAGAAACGAGCGGTATCCGCCATTCGAGATTGGCCACTTGGTTGTGGACTGGCTTCTGAACAACACCTTAGGCAGATAGCAGTTGTGTCGACTACGGATATCGTCGACATAAAAAGTATCATTTTATCGGTAATCAGGTGTGTAGATCTCTAACACACACTCTCTAATTGTAATTTATGTGTAGTGGGCTAAAAAGCTGGAAAGTACTTGTGTAGACAGTCGATTAAAACCCAAAAAGGGTTAGGCAAGGATGCCAGGTACGCAATCATAGAAATCTCTATGTATATTGAGACATATGAAAGCTTGTATGATGTTCTCTTTATGTATGTATGCATAGGGTGGGAATATAATATGAAAGGGGAAGTGCATGATGGGTCATATAGTGATTGGTGGTAGAAATCCCACGAATATAAACATGGGTCATATGGTGACCGGTGGTAGAAATCTCACAAATATAAATGTTAGGTCACACAGTGATCGGTGGCTATGCCACGTGGTGTGTAGCAGATGGAGGGTTGACTGTAGAAATCCCCAAGGTGTGATGGTTGGTACGGGTTGGTGTATAGAGGATGAAATTCTAGGATGGGTTAGGCCATTTATTATGTATTGTCTATCATGTATTATGATTGTTGCCTCTATGTATGGGCCAAGGCCCATAATGTGTTCGTGGGCCTTAGGTCAGTATGTTCAGGATTTATACACCGAGTCTTGGTGACTCACCGCTTTTCTTTTTCTCTACTCTTTCAGATGAGCAGTAGATCGTGGACATGGGAGCCAAGACGGACTCGAGGGTCCATCAAGTTTTTATTTTATAGATTAAGTTTGGTTTTCTTTTTTTATTATTTCTTTGGGACTATTTATGTAATAAGGCCTCATTAACTTAGACTTTGATTTTTTTTTATTATGTCGGGATTTGTAAAACTTATGTTTTTTTTAGTCTCCAAAATAAAATGAAATAATAAATGGGCTTTTCAACCCAATCAATGCAAGTAGTAAAGTTATTTATAAAATCTCACATTTAAGGGATTACTCGGCTAAAATAAACTAAGTTTTTCCAAAACTTTTCAGAGAAAAGTTTTCAATGTTCAACCCGTAGCATACTAGATCCGGTTGGAACTTATGGGCCAGGTTTGGGGTGTTACATTTTGGTATCAGAGCCCAGTTCAAAACTCAGCTGTGAAATGGGCCTAGGGTTGTTTTGTAAAGTTGAGGAGAATTTG
This sequence comes from Gossypium rotundifolium, assembly GCA_025506655.1. Lineage (NCBI taxonomy): Eukaryota > Viridiplantae > Streptophyta > Magnoliopsida > Malvales > Malvaceae > Gossypium > Gossypium rotundifolium. Next base: position 43,034,094 of record CP106730.1, read on the forward strand.
AACAAAACTTTAGAAGAAGATAGGGCCTTCGAGTCTACCGGCACCCGATCCACGCAGGTAAGTATTCTAACCCTTGATGTGATGTACTTGTTGGGTTGATGGGCTTGAGGGACGTAGACTAGTAGAATAGTAGCAATGGACTTTAGGCGTAGTTAAACAACTTTTCAAATCCATAAGACTTAATCCAACTAAACAAACCCGTGACCAAGTCGATGGGTTAGGGTGTGGCAACAGGCATATGCATGTCTAGGATTGGATACAGGAATAGCTTGGTATTTAAGCAGTCCTAGTGACTCACCTCTTCTTTTCTGGAATCCTACCTGGTGTGTAGTGACTGTTCACCTTAGCCACAAGGGCTTGTTGATAGGCCAAAATTTATAACTAAAACCCGAAAGGGACCAGTACCCCATTTCTTTTATAAAATTACTTATACGTCCTTGATTGTGTAAATTACCCAAAAGCCCTAGGTTGAGGAAATTTACCAAGATACCCCTGATTTTGTTGAATGACCAAAATACCATTGATTGGAAAATTACCAAAGTACCCTTGTTGAGGAATTATTAAATTACCCCTAATTCACGAAAGTTACCAAAGTTGACAAAATTACCAAAATACCCTTATTTTGAAAAATCACCAAGAAACCCTATTATTTTGTTTTCAAAAAAAAGAAAAAAATATTACAAAATACCCCTGTAGGATAAATTACGAAAATACCCCTAAGTAGTGAAATAACGAAAATACCCTTATATGATGAATGTGAGTTCATGGATGTTGGTTGTATGTTGATGGTTGATTGTGTGTGACTCCTAGGACAAGGAGATGCAGGCTTAAAATTGAACTTGTTGCGAATTCGAAAGAACTACTTTCAAACCCACTATTCATAAGACTGTTCATGGTTAATTAGTGGAAGAAAACTAATAAATCATAAAATTTCTAATAAGATAAATTGTGAACGATAGGATGAGCACTAGAGGACGTGGTGTGCGTGGCCGAGGTAAAGGCAAGATTGCTGCGTCAGAACCCGTAGGGTCTGGTCATGAATCCGAGATTAAGGTACCAGTGCCACCAGCTGTGGAGGCAAAATTTCAAGATCAGACGACCGGAGATGATGCTGTATCTCAGGCTATGTTAAGGGTTTTGGAGAGAGTTGCTGGAGCAGGTATGGGCACAGGAGCCCAAAAATCTGTACTGGAGCGACTTAGGAGCAATGTGGCAGAAGTGTTTAGAGGAATCTCTAGTATAGCCCCGAGCTCGACTGAGTATTGGTTAGAGGCGGTTGAACGCATAATGGATGATCTGGACCTCACGGAGGAAGAGAAATTAAAAGGGGTTATATCTCTTAAGGGATGAAGCCTACCAATGGTGCCTCACGGTTAAGGATGGTATGGTGGCTGACTGCATCACATGGGAGTTCTTCAAAATAGCGTTTCAAAATAAGTACATTGGATTGAGCTATGTGGATACGCAGCGCAGAGCATTCCTGAACCTGGTTTAAGGAAGTAGGTCCGTAGCGGCGTACGAAGCAAAATTCTTACACCTAAGCCATTATGTTCGAGGGATAGTGGCCACGAAGCATGAGCGATGTGTCCGGTTTGAGGATGGCCTGAAAGATGAATTACAGGTGTTGATAGCTCCGCAACGAGAATGGGAATTTGTGGTACTTGTGGAAAAGGCTAAGATAGCGAAGGAGTTGGTGGAGTTGAAAGCGCAGATTCAGGAGTTGTTGGTTAAAGGGTTTATTCGACCTAGTGTGCCACCGTGGGGAGCACCGATTTTATTTGTCAAGAAGAAGGATGGGTCAATGCGTATGTGTATTGACTATCGCCAGTTGAATAAGTTAACGATCAAGAACAAGTACCCGTTGCCAAGGATCAATGACTTGTTCGATAAGTTGAAGGGGGCCTCAGTCTTTTCAAAGATATATTTAAGGTCGGGGTACCATCAGCTTGAGGTTAAGGAGGCTAATATTCATAAGATAACCTTTAGGACTCGCTATGGTCACTATGAGTTCATGGTGATGCCATTTGGGTTGACCAACGTGCCAGCAGCGTTCAGGAACATGATGAACTGAGTGTTCCAACCCTACCTAGATCGGTTTGTCATGGTTTTTATTGATGACATCTTGGTTTATTCAAGATCGGGAGAGGAGCATGATACACATCTATGAATGGTTTTGCAGATTCTAAGGGAAAAATGGTTGTATGCCAAATTCAGTAAGTGTGAATTTTCGCTGAAGAAGGTTACTTTTCTGGGGCACGTTATGTCGGCCGAGGGGATTAGGGTTGACCCTCGAAAAATTGAAGCGGTGTTGGATTGGAAGCCACCCAAGTCAGTGGCAGAGATTCAGAGTTTCCTTGGTTTTACCGGATACTATCAAAGGTTTGTTGAAGGATTCTCCTTAATTGCAGCACCGTTGACTAAGTTGTTACGGAAAGGAGTTCTGTTTGTTTGGTCTGATAAGCAGCAAGAGAGTTTCGAGCAGTTAAAAAGAATTTTGATGGAGGCTCTGGTGCTAATTCAACCGAGGCTGGGAAAGAATTCGTGATTTAATGTGATGCATCACACACGGGATTAGGGTGTGTGTTGATGCAAGATAGAAAGGTTGTAGCATATGCATCTCGGTAGTTAAGACTGCATGAAGCAAATTATCCCACCCATGACTTGGAGTTGGCATCGGTGGTTTTTACTTTAAAGATTTGGAGGCATTATCTTTACGGGGAGAAATCTGTCATTTTCACTGATCATAAGAGCTTGAAGTATCTTTTGACTCAAAAGGAGTTGAATTTAAGGCAGAGGAGGTGGATCAAGTTGTTAAAAGATTATAACTGCTCGATCGAGTATCATCCGGGTAAAGCTAATGTAGTAGCGGACACTCTAAGTCGTAAAGTAATCTCTGACTTAGGAGCAATGTTTGCTCACCTTAGTCTATATGATGATGGAAGGTTGCTAGCTGAACTGCAGGTGAAACCCTCATGGGTTGACCAGGTTAAGGAGAAGCAGCAGACGGATGAGTTGTTGAAAGAAAGGTTTCCGGTAGGGTCAAGTGATGAATCAACAAAATTTAGTGTTGATAAGGATGGGCTGTTATGTTTCCAAGGGAGAGTATGCATGCCGAGGGATCTTGAGTTGAGGTGAAGGGTTTTGCAAGAAGTGCATGGTAGTCCATACACTATGCATCCCGGAGGGAGTAAGATGTATCGAGACTTACGGGAGCATTTCTTGTGGCCAAACTTAAAACGGGAGGTGACTGATTTAGTGGCCAAGTGTTTAACCTATCAGCTGGTCAAGGCAGAGCATCAATTACCCTCAAGGTTATTGCAGCCAGTGATGATTCCCCAATGGAAGTGGGAAAGGATCACAATGGACTTTGTTAGTGGGCTACCCCTCACACCTACTAAGAAAGATTCGGTTTGGGTGGTTGTGGACCGTTTGACGAAGTCTGCTCACTTCATACCAGTGCGGGTCAATTACTCTTTGCAAAAGCTGGCTAAGCTATACGTAGCAGAGGTGGTAAGGTTGCATGGAGTATCGGTAACGATCATATCGGATAAGGACCCTAGGTTCACCTCGCGATTTTGGAAGGCATTACATCAAGCACTGGGAACGAAGTTGGATTTCAGTACAACATTTCATCCTCAGACCGATGGACAGTCTGAGTGGGTTCAAGCCTTGGAGGACATGTTGAGAGGGTGTGCCATTGATTTCAGAGGTAGTTGGGAGGAGTTCTTATCGTTAGCAGAGTTTGCTTATAACAACAGTTACCAGTCAAGTATTCAGATGGCACCCTACGAATCTTTGTATGGACGGAAGTGTCGTACTCCTAAATGTTGGACAGAATTAGGGGAACGTTGAATTTTGGGTCGGACTTGGTGGCCGAGATGGAAGAGAAGGTGGAAGTAATTTGGGCTAGACTAAAGGAGGCAAAAAATAGACAGATGTCCTATGCTGACTTAAGATGTAAGGACATAGAGTTTGCAATGGGGGACAAGGTATTCCTAAAAGTATCGCCGTGGAAGTAAGTGCTAAGATTCGGATATAAGGGTATGTTGAGCCCCAGATTTATCGGACCATATTAGGTGTTGAAGTGAGTAGGACCAGTGGCATAACAGCTTGAGTTACCTTTGAAATTAAGTCAAATTCATGATGTATTTCACATCTCTATGTTAAGACGTTATCATTTGGATCCATCTCACATAGTGCCTGTGGAGGAAATCGAGGTAAGACCCGATCTATCCTTCGAAGAGGAACCGGTGGAAATTATGGATCGTGATGTCAAGGTGTTGCGAAGGAAAATGGTCCCACTGGTTAAGGTGATGTAGCGGAATCATGGTTCTAAGGAGACTATGTGGGAACTCGAGGAAGCAATGCGGCAGCAATACCCCCATCTTTTCTGATCAGGTAATTTTGAGGACAAAATTTCTTTAAGGGGGTAGAACTGTAACATCCTGAATTAATGGGTCTATGCGTTTAGTGTAAGGATATGTTTAAAATGTTAATTTAAGTGATAGGGGTCCAAATTGGGCTTAGGACTAGGCAAATGCCTTGGTTAAATTGTCTGATTGGGCATTATAGAGTTAAAAGGTGGTAATTGTGTTTAAAATACCAACGTGGGCTTGTGGCCCAACAATAGGTGGAGCTGCAAGGGAGTTAGAAGTTGGCGTCACTAACAGTTAAAGAGGCCCAAGTTTTGGTCGCAAGGAGCCCATATTTTTGGGCCATTTTCGGCACTTAAAATGGAGCAATGGGTGACGCCACAACAAGGGTGTAAAGGGCCCAAAATTTAAGTTCTATAGAGCCCAATTCTCTTAATTTAAGTAAGCTAAATTTGGCATTAGGGTTAGGTGAAGTGGATGGCAAAAAGGCTCAAAAATAGGAGGATTTACATGGATTTTATAATTGATAATATAGAAGATAAAACGGAGAAAAGATAGGAGCTATCAAGGAAATGTGATGGCTGAAAATCCATCACCTAGAGGAGTAAAGAATTCGACTACTTCATGAAAAAAAGGGGTGCCAAATTTTCCCTTTTTATTAGCTTGATTTTTAGTTATCAGGAAGGGTACTTTCGGTTTTTTGATATGAGTGCTGAAATTTCTATAAATGGGGGATATCTCATTAATTTTGGCATTTGAGCCCTAATTTCCTCTTCTTCTATTGTGATGAAATTCTTAGTCTCTCCCTCTACAATTTCTTTTCTTTAATTTCTTCAAAAGTCGAAACCTCTCCCTTCACTCTCTTTTCCATTCTTTTCCTCTTGTGCCGATTTCTCTAAAAGCCAAAATCTCCATAGTTTTTTCTCTATTCATCCCATTTGTGAGTTGGTTCTATTTCTTCCGGCATTTAAATCTTCCTCATTGGCATTGTATAATCCTCTCCATTTCTAGCCGAATTCCCTGTGTTAAGGTAAGTGTCGACTTCTGTTCGTTTCTCATGTTCTATTTCGGTTTTTGAAAGGCAAAAGCTGAAAAGCTAATAGTTTAATGGTTCTATGTTGTGCGGCATTTCGAATTTGAAGGAAACCTGGTCGTCTAGATCTAAAAGCTGAAAATAGCTAGTCTCCAATTTCGAGATTTTAAGGTAATGAGATTTTCCCTAGATTTTTACTAGATTCGTTCATTATATGCAAGATTTAAACTTTATGATGAGGATTAACGATCATATATCATGATAGTAGTTTTGACAAGGACTTGCGATAGAATTAGATATGGATCAGGCAAAGGAGAGAATCCCTAAGTTAAAGAAATGTGCGGTATCCATCGTTCGAGATTGGCGACTTGGTTGTGGACCGGCTTCTGAACAACACCTTAGGCAGATAGCAGTTGTGTCGACTATGAATAGCGTCGACATAGAAAGTATCATTTTATCGGTAATCAAGTGTGTAGATCTCTAACACACATTCTCTAATTGTAAGTTATGTGTAGTGGGCTAAAAAGCCGAAAAGTGGCTGTGTAGATAGTCTATTAAAACCCAAAAAGGGTTAGGAAAGGATGCAGCACATAATCATAGAAATCTCTATGTATATTGAGACATATGAAAGCCTGTATGATGTTCTCTTTATGTATGTATGCATGGGGTGGGGATATAATATGAAAGGGGAAAAGTATGATGGGTCATATGGAGACCGGTGGTAGAAATCCCATGAATATACACATGGGTCATATGGTGACCGGTGGTAGAAATCCCACAAATATAAATGTTAGGTCACACAGTGATTGGTGGCTGTGCCACGTGGTGTGTAGCGGATGGAGGGTTGATTGTAGAAATCCCCAAGGTGTGATGGGTGGTAAGGGTTGGTGTGTATAGGATGGAATTCTAGGATGGGTTGGGCCATTCATTAGGTATTGTCTATCATGTATTATGATTGTTGCCTTTATGTATGGGCCAAGGCCCATAATGTGTTTGTGGGCCTTAGGTCAGTGTGTTCAGGATTTATACACTGAGTCTTGGTGACTCACCGCTTTCCTTTTTCTCTACTCTTTCAGATGAGCAGTAGATCGTGGACATGGGAGCCGAGACGGACTCGAGGGGCCATCAAGTTTTTTTTTATGGATTAAGTTTGGTTTTCTTTTTTTTTTATTACTTCTTTGGGACTATTTATGTAATAAGGCCTCCTTAACTTAGACTTCGATTTATTTTTGTTATGTCGGGATTTGCAAAACTTATGTTTTTTTTTAGTCTCCAAAATAAAATGAAATAATAAATGGGCTTTTCAACCCAATCAACGCAAGTAGTAAAGTTATTTACAAAATCTCACATTTAAGGGATTACTCGGCTAAAATAAACTAAGTTTTTCCAAAACCTTTCAGAGAAAAGTTTTTAGTGTTCAACCCGTAGCATACCAGATCCGGTTGGAACTTATGGGCTGGGTTTGGGGTGTTACAGAGCTTGAATTCGTAAACTAGTACTCTGTCTCAAACGATCTTTATTTGGATGTCCAAACGAGGCATTTGAACGATTGCTTGCATCTTTATATCTCTTTGCTGAAGAGTGAGAGAACTTATTCATCGATCTCTTTCTTTCATCACGAGCCTCAGAATCAGCTTTCTTCTTTTCTTTACCGAGCTCCTCAGCTTTGTATGCTCTTTCGACTAATACAACAAATTCATTTATATCCAGTATTCCAACCAACAACTTAATGTCTTCATTCAATCCCTCTATAAAATGTTTACACATAGTAGGTTCAGTAGAAACACATTCCCTTGGGTATTAACTTAATCTTATGAATTCCCGTTCGTACTCAGTAACAGACAAACGCCGTGTTTCAGCTCTAAAAACTCCTTACGTTTCTAATCAATAAAGCGTTGACTGATATACTTCTTTCTAAACTCAGATTGAAAGAAGTCCCAAGTTATTCTCTCCTCAAAACTACAGATATCAATGTTTTCCACCAATTGTAAGCCGTGTCTCTCAACAAGGAAAGTACACACTTAATGCACTCTTCAGGGTTCATCGACATCTCATCAAATACTCTGATTGTATTTTAAAGCCAAAACTCGGCTCTGCTCAAAGATCGCCATCACCGCGCCCTAAACTCTTCAGCCCTATACTTGCGAATCTTATCTACAGGTGGTTTATTCAATCTATTTGGATCTACAACTTGTGGCACAATAGGTACTTGCAGGGGTGGAGGTTGTGGAGCAGTCGAATTTGTTCTAACAAATTTCGAAAACCATTCACTCATCATACGGAAGAAGGCTTGCTTAGCCTCACCTCCCTCACCACTATCATTCAGCCTTGATGTGGGTCGGTGTCCCTTGAGTGAGAGTAGGCGCATTACTCTTTACATCATCAGCAACTGCTCGATCAGGATCCATTACTATATTAAAACACATTTCAACTGTCAGATTTCATCACACTATCGCAATTTCACAATATGGCATGTATAGCTAGACTGACACACGCTACGTTAGTTTGAGAATCAGCTAAATCATAGCTCTGATACCAATGAAATGTAACACCCCTAACCTAAGACCGTCGTCAGAATAGGGTTTAGAAGCATTACCGAACAATAAGATTATTTTACATCGCATTTATGACACAAAGTCAATTATCATCAAACACATTCATATGCAATCATAGTGTCCCTTAAATGAGTCATCAAGACTCTAAACATGCTTATAAACTGAGTCGAGACTAAATCGAAACACATATAAAATCTCAGGATAAATTATAACTTTTCTTGAATACATGGGAGACACGCCCGTGGGGATAGGCCGTGCGTCTCCCACGGCTACATGACACACCCATGTGACCTCCCTGTGGTTACTTCTGCCAAAATCAACACGGCTAATGAGCATGCCCGTGTGCTATGGTCGTGTCCTATAAGGTCATATTCTGCCATTTCTCGCATGACTTGAAGGCACGCCCATGCCATGGCCGTGTGCAGTTATGCCACAATCTGCCAATTTACCCACGGTCTGAGGCATGCCCGTGTGCCCCAACCGTGTGACATTATAGGTTATTTTGGAAAGTCAAAATGCCACCCATAAGGGTCCAACCTACAAGCCCTACAACCTAAACATTTCATGCTTTTATTATCACCATAAACATACCAATATTGTCATTCCACTCATGCATCCAATTTCAACTATATTTATACTAAATTCAATACCAATACTTATTCTATCACAAGTATAATTCATTCCCAATATCACTAACCCTTATTAGCCTTTATCAACACAAAGTTACCACTTGATAGCAATTTATCAATCCACTAATCATGCCAAAAAAATGCATCACACATATCACATTCATTCATGCCCAACCTATCACATATCTAGCCACATCTCATGGCTAATTACAATCTCAAACATAATTCAATTAACTAGCCTATACATGCCATATTCTAGCTTTATACATCTTCCCAAAAGTACCAAAATAGAATGTCGATAGTGTGATTGAGAAGCTGACGATCCCAGATCTGAGCTAGCTTTACTAACACTGCAAGGAAGAGAAACAAATCACACAGTAAGCTTTCCAAAGCTTAGTAAGTTCGATATACAATACTATATCTCATTAAACCAAACTAAAGTAAGTATTAAGCATCACATAAATCAGTTATCTCACATTCATATCATCTCATTCATATCTAAAATACACATTCATTCGACCATAGCTTGTTTATAATTCATCAACCACAAAGGTTAATTACATACCTTAGCTAACACTTAGTTATTCTACCTTCAAGCTATTCAATGCTCGATATTACATGTTGATCTTCATTTGATATTTGTTCAAAGTAATCGCACACTCAGTGCCACATACATATTCGAAGTATAATTGTTATCGCACACTTAGTTCCTATTCTTTTAACCTACTCGTCTCGATGTTGCACACACAGTGCCAATTCAATAAGCTGAAGCTTTTATAACATCGCACACACAGTGCCGTTCATTTCTATTTCGATTTCAATTACGCACACTTAGTGCCATCAACTACAATCGTGCACATTGAAACTCATTTTCATACACATGAACTTAGTTATTTCATATTTATAAAACATAACTCAAATACATGTATGATATCTGAACTTACCTCGGACGTCGAACTATCTATACAGTTGATTAATCGAGCACTTTATCTTTGCCTCGATCTCGATCCGAACCTCTCCTCTCTTGGTCTAAACACATTCAAATTCACTCCATTCAATCATCAATTCATTCATTTTAATCCAAACACACATATTTAGGGCATTTTACAAAATAGCCCTCACATTTTCACATTTTGACACTTTAGTCCCTATCTCACAAAATCATCAAATACTCAAAATTTCATTAACTATGCTTAGGCCGAATTCTCCTTAGTCTCATAGGAGTCCACACATTTCATTTATTTCACATTTTAATCCTCCAATTTCTCATTTTCATAATTTAGCTCAAATTACTTAATTTCACTGAAATTTCAAATACAAACTATGTTAACCCAACATTAAACTTTTATAATCTACTAACTATCATCACAAAGATCATATATTCAATAATGGCATATCTCAAAATCACCATCATTTTCTAAAATGTAAGTATGGGTTAGCTAGAGTACAAAGCAACGATTAGGAAAACGTAAAAATTATCAAAAATCAAGCTAAAATCACATACCAATTTGTGCCTAAGCTTGCCGAAACTTCAAAGCTTCCTAGCCCTTCTTTCTTTTCTATTTTCGGTGAGTAATAAGATGAATACTCATCTTCTTTCATGATTTGTTTTACTAATCTATTATTATTAATTCAATTACCATGTTAGCCTTGAATAAAAACATATTATAATACATTTTACTTGGTTAAAATGTCCATCCACCATCCACTAAGTACATATTGGTTAAATTGCATCATAAAGCCTCCATATTTAAAAGACAGCAACACTTAGATACTTATAAATCAGCACATAGCTTTTACTCTTTATGTGTTTAGGTCCTTTATCTTAATTCGACCCTAAAACGATCAGATCATCACACAAAATTTTCACGCAGACTATGTCTCATACTATTCACACAGAAAATAGTATTAAATTAACATTTTGACCTCAGATTTGTGGTCTCGAACCACTATTCTGACTAGGGTCTAAACTGGGCTGTTACAAATTAATACTTCGTGTAGGTGATGACATGATTAAACTCCAAGCACGTCATTCTGACAGAATATCTAGTGATCAAGATGATTCAAGTCCTGTTAATGTAAGTGAACTTAATGTTAAATCTTCTTTGCAGGAAATCCTTCAGGAAAAGATGACAAAGCCATGGTCTAGCTCTCATATTGAGAACAGAACTATTCATAAGGAAAGAAGACTACAAATCGATGAACTAGATGAATGGCGGACACACGTCAAGAAGAAATCGAGAAAACATGATGAACCAAAGCTATTCTATGACAAGCTTAAGGATGAGACAAACCAATTTAATATCAGGGATCAGGTACTATTGGATAAAACAGACCCTCAAATCGCCACTTCATACCTTAATACAAACGGAGCGATCCCTTTAACGGTACTCAATGTCTTCCCATACGGAACAGTCGAGGTAACTAATCTTAAGTTCGGTACTTTTAAGGTAAACACTACTCGACTCAAACTGTATATTTATAATAGAACCGATAGCAGAAGAAAGGAGTGTCAACTCCTTGAACCACCATGAGTATGAGAATGGAATGTGAGTCTAGCTTAAGACTTTAAACGAGCACTTCTCGGGAGGAAACCTGAGCACTAACCTCGTTAATGTCCATATTTTGATCTTAGCATCTAACTAAAAACTAACCAAATTACAAAGCGCAGGTTTCTCTACCCATACGGCCTTGTACACGGGCGTGGCCATGGCTGCATGGACACCACCTAGTAGGTACACCGGCATGGCAGAGATTGTGCAGGAACAGAACGAAAACTTCCCCTAAAACATGGGCTGCGACAAAATGCCACGGCCGTGCGATGCGACCGTGGTGGACACTGACTAAAGAACACGGTATGCGATAACCTCACACGGGTGTGCCTTAAGACCGTGGGTGATACTAAGTAAATGACACGGTGTGCAACACGCCCGTGCCTATAAGCCGTGGTTGATACTGACCAATCAACATGGGCGTGGAAACCTCTGCACAAGCATGGGAGAAAAGAACAAAGTATCAGACGAATGTGCGATTCGACTGTGTGACCTAACACGCCCTGGGCACAAGGGTGTGGGCCGCGACCATGTGTCCCAATCTCTATTTAAACCCCCTTCTTTTGCTCACTTTCTGCCCAAAATCTTTCTTCCCCAAAGCTTCTTGCTAAGATCTTCTCCCCCCAAACCCTAGCCACCGCACCTTTTTTCGACCACCACTCTCCTCCTCTAACTCCATCTGAAACACCCCAAACCCGGCCCACGAGCCTTGACCAGATCTGGTATGGCCCTCGGCGTAAACCGATTCAAATTCTTTTGTTACTTAAGAAAACTTGTGTGATTTGGAAGAAAGATCATTTTGGGTTGGGCTTGAGTTGAAAACAAGTTTAATTCATTGTTAAAAATCATTTACTTTAGGTGACAAAACATTTGGGTTTTGTTTTTAAAAAAATGATTTACTTAATCTTTTAATAAAATGAGGTTTGTAAGCTTAACAAATAAAAACAGAATAAAATATCCCTACTAAGGCCTTATTACATCAAATAATTCCCAAAATTTAAATAAATCATAAACACTTAAAGTAAAATAGTCCAAATAAAAGAAATCTGAACTTCACATGGCCTCCACTAAGCATCTGTCTAACCCGATCCATCACTGATCGTCACCTAAAACATGTTCCCACAACGGGGTGAGTCAAACAGACTCAATGTGTACACAAACACTAAGTCTTAACAAATTCAGGCATAACAAATCAAATTCATACGTATCATAATTTCACATTTAATGATTCAAGATAATGATGCAACCCAAACCCAAACCTAGATGCCATCCGCTACATATCCCCGTACCAACCTGCACACCGTGGGGACTACTAAGTCAACCCTCCATCCGCTACACACCATCGAAGGCGTCATTGCAATGACGTGCTCATCGCCTATATAAAATTCGTGGCATAGCCACTCAGATAATTGTGTCATGAGACACCACATTCGAGATAATGTAACCGGGTTACCACATTCGATAATGTGACCAAGTCACCACATTCGGATAATGTGACCAAGTCACCACATTTAGATAATGAGACCAAGTCATCACATTCACTTCCCTTTCTCAAATAACTCAATGCCCCATATTATTCATATCATGCATATCATACTTAAATTCACATTCGTGTCACTTTTCACATGTTAAGTATAACATATTTTGTAATCCTAGTAGGAGTAGGAAAACGCACTGAGTACTTTGTACCATAACATGGTACTTTAGCCACATTCTTATACTTTCATATTAACACATATATCAAGTTTAAGCCAAAATCTATTAAGATTAGTGTGGGGTGCACACGGTACCTTAGCCTTGTTCTTACACTTTCATATTAACACATTTAATTTAAAACATAGCCATGAACGATTAAAACTTAGGGTAGGGTACACACCGATTCACTTAACAATTTCACTTGAAATCCAAATTGATCTACTACCTTAGATTTTAATGCCTACATTCTACCAACATGGTAATATTTAGCAAAGGCCTATTCACCATAAAACCAAATCCTAGTAGGATTTGTGTACTTACCTTTATGCCAATTGAATAAAAAATCAAATCCCGAAAACTTGTATTCTTCCCCCTTTGAAATCGGCTACTCACTAGATCCCTTGAATTGGTCAGCTTAAAACACATAATAATAGATCTACTACAAAAATAGGGTCTTGGCGAATATTCATAGTCACTTACCTTAAGGATCTTAAATCCCAAAATTCACCGAATAACTAGGAACATGCGGCCTATGGTGTACCTTCTGAAAAGAACTTTTCCTTCCATGATTCGCCAAGATTAATAATCAAAATTAGTCCCTAAATTTTGATAAGTCTAAAATATAAAAGAATGGAAACTAAACTTGGATCTTACCCTTATTTGAAGAAATTGATTGCACCTTCGGTTCAACCTTGAGAGATTCTAACAATGGCTAAATGATGCTCTCACAACTTTCGCTTTTGGAGAAATTAGAAAGAAAAGAGAAGGAAGAATAAAAGCAGTAGGAATTTTAGCAGAGAGGAGAATCGCTAAGAAATTTGGCAAAGGAAGAGTGAATGAATGAATGAATGGCCTTCTTTCCCTTTTATAGCCGAAATTACTAGGCTAGAGTCCCCTACTTGGCCACCACTCTTCCTATGTGATAATTATCACATTATCAAAAGAATTAATCCAATAATTATCTCCTAATTAGCCAAAATTCTAAAGGAAATAAAACTCCTCTTTTAAGAGCCCACACGCCGTCCACCTCTCTGCTCTTTGTAGCAAAATAAGACTTCTTTTATTTGCTTCCTAAGTGACTCGATCCCTGGCTCAAATACACTTGCATGTGGCGCCATTTCCATGGGCCCTAAGTGGCATCTCCAAGCCACTTTTCCAAGCCCAATTGTGTGTCAAATTTCACATACTTTTTCTTTTAAGGCCACCTTGCCTTAATTTCCTCTTTTAAACTTTAAAACTCGACATTTCTAAGTCATTTCTAAGTTTCCAAAAATTTTTGTTTGGCTCTTTAAACTTGACATTTCCTAGGTTTCCAAAATGTTCACTTTCCTCTTTTAACTTAGGTTTCCAAAATGTTCACTTTCCTATTTTACTTAGGTTTCCAAAATATTAACTTTCCTCTTTTTGAAACTTAACATTTCTAAATCATTTCCTTACATTTCCTAGTTTCCAAAAATGTTCACTTTGAACTTAACATTTCCTTACATTTCCATTCATTTCCTTACATTTCCATACATTTCCTTACATTTCCATACATTTCCATACATTTCCTTACATTTCTATACATTTTCATACATTTCCATACATTTCCTTACATTTCCAAGGTTCTAAAAATGCACACCACACATTCATATCATGGTAAACATTCTATTTCATAAGATTAAGCAAAATGCACACAATGGGATTCAACCTCTTCCTCAAAGTACTTCACTTGATGCCATAACCCTTGCACCTTATGTGGCGCCCCTTGCCACTTTTCCACATCACTTCTTATTTTTAACTTAAAACCAATAATTGTCCAAAGCTTTCTTCCATCCTAGGATTTTAAAAACCCTTAATTCACTTCCAAACACTGTCAAAACCTACTACTCATAAATTATGCACAAACACATAACCCCTAATCTAGGATGTTACAGTTCTACCCTCCTTAAAAATAATTTCGTCCTCGAAATTACTTACTAACAGTCGTACAATCCTTCTCACCAAGACTATGCTTACGCCAAGACTCGATTTTAATAGAACCATCATACTTTCCAGGCACAATCTCTAAGTTCCGCCCCTCGAACTCATTTCTAACGTCGCGATTTGATCGATTAAGAATTTTATGTATTAAAAATTTTGTTTCACCGATTAACATGAAGAAATTTTATGGAAAGAATTTTTAGAAGTGGTTCTTTCGCATTCATACATGCACATGCCTTTACATTCATCCATCAATCAATTATGAACTTTCGCTCATTCGGAGAAATGTTGTAGTTTTCATTGTTGTTGTTTTTCCACTACCCGTGGGTATTTTCGTAATTTGTCCCTCAGGTATTTTTTGCAATTTATCGAAATAAGGTTCCTTGGTGTTTTTGGAAATGAGGTATCTTGGAAATTTTGCATTCTCGGGGTATTTTGGAAAATTTTGAAATTGAGGGTATTTTGGTAATTAACCCGTGAATTTGTAAATCTTAATAAATCATGATATTTTGGAATTTACAAAACTTGAGGGTTGTTTTAAGAATTTGTTTTCCAAATCGGTGTTGTTGCAAAATTTTTTTAAGATCGGGGTCGCTCGTAATTTTGTAACTCGTGGGTATTTCGGTAATTTGTAGGGTGGGTAATTTCGTAATCTTTTCTAAAATCAGGTATTTTGTCATTTTGTAAATTAGGGTTTTGGACATTTTATAATGTAATGAAATTTTGATAGAACTGTAGGTATTTTGAAAATTTCATAAACCAAGGCATTTTGTAATTTTACCAATAGGGGTATTTTGTAATTTTATAAATCTGAAATATTTCAAGAAAATTTTATAAAGATAATCTTTTTCAAATCAAGAAAATAATTTAGAAATTTAAAACTAGGGTTTCCATAAAATACGGCTAGTCCCTTTCGGGTTTTAGTTAGGGGTTTAGCCCGTGTATAAGTCCTCTTGGTTAGGGTGAACCGAGGCTACGCACTGTAGGATTCGAGTGGGAGGAGGTGAGTCACACTGATCGCTGAAATACCAAGCTCCCACTGAAACCAATCCTAGACATGCGTACAATGGTTGTCACACCCTAACTCGGCGACTTAAACACATGTTTGTTTAATTGTACATTAGAGTCTTATGTAATTGTTGGGGTAAACTAGTCCTAGGGTTTAAGTACTTATCATACTAATCTATGTTCCATTTCTACCCTTCTACAATTCATATCATAAATCACACAAGAGATAGGGGTACTTACTTGGTGGACTTCGGGTCGGAGACTTAGTGGGCCATGCTAGAAAAACCTGAAAATTTTTCGGAAAATTCCTTTTGGGCTTACTTTGGAAAACATTTTGACCTTAAACCCAAGGTCGAGAGTTTAAAACTGGGCTCTGATACCAAACTGAAACACCCCAAACCCGGCCCACGAGCCTTGACCGGATCTGGTATGTTCCCCGGTGTAAACCGTTTCAAATTCTTTTGTTACTTAGGAAAAACTTGTGTGATTTGGAAGAAAGATCGTTTTGGGTTGGGCTTGAGTTGAAAACAAGTTTATTCATTGTTAAAAATCCTTTACTTTAGGTGACAAAACATTTGGGCTTTGTTTAAAAAAATGATTTACTTAATCTTTTAATAAAATGAGGTTTGTAAGCTTAACAAATAAAAACAGAATAAAATATTCCTACTAAGGCCTTATTACATCAAATAATTCCCAAAATTTAAATAAATCATAAATACTTAAAGTAAAATAGTCTAAATAAAAGAAATCTAAGCTTCACATGGCCTCCACTAAGCATCTACCGAACCCGGTCCATCACGATCGATCACACCAAACATGTTCCCACAACGGGTGAGTCAAAGCAGACTCAATGTGTACACAAACACTAAGTCTTAACAAATTCGGGCATAACAAATCATATTCATACATATCGTAATTTCACATTTAATGATTCAAGATAATGATGCAACCCAAACCCAAACCTAGATGCCATCCGCTACACATCCCGCATCAACTCGCACCGTGGGGACTACTAAGTCAACCCTCCATCCGCTACACACCATCGAAGGCGTCATTGCAATGACGTGCTCATCGCCCATATAAAATTCGTGGCATAGCCACTAGATAATTGTGTCATGAGACACCACATTCGAGATAATGTAACCGAAGTTACCACATTCGAGATAATGTGACCAAGTCACCACATTCGGATAATGTGACCAAGTCACCACATTCAGATAGTGAGACCGAAGTCATCACATTCACTTCCCCTTTCTCAAATAACCCGAATGCCCCATATTATTCATATCATGCATATCATACTTAAATTCACATCTGTGTTACTTTTCACATGTTAAGTATAACATATTTCGTAATCCTAGTAGGAGTAGGAAAACGTACCTGAGTACTTTGTACCATATCATGGTACTTTAGCCACATTCTTACACTTTCATATTAACACATATATCAAGTTTAAGCCATAAATCTATTAAGATTAGTGTGGGGTACATACAGTACCTTAGCCATGTTCTTATACTTTCATATTAACACATTTAATTTAAAACATAGTCATAAACGTATTAAAACTTAGGGTAGGGTACACACCTGATTCGCTTAACAATTTCACTTGAGATCCCGAAATCGATCTACTACCTTAGATTTTTAATGCCTACATTCTACCAACATGGTAATATTTAGCAAAGGCCTATTCTACATAAAACCAAATCCTAGTAGGATTTGTGTACTACCTTAATGCCGATTGAATAAAAAATCAAATCCGAAACTTGTATTCTTCCCCTTTGAAATCGGCTACTCACTAGATCCCTTGAATCGGTCACTTAAAACACATAATAATAGATCTACTACAAAAATAGGGTCTTGGTAGAATATTCATAGTCACTTACCTTAAGGATCTTAAATCTCAAATTCACCAAATAACTAGGAACACGACCTATGGTGTACCTTCGGAAAAGAACTTCTCCTTCCATGATTCGCCAAGATTAATAATCGAAATTAGTCCCTAAATTTTGATAAGTCTAAAATATAAAAGAATGGAAACTAAACTTGGATCTTACCCTTATTTGAAGGAATGGTTGCACCTTCACTTCAACCTTGAGAGATTCGGCTATGGCTAAATGATGCTCTCACAACTTTCGACTTTTGGAGGAATTAGAAAGAAAAGAGAAGGAAGAATAAAAGCAGAGGAATTTCTTACAGAGAGAGGAGAATCGCTTAAGAAATTCGCAAAGAAAGAGTGAATGAATGAATGAATGGCCTTCTTTCCCTTTTATAGCCAAAATTACTAGGCTAGAGTCCCCTACTTGGCCACCATTCTTCCTATGTGATAATTATCACTTTATCAAAAGAATTAATCCAACAATTATCTCCTAATTAGCCGAAATTCTAAAGGAAATAAAACTCCTCTTTTAAGAGCCCACATGCCGTCCACCTCTCTACTCTTTGTAGCAAAATAAGACTTCTTTTATTTGCTTCCTAAGCGACTCGATCCTGGCCCAAATACACTTGCACGTGGCGCCATTTCCAGAGGCTCTAAGTGGCATCTCCAAGCCACTTTTCCAAGCCCAATTGTGTGTCAAATTTCACATACTTTTTCTCTTAAGGCCACCTTGCCTTAATTTCCTCTTTTAAACTTTAAAACTCGACATTTATAAGTCATTTCTAAGTTTCCAAAAATTTTCGTTTGGTTCTTTAAACTTGACATTTCCTAGGTTTCCAAAATGTTCACTTTCCTCTTTTAACTTAGTTTTCCAAAATGTTCACTTTCCTATTTTACTTAGGTTTCCAAAATGTTCACTTTCCTATTTTACTTAGGTTTCCAAAATGTTAACTTTCCTCTTTTTGAAACTTAACATTTCTAAATCATTTCCTTACATTTCCTAGTTTCCAAAAATGTTCACTTTGAACTTAACATTTCCTTACATTTCCATACATTTCCTTACATTTCCATACATTTCCTTACATTTCCATACATTTCCATACATTTCCATACATTTCCTTACATTTCCAAGGTTCTAAAAATGCACACCACACATCCATATCATAGTAAACATGCTATTTCATAAGATTAAGCAAAAATGCACACAATGGGATTCGAACCTCTTCCTCAAAGTACTTCACTTGATGCCATAACCCTTGCACCTTATGTGGCATCCCTTGCCACTTTTCCACATCACTTCTTACTTTTAACTTAAAAAACAATAATTTTCCAAAGCTTTCTCTTCCATCCTAGGATTTTAAAAACCCTTAATTCACTTCCAAACACTGCCAAAACCTACTACTCATGAATTATGCACAAACGCATAACCCCTAATCTAGGATGTTACACCATCCTTCCTCCCTTCTTCCCCAACCCGAAACCCTTTTTTTCCCTTTTTTTCCCCATTGTCTTTCTTTTTTCTTTTCCCTCTCCCCCTTTCCCTTATTCCTTCTTTACACTGCCACCACACCAGCCACCATCCGTGCCACCATTGGTCACTCTTTTTCTCCTTTATTTTGAATTCATAGTTATTTTCTATTATTTATTTCTATTATTTTGTTCTTATTCTTCATGCCATTTAGATTTAGCTTAGGGTGCCATAAGTTCATGCTTGTTTGCTTCATTGAGTCGATTTCAAAGGTTCGAGGTGTCACGAGTATCCTCCCACGTTCACCTCTGCCCAAATTTATCAGATTTCTTTTCATTGACTCCATCCAAAATTCAGGAAGTTTCACTTCTCTCCCTATCTTATGATTTTCTTACTATATTGTTATTATTTATTTTTGTGCGTTGAGGACAATGTACATCTTAAGTGTGGGGAGGTTAATTATAATATTATTATAAAATCCCTGAATTATGTCTTGTTCTTAAGTAAATTTTCTCATATTACTATTAAAATGAAACTTCTATTGACTTATGATTTTCATTAATATGTTTTGGATTAAGTCATAGGTAATTGTGCATTGATGGTTTAAACTTTGAGACATTAGAGAATCAAGCATGATAAGTCTATTTTCAGAATTAAAAATTTATTAGGTTGTTTCCCTAAATTTAAATATTACTTTGAAGTTTGAAATTTGCAAGGTTGACATCAAAAACAATAATTTTTATGAGATTTTGAGCCTTTTAGAATATATATTTTTCTTGCTCACTTTATTGGTTATGAGTGTGTCGATATTGATTTGTTATTCTAGAACTTGCTTCAATTATGCATGTTGAGATCACACTTTTGATTTGATATATTGAGATGATAAAGACACCTCGAATTTAACCCACTTACCCCAAAAAGCCTACCTTCATAATTAACCCCTAGTGAACCCCTTTGTTCCTAATAAACCGTTTCTTAATTTACCCTTAATATTAACCCAAGACCCATCCTTTTTGATTCATTGAGAATTTTTCCTTTTCTTTTAACTCCTTTTTGTCGAGATTTAATTTGAGCAGTTACCTAACTATGTTCTTTATTTTAGTTGTTAAATTCTTACTTGTTCTTATTCCTAAAAAAAAGGAAAAGAAAAGTTGGAAATACATTCATTATCAGTTCTATGAGAAGAAGTTCGTATTATTAGTGATAAGTTTTCAACTGATGTAATTATTTAGTATTAGTTCATTTTTTTCTAGTTAGGTAAATAGTCAATTCGATCTCGATTTTAACCTTTTTTTCGGCCTTTATCCACACCTTTAACCCAAGCCCCATTACAACCCTTTTAAAGACCTTTTGATTAGTGTATCATCTCATTTTATAATGGTGGAGACTTGATTTTCATGCAAGCCTATGGTAATAAATTTTCATGTTTGAATTTTGAGTGCTTAATCTTGAACCTTAAACACTTTAAGTGATTTTAATGAATCTTGAGTAAGGATGTCAACTCTTGTCAGTTTTGAATTAAAAGTGATTACTTAGGTAAGGGGAAACACCTAATTCTTGTGCTATAAAAATCTATGATTTAAATTGTTTGAATCTTTAGGACTCTTTTAGTTAAATTATCAATGAATGAATTATCTATGAATTATGATGAGACATTATTGATAAGAATTATAAATTGAGGAAGTTAATTTTAATTGTGAGTTGAGGATTTTGCTTGAGGACAAGAAAATTCGTAAGTGTGGGGATATTTGATAAACCTTAAATTATACATATTCTAATCCCATGCTTGGCTTATTTTTGCATGGATTTTCATTATATTTGATGAATTTGATGCTTCTAATCCTTTAATTTCATGTTTTACACTCAGGAGAGCTTAGGGACTTGAAAAGAATGAGAAACGGGGGGCCAAAAAGGGTCAAAATGGGCTTACCTTGAAAATTAACACGGCCTGGACTTTTGTCCACGGGTAGACCACACGGCCGTGTGTGGGGAGCAAAATCGAGCACGGCCTAAGATATCAGACACGGGCGTGTCCCTGCCAAACTCAAGTTTAATTCTATTCAAAAAAGGGTACTTGTGGGACAATAAAGGTGCTCCAAAGCCTATATAAACACCCTAGGGGAGAACCTAAAGAGGACGTGGAATAGAAATCAGAAAATACTCAAAGACAGCCATCGAGAGTAGCTTGGAAGAAGAATCTCCATCAAGATTGAGGATCTCCTATCAATTTCTCTTGAAGTTTTTGGGTTTTCTTTTGTTTTGTTGTTTCCTTTATTTTAAGATGTTTCCCTCTATTAGTATGAACTAAATCCCTTAAATACCTAAGGGGATGAAACCTAAGACAGGTCTTATTATTATTTGATTTATAAGATAAATACTTGTTCTTATTCTTAATTGGGAGTTCTTATTCTTGTTTTGATAACTCAGGTTATTGATTCAAGTTGAATATGGTTATTCAGAGGAGCAAAAGTCCTTGTTTAAGAGTAGATCAACACAATGAAGTAGAGTTGATTGCAACCCTAGAAATAGGGTGACATAAATCTACTAGATTAGAGTCAAATCTAATAAAGGAATCCATAGATCGAGTTAATGAGACAATAGGGGTTTTAATTAGTAAGATATTTCAATTAATCAACCTAGAGTCAGTTGTTTTTATTCTTGAAAGACATATTAACATAAATCAAGGATTTCTACGGATTAAGTCAAGTGAATAAATCGTATGAACTAGAATAATAAGTGAAGTCTAAGTGAATTCTTCCTTTGGTATTGCCTATCTCATATAGTTTTCTATAAGTATTTTCCCAATTCGTTCTCTATCATGCTTCTAATTAATTTTAGTTTAAAAGAAATCACTCCAATTCTTAGGCTAGATAATAAGAAGATAGTAATTACTAATACTCTTGGTCCTTGTGGATACGATATTTTCGGTCTTACCATAACTATACTATTAAACGATAGGTGCGCTTGCCTTTATTATGATTATAGTTTGTTAGAGACACATCACTTATCAAGTGTGAATAGATTTATTTCAGATGATATTAATTAGATGTTGACAGCCAAATATACTGAGGAGGAGATCTATTCAACATTGAAGGGGTTGTGGCCAACAAAGGCGTCAGGGGCTGATGGTTATCCGACTTTGGTTTTTCAAAAGTTCTGGCCTATTGTTGGGTGTGATGTCAGTTCATACTGTTTGGGGTTTTTGAATGAAGATATGACTTTTAATCCTCTAAATATTACTAATATTATTTTAATCCCAAAGATTTCCCATTCAATGAGTTAAATAAAATTTAAGCTAATTACTTTGTGCACACTTTAAAAGTGATTACTAACCGATTTCAAAAGGTTTTGGACAGTTGTATAGATGATGCTCAAAGTGCTTTTGTGTCGGGAAAGTTGATATCTGATAATGTGCTTTTGGCATATGAAGTATTGCACACTTTTAGGCAAAAAAGATTTGGGAGTAAGGGGTTTATGACATTGAAATTGGATATGAGTAAAGCATATGACCGAGTCAAGTGGTCGTTCCTAATGGAGATGATGGAACATATGGGTTTTGCCAACTTGTGGCTGGAGCTAATAATGAGGTGCATTACTTTTGTTTCTTAATCAACCACAATAAATGGGAAAGTTCATGAAATTTTTTCACTTTCTAGAGGCCTACGAAAAGGGGATTCATTGAGTCCATTTCTTTCCTTAATATGTAGCAAAAGGGTTATCGACTCTAATAAGACTGACTACGATGGAGGGTTTGATAAAACGGGTTAAGGTGAGTAGGAGGTGGCCTCAAATATCCCATTTGATGTTCACCAATGATTGTATCTTACTCAGAGAGGCGACTGAGAGGGGGCTAACTTTTTGAAAGATGTTCTAAGGAAGTACAAGGCTTGTTCTGGGCAAAGCATCAAATATGAAAAACTGACTGTGTTTTATAGTTTGAACACTCCTAAAAGGGAGAAGGAATTGGTTTCACAAATCATGGGGGTTAGATGTTTGACAGATCTGGAAAGGTATTTGGGGTTGCCGAATATGGTAGGGCAAAGGAAGAAGTTGTCGTTCTAGATTTCAAAGGATCGTTTTAAGAAGCGAATCGATAGTTGGCGTACGAGACAGTTGTCACGGGGGGGAGGAGGTATTCATTAAATTCATCTTGTAGGCTATTTTGACATGCTCAATGGCTTGTTTTTTGTTGCCAATGTAACACCCCAAAATAGGGCCTATGAGTTTTAGGGGTATTTTAGGAAATTTAGCCTTAGAGTGTTCAAAATTTTGCGACATGGTTTATCGGTAATTTTTTTACTATGGTTTTTAGAAAATTAAATCAAATTTGAAAAAGAGTTTTAAAGACCTTCAAATTTGAAAATTGAACTGATTTGTAAAAGAGTCAAAATTCAGAGTTTTTAATAGGCAATTAATCCATATTTTAAAAATCACCCTAATATCATTCCCCACTTATAAGTTTCACATTAGTCTTCTTCCCCTTTTATTGTTGTTGCCATCCTTTGCTTCTCTAAGCACTATATAATCGATTTTGATTCTCAAACTCCATACTCCTGATTTTTTTTACTTTCCCAACATTAAACCTTCATAAAATCTAAGAAAAACACCCAAAAACACCATAGTTTTCTCCATTGTCAAGCTTTCAGGTTTTTCGAGGTTGAGTATTTGGATTTCAAGTTGGTTATGTTAAAGGTTTCGATTACATGATAACTTAGTTTATGCTTATGTTTTGTATGCTTGTAATGAGTCCTTGGCTGATTTTTGGATGTATTTTTGTGTGAATTGGTTGTGTTGAAGTTTTGGATTTGATAGAAACTTCTACGAGTAGAGATAAAGGAAAGGAATGGATAGTTTGAGCTTTTGACTTTTCGACGAAAGCGTAATTGGTGAGTGTTTGGAATAATTGCTTGTGGACATGATTCAATACGTTTTTTGGGAATTTAGGAGTAGCCTAAACCCCTACTATAAAATTCAAGTGTATGTTTCTCATACCTATGTTATCTTGTGAACAATGTGTTTATGTGTTTGTGAATATATGAATTTAGATGAGATGCTATAACATGTGGTATGTGGTTATGATAACCATTGTGAAAGTGCAAATGTGTACATATTATGTATATCTTAGATGTTAGTGATAGCGTTTTGCTAAAGATACAAATATGCAGTGATAGTGCACGGATAATTGGTAAGTGATATGTGTTTGATTTTGGATACTTTGGCCTTGTGATCTTAAAACCGTTTGATATAGTTGGCATGCCATAAAATTGTGAGTACTCACCTATATGTATAGTGATTTTTGGCGTTGAGGCCTTAGGACATGTTGGAAGGATAAGGGAATGTGAGCTAAGCTCCATTCAACGGGACATGTGAGGGGAAATATAGAGAGTGTTAGCTTTATACTTCACTTTTGGGACATGTTTGACTCTATGAGTCTATGTGGTGTGTTGGAGATCCGTTTATCCGATGAGTGATGATAGAGCTCACTTTTATGTTTCATAGCTCAAGTGCCAAATTATCCTACATTATAAATATATGTGTATTATGATATGTGTTATATGACATGTGACCGTTATGCAAATTATTTATAAACATTTTTTTGAGTTTTATGTAATTATATGTGTAATATGATATACGCTGAAAAATGAATATCTTTACCATGTAAAAGAACTAGTAAATAATGCCCAAGTATATTATGACATTAAAGTTGGAACTATTGAGGTTGTGCCATGATAAGCCATAAAAGTAACATGTTTTTAATCTCATTCTTAATGCATTTTTGGATGATTTATTATGTGAATTAGTGAATTTGATGCTCATAATCCTTTAAATTCATGTTTCTATACTTAGGTAAGCATAAGGGAGCGAAAGGAGTGAAAAATGAGCCAAAATCGGGCAAAAAGAGTTGTTTCTAGGATCCACATGGCCTGGGCAATTCCACACAGGCTGGCCACAGGCCCATGAGTCAGCCCATGTCGATTTCGTACCCTACTTCCCTGGTACATGAAAAAACCCAAATTTTAGGGTTTCTGATCATTCTAAAGTCTATAAATACACACTAGAAGAGGACCTAAGAGAACACACAGAGTAGAACGAAGAAATTACTTGAAGGAAGCCGTAGGAATTAATTTAGAAGCAGGATCTCATTCAAGATTGAAGATCTCCATCGAATTTCCTTAGAAGTTTTTAGGTTCTTTATGTCTTGTTTTTTCCTTATTTTAAGATGTTTTCCTTTTAAATTATGAACTAAACTCCTTAAAATACATAGGGAGGATGAAACATATGATGGATCTTATTATTTAATTATTTGAATTACATGATAAATACTTGTTTTTATTCTTAATTATGTGTTCTTAATCCTTGCCTTAATATTTTCAGGATATTAATCCAAGTTTGATGTGCTTAATTAGTGGAGCAAAGTCCCTGCTTAAGAGTAGATCTAGCATAATTAAGCAGAGTTGATTCCAATCCTAGAAATAGAACGACATAAATCTGCCGAATTAGAGTCAGAGTTGATTCCAATCCTAGAAATAGAACGACATAAATCTGTCGAATTAGAGTCAAGTCTAATAAGGGAATTCATAGATCGAGTTAATGCGACAATAGGGGTTTTAATTAGAAAGAGATTTCAATTAATCAATCTAGAGTCAGTTGTTCTTAGTCTCGAAAGAGATATTAACATAATTTAGGGATTTCTACGGATCAAGACAAGTGAATAAATCGTTTAATTCAGAATCATAATAATAAGTGAAATCTAGGTGGATTCTTCCTTGGGTATTGTCTCTCTCATTGGTTTTCTTAAAGTATTTTCTCAATTTTATCTCTGTCACGTCCATAGCTAATTAGTTAGTTCAATTTTAAGTTAAGGCACATATTTAATTATTAGGCTAAATAATAAAAAATATAGTAATTACTAGTACTTTTAGTCCTCGTGGATACGTTATTCCGGACTCACCATAGTTATACTACTATTCGATAGGTGCGCTTGCTTTTGTCGTATTTTAGTTAGTTCGTGATGTCATCAAGTTTTTGGCGCTGTTTCCGGGGACTAAAATATTAGGAACACTTAATTTTTATTACTTTAGCCTTTTTTTATTTTTTATTGTAATTTATTTATTTTTATTTTAATTTACCAACTTTTCTTTTATTTGCTTCTGGCAAGTTCTTTTAGTTTATGACAAGATGAAACCCGTCAGGACCACTAGTATCCGACAGTGAGATCAGAAGTACAGCTCACAGAAACCTTAGAGAAGCGAGGCAGAGTCGACAGAGTACAATAGAAGAGCAAGATGAAGTTATTGTTATTACTGAGGAGATGGCTGAAAATTAGAATAATCAGTTACCTCCTGTGGTTACTGTAAATCCTGCTCCTCGTACTATGTACGATTATGCTAAGCCCAATTTAACTGGGGCTGAATTGAGTATTATTAGACCTGCTATTGCTGCAAATAATTTTGAACTAAAACCTAACACTATTCAAATGATTCAACAGTTTGTTCAGTTTGATGGTTTGCAGGATGAAGTCCCAAATACTTATTTGGCTAATTTCTTAGAATTCTATGACACTTTTAAATTTAATGGAATTTCTGATGATGCCATTCTCTTACGACTATTTCCCTTTTCATTGAGGAATAAAGCTAAAAAGTGGTTGAACTCGTTACCACGAGGTTCCATCACTACTTGGGAACAAATGACCGAAAAGTTTTTATTAAAATATTTTTCACCGCTAAAATGGAAAAGTTGAGGAATGATATCTCTTCTTTTGTGCAGATGGATTTAGAAACTCTTTACGATGCATGGGAGAGGTATAAGGACTTATTGAGAAGGTGCCCCCACCATGGGTTACCTCTATGGTTATAGGTTCAAACCTTCTACAATGGTTTGAACCCCTCAACTCGGTAACTAAACGATGCAGCCATTAGTGGGACTCTAAATAACAAAACACTTGAAACGGCTTACGAATTTATCGAAGAGATGTCACTGAATAACTATCAGTGGTAGGTCATGAGGACAAAGCCTAATAAAGCAGCCAATGTTTTCAACCTTGATGTGGTCACCTTGTTATCTAATTAGGTAGAACTTTTAAATAAAAAAATTGATGGTTTGTATGGTTCTACACAGGTACATCCGGTGATGCAGTGCGATACAAATGGAGGAGGGGTGAACAACACAGAATATCTATCCTACAACCCTAGCACAGAGAACGAACAAGTCAACTATATGGGTAACAATTCTAGACCTCAAAATAATCCCTATAGTAACACTTATAATATTGGTTGGAGGAACCATCCCAAATTCTCTTGGGGTGGTCAAGGTAATCAAAGACCACAACCTCCTTCAGGTTTTCAACAACCACCTTACTAGCAGGAGAAGAAATCGAACCTTGAGGAGATGCTAACAAAATTCATCTCGGTGTCAGAAACACATTTCCAAAACACTGAAACAACGCTTAAAAATTAGCAAGCATCGATTCAAGGGCTTAAGAATCAAATAGGTCAGCTTGCTAAGCTGATCTCAGAAAGACCACAAGGTAGCTTGACTAGCAACACCGAAACTAACCCAAGAGAGCAGCTCCATGCGATTATTGCTCTAGATGAAGAAGGGATAGTTGAGTCAAAACCAGAACCAAGGCAAGAAAGCGTGGTAAGTAAAGGTAAGGTCGATGAAAGGCAGAGTAAACAAAAACTAGTAAGTAAGGAGTATACACCTCGTGTGCCATATCCCAACACGACAAAGAAAGACCACACAAATGCACAATTCGGTAAATTTCTTAAACTTTTAAAAAAGCTGCGTATTAACTTACCGTTTATTGAAGCTCTTTCACAGATGCCAAACTAAGTTAAATTTTTAAAGAAGCTTTTGGGAAAAAATAGAAGTTAGATGATTTGTCCCACATCGAGCTAAATGCAGTGTGTTCAGCTATCTTACAAAATAAAATACCCAACAAATTGAAGGATCCAGTGAGTTTTACTATTCCTTGTTTAATTGGTAGTTTAAATGTAAATAATGCTTTTGCTAATTTAGGGGCAAGAATTAATGTCATGCCTTACAAAATGTTTAAACAGCTAGGTCTTGGGAAACCCAAACAAAATAGGATGAGCATTCAATTAGCAGATAAAACCATTAGATTTTCTAGGGGTATGGTTAAAGATGTACTCGTAAAAATTGATAAATTCATATTCCCAGTTGACTTTGTTGTCCTAGACATAGATGACAATAGTGATGTCCCTTTAATTTTAGGATGCCCCTTTTTACCAACTGCTAGAACTATCATTGATGTTGGTACAGGTGAACTCACAATTCGTGTAGGTGATGATACAACCATGCTCCAAGCTCGTGATTCGGTTAAGACATCAAGTAATAAAGATGATTATATAAATCCCGTTAATAAGACTTGTAACATCTCGATTTAGGGCCTAGTCATAATAGTGGTACGAGACCATAAATCTAAGTTATATGTATGAGTTTTTAAGGTTTATGCCATGTTGGCATGTTAGTGTGAAAGTTTCATGAAGCAATTTTGTGAAATTGCAGTTGAATTATCCAAAAGGACTAAATTGCAAAAGTTGCAAAATGTGAGATTCTAGAAGTTATTTGTATGAAATAGCTTTAGAATATCAATTAAAGGTCCTTAAATAGTAATTTTCCCAATTTCTAATTTTTGGACAAAATTAGGCATGGATGAGTTAAAATAGAAAGTTTGTCAAAAAGGGCATTTTGGTCATTTGGCAATTAAATGATTAAAATGGAAAAATATGATAGAATTTCATTCATCTTCTTCTCCAAGGATGTCGAAATTTTCAAGAAGCCATTGTTAGGGCTCTTCAACTTTTCAAGGTTGCTAGTAAGTGCATCTAAGCCTAGTTTTTGATATTTTTCGTATTTTTGATGTCCTAGTAACATGAGAAAGCTATTTGTAGCTATATGTTGAGCTAAGATGGATGTTCAAAAATGTACCCATGTAGGACATGCATGTATTTTGATATTTTATGGAAGAATATGAAAGCTTGATGTAGTAGAAACATCTTTTGCTAAGTGATTTCCATGAAAAATGCATGTAGGGACTTGTTTGTAAAAGTCTTGAGTTTGGTCATACATGTGTGATTCAGTGAGAATTGATGATTTCTTTAGTTGAGTAAATGGTTCGGCTAAGCATGAAAGGCTAGAAAGTTGAATGAAAATCACTTTACGAGCCTTTGGGCAAAAGTGTAAACATACGAAAGATTAGAGGCAAAATAGTAATTTTGCTAAAGGATGAGATAATGGTCAATTTAGACAATTTGTGTATTGAATGAGTTGTTTTGTCATTATAGATCAAGAATGACAAAGCTCGGATCAAAATCGAGGCAAGAGTAAGGTCGTGGACTAAATTGCACGTCTCTATACTTTTGAGTGCCGAGGTAAGTTTATACGTAATCAATGCGATTATACTTATTCATTCTTAATGCTAGCTAGTGTGTAGCATGAATGAGAATGAATGAGAATGATTGAGAATGATTGAGAACCTATGTGGTTCAAGTGGAATGAATGTGGTAGATATCATGAAAGAATGAATGAGTAAGTAGATATGTGGATGTGTACTGATAATATTTGGTGGTGGGCTAAGTGCGATACCATTTTAATACTTAACAATGATGGGCTGTGTGCGATACCATAGTTAAGTATATAATTTAGTGGGCTATGTGCCAAACCATTATGATTTCCTCTATGTAGGCTATGTGCGATACTACCTTATTATCTGATTGTGGTGGGCTGAATGCAAAACCACCGAGTAATTTAGCTGTGTGGATGTATTAGTGTGATAAAATGATTTGTTGTACTTTTGAGTAAATGAGGTATTGAGTGCAGGGGTGCATGTCGATGATTATGAGTATGTGACTCATGATGTGTTCAAAATGTGGTAAGGAATAGAAAGAGTAAGCATAGTTGTGGATGTCAATTTATTTGGTAGTACAATGCTTATTATTGTTTAGCTTATACTAGATTGCTTAAATTGTTTATGTGTAAACTTACTAAGCTCAAAGCTTACTCCTTTTCTTTTCCCTTATTTTATAGAGCAAAAGAGTTGAATTGAGATACGTGAATCAATCAGAGGATCGCCACACTATCAGCACACTCTGGTACATAAGACTCAATGTTTTGTATATGGCATGTATAGAGGCTAGACAAGTCAGTGAATTTTGTTGTAAATGGCTAAGATGTGTTGCCTTTAGATGGATAATCAATTTTGTATAATGCCATAGTTGTTGGCTATTTTGTTATATGAAAAGATGTAGTTATCCATGTGAGATTGTACTTCAATATGAGTTGATTATAGATGGATTGGATGGGTGCATGTTGTGTATGAATCAGGAGTGAAAAGAACTTGGAAAATATCTTAGTTCTTGTACATGTGATAGACACACGGGCATGTGTCTAGGCCATGCGTGACACACGGCTAGTCCACGGGCGTGTGCCGTGGCCGTGTCACTTTGACAGAATTGAGTAGTGTAGGCCACGGGCTAGCCACACGGGCTTGTGCCCAGACTCAAGGCCGTGTGAAGTAGTCAGTGTTCACCATGGGTGGTGGGCACGGGCGTGTGCTCTAGTCGTGGGGCATTGGTAGAATGCTCGAGTTTTCATGCACAGTTGGTGGTCATGGGTGTATGTGTCTACACACGAGCGTGTGCCATCTAACACGGGCGTGTAGTCCCTGTTTAGATGGAAAAAATTTTAAGATTCAAAAAAGTTTCGATATAGTATCAAGAGGCTCGTGTGTATGAGTGAGGCCTCGTAAGTCGAGAATGAGGTTGATGAGGTGTCTTAAAAGAGAGTAGTCATGATGAGCCTAAGTGGCGATATGTGGTTTTTATCCACTAATACCTCAGGCCCAGTTCTGGCGAGAATTACGGGTAAGGGTTCTTACATTTAATGGTGTTAGAGCTATGGTTTAGTCAGTTCTAGGACTACCATAGTGGGTGTAAGAGTCTAGCTATACATACCATAGTGTACAAGGACAGTGTGGTGGTTTTTGATGATTTTAAATTTCATTTGATATAGTATATGGAGTCCGATCCATCGACTGCTGGTGAAACAGCTAGTAATGCGCCGGCTCTTGCGCAAGGGACCACACCTGTGCAGAGTGGACCCGAGACTAGGGGTCAAGGAGAAGAGGCTCGAGAAGCCTTTCTCAAAATGATGAGTAATTGGTACTCGGACTATGTTTGAGCGAACCCTAATGCTCAACCTCCTCTTCCTCCTCTTATACCTTAGCCAAATCTAGTGGCTCCTTAAGGTACAGATGTAGTGAGGATATCGAAACCCCAGTGGATAAGATTAGGAAACACGGGGCTGAGGAGTTTGGAGCTAAGGTAGATGATGACCCTGTGATAGCAGAGTTCTGGTTGGAGAACTCAATGAGAGTATTCGATGAACTCTCATGTACACCCAAAGAGAACCTTAAGTGTGCCGTATCTTTGCTAAGGGATTTGACATACCATTGGTGGGAGGCATTGACGTCAATGGTCCCGAAAGAGAAGGTGACGTGGGACTTCTTTCTGAAAGAGTTTCAGACGAAGTATATAAGCCATCGATTTACTGATCGAAAAAGGAAGGAATTCCTTGAGTTGAAGCAAGGAAGAATGTCAGTAGTAAAATATGAGCACGAGTTTGTTAGGCTTAACAAATGTGGTTGCAGAGGCCCTGAGTAGGAAATCCTTGTGTGCTCTAAGAGTTATGAGTACGAGTTTAGCATTGTCTGATGATGGTGCTATTTTGGCAGAGCTGAGAGCTAAGCCACTATTTGTTCAACAGTTATGTAAGGCTCAGAGAAATGATAGTGAGATGCAAGCTAAGAGAGTCTAGTGCAGATCAGGAAGTGATTTTGTTTTTCGAGTGGGCTCGAATGATTGTTTGTCGTACCATGACAGAATTTGTGTACCAAGAGATGAAGAGTTAATCCGAAAGGTTTTGCTTGAGGCACATAGTGGTTACTTGTTTGTACACCCAAGCAGTACAAAATGTACAATGACTTGAGAAAGTTTTATTGGTGGCCGGGTATGAAAAGAGACATTTCAAAGTCTGTGGCAAAATATCTGATCTGTTATCAGGTGAAAGCTGAGCATCAAGTACCTTCGGGATTGCTTCAGCCAGTGATGGTACTCGAATGGAAATGGATCGGGTTACAATGGATTTTGTTTCGGGGTTACCTTTGACTCCGAAAAAGAAAGATGTTGTGTGGGTTGTTGTGGATAGATTGATGAAGTTGGCTCATTTTATTCCAGTATGTGTTGATTACTTATTGGATAAGATAGCCGGATTGATTGTGGCAGAGATTGTGAGATTACATGGTATGTTTGTATCTATAATATCGGATAGAGATCCGAGGTTTATTTCAAGGTTTTGGAAGAAGTTGCAAGAAGCCATGGGTACAATATTAGATTTCAGTACTGCGTTCCATCCGCAAACTGATTGTCAGTCTGAAAGAGTGATTCAAGTTCTTGAAGATATGCTTTGATGCTGTGTGTTAGAATTCGAAGGTAGTTGGGAGAGATATCTACCTTTGGTTGAGTTTACCTACAACAACAGTTATTAGTCAAGTATACGGATGGCTCCGTATAAGGCCTTGTATGGTCATAAGTGTCGGACTCCTTTGTATTGGACCGAGCTTGGTGAGAAGCGAATCCATGGGGTCGATCTAATGAAAGAAACTAAAGAGAAAGTGAAAGTGATCCGTGATGGACTGAAAGCTACTTCGGACCAACAAAAGTCGTACGAGGATTTGAAAAGAAAAGAAATTGAGTTTAAGGTGGGTGACAAAGTGTTTTTGAAAGTGTCCCATTGGAAGAAGATCATGAGATGTCGACGAAAAGGGGAAATGGAGTCCAAGATTCATAGGACCGTATGAGATTATAGATAGAGTTGGGCCAGTAGCTTATCGGTTGGCTTTGCAGGTTGATGGTGGTGGAAAAAGTCTTAAAATTTATATAATGAATGATCGAGCCTAGAAACTAACTATCAACACGATTGAGGCAAGCGCACCTATTGAACAGTAGTATAGTTTAGTGGCAAGACTGGATTGTCGAACCCAAGGGAACCAAAAGTAGTAATACTAGCCGGATTGTTGTTTAATCTAAAATTAACTAACTACTGAGCTAAAGATGCTAAGACACAGAGAAGGAATTGGGGAAATACTTGTAGGAAAACCAATTGATTAAGACAATACCCGAGGAAGAATCCATCTAGACTTCACTTATTATCTAACTCTGAACCAGATGATTTATTTACATGACTTGATCTGTAGGATTCCCTAATTTATATTAATACCTCTCTTGAGGCTACTAACGTCTAACCCTAGGTTGATTAATTGAAATATCTTTCTAATTAAAATCCCTAGAATTGCATTAACTCGATCTATGGACTCCCATATTAGGTTTGACCCTAATTTGGCAGATTTTCGTCATCCTATCTTTAGGGTTGCGATCAGCTCCACTTAACTATGCTAGATATACTCTTAAACAGGGAATATCCCTCATCTGCCTAAGGATATTAATACTTGAATCAATATCCTGAAATATCAAAACAACAATTAAGAACACATAGTTAAGAACAAATCAAGTATTTATCATATAGATCAGAAAACAATAACAAGATCCGTCTTAGGTTTCATCCCCCTCAGCTATTTGAGGGGTTTAGTTCATAATCATAAAAGAATACATCTCAGAATAAAATATAAAACAAAACATAAGAAAAATCCTAAAACCCCCTGAAGGAATTGAAGGAGAGATCCTCAGTCTTGAGTGTGATTCTGGCTTCTTGAAATGAATCAACTGGCTTTCTTCGAGTGAATCCCACAATTTGGCCCCTCCGGCTTGGCTCATTGGCCTAGCTGCAGGCCAGCTTTAAGGTTGGCCTCTAGGGTGTTTATATAGGCTTTTGGAATGTCTTTCTTTGCCTCGAAGTACCCTAATCCAAATAAAACTCTTCTTTACCGTGGTAGGGACATGCTCGGGTGGCACGTTCGTGTGATTCGGGGCCAGGCCGTGGTCTGATCTACTAAGGAGGCACGGCCATGTGCTTCGGGCCCAAGTCGTGTGAAATTCGTACTTTGGCCTATTTTCTCCATTTTTGGCCTGTTTCTCGTTATTTTCATCCTCCGGTGCTTTCTTAAGTATAAAACATGAAATTAAAGGATTAGGAGCACCAAATTCCACAATTCAGGGAATAAATCATCCAAAAGTATTCTAATTGTGGGATTAAAATATGAACATATTATGGTTTATCAAATACCCCCACACTTTAGCATTTGCTTCTCTTCAAGCAAAATTCTCAACTCACAATTAAAATGAACTTTCTCAATTCATAATATTCATCAATAATGTTTCATCAAAATTCATAGATAATTTATACATGGATAATTTAACTAAAAGAGTCCTAAAGATTCAAACGACCAAAGTCATAGTTTTTGTAGCATGAAAATATAGGTGTTTCCCCTTATATGAATCATTACTTTTGATTCAAAACTGACAAGGATTGACATCCTCACTAAAGATTCACTCAAATCACTCAAGATGTTTAAGGTTCAAAATAAAGCACTCATCAGTCAAACATGAAAAGTTATTACCATAGGCTTGCATGAAAATCAAATCTCCACTACTATAAAATGAGATGATACACAAATCAAAAGGTCTTTAAAGGTTTGTAATGGGGTTTAGGTTAAAGGTACGGATAAAGGCTAAATTAAAAGGTTAGAATCGGGATTGAA
Organism: Gossypium rotundifolium; assembly: GCA_025506655.1. Classification (NCBI taxonomy): domain Eukaryota; kingdom Viridiplantae; phylum Streptophyta; class Magnoliopsida; order Malvales; family Malvaceae; genus Gossypium; species Gossypium rotundifolium. The sequence continues at coordinate 43,068,984 of CP106730.1, forward strand.
TTGATAATTTACCTAACTAGAAAAAAATGAAGTAATCCTGAATGATTACATCAATTGAAAACTTGTAATACTAATAATACGAGCTTCTTCTTCAAGATGTGGAATTTAAACGTATAAGCTCACTTAATTGTAGAACTAATAATGAATATACTTCAATTTTTTTAAGAATAAATGAAGTAAATACATAATATAAGATGAATTCAGCTACTAAATAAAATAATTAGGCAACTGATCAAATCAAGTCTCGATAGAAGGGTAGTCAAGAGAAATGGTGATAAAAAATACAAGATGGGTTTTAGGTTAATATTAGTGAGTGAATCAATAAAAGGGTTGTTAGGATCAAAGGGTTTCACTAGGGGTTAATTGTGAGGGTAGGGTTTTAGTGGAGTAAGTGGGTTAAATCTTAAGTGCCTTTATCATCTCTGTATATCAAATCAATTATGTGGTCTCGACCTGTATAATAGAAGCAAGTTCTAGAATAACAAATTAATGTTGGCACGCTCATAATCAATAAAGTGAGCACAAAAGGAATGTATGCTCTAAAAGGCTCAAGATCTCACAAGAATTATGGGTTTTTGTTATCAACCTTGTAAATTTCAAACTTGAAGGTAATAACTAGATTAAGGTAGACAACCTAACAAAATTTTAATTTTTGAAAATAGTCTTATCATGCTTGATTCTCTAGTATCTTAAAGTTTAAATCATCATTGCACAATTAACTATGATTTAATTCAAAACATATCAATAAAAATCATAAGTCAATAGAAGTTTCATTCTAATTAGTGATATGAGAAAATTACTTAAGACAAGATATCATTCAGGGATTTGAGAATAATGAAAAAAGTTAGGAACTTTTCTTAAATAAATTTCACCCCACACTTAAGATGTACATTGCCCTCAATGTACAAAGATATATATTCACAATATAGTAAAAAAATCAAAAGAGAGGGAGAGAAGTGAAACTTCCTGAATTTTTGGATGGATTCCTTGAGTTGGAGGTGTGGAAACATGATTCGGAGGTGAAAGATAAGATGGAGGGTGCGTCTTTAGTGGTGGTGTGGTGGCCGCCAACAATCTCTATGCTAGATGAAGAAATTGGGAAGTACGTGAACAATTAGCCAGGAAATAATAGGAATAATTCTAAATATACTAATTATAAATTTAAAGAAAAAAATAAAAAGAAAAAGTGTAAAAAGTGAAATAAAACTAAAAGAAAAGATTAATGGACTAAAAAGTCCTTATTGTTAGATGGTTCGCGAGGTGAGTGTGATTTCTAAGGCCGTGGTGTGTGATTTCCAAGCAACCTTAATAACCTAAAACCAAGAAACTAAAATAAAATAAACTAAATTTAGTATAAGACAAATGAAGATAAGAAAAATAAAAGAGAAGAGAGAAGAAAAAAAGATTAAATGGACTCAAAGGTCCTTTTCCTGTCGAGTTAGTGAAGCGGCTAGCATGAACTTATGTAGATCGGTCTCACACAGGGAAATTGTGATAAGATCCTTCCACTTCTTTAGCATTGATAGGGTGTAGATAAAAAAGATTGAATAATGAAGAATGAGGAAAATGAAAAGGGAGGGGAGTGTAGAGGTTATAGAAGAAGTGGAGTGGGGAGTGGGAGAGAAGGGGAAGGAGTGTTTAAATAAAAATTTTAGCTTTGGTACATCCCCATGCCCATGTATCATGGGCGTGTCAGGTCACACGGCCATGTCGCACGGCCGTATAGCGGTTCTTTCGCTTCTTCCAGGCCTGTGTATAGGTTGCCACGCCCGTGTTGTTAAAACAGTGTCGGCCACGGCTGCATCGCACAACTGTGGTGTTTAGTCGGACCCCGTGGTTTGAAGATATTTTTCGTCCTATTTCGTACTATCTCTACCATGCCGGTACTAAAATCCATAGTGTCCATACGGCCATAGCCACGGCCGTTTGCAAGGCCGTGTGGTATGGAAATCTGCACTTTGATTAGTTTATAGTTAGGTGCTTAAAAGAAAAAAGATAAAAATAAAATAAATGTAAAATTTAATGGGGTTAGTGATCGGGTTGCCTCCGAGAAGCGCTCGTTTAAAGTCTTAAGCTTGACTTTACCTCTCATTCACATAATCATGGTGGTTTGTAGAGGTGAAAATTCTTTCTCATGCTATCATTATATAGTTTGAGTCGTGTGGCATTTACCTAAAAAGTGCCAAATGTAGGATTACTTACCTCGACTGTTCCTTATGGAAAAATAATGATTACATTAAAAGGGATTTCTTCATTTTATTCAGGTCTGATATGGCGACTCAAGGGTCTGTTTTATCGAACAATACCTGATCTCATATTTTGAAGTGATTTGATGTTCCTATAAGCTCGTCTAGGGGTTCCTTTGGTTTCACTTTGTGTGGTTTTGATTTCTCCTTGAAATGTGCTTTCCATTCGTCTAGCTCGTCAATCTGAAGCCTTCGTTCCTCATAAATTTCTTCTTTATTGACAAGAGGTTTAAGATCTGGCTCAGTTGTGTAATTCCGTGGTGCTTCCTGTAAAGAAAGTTGAACTAAATGATTATCAATAGAATTTACGTTCTCACCTTTATCACTCGATGTCCTAGTTGAGTCGAGAGCTTGAAGACTGATTAATTTGTTACCTACACGAAGTGTGAGTTCACCTATACCAACATCAATTTTTGCTCTGGCAGTAGCTAAAAAGGGTCTTCCTAAAATTAAGGGGATACTATTGTCCTTATCCATGTCTAAAACGACAAAGTCTACTTGGAATATGAATTTATCAAGTTTAACTAGTACATATTCAATTATACCCCTGGGAATTCGAATAGTCTTATCAGCTAATTGAATACTCATCCTAGTTTGTTTGGGTTTCCCTAGGCTTAGCTGTGTAAACATTTTATAAGGCATAATATTGATGCTTGCCCCTAAATTAGCTAAAGCATTATCAATAGATAAACTACGAATTAAGCATGGAATTGTAAAACTCCCTGGATCTTTTAATTTTGTGGTAGTTTATTTTGCAACATTGCTAAGCACACTGCATTTAGTTCCACATGCCATTCCTCATCTAACTTCTGCTTGTTTGTTAAAAGTTCTTTTAAGAATTTCCTTGAATCTATTATCTGAGAAAGAGTTTCAAGAAACGATAAGTTAATATGTAATTTCTTTAAAAGTTTAAGGAACTTACCGAATTGTTCATTTGTGTTGTCTTTCTTCATTGAATTAGGGTATGGAATTCAAGGTTGGTACTATTTAATTACCGATTTTGGTTTTTATTGCCTTTCCTCAACTTTACCTTCACTTACCACAGGTTCTTGCCTTGGCTCAGATTCAGATTCCACTAACCTTTCACTGTTATGACCTGTTATGGCTTGAAGTTGCTCTTTTGGGTTAGTTTCAGTGTTGCTTGGCAAGCTACCTTGTGGTTGTTCGGAGATCAACTTAGCGAGTTGCCCTAATTGGTTCTCGATCCCTTGATTTGATGCTTGTTAATTTTTAAGTGTTGTTTTTATGTTTTGGAAACGTGTTTCTGACACCACTATAAATTTTGTCAGTATCTCCTCAAGGTTCAACTTCTTTTCCTTGGGTAGGGCTATTTTTGGAAGTTTGGAAGGGGTTGTTGTCTCTGATTTCCTTGACCACTCCATGAGAAATTGGGGTGGTTCCTCCAACCTGGATTATAAGTATTACTATAAAGGTTATTTTGAGATTTAAAATTGTTACCCATATAGTGAACTTGCTCATTTTCAACGCTCGGGTTGTAAGGTGGATATTCTGTAGTGCTCATCCCTCCTCCATTCATATCATGCTGTATAGCTGGATGTACCTACAAAGAACCAAAAAAACTATCAATCTTTTTATTTAACATCTCTACCTGGTTTGATAGCATGGTTTTTGCGTCGGAGTTGAAAACACTGGTGGCTTTTGTTGGGCTTGTCCTTGTGACTTACCACTGATAGTTATTCAGTGACATCTCTTTAATGAATTCGTAGGCCGCTTCAGGTGTTTTGTTATTTAGGGTTCCGCCGCGGCTGAATCAATCAACTGCCTGGTTGAGGGGTTCACACCGTTGTAAAAAGTTTGGACCTGTAGCCACAAGGGTAATCCATGGTGTGGGCACCTTCTCAATAGATCTTTGTATCTCTCCCATACATCGCAAAGTGTCTCTAAATCCATTTTCATAAAAGAAGAGATATCATTCCTCAACTTGGCCATTTTCTCCGGCAAAAAATATTTTAATAAAATTTTTCGAGCATTTGATCCCATATAGTGATGGATCCTCATGGAAGAGAATTCAACCACTGCTTGGCTTTATTCCTTAATGAAAAGGGAAATAACCGAAGACAAATGGCATCATCAGAAACACCATTTATTTTGAAGGTATCACAGAATTCTAGAAAATTTTCTTAATGAGTATTTGGGTCTTCGTCCTGCAAACCATCAAATTGAACAAACTGTTGAATCATTTGTGTAGTGTTAGGTTTCAGTTTAAAATTATTAGCAGTTATAGCAGGCCTAACAATACTCGATACAATCCTTGTTAAATTAGGTTTAGCATAATCATACATAGTTCGAGGATTATGATTTTCGGCCACCTCTCGAGGTAGCGAATTATTCTCAGCCATCTCTTCGGTAGTATTAGTTTTGTCTTCTTGCTCTTCTTCTATGTACTTTAAGCTTTCCTCTTATTTCTCTACGATTTTTTCGAACAGTACCTTCAATATCATTATCGTAAACTAAGGGTCTTGTCGGGTTCCTTCTAGTCATAAACTAGAGGTACCTGCTTGGAAAAGAACGAGAAAATTAGAAAAGTAAAAATAAAATTTAATTGCAAAAATAAAATATGGCTAAAGTAATAAAAATTGAGCGTTCTTAATATTTCAGTTCCCCGACAATGACGCCAAAAACTTGATGGTGGTGGAAAAAGTCTTAAAATTTATATAATGAATGATCGAGCCTAGAAACTAACTATCACCACGATTGAGGCAAGTGCACCTATTGAACAATAGTATAGTTTAGTGGCAAAACCGGATTGTCGAACCCAAGGGAACCAAAAGTACTAATACTAAATTTCTTTTTATTGTTTAGCCTAAGAATTAAGAGAATTGTTGTTTAATCTAAAATTAACTAACTACTAAGCTAAAGATGCTAAGACACAGAGAAGGAATTAAGGAAAATACTTGTGGGAAAACCAATTGATTAAGGTAATACCCGAGGAAGAATCCACCAAGACTTCACTTGTTATCTAACTCTGAACCAGATGATTTATTCACTTGACTTGATCCGTAGGATTCCCTAATTTATATTAATACCTCTCTCGAGGCTACTAACGTCTAACCCTAGGTTGATTAATTGAAATCTCTTTCTAATTAAAACCCCTGAAATTGCATTAACTCGATCTATGGACTCCATATTAGGTTTGACCATAATCTGGTAGATTTTCGTCATCCTATCTCTAGGGTTGCGATCAACTCCGCTTAACTATGCTAGATTTACTTTTAAACAAAGAATATTCCTCCTCTTCCTAAGGGCATGAATACTTGAATCAATATCATGAAATATCAAAACAATGATTAAGAACACATAGTTAAGAACAAATCAAGTATTTATCATATAGCTCAAAAAACAATAATAAGATCCGTCTTAAGTTTCATCCCCCTCAGGTATTTAAGGGTTTAGTTCATAATCATAAAAGAATACATCTTAGAAGGAAATATAAAACAAAACATAAGAAAAACCTTAAAACCTCCTGGAGGAATTGAAGGAGAGATCCTCAGTCTTGAGTGTGATTCCGACTTCTTGAGATGAATCAACTAGCTTTCTTCGAGTGAATCCCACAATTTGGCCCCTCCGGCTTGGCTCATTGGCCTAGATGCACGCCCCCTTTAAGGTTGGCCTCTAGGGTGTTTATATAGGCTTTTGGAATGTCTTTCTTTACCTCTAAGTACCCTAATCCGAATAAGACTCTTCTTTGCCGCGGCAAGGACACACCCGTGTGGCACGGCTGTGTGATTCGGGGCTAGGCCATGGTCAGATCTGCTAAGGAGGTACGGCCATGTGAAATTCATACTTTGTCCCTTTTTCTCTGTTTTGGCCCGTTTTTCAGTCTTTTCATCCTCCGGTGCTCTCCTAAGTATAAAACATGAAATTAAAGGATTAGGAGCACCAAATTCCACCATTTAGGGAATAAATCATCCAAAAGTATGCTAAATGTGAGATTAAAATATGAACATATTACGGTTTATCACTGGCAGAGATGGAAAAGATACATAATGTGTTCCATGTGTCGATGTTGCGACGGTATCGCTCTAATCCTTCACATCTAATTCCTTAGAAAGAAATTGAGATAAGACCGGACTTGTCTTATGAAGAAGAGCCGATTAAGATCTTGTCTCGAGAAGTGAAACAGTTGAGGAATAAGAATATAGCGCTAGTGAAAGTGTTATGGTAAAAACATGGTGTGGAAGATGTCATGTGGGAACCGAAAGAAGCTATGGGAGAGCAACATCCAAACCTCTTTACTGGTAAGATGTTTTAGGGCGAAAATCTCTAAAGGGGGGAGAGTTGTAACATCCCGATTTAGGGCCTAGTCAGAATAGTGGTGCAACACCATAAATTTGAGTTATATGTATGAATTTTTGAGGTTTATGCCATGTTTGCATGTTAGTGTGAAAGTTTCATGAAGCAATTTTTTGAAATTGTAGTTGAATTGTCCAAAAGGACTAAATTGAAAAAGTTGCAAAATGTGAGATTATAGAAGTTATTTGTATGAAATAGCTTTAGAATATCAATTAGAGGTCCTTAAAGAGCAATTTTCCCAATTTATAATTTTTGGACAAAATTGGGCATGGATGAGTTAAAATAGAAAGTTTGTCAAAAAGGGCATTTTGGTCATTTGACAATTAAATGATTAAAATGGGAAAAGATGATAGAATTTCATTCATCTTCTTCTCCAAGGCTGCCGAAATTTTCAAGAAGCCATTATTATGGCTCTTCAACTTTTCAAGCTTGCTAGTAAGTGTATCCAAGCCCCGTTTTTGATATTTTTCGTATTTTTGAAGTCCTAGTAACATGAGAAAGCTATTTTTAGCTATATGTTGAGCTAAGATTGATGTTAAAAAATGTACCCATGTAGTACATGCATGTATTTTGATATTTTATGGAAGAATACGAAAGCTTGATGTAGTAAAAACATCTTTTACTAAGTGATTTTCCTGAAAAATGCATGTAGGGACTTGTTTGTGAAAGTCTCGAGTTTGGTCATACATGTATGATTCAGTGAGAATTGATGATTGATTTAGTTGAGTAAATGGTTCGGCTAAGCGTGAAAGGCTAGAAAGTTGAATGAAAATCACTTTACGAGCCTTGGGGAAAATGTATGAGATAAGGGTCAATTTAGTCAATGTGTGTATTGAATGAGTTGATTTATCATTATAGATCAAGAAAGACGAATCCCGGATCAAAATCGAGGCAAGAGCAAGGTGGTGGACTAAATTGCACGTCTCTATACTTTTGAGTGCCGAGGTAAGTTTATGCGTAACAATGCGATTATACTTATACATTCTTAATGCTAGCTAGTATGTAGCATGAATGAGATTGATTGAGAATGATTGAGAACCTATGTGGTTCAAGTGGAACGAATGTGGTAGATATCATGAATGAATGAATGAGTAAGTAGATATGTGGATGTGTACTGATAATATTTGATGGTGGGATAAGTGCGATACCACCGTAGTACTTAATAACGATGGGCTGTGTGCAATACCATAGTTAACTATATTATTTAGTGGGCTATGTACGAAACCACTATGATTTCCTCTTGGTAGGCTAAGTGCAATACTACCTTATTATCTAATTGTGGTGGGCTAAATGCGAAACCACCGAGTAGTTTTGCTGTGTGGATGTATTAGTGTGATAAAATGATGTGTTGTACTTTTGAGTAAATGTGGTATTGAGTGCAGGGGTGCATGTCGATGATTATGAGTATGGGACTCATGATGTGTTCGAAATGTGGTAAGGAATAGAAAGAGTAAGCATAGTTGTGGATGTCAATTTATTTGGTAGTATAATGCTAATTGTTGTTTAGCTTATACTAGATTGCTTAAATTATTTATGTGTAAAATTACTAAGCTCAAAGCTTACTCCTTTTCTTTTCCCCTGTTTTATAAAGCAAAAGTGTTGAATTGAGATACGTGAATCAATTGGAGGATCACCCACACTATCAGTACACTCAGGTACACGAGACTCAATGTTTTGTTTATGGCATGTATAGAGGCTAGACAAGTTAGTGAATTTTGTTGTAAATGGCTAAGATGTGGTGGCCTTTAGATGGATAATCTATTTTGTATAATGCCATAGTTGTTGGCTATTTTATTATATGAAAAGATATAGTTATCCATGTGAGATTGTACTTTAATGTGAGTTGATTATAGATGGATTGGATGAGTGTGTATGAATGAAGAGTGAAAAGAACTTGGCAAATAGAATAGTTCTTGTTCATGTGGATAGACACACGGGCATGTGTCTAGGCCATGTATGACACACGGCCAGTCCACGGGTGTGTGCCTTGGACGTGTCACTTTGGCAGAATTGAGTAGTGTAGGCCACAGGCTAGCCAAATGGGTGAGTGCCTAGACTCAAGGCCATGTGAAGTAGTCAGTGTTCACCACGGGTGGTAGGCACGGGCGTGTGCTCTAGCCGTGGGGCATTGGCAGAATGCTTGAGTTTTCATGCATGGTTGGTGGTCATGGGTGTGTGTGTCTACACACAGGCGTGTGCCATCTAACACGGGCGTGTAGTCTCTGTTTAGATGGAGAAAATTTTAAGATTCGAAAAAGTTCCAATATAGTCTCGAGGGCCTTGTGTGTATGAGTGAGGCCTCGTAAGTTGAGAATGAGGTTGATGAGGTGACTTAAGAGAGAGTACTCACGATGAAGCTAAGTGGCGGTCATGTGGTTTTTATCCAATAATGCCTCAGGTCCGATTTCGGCAGGAATTATGGGTAAGGGGTGTTACAAAACTAATCAAGGTATTCAACCCTCTTTATAGGAAACTCTTTCGAAAAACACAAATGAGCCACATTCTGGTTCATGCGCCAAAAATGGAACCATCCATGAAAGACGAATGCTACAGATAGATGAACTAGACGAATGGCAGACATATGTCAAAGAGGAACAAAAGCAACACCATGTCGAGCTTAAGGATAGAATCGATCAATTTAAGGTTGGGGACCAGTCGAGGAGAGAGGAATTTTAACTCCTCAAACCACCATGACCATGGGAATGAGATGTAAGTCGAGCTTAGACTCTAAATAAGCGCTTCTCGGGAGGCAACCCAAGCACTAACCCTAATAATTAATTTGTTTTTACTTCCTTTTATGTTTAAATGCATGTTTTTGGCCCACACGGCCTGGACACACGGACGTGTCCTTGGCTATATGGAAATAGGGCTAAAATTTCCAAAAATTGATAGAGACACGGCCTTAAATTAAACCACACGGCCTGGGCACACAGGCATGCCCTAGTTCGTGTGAAACCTGGAGCAAATTTTTTTTTTTAATTTTAAAACAAGTTAAAGAGTTACACGGGCAAGGCACACGGCTGTGTTCGAGACACGGTCTAGCCACACGGGCGTGTGGGAGGTCACACGGGCGTAGGAGAAGCGAGGGACGATATACATGGCCATCCGACACGGGCGTGTCCGAGATCGTGTGAAGACTGAGCTATTTTTTTCCCTCGATGAACATGAGTTGAAAACAAGCCACACGGGTGTGTGACACGGCCGTGTGGCCCAACAGGGACCCTTACACAACCGTGTCACCCCATAAAAACCCTAACCCTTTTCTCTTTTCTTATTTTGTCTTCTTGTTTTATCTTATTTCTATTTCTATTTCTATTTCTATTTTATTTGTCTTTTATGTTTCTTATTATCTTTTAAAGACTTGTCTAATATATTTTGAACTATATTTTAGTTATTATGGTTGTTCCTAATCGAGTAATCCTTTAATCTTCTCCATCAGTTGTGTTTATTTTCTTAATAGCTTGCTCAGAATCATGCACTACATTTAGCCCTCTCTACAATTTCGCTAGTCACTAATTTGAGGACTTCATCAAAACTTCAAGGCAGTTTCACTTCTTTCCCTCTCTTATGATATTCTATTTATACTGTCATTACATATATTCACACATTGAGGACAATGTGTATCTTAAGTGTGGGGAGGTTATTTATATGATTGTTAGAAAATGCCTGAATTATGTTTTGAATTCAAGTAATTTCTCATTTTACTATTAGAATGAATTCTTATCGATTTGTGATTTTTATTGATCTTTTTTAGATAAAATTCATAGGTAATTGTGCATTGATTGTTTAAACTTTAGGACATTAGAGAATCAAACATGATAAGTCTATTTTCAGAATAAAAAAATTGTTATGTTGTTTCCTTAAATTTAAATATTACCTTGAAGTTTGAGATTTACGAGATTGACATCAAAAACCATAATTTTTGTGAGATTTTGAGCCTTTAGAGCATACACTTTTCTTGCTCACTTTATTATTGGTTATGAGTGTGTCAATATTGATTTATTATTCTAGAACTTGCTTCGATTATACATATTGAAACCACACCTTTGATTTGATATACTGAGATGATAAAGGCACCTAGGTTTTAACCCACTTATCCCAAAAAGCCTACCTTCATAATTAACCCTTAGTGAACCCCTTTGAGCCTAATAAATCGTTTCTTGATCGACCCTTAATATTAACCCATAACTCATTCTTTTTGATTCATTGAGAATTTTTCCTATTGTATTGACCCCCTTTTTGTCGAGAATTGATTTGGTCAGTTGCCTAACTATGTTCTTTTGTTCCAGTTGTTAAATTATCTCTTTTATCCTTAACTCAAAAAAAAAATGAAAAGAAAAAAGTAAAAAAAGTGAAAAAATGTACATTTATTTTAATTATTACTAGTTCTATGTAATTTGAGCTTAAACGGTTAATTTCACATTTTGAGAAAAAGCTCGTGTTGTTATTGATAAGTTTTCAATTGATGTAATTATTCAATATTAGTTGATTTTGTCTAGTTAGGTGAATTGTCAATTCGATCTCGATTTTAACCCTCTATTTCAGCCTTTATCCACACCTTTAACCCAAACCCCATTACCACCCTTTAAAGACCTTTTGATTTGTGTATCATATCATTTTATAGTGGTGGAGATTTGATTTTCATGCAAGCCTATGGTAATAACTTTTCATGTTTGACTTTTGGGTGCTTAATTTTTGAACCTTAAACACTTTGAGTGAATTGAGTGAATCTTTAGTGAGGATGTCAATTCTTGTCAATTTTGAATTAAAGGTAATTACTTAGATTAGGGGGAATACCTATGTTTTCATGATTTAAAAATGCTCGACTTAAATTGTTTGAATCTTTAATGCTCTTTTAGTTGAATTATCAATGTATGATTATTTGTGAATTATGACAAAATATTATTGATGAGAATTACTAGTTGAGAAATATTAATTTTAATTGTGAGTTGAGGATTTTACTTGAGGACAAGCAAACGCTTAAGTTTGAGGATATTTGATAAGCCATAAAAGTAACACGTTTTTAATCTCATTCTTAATGTGTTTTTGGATGATTTATTATGTGAATTAGTGAATTTGATGCTCTTAATCCTTTAAATTCATGTTTCTATACTTAGGTGAGCATAAGGGAGCGAACGGATCAAAAAATGAGCCAAAATAGGGAAAAGAGAGCTATTTCTAGGACCCACATGGCTTGGGCAATTCCACACTGGCTGGCCACACGCCCATGTGCCAGCCCGTGTCGATTTCACTCCCTTCTTCTATGTTACACAGAATAGCCCAATTTTTAGGGTTTCTAAGCATTCTATAGTCTATAAATACACACTAGAAGAGGGCTTAAGAGGACACGTAGAGTAGAACGAAGAAATTACTCGAAGGAAGCCGTTAAGATCAATTCAGAAGTAGGATCTCATTCAAGATTGAAGATCTCCATTGAATTTCCTTAGAAATTTTTTGGGTTGTGTCTTGTTATTTTCCTTGTTTTAAGATGTTTTTCTTTTACATTACGAACTAAACTCCCTAAAATAACTAGGGAGGATGAAACCTATGATGGATGTTATTATTTAACTATCTGAATTACATGATAAATACTTGTTTTTGTTCTTAATTATATGTTCTTAATCCTTGCCTTAATATTTTCAGGATATTAATCCAAGTTTGACGTGCTTAATTAGTGGAGAAAAATTCCTTGCTTAAGAGTAGATCTAGTATAATTAAGCGGAGTTGATTGCAATCCTAGAAATAGGATGACATAAATCTATCGGATTAGAGTCAATTCAAGTAAGGGAATCCATAGATCGAGTTAATGCAACAATATGGGTTTTAATTAGAAAGAGATTTCAATTAATCAACCTAGAGTCAGTTGTTCTTAGTCTCAAAAGAGCTATTAACATAATTTAGGGATTTCTACGGATCAAGACAAGTGAATAAATCTTTTAATTCAGAATCATAATAATAAGTGAAATCTAGGTGGATTCTTCCTTGGGTATTGTCTCTCCCATTGGTTTTCTTAAAGTATTTTCTCAATTTTATCTCTGTCGCGTTCATAGTTAATTAGTTAGTTCAATTTTAAATTAAAACACATCTTTAATTATTAGGCTAAATAATAAAAAGATAGTAATTACTAGTACATTTAGTCCTCGTGGATGCGATATTTTGAACTCATCATAGCTATACTACTGTTCGATAGGTGCGGTTGCCTTTGTCGTAGTTTAATTAGTTCGTGATGTCATCATGCTATATGGTTGTTTTGTCAATTCTTGATGAATTGTTTGCATGGTAGTTGTTCTAGGCATTCATTGAGCTTGTTATGCTCACCCACTCTCTTCTTAAACCATTGCAAATTTGTAGTGTGTCGTGTGAGTGGTGTGTTGGTGTGAGTGGTGTGGTTCCAAGGGGTGATCCAAGCAAGTCCATTTCTGTGTTTCTATAGGTGTTATAATTATTTGTTTTCATTTTGGGAGTAAGGCAATGTGGTAGACTTTTACTGATATTTACCATGATGTTGTGGATGCTTCCATAGACTATTTGTTCCTAGGTTTATGAGATTCATTTCGTATTATGTGGATTATTACTTAGACTTATTTTCGATGTTTGAGACTCTTGTTACGACCGTTTCGATGTTTATTTGATGATGATATGATAGCAGGATGAGTTGGTACAAGTTGGAATGACTTATATGCTTAAAAATGTTGCTTGTTTCTAGTCTAAAATAGAGGTATTGATATTCGTGTGTTAAAAATTATACATTTGTGTTTTGAAATGTTGAGGAAGTTAGAATCATAAATTGGTATCGATACCTTTCACGAGTATCGATACTCTGGGTGATTTTATCGATACTTTTTCAAATGTATCAATGTTTTTCGGGTTTTAATTTTTGGGCGAGAAACAAAATGCTAGTTTGGTGTCATTTTTCTAGGTGGTACCGATACTATTTAAAGAAAATACCAATACCTATGTTCTAGTATTGATCCTACGTAACCAGTTTTGAGATTTTGGTAATTGCTCCTTATGCATGTTTAATCATTATATAAGACTATTTGATGTATGTTTAGAATGTAATGGTGATAAATAAAGGTTAAGAATGACTTAAAATGTAACAGCCCATTTTTCAGTGATATTAGAAATTGTGGTTTCGGGAGCACAATTTCGATGAGCAAATTATTATTTTATTATTTATTTAATGTATGTAGGAATATATTAAGGTCGTATTAAAATTTTGTTAAGAAATTTTGATGTTTAAGTAGTTAATTAAGTAAAAAGAAGTAAACTGTAAAAAAGTGTAAAAGTTGAGTTCTATTAGTTAAGAGGGTCAAATGGCTTTAGAACTGAAAGTTAATGGACTTGAATGGTAATTATACCATATATGTTGATAGTGGATGTACATGGATAGGTTTTAATGTAATTATGATAATTTTTAAAGGTTAATTAAGTAATTTGATAATTAAGTTAAATGTTAGTTAAGTAAAAGATGAAAAATCGATCATCTTTTTCATTTTCTTCTTCCTTGGCCGAAATCACCATTAAAGGGGGGATCTTTGGTTTTGATTTTCTTCATGCATGGTATGTAGTTTTGTCTCGTTTTTAATGATTTTTATGTTTTAAAGATCATTACAACTAGGTCCAGGTAGCTCGTACCTTCGCTTTTGAATCTGTTAAAAATTTTGAAAGTTACCATTGATGAATCTTGGTTGTTTATCATGATAATTATATATTTAAGCTTTCATTGTGATATTTGGTTGTTTTGCAAAGTGATTTTTGTTAGATTTTGATTTAAAGATTAAATTTTTAAAATGTCAAAATTTCAAGGTTTGATGCTGAAATTTTATGTAACAGGGATTATTAAAGGGCCTAGAATAATCGGCTGTAATTTGATTCTTAGAAAATGGTCAATTTGATAATTTTTGGGCTATAAGACTAAATTACAAAAGTTGTAAAAGTTTAGGGAAAATGTGCAATTAATGGAAAGTTATAGACTATATACATTAAATGGAATGTCAAATATGAATGAGATTAATATACTGTATTTAATTATTATATAGATCAAAACTTGGATAAAAAAGACAATAACCGATGAAAAGGGAAAATAGCGGATTAGTCCCTACGTGTTGATCAACATTAACTAGTAGGTAAGTTCATAGTATTTCAATACGTAAATTAATTTCTATATCTGTTCTTATACTATGATTATTTAATTAATATGTGAATAGAAAATTATTGTATGATAGCACATACGTGACCCTGTTTGTACTTCGGTACCCATGATAGCACATTCATACCCTTGTCTGTACTTCGGTACCCCTGATTGCATATACGTGCCTTTGTTTGTACTTTGGTACCCTTGATTGCACATACGTGCCCCTGTTTGTACTTTGGTACCCCTGATTGCACATACGTGCCCCTGTTTGTACTTCGGTACCCCTAATTGCACATACGTGCCCCTATTTGTATTTTGGTACCCTGAATGCACTTTTGTGCCCCTATTTATACCCCGATAACTCTGAATCGAATAGTATACGAACTTTATTTATTTGTATTAGATTAAGTGTTATACTACGTCCTTACTAAGCTTTGTAAACTTATCGGTTCTTATGGATTGTTTTATAGATAAACATTGCTAATAGTTTGGAAGGATCATTCAACCGACTCACACTATCTATCTAAGCTGGTAGTTTTTTGTATCTCCCAGGGTAGTGGCATGTATATATAGATAAATATGTTAGTTTGATGCACTTTGATACTTTACCAAATTATGTCACTTGGTTACTTTAAAATACTTGTAAATAAGGTTCTTTTTGGTGTAATTAGAGTGGTTTGAAGATGATTATTTGTCGTATGTTTGGGTACATACTTGAATTAGGTTATCATGCATGAAATGAGGCAATATTGACATGTTTTGATAGTTGATGTGTTGACATAATTGTGGTGTCTTTGAATGACACATTGGTTAGTTGATTAAGGGTGTCTAAAATGGCATGTTGATGTGGTTATGAATGATGTTTAAGTCCTTTGGATGTATGTTTAAATGGTTAGTTTTGTTAGG
Source organism: Gossypium rotundifolium (assembly GCA_025506655.1). NCBI lineage: Eukaryota > Viridiplantae > Streptophyta > Magnoliopsida > Malvales > Malvaceae > Gossypium > Gossypium rotundifolium. The sequence goes on from CP106730.1 coordinate 43,084,587, forward strand.
TGTGAACTGATTGTGAAATGGATTGATTTTTGGTAAATTGTGGGTTCACACGGCTTGGGACACAGGCATGTGACATTGCTGTGTGAAACACACGCCCTGGTGACATGGCCTTGTGTCATCTGAGAATTTCTTAGGGATTAAGTCAGTGAGTTACATGGCATAGCACATAGCCTGGCACACAGGTGTGTAACATGGCCATGTGATTCTACTGAGTAAGTTACACAGGTGGGGACACGGGCTGGGACACGGCCGTGTGTCCTTGGTTCGAAAGTTACACGGCCTGGCCACACGGTTGTGTGACCCCTATATTTGAAATTTTTTTCATTTTTTTCTTGAACTTTTCAATTTATTCTAAATTAGTCTTGAATTGCTTCTAAACTATTTTTAAGGCCCCAAGGGCTTGATTTAGGGACAAAGTGCATGAGATTGGATGGATTATGATATGTTTAATCTATTTGAATGTTATGATATTAATTGTTCCTGATTGTACAATAATGCTTTGTAATTCTAATCTGATGAAAGAGACAGGTTAGGGGTGTTGCATTTAGTGGTATTAGAGCAACAGTTTAGTCGGTTCTAGGACTAACGTGGAGGAGTAGAGTTTAACATATACATGCCACATATACCCTGTGATAGTGTGATGCTTTTGATCGACTCTAATACTGTATTTTCTTATAGGCTCAAGATGTTAGTTAAGTCGAATCGAGTTGTAGTTAATGGAGCTAAAAGTAATGTTCAGGCTTCAAACCCTAAAGCAAGTAATAGCACATCGATTCCATAGTCGTTTGGTGACGAAATGAAAAATGTATTTCTCAGAATGATAAACTAGTGGTTCAATGAATTCAATCAAGAAAATCTTGCAATTCCTCCACCTCCACCTCCACCTCCTACTATGTAACACCCCTAACCTGAGACTGTCACCGGAATTGGGTTAAGAGGCATTACCAAACATTCAGAACATCTCACTACCATTTCACAACACAAAGTCAAACATCAATCAAACATATTCAATCACGAGTATATAAACCCTTATTGAGGTCTTCGAGACCCCAAACACGTGTTAAAAAGATGTCGGGACTAAACTGGAACACATACAGAAATTTTTAGAAATTTAAAACTTTACAAAGTTTCAGGGGTTACACGCCTGTGTGAGTAGGCCGTGTTCCTGCCACACTACTAGACACACCCATGTGTTTTTCCTGTGGTCGAACCTGGCTTAACTCCACAGCCACCAAGCACGCCCGTGTACCTTGACCACGGTCGATCTTGATTTGGCTTCACGGCTACCATGCACGTCCGTGTGCCAAGGCCGTGTACACTTAAGCAAGCTATTGACTTAGTCCCACGGTCACAAGGCACGCCCGTGTGCCACAACTATGTGGCAAAATAGGCCATTTGCAATGCCAATTTGCCTCCCACATAAGGGTCAATCTCTACAAGCATATACAATCATACTTATCCATACAAATGATATCCAGAAACACATCAAATGAACATCATATCATTCCATTCCATCTCGTTTCTGAACATGCCATTTTGTACTACAAATTTCCATGTAAAGCTAAGTATAAATCATCCATAACCTTACTAAATCACTAAGGCATCAATTCATCATTGAACTTATCATTCTTAAAACTATTTCATATCCATCAAGATATATTAAGATATGCACCAAATACCATATTCTCTCATGTACCCTACTAACATTTAACTAGCCAAATCACATGGCTATTTACATCTCAAACATATACCAAGAGACTAGTCTATACATGCCATATTCTATTATATACATCTTTGCAAAAGTACCAAAATAGATTTGCCGATAGTGTGATTGATACTGACAATTCCCGAATCCGAGATAGCTTTACTAACACTGTAAAATAGAGAAACAATCACACATTAAGCTTTCAAAAGCTTAGTAAGTTTGAATTACAATACAATTATGTCATCAAATCAAACCAATTTATATATTAAACCATCACATAGATTAATTCTCTCATATTCATACAATATCATCCATAGCTAAAATACTCATTCATCTATTCATAGCTTTATCTATAAATTCAACAACCACAAAGGTTCAACACATACCTTAGCTAACACATAGTTATTCAACTTCCAAGCTACTCAATGCTCAATATTACATTTCAATCATCCTCTGATATTCGTTTAATTTAATCGCACACTCAGTGCCATATACATAACTGAAACATATTCGTCATCGCACACTTAGTGCCTATTCTTTTAACTAACTTATCTCGGTATCGTACACACAGTGCCAAATCAATAAACTGAAGCTTTCATAACATTGTACACACAGTGCTATTCATCTTTATTTCGATTTCAATTTCGCACACTTAGTGCCATCTAATTCAATTTTGCACATAGCATCTCAAATCTCATAATCATATACATATTCATTCCATAATACTAAAACATATTTTAATAACATGTATTATATCCGAACTTACCTCGGACGTTGAACTATCGAAACGGTTGATTAATCGAGCACTTTATCTTTGCCTCGATCTCGATCCTAACCTCTCCTCTCTTGGTCTATACACATTCAAATTCAGTCCATTGAATCACAATTTCATTTAATTTAGTCCACACACACTTATTTAGGGCATTTTACAAAATAGCCCTCATATTTTCACATTTCGACACTTTAGCCCCTATTTCATAAAATCATCAATTACACAAAAATTTCAAAACACATATGCTAGCCGAATTCTTCCCATGCTAATACAAGCTCATATATTTAATTTATTTTACATTTTAACCCTTCAATTTCTCATTTTTTTAATTAAGTCCAAAATACTAAATTTCACTAGAAATTCCCAATACAAACTATGTTAATCCAATACCAAGTTTCCATATTTCACTATCAACTAACACATAGATCAAGTGTTCATCAATGATTCATCACAAATACATCATCAATTCACAAAATTACAATATGGGTTAGCGAAAGCACGAAGCAACGATCACGAAAACGTAGAAATTATTAAAAATCGAGCTGAATTCACATACCAATTTGTGCCTAAGTGTAATATCCCGGGTTAAGGGGCTATTTCAATTTGGCATTGTTTGCATGTTTAATTGCTTGTTATGATGTTGTTTTGGTGTTTTCGGGATTTAGTTGTAGGCTAGGTGTGAGCCTGGGTAGGTGGTGAAATTCTTGTTCTTGGGCTTTAGGGGATAGAAGCAGAAGGTGTTGGGGTTTATATTTAAATTAAGTGAAATTATAACACAAATAAGGAGCTAGCAAAGTGGCAAGCATGCGCCACAAGGAAGGTGTGTGTGTGGCGTCATCTACAAGGGGGAGGTCTGGTGTTCAAGTCGCGAGAATCCCACCCCTTTTGGCTCTCATTTTGGACGGCATGGAGGAAGAGGTTGTGGGCAATTTGAACTCTACCATGGACTTGGTCAACATATTCAAACGGTGGATGGAGAGTGAAAGTAGGAGGAAGACTTGGTAAGCTCATTTGAATTGAGTGGTGTGGAGTGTTGTGGGGATTTGGCGGTTTGGAGGAGTGTTTGGGGAGCTTGGGAAGTGCCAAATCTCCTTTGTGCATGTGTGTGTGTGTTTTCGGTCATATCTGGTAGCTTAAGCGAAACTTGAACTCTCTTTCTTTTGCCCATATTCTCTCTTCTTGGAACAAAGAAAACCCAAAGCTTGGGTATTGCAGAATGCACTTGTAGCTCTTTTGTTTTTCTTTTTGTTTCATTTAGAAGTCGAATGCCTCTCCCACCCCTGCTTCTTTTGTACTTTGTTAAACCGAAACCTCTAGCACCTTATTGAAAGTAAACCTTGTTTCTTCCTTCTTCTTTCCTTTGTGTGGCTTGAAACCTATATCCCTTCTTCTCACATTTTCTTCCTCTTTCTTTAATTGTACAAAGCCAGAAAGTAAGGGTGTTAAGCACTCAAGCAGAACCTTCTCATTTTCTGGTCGATTCCTTCTCATTTTCTTTCTTTGTGCTTTCACAACCTTGTGCCGATTTCCTTTGTTCCATACCATCTCTTTTAAACAAAAACCAGCCTTTGTTCTTCATCATCGTAGTAGAACCTAGCATGTTCTTTCCCTTTCCTTAAAAGATAGTAGCGAAACTAGTTCTTCTTCTAAACCCAGTATTCATTTCTTTCCCTTTCAAAACCGAAAGTGACCCCTCCACTCATCTCTCTTCGTTTCATCTCTTTTTCCAAAACCGTTAATAGAATCCTCCTTGTGTTGGCGAATATTTGGTGGTGTTGGGGAGCTTGGTTCCAATCGTTTGGTAGTGGGACATCCGGATCTAGGAGGCGTGCTAAAGGAGTTTTCTTTCTCAGTAGCGGTAGGAGTAGTGGTAAGGCGAGTGCTATATTCGATTGCATTTAGTTTTCTTTAAGACCGAGTTGTTAAGGGATTAAGCGCTTTCGTTTATCGTGGTGTGCCGATTGTGTAGGGAGACACCATTGTTGAAGGCGGTTCGAAAGAACCACTGTTGGGTTCGGTTGGTAGGAAACCAAATCCGGGATAAAATAAGGGTGGTCGATATACCCTTTGATTTCTTTGGTTATGGCCGATTGATATGTGTGCTAACTTGGTTGGTTGGTCGATTCTAGGATCAAAGTTGCCGAGGTGGTCGAGGTCTTAGATCGGTTCATAGTATTAGAATCTCCCTTAATTCGGTGTGTAAACTAACACATACATTTAGTAATATGATTAATAACACGTGTGATGATTAATGAAACGAGTGATGATTGATATGATACCTAATGGGTATGATTACGGACTCGGGTAAGTCGATATTATTATTATGAGTTTCTTGATGATCTATGTGATACCATGGCGTGGTTATATGTGACATGGGATATGAGGTCACATAATAGCATGATATGCATGATTATATGATATACATGATTACATGAGTATGGTATGTTGATGGGTGATACTGAGTGGAGGGAGCGGTGATATTTTGTCTTGTGAGCACCGGTGCTTTGGTAGCACACTTTGTGACTTTGGGTCACGGAGGTTTGGCACCTCATTGCGACTTGTCCTGTGGTTTAACCACCGTGGGTTGGCCCCACTTGAGATATGGGATCGTCGCTAGTGATTTGGTATCACACGATGGGTTGGCCCCATCATCAGTTCGTGACTTCGGTCACCGGTGCTTTAGTAGCACAATTGTGTCTTTGGGACACCAAAGTGGTTTGGCACCACATTGGCGGATATTGTGTCTTTGGGACACCGGTGTTTTAGTAACACATTGTGACTATATGTCACCGGTGGTTTAGCACCACTAGTGGTTTGGTACCACACGGGGTAGAAAAGGCGATATGGATGGTTAGGATCGGGTTGCATTAATTATGTTGCTTTGTATGATGTGTGTTAGCATGTTGTTTTTGGGAGCGGGGTTTACACATCGAGTCATTCGACTCACCCTCTCCTTTGACATTTGGGTGACTCGTGAGACGCGGACATGGGCGGGATGGACTCGGGTGCACATGCCATGCTTTAATAAAGGACTATTGAATTTGGGTACTTTAGTTTATTTATTTTATTTGGGTTTTATATTGGATTTGTAAAAGGGCCTTTAATTTATGTTTTGGTAATGTTTATGTTTTAATTAGATTTTAATATGCCTTAACAAAACAAGTTGGTATAAATTTTACTAAAACTTGGAAAGATAATGATTTCAAAATTATAGCATGAATGTGTTTTTAAACCATACCATCGGGTATTACACTACGTCTTTACTGATAAGCAAATTCAAATGATTTTCAAATCAAACTTGTATTACTCCTAAGTCTAATAAGGTTTTAAGTAACACTAAGAAACTATTAGGGTTTAAATGGTTTAAACTCATTTAGCCACGATCAGTTAAGAAAAAAAATCTCCGGGTTTCACATACTCCATCGATTTCAAACAAGTCTACTCAAATTGTCTTGAAATACCTTTGTGTTTCACTTTCGGCTTTTAGCGAAAATTTAACCTCTCACAAACATATTTCCCCGTAACATACAGATTCGGACGTGGTGTCTTGTCGGGTTTGGGGTGTTACATTTAATATCGAGCCGAGTTCAAAAGCTTCATTTGTGGGCGAGGCCCAAAATGTTTTAAAACTATAATTTTCAAGTATTCTGTCTTAAAGTATGGGTTGAAGGGCATGGCACCGAGTCACCAGCACCAGTTCGCCCAGGTAAGTACCCCGTACTATTTGTTGTGATTGACATGATTGGATGGTTAGTAAGACTACTTTAGAGACTGAGACTAATAGGACTCTGTGGACTCGCGAAAACAAAGCTTCTTTAAAATTCATAAAACTTTGCTTTAAACACGATTGGAATAATGGTGATACATAAGATTCTTTAATTGAACGAGATTTAGTCATGAGTACCGAGGTGGGCGTGGTCGTGGGCGTGGTCGTGATAGGATGGTATTTACGAGCCCGTAGGTTACAGGCGGGGTTAGAGAGAATGAGATCTGGATTCCGCCACCAGTGGAGGTGGTGAGTTCGAGAACAGACCGGCGATGATGCAAGATATCCAAGCGATCTGCGGGTTTTAGAGAGGTAATTTGGAAGCGGTGGGGGCGTGGGAGCTAGGAAATGCGTACTGGCGACTTGAACAAATAAATTTGAATTCTTAGGGGTGTTTGGTGTTGCTCTAAGCTGCTTGAAATCTTGGTGGAAGCGGCGAGCGGATCATGGACGATCTGGACCTAACGGTAGAAGAAAAATTAAAGGGATCGTATCACTTCTCAGAGATGAGTCATATCGGTGGTGGCTCACGGTCAAGTGGCAATACTGCGGAAGATCGACTTGGGACTATTTTTTTGCTTATCGGAAGAAATGCGTTGGAGCTAATTACATAAATGAAGCGGAGGAAAGCATTTACGAGGTTAGTCTAGAACAAATCAGTATCGGAGTATGGCCGAGTTTTAAAGAAATTTGAGTCGGTATGCCGGGGTATGGTGGCTACGGAAGAGGAAAGGTGCGTTCGTTTGAGGATGGCTGCGAGACGAGTTAAGATTGTTGATTGCGCCCGCCAGGGCGTGAATTTGCGGTTCGGTTGAAAAGCGAAGGTTGCCGAGGGCATTAAAGAGTCTGTGAGGCGGTATGGATAGAAACCGTCATAAGCGGAGTTTTGGATCTTCGGGTCGTCGGGTGTCAGTGAGAAAAGGGCTAGACCAGTGGGCGAATCGATCGGGTAGGTTTATTCTTTGCTAGGCGGGGACCGCCTTGCATGTAACCGTTGTGGAAAGGCTCCTTTGGGGAGGCTGGCGGGTGATGGCGAGGTTGTTTTGAGTGTGGCTCGTTGGACCACCGTGTGAGGGATTGTCCGCCAAGTTGGCTAGAATTGATCAGAGAATCGGGACCGTAATCAATCTGAAATAGTGGACCACCGCAGAGGGCGAGGTAATGGCGAGAGGAGGTATGATTACGGTGGGGCCGTGGAGCAGGCGGTGCTGAAGTTGATACGAGGCGAGCGACTGGTTTGGTATATCTTTGCGGCGGCTGAGAGGAGGCGGCCTTGCCGGACGTCATCAAGTGCGTTTTTATTTTGGTTCTCCTTATCTTGCTTTAATTGATGTGGGGTCTACACACTCTTATGTTGCCGATGGTATAGTAGAGACAATGGATTTAGACTACGAGATATCTTCTAGGCGGATAGTAGTAATAAGCCCTCTAGGTCACTCTGTAGTAGTAGATAAAGCGTATAGAGGCATACCTCTAGAACTCCAAGGGTATCTTTTGAGGCGATCGATGGAGCGCCGTTTGGGGAGTTCGATCGATTTTGGGGATGGGTGGTGAGTAAGCATCGGTGAAGTTGAATTGTGACTAAGCGCATGGTTCTGGAAACACGGTGAGGTGATGAAGTAGTTACGATCGATAATAGGAGAAACTCTCATCAATGTGGTATCTGCTTTCTGAAAGCCAGAAAATGGTCGAGAAAAGAATTTGCAAGCATATATGGTGCATGTGTATGCCTTGGAGGCTAAGGAGTCTTAGTGGAGGCTATTGGACGATTAGGGAATTTGTTGATGTGTTTCTGAGGAGCTTAGGGTTTGCCACGGATCGGGAGGTAGAGTTCGGGATTGATCATTGCGGGCTGCGCCGGTATCCATTACTCCGTCTGAGGATGGCACCTAAAGAATTAGTGGAGCTTAAGGCTCAAATCCGAGTTATTGGACGAGGTTTTATCGGGCCAAGTATTTACGCCATGGGGAGCGCGGTACTCTTTGTAAAGAAGAAAGATGGTACTATGCGGATGTGCATAGACTACCATAGCCGAATAAGTGACGATCAAAACAAGTATCCTTTGCCTCGGATAGATGACTTGTTTGATCGGTGAAGAAGCGTCTGTTTTCTCGAAGATTGACCTAAGATGCGGATATCACAGATTGAAGGTAAAGAGGTGGATATCGTAAGGCGGCATTTCGTACTCGGTATGGGCATTTTGAATTCTTGGTTATGCCGTTCGGGTTGACTAATGCCGGTGACTTTCATGGATCGATGAATAGGGTGTTCCAACGATTACCTAGATCGTTCGTGGTAGTTTTATCGACGACATCTTGGTATATTCAAGGGCGAGGAGGAGCATGATGCTCATTTGCGGGTAGTATTGCGATTCTAAGGGAGAAAAATTTCTGTCATCGAAGTTCGATAAATCTGAGTTACGGCTCGGGGAGGTGACATTCTTGGGTCATGTAGTGTAATTTGAGAGGATTAGAGTGGATCCTCGAAAGATAGAGGCCGTTCTGGATTAGGCCGCCTAAGTCGATGGCGGAGATTCGGAGTTTTACGGGGTTGGCGGGATACTACTAGAAGGTTTGTAGAGGGTTTCTCGTTAATTGCGACCGATGACCAAATTATTGAGAAAGGGAGTTCCGTTTGTTTGGACCGAGAAGCGGCGGAGAGCTTCGATAAGTTAAAGAAGATTTTGGTTGAAGCTACGGTTACGATTCAACTTTGAGGTGGTAAGGAATTCTGATGTCTTGCGATGCATCTCATACGGGCTTGGGTTGTGTCTTGATCACGGGAAGGAAGGTTGTGGCTTACGCATCCCGGCAATTTGAGGCCACATGAGGTCAATTATCCTCGCACAATTTGGAGCTTGCGGTGTAGTATTTGCCTTAAAGATATGGAGGCATTACTTATGCGGAGAAAGATCGATAGTCTATACGGACCATAAGAGTCTGAAGTACCTTGACTCGAAAGACTTGAATCGAGATGGCCGGTGGATTGAGTCTTTGAAAGACTACGATTGCTCAATTGAGTATCATCCGGGCAAGGCTAACGTCGTGGCGACGCGTTGAGCCGTAAGGTTGTTTCGGATCTAAGAGCATTGTTGCCCACTTGAGTTTGTACGATGGCGGAGTATTACAGCGAAGCTGCAGTTAAACCTACTTGGGTTGAAGCGGATCGAGAAAAGGTTGTTAGATGAGGTTTTGGTAGCGAGAGGACTCAGTGCGAATGATGGTTTGAAGGGGTATAGCTTGTCTAGTGATGGGGTTACTGTGTTTCGGGAAGGCTTGTATCTTAGAGATGCTGAATTGAGGCAAAAGATTCTTGAGGATGCACATAGACCCTACGCTATACATCTGGAGGTAGCAAAATGTATAAGGATCTCGAGGAGCGATTACGGTGGTAAGATGCGAAAAAGGAGGTGGCGAGTTTGTAGGAAAGTGTCGACTTGTCGGTGAGTCAAAGTGAGCATCGATTCGTCCGGGTTGCTTGACGATGAAGATTCCACGGTGGAAGTGGGAAAGAATAACTATGGATTTCGTCGGTGGATTACCGCTACACCGAGCAAGAAGGATTGATGCAGGTAATTGTGGATCGGTGACTAAATCAGCTCACTTTATTCCGGTGAGGTGGATTACTCTCTGAGAGGTTGGCAAAGCTGTATGTATCGAGATTGTGAGGCGCACGGGTGCCGTGTCGATCATCTCGGATAGGGACCCAGATTCACGTCAAGGTTACGGAAGGCTTTGCATCGAGCTCTAGGTACAGTTAGATTTCAACCTGACATTTCATCCATGGTGACGGCAATCGTAAAGGGTTATCTGATTTTGGAGGATATGCTTGAGGTTGTGTATTGGACTTGAGGGTGGCTGGGAGGAGTATCTACCGTTAGCGAATTTGCTTACAACGACTACCAAGCGAGCATTAAGATGGCACCTTATGAGGCGTTATGCGGTAGGAAGTGTCGTTCACCGACTTGTTGGAGAGAGTTAAGTGAGCGTCGATTATTGGGACGAGTTGGTTCTTTGAGACCGAAGACAAGGTTAAGTTGATTAGAGCTCGATTGAAGGAAGCTTCGGCCGCGAAGTCTATCCGATCTTAAGCGGAGAGATATTGAATTTCTTTGTGGGAGATCGAGTTTTCTGAAGGTCTCACCGTGGAAGAAAGTGTTAAGGTTAGGGAAGAAAGGCAAGCTTAGTCCGAGGTTTATTGGGCCATATAAGGTACTAAGGCGAGTGGGACGATTCGTGTCGGCTCGAGTTGCCGGTGAGTTAAGTCAAATTCACGGCGTGTTCCACGTTTGATGCTTGGCGATCTGTTCCGATCCATCACATGTAGTAACGATGAGGAGATCAAGTAAATCCGGATATGTCCATAGAGGAAGAGCACTGTCTGATTTTGGATCGGGATGTGAAGGTTCTGCGAGGAAGTCGTGCCTCGGTTAAGGTTCTTTAGGCGGAATCATGGCGTAGAAGAAGCTACGTGGGAACCGAGGATATGATGAGACAACAATACCATAACTCTTGACCGAGGTAATTTAGGTCGAAATTCTTTTAAGGGGTAGAAGCGTAATATCCGGGTTAAGGGCTATTTCGATTTGGCATTGTTTGCATGTTTAATTGCTTGTTATGATGTTGTTTTGGTGTTTTGGGTTTAGTTGTAGGCTAGGTGTGAGCTTTGGTAGGTGGTGAAATTCTTGTTCTTGGGCTTTAGGGGATAGAAGCGGAAGGTGTTGGGGTTTATATTTAAATTAAGTGAAATTATAACACAAATAAGGAGCTAGCAAAGTGGCAAGCATGCCACAAGGAAGGTGTGTGTGTGGCGTCATCTACAAGGGGAGGTCCAGTGTTCAAGTCATGAGAATCCCACCCCTTTGGCTCTCATTTTGGACGGCATGGTGGAAGAGGTTGTGGGCAATTTGAACTCTACCATGGACTTGGTCAACATATTCAAGCGGTGGATGGAGAGTGAAAGTAGGAGGAAGACTTGGTAAGCTCATTTGAATTGAGTGGTGTGGAGTGTTGTGGGGATTTGGCGGTTTGGAGGAGTGTTTGGGGAGCTTGGGAAGTGCAGAAATCTCCTTTGTGCATGTGTGTGTGTGTGTTTTGGTCATATTTGGTAGCTTAAGCCGAAACTTGAACTCTCTTTCTTTTTGCCCATATTCTCTCTTCTTGGAACCGAAAACCCAAAGCTTGGGTATTGCCGAATGCACTTGTAGCTCTTTTGTTTTTCTTTTTGTTTCATTTAGAAGTCGAATGCCTCTCCCACCCTCTGCTTCTTTTTGTACTTTGTTAAACCGAAACCTCTAGCACCTTATTGCCGAAAGTAAACCTTGTTTCTTCCTTCTTCTTTCCTTTGTGTAAGCCGAAACCTATATCCCTTCTTCTCACATTTTTCTTCCTCTTTCTTTAATTGTACAAAGCCGAAAGTAAGGGTGTTAAGCACTCAAGCCGAACCTTCTCATTTGCTGGTCGATTCCTTCTCATTTTCTTTCTTTGTGCTTTCACAACCTTGTGCCGATTTCCCTTTGTTCCATACCATCTTCTTTTAAACAAAAACCAGCCTTTGTTCTTCATCATCGTGAGTAGAACCTAGCATGTTCTTTCCCTTTCCTTAAAAGATAGTAGTCGAAACTAGTTCTTCTTCTAAACCCACCGTATTTATTTCTTTCCCTTTCAAAACCGAAAGTGACCCCCTCCACTCATCTCTCTTCGTTTCATCTCTTTTCCAAAACCGTTAGCGAATCCTCCTTGTGTTGGCGAATATTTGGTGGTGTTGGGGAGCTTGGTTCCAATCGTTTGGTAGTGGGACATCCGGATCTAAGGAGCGTGCTAAAGGAGTTTTCTTTCTCAGTAGCGAGCGAGGAGTAGTGGTAGGCGAGTGCTATATTCGATTGCATTTAGTTTTCTTTAAGACCAGTTGTTAAGGGATTAACTGCTCGTTTATCAGGGTGTGCCGATTGTGTAGGGAGACACCATTGTTGAAGGCAGTTTCTGAAAGAACCACCGTTGGGTTCGGATTTGATAGGAAACCAAATCCAGGATAAGGTAAGGGTAGGCCGATATACCCTTTGATTTCTTTGGTTATGGCCGATTGATATGTGTGCTAACCCGTTGGTTGGTCGATTCTAGGATCAAAGTTGCGAGGTGGTCGAGGGTCTTAGATCGGTTCATAGTATTAGAATCTCCCTTAATTGGTGTGTAAACTAACACTTACATTTAGTAATATGATTAATAACACATGTGATGATTAATGAAAGCAGTGATGATTGATATGATACCCTAATGGGTATGATTACGGACTCGGGTAAGTCGATATTATTATTATGAGTTTCTTGATGATCTATGTGATACCATGGTTCGTGGTTATATGTGACATGGGATATGAGGTCACACATAATAGCATGATATGCATGATTATATGATATACATGATTACATGAGTATGGTATGTTGATGGGTGATACAGTGGAGGAGCGGTGATATTTTGTCTTGTGAGCACCGGTGCTTTAGTAGCACACTTTGTGACTTTGGGTCACGGAGGTTTAGCACCTCATTGCGACTTGTCCATGTGGTTTAACCACCGTGGGTTGGCCCCACTTGAGATATGGGATCGTCTCGCTAGTGATTTGGTATCACGATGGGTTGGCCCCATCATCGATTCGTGACGGTCACCGGTGCTTTAGTAGCACAATTGTGTCTTTGGGACACCGGTGGTTTGGCACCACATTGCCGGATATTGTGTCTTTGGGACACGGTGTTTTGGTAACACATTGTGACTATATGTCACCGGTGGTTTAGCACCACCAGTGGTTTGGTACCACAGGGGTAGAAAAGCGATATGGATGGTTAGGATCGGGTTGCATTAATTATGTTGCTTTGTATGATGTGTGTTAGCATGTTGTTTTTGGGGGCGGGGTTTACACATCGAGTCATTCGACTCACCTCTCCTTTGACATTTCGGGTGACTCGTGAAGCGGACATGGGCGGGATGGACTCAGGTGCACATGCCATGCTTTAATAAAGGACTATTGAATTTGGGTACTTTAGTTTATTTATTTTATTTGGGTTTTATATTGGATTTGTAAAAGGGCCTTTAATTTATGTTTTGGTAATGTTTATGTTTTAATTAGATTTTTAATATGCCTTAACAAAACAAGTTGGTATAAATTTTACTAAAACTTGGAAAGATAATGATTTCAAAATTATAACGCAATGTGTTTTTTAAACCATACCATCGGGTATTACACTACGTCTTTCTGATAAGCAAATTCAAATGATTTTCAAATCAAACTTGTATTACTCCTAAGTCTAATAAGGTTTTAAGTAACACTAAGAAACTATTAGGGTTTAAATGGTTTAAACTCATTTAGCCACACAGTCTGGTTAAGATTTAAAAAAAAAAAATCTCCGGGTTTCACATACTCCATCTGATTTCAAACAAGTCTACTCAAATTGTCTTCGAAATACACTGTGTTTCACTCGGCTTTTAGCGAAAAATTTAACCTCTCACAAACATATTTCCCCCGTAACATACCAGATTCGGACGTGGTGTCTTGTCCGGGTTTGGGGTGTTACACTAAGCTTGTCGAAACCTCAAAGTTCACTAGCCCTTCTTTCTTTTCTATTTTCGGTTAGTAAATGATGAATACTCATCTAATTTCATGTTTTTATTTTATTAACATTATCTTATTAAACATTTTACTCATTTATCCTTTTATTAATCATATACAACAAATATATATTAAGGCTAATATGCCATTTAACCATCCACTATCTTTAATAATGGCTTAATTACCTCTTAAGGCCACCCTATTGTGAAGACAACATCACTTGAGTACTTATAAATCAGCACATAGCTTTTACTCTTTACACGATTAAGTCATTTCTCTTAATTCAACACATAATCGATAAAATTATCACTCAGAAATTTCACATAGGCTAAATCACATACTATTCACACATAAAATAATATTAAATTATCATTTTGACCTCGGATTTAGGGTCTCAAAACCACTATTCTGACTAGGGTCTAAATCGGGCTGGTACAACTCTCCCCCCTTAGGGATTTTCGTCCCCGAAAATCTTACCAGCGAATAGTTGTGGATATTGCTTTCTCATAATGTTCTTAGGCTCCGACGTAGCCTCTTCAACTCCTTGTTTATGCCACAACACTTTAACTATGGAAATTATTTTGTTTCTCAACTCTTTGATCTCTCGTACAAAAATTTGGATCAGTTCTTCACTATACGACAAGTCTGACTGGATCTCAACCTCCATAGGAGCAATCACATGAGACGGGTCTGATCTGTACCGTCGAAGCATTGACACATGAAACACATTATGAATCTTTTCTAACTCAAATGGCAACAACAATTTATACGCAACTGGCCCAACACGCTCGATGATCTCATACGGTCTGATACACCTCAAACTCAACTTGCCTTTTCTACCAAATTGAAGTATTTTATTCCACGGAGATACTTTCAAAAATACTTTGTCACCAACTTCAAACTCAATATCCTTCCATTTTAAGTCTGCATAAGACTTCTGATGATCTAATACCGCTTTCAAGCTATCATGAATTACTTTCACTTTCTGTTCAGTTTCTTTAATGAGATCAACCCCATGAATCTTATTCTCACTCAGCTCAGTCCAATACAATGGATTTCAACACTTTCGACCGTAAAGAGCCTCATATGGTGCCATTTTGATACTAGATTGAAAACTATTGTTGTACGCAAACTCAATTAACGAAAAATGTTTTTCCCATGTATTCTCAAACTCAAGTACACAACACCTCAACATATCTTCGAGAATCTGAGTAATCCGTTTGGATTGTCCATCCGTTTGTGGATGAAATGCAGTACTAAAATGCAATTTTGTTCCTAAAGCCTCTTGAAATTTCTTCCAAAATCGCGAGGTAAATATAGGATCTCTATCAGATACAATTGATAGCAGCACCCCGTGTAATCTCACAATCTCAGTAATATGCATTTCAGCCAACCTATCGAGTGAATAATCTATTTTCAACGGAACAAAATGAGCTGATTTCGTCAATATGTCAACTATCACCCATATTGCATCTTTATTTCTCGGAGATAAATGCAATCTCAACACAAAGTCCATCGTGATTCTTTCCCATTTCCATTCAGGAATCATCATCGATTGCAACTATCTAGACAGAACCTAATGTTCAGCTTTAACTTGCTGACAAATTAAACATTTTGACACAAAGTCAGAGATATCTCATTTTAGAACATGCCACCAATAAAACTGTTTTAAGTCATTGTACAATTTCGTACTCCCCGGATGAATAGTCAAATGACTATTGTGAGCTTCGTTCAAAATCATCTGAATTAACTCTGATTTCTTCGGAACACAAATTTGATCTCTAAATCTCAAACAATCATCACTATCAACTCGAAATTCTGATTCAGCATTCGATTCACATTGAATTCGTTTAGCCATCATTTCAACATCACTTTTCTGAGCATAAAAAATCTAATGTACAAACATCAGCTTTACTTTCAACTCGGCCAAAATCGTACTATCATCACACAGATCTTTCTGAGCCTTCATTGCTTGCAAAGCACATGTAGACTTTCGGCTCAAAGCATCAGCTACAACATTAGCTTTACTAGGGTGGTAATCTATCACAAGCTCGTAGTCTTTCAACAACTCCAACCATCTTTTCTGTCGTAAATTCAATTCTTTCTGAGTCATCAAGTACTTTAAACTCTTATGATCAGTATAGATGTTACATTTCTCCCCAAACAGATACTGACGCCAAATCTTTAATGCGAACACAATCGCAGCAATTCAAGATCATGCATTGGGTAATTCTTTTCATGCGACTTTAACTGCCTCGAAGCGTAAGCAATGACTTTCTCTTCTTGCATCAACACACAACCCAAACCACTCAACGAGGCATCACTATAAATTATGAATTCTTTGCCCGATTCTGGTTGATCTAACACTGAAGCCTCTGTCAATAACACTTTCAACTGCTCAAAACTCTGCTGGCACTTTTCTGACCACTCGAATCTAACATCTTTTTGTAGCAACTTCGTCAATGGGGTCGCAATCATCGAGAAACCTTTCACAACCGTTTATAATATCCTTCTAGTCCTAGAAAACTAAGGACTTCAGACACATTTCTTGGAGGCTTCCATTCTAATATAGCAAATATTTTACTCGGATCAATTCGTATCCCAGCAGCTGATACAATATGCCCTAGAAAACCAACCTCGCGCAACCAAAACTCACATTTGCTAAACTTTGCATACAAATGTTTCCCACGTAGATTTTGTAGCACAGTTATCAAATGCTCGGTATGCTGCGTCTCATCACACGAATAGATCAAAATATCATCAATGAACACCACAACAAAGTGATCCAAATATAGTCTAAATATCCGATTCATCTGATCCATAAACACTGCAGGAGCATTTGTTAATCCGGAAGGCATCACTAAGAATTCGTAATGTTCGTACCTCGTTCTCAAAGCAGTTTTCAATACATCAGACTCTTTGACTCGTAACTGGTAGTAGCCCGATCTCAAATCTATCTTAGAAAACAGTGTAGCTCCTTTCAACTGATCGAACAAATCATCAATACGAGGCAACAAATACTTATTCTTTATTGTCACTTTATTCAATTGTCGGTAATCAATACACATTCTTATAATGCCGTCTTTCTTTTTCACAAACAATACAAGAGCACCCCAGGGCGAGAAACTCTGTCGACCAAATCCTCTATCAGTTAACTTTTGCAACTGAGACTTTAACTCTTTCAATTCTGTCGGTGCCATTCTATTCGATGCTATTGAAATGAGAGTAGTTCCCGGCACTAACTCAATACCAAATTCAACTTCCCGAATCGGAGGTAATCCTGGTAGTTCTTTAGGAAACACATCTGGGAACTCACAAACCACAGGCATAAATTCAACTTTCTTTTCTGTCACTTTTCTATCAATTACATATGCCAGATAGGCATTGCAACCCTTTCTCACGTAGTTCATAGCTTTCATCGCGGATACAACAACTGGTAACCCTTTCATATCACTGGAATCAATTTGAACTATCTCACCATTTTGACTTCTCAATTCAATGCTCTTTCTTTTACAATTCACAATAGCATTATGCAAAGTGAGCCAATCCATACCCAGAATTATGTCGAACTCATCGAACGGTAGCAACATCAAATTAACCGGAAAACATATATCATGAAACATCAATGGGCAATTCTTGCACACCTTATCCACCAAAACACACTTGCTAAAGGGGTTTGATACTCTAATCACAAATTCAGTAGACTCAACAAGTTAAGTCTTATTCAATACTAGATTCATACACACATAGGAATGAGTTGAACCCGGATCTATTAATGCAATTACATCAGTATAGAATAGAGTAAAAGTACCAGTAATGACATCTGGAGATGACGATTCCTCTCGTGCTTGTATAGTATAAGCTCGGGCAGGTGCTCTCGCCTCTGACCTCACAACTGTATCAGTGATCCCTCTTTGACTTCCACTAACATTCCCAACATTTCTGGGTGGTCTACCCCTAGCCGCCACATTACTTGATCTCACATTCTGAATATTTTCTTTCTCAACCAGCTTTGGGCAATCCCGTATAAAGTGATCTCGTGATCCACACTTATAACATGTTCTATTATTATACTTGCCCGAACACTCCCCCACATGTCGTCTCCTATATTGTTTACACTCAGGCTTGCTACTTTTAACACTGCCAACACTTGATTCAATTGGAGCTTGAATTCTCGGTCCAACACTTAGTCTTGCGCGGTCTCTATTCGGATGTCCATATAAAGTATTTGATCGATTACTTGCATCTCTTAATCTCTTTATCGAAGGTTGAGAAAACTTACTCATAGATCTTTTTTCTTTCATCACGAGCTTCAGAGTCAGCTCTCTTCCTTTCTTTGCTAAGCTCCTCAGCTTTACATGCTCTTTCAACCAACACAATAAATTCTTTTATGTCAAGTATCCCAACCAATAACTTGATGTCCTCATTCAACCCTTTTATGAAGCGTTTACACATAGTAGCTTCGGTTGAAACACATTCCTGTGCATATTGGCTTAGTCTCACAAATTCCCACTCGTACTCAGTAACTGAAAAATGACCCTGTTTCAACTCTAGAAACTCTTTATGTTTCTGATCAAAAAATCATTGACTAATATACTTCTTTCTGAACTCAACTTGAAAGAAATCCCAGGTGACTCTCTCTCTCGGAACCATGGACATGAACGTCTTCCACCAATTATAAGATGTATCTCTCAACAGAAAGACTGCACACTTAATACACTCATCAGGAGTCAACAACATCTCATCGAATACTCGGATCGATTCTCGAGCCAAAACTCACTCGTTCAGCATCGTCATCAGTTGTGGCCCTAAACTTTTTGGCCCCGTACTTACAAATCTTGTCCACAGGAGGTTTATTCAATCTGTTCGGATCTACAACTTATGGCACAACAGGTACTTGTGGGGGTAGAGGTTGTGGAGTAGCCGGATTCGTTCGAACGAACTCTATAAACCACTCGCTCAACATTCAGAAGAAGGCTTGTTTAGCCTCTCCTCCCTCACCACTATCATTCGGCCTAGATGTGGCCGGCGTTGTCCCTTGAGACGTCATCAGCAAGTACTCGATCGAGATCCATTTCTATATGAAAAAACATTTATATCTGTCAGAATTTATCACACTATCGCAATTTCAAATACGACTGCTAGACATACCCATGTGTCTTTCCCGTGGTCGAACCTGACTTAACTCCACGGCCACTAAGCACGCCCATGTACCTTGGCCGTGGTCGATCCTTATTTGGCTCCACGGCTACCAGGCACGTCCGTGTGCCATGGCCAGGTACAATTAAGCTAGCTACTGACTTAGTCCCACGGTCACTAGGCACGCCCGTGTGGAAAAATAGGCCATTTGCAATGCCAATTTGCCTCCCACATAAGGGTCAATCTCTACAAGCATATACAATCATACTTATCCATAGAAATGATATCCAGAAACACATCAAATGAACATCATATCATACCATTCCATCTCATTTCTAAACATGCCAATTTGTAGTACAAATTTCCATGTAAACTAAGTATAAATCATCCATAACGTCACTAAATCACTAAGGCACAATTCATCATTGAACTTATCATTCATAAAACTATTTCATATACATCAAGCTATATTAAGATATACACCAAATACCATATTCTCTTATGTACCCTACTAATATTTAACTAGCCAAATCACATGGCTATTTACATATCAAGCATATACCGAGTGACTAGTCTATACATGCCATATTCTATTATATACATCCTTACAAAAGTACCAAAATAGATTTGCCGATAGTGTGATTGAGATGTTGACGATTCCCAAATTCGAGCTAGCTTTACTGACACTGTAAAATAGAGAAACAATCACACAGTAAGCTTTTAAAAGCTTAGTAAGTTTGAATTACAATACAATTATCTCATCAAATCAAACCAATGTATATATTAAACCATCACACAGATTAATTCTCTCATATTCATACAATATCATCCATAGCTAAAATACTCATTCATCCATTCATAGCTTTATCTATAAATTCATCAACCAAAAAGTTTCAATACATACCTTAGCTAACACATAGTTATTCAACTTCCAAGCTACTCAATGCTCAATATTACATTTCAATCATCCTCTGATTTTCGTTTAATTTAATCACACATTCAGTGCCATATACATAACTGAAACATATGTCATCGCACACTTAGTGCCTATTCTTTTAACCTGCTTATCTTGGTATCGTACACACAATGCCAAATCAATAAACTGAAGCTTTCATAACATCGTACACACAGTGCTATTCATCTCTATTTCGATTTCAATTTCGCACACTTAGTGCCATCTAATTCAATTTTGCACATAGCATCTCAAATCTCATAATCATATACATATTCATTCCATAATACTAAAACATTTTTTTAATAACATGGATTATATCCGAACTTAGCTCGGATGTTGAACTATCGAAACAATCGATTAATCGAGCACTTTATCTTTGCCTCGATCTCGATCCTAACCTCTCCTCTCTTGGTCTATACACATTCAAATTCAGTTCATTGAATCACAATTTCATTTAATTTAGTCCACACACACTTATTTAGGGCATTTTGCAAAATAGCCCTCACATTTTCACATTTCGACACTTTAGTCCCTATTTCATAAAATCATCAATTACACAAAAATTTCAAAACACATATGCTAGCCGAATTCTTCCCATTCTAATACAAGTTCATATATTTCATTTATTACACATTTTAGCCCTTCAATTTCTCAATTTCTCAATTAAGTCCAAAATACTCAATTTCACTAAAAATTCCCAATACAAACTATGTTAATCCAACACCAAGTTTTCATATTTCACTATCAACTAACACATAGCTCAAGTGTTCATCAATGACTCATCACAAAAACATCATCAATTCACAAAATTACAACATGGGTTAGCTAAAGCACGAAGCACTGATTACGAAAATGTAGAAATTATTAAAAATCGAGCGGAATGCACATACGAATTTGTGCCTAAGCTTGTCGAAACCTCAAATTTCACTAGCCCTTCTTTCTTTTCTATTTTTGATGAGTAAAAGATGAATACTCATCTAATTTCATGTTTTTGTTTTATTAACATTACCTTATTAAACATTTTACTCATTTATCCTTTTATTAATCATATACAACAAATATATTAAGGCTAATATGCCATTTAACTATCCACTATCTTTAATAATGGCTTAATTGCCTCTTAAGGCCATCCTATTATGAAGACAACATCACTTAAGTACTTATAAATCAGAACATAGCTTTTACTATTTACGTGATTAAGTCCTTTCTCTTAATTCGGCACATAATCGATAAAATTAACAAACAGAAGTTTTACATAGGCTAAATCACATACTTTTCACATAGAAAATAATAGTAAATTATCATTTCAACCTTGAATTTGTTGTCTCAAAACCACTGTTTTGACTAGGGTCTAAATCGGGCTGTTACATACTATGCCTCATTCGGCACCCCTAAGTTCTTAAAATCCTGTACCTATGACAGCTACTCGATTATTTGTAGATAAAATCTGGAAATGTGGAGCGAAAGAATTCAGAGGTAAAGTGGATGATGATCCTGCATAGGCCAAGTACTGGTTATTGAATACAAAGAGAGTCTTCGTAGAATAGATGTGCACTCCTGAAGACTACTTGAGATGTACTGTGTTGTTACTAAAAGATGAAGCGTACTTATGGTGGGACACTTTGAGCACGATAACATCAAATGATCTTATTAATTGGGATTTCTTTTAGGCTGAACTTAAGAACAAGTATGTTAGTTGGATGTTTATTGATAAGAAAAAGAAAGAATTTCTTGAGTTAAAATAAAGGAATCGTACTATAGCTAAGTATGAATGGGAACTTCTGCGGTTAAGAAAGTATGCTCGTAACATAGTATCAAATGAGGGAGGAAATGTGTATTATATTTGAGCATGGGTTGAATGGTGACATTCGTATGTCTGTGGCAGCACTAAAGTTACGAAATTTGTAGAACTTTTGGAGTGGGCTCAGAAAATTGAAGAAATTTGTAAAAGTAAATGACAAACGGATTCAAAATTTTGAGATTTTAACAAAAGGGGGTCGTTTAAGCCTACTCAAGCGTCTCCATCGTAGAAATTTAGAAATGACATAAGTCGATCGGCTGCCCCTTCAGAGTTCACTACTAGAGATAAACTGAGGCAAAATAATTTCTTCTCTAGCGGCTAGTGTTGTAAGAAATGTTGAGAGAACTGTTTCTGTTTGTGATGATTGCAACAAAAGGCATTTTGGTGAGTGTTGATCAAACTCAGGAGCTTGTTTTCGTTGTGGATCTATTGACCACTTCCTTCGTGATTGTCCAAAAAGGTAGAATGATTTTGTGCAACCCTCTAGGCCCGACCCAAACGTTATGGCCAAATCTTGAAGATTACATTGGCCATGACAATGGCCCAATAAAGCACTTTAGAAATTATCTCTTGAAAATCCCTTTGCGAAAATCGAAGGTTGTGTTATTTAAGTGTTTTTTTTTTTAGAAATTTGATCTTAACCTCAAATAAAAAATGTCAAGATTCAAAACAAAAAAAAAAAATAACGCAGCGAAAAATGTCATTTTGAAAATCATAAGATTTATATTGATACTTTGGAAATCATCGATTTTGCAAACATGTTGTGATGCATTTTAAAAATAAAGTATTGAGCTTAAAATTGTTACTTAGAGTCTAATAAATTTTGTTATAAAAATAGTCTGTCATTTTAGTTTTATTTCTTCAAATTATTTAAATTATAATTTAACATAACAAATCATGCAGAAAAGAAAAACCCCAAAACATTATCTAAAGTTCCAAAACAAAAATCGAAACCAAAGTCGCAAAATTAATGTCCATAAAGCATGAACAAAAACCAAAATGTCCAATACCACTACTTGTAAGGTTTTCCGAAAAATAAGCAAGAGTACCTCTGTAGCCAAGCCCATCCTAGCCTCGATTATCTAAAATTCAAAGTTTGAAGGGGGTGAGCTTAAAAGGCTCAGTGTAGGTCTTAAATAACAATTATTTTACAAAATAATTCATCACAACATCATATTAATCAGTCCATAACATATATAAATTACTCAATTATAAATAAGATATTGCAGATTTTGTAATGACATAATCAATGCAACATTTTCAAAATACAATACAAATATTAGAACTCATTCAACCAATACCACACCAAAATGTGGTCGAACCACTAGAAATTGCAGATTTTCTGCTAGATACATAATATTGTGGAAAAGCCACCAAAAATGCAAATCTATTGCCAGATGCTTCCTTCGTACATTTTTCCCACCCCATGCATATGATATGGCAACAAAACATATTTTTCAGTAGCATGCTTTTCATGCAAATCGGATTATCAGAGTATGACATGCTTAACATGCGAGTTAGATCTCATATTTTACACATAATTTCACAATAGCATGCTTTATCAAGCAAATCAGAGCATCATAGTAGGGCATGATCATCATACAAATCCATAGATTAAATTATAGTAACATATATTATTTCCATATAAATAAGTATACCATAAAGTATACCATATTTCTATAAGCCATAAATCATATGACATGAGTGACGAAAATCATATATTATCATACATCTTAGATGTAACATGCCAAAATTGGGCATAGAAGAATTGGGCCTTGGGCACAGGAGCGTTTAAAATTTTTGAGAATAAGAGAATGGTACTAAGGCAAGTTGGACCTATTAGGTGAGTGATTTTGGAAGGTTAAGAGGCTTTTATGAAGTCCAGAGTTAAAGTTAGGTTATAGGAAAAATTTTGGTTTTAGGTGAAAAAAAAAACCCTGGGAGTTGGTAGGTAGGCTTTAAGAACAAAATGTGGAAAAAAATGACACAAGTGAAGTGTGTGGTGTAGTGGCAAAGTGACGCCACATAAAGGACAAGGGGGTGACGCCACAAGGAATGAAGGAGCTCCAAGGTTCAAGTCTTGGCTCTTGCATTTTTGGATTTCTTTTTAAATGGACTCTAGAATTTTGCCATAGGGTTATATTTAGTTGCGCATGATTTTAGACACAAGAAAGTGAGTGGGCTATTGGCAAGGCGTCATTAAGGGTGTAAGGGAGCTTGGGTTCGAATCTCATGACAAGCAAGGGAGTATTTATTTTGTAGATTGGACGAGAAGAGTTTGAGTTGGATTTAAACTCTGATAACGGAGGGATCCCACATCGGTAAGATACAAAGAAGGAAGGTGAGAAGCTAGCTATATATAGAGCATTCTATGAGGAGAGTTAATATACCTTGGTGGGCGTTTGGGTGCAGACCTAGAGGATAATTGCCAATAGTAGCGAAGGAAGGGCTACTATAACGTGATGTGCATAGTAAGGTTACGGTGAGGTTTCGGTTTCTGATAAGTGTATACTAAGTTATGATTAATCGTTAGGTGATGTCGATTGTAGGTTTGTGATTAAGGGGTTTGCAGCGCATGTGGTTACCCGGTGTGTACAAACACTACACACATGATGTCGGCAATGCCGAAAAGCTGAAAAGCCAAAAGTGGCTAAATGGGCCCGATGGACCCTTATATTTGTAAAATTACCAAAATACCCCTAGTTTGTGAAATGATCAAAATACCATTAGCTTGTAAAATTACCAAAATACCCCTAGTTTGTGAAATTATCGAAATACCCCTAGGTTGTAAAATTACCAACATACCCCTAGTTTGTGAAATTACCAAAATACCCCTAATTTGTGAAATTAACAAAATACCCATGGTTTTCAAAATTACCAAAATACCCATGGTTTATAAAATTACTGAAATACCCTTGGTCTATAAAATTACCAAAATACTCCTAGTTTGTAAAATTATCAAAATAACCCCGAATTACAAAATTACTGAAATATCCCCGAATTATAAAATTACCAAAATACCCTTAATGTGTAATTACCGTTTTACCCCTAAACGATAAATTACCGTTGTACCCTCACGGTAGTACTAATGTTGTCTGTGTTAATTGTATGATTGATTATGATCGAGATGCATTGCATACATGGATTAGTTATGAGTAAAATTATCGAATTACCCTTGGTAGGTAAATTACGAAAATACCCTTGGTAGGTAAATTACGAAAATACCATTGGTAGGTAAATTACAGAAATACCCTCGATGGGTAAAATGATCGATATGCCCCTGGAGGGCAAAATGACGAAAATGCCCCTACATGTTATATGATTATTCTTGTATGTGATTTAAGATTGTTATCGTATGATTATTATTGTATGTTGCATTCATGTGTTATTATGTTGTATGGGGATGGGATTATTCGAAAGGGGAAGTGCAGATAGGATCGCATAGTCACTTGACGACTGTGGATCCACCGAAGGCTTTTAGCCACCGAGCAGCTATATTGCACCGATAAGTTAATGCCGCAACCGGTGCTACATAAGGAGTGTAGGGATGGGTGGGTCGATTAAATCCTTGACAGGAGACCGAGTGTAGGGTTGGTATGGGCATTAATGCATTGCATATGTGGTTTTATTTGAGATGGGCTCAGGCCCAGATAAATATAATTTGTGACATTTATGGGTTTAGGCCCAACTGAGGATTTTATGGGCTAAGGCCCAATTGCCACCGTTACTGAAATGGGCTTCGGCCCAAACTGTTGTGATTCATGTTCTTATTGATGAGGGTTATGCACACTGAGTTTTCGTAAACTCACACACTCTTTTTAATATTTTTTTCTCAGGTAATTCTCAGTAAACGGTTTGACATGCTGGAGGACTCGGAGGTGGCCACACTATGAGCAATTTTGGACTCTAGTATTTTACTTATTTTTAACTTGGGTTAATATTTTGTAATAAGGCCTCTCTTAAATTATTGTTTTAGTTTTGGATTTTTAGTTTATTATGTCTTAAATCTACTAAACATTGTATCACGATTTTCCAAAATAATATCTGCTTTCAAAATACTACGCTTTCGCGAATAGGTCGTAAACATCACATTTTCATAAGTCAGTCATTTTAATTAAGTTTCTGTGACAAACAAAGTTTTTTTTTAGGTAATAACTTTTTAATATATTTCGATTAATAATAAACAAACAAAAACTGAGACTTTAGTTTTTAATATCAAGAAAGGTTTTCAAATGGAACCATGGTTTCTCAAAAAGTACCCCAATGTGACACGCTAGATTCGGGCCTAACTTCTAGGCCGGGTGTGGAGTGTTACATTTAGTGGTATCAGAGCCTAGGTTACAAAGCTCGGGCTGTGAATGGGCCTTAGATTTTTGGTTTTTTTAAAAAAATTTGCCAGGATTCTTGAAGTGTGGTTTATCGAGCCCTCGACGTCGAGCCAAGTAAGTTTTTCTGTTATTGTTTGAATTATTGAACTGTATAGATAATAGGCTACTTAAAAATAGGCTTTTAGAGACTAAAGCCCGTAGGAAACTTAAGCCTATAGTGGATTCTTGACCGCAGAATAACTCTAAGAAATTGTTGTTACTTACATAAGATATGTGCCCTAAACAAGTGGAACAAAGTACTAATTTCATAAAATTCTTAAATCAGAGTGCGCAGCGAAAGCATAGTGGTGTGACATGAGTGGTGTGTTTAGTAGTTAGTTGGAAATTTTGAGGACAAAATTTCTTTAAGGAGGGTAGAATTGTAACATCCCGAAATTGGGCCTAGAAGAATTGGGACCATTGGGCCTTGGGCACGGGAGCGTTTAAAATTTTTGAGAACAAAAGAATGGTACTAAGGCAAGTTGGACCTATTAGGTGAGTGATTTTGGAAGGTTAGGAGGCTTTTATGAAGTCTCGGGTTAAAGTTAGGCTATAGGGAAAATTTTGATTTTAGGTGAAAAAAAACCCTGGGAGCTGGTAGGTAGGCTTTGAGAACAAAATGTGGAAAAAAATGACACAAGTGGAGTGTGTGGTGTAGTGACAAAGTGACGCCACATAAGGGACAAGGGGGTGACGCCACAAGGAAGGAAGGTGCTCCAAGGTTCAAGTCTTGGCTCTTGCATTTTGGGATTTCTTTTTAAATGGACTCTAGAATTTTGCCATAGGGTTATATTTAGTTACGCATGATTTTAGACACAAGAAAGTGAGTGGTCTAGTGGCAAGGCGTCATTAAGGGTGGAAGGGAGCTTGGGTTCAAATCTCATGACAAGCAAGGGAGTATTTATTTTGTGGATTGGACGAGAAGAGCTTGAGTTAGATTTAAACTCTGCTAATGGAGGGGTCTCACATCAGTAAGATACAAAGAAGGAAGGTAGGAAGCTAGCTATATATAGAGCATTCTATGAGGAAAGTTAATATACCTTGGTGGGCGTTTGGGTGTAGACCTAGAGGATAATCGCCAATAGTAGCGAAGGAAGGGCTACTATAACGTGAGGTGCACGGTAAGGTTACGGTGAGGTTTCGATTTCTGATAAGTGTATACTAAGTTATGATTAATCGTTAGGTGATGTCGATTGTAGGTTCGTGACTAAGGGGTGGTTACCAGCTGTGTACAAACACTACACACACACGATGTCGGCAATGCCGAAAAGTCAAAAAGCCAAAAGTGGCAAAATGGGCCCGATGGGCCCTGAGGCTAAGTTTGATGAAATGGTTTGGTTGGTTATACGAATTGAATTAGTCATGCATGATACATGAATTGGATTTGTTTTGGGCCTAATAGGCCATATGATGAGTTTGGGCCTAATGGGCCGTAAGTGAGTGATTTGGGCTTGATGGGCTTATGGGGACGTAGACATGTATGTTAGGGTTTATGGACCTTAGGCCTAGTTTGAGCAACTCTTAAATTCCATAAGACTTTCTAATAATTAAACATGTCTGTGAACAAGTCGCTGGGTTAGGGTGTGGCAACGGGCATACGCATGTCTAGGATTGGATCCAAGGAGAGCTTGGTATTTAAGCAGCCCTAGTGGCCTACCTCCTCTTTTCTAGAATCCTACCTGGTGCGTAGTGTCTGTTCACTTTAGCCGCGAGGACTTGTTGATGGGCTAAAGTTCATAACTAAAATTCGATAGGGACCAAATACCCTTATATTTGTTAAATTAGCAAAATATCCCCGATTTGCAAAATTATCAAAATACCCCTAGGTTGTAAAATTACCAAAATACCTCTGGTTTTTAAAATTACCAAAATACCCCTAGGTTGTAAAATTACCAAAATACCCCTAGTTTGTGAAATTACCAAAATACCCCTAGTTTGTGAAATTACCAAAATACCCCTAGTTTGCAAAATTATCGAAATACCCCTGGTCTGTAAAATTACCAAAATACCGCTAGTTTGTAAAATTACCGAAATACCCCCAGATTACAAAATTATCGAAATACCCCCAGATTACAAAATTACCAAAATACCCTTAGTGTGTAATTATCGTTTTACCCCTAAAAGATAAATTATCGTTGTACCCTCGTAGTAGTACTAATGTTGTCTGTGTTAATTGTATGGTTGATTATGATCGAGATGCACTGCATACATGGATTAGTTGTGAGTAGAATTACCGAATAACCCTTGGTAGGTAAATTACAAAAACACCCTTGGTAGGTAAATTATGAAAATACCCTTGGTAACTAAATTACAAAAATACCCTTGGTAGGTAAATTACGAAAATACCCTCGATGGGTAAAATGACTGATATGCCCCTGAAAGGCAAAATAATGAAAACGCCCCTACATGTTATATGATTATTCTTGTATGAGATTTAAGATTGTTATCGTATGATTATTATTGTATGTTGTATTCATGTGTTATTATGTTGCATGGGGATGGGATTATTCGAAAGGGGAAGTGTAGATAGGATCACATAGTCGCTTGACGACTGTGGACCCACCGAAGGCTTTTAGCCACCGAGCAGCTATGCTGCACTGATAAGTTAGTGCCGCAACCGGTGCTACATAAGGAGTGTAGGGATGGGTGGGTGATTAAATCCCCACAGAAGTGCAAGGTTGGACAGGAGATCGAGTGTAGGGTTGGTATGGGCATTAATGCATTGCATATGTGGTTTTATTTGAGATGGGCTTAGGCCCAGATAAATATGATTTGTGACATTTATGGGTTTAGGCCCAACTGAGGCTTTTATGGGCTAAGGCCCAATTACCACCGTTATTGAAATGGGCTTCGACCCAAACTGTTGTGATTCATGTTCTTATTGATGAGGGTTATGCACACTGAGTTTTCATAAACTCACACCCTCTTTTTAATTTTTTTCTCAGGTAATCCTCAGTAAACGGTTCGACGTGCTGGAGGACTCGGAGGTGGCCACACTACGAGCTGTTTTGGACTCTAATATTTTACTTATCTTTAACTTGGATTAATATTTTGTAATAAGGCCTCTCTTGAATTCTGGTTTCAGTTTTGGATTTTTAGTTTATTATGTCTTAAATCTGCTAAACTTTGTATCACGATTTTCCAAAATAATATCTGCTTTCAAAATACTACGCTTTGGCGAATAGGTCGTAAACATCACGTTTTCATAAGTCAATCATTTTAATTAAGTTTCTGCGACAAGCAAAGTTTTTTTAGGTAATAACTTTTTAATAAATGTCGATTAATAATAAACAAATGCAAACTGGACTTTAGTTTTTAATATCAAGAAAGGTTTTCAAATGGAACCATGGTTTCTCGAAAAGTACCCCAATGTAACACGCCAGATTCGGCCCTAACTTCTAGGCTGGGTTTGGGGTGTTACATTAGAATCATCCAATAAACCAATCACACCACAGAATCATAGAATTTTGGGATTTACTTACTTGTTATCCTTGCTTGTTGATTTTTTTGGTTTCTATGAATATACTTGTATTCACATAATCACAATATTAAATATCAATATCCAGAAGTAATACACTTACTACATATATATATAAATATTCTTCAATATTATTTATTTAATCGTAATATCGAATAATATCACTTAAATCCCCACACCTTGGATTTGATGGATTAGATCACAATTCCACTTCGAATGAGATGAATCCGATTTTTCTTGAGTCACTATGTTAATGTATCACCCCTCACCCGTATTCAATGCCAAAATAGAGTTACGAAACATTACCTAACTTACAAAACAATTAAACATCCATTTAACATTCATTTTCTCAGTTCAATCATTCATCATTCAATCTCAATCAATTTGTCCCTTATACGAGCCTACGAGGCCTTAACATGCTTTGGGAGTAGTTCGGGACTACTCTGATAACTCAAAAAACTTTCACAAAACTTTGAAAATTTTTCTCAAAATAAGGGACACACGCCCGTGTGACCAGGCTGTGTGTCTCACACGGCCACTAGACACGTCTGTGTCACAGGCCGTATGGACATTCAAAATGGGAGCACATGGCCGTATCCCAGCCCGTGTCCTTCCCCGTGTCCAAACAAGTGAGGTTACTGACTTGGGTCACACGGCCAACCACACGCCCGTGTGTCTAGCTTGTGTGCCACACCATGTGTCAGGCCGTGCCAAACCTGTAGGGTATACTGACTTATACAACACGACCAAGGCACACTTCCGTGTGCTAGGCTGTGTGCCAATTACGGGGGTGTACTGACTTGTGCCACACGACCGATCACAAGCCCGTGTGTAAGACCGTGTGGAGAATACTGACTTCATTTCAATTTCAACATTAGGGGACACACGACCGTGTAACATAACCGTGTGTCACACACGGCTGAGACACACGTCCTTGTCTCTGCCCGTGTAGACAAAAATAGGCTACTTACCAAGCTAATTTGCCACACAAATGTGCATATACCTACATAACCAAAATGGCACCAATTCAAAGCATTAATATGTAGCCAAAATCATCAACCAATACACAATTCATACAATATCTATTTCAATCATTTCAACACTTAATTCAATGCCATTTACCTACTCAAAAACTTAACAACTCAACTTGCTTTTCAAGTCATAACTCACATATATGTAACATGTACCATAATTCATCAAATTCATCATCCAACACCAATCCACAACAAACTTATCTCAAACAACTAAATACTTCGTATCATAACAAATAATTGGATATCACAATTCAACATCAACCATATAACAATACAATACTCACAACAAATGATCGTGTGTCATAGTCTTTAAAATTTATAATATGAATGATCTAGCCTAAAAACTAACCGTGACAACGACTTGAGGAAAGCGCACCTATCTAACAGTAGTATAGTTTAGTGGCATGATCGGATTGTCAAAC
Organism: Gossypium rotundifolium; assembly: GCA_025506655.1. Taxonomy (NCBI): domain Eukaryota; kingdom Viridiplantae; phylum Streptophyta; class Magnoliopsida; order Malvales; family Malvaceae; genus Gossypium; species Gossypium rotundifolium. The sequence goes on from CP106730.1 coordinate 43,115,625, forward strand.
CCAAAGCAACCAAAAGTACTAATACTAACTTTCTTTTTATTATTTAACCTAAGAATCAAAGGAATTGTTGTTTAACCTAAAATTAACTAACTACTAAGCTAAAGATGCTAAGACATAGAGAAGCAATTGGGGAAATAACTTGAGGGAAAAACCAATTGATTAAGACAATACTCGAGGAAGAATCCACCTAGACTTCACTTGTTATCTAACTCTAAACCAGACGATTTATTCACTTGACTTGATGCGTAGGATTCCCTAATTTATATTAATAGCTCTCTCGAGGCTACTAACGTCTAACCCTAGGTTGATTAATTGAAATCTCTTTCTAATTAAAACCCCTAAAATTGCATTCACTCGATCTATGGACTCCCATACTGGGTTTGACCCTAATTCGATAGATTTTCGTCATCCTATCTCTAGGGTTGCAATAAACTCCACTTAACTATGCTAGATCTAATCTTAAACAAGGTCTATTCCTTCTCTGCCTAAGAGCATAAATTCTTGGATCAATATCCTAAAATATCAAATCAAGAATTAAGAACACATAGTTAAGAACAAATCAAGTATTTATCATACAGCTCAGAAAACAATAACAAGATCCGTCTTAGGTTTCATCCCCCTCAGGTATTTGAGGGGTTTAGTTCATAATCATAAAAGAATACATCTCAAAAGAAAATATAAAACAAAACATAAAGAAAACCCTAAAACCCCCTGAAGGAATTGAAGGAGAGATCCTCAGTCTTGAGTACGATTTTGGCTTTTTGAGATGAATCAACTGGCTTTCTTTGAGTGAATCCCACAATTCAGCCTCTCTGGCTTGGCTCTTTGGCCTAGCTGAACACTCTCTTTAAGGTTGGCCTCTAGGGTGTTTATATAGTCTTTTGGAATGTCTTTATTTGCCTCTAAGTACCCTAATCTGAATGAAACTCTTCTTTTCTACGATAGGGACATGCCCGTGTGCCATGCCCGTGTAATTCGAGTTATAGGCCGTGGTCAGTCCTGCTAAAGAGGCACGGCTGTGTGGCTTGGGGGCCAGGCCGTGTGAGTTTCGTACTTTGGCCTATTTACTACATTTTTGGCCCGTTTCTCATTCTTTTCATTCTCCGGTGTTCTCCTGAGCATAAAACATGAAAACAAAAGATTAGAAGCACCTATTTTAATAATTACAAGGATAAATCATCCAAAAGTATGCTAAATGTGGGATTAAAATATGTGTATATTATGGTTTATCAACAAACCGTATCACATTTATAAGCTACTTCTAATGGTCAAAATACATTTCCATTAAACATACCAAAATGACCAAAGCCTATACATGCCATATGCCATATATACATAACTTTAAAAGTACCAAAATAGATGTTCAATAGTGCGATGAAGTCTCTGACAATTCCCAATTCCTAGCTAGCTTCGGTATACTATAAAACATAGAAGAAAATAAACAAAGTACGCTATAAAGCTTAGTAAGTTCGTATGTAAAAAAATGAAATAATTTAATCATTCATTAACAATTCTATATAGATGAAATAAATTGCATTAAAGACATCAATCACTAAATTAACAATAAGTTCTCAACTTCCATTAGCTCGTTATTCAAATATTTTTCCGAACATACCTATACTGATACATATCTACTCTTATCAATTCACTTATCGAATCTCTCCGAGTTTATAAATGTTTACGATAAAAATACTTCAATTTTTCGATGCCATAGTCCAACTATGGTCTTACACATCAGTTGCCAAGGCCCTGCCGTGGTCTTAGATTCACATGCCACAACCCAGTTATGGTCTTATTATCCGATTTTCCATAGCCCAACTATATTCTTATTCTGCAACTCGTCCACTTAAACCGTACATTTAAATTAAGTTCTACACATTTAACCATAAGATAAATATAATCTCAATATCATCCATCCAATGAATAAATACACATTTAAGTTCAAATATACAAACTTACCTCGTCTACAAAAATGACGAAACAAACCTACTATTCAATTACTTTGCTTTTTCCCCGATCTAAGTCTAAATTCCTCTTTCTTGATATATATAAATAATAAAAATTAGCTTATTTAATTATCAATCCATTCAATTTAGGACAAAAATCACCTTATGGTAACAATTACACTTTTGCCCCTACTATTTTGACATTTTTACAATTTAGTCCTTAGCTCGTAAAAATGCAAATTCAAGAAATTAGACCCTTAACTATGCTAGCCAAATTTCTCTTATACACATAGCAGCCCATACTTTTCATTATTTCACAATTTTGCCACATAAATTTCACAGTTTAGCCACGATTTCACATTTTTGTAAAAAAATCTCTTAACAAAAGTTGTTTAATTAACAACAAGGACTCATATTCTGCCATTAAACTTCAAAACACATGCTTATTCATCAATGGAAAAAATCTAAACCTTTAACAATTTTACAAAATAGTCTCCGGGCTAAATAGACCTAGTTGCAACAATATCAAAAACATAAAAATCATTAAAAAGGGGACAAAAATGAACTTACATGCACACAAATTTGTTTGGCCGAATATTCAAGCTCCCATGGATGTTTTTCTTTAGCAATTTTTGCTAGAAAAGATGAATTGAGAAGAAATTGTTTTGTTTTATTTTGTTTAACCTTTATTTACCAATTTACCATATTAACCTTTAATAACTTTAATAACTAACCAAATTCCATGCTACTAACTTCCACTATCTTATTAATGGACTAATTACCACTTAAGGGTCTTTACTTTAATAATCCATAGCTATTACACAGCTTTTGTAATAGAATGTAAATTTACACTTCACGCAATTTAGTCCTTATTATCGAATTGAGCACTCAAACGATAAAATTTCTTAACGAAAATTTCACACAATCATATTAGCATGATATCGACCTCAAAATAATAATAATATAAATATTCTAACATCAGATTTGTGGTCCCAAAACCACTGTTCTGATTTGACCAAAAACGTGCTGTTACAACTCTCCCCCATAGGGATTTTCGTCCTCGAAAATTTTACCAATGAATAGGTTAGGGTACTATTTTCTCATAGCTTCCTCAGGCTCCCATATAGCCTCCTAAACTCCGTGATGTTACCACAAAACTTTCACTAAAGGTATGCATTTATTTCTCAATTCTTTGATCTCTCTAGCCAAAATTCTAATCGATTCTTCATTGTAGGTCATATTAGGCTGAATCTCAATCTCTGATAGAGAAATCACATGTGATGGCTCCGATCTATATCGGCGCAACATCGGCACATGGGATATGTTATGAATATTTTCTAACTCCGATGGTAAGGATAATCGATATGCCATTGGACCTATTCGTTCAATAATCTCATACGGCCTGATAAATCGCGGGCTCAATTTGCCTTTGCTACCAAATCGAAGTATTTTCTTCCATGGGGATACTTTCAGAAACACTTTGTCACTGATCTGAAATTCAATGTCTTTTCATTTCAAATCCGCGTACGATTTCTGCTGATCTGAAGCTGCTCTCAAACATTCGTGAATTACATTCACTTTCTCTTCGGTTTTTCTAACCAAATCAACCCCGTGGATCTATTTCTCGCTAAGTTATGACCAATACAATGGAGTTTGGCATTTGCGACCATACAAAGTTTTGTACAGTGCCATCTTTATGCTCGATTGAAAACTGTTATTATATGCAAATCCAACCAGCAGCAAATATTTCTCCTAGTTTCCTTCGAACTCTAAAGCACAACATCTTAGCATATCTTTAAGGATCTGTATTACTCGTTCTGACTGACCATCAGTTTGCGGATGAAAAGCTATATTGAAATTCAGTTTTGTACCCAGTGCTTCTTTTAGTTTCTCCCAAAATCGTGATGTAAATCTCAGATATCTATTAGAAATAATAAATAATGGTAGCCTGTGCAATCGAACAATCTCAAAAATGTACAATTCAGCTAGTCTATCATGTGAGTAATCTGTACGTACCGATATGAAATGAGCAAATTTTGTTAGTCGATCAACGACAACCGAGATAGCATCTTTTTTTTTTGGAGTTAGGGGCAATCCCGAAACAAAATCCATTGTAACTCTATCCCATTTCCACTTGGGAATTATCATATGCTGCAGTAAACCCGATGGTACTTGATGTTCAACTTTGACTTGCTGACAAATCAAACTTTAGAAGCAAACTCTGAGATATATCATTTCATGCCTTGCAACCAATAGAACTGTTTCAAATCATTGTACATTTTGGTACTCCCTATATGAATAGATAAATATTATTGTGTGCTTCGTTTAAAATCTTCTGATCGGAACTTCTCAGTACACAAATCCTACGTCGGAACATCAAACAATCATCAGATCCGATTTGGAGCTCTAAATTAGAAGTTGACTCACACTGAACTCGTTTAGCTTGAAATTATTTATCCCATTTCTGGGCTTCACCAATTTGCTGAAGAAATACAGGTTTAGCTTTTAATTAAGCTAAAATGGACCCATCATCACAAATCATCAATTGAGTATTCATTCCTCGTAATGCAAACAAATATTTTCGGCTCAGGGCATCAACAACAGTATTAGCTTTTCTCGGGTGGTAATCGATTGCTAACTCATAATCTTTTAGCAATTCAAGACATAATCATTGTCGAAAATTCCAATCTTTCTGAGTCATTAAATATTTTAAACTCTTGTGATTTGTATAAATGTGGCATTTCTAACCAAACAAGTGATGTTGCCAAATCTTTAATGCAAACACATTCACGACCAACTCTAAATCGTGTGTTAGATAATTATTTTCATGCTGCTTTAACTGTCTAGAAGCATAAGCTATTACTTTGCCTTCCTGCATCAATACACAACCCAGACCGTTCAATGACGCATCACTAAAAATTACGAACTCTTTTCCCGACTTAGGCTGTACTAGCACTGGTTCCTCTGTCAATAACGCTTTCAACTATTCGAAACTTTGTTGACACTACTCAGACCATTCAAAATTTACATCTTTCTAAAGTAATTGAGTCAGCGGTGTTGCAATTATAAAGAATCCTTTCACAAAACGTTGATAATAACTAGCTAGTCCTAGAAAAATTCAGACTTTAGAAAAATTTCTCGAAAGTTTCCAATCTGTAATTGTAGAAATCTTGCTTGGGTCAACTCTTGTAACAGCCTTGACCCGTGTCCATCACTGGCTTAGGGTTGAAAGGTATTACCGATCAAACACAACATTTAACTAACATTCCACAACTCAATAAATATTCATTACCGAATAACATTCATTAACATACACAATGTCCCTTAAATAGGTCTATGAGACCTTAAACATGCTTTAGAGAAGGTTCGTGACTAAACCAATCACATTTACAAACTTTAGGATCAAGCATTTAGGGATCACACGCTCGTGTGAACAGGCCATGTGCCTCACACGGCCACCAGACACGCCCATGTCACAGGCCATGTGAAAACAAGGCATACATTCTGACACGCCCATGTGCCCGTGAGCCAAGCCATGTAAAATTTAGAGGGGTTACTGACTTGGGTCACACGGCCAGCCATACACCCATGTGCCTGCCCGTGTACCACACACGTCCAGTAGAAACGCCCGTGTGTCTAGATCGTGCCAAACTTGTAGGGTATACTGACTTAATTCGAAGGGCTACCCCAGGGGACACACTGCTGTGTACCATAGCCATGTGTCACACATGGTGCAGCCACACCCGGTGTGCTCGACTGTGTGGAGTGAAAATAGGCTTGGTGGAAGCCACATTTCTCACCCTTCTCAAGCATACCTAAAACACCACATTTCATGCCATTTCAATACATTAATAAGCAGCCAAACCATTCTATTTCATGCACCAAACTTACAATACCAATTCTATCCATTTCATCAACTCAAATCAACACTATTTGTACATTCAAACACATACCAAACTAGCATGATTCATTCCTCATTACTCACCTATTCAATCATATACCAAAGTACATATCATACTCATCAATACAACCTATTTCAATATGTATTTTTACTACCATCAATCACACTCAAAGCTTGACTCATAAATCATTTATTAGCCATTCACTTATCAAGTCTAAAATCATGCTTTTCATAAATAAATACTTGCCATATACCAAATGACCAAATGATCAACTTGAATGATCATCAATCATACCAAATTATGTCACTACACAAGGCAAATTACACATCAAACATAAGTCATTACTAAGCCATAAAAAATGGCCAAATACATCACCAAAATCTTTATCAAAAAGACTTCAGCCCAAACATGCCATATAACCAATATCACAAAGCTCATAAGTACCAAACCATAGCTGGATAGTGTGATGAAATCTCCGACGGCTTTCAACCCGAGCAAGCCTCCAAAACTCTATAAACATAGAAAATAAAACAAAGTAAGCTATAAAGCTTAGTAAGCTCATATCTTAATAAACTTAACATAACAAATAATTGCAATTCAATGTCATAAGTATAATTTGCTATCTCACATGCCAAAACATAAACTTTTCTCAAGTTTATAACATGTTCTCATATCAAATTACCACCATTCAATAATATAATTACTTACATAGCTAACTTTAGCTTTCACAAGTTTAATCAATTCAATTCTCATATAACATTCAATTCATACCTTCATATAGCCAAATGAGCACATTTTGAAAAATAACATATTTACACATTTCTTTCTTGTATAAATCACATATAATCATTTATATTCATACTCACCTTTCATTCACAATAATCAGATAACTTCTTTCATACCTAAATCGAAAAACTCATTTACATAGTCATTTGCTTCTCTACATTTCCAGTTGAATCGTTCGGAATTGATAAGGATACTCAGATAGCATATAAAGCTCATACAATGCCATATCCTAGATATGGTCTTACATGTTATCACATATCGATGCCAATAGCCCAACTATGGTCTTACAGGATTCATATATCGATGCCAATGTCCCAAACATGGTCTTACATGAAATCACATAACGATGCCAATGTCCCAGACATAGTCTTACACATAATCACTTACCGATGCCAATGTCCCAGACATGGTCTTACACGAAATTATATATCGATTCCATATCCCAGATATGGTCTTACAAAAAGTCTTATATATCGATGGCATAGCCCAGCTATGGTCTTATACGAAATCATGTACTGCCATGGTCCAACCATGGTCTTTTCCGTCGATTCGTCTTTCGTTACGAAACGATCGTGTTCGATCCTACATTTTTACTTATTACAAAAATTTAATTTATGTTCACAATGAAATCAATTATATGAATACATTCATACTATCCTTCATCAATTTCATAAATATACATTGAAGTTTTATGCGAACTTAACTCGATCGCTAAAACAACAGAATGGATCGACTATTCTGATACTTTGTTTTATCCCCGTTCTAGATCCAAATCTCATTTTTCTCAATCTATATAATAACAAAATTTTCTTATTAATCACTAATTCACTCAATTTAACATAATTTACACATTTTTGGAAAATTACATTTTTTCCCCTAATGTTTTACATTTTCCACAATTTAATCCTTTTCACATAAAATTGCAATTTCATGCAATTTAGTACAGCCCATGTATTTTCGAATTTCATACATGCCACAAACAACCCATATTTTCAATCTATTCATACTTTTAACCACATAATTCCATAATTTCACAAATTAGTCCATAATTTGTATTTTTACTCAAAATCACTTTGTAAAATATGCAAAACTATCATCTAACTTCCATATTTCATCATCAATCATCAAAAAGCATGAATATTCATCAATGGAATCTCAAAAATCTTTAACAGTTTCTCAAATTAGTCCCTGGGCTGCTAGACTAAGCTGTGACGATCATAAAAACGTAGAAATTATTAAAAAAAGGATTAAAATCCATACCTAAATGAGTAAAAAAGTTGGTCGAACCTAGATCATCCATGGCTACCATTCTTTTCAAATTTCGGTGGAAGGGATGACAAAAATAAGGATTTTGGCTTTTGTTTTATTAATATTAACCTTTATTAACTATTTACTTAATTATCCTTTAAAAATATTAGTAATTACACCAATTGCCACTTCACTATCATCCACTATCTCATAAATGGGCTATTTGCCACATAAGGACTCCATATTTAAATTCTATATCTATTTGACACCTTTAGCTTATAGAACACAACTGTTACGCTTTACGTGATTTAGTCCTTTTTATTGAATTAAGCCTTTAAACGGTAAAAATTTCTTTATGAAATTTTCACACAATAATTCTATCATGCTATAAACTATAATAAAATATTAAAATAAATATTTTGACTTCAGATTGTGGTCTGAAACCACTGTTCTGATTAACCCTAAAAATGGGCTGTTACAACTCTAATACCTTGGGCTGAAACGATATGCCCCAGAAATCCAACCTTTCGGATCCAAAACTCACATTTACTGTACTTTGCAAACAATTTCTTATCTCTAAAGATCTGTGACACTATTTTCAAATGCTCGGCATGCTCGGATTCATCTCAGGAATAAATCAGAATATCATCAATAAATACAATAATGAATTTGTCTTACGGTCTGAAAATCTTATTCATCAAATCCATAAAGATAGCAGGAACGTTAGTTAATCCAAAAGGCATAACCAAGAATTAATAATGTCTGTACCTCATTCTGAACTCTGTCTTTGGCACATCAGCATCTTTAACTCGCAACTGATAATAGCCAGATCTTAAATCAATCTTAGAAAATACTATCGCTCCTTTTAACTGATCAAACAAATCATCAATTCTCGGTAGAGGATATTTACTCTTGATTGTCACTTTGTTGAGTTGTCAATAGTCTATACACATTCTCATAGAACCATCCTTTTTCTTTACAAACAACACTGGTGCACCTCTGGGAGAGAAACTTGGTCTTGCGAATCCTCTATTAGTTAATTCTTGAAACTGAGTTTTCAACTCTTTTAACTCTGCCAGAGCCATTCTGTACGGAGCTATAGATATTGGTGAAGTTCCCGGTACTAAATCAATAGAAAACTCAACCACTCTGATCGGTGGCAAACCCGGTAACTCTTCTGGAAATACATATGGATACTGGCAAACAACTGGTATTGATTAAATCTTTGGTTCTGACAATTTTGTATCAAGTACATATGCAAGATATGCGTCACATCCCTTTTTCACATATTTTCGATCTAACATTGAGGAAATTACAGCTGGCAACCCATTCAGATCATTTGCTTTGATCCAGAGAGTCTCAATATGCTGACATTTCAACTCAATTATCTTTCATCTAAAGTTTACTACAACATCATGTAATGTCAACCAGTCCATACCCAGAATTGTATCAAACTCATCAAATGACAACAACATCAAATCAACCAAAAAATAGTAACCCTGAGTCATTAATGGACAATTCTTGCAAACTTTGTCAACCAAGACATATTTACCTAAGGGGTTCGACACTTTTATAATAAACTCAGTAGAATCAACAAGTAAATTCTTACTGTAACACCCCTAACCTGAGACCATCGCCAGAATAGGGTTCAAAGGCATTACCGAACAAACATAATTATTTACATCCATTCCACGACACAAAAGTCTATCATCAATCATACATACTTAAATACGAACATACAGTCCCTCATCTAGATCTACAAGACCTTACACATGCGTTAGAAAAGGGTTGGGACTAAACCGAACACTAATAAAAGTTTTTAAAATTTTAAATATTCTTCAATACTGTTGAGGTCACACGCCCGTGCAATAAAGCCGTATGCCTCACATGATCACTAGACACCCCCATGTGTCCAGACTGTGCCAAAGTAGAGCATGTATTCTGACTTCTTCACATGGCCACTAGGCACGCTCGTGTCCTGAGGCCGTGTACTCTTAGGAAATATTCTGACTTATCCACACGGCTACTAGGCACGTCCGTGTACCGTAGCCGTGCATACTTGGGCTAGCTACTGACTTTATTCCATGGTCACTAGGCACACCCGTGTGCCATAACTGTGTAAGAAAAATAGGCTATCCGCAAAGCCAATTTGCCACCCACACAAGGTATTACCAACAGGCTTCAAAATAATGCCAATTCATGCTTTTAAATGCACTCAAACATACCATTTCAGGCACTTAATAACAATCAACATACCATCTACTTCCATACCTAATATCATCACCTTAAGTTCATTCAAAGTAATAATGGTATATCTCAAAACATACATATATCAAGCATTAGGTAATTCATGCCATAATTCATCTTCAAACCACATCTTTCATCAACCAAAAAGTCATGAAATATACCACATTCATAGCTCATTCATAAATTCTACATCATTCAACTTCCAAGCCAACTCACATGGCAAGGATTAAACATTTCAATACATATTTTAAGTTCTAGCCTATACATGCCATATTTCAACTATATACATCTTTCCAAAAGTACCAAAATAGAATGTCGATAGTGTGATAGAGATGCTGACGATTTTCGAATCTGAGCTAGCTTTGCTGTCACTGTAAAGCAGTGAAACAAATCACACAGTAAGCTTTTAAAAGCTTAGTAAGTTCGTAACAAAATACATTAACCAAAAGAAATCATCACATAGATTATTTCACAATCTCATATCTCATATCATCCAAAGCTAATATGTTTCATAGCTCATTCATAGGTTCATCAACCACATAGGTTTTGAACGTACCTTAGCCAACACTTAGTTGTTGATTACATTTGCTACTCAATACTCATTATTTCATTTCGATCAACTTCCATTCCTTATTCGATTCAAGCGCACATAGTGACCAAATAGTTAGCTGAAGCTTAATTAGCATCACACACACAGTGCATCTATATCAAACCGATCTTAAATCAGTATCACACACACAGTGCCAACCACAGAACCGAAGCTTATATTATTTAGCACACACAGTGCTAATCAATCCGGTCACATTTTGAATACGCACACTTAGTGCCACATGACTCGAACCCTCAATAGCATTCACAATTCATTAATATCATATCATTCATCTCATAACTTTGACATACTTAAATACACGTATTATGTCTGAACTTACCTCGTACGTCAAAATATCAAAACAATCAATTAATCGAGTACTTGATCTTTGCCCCGATCTCAATCCGAACTTTTCTTCTTTTGGTCTTAATTAAGTTCACAATGACTGAATACCCTAGCTTGATTTCTTTCTTCTTTTTCTTCGGTATTGTCGGCTAGAATGGATGAACACATCCACTAGCTTTTTCACTTGTTTTATTATTAGCATATTAAAAATTCATTTCCTATTTTGCCCTTAATAAAACCTTATTAATAAACATTTAAACTTTGGGCATGATTGTCCATCAATTATCCACTATCTAAAAAATGGGTTAATTACTTCATAAAGCCTCCACATATAAATACGATAACAATTAAACACTTAACGTGTAACATCCTTAAACTGAGGCCTTTGCATTTTGTATGGTTGCATGTGTATTGTATGTTAGGTACGTTAGTTTGGACTATTTTAGGGTCTAGGCTTGAGCCAAGAGTAGGCCTGAGTCTTAGCAGAAATTTACATTTTGGGCTTTCGAAGGGGGGAGCTACTGACGTTAGGGGTTAAGGGAAGCTAGTGGTGGATTGTGTCACAAGAAGTACCTTGGTAAAATGGCAAGGGAGGCGCTACTTGGGCACAAGGGGAGTGACGCCTCAAGCATGCTGGGGGACCTAGGTTCGAGCAGCAGAAATCTTCTTTTCTTCTTATTATTTTGGCGCCAAAACCATAGAGGTGGTGTGCTCAAGATGGACTCTGGTGGAAGAGTGTTGAAGGAGTCAACATATTTGAATGGTTGGAGAAGAGTGAATGTATGAAGTTTGACTCATTCAAGTTACTTGAATGAGTGGATGAGAAAAGTTCAATGAGAAAGGAGGGGGACAGCATAGAATTTGAAGGGAGTTGGGGTGTGTGGCCGAAATTTGAGAGGTGGTAGATGTGGGCATTCGGTTCTTGTGTGTTAAGAGTGTACCGAAACTTAGGGTGTGGGTTCCTTCCATTTTGATTTTGGTTTACTAGTTTAGGAAGGTGGCTGAATGTGGGTGTAGGCCTGGGTGTAATGTGCAAATTTGGCTAGTTAGGGAACTTTAGAGTTTTTCTTTTCATTTCTTTTTGGGTGCCAAAACTAAACCCCTCTCTTTGGGCATTTTTTAACATTTTCTTATTCTCTCATCTACTCAAAGCCGAATGCTCTCCTAAACTTCTCCTCATCTTTTCTTCTTTTTTACTTCTTCAGTGCTTAGCCAAATCCACCTTGCTTACCACACAACAGTTGCGATTTATTCTCTTGCCAAAATCATAAGAACCCAAACTTCACATATCACTTCTCCTTTTCCATTTTTTTCACTTTCATTCTGTTGTTAACCTGAAACTACATTCTCTCATTTTTCTCATCATCTTTTCACTCTTTAGAAGTCGAATCCCTATTCATCTTTCTTTCCCATTCTTTGGATCTCAAAGTCAAAATCGCAACTCTGAACAAGGTAAGATCTCATCTTCTCTTTTGTTCTTATGGCTGAATCTCCCTGGCATATTCACATCTCTATTCTTTTTCTTCTATTTCATTTGCTATAGTAACAAAATTCGAAGCCTCTCGCACTCAACCTCCTTGCGGGTCTTTTGTTTGCAGTAGATCGTTGTTGTTGGTTAGTTGTCTCTTCCAATCGGCTTTGTAGTGTGGGGTAAGTGGTCCATCATTTTGATATTTCTTTATTGCATTAAGTGCCGAAGGCAGAGGGTCAAAGTTAGTTGATGCTTGGCTGAATGCAGGGGATTGTGTTGACACCACCTGGTGTGAATCTTCGGGATTCGATGGTTGTGAGTCACGTTTAGAACCTTGGGTTCTTGTCGATTTAGGCAAGGGTTCTAACTTCGAGTTTTAGTTCATTATGTCTAGTCACTACTTTAACCTGATTTAGTGATAAGGTTTATTATGGTTACGAAGGCTAACCAAGCGTTAGGAGGGGTTGGATCTGAGACCCCAGCCCCTAAATTCAAAAAAGAGGGTAGTGTCGACGGTTCGAGATTGGCCACCTGGGTATAGGCGAACACCTAAGCAGCGTAGTAGTCAAATAGCGGTGGTGTCGATTAACGACAGTACCGACATAGAGAGTGTCATTTTACGAGTAATAAGGTGTGTAACTCTTACACACTTCATTTGTTAATATGTTATATTGTGTAATTGCCAAAAGCTGGATACCGGTTGAAATGGTATGTTACCCTTATGGGTAAAAAGCGAGGACTCCAGGTAAGTCCACTTTGTTTGGTTAACGTTGAATGCCTTGTTAAAATCTGCATATGCCATGCCATGTACTCTCTAATTGTTAAGCATGATATTTATGCTATGAATGGTACGTACATTAAGTGGGTATGATGAGAGGAGGGAAGGATGATTTAGACTATCACCAGTGGTTTTGACCACACAGTGGGTTGGCCCCGCTTTCGATATTATTTGTGACTAAGTCTTAGTGGTTTTGACCACCAGTGGTTTTGACCACATATTGCTATCTTTATGACTTGTCACTGTGGTCTAGCACCACCGCGGGTTGGCCCCACATATGGATATAGGATCGTCATCAGTGGTTTTGACCATAAGGTGGGTTGGCCCCACCATATTATTTGTGACGGTCACCAGTGGTTTTGACCACCAGTAGTTTTGACCACACGGGGTAGATACTGAAGTACGGATGGTTAGGTTTTGGGATTGCATGACTTGCATGTTGACTTATGAAATCGTGTATGAGCATTGCTATTTTCAGGATGGGGGATTACACACTGAGTCCCTATGACTCACCCTGATGTTTGATTTTGCAGGTAACTCTTAGATCGCGCATTCGAAGCCGGGGTGGACTCGAGGTGGCCATGCTCGTTGTTTTTTTGGGTTTTGTTTTAGACTATTACTTGGGTTTACATACTTTAAATTTGGTTTTTAAGTTGTAATATGGCCGCTAACTTAAATTTGGGGTTTATTAATTTGCTTTACTTCTTTTCTATAAAGTTTTAATATAAATTAAACAAATCTACATGCCTTAAAATGAGTGTTTTCTGAGGTTACACAAACTATCAGGTTTTTCTAAAACTTTACCATCGGGTAAAAACCAACAAGCAGTAGAAATAGGTTAACACGATTTACTTAAAAAGTCAGTTGGAATCAGTTTTGATAATCAAACTGAAACTGTTTCCTGCTTTTGAAATGAAACGATTTGCTACCTTGGAATAGGAGATAGTACAATCTTTTTCTTAAGTTAGTTAAAAATAACCTGTTTTTATATAATGACCCCCTCTCTACTGCAAAATTCAATTTATAACTTATTTTCTTAGAAAGCATTTTCTCATGTGACATATCGAATTCAGTCGTGGTGTGTTGACCGGGTTTGGGGTGTTACAATTTTGGTATCACAGCCTGGTTCAAAAGCTCGATATGGGCCCGAGGTCCAAAATGTTTTCAATAATGGGTTACAAAATGATTTTGATGGAAAAAAATACAGGACTTGAAAGCATGGCACCGAGTCTCAAAGACTGCATCGCATGTGCACCCTTTAACTTCTTTGTTTATATGATTGTGGTGATTATGATATGACAAATAGTAATAGGGAATTACTTTATAGACTGAAATTTGTAGGACTGTGTGAACCTACGAAAATAATCCCCATTATAAACTGTTCATAAAAATTTACTGTAATAACAGTGGAATAAGTCTAACGCATAAAATTCTTAAATCAGGTTAAACGTGAACGGTAGTTATAAGCGCTCGAGGACGTGGGCGTAATGCACGCGGATGAGGTAGATGTAGGATGATCATGTTAAAATCGGCAGGGTTTGGCCATGGGTCAGAGAATGAGGTACCGCGGCCGCCAGCTGTGGGCGCAGAGTTTCAAGATTAGACAGGAGGGGATAACACGGTGTCACAGGCAATACTACGGGTTCTGAAGAGAGTAGCTAGAGCAGGTGGAGGATCGGGAGCTCAAAAATCTATGTCCGAACGACTCCGGGCTAATAGAGCGGAGGTATTTAGGAGTGTGTCTAGAGTGGCTCCCAATGCAGCTGAGTATTGGCTAGAGGCGACAGAACGCATTATGGATGACTTGGACTTTACGGTTGAGGAAAAGCTGAAGGGGATAGTGTCTCTTTTAATTGATGAGTCTTATCAGTGGTGGCTCACGGCTCGGGATGGTGCAGCAGCTGATGATCTCACTTGGGATTTTTTTAATGAAGCTTATCAGAGGAAGTACATCGGGGCTAGTTACATTGATGCACAACGTAAGGCATTCTTGAATTTGGTCCAGGGGAAAAAGATAGTATCAGAATATGAGGCAGAGTTTCTCCGGTTAAGTCGCTATGCTCGGGGTATTGTGGCTACGGAGCACGAGTGGTGTGTCAGATTTAAAGACGGGTTGAGAGATGAGCTGTGGACATTGATTGCACCACAATAGGAGAGAGAATTTACAGTCTTGGTGGAGAAGGCCAAGATTGACGAGGAGGTGAAGCAGTAGGTGAGACGAAATCAGGATAGGAGTTGGACCAAGAGGAGTTCTGGGTCGGCAGGGTCTGTCGGGAATTCACAAAAAGGGCTAGATATGGTGGGCCGAATCAGGTTGCCAGGCCTGCTACTACTCAGTGGCCGCCACGGTGTGCTCGATGTGAAAAGTCTCACATGGGACAGTGTTGGACCGAAAACAGAGGGTGTTTCAAGTGTGGATCTATAGGGCATCAGGTAAGGGATTGTTTGCAAAAATCAGCTAGGATCCAGTCTAAGGGTCTAGGGCGTACACAACTCAGGAGTGATGGTCAGCAACCACATAGGGGTCGCGGTCCGATCAGGGGAGGTAATGGTTCTGGACGAGGTCGTGGAGCACCGGGCAGAGGTGCCAGAAATATTGATGCAAGACAGCCTGTGTTGGTCTATGCAGTAAGGCATCGAGAGGAGGGTGACGCACCAGATGTTATAACTGGTACATTTTTAATTTTTGGACTGTCTTATATTGCTTTGATAGATGTTGGTTCAACACATTCTTATGTTGCTAGTAGTATTGTGGGAACTATGAACTTAGCCTTTGAGATTTCTTATAAGAAGATGACTGTAATTAGCCCTCTAGGTCACTCTGTAGAAGTAAACAAACTTTATAAGGATGTACCTCTAGAACTTCAAGGGGTAGTGTTTTTGGCTAATTTGATGGAACTGCCATTCGGGGAGTTCAATTTGATCCTAGGAATGGACTGGTTAGTGAAGTACCAAGCGAGTTTGGACTGCAGAGCTAAGCGTATGGTATTGAGATCAGTTAAGGGTGAAGAGGTGGTGATGATAGGTAATAGAAGAGATTATCTATCAAATGTTGTATCCTCTTTGAAGGTTGAGAAAATAGTGAGGAAGGGTTGTGAGGCATTCATGGCTCATGTTTGTGCATTAGAGGCCAAGAAAGTAACTGTAGGGGATGTCCGAATGGTGAAGGAATTTGTTGATGTATTTCCAGAAGAGCTTTCAAGTCTACCTCCAGATCGCGCGGTCGAATTTGGGATAGACTTGTTACCAGGAACTGCGCCAGTGTTGATTGCCCCATATAGGATGTCGCCGAAGGAGTTGGTGGAGCTGAAAGCACAGATTCAGGAGTTGCTAGATCGAGGTTTTATCCGATCGAGTGTATCACCTTGGGGAGTTCCTATCCTATTAGTTAAGAAGAAAGACGGTATGATGCGGATGTGCATAGATTTTTGACAACTGAATAAGCTGACGATCAAGAACAAGTACCCGTTGTCGAGGATAGATGACCTGTTCGGTCAACTTAAGGGTGCATCAGTCTTCTATAAGATTGATCTAAGGTCGGGGTATCACTAGCTTAACATAAAGGAGGTCGATATTCACAAAACTACATTTCACACTTGTTATGGGCGCTACAAGTTATTGGTAATGCCATTTGGGTTGACCAATGCACCGACAGCATTCATGGACATGATGAATTGGGTGTTTCAGTCGTATTTGGATCACTTTGTGGTGGTATTCATAGACTACATATTGGTGTACTCAAAATCTGATGAGGAGCATGATTCGCATCTGCGTGTTATTTTGCAGATTCTGAGAGAGAAGCAATTATTCGCAAAGTTTAGTAAATGCGAGTTCTGGCTAAAGGAGGTAACTTTCTTGGGTCATTGGTGTTAGTTGAGGGGATTAGGGTAGATCCTCGAAAGGTTAAGGCAGTGTTGGACTAGAAACCACCTAAGTCTGTAGCGGAGATTCAGAGTTTTCTAGGTTTGGTAGGATATTACAGAAGATTTGTGGAAGGGTTTTCCTTGATTGCAACACCGTTAACCAAGTTGCTGAGAAAAGGAGTTCCATTTGTGTGGTCAGACAAGCAGCAGGAAAGTTTTGATAAGTTAAAAAGGATTTTGATAGAAGCTCCGGTGTTGATTCAGTCTGAAGCAGGGAAAGCGTTCATGGTTTATTGTGATGCGTCGCATACTGGTTTGGGTTGTGTGCTAATGCAAGAAGGGAAAGTAGTAGCATATGCGTCTCGACAGTTGAGGCCTCACGAAGTGAATTATCCGACACATGATCTGAGTTGGCTGCAGTGGTTTTTGCTCTGAAAATATGCAGGCATTACTTATATGGGGAGAAATCGATAGTCTACACAGATTACAAGAGTTTGAAGTATCTCTTGACTCAAAAGGAATTGAATTTGAGGCAGCGTAGGTGGATCGAGTTGTTGAAAGACTATGATTGTTCGATTGAATACCATCCGGGTAAGGCTAACGTAGTGGCTGACGCGTTGAGCCACAAGGTGGTAGCAGACTTAAGAGCAATGTTTGTCGACCTTAGTCTATTTGATGATGGGAGTCTATTAGCGGAGTTGTAGATAAAGCCAACTTGGGTAAATCAGATTAAGGAGGAACAGCTAAAGGATGAGGTTCTAAGTGCTCGGAGGTTACAAGTGCAGAATGATGGATTGGAAGGTTATAGTTTGAATAGCGAGGGAGTGTTGTGTCTATAGGGAAAAGTTTGTATGCCAAAAGACATCGAGTTAAGGCAGAAGATTCTGCAAGAAGCTCATAGCAGCCCATATGCTATGCATCCGGGAGGTAGCAAGATGTACTGGGATTTACGGGAATAGTTTTGGTGGCCGGGGTTAAAGAGAGAAGTAACAAAATTCATGAGTAGGTGTTTGACATGCCAGTAAGTCAAAGCTGAACATCAGTTACCTTCGGGTCTGTTGCAACCGGTGAAGATTCCGCAGTGGAAGTGGGAAAGGATTACGATGGATTTCATCACTAGGCTACCCTTACGCCTAGCAAGAAGGATTCAGTCTGGGTAATTGTGGACTATTTGACAAAATAAGCTCATTTCATACTAGTTCGGTGGATTACTCACTCCAAAAGTTGGCTAAGTTGTATGTTGCAGAGATAGTGAGATTGCATGGGGTGCCAGTATCGATTATTTCGAACAGGGATCCTCGATTCACATCAAGATTCTGGAAAGCGTTGCACCAGACATTGGTACAAGGCTAGATTTCAGTACGGCATTTCATCTGCACTCAGATGGACAGTCAGAGAGAGCAATCCAAATTTTAGAAGATATGCTGAGGGGTTGTGTTTTAGATTTTAGAGGTAGTTGGTAGGAATATCTACCGTTGGCGGAATTCACATACAACAACAGTTACCAAGCAAGTATCCAGATGGCACCGTATGAAGCACTGTATGGACGGAGGTGTCGTACCCCTACGTGTTGGACAGAGTTGGGAGAGCGTCAGTTGTTGGGTCCAGAGCTAGTGGCTAAAATAGAGGATAAGGTTAAGCTAATTCAGGCTGTTTGAAGGAGGCTTCAGATAGGCAGAAGTCTTATGCCGATCTTAAACGAAGAGATATAGAGTTCGCAGTGGGTGACAGGGTCTTTCTTAAGGTGTCACCATGGAAGAAAGTGCTGAGATTTGGTCGAAAGGGCAAGCTGAGCCCTCGGTTCATCGGGCCGTATAAGGTGTTAAGGCGTATGGGACCAGTAGCTTATCAGATCGAGTTACTAGTGGAATTGAGTCAGATCCATGACGTATTCCATGTTTCCATGCTTAGGCGCTATCGATCAGATCCATCACATGTTGTGCCAGTAGAGGAGATAGAGGTGAGTCCAGATTTGTCCTTTGAGGAAGAACCAGTGCAGATTCTAGATCAGGATGTCAAAGTTCTGCGTAGGAAGTCAGTTCCTTTAGTGAAGGTGTTATGGTGGAATCATGGAATGGAAGAAGCCACGTGGGAACTGAAAGATGCAATGCGGCAGTAATACCCTCAACTCTTTTGATCAGGTAATTTCGAGGCTGAAATTATTTTTAAGGGGGTAGAACTGTAACATCCTTAAATCGAGTCCTTTTCATTTCGTGTGGTTGCATGTGTATTGTATGTTAGGTACATTAGTTTGGACTATTTTAGGGTCTAGGCTTGACCCAGGAGTAGGCCTGAGTCTTAGTAGAAATTTGCATTTTGGGCTTTCGAAGGGGGGAGCTACTGACGTTAGGGGTTAAGGGTAGCTGGTGGTGGATTGTGTCACAAGAAGTACCTTGGTAAAGTGGCAAGGGAGGTGCTACTTGGGCACAAGAGGAGTGACACCTCAAGCATGCTGGGGGACCTAGGTTCGAGCAGCAAAAATCTTCTTTTCTTCTTATTATTTTGACGCCAAAGCTAGGGAGGTGGTGTGCTCAGGATGGACTCTGGTGGAAGAGTGTTGAAGGAGTCAACATATTTGAATGGTTGGAGAAGAGTGAATGTAGGAAGTTTGACTCATTCAAGTTGTTTGAATGAGTGGATGAGAGAAGTTCAAGGAGAAAGGAGGGGGATGACATAGAGTTTGAAGGGAGCTGGGTTGTGTGGCCGAAATTTGAGAGGTGGTAGGTGTGGGCATTTGGTTCTTGTGTGTTAGGAGTGTCCCAAAAGTTGGGGTGTGGGTTCCTTCCATTTTCGATTTTGGTTTGCTAGTTTAGGGAGGTGGCCGAATGTGAGTGTAGGCCTGGGTGTAGTGTGCAAAATTCAGCTAGTTAGGGAACTTTAGAGTTTTTCTTCTCATTTCTTTTTGGGTGCCGAAACTAAACCCCTCTCTTTGGGCATTTTTACATTTTCTTTTTCTCTCATCTACTCAAAGCCGAATGCTCTCCTAAACTTCTCCTCATCTTTTCTTCTTTTTACTTCTTTAGTGCTTAGCCGAATCCACCTTGCTTACCACACAACAGTTGCGATTTATTCTCTTGCCAAAACCATAAGAACCCAAACTTCACATATCACTTCTCCTTTTCCCTTTTTTTCATTTTCATTCTGTTGTTAACCAAAACTACATTCTTCTATTTTTCTCACCATCTTTTCACTCTCTGGAAGCCGAATCCCCATTCATCTTTCTTTCCCATTCTTTGGTTCTCAAAGCTGAAACCGCAACTCTGAACTAGGTAAGATCTCATCTTCTCTTTTGTTCTTATGGCCGAATCTCCCTGGCATATTCACATATCTATTCTTTTTCTACTATTTCATTTGCTATAGTAAGAAAAGCCGAAGCCTCTGGCACTCAACTTGCTTGCGGGTCTTTTGTTTGCAGTGGATCATTGTTGTTGGTTAGTTGTCTCCTCCAGTCAGTTTAGTAGTGTGGGGTAAGTGTTCCATCGTTTTGATATTTCTTTATTGCATTAAGTGCCGAAGGCAGAGGGTCAAAGTTATTTGATGCTTGGCCGAATGCAGGGGATTGTGTTGACGCCACCTGGTGTGAATCTTTGGGATTCGTTGGTTGTGAGTCACGTTTAGAACCTTGGATTCTTGTCGATTTAGGTAAGGGTTCTAACTTTGGGTTTTAGTTCATTATGTTTAGCCACTGCTTTAACCTGGTTTAGCGATAAGGTGTATTATGGATTCGAAGGCTAACCAAACGTTAGGAGGGGTTGGATCTGAGACCCCAGCCCCTATGTTCAAAAAGAGGGCAGTGTCGGCGGTTCAAGATTGGCTACCTAGGTGTGGGCGAACACCTGAGCAGCATAGTTGTCAAATA
Organism: Gossypium rotundifolium; assembly: GCA_025506655.1. Taxonomy (NCBI): domain Eukaryota; kingdom Viridiplantae; phylum Streptophyta; class Magnoliopsida; order Malvales; family Malvaceae; genus Gossypium; species Gossypium rotundifolium. Next base: position 43,136,659 of record CP106730.1, read on the forward strand.
GTGGTGGTGTCGATTAACGGCGATCAAGCGTAAAGAGTGTCATTTTACAAGTAATAAGGTGTGTAACTCTTACACACTTCATTTGTTAATATGTTATATTGTGTAATTGCCAAAAGTCAGATTCCAGTTGAAATGGTATGTTACCCTTGTAGGTAAAAAGCGAGGACTCCAGGTAAGTCCACTCTGTTTGGTTAACGTTGAATGCCTTGTTAAAATCTGCATATGCCATGCCATGTAATCTCTGATTGTTAAGCATGATATTTATGCCATGAATGGTACGTACATTAAGTTGGTATGATGAGAGGAGGGGGAAGGATGGTTTAGACTGTCACCAGTGGTTTTGACCACACAGTGGGTTGGCCCCGCTTTCGATATTATTTGTGACTAAGTCTCAGTGGTTTTGACCACCAGTGGTTTTGACCACATATTGCTATCTTTGTTACTTGTCCCTGTGGTCTAGCACCACCGTGGGTTGGCCCCAATATGGATATGGGATCGTCATCAGTGGTTTTGACCACAAGGTGGGTTAGCCCCACCATATTATTTGTGACTACGGTCACGGTGGTTCGACCACCACGGATATCATTTGTGACTACGGTCACCAGTGGTTTTGACCACCAGTGGTTTTGACCACACGGGGTAGATACTGGAGTACGGATGGTTTGGTTTTGGGATTGCATGACTTTCGTGTTGACTTATGAAACAGTGTACAAGCATTTCTATTTTGGGATGGGGGATTACACACTGAGTCCCTATGACTCACCCCAATCTTTGATTTTGCAGGTAACTCTTAGATCGCGGATTGAGAGTAAAGGCGGACTCGAGATGGCCATGCTCATTTTTTGGGTTTTGTTTTAGACTATTACTTTGGTTTACATACTTTAAATTTGGTTTTTAAGTTGTAATCTATTGCTAACTTAAATTTGGGGTTTATTGATTTGCTTTACTTCTTTTCCACGAAGTTTTAATATAAATTAAACAAATCTACATGCCTTAAAATGAGTGTTTTCTGAGGTTACACAAACTATCGGGTTTTTCTAAAACTTTACCATCGGGTAAAAACCAATAAGCAGTATAAATAGGTTAACACGGTTTACTTAAAAAGTCAGTTGGTATCGATTTTGATAATCAAATTGAAACTGTTTCCTGCTTTTGAAATGAAACGATTAGCTTCCTTGGAATAGGAGACATTACAATCTTTTTTTTTAAGTCAGTTAAAAACAACCGGTTTTTAAATAATGACCCCCTCCCTACTACAAAATTCAATTTATAACTTGTTTTCTTAGAAAGCATTTTCTCATGCGACATACCGGATTTGGTCGTGGTGTGTTGACTGGGTTTGGGGTGTTACATAACGATCAGCACACAACTTTTACATTTTATGTGATTAAGTCCTTTCTCTTAATTCGGCACACAATCGATAAAATTACTACACAGAATTTTCACACATGCTATATCACACATAATCATCACCAAAAATAACATTAAAATTTTATTCTGACCTCAGATTTATGGTCTCAAAAGCACTATTCTGACTAGGGTCTAAATCGAGCTATTACAACTCTCCCTTCTTAGGAATTTTCGTCCTCGAAAATCTTACCAATGAACAGGTGTGGATATTGCTGTCTCATAATGTTCTCAGTCTCCCACATAGCCTCTTTCACTCCGTCTTTGTGCCAAAACACATTCACTAAGGAAATTCTTTTGTTTCTCAACTCTTTGATCTCTCGTGCCAAACTTCAGATCGGTTCTTCATTTATGACAAGTCTAACTGAATTTTAACTTCAGTAGGAGTAATCACATGAGACGGATCAGATCTGTACCGTCGAAGAATTGGCACATGAAATACGTTATGAATCTTTTCTAACTCAGGTGGCAACATCAATTTATAAGCAACTATTCCAACTCTCTCAATGATCTCATATGGTCCGATGAACCTCAGACTCAACTTTCTTTTCCGACAAAATCGAAGTATTTTCTTCAACTGAGACACTTTCAAAAACACTTTATCGATATCTTTTCGTTTCAAGTCTGTATAAGACTTCTGACGATCTGAGGCCACATTCAAACTATCACGAATTACTTTCACTTTTTAGTCAGTCTCTTTTATAAGATCAACCCCGTGAATCTTATTCTCACTCAACTCATCCAATACAATGGAGTTCGACATTTTGGATCATAAAGAGCCTCATACGGTGTCATTTTGACACTTGATTAAAAACTATTATTATACGCGAATTCAATCAACGGCAGATGTTTTTCCCACGTATTTTCAAAAACAAGTATACAACATCTCAACATATCTTCGAGAATTTGAATGATCTACTTGGATTGCCCATCCGTTTGTAGATGGAATGCAGTGCTGAAATGTAATTTTGTGCCTAAAGCCTCTTGCAATTTCTTCCAAAATCATGAGGTAAATCTTGGGTCTCTGTCAGACTCTTAAACACGGTCTATTCCTCCTCTGCCAAAGAGCATAAATGTTTGAATCAATATCCTAAAATATAAAAGCAAGAATTAAGAACACATAGTTAAGAACAAATCAAGTATTTATCATACAACTTAGAAAACAATAACAAGATCCGTTTTAGGTTTCATCCCCCTTAGGTATTTGAGTGGTTTAGTTCATAATCATAAAAGAATACATCTCAGAAGAAAATATAAAACAAAACATAAAGAAAAACCTAAAACCCCCTAAAGGAATTGAAGGAGAGATCCTCAGTCTTGAGTATGATTTCGGCTTCTTGAGATAAATCAATTGGCTTTCTTCGAGTGAATCCCACAATTCGGCCCCTCTGGCTTGGCTCTTTGGCCTAGCTGAACGCCCCCTTGAAGGTTGGCCTCTAGTGTGTTTATATAGGCTTTTGGAATGTCTTTCTTTGCCTCTAAGTACCCTAATCCGAATAAACTCTTTTTTTGCTACGGCAGGGACACGCCCGTGTGCCACCCCCATGTAATTCGAGTTATAGGCCATGGTCGGTCCTGTTAAAGAGGCACGGCCATGTGGCTTGGGGGCCAGGCCGTGTGAGTTTCATACTTTGGCCTATTTACTACATTTTGGGCCATTTTTCATTCTTTTCATCCTCCGGTGTTCTCCTGAGCATAAAACATGAAAACAAAGGATTAGGAGCACCTATTTCCATAATTAAAGGGATAAATCATCCAAAAGTATGCTAAATGTAGGATTAAAATATGTGTATATTATGATTTATCAACAAACCATACCACATTTATAAGCTACTTCTAATGGTCAAAATACATTTCCATTAAACATACCAAAATGACCAAAGCCTATACATGCCATATGCCATATATACATATCTTCAAAAGTACCAAAATAGATGTTCAATAGTGCGATGAAGTCTCTGACGATTGCCGATTCCTAGCTAGCTTTAATATACTATAAAACATAGAAGAAAATAAACAAAGTAAGCTATAAAGCTTAGTAAGTTCGTATGTAAAAAAATGAAATAATTTCATCATTAATTAACAATTCTATATGGATGAAATAAATTGCATTAAAGACATCAATCACTAAATTAACAATAAGTTCTCAACTTCCATTAGCTCGTTATTCGAATAGTTTTCCGAACATACCTATACTGGTACATATCTACTCTTATCAATTCACTTATCGAATCTCTCCGAGTATATAAATGTTTACGATAAAAATACTTCAATTTTTGATGCCATAGTCCAACTATGGTCTTACACATACATTGCCAAGGCCTTGCCGTGGTCTTATATTCACATGCCATAACCCGGTTATGGTCTTATTATCCGATTTGCCATAGCCCAGCTATAGTCTTATTCAGCAACTCGTCCACTTAAACCGTATATTTAAATTAAGTTCTACACATTTAACCATAAGATAAATACAATTGCAATACCATCCATCCATTGAATAAATACACATTTAAGTTGAAATATACGAACTTACCTAAATACATAGAAATGACGAAACAGACCTACTATTCAATTACTTTGCTTTTTCCCCGATCTAAGTCTAAATTCCTCTTTTCTTGATAAATAAATAATCAAAATTAGCTTTTTAATTATCAATCCATTCAATTTAGGCCAAAAATCACCTTACGGCAAAAATTACACTTTTGCCCTATAATTTTGACATTTTTACAATTTAGTCCTTAGCTTGTAAAAATGCAAATTAAAGAAATTAGACCCTTAACTATGCTAGCCAAATTTCTCTTATACACATAGCAGTTCATACTTTTCATTATTTCACAATTTTGACACATAAATTTCACAATTTAGCCACTATTTCACTTTTTTGTAAAAAATCTCTTAACAAAAGTTGTTTAATTAACAACAAGGACTCATATTCTCCCATTAAATTTCAAAACACATGCTTATTCATCAATGGAAAAGCTCTAAACCTTTAACAATTACAAAATAGTCTCCAGGCTAAATAGACCTAGTTGTAACAATATGAAAAACATAGAAATCATTAAAAAGGGGACAAAAATGAACTTACATGCACACAAATTTGTTTGGCCGAACATTCAAGCTCCCATGGCTGTTTTTCTTTAGAAATTTTGGCTAGAAAAGATGAATGGAGAAGAAATTGTTTTGTTTTATTTTATTTAACCTTTATTTACCAATTTACCATTTTAACATTTACTAACTTTAATAACTAACCAAATGCCATGCTACTAACTTCCACTATCTTATTAATGGATTAATTACCACTTAAGGGTCTGTACTTTAATAATCCATAGCTATTAGACACCTTTTTGTAATAGAATGAAAATTTTACACTCCACGCGATTTAGTCCTTATTATCGAATTGAGCACTCAAATGATAAAATTTCTTAATGAAAGTTTCACACAATCATATTATCATGATATCAGCCTCAAAATAATAATAAAATAAATATTCCAACATTAGATTTGTGGTCCCGAAACTACTATTCAGATTTGACAAAAAACGTGCTGTTACAACTCTCCTCCTTAGGGATTTTCATCCCCGAAAATTTTACCAATGGATAAGTTAGGGTACTATTTTCTCATAGCTTCCTCAGGCTTCCATATAGCCTCTTCAACTCCATGACGTTGCCATAAAACTTTTACTAAAGGTATGAGTTTATTTATCAATTCTTTGATCTCTCGAACCAAAATTCTAATCGGTGCTTCGTTGTATGTCATATTTGGCTGAATCTCAATCTCTGATAGATAAATCACATGTGATGGCTCAGATCTATATCGACGCAACATTGAAACATGGAATACATTATGAATCTTTTCTAACTCTGATGGTAAGGATAATCGATATGCCACTGGCCCTATTCCTTCAATAATTTCATACGGCCCAATAACTTGCGGACTCAATTTGCCTTTGCAACCAAATCGAAGTATTTTCTTCCATGGGGATACTTTCAGAAAAACTTTGACACTGATCTAAAATTCAATGTCTTTTAATTTCAAATCCACATACGATTTATGCTGATCTGAAGCTGCTCTCAAACATTCGTGAATTACTTTCACTTTCTCATCGGTTTCTCTAACCAAATCAACCCCGTGGATCTATTTGTTGCTAAGTTTGGACCAATACAATGGAGTTTGGCAATTGCAACCATACAAAGCTTCTTACAGTGCCATCTTTATGCTCGATTGAAAACTGTTATTATATGCAAATTCAACCAGCGGCAAATATTTCTTCCAGTTTCCTCGAACTCTAAATCACAACATCTAAGCATATCTTCAAGGATCTGTGTTACTCAATTCGACTGACCATCGGTTTGTGGATGAAAAGTTGTATTGAAATTCAATTTTGTACCCAGAGATTCTTTTAGTTTCTTCCAGAATCGTGATGTAAATCTCGGATATCTATTAGAAATAATAGATAGTGGCAGCCTATGCAATCGGACAATCTCAGAAATGTACAATTCAACTAGTCTATCAAGTGAGTAATCTGTACGTACCGATATGAAATGGGCAAATTTTGTTAGTCGATCAACGACAACCCATATAGTATCTTTCTTTTTTGTAGCTAGGGGCAATCCCGACACAAAATCCATTTTAACTCTATCCCATTTCCACTCGGGAAATATTATAGGCTGCAGTAAACCCGATGGTACTTGATGTTCAACTTTGACTTGCTGACAAATCAAACATTTAGAAAGAAACTCTGAGATATCTCGTTTCATGCCTTGCAACCAATAGAAATGTTTCAAATCATTGTACATTTTGGTACTCCTTAGATTAATAGATAAGTGGTTAACATGTGCTTCGTGTAAAATCTTCTGACTCAGTACATAAATTCTACCTCAGAACATCAAACAATCATCCGATCTGATTTGGAACTCTGAATCAGAAGTCGACTCACACTGAACTCGTTTAACTTGCAATTTTGTATCACATTTCTGGGCTTCACCAATTTGCTGAAGAAATACCGGTTTAGCTTTTAATCAAGCTAAAATAGACTCATCATCACAAATCGTCAACTGAGTATTCATTCCTCGTAATGCAAACAAATATTTTCGGTTTAGGGCATCAACAATAGCATTAGCTTCTCTTGGGTGGTAATCAATTGCTAGCTCATAATCTTTTACCAATTCAAGACATAATCGTTGTCGCAAATTCCAATCTTTCTGAGTCATTAAATAATTTAAACTCTTGTGATTTGTATAAATGTGGCATTTCTCACCAAACAAGTGATGTCGCCAAATCTTTAATGCAAACATAATCACGACCAGCTCTAAATCGTGTGTCAGATAATTGTTTTCATGCTGCTTCAACTGTCTAGAAGCATAAGCTATTACTTTGCCTTCTTGCATCAATACACAACCCAGACTGTTCAATGATGCATCACTAAAAATTACGAATTCTTTACCTGACTCAAGCTGTACTAACAGTGGTGCCTCTGTCAATAACGCTTTCAACTGTTCGAAACTTTGTTGACACTACTCAGACCATTCAAAATTTACATCTTTCTAAAGTAATTGAGTCAGCGGTGTTGCATTTATAGAGAATCCATTCACAAAATGTCGGTAATAACCATCTAGTCCTAGAAAAATTTAGCCTTTAGAAACATTTCTCGGAACATTCCAATTTGTAATTGTAGAAATCTTGCTCGGGTCAACTCTTGTAATAGCCCTGACCCATTTCCGTCGTCGACTTAGGGTTAAGAGGTATTACCAATCAAGCATAACATTCATTAACATACAGAATGTCTCTTAAATAGGTCTATGAGACCTTAAACATGTTTTAGAGAAGGTTCGGGACTAAACCAATCACATTTACAAACTTCAGGAATCACTTAAAATTTTCAAGTATTCAGGGATCACAAACCCGTGTGAACAGGCTGTGTGGCTCACACGGCCACTATACACGCCTATGTCACAGGCCGTGTGAAAACAAGGCATACATTCTGACTTACACCACACGGCCGAGGACACACCCGTGTGCCAAGCCATGTGAAATCTAAATGGGTTACTGACTTGGGTCACACGGCCAGCCATACACCCACGTGCCAGCCCTTGTGCCACACACGGCCTGTAGACACACCCGTGTGTCTATTTCATGCCAAGCCTGTAGGGTATACTGACTTAATTCGAAGGGCTACCCCAGGGGACACATGGCTGTGTACCAAATCCATATGTCACACACTGTCCAGCCACAAGCCCGTGTGCTCGATTGTGTGGAGTGAAAATAGGTTTGGTTGAAGCTACATTTCTCACCCTTCTCAAGCATACCTAAAACACCACATTTCATGCCATTTCAATACATTAATAAGTAGCCAAACCATGCTATTTCATGCACCAAACTTACAATACCAATTCTATCTATTTCATCAACTCAAATCAATACTATTTGTACATTCAAACACATATCGAACTAGCATGATTCATTCCTCATTACTCACCTATTCAATCATATACCAAAGTACATATCATACTCATCAATACAACCTATTTCAATATGTACTTTTACTACCATCAATCACACTCAAAGCTTGACTCAAAAATCATCTATTAGCCATTCATTTATCAAGTCTAAAATCATTCTTTTCATAAATAAATACTTGTCATATACCAAATGACCAAATGATCAACTTGAATCATCACCAACCATACCAAATTATGTCACTACATAAGGAAAATTACACATCAAACATAAGTCATTAATAAGCAATATAAAATGGCCAAATACATCACCAAAATCTTTATAAAAAAAACTCAAGCCTATACATGCCATATAACCAATATCACAAAGCTCATAAGTACAAAACCATAGCTGGATAGTGTGATGAAATCTCCGACGACTTCCAACCCGAGCAAGCCTCCAAAACTCTATAAACATAGAAAATAAAACAAAGTAAGCTATAAAGCTTAGTAATCTCGTATCTTAATAAACTTAACATAACAAATAATTGCAATTCAATGTCATAAGTATAATATGCTATCTCACATGCCAAAACATAAACTTTTCTCAAGTTTATAACATGTTCTCATATCAAATTACCACCATTCAATAATATAATCACTTACATAGCTAACTTTAGCTTTCACAATTTTAATCAATTCAATTCTTATATAACATTCAATTCATACCTTCATATAGCCAAATGAGCACATTTTGAAAAATAACATATTTACACATATCTTTCTTGTATAAATCACATATCATCATTTATATCCATACTCACCTTTCATTCATAATAATCATATAACTTCTTTCATACCTGAATCGAAAGACTCATTTACGTAGTCATTTGCTTCTCTACATTGCCAGTTAAACCGTTCGAAATTGATAAGGATACTCAGATAGCATATAAAGCTCGTACAATGCCATATCCCAGATATAGTCTTACATGTTATTACATATCGATTCCAATAGCCCAACTATGGTCTTACAGGTTCATATATCGATGCCAATGTCCCAAACATGGTCTTACATGAAATCACATAACGATGCCAATGTCCCAGACATAGTCTTACACGTAAGCACTTATCGATGCCAATGTCCCAGACATGGTCTTACACGAAATTATATAATGATTCCATATCCCAGATATGGTCTTACACAAAGTCTTATATATCGATGCCATAGCCCAGCCATGGTCTTATATGAAATCATGTACTGCCATGGTCCAACCATGGTTTTTCCCCGATTCATCTTTCGTTACGAAATGATCGTTTTCGATCTTACATTTTTACTTATTTCAAAAATTTAATTTATGTTCCACAATTAAATCAATTACATGAATACATTCATACTATCCTTCATCAATTTCATTAATATACATTGAAGTATTATATGAACTTACCTCGATCGCAAAAATGACAAAATGGATCGACTAGTCTGATACTTTACTTTACTCCTGTTCTAGATCCAAATATCATTTATCTCGATCTATATAATAACCAAATTTTCTTATTAATCACTAATTCACTCAATTTAACACAATTTACACATTTTGGCAAAATTACATTTTTGCCCCTAATGTTTTACATTTTTCACAATTTAGTCCTTATCACATAAAATTGCAATTTCATGCAATTTTGTACAACCCATGTATTGCCGAATTTCATACATGCCACAAACAGCCCATATTTTCAATTTATTCATACTTTTAACCACATAATTCCATAATTTCAAAATTAGTCCATAATTTGTATTTTTACTAAAAATCACTTTGTAAAATATGTAAAACTATCATCTAACTTCCATATTTCATCATAAATCATGAAAAAGCATGAACATTCATCAATGGCATCTCAAAAAATCTTTAACAGTTTGTCAAATTAGTCCCTGGGCTAGCTAGACTAAGCTGCAACGACCTCAAAAACGTAGAAATTATTAAAAAAGGATCAAAATCCATACCTGAATAAGAAAGAAAATGTTGGCCGAACCTAGCTCATCCATGGCTGCCATTCTTTTCAAATTTCGGTGGAAGGGATGACAAAAATAAGGATTTTAGCTTTTGTTTTATTAATATTAACCTTTATTAACTATTTACTTAATTATCCTTTAAAAACATTATTAATTACACCAATTGCAACTTCACTATCATCCACTATCTCATAAATGGGTTATTTTCCACATAAGGACCTTCATATTTAAATTCTATATCTATTTGACACCTTTAGCTTCTAGAACACAACTTTTACGCTTTATGCGATTTAGTCCTTTTTACTGAATTAAGCCTTTAAACGGTAAAATTTCTTTATGAAATTTTCACACAGTAATTCTATCATGCTATAAACTATGATAAAATATTAAAATAAATATTTTGACTTCAGATTGTGGTCTCAAAACTACTATTCTAATGAACCCTAAAAATGGGCTATTACAACTCTAATACATTCGGCTGAAAGGATATGCCCTAGAAATCCAACCTCCCGGATCCAAAACTCACATTTACTGTACTTTGCAAACAATTTCTTATCTCTTAAGGTCTATAACACTATTTTCAAATGCTCGGCATGCTCGAATTCATCTCGAGAATAAACCAGAATATCATCAATAAATACAACAACGAATTTGTCTAAATACAGTCTGAAAATCTTATTCATCAAATCCATAAAGATATCAGGAGTGTTAGTTAATCAAAAAGGCATAACCAGGAATTCATAATGTCCGTACCTCATTATGAGTTTTGTATTCGGCACATCAGCATCTTTAACTCGCAACTGATAATAGCAAGATCTTAAATTAATCTTAGAAAATACTATATCTCTTTTTAACTTATTAAAAAAATCATCAATCCTCGGTAGAGGATATTTATTCTTGATTGTCACTTTGTTGAGTTGTCAATAGTCTATACACATTCTCATAGAACCATCCTTTTTCTTTACAAACAACACTGGTGCACCCAGGAGAGAAACTCAGTCTTGCGAATCCTCTATCAGATAATTCTTGAAACTGAGTTTTCAACTCTTTTAACTCTATCGGATCAATTCTGTACGAAGCTATAGATATTGGTAAAGTTCCTGGTACTAAATCAATAGCAAACTCAACCACTCTGATCGGTGGCAAACCCGGTAACTCTTCTGGGAATACATCTGGATACTGGCAAATAACTAGTATTGATTCAATCTTTGATTCGAACACTTTTGTATCAAGTACATATACAAGATATGTGTCACATCCCTTTTTCACATATTTTCGAGCTAACATTGAGGAAATTATAGCTGGTAACCCATTCAAATAATTTTCTTTTATCCAGAGAGTCTCACTATTCTGACATTTCAACTCAATTGTCTTTCGTCTATAGTTTACTACAACATCATGTAATGTCAACCAGTCCATACCCAAAATTATATCAAACTCATCAAACTACAACAACATCAAATCGAGTAGAAAATAGTAACCCCGAGTCATTAATGGACAATTCTTGCAAACTTTGCCAACCAGGACATATTTGCCTAAGGGGTTCGACACTTTTATAACAAACTCAGTAGAATCATGTAAATTCTTACTGCAACACCCCTAACCTAAGACCGTCGCCGAAATAGGGTTAAGAGGGGTTACCAAACAAACATAATAATTCACATCGATTCCACGACAAAAAAGTCTACCATCAATCATACATACTCAAATACGAACATACAGTCCCTTATATAGATCTACGAGACCTTAAACATGCGTTAGAAAAGGGTTGGGACTAAACTGAACACTAATGAAAGTTTTCAAAATTTCAAATATTCTTCAATACTGTTGAGGCCACACTCCTGTGCAATAAGGCTGTGTGCCTCACATGATCACCAGACACCCCCATGTGTCTAGACTGTGCCAAAGTAGAGCATGTATTCTGACTTCTTCACACGACCACCAGGCACGCCCGTGTGTTGAGGCCGTGTACTCTTAGGCAATATTCTGACTTATCCACACGGATGCTAGTCACGTCCGTGTACCGTAGCCGTGCATACTTGGGTTAGCTATTGACTTTATTCCATGGTCACTAGGCACGCCCATGTGCCATAACCGTGTAAGCAAAACAGGCTATTTGCAAAGCCAATTTTCCACCCACACAAGGTTTTACCACCAAGCTTCAAAACAATGCCAATTCATGCTTTTAAATGCACTCAAACTTGCCATTTCATGCACTTAATAACAATCAACATTAACATCTACTTCCATACCTAATATCATCACCTTAAGTTCATTCAAAATAACAATGGTATATCTCAAAACATACATATATCAAGCAATATGTAATTCATGCCATAATTCATCTTCAAACCACATCTTTCATCAACCACAAAGTCATAGAATATACCACATTCATAGCTCATTCATAAATTCTACATCATTCAACTTCCAAGCCAACTCACATGGCAAAGATTAAACATTTCAAGACATATCTTAACTTCTAGCCAACTTCTAGCCTATACATGCCATATTTCAACTATATACATCTTTCCAAAAGTACCAAAATAGAATGCCGATAGTGTGATAGAGATGCTGACGATTCCTGAATCCGAGCTAGCTTTACTGTCACTGCAAAGTAGCGAAACAAATCACATAGTAAGCTTTTAAAAGCTTAGTTAGTTCGTAACAAAATACATTAATCAAAACAAATCATCACATATATTATTTCACAATCTCATATCTAATATCATCCAAAGCTAATATGTTCAATTAGCCATCCATAACTCATTCATAGGTTCATCAACCACATAGGTTCCGAACGTACCTTAGCCAACACTTAGTTGTCAATTACATTTTCTACTCAATACTCACTATTTCATTTTGATCAACTTTCATTCCTTATTTGATTCAATTGCACACTTAGTGACCAAATAGTTAGCTGAAGCTTAATTAGCATCGCACACATGGTGCATCTATATCAAATCGATCTTAAATCGGTATCTCACATACAGTGCCAACCACAGAGCCGAAGATTATATTATTTTGTACACACAGTGCTAATCATCCCAGTCACATTTTCGAATACGCACACTTAGTGTCACATTACTTGAACCCTCAATAGCATTCACAATTCAATAATATCATATCATTCATCTCATAACATTAACATAGTTAAATACACATATTATGTCTGAACTTACTTCAGATGTTGAAATATCGAAACGGTCGATTAATCGACCACTTTATCTTTGCCTAGATCTCGATCTGAACTTCTCCTCTCTTGGTCTTAATTAAGTTCACAATGACCGAATACCCTACCTTGGTTTCTTTCTTCACTTTCTTTGGTATTTTCGGCTAGAATGGATGAACACATCCACTAGCTTTTTCACTTGTTTTATTATTAGCATGTTAAAAATTCATTTCCTATTTTGCCCTTAATAAAACCTTATTAATAAACATTTAAACTTTGCGCATGATTGTCCATCAACCATCCACTATCAAAAAATAGGTTAATTACTTCATAAGGCATCCACATTATAAAGACGACAACAATCAAACACTTAACAACCAGCACACAACTTTTTCATTTTACGCGATTAAGTCATTTCTCTTAATTCGGTACACAGTCTATAAAATTACTACACAGAATTTTCACACAGGCTAAATCACACATAATCAACACCAAAAATAACATTAAAATATTATTTCGACCTCAGATTTGTGCTCTCAAAACCACTATTCTAACTAGGGTCTAAATTGGGCTATTGTAACTCTACCTCCATAGGGATTTTCATCCTCGAAAATCTTACCAATTAACAAGTGTGGATATTGCTCTCTCATAATGTTCTCAGGATCCCACGTAGCCTCTTCCACTCCGTGTTTGTGCCAAAACACTTTCACTAAGGAAATTCTTTTGTTTCTCAACTCTTTGATCTCTCGTGCCAAAATCCGGATCAGTTTTTCATTATATGACAAGTCTGATTGAATTTTAACTTTAGTAGGAGTAATCACATGAGACGGATCAGATCTTTACCATCGAAGCATTGACACATGAAATACGTTATGAATCTTTTCTAACTCAGGTGGCAACATCAATCTATAAGCAACTGTTCTAACTCTCTCAATGATCTCATATGGTCCGATGAACCTCGGACTCAACTTGCCTTTCTGGCCAAATCGAAGTATTTTCTTCCACGGAGACACTTTCAAAAACACTTTATCGCCAACTTTGAATTCAATATCTTTTCGTTTCAAGTCTGCATAAGACTTCTAATGATCTGAGGCTGCTTTCAAACTATCACGAATTACTTTCACTTTCTGCTCAGTCTTTTTTATAAGATCAACCCTGTGAATCTTATTCTTACTCAGCTCAGTCCAATGCAATGGAATTCGACATTTTTGATCATAAAGAGCCTCATATAGTGCAATTTTGATACTTGATTAAAAATTGTTGTTATACGCGAATTCAATCAACGGTAGATGTTTTTCCCACGTATTCTCAAACTCAAGTATGCAACATCTCAACATATCTTCAAGAATTTGAATGATCCGCTCGAATTGTCCATCTGTTTGCAGATGAAATGCAGTGCTGAAATGTAATTTTGTAGCTAAAGCCTCTTACAATTTCTTTCAAAATCATTAGGTAAATCTCGGGTCTCTGTCAGACACAATAGATAGTGGCACACCGTGCAATCTCACAATTTCAACAATATACAATTCATCTAATCTATCGAGTGAATAATTTGTTCTCACCGAAACAAAATGAGTAGATTTTGTCAATCTTTCAACTATCACCCAGATTGCATCTTTCTTTCCTAGAGATAAAGGTAACAAACTAGACGGCGTGCCATTTCATACCAGATTGTGTCTTTCATCAAGTTAAACCAGACGGAACCTGATGTTCAGGTTTAACCTTCTGACAAATTAAACATTTCGACACAAAGTCATAGATGTCACATTTCATACCATGCCACCAATAAAATTGTTTCAAATCATTATACAGTTTTGTACTCCCCGGGTGAATAGTCAATCGACTATTGTGAGCTTTATTCAAAATCATTTGTATTAACTCTTAATTTATCGAAACACAAATCTGATCTCTAAATCTCAGACAATCATCACTATCAACTCGAAATTCTGAATCAACATTCAATTCATACTGAGTTTGTTTAGCTGTCATTTCAACATCACTTTTCTGAGCATAAAAAATTTGACGTACAAACATCGGCTTTACTTTCAACACAGCCAAAAATGCACTATCATCACACAGATCTTTCTGAGCATTCATTATTCTCAAAGCACATATAGACTTTCGGCTTAAAGCATCAGCCACAACATTCGCTTTACCCAGATGATAATCGATTACCAGTTCATAGTCTTTCAACAATTCTAACGATCTTCTCTGTCTCAAATTCAATTCTTCCTGAGTCATCAAGTACTTCAAACTCTTATGATCAATATAAACATAACATTTCTCACCAAATAAATAGTGTCACCAAATCTTCAATACAAACACAATTGCGGCTAATTCAAGGTCGTGCGTCGGATAGTTCTTTTCATGTAGCTTTAACTGCCTTGGAACATAAGCAATAACTTTTCCTTCTTACATCAGCACACAGCCTAAACCATTCAATGATGCATCACTGTAGACTATGAATTCTTTTCTTGATTCAGGTTGAACTAACACTGGTGCTTTTGTCAACAACACTTTCAATTGCTCAAAACTTTGATGGCACTTTTCTGACCACTCAAATTTAACATCTTTCTGTAGCAACTTCATCAATGGAGTCACAATCATCGAAAAGCCTTTCACAAATCGTCTATAATATCCCGCTAGTACCAAAAAACTACAGACTTCTGACACATTTCTCAGAGGCTTCCATTCTAGAATAGCAGAGATTTTACTTGGATCAACTCGAATTCTCACAGTTGATACAATATGCCCCAAGAAACCAACCTCACGCAACCAAAATTCACATTTGCTAAACTTAGCATATAATTGTTTCTCACACAGAGTTTGTAGCACAATTCTTAAATGTTCGGCATGTTGTGTCTCATCACATGAATAAATCAATATATCATCAATCAACAGATCCATAAATACTGCAGGAGCATTTGTTAGTCCGAAAGGCATCACTAAGAATTAATAATGTCCATACCTCATTTTTAATGTAGTTTTCGTCACATCAGATTCATTAACTCTTAACTGATAGTAGCCCAATCTCAAATCTATCTAAGAAAACACTGTAGCTCCTTTTAACTGATCAAACAAATCATAAATACGAGGCAACGGATATTTTTTCTTTACCATCACTTTATTCGATTGTCGATAATCAATACACATTCTCATAGTACTGCCCTTCTTTTTCACAAACAACACAGGAGCACCCCAGGGCGAGAAACTCGATCGTGCAAATCCTCTATCAGTCAACTCTTGCAACTGAGACTTCAACTCTTTCAATTCTGCTGATGCCATTCTATACGAGGCAATTGAGATAGGAGTAGTCCCTAGTACTAATTCAATTCCAAATTCAACATCTTGTATTGGAGGTAATCTCGGTAACTCTTTAGGATACACATCTGGAAACTCATAAACCACAGGTAGCGATTCAACATTCTTTTCAGTCACTTTCTTGTCAATCACATATGCCAAATAGGCTTCACAACCCTTTCTCACATAGTTCATAGCTATTGACTTTGTTCTTTAGGCATTTTCAACATTCGGTCATAAGTGTGTAGGGAGAGTGTCATTCCTCTAAGTATTCATTTGAGAGAGAGTGTTTTATTCTTTTTGCTTTTTGGGCAAAATATTTTGACTGCTTCCATTCTCTTTGCCGAAACTTCAATTTACCTATTGACTTTGACTCTTTTCTTTTCAAACATTTGTGGCTATCTTTCTCTTCTGGTGTTGCTGAATTCTCCTTGTAGTTGCTTTCTTTTTTTCTCAACTCATTTTCCAACTCATCTCTCTTCTTGCCGAAACTCTCTTAAGCCTTTTCTCATCTATTTTTCCTTTTCGTACATTGTTTCCCCTGGCTAGTCACCAAATCACTCTTGACCGAACCATTTCTTCACACCTTTACTTTTCCTACACCTTAGCCGATTGCATAACTTCTTTTGTACATTCTTTATGGTAGTCATTTAGTAAGTTAAGTCTCTCTTGTTCATTTTCTACTCCACATTCCATCTTTGGTTACTATCTTGTGCTACCGAACCTTCCTCTCCTACGTGGTTTCTTCTGAATTATAGGTAACACTTTTTTCCCTTCATTATCTCTACTTCCTCTACTTTTTTCTCTTAATCCGAAACACTCAAGAGTAACCTTTGACTATTAAGTCGAACCTCTACTTCTCTCGTGACTCATCTTTGATTCGGGGATAAATCGGTTGTTGTGCGATTTCTCATTTATCAAGGTAAGGAGTCTTCTCTCCAGTTTCTTTGTGATTATTTCCTTTTCATTTTACTCTGCCATAACCAAACTTGCTTTTTAGACAACCTCTGGTTTCACTATGGTACCTTACTGATTGAATTCTCTTCATGGAGGCAAGGGATAACCAGACTAAGGAGGGTGCGCTAAGGGAGCCCAAGGGGGATGGACTTATACCCTCTGCTCCTAGGTTCAAAAGACGTAGGGTGTCAACGGTTCGGGATTTTCTACCGAGCTGTGGAAGGGAGATGACATCTATCTAGGATAGGTAAATTACTGTTGTTTATGCTAGTGAGGACGATGACGAGCAGAAGTGAATAGTTCTTCGCGTATTCAGGTGTGTAATCTCACACCTTTATTTCATTTTGTTTGTGTTATACTATGTGTCGGCTAAAAGCTGAAATACCCTTAATGGGAATGCAGTTGAGACACCCCAGTGGGTAAGATTGGAGATATACCAGGTAAGTAAAATTCATGACTATACCATTTGGATAAGTAAGTATGATTGTACTTATGTTCTGATTATTTGATGTACATTGATATATCCATGCATTCACCACATTAAGATGATATAACATGATGCATAAGAAAAGGATAATGTTTGATCAGGGAAGTGTATTTGGTGGCCCTACCACATATTTCAGTGGCTCTGCCACATATTTTGTATTTCGATGGCTCTGCCACATTTCGTATTTTGGTAATGAGCAGCGTGACTGCCATCGAGGTGTGTAGCAAATGGAGGGTTGATTGTAGAAATCCCCACAGGTGTGTTAGGTTAGATACGAGTGGTGTGTAGCAGATGGAATACTAGGCTAGGATGGGTTGCATTACATTCATTATCTATTATACCATGTTGATAGGTCTCTGGCCCAATTCGTTTCTATATGGGCTTTGGCCAATTCGCTTCTGTAGGCTTAGGCCCAATTCAGTTCGAAAGGGGAATTTCACACTGAGTTCACGTAACTCACCCCACTACTTTATTTTTGCTGGTAGTACCCAGCATTGAGGATTTGGAGCCGGGGTGGACTCAGAGGGGCCATACGTCGCTACTTTAGTAAATTTTGTTTGACTTTATTTTAAATTTTATTTTAATATTTGGGTTTACGTTTTGTAATAAGGCCTTTGAGATTTATTTTTGGATTTATTTTTTAATTCAGTTATTATTCACTATTAATTATGAAATACGAGATTTTTTTCTAAAGATATTAATAACTGTTCCCAAAATGTTAATGAACACTTTACAACCTAAAAACTTTGGCTTCACTTAAACTTCAGAAACAGTTTTCAAAGTATCACCTTTCCTAAAATTCAATGAATCCAAAATTTATTTTAAACAAGTTTTTTGAAATCACAATGGCAATAATAAAATCACTAAAACAATAAGCAATGTGTTCTTACTTTTGATAGTCATAAAAGAAAATGCTAACCTTTATAAGCAACAAAACTCTAAGTTTTTTTACAAATGTTAAAATTCTTTAGCAACCATTCCATGTAACATGCCAGATCTGGTCGTAACGTATAGGCCAGGTTTTGGGTGTTACATTTTGTGGTATCAGAGTCAGGTTGCAAAACTCAGCAGTGGAGTGGGTTCAAAACATTTTTCAAAATTTGTTTGAAACATAGTTTAAAACATATGTTTTTTGGGAAGTATGGCACCGAGTCTCTGGCACCAAATCTATAAGTCTTCTGATTTTGTATATGTATGATGGAATGATTTTAGAAAGAAATTACTAGAATTAGTGATAGTATACTGGAATTGTTAGCTAACACTATAGAGACTGAGATATTAGGGAGTTTGATTCGCGAGAACTACTCTTATACTTACTTTACATAAGACATTTGTTGATAAACATTGGAATTATATACTGATGCATAAAATTTGTAGTCAGATTAATTCGATCTAGAATACATGAGCACTAGAGGATGTGGACGCCGTGGACGTGGCGGAGGTGAGGCCGAGGTACTGGAATTGGATTTGAGGATCTAGGCACATGCCTGAAATGGAAGCACTTGTATCACCGGTGACCGAGATCGGGTCCTATGACCGAGCTGGAGGGGACGATGCTTTGTCCCAGGCTATGTTGCAAGTTTTAGAGCAGGTTGCTGGAGCCAGTACTGGGTCAGTGGGCCGAAAATTTATTCCTAAGCGAATTCGGGCAAATGGGGTTGAGGTATTTAGGGGCATTTCTGGCGTGGCCCCAAACATAGTTGAATATTGGCTGGAGGCAGTTGAGCGGATTATGGATGATCTGGACTGCACGGCAAAAGAACAACTGAAAGGAGCAGTGTCCCTCCTACGAGATGAGGTGTACCAGTGGTGGCTCATGGTAAGGGAAGGTACTCCGACAGATCATATCACTTGGGACTTCTTTAAGACAGTGTTCTAGGGAAAGTATGTTGGGGTGAGTTATGTGGACACCCAGAGAAAAGCATTTCTGAACTTGGTCCAGGGGAGTAAATCTATGGCAGAATATGAGGCGAAATTCTTGCGCCGAAGTCATTACACTTGAGGTATAGTCGTAACTGATTATGAGTTTTGTGTACGATTTGAGGATAGTCTACGGGATGAGCTGCGAGTACTGATAGCTTCGCAGCAGGAAAGAGATTTTTCTATTCTGATTGAGAAAGCAAAAATTACCGAAGAGGTGAAATGTTCTGAGAGGCAGAATCGGGATAAAGATAGGGGTAATAATAGGAGAAGTTTTGGGACGTCAGGATCTACTAGGGGTTTCCAAATGAGGCCTAGGTTAGATGGGCCAGCTCAAGCTGTGATGCCAGTTGCTGTAAGTCAGCTGCGACCTTGTGCACAGTGTGGGAGAACACATCCGAGGAGTGTTGGAGAAGAACTGGAGTATGTTTCAATTGTGGATCTAGGGATCATCTGATAAAGGATTATCCACAAGAGTTGGCTAGGGCATGGTCGGAGGTCAGGGATTTTTACAGCCAGGAAAAGGTGGTCAGAAGTCGCCGAGGGGTCGAGGTCTGGCCAAATGAGGGAATGGTTTTGGTCTAGGTCGTGGAGCACCGGGCAGAGGTGCTGGTAATACAGATGTAAGATAGCCTGGATTGGTTTATGCAGCTAGATGTCGAGAGGATGGCGATGAACCAGATGTCATAACTGGTACATTTCTTATATTTGATGTACCCTTTACAGTTTTGATAGATATTGGGTCTATATATTCATATGTTGCCTGTGCTATAACTGGGACTTTGAGCATTAAATTTGAGATTGTCGTTAGAGAAATGTCTGTGATTAGCCGTCTAGGACAATTGGTGGTAGTGAACAAATTAGGAGCATGCCTTTAGATGTTCAAGGAGTAGTATTTCCAGCAGACTTGATGGAACTGTCGTTCGGCGAGTTCGATCTGATCTTAGGCATGGACTGGCTAGTTAAGCATCGTGCAAACTTGGATGGAACTACCGTTCGACGAGTTTGATCTGATCTTAGGCATGGACTGGCTAGTTAAGCATCGTACAAACTTGGATTGAGCTGCTAAGTGCATGATATTGAAGACTCCTGAGGAAAAGGAGCTCCTAGTGATAGGAGAAAGAAGGAATTACCTGTCCAACATGGTTTCCACACTAAAGGCTAAAAAGATGGTGCAAAAAGGGTGCAGGGTGTTCCTAGCTTTCATCAACGCTTTGGATGCCAAGGAATTGTCTATAGGGGATGTCAGAATGGTGAAGGAGTTCTCGAACGTCTTTCCCAAAGATCTTCAGGGTTACCTCCGGATCACGAGGTTGAATTTGGCATTGAGTTACTTCTAGGAATGGCTTCAGTGTCCATCGCCCCTTACAGAATGACACCGAAAGAGCTGGCAGAACTAAAAGCTCAGACCCAAGAGCTGTTGGACCGAGGGTTTATCTGACCAAGTGTTTCTCCGTGGGGACCACCATTTTGTTCATGAATAAAAAGGATGGGTCGATGCGTATGTGCATTGATTATCGCCAGTTGAACAAGCTAACTATTAAGAACAAATATCCTCTACCAAGGATTGACGACTTGTTCGTTCAGCTGCAAGGAGCTTCGACTTTCTCGAAGATAGATTTGAGATCGGGGTATCATTAGTAAGGGTCAAGGAGGCAGATATTCACAAGACTGCTTTTCTAACTCGTTATGTCGTTTGGATTGACTAATGCACCTGTCGCTTTTCTAGACATGATGAACTAGGTCTTTCAACCCTATCTAGATCGGTTTGTGGTGGTGTTCATAGACGACATCTTGGTGTGCTCAAGAACGGAGGAAGAGCATGATTCACATCTTCGGACAGTTATGCAGATTTTGAGAGAGAAGCAACTGTATGCCAAATTCAGCAAGTGTGAGTTTTGGTTGAAGGAAGTGACCTTTTTGGGGCACGTTGTTTCTGCCGAGGGTATTAGGGTTGATTCTTGAAAGATCGAAGCTGTATTAGATTGGAAACCACTAAAGTCTGTGTCAAAAATTCAAAGTTTTCTAGGTTTGGCTAGGTACTACAGAAGGTTCATTGAGTGGTTTTCGTTGATTGATGCACCTTTAACCAAGTTGTTACGAAAATGAGTACCGTTTATTTGGGCCGATTAGCAACAGGAAAGTTTTGAGAAGTTAAAGAAGATTCTGACTGAGGCGCCAGTGTTGATTCAGCCTAAGGCTAGGAAGGAATTTGTCGTCTATTGTGATCCATCGCACACAGGTTTGAGATGTGTGTTAATGCAGGAAGGGAAGGTGGTAGCGTATGCATCTCTTCAACTAAGGCGGCATGAGGTGAACTATCCCACTCATGATTTGGAATTAGCTGTAGTGGTGTTCACCCTAAAGATATGGAGACACTATCTGTACGGAGAGAAGTCAGTTATCTATACGGATCATAAGAGTTTAAAATATCTCCTTACCTAGAAAGAGCTAAATCTAAGACAGCGGAGGTGGATTGAGTTACTGAAAGACTATGACTGCTCGATTGAGTATTACCCAGGTAAAGCTAATGTGGTAGCAGATGCGTTAAGTCGTAAGGTGATATAAGAGTTATGAGCAATGTTTGCTCATCTCAGCCTTTACGAAGATGGCAGCTTGTTAGTGGAACTGTAGGTGAAGCCGACATGGGTAGGATAGATTAATGAAAAGCAATCATGGGATAAATTGTTGAGTTCTCGACTTCAGCATGTGGGGAGACAGGGGATTTGGGGTTGAACAGTGAAGGGGTATTATGTTTTCGTGGAAGAATTTGTATGCCGAAAGACTTTGAGTTGAGGCAGATGATTTTGTGGTAAGCGCATAATAGTCCATACGCTATGCATCTCGGTCGAAGCAAGATGTATCGAGATTTACACGAACTGTACTGGTGGCCTGGTCTAAAATAGGAAGTTACTAACTTTGTGAGTAAGTGTTTGACATGCCAGTAGGTGAAGGCAGAACATCAGTTACCTTCGGGGTTGCTACAACTAGTGAAGATTCCACTTTGGAAGTGGGAGAGGATAACGATGGATTTTGTTAGTGGGCTACCCCTAACATCTACTAAGAAAGAATCGATATGGGTAATCATTGACCGGTTGACTAAGTCCGGACACTTTATTTGATTCGTACTGACTATTCGTTACAGAAGTTGGCCAAGCTATATGTGGCAAAAATTGTGAGACTGCATAGGGTACCGATGTCTATCATATCTGACAGGGACCCTAGGTTTATATCATGATTCTGGAAGGCATTGCATGAAGCTTTGGGTAAAGGCTAGATTTCAGTACAGTGTTCCACCCACAAACTGATTGTCAGTCAGAAAGGGTAATTCAGATTCTAGAAGACATGTTAAGGGGATGTGTGATTGACTTCAAATGTAGTTGGTTAGATTACCTGCCATTGGCTGAATTTGTGTACAATAATAGTTATCAGTCCAGCATTCAGATGGCACCCTATGACGCATTGTATGGTCGTAGGTGTCGTACCCCTACCTGTTGGACTGAGTTTGGTGAGCGGCAGTTGTTGGGTCCAGAATTGATTTCAGAAATAGAGGAAAAGGTGAAGTTGATTCGGGACCGGTTAAAACAAGCCTCCGATAGACAAAAATTGCATGCGGACCTGAAGTGTAGGGAGATAGAATTTTTAGTGGGGGATCACGTCTTCTTGAAAGTCTCTCCTTGGAAGAAGGTTTTAATATTTGGATGGAAGGGCAAGTTAAGCCCCAAATTCATCGGGCCTTATCTAGTGTTGAAATGTGTGGGACCAGTTGCTTATCATCTTGAATTACCCCCGGAGCTGAGTCAAATGCATAATGTATTTCATGTTTCAATGTTGAGGTGCTACCGTTTAGATCCATCTCACATAGTGTCGGTGGAAGAAATTGAGGTTAGACCTGATCTATCTTTTGAAGAACCAGTGCAGATTTTAGACCAGGATGTGAAGGTGTTGAGAAGAAAGTTCGTTCTGTTAGTTAAAGTGTTGTGGCATAATCACGGGTTAGAGGAAGCGACATGGGAGCCGAAAGAGGCGATGCGACAGCAATACCCTCACCTCTTTTAATTAGGTAAATTTCGAGGCTGAAATTTCTTTAAGGAGGTAGAACTATAACATCCTTAAAATAGGGGTCTGGCATTTTTGTGTTGTTGCATGCATTTAGCTCGCTTAGCTTGTTATTTAGGTGTGTTTGAGGGTCTTGAGGAGGCTCGGGTTTAGGCCAGAGCTTTGGTAAAATTTTGTTTTTTGGGCATTCAAAGGG
This sequence comes from Gossypium rotundifolium, assembly GCA_025506655.1. NCBI lineage: Eukaryota > Viridiplantae > Streptophyta > Magnoliopsida > Malvales > Malvaceae > Gossypium > Gossypium rotundifolium. The sequence continues at coordinate 43,160,602 of CP106730.1, forward strand.
GGAGAGCTAGTGGAAGCAGGCCTTAAGAATAATTGGTTGTATTTGGATGTCACAAGTAGCAAGGTGACCTAGTGGTTGGCGTCACAGGGGAGCAGGGAAGGGGGAGTGGGTTCGAATCCCATATGCTACATTTTGGGAGTTTCATTTTGTGCCAAGATGGTGAAGAGGTGGTGTTGGAGTGGGACTCTAAGGGGGTGGTTGTTGAATGAGTCAAACAATTTGAAATAGATGGAGGGGAGGAGTTTGGGGAGGTTGATTGGGTCAAAGTTGTTGGATGTTTTCAAATAAGGGATGGAGAGTGAATTGTAGAGGAAATGGGGGAGAGGATCGTGGGTGTGGGTGTGTGAAGTGTTTGGCCGAAAGTGGGAGAGGTGCCTAGGGAGCATTTTCAGCTTTTACTAGTAGGTGTGTGTGCCGATTTTCCTTTGTTATTTAGGCATTTTCAACATTCGGCCATAAGTGTGTAGGGAGAGTGCCATTCCTCTAAGAATTCATTTGAGGGAGAAAGTTTTATTCTTTTTGCTTTTTGGGCTAAAACATTTCGACTGCTTCTATTCTCTTTGCCGAAACTTCAATTTGCCTATTGACTTCGACTCATTTCTTTCTAAACATTTTGGCTATCTTTCTCTTCTTCCTCTACTTTTCTCCATTAAGCCAAAACACTCAAGAGTAACCTTTGATTGTTAGGCCGAACCTCTTCTTCTCTCGTAACTCATCTCTGATTCGGGGATGAATCGGTTGTTGTGCGATTCCTCATTTATCAAGGTAAGGAGTCTTCTCTCCGGTTTCTTTGCGATTATTTCCTTTTCATTTTACTCTGCCATAACCAAACCTCCTACCAAACCTCCTTGTTAGACAACCGCTGGTTTCACAGTGGTACCTTACTGATCGAATTCTCTTCATGGGGGCAAGGGATAACCAGACTAAGGAAGGTGCGCTAAGAGAGCCCAAGGGGGTGGACTCGTACCCTCTGCTCCTAGGTTCAAACGACGTAGAGTGTCAGTGGTTTGGGATTTTTCTATCGGGCTGTGGAAGGGATTCGACATCTGTCTGGGATAGGCAAATTGCTGTTGTTCGTGCTAGTGAAGGCGACGACGAGCAGGAGTGTATAGTTCTTCGCATAGTCAGGTGTGTAATCTCACACCTTTATGTCGTTTTATTTGTGTTATACTATGTGTCGGCTAAAAGACCAAATACCCTTAACGGGAATGCAGTTGAGATATCCTAGTGGGTAAGATTGGAGATATACCAGGTAAGTAAAATTCATGACTATACCATTTGGATAAATTATTATGATTGTACGTATGTTCTGATTATCTAATGTACATTGATATATGAATGCATTCACCACATTAAGATGATATAACATGATGCATGGGAAAGGGATAATGTTTGATCGGGGAAGTGTATTTTGGTGGCCTTGCCACATATTTCGATGACTCTGACACATATTTCATATTTCTATGGCTCTGCCACATTTCGTATTTCGGCGATGAGCAGCGTGACTACCATCGAGGTGTGTAGCAGATAGAGGGTTGATTGTATAAATCCCCACAGGTGTGTTAGGTTGGATACGGGTGGTGTGTAGCGGATGGAATACTAGGCTGGGCTGGGTTTCATTACATTCATTATATGTTATACCATGTTGATAGGGCTCCGGCCCAATTCGTTTTCGTATGGGCTTCGGCCAATTCGCTTCGGTGGGCTTAGGCCCAATTTAGTTCGAAAGGAAATTTCACATTGAGTTCACGTAACTCACTCCACTGCTTTAATTTTGCAGGTAGTACCCAGCATTGAGGATTTGGAACCGGGGTGGACTCAGAGGGGCCATACTTCGCTACTTTAGTAAATTTCATTTGACTTTATTTTAAATTTTATTTTAAAATTTGGGTTTACGTTTTGTAACAAGGCCTTTGAGATTTATTTTTTGTTTTAGTTTTTAATTCGGTTATTATTCACTATTAATTATGAAATACGAGATTTTTTTTCTAAAGATATTAATAACTGTTCCCAAATGTTAACGAACAATTTACAACCTAAAAACTTTGGTTTCACTTAAACTTCAGAAATAGTTTTCAAAGTATCATCTACCCTAAAACTCAATGAGTCCAAAATTTGTTTTAAACAAGTTTTTGGAAATCACAATGGCAATAATAAAATTACTAAAACAATAAGCAATGTGTTCTTACTTTTGATCGTCATAAAAGAAAATGCTAACCCTTACAAGCAACAAAACAAGAAGTTTTTTTTACAAACGTAAAAATTCTTTAGCAACCATTCCATGTGACATGCCGGATCTGGTCGTAATGTATAGGCCGAGTTTGGGGTGTTATACATGCCGGTGTGCCATAACCGTGTAAGCAAAATAGGCTATTTGCAAAGCCAATTTGCCACCCACACAAGGGTTTACAAAAAAGCTTCAAAAAAAATGCCAATTCAAGCTTTTAAATGCACTCAAACATACCATTTCATGCACTTAATAACCATCAACATTACCATCTACTTCCATACCTAATATCATCACCTTAAGTTCATTCAAAGTAACAATGGTATATCTTAAAACATACATATATCAAGCATTAGGTAATTCATGCCATAATTCATCTTCAAACCACATCTTTCATCAACCACAAAGTCATGAAATATACCACATTCATAGCTCATCCATAAATTCTACATCATTCAACTTCCAAGCCAACTCACATGGCAAGGATTAAACATTTCAAGACATATCTTAACTTCTAGCCTATACATTCCATATTTCAACTATATACATCTTCCCAAAAGTACCAAAATAGAATGTCGATAGTGTGATAAAGATGCTGACGATTCTCGAATCCGAGCTAGCTTTACTGTCACTGAAAAGTAGAGAAACAAATCACATAGTCAGCTTTCAAAAGCTTAGTAAGTGCATAACAAAATACATTAACCAAAATAAATCATCACATAGATTATTTCACAATCTCATATCTCATATCATCCAAAACTAATATGTTCAATTAGCCATCCATAACTCATTCATAGGTTCATCAACCACATTGGTTCCGAACCTACCTTAGCCAACACTTAGTTGTCGATTACATTTGCTACTCAATACTAATTATTTCATTTCGATCAACTTTCATTCCTTCTTCGATTCAATCGCACACTTAGTGCCCAAATAGTTAGCCAAAGCTTAATTAGCATCACACGCATAGTGCATGTATATCAAACCGATCTTAAATTGGTATCACACACACAGTGCCAACCACAGAGCCGAAGCTTATATTATTTCGCACACACAGTGCTAATCATCCCTGTCTCATTTTCGAATATGCACACTTAGTGCCACATAACTCGAACCCTCAATAGCATTGACAATTCAATAATATCATATCATTCATCTCATAGCATTAACATAGTTAAATACATGTATTATGTCTGAACTTACCTCAGACGTCGAAATATCAAAACGGTCGATTAATCGAGCACTTTATCTTTGTCTCAATCTCAATCCGAACTTCTCCTCTCTTAGTCTTAATTAAGTTCACAATGACTGAATACCCTAGCTTAATTTCTTTCTTCTTTTTCTTTGGCATTTTCGGCTAGAATGGATGAACACATCCACTTGCTTTTTCACTTGTTTTATTATTAGCATATTAATAATTCATTTCCTATTTTGCCCTTAATAAAACCTTATTAATAAACATTTAAACTTTGGGCATGATTGTCCATCAACTATCCACTATCTAAAAAGTGGGTTAATTACTTCATAAGGCCTCCATATTATAAAGACAACAACAATTAAACACTTAACAATAAGCACACAGCTTTTTCATTTTACACAATTAAGTCCTTTCTCTTAATTCGACACACAGTCGATAAAATTAACACACAAAATTTTCACACAGGCTATATCACACATAATCATCACCAAAAATAACATTAAAAAATTATTTTGACCTCAAATTTGTGGTCTCAAAACCACTATTCTGACTAGGGTCGAAATCAGGCTGTTACACTTACTAGACACTAAATTCACACATATATATGAATGAGTTTATTTGGGATCTATCAATGCAACTACATCAGTATCAGAAAGAGAGAATGTACCAGTAATAACATCAGTAGATGATGCTTCTTCGTGAGCGTGAATAGCATAGATTCTGGCAAGTGCTCTAAATTCGAATCTCACAGCAGTATCTCGTGTTGCACTTCTACCACCAATCACATTTACAACATTACGGAATGGCCATTCTCTTGTTATCGTGTTGCTTTGTCTTGCACTCTGAGATTTATCTTTCTCATCTAACTTAGGACAATCTCGAATGAAGTGTTCGTGCGAACCACATCTAAAACAGGCTTTATCATTCATTCTACATTCTCTGAAATGTCATTTTCCACATCGTCCACATTCAGGTTTATTCGGTCTAGCAATACCCACACTTGCCATTGATGTAGCTGGAGTTTTTGAATTCATAAATTGCTAACCACGATCCCTATTAGAATACTCCACTAATGCATTTGATCGACTATACGAATCTCAAGATTTCTTTGATGAAAAGTGATAGGGTTTATTCACCAATCTCTTTCTCGAATCTCTACCTTCAGATTCAACCTTTCTCTTTTCTTTGCCTAGTTCATCTTTGCAAGCACACTCAACTAGCACAATGAATTATTTTAAATCCAATATCCTAACAAGAAGTTTAATATCTTCGTTCAACCCGAGAACAAATCGCTTGCACATGATCTCCTTAGTCAAAACATACTATCGAGTATATTTACTTAACCGTACAAATTCTCTCTCGTACTCGATTACAATCATGTGGCCTTGTTTTAATTCTAAAAACTCTTTATGCTTTTGATCTAGAAATCGTTGACTTATAAAATCTTTATAGTCTCTCTCTCAGTACCACAGATATTAATGTATTCCACCACTGGTATGCAGTGTCTCTCAAAAGGGATATAGCACACTTTAAATATTCAGCCAGTGTGTAGGAAAGTTCATCAAAACACTCGGATCGTATTTTCAAGCCAAAACTCAACTCTCTCAGGATCATCATCAACATTATCCCAGAAATCTTCAGCCCCATGCTTACGAATTTTATTGATTGACGGCTTATTCAATCGTATTGGATTACTAACTTGAAGAACTACGTGGATTGGCTGAGGATTTTGCGGGGGTAGAGATTATTGAGCAACTGGGTCCGTACGAATGTATTGAGTGAGCCATTCGTTCATCATTTAAAAGAAGGCTTCTTTAGCTTGACTTCGTGACTACTCGAAACAGGTCTAGATTCAAAAGGCATTGTCCCTTGAGCGGGATCTGGCGCATTACTGTCAACATCATCTACTACAGCTCGTTTGGGATCCGTACTATACGAAAACATAGTTTATAATGTCAGGATTCATCACACTATCATAGTTTATATGTATGGCATGTATAGCTACACTCACACACATGCTACGTTAGTCTTAGAATCGACTAAATCGTAGCTCTAATGCAAATAAATGTAACACCCCTCACCCATATTCAATGCCAAAATAGGGTTACAGAGCATTACTAGACTTAAAAAACATTTAAACATCCATTTAACATAAATTTTCTCAATTCAATCATTCATCATTCAATCTCAATCAATTTGTCCCTTCTACGAGCCTACGAGGCCTTAACATGCTTTAGGAGTGGTTCGGGACTAAATCGATAACTCAAGAAAATTTCATGAAACTTTGAAAATTTTCTCAAAACAGGTGGACACACACCTGGGTAGCAAGGCCATGTGTCTCACACGGCCACCAAACATGCCCGTGTCATAGGCCGTGTGGACATTTGAAATGAGAGCACATGGCCAAGTCCCAGGCCGGTCTTTCCCCGTGTCCGAACAAGTGAGGTTACTGACTTGGGTCACACGGCCAACCACACGCCCGTGTGTCTACCCTGTGTGCCCTTCAAAGTAGCCACACACGCTCCTGTGCCAGGTTGTGCCAAACCTGTAGGGTATACTGACTTATGCAACATGGCTAATGTAACACCCCGCACCCAAGACTGATACTGGGTCTGGATACGAGACATTACTATACTTGAATTCACTGAAACCTGTACTTACAGGTTATAAAATTTCGTTCCAACTTAAAAATTTCACTTTCTTAGTCAACACATATAATAAGGGCCTACGAGACCTTTAACTCATGTCAGAAAACTTTCAGAATTAAAATAAAATAACTCATTTTTGAAGCAGGGTTCACACGCCCGTGTAACTTGGGAACATGCCCGTGTACCCTTAAGCACGCCTATGCCCTCAAACTATGTAGAACTACTAACTATTTCCATACGGCTTAGACACGCCCATGTCTACCAACCGTGGGAGGTTGCTGACTAATTTCACACGGCCATGACATGCCCGTGGGCTTAGACCATGTGCTAATCCTTGATATACTGACTAAATCAACACGGTCTGGGAACACGCCCATGTCCTAATCGTATGTCTTACACGGCACACACACACGGCCGTGGGATTTGCCTGTGGCCTATTATGATTAATAATACTAAGGTGCAGGGTTAACACGATCTTGACACACGCCAGTGTGTCCAACCGTGTGGGCACTTACAGGCTATTTACCAAGCCGTTAGCCACCCTGAAATGAAAATCATATCCATACATAATTCAACAATGCAATAACAACCCAATTTTATGAATAATACTACATACTTCATTGATCTCAACAAACATACATGCTTAGTCAAATTCGGCCAATCATTTAGCCATACAAAGGAAAAATAAACTTGATAGCCTTTACAAAGGCCCTTCTTAAAACTTGTCCACAAAATGAATGTTTCCTATACATGCCATACTTAATAAAGTAACTTGGCTATACCAAAATAATAGTTGATAGTGTGTTACGTGCTCCGACTTTAATGATCCACGAGTTAGCATGGCGGGACTGCATAGAAAGAAAGAATCATAACGTAAGCATATAGCTTTGTAAGTTTGTATGTAACAACTCATAGCATCATCATTGCTTAATATAAACCATTTCACATAAACAATGGTATCATGAATTTCAGCTAAAGAGCTTACTTACTCATATAGGTTCTTACATGTCTCATGACACTTACTATTATCATACTTGTAAGGTAACCATGATACCTGTATCACTTGATCACATTGATGAGTATACTCTAATAACAATAATCCTGATATCTACTTTCTCATTCACAACATGAATAATACTCAACTTCAACTAACTTCATCTTGATACTAACTTTAATTTCTTAGCTTTCTTGCTATCTTTTTTTAGCTTACTCATTTGCCCGATGAATTTCTGTGAATAACCAAGGATACTAAATCTCTTCCCACATAATATGATGCCAAAGCCATATCCTAGACATGGTCTTACATGGGTTATTTCATCTTGGTTTCAAGGTCATGTTTTGACATGGACTTATATGAAGTCTTGCTCTTGATAACATACTCAATGCCAAGCTTGAGTCCTTGGGCTTACATGATAACTTGCTTGCTAACTTGATCAATGCCAAGTTTGCCTTGGACTTACATGATAACTTGCTTGCTAACTTGCTCAATGCCAAGCTTGCCTTGGGCTTACATGATAACTTGCTTGCTAACTTGATCAATGTCAAGCTTGCTTTGGACTTACATGATAACTTGCTTGCTAACTTGATCAATGCCAAGCTTGCCTTGGACTTACATTGCAACACCCCTATCCCGTGTTCGATCACCAGATTAGGGTTAAAGGCGTTACCAACAGATCGAAAACATTTTCAGAATTAATCGTACAACCATTCATCAATATCAATCCTAATGTCCCTTAAGTAGGTCATCGAGATCTTAAGCATGCTTATAAACCGAGTTGGGACTAAATCGAAACACATAAGTAATTTCATATAATTTTGAAATTTTTCTAACATATAGGGGACACAGGGCCGTGAGGGTAGGCCGTGCCTCAGCCACTGCTACTGGACACTCCCGTGTGTCCTCCCCGTGGTAGTATACTGCCAAAATCAACACGGTTACCAAGAATGCCCGTGTGCTAAGGCCGTGTACTACTAGACCACATGCAGCCATTTCTTACACGGCCATCAAGCACACCTGTGTCGAGGCCATGTGCAAATTGAGCCACATTCTACCAATTTACCCACGGTCTTAAGCACGCCCGTGTGCCTCAACCGTGTGATATTATAGGCCATTTTACAAGGTCAATATGCCACCCACTTAAGGTCTTCCTACAAGTAGTATTTACCAAAACATAATATTCATATATGGCAACCAAAACATATCAAATGGTTCACTTCATCCATACATTCAATACCAATTCCAATCATACCAAATTACAAACTAAATCCTACATCATTTCAAACATGTATCATCCATTTGCTTAACCAAAAACTTAACCATTCCATATGCATCAAAACATACTAAATATGTGTTTCATAACTCATTCATTCAAACATTTATCAACTCAAAAACTTGCCAATACACATGGCCATGCTCACTTCATAAACATATACACCTATCTAGCCTATACATGCCATATTTAGCTATATACATTTCCAAAAGGGTACCAAAATAAGTTTTTGTAGTATGATGACGATCCTTGACAATCTCGAGCCTTCAGTAGCTTCGACGACCTAAAAATAGAGAAAACACACACAGAGTAAGCTTTCCAAAAGCTTAGAAGTCATATACAAATAAACTTGGCATAAAAAGCATAAATGCAATTTGATACATTTGCACATCTCATTCACTCAACAATTTATCATGTATATGCTTGATTCATACTTATGACTACATTGGTCACATTTATCCATTCAAAACTCATTTGAAGCACATAGCTCATTCACAATCTTCCTTGCATCTCATTCACATTATCCTATTCAAACATACCTTTCTTCAAATCAAAGTCATATGCATACTTACCATTCATGCATACTTAATGCACATTCAATGAACCTGAATCGGATATTCATTCACTTAATTGATCATAACTCGGATATACCATTCGTATTGCAGACTTGCCCGTTGAACCCTTAGGAACCTAGTAGAATACTCAGAAAGCTCAGAATAGTAGTACAATGCCAACGTCCCAAACGAGGTCTTCCATGCACTCGTATATCGATCCCACTGTCCTAGATAGGGTCTTACATGTACAGATCATAACGATGCCAACGACCTAGACGTGGTCTTACACGAGTCAATATGATGCCGATGTCCCAGACATGGTCTTACTCATAAAGTCCATATCGATGCCTACGTCCCAGACGAGGTATTTTACATAGAATTCATATTGATGGCTACGTCCCAGATGAGGTCTTATACGAAATTTCAAATCAACGCCAACGTCCCGGACGTGGTCTTACATGATAAAACAAAACAGATACCTATGTCATGACATGGCTAATCCTATCTATTCCTAGGTTCTTACGGGACTTCTCAGCTTTATCACTATACCGAACTTATTTCGAAATTTACGCACTTAGCATCTCATACTCATTTATTTTCATCTAAAGACATATGAATACATATATTCAATTCAATACAGATAAGTTTATTTACATAGTGACTTACCTCGAATTTGGTTTATCGAATAGAAACGGCTACTCGATTATTTTCGTTTCTCCGCGATCTAAGTCCGTTTTCCTCGGTTCTTGATCTAAACATATTCAAAATTTATCCTTTTATTCACTATTTCATTCAATTAAATCCAAACACATATATTTAGGGCTAATTGCAACTTAGCCCTCACATTTGCACATTTTATCAATTTAGTCTATTTTACTCAAAACATCAAATTCACAAAACCCACACACACATGCTTGACCGAACCGCTCTAGGAACTATATAAGTCCAAATATTTCATCAAATTTGCAATTTAGTCCCTCAAATTACTATTTTCTTAATTAGCCCTATTTAGCTAAATTCATCAAAACTTCAAGAACATAACATATTCATTTAGCTCAAATCTTTCATATATCATCTTAAAACATCACAAAGCATGTAAAACCATCAATGGCATATTTCACATACATCATCAAAACACAAAATCAAGGTATGGATTTTGTGGCTCTCAAAGTAACGATTGCAGAAACGTAGAAATTATCAAAAACCAAAGTAAAAATCTTACCTAATCAAACCAAAAGCTAGCCGAACTTTAGCTTTGTTTTCTTTTTTTTTCTTTCCTTCAAAATTTGGCAATAAGGATGAACAAAACACCACTATCTAATTTTTTTTTGTTTTAATATAATCTTATTATTAATCCATTTACTAAAATACCCTTTCATTTAATATAAGAAAACCTATATATAACAAGGGCACATTTGACCTTTATCCATCCACTATCTAAATAGTGGTCTTATTGCCTCATAAGGCCTTCTCTTAAAAGCCATAACACCTTCATACTTAACAAATATCATGCAACTTTCACATTCAATGCATTTTAGTACTTTTGTCAAATTAAACACGCAAACAGACAAATTCACTTATGGAAATTTACCACATGCTAGTTTACATATCAACGGCACAAAAAATAATATTAAAATATTATACAGACTCAATTTTTTGGTCCCGAAACCACTGTTCTGACTAGGGTATAAATCAGACTGTTACATACATGATAACTTGATCAATGCCAAGCTTGCATTGAACTTACATGATAACTTGTGTGGTAGATAGAGTATCCTAAGGAAATTCATCTTCAATCGGGACTTGCTTGTACATATTATTGTGATTTCTTGCTTGAACATAACATGATCATTTCATACAATTATTGTACATTATACTAAGCAATTTAATGCTAATAATCATAAAGCTTAGTAATCATACAAACTTACCTCAATATACAAAATGTATGTAGATGTGTGATTTAGACCTCGACTTTGTTCTTGCCTTGGTTTCGATCCAGGCTTCATTTTTCTTGACCTATAATCATAAATAGATCATTTAATAACCATATTGACTAAATTGACTCATAACTCATACTTTGGCAAAATTACTATTTTGCCCATATACTTTCTAATATTTGCACTTTTGCCCCAATTCTCGTAAAATGATTTTCATGCAACTTTCTTAAACTTCATGCTCAACTGAATCATTTCTCTTCTATAAAATCATCAATTCTCATTATTTCTAGTAGGTATGACCAATTTTATAAGCATTACAAAATGGTCCCTACTACCATTTTCATGAAATTCATTAAGGAAAAGATGTTTATCTAACATCAAACTCTCTTAAACTTCCATAAAACATCATTTAACAAGCATGTCATTCAAGGGTAGATTTTTGAACATGCTTCTTAGCTCATTTTATAGCTAAAATTAGCTAATTTATAATACGGGAACTTAAAAAATACGAAAAATATTAAAAATGGGGCTAAGATGAACTTACTATGAGCTTGAAAAAAAATGAAGAACCCTAGCTATGGTGTCTCCAAATTTTCGGCAGCAACAAGGAAGAAGATGAGTGAATTTTTCTCATCTTTATCCTATTTTAATCACTAATTAGGCCAAATGACCAAAATGCCCTTCCTCTTAAAAATTTCCATAATAGTCTCTTAAGGCCAATTTTGTCCAAAAATTAAATTTTGGGCAAATTGCTATTTAAGGGATCATAATTATTATTCTAACGCTATTTCATGCTAAAAGCTTCTAGAAACTCATATATTTCAACTTTTGCAATTTAGTCCTTTTTGGACCAATTGACCTCAACTTAATAAAATTGCTTTACAAAACTTTTATACTAACGTGCAAACATGACATAAACTTGAAAAACTCATAATTTCACCTCGGGTTCAAGGCCTCACACCACTATCCCGACTAGGCCCTAAATCTGGCTGTTACAGCTAAGGCACACGTCTGTGTGCTAGGCCGTGTGCCAATTAGGAGGTATATTGACTTGTGCCACATGGCTGATCACACGCCTATGTGTGAGACCGCGTGGAGCATACTGACTTTTTTTCAATTTCAATATCATGGGACACACACCATGAAACATAACCGTGTGTCACACACGGCTGAGACACACGTCCGTGTCTCTGCCCGTGTGGACAAAAATAGGCTATTTACCAAGCCAATTTGCCATCCAAATGTGCATATACCTACATAACAAAAATGGGACCAATTCAAAGCATAAATATGCAGCCAAAATCATCAACCAATACACAATTCATACAATATCTATTTCAATCATTTCAATACTCAATTCAATGCCATTCACCTACTCAAAAACTTAACAACTCAACTTGCTTTTCAAGTCATAACTCACATATATGTAACATGTACCATAATTCATCTAATTCATCATCCAACACCAATCCACAAAAAACTTATCTCAAACAACTAAATATTTTGTATCATAACAAATACTTGGATATCACAATTCAACATCAGCCATATTACATGGCAATACTCACAACAAATCATATCACATTTATAAGTTACTTCTAATGGTCAAAATACATTCCCATGAAACATACCAAAAATGACCAAAGCCTATACATGCCATATACCATATATACATAACTTCAAAAGTACCAAAATAGATGTTTGATAGTGCAATGAAGTCTCTGACGATCCCTGGTTCCAAGCTAGCTTTGATATACTATAAAACATAGAAGAAAACAAACAAAATAAGCTATAAAGCTTAGTAAGTTTGCATTTAAAAAAATGAAATAATTTCATGATTCACTAACATTTCTATATGGATGAAATAAATTGCATTAAAGACAACAATCACTAAATAAACAATAAGTTCTCAACTTCCATTAACTCATTATTCGAATAGTTTTCTGAACATACCTGTACTGATACATATCTACTCTCTTCAATTCTCTTATCGAATCTCTCTGAGTTTATAAATGTTTACTATACAAATACTTCAGTTTTTCGATGCCATAGTCCAACTATGGTCTTACACATATGTTGCCAAGGCCTTGCCATGGTCTTATATACACATGCCATAACCCGGTTGTGGTCTTATTATCCGATTTGCCATAGCCCAGCTATAGTCTTATTCAGCAACTCGTCCACTTAAACCGCACATTTAAATTAAGTTCTACACATTCAACCATAAGATAAATACAATCTCAATACAATACATCCATTGAATAAATAGACATTTAAGTTCAAATATATGAACTTACCTCGTCTACGGAAATGAAAAAACGGACCAACTATTCAATTACTTTGCTTTTTCCCAGATATAAGTCTGAATTCCTCTTTTCTTGATCTATAAATAATCAAAATTAACCTATTTAATTATCACTCCATTCAATTTAGGCTAAAAATCACCTTATGGTTAAAATTACACTTTTGCCCTACTATTTTGACATTTTTACAATTTAGTTCTTAGCTCGTAAAAATGCAAATTCATGCAATTAGACCCTTAACTATGCTAGCCATATTTCTGTTGTACACATAGTAGCCCATGCTTTTCATTATTTCACAAATTTGCCATATAAATTTAACAATTTACAATTTAGCCCCTATTTCACATTTCTATCAAAAATCTCTTAACAAAAGTTGTTTAATTAACAAAAGGACTCATATTCTCCCATTAAAATTTAAAACACATGCTTGTTCATCAATGGAAAAACTCTAAACCTTTAACAATTTCACAAAATAGTCCCCGGGCTAAATAGACCTAGTTGCAACAATCTCAAAAACATAGAAATCATTAAAAATGGGACAAAAAATGGACTTACATGCACACAAATTTGTTTAGCCGAATATTCAAGCTCCCATGGCTATTTTCCTTTATAAATCTTGGCTAGAAAAGATGAATGGAGAAGAAATTGTTTTGTTTTATTTTATTTAACCTTTATTTACCAATTTACCATGTTAACCTTTAATAACTTTAATAACTAACCAAATGCCATGCTACTAATTTACACTATCTTATTAATGGACTAATTACCACTTAAGGGTATTTTGTTTAATAATCCATATCTATTAGGCACCTATTTCTAATAGAATGCAAATTTTACACTTTACGCGATTAGTCCTTATTATTGAATTGAGCACTCAAACGATAAAATTTCTTAATGAAAATTTCACACAATCATATTATCATGATATCAACCTCAAAATAATAATAAAATAAATATTATTAAATCAGATTTGTAGTCCTGAAACCACTGTTCTGATTTGACCAAAAATAGGCAGTTACAATTAAATCAAAATATGTGTTCATACCGATCTTACGAAATTATAATTCTCCCTTAAATAAATAACACTTTACGCAAAAAGATCGTCAACTATCACCTCTTTATATAATTTATGCTTGTATTCCAGAATTTACGAGTATTCTTCAAATGATGCACGAAACCGAATAGTTAGATCCTTGTTAAATAAATATAATACTTTGAAAATATAATGCTTATGATAATTATTCATACTTACAATTAAACAGAGAGAAAATGGATTAGCTATAACACCCCAAACCCGGCCCAAATGCTATAACCAGATCTGGCATGCTACAGGTTGAATGTTAAAGTTCAAATTCTCTATTTACTTTGGAGAAAGCATGGATTTGAAAAAAAATAACTTTTCGGTAGCACGTTGTGTTGAAAACTTTGCTTTGTTGGGTATGAAAATCTCAGTTTATCTTATTCCGATATCCGTTAAATAAGTGATTTTTGATGGAAACCGTTGTTATGCGTAAAACGTGTTTGAAACTCCCATTTTTATTACCTCTTATAATTAAGTCCTTGAAATATAAATTTATAATCCATAATCATTAACCACTAGAAACCGAAAATTTAAGCTAAGAGGCCTTATTACATGCTAACGAAAATAAACCCAAAATTAAAAACTAAAGAAAAAATGAAAATAAGTTTACTTAATTAAAAGACTTTATGGCCCCTCGAGTCCGCCTCAACTCCCGTATCCACGATCTACTGCTCATCTGAAAGGTTGAGAAAAATAAAGGGTGAGTCACCAAGACTCAGTGTACAAATCCCTGAATCACATCAATGACTTGAGGCCCACAATCACATACTGGGCCTTAGCCCACACATAATGATAGCAGAACAAGTACATGCGATATGACCCAACCAAACCTAAAATTCCATCCTCTACACGCCAACCCTTACCAGCCACCACACCGCAGGGATTTCTAAAATCAACCGTCCATCCGCTACACACCATCTTGACAGTCGTGCTGTCAGTTATAATGCTGATCACTATGTGACCTTAAAATCAAATGTGGCAAAGCCACCGATCATCATGTGACCTTATAATCAAATGTGGCAGAGCCACCGATCACTAAGTGACCTATTGAGCATGCTCCTCCCCTTCATCATATTAACCCCATCCTATGCATACATACATACAAAAGCAAGAACAATATACCATCTACAAGATAACAGGTCATCACATACATCGATACACATAGAGAATTTGCTATGTTTTCGTACCTGGCATCCCTTGCCTAACCCCTATTGGTTAGTTGACTATCCATACAGCCTTTTCCGGCTTTTTAGCCCATAACATGTATGATACAGAAAAACTAATGTGATAAAGATCTACATACACCTGATTATAGACAATATGATACTTTCTATGTTGACACTATCAGTAGCCGATACGACTACTAACTGCCTACAGTTTTGTTTTGTAACCGGTCCACAACCCGGTGGCCAATCTCTAACGGCAGACACCAAACGCTTCTTAAACTTAGGGGTTAGATTTATGGCTCCAATCCCCTCCTTCGCCTGATTGACATTTGATTCCATCAAAAGACCTTATCAGTTGCTACCATCATAACATATGGTTGTTAATCCATAACATAGGGTTAAGATCATGAATACAATAAATGAACCTAACGAACATCTAAAGAGAACCCTTACCTCAAAATCCCAAAAAGAGATATGGGACTCAGAGACTAGCGGTTTCTGACTTTTGGGATCTAAATGATTAGATCTACTTCGTTTCCCGAAATGTCACCCCAAGATGAGAACACAAGAAAGTCAAAACGTTACGCAAAAGATAACCTCGCCATGCTAATTAGCCTTTTGGCTTTGGTCTCCAAAAAAATAATAACCGAAAGAGGAAGGTGACATATGAAAGAAATCGTCACTTACCTTAACACCAAAAGATTCGGCTACTCCCAGCAGATTTCGGCTTCTGAGAAGATCCAAAAGAGAAGATGATGCAAAGAGATCTATGGAGATTCAGCTTAATGAAGAATTTGGCAAAGAGAAAAAGAATGGATAGGGGATAGGGGACTTTCGAATTAAGCATAGAAGTGAAGATGAGAGAATGAGATTGGGGGTTTCCAGCTTTAGCAAAAAATGAGAGAAGAGATTAAGAGAATAAGAACCCAAGTGCCGAAGATGAAGAAGTACTCACCTCACTTAAACAGAATTTCGGCACTTACTAAACAAATACCAAAAATGCCTATTTTGAAAACTAAAAGCCCATCCTATCAATAGGGAAATTTTGGCACCCCTAAGCCACTCAAAACCGATTCCCCCTCCCCCTTAGAGTTGGAAATTTGGCCACCACCCTGATCAGCCGATAACTCCTAAACTTTCTCCCTTATCATCACCTGATCCTCCATCCACAAGTGTCATGGATGACGCCATCTCTTCCTCCCTTTATCAGCACATTATCAACCACATTATCTGCATTATCCACCTCAATCAATTCCCTAATTTCAAGCATTCAAGCTGAACTCCACTACTGCTCCTTGCTAATGCCAAAATTAATTAAAATAAAGGGGTAACATGCGACTCGAACCTTGGACCTCTTCATGCCACCTTATAGCCCCTGTGTGATGCCACCATCCACTGGGCTACAAGCCCATTTTGTGTCTTAAAGTACAAAATATATCTTTTAAGTCCTAACCCTACTAGCTCTCCACTGGAGTGCCCAACAACAAATTTTTGCTAAGGCCTCGGCCCAACCCCGAGCCCATTTTGGACCCCTAAAACACTCTAACTAGCATATTAAGCACAACAACACATCATAGCACATCAAATGGAAAGCCCCACAAATTTTGGATGTGACAGTTCTACCCCCTTAAAGGAATTTGGCCTCGAAATTACTTGGCCAGAACAGATGCGGGTATTGCTGCCGCATTGCTTCCTCTTGTTCCCAAGTAGCCTCCTCAGAATCGTGATTCCACCACAGAACCTTAACCAACAGAACCGTTTTCCTTCGCAATACTTTGACATCATGATCCAGAATTTCCACTGGTTCCTCCTCAAAGGATAGGTCTGGTCTTACTTCGATTCCCTCCACAGGCACCACATAAGATGGATCTGAACGATAGCATCTTAACATAGAGACATGAAATAAGTTGTGAATCTGGCTTAATTCTGAAGGTAGCTCAAGCTGATAGGCTATCGGTCCCACTCGTTTCAACACCCGATTAGGTCTGATGAATCTGGGACATAATTTACCTTTCCGACCAAACCTTATCACTTTCTCACATGGCGACACCTTTAAGAACACCCTGTCACCTACTGCAAACTCTATGTCCTTACGCTTCAAATCAGCATAGGACTTCTGTCTGTCCGATGCTTCCTTTAATCGAGCCTGAATTAACTCAACCTTCTCCTCTGTCTTGGTAACCAATTCTGGCCCTAAAATCTGACGTTCCCTTAACTCCATCCAACAGGTAGGAGTATGACACTTCTACCCATATAATGCTTCATAGGGCGCCATCTGAATACAAGACTGGTAGCTGTTGTTGTAAGCAAACTCTGCCAACGATAAAAACTCTTCCCAACTACCCCTAAAATCAATGACACAACCTCTCAACATGTCCTCTAAGATCTGAATTACTCGCTTAGACTGACCATAGGTCTGAGGATGAAACGCTGTACTAAAATCTAATTTCGTACCCAATGATTTATGCAATGCCTTTTAAAATCGTGACGTGAACCATGGGTCCCTGTCCGATATGATTGATACCGGTACTCCATGTAGCCTCACTACCTCCACTATATATAACCTAGCTAGTCTCTGCAGAGAGTAATCGACACGTACATGTATGAAATGAGCAGACTTCGTCAAGCGGTCAACAATCACCCAAACCAAATATTTCTTAGTAGGCATGAGAGGTAGCCCACTAACAAAGTCCATTGTGATTGTTTCCCATTTCCATTGTGGAATCTTCACTAGCTGTAACAACCCTGATGGTAATTGGTGCTCCACCTTTACCTGCTGACAGGTCAAACACTTACTCACAAATTCGGTCACCTCTCACTTTAGGCCCGGCCACCAGAACTATTCTCTCAAATCCCGATACATCTTACTCCCTCCAGGGTGCATAGCGTATGGACTACCATGCGTTTCTAGCAAAATCTTATGCCTCAACTCAGGATCTTTCGGCATGAAAATTCTTTCTTGAAAACATAATAGCCCTTCCTCATTCACACCGAATTCTGCTGATCCATCACTTGATCCTACCTGAAACTTCTCCCTTAGCAACTCATCGGTCTACTGCTTCTCCTTAACCTGACTAACCTAAGAGGGTTTCACTTGAAGTTCAACTAATAAACTCCCATCATCGTATAAACTGAGGTGAGCAACCATTGCCCTCAAGTCAGAGATTACTTTATGACTTAGAGCATCTGCCACCAAGTTAGCTTTACTCGGATGATATTCGATCGAGCAGTCATAGTCCTTTAACAACTCGATCCACCTCTTTTGCCTTAGATTCAACTCCTTCTAGGTCAAAAGGTATTTTAAGCTCTTATGATCGGTATAAATGACAGATTTCTCCCTATACAGATAATGTCTCCAAATCTTCAAGGCAAAAACCACTGCCACAAATTTGAATCATGGGTGGGATAATTTGATTCGTGCGATCTTAACTGCCAAGGTGCATACGCAACAACCTTTCCACCTTTCATCAATACGCATCCTAGCCCCGCGTGTAAAGCATCACAGTAAATCATGAACTCATTTTCGACCTCCGGCTGATTCAACACCGGAGCCTCTGTCAATATCCTTTTTAACCTCTCGAAACTTTCTTGCTACTTATCAAACCAAGCAAACGGAACCCATTTTCGTAGCAACTTAGTCAACGGTGCCGCAATCAACGAAAATCCTTCAACAAACCTTCTGTAATACCCAGCAAGACCAAGAAAACTCTGGATTTTTGCTACCGACTTAGGCGGCTTCCAATCCAACACCGCTTCAATTTTTAGGGTCAACCCTAATCCCCTCTGTCGACACAACGTGGCCTAGAAAAGTAACTTTCCTTAGCCAAAATTCACACTTACTAAATTTGGCATACAGCTGCTTCTCCCTCAGAATCTGTAAAACCACTCGAAGGTGCGAATCATGCTCCTCATTTGATCTTGAATAAACCAGGATGTCATCTATAAATACCACGAAAAACCGATCTAAGTAGGTTGGAACACTCGGTTCATCATGTCCATAAACGCTATTGGCGCATTGGTCAATCCAAATGGCATCACCATGAATTCATAGTGACCATAGCGAGTCCTAAAAGCCGTCTTATGAATATTCGCCCTCCTTGACCTTAAGCTGATGGTACCCTGACCTCAGATCTTTCTTTGAAAAGACTGAAGCCCCCTTCAGCTGATCGAACAAGTCATCGATCCTCGGCAATGGGTATTTGTTCTTGCTTGTCAACTTATTCAACTGGCGATAGTCAATGCACATACGCATTGATCCATCCTTTTTCTTAATGAATTAAACCGGTGCTTCCCAAGGTGACACACTTGGTCGAATAAACCCTCTATCTAGCAACTCTTGTATCTGTGCTTTTAAATCCACCAACTCCTTCGGCACCATTTT
The DNA here is from genome assembly GCA_025506655.1 of Gossypium rotundifolium. Classification (NCBI taxonomy): domain Eukaryota; kingdom Viridiplantae; phylum Streptophyta; class Magnoliopsida; order Malvales; family Malvaceae; genus Gossypium; species Gossypium rotundifolium. The sequence goes on from CP106730.1 coordinate 43,180,367, forward strand.
GAATGGGGTGATAGATACTAGCGCTATTCTCGAAAGAAGATCAATACCAAACTCCACTTCACAGTCCGGAGGTAATCCCGGAAGCTCTTCTAGGAAAACATCAAGAAATTCCTTCACCGTCCTAACATCCCCGACAGTTAGTTCCTTGGCTTCCAGAGCCCGAACAAACATTAAAATTACCTTGTATCCTTTCCTCACCATCCTTTCTGCTCTTACGGCGGTCACCACATTCGACAAACAATTCCCTCTTTCACCCATCACCAACACTTCGCCACCCTCAGGAGTTTTTAACACCATACGCTTGGCTACACAATCTACATTAGCTTGATACCTCACCAGCCAATCCATGCCTAAGATTAAATCAAACTCCCCGAATGGTAATTCCATCAGATCAGTCAGGGAAACTATTCCCTGAACTTTTAAAGGTACCTCTCGATAAAGCTTATTTACCACCACAGAGTGTCCTAACGGGCTAATTACAGTCATCTCCCTAGAGGAAATCTCAGAATCTATGCTTAAAGTTCCAAATACCCTACTAGCAACATATGAATGCATCAACCCAATATCAATCAATGCAGTGTAAGGCAAACCAAAAATTAAAAATGTATCAGTTATGACATCCGGTGCGTCGGCCTCCTCTCGATGTCTGGCAGCATAGAATAACCCCGGCTGTCTCGCCTCAGTGTTTCTTGCCCCTCGGCCTGGTGCTCCATGGCCCCGACCGAAACTGTTACCACCCCTAGCTGGACCACGAACTCTCTGTGGCTGCTGACCTCCTCTACCCGGCTGAGCATTACCCTGACCTGCGGGCCCTTCACTGCCCTGTGGGTGTAGACAGTCTCTAATTTGATGGTCCGTAGATCTACACCTGAAACACTTTCCATTGCTCGACCAACACTCATCTGAATGGAATTTACTACATCGAGCACACCTCTGTGCCTGCTACCAGCAGCAGGTCTCTCACCCCGACTCGGCCCATCTGACCTAGGTTCTTTTCTGAGTACGCCCAGCTACCCTTGACAATCCAAAATTCCTCTTACTTTCACCCCTATCTCTATCCCTATTCAGTTTTTCTGTCCGCTTCACCTCCTCAGTTATCTTAGCTTTTTCTACAAGGACAGTAAATTCTCTCTCCCACTGCGGGGCGATCAATACACGCAGATCATCCCTCAGACTGTCTTCAAATTGAACATAACGTTCATGGTCTATTGCCACTATCCCTCGGGCATAATGGTTAAGGCGTAAGAATTCCGCTTCATATGCAGCCACTGACTTACTTCCCTAAACCAGATTCAGAAATTCCCTGTGCTGCGCATCCACATAACTCGACCCGATATATTTACTTTGAAACACTGTTTTTAAGAAATCTGAGGTGATACGGTCAGCCACCGTACCATCCTTAACTGTCAGCCACCATTGATACGCCTCGTCCCACAGGAGAGATACAACCCCTTTTAATTTTTCCTCTTCTGTGAAATCAAGATCATCCATTATACGCTCAACCGCCTCCAACCAATACTCAGCTGTACTCGGGGCTATACTAGAAATTCCCCTAAACATTTTTGCCCCATTGGCTCTAAGTCGCTCTGACACAGATTTTGAGCTCCCACACCCATGTCTGCCCCAGCAACTCTCTCTAAAACACATAACATCGCTTGAGATACCACATCATCTCTGTCCGTCTGGTCCTAAAATTTGACCTTCGTAGCTGGTGGAACTGGCATCTCATCTCCTAACCCATGGCCAGATCTTACTGGTTCTGACACGGCCATCCTGCCCCTACCACGGCCACGCGTAGGACGTCCTCGTCCCCTTGTACTCATACTACCGATTCACTTTTATCTGATTAGAAGTTTCATGGATTAATAATTTCTTTCACTGATTACTAACCAACAATCTTATAGAAAGTAGTTTCAATAGTAGTTCTTTCGAATTCAAAATTATATCTACAAGGTTCAATCTCAAGTCTGTATCTCCTAGTTCTAAGAACCACGTACATTCAACATCCATATGCATCCCAAGCAGAGTATCACATATATGCATCAAACATACGAGTAACATCCATAAACTCACCTTCATCACACTAGAGTATCTTCGTCATTTCACTACCCAGGGGTATTTTCGTAATTCTACCCTACAGGGGTATTTTTATAATCCCACAAAATAGGGTATCTTAGTGATTTTACAAACTTAAGGTATTTCGATAATTTTCACCAACCTAGAGTATTTCGATAATTTAGAAAACTAGGGGTATTTTTACAAAGATAGGGTATTGGGTCCCTTTCGGGTTTTAGTTATGAGCTTTAGCCCGTTAACAAGTCCTCGCGGCTAAAGTGAACAGACACTACACACTAGGTAGGATTCTAGTGAAGAGGAGGTGGGCCACTAGGACCGCTTAAGTACCAAGCTCTCCCTAGATCCAATCCTAGACATGCGTATGCCTGTTGCCACACTCTAACCCAGTGACTTGTTCACGAACATGTTTAGTTAAAAAAATTAAGTCTTATGAATTTGAAGAGTTGTTTAAACTATGCCTAAGGTCCATTAATTCCTAACATGCTAGTCTACGTCCCCATAAAGCCCATCAAACCCAACATGTATACCTTAACAAGAGTTAGAATACTTACCTGCGTGGATCAGGTGCCGCTAGACTCGAAGGCCATATCTCAACCCAAAGCATTTTTCTTAAATTCACATCAACATTACTGGACCCATTTCACAGTCCGAGCTTTTCAACCGGGCACTGATACCAATATGTAACACCACAAACCCCGCCCAAACGCTACGACCAGATCTGGCATGCTACAGGTTGAATGTAAAAGTTCAAATTCTCTTTTTACTTTGCAGAAAGCATGCATTTGAAAAAAATAACTTTTCGATAGCACGTTGTGTTGAAAACTTTACTTTTTTGGGTTTGAAAATATCAATTTATCTTATTCGGATATTTGTTAAATAAGTGATTTTTGATGGAAATCGTTGTTATGCGTAAAGCATGTTTGAAACTCCCATTTTTATTACCTCTTAAAATTAAGTCCTTGAAATATAAATTTATAATCCATAATCATTAACCACTAGAAATTGAAAATTTAAGCTAAGAGGCCTTATTACATGCTAACAAAAATAAACCCAAAATTAAAAACTAAACAAAAACCACAAATAAGTTTACTTAATTAAAAGACTTTATGGCCCCTCGAGTTCACCCCAGCTCCCGTATCCATGATCTACTGCTCATCTAAAAGGTTGAGAAAAATAAAGGGTGAGTCACCAAGACTCAGTGTGCAAATCCCTGAACCATATAAACGACTTGAGGCCCAAAATTGCATAATGGGTCTCAGCCCACACATAATGATGGCAGAACAAGTACATGCTATATGACCCAACCAAACCTAAAATTCCATCCTCTACACGCCAACCCTTACTAGCCATCACACCACGGGGATTTCTACAATCAACCGTCCATCCGCTACACGCCATCTTCACAGTCGTGCTGTCAGTTATAATGTCGATCACTATGTGACCTTAAAATCAAATGTGGCAGAGCCACCGATCACCATGTGACCTTATAATCAAATGTGGCAGAGCCATCAATCACTAAGTGACCTATTGAGCATGCTCTTCCCCTTCATCATATTAACCCCATCCCATGCATACATACATACAAAAGCAAGAATAATATACCATCTACAAGATAACAGGTCATCACATACATCGATACACATAGAGAATTTGCTATGTTTTCGTACCTGGCATCCCTTGCCTAACCCCTATGGGTTATTCGACTGTCCATACAACCTTTTTCGACTTTTCAGCCCATAACATGTATGATACAGAAAAACCAATGTGATAAAGATCTACACACACCTGATTACAGACAAGATGATACTTTCTATGTCGACACTTTCAGTAGCCTATACGACTACTATCTGCCTATAGTTTTGTTCTGTAGCCAGTCCACAACCCGGTGGCCAATCCCTAACGGCAGACACCGAACGCTTTTTAAACTTAAGGGTTGGATTTTCGGTCCAATCCCCTCCTTCGCCTGATCGACATTTGATTCCATTAAAAGACCTTATCAGTTGCCACCATTATAACATATGGTTGTTAATCCATAACATAGGGTTAAGATCATGAATACGATAAATGAACCTAACGAACATCTAAAGGGAACCCTTACCTCGAAATCCCGAAAAGATATATAGGACTCAGAGACTAGCGATTTCTGGCTTTTGGGATCTAAATGATTCGATCTACTTTGTTTCCCGAAATGTCGCCCCAAGATGAGAACACAAGAACAATCAAAACGTTACACAAAAGTTAACCTCACCATGCTAATTAGCCTTTCGGCCTTGGCCTCCAAAAAAAAAAAAATCGAAAGAGGAATGTGACATATGAAAGAAATCATCACTTACCTTAACACCAAAAGATTCGACTACTCCCAACAGATTTCAGCTTCTGAGAAAATCCAAAAGAGAAGATGATGCAAAGAGATCTATGGAGATTCAACTTAATGAATAATTTGGCAAAGAGAAAAAGAATGGACATGGGACTTTCGGCTTAAGCATAGAAGTGAAGATGAGAGAATGGGATTAGGGGTTTTTGGCTTTAGTAAAAAAAATAAGAGAAGAGATTAAGAGAATAAGAACCCAAGTGCCAAAGATGAAGAAGTACTCCCCTCAATTAAACAGAATTTCGGCACTTACTAAATAAATACCGAAAATGCCTATTTTGAAAACTAAAAGCCCATCCTATCAACGGGGAAATTTCGGCACCCCTAAGCCACTCAAAACTGATTCCCCTCCCCTTAGAGTTGGAAATCTATCCACCACCTTGATCAGCCTATAACTCTTAAACTTTCTCCCGTATCATCACCTGATCCTTCATCCACAAGTGACATGGATAATGCCATCTCTTCCTCCTTTTATCAGCACATTATCAACCACATTATCGCATTATCCACCTCAATCAATTCCCTAATTTCAAGCATTCAAGCTGAACTCCACTACTACTCCCTGTTAATGCCAAAATTAATTAAAATGAATGGGTAACATGCGACTCGAACCTTAGACCTCTTCACGCCACCTTATAGCCCCTGTGTGATGCCACCTTCCACTGGGCTACAAGCTCATTTTGTGTCTTAAAGTAAAAATTATATCTTTTAAGTCCTAACCCTACTGGCTCTCCACTAGAGTGCCCAATAACAAATTTTTGCTAAGGCCTTGGCCCAACTCCGAGCCAATTCTGGACCCCTAAAACACTCTAACTAGCATATTAAGCACAACAACACATCAAAGCACATCAAATACAAAGCCCCAAAAATTTAGGATGTGACATTGGCAATAAAATCCTGAAAAATTGATCAAAGAGAGGGATTAGGCCCTATAATCAGAATATAAAAGAGTTTAAATAAAATAAGAATTTGAAAGATGATTTTTAATAATGAAAAATTAGATTCAAGAATTTAGAAGAGGATTTTTGAAAAGAGTAGAACAAAAGAAGAAAAATGGAAAAAAATTGGTTGTGGTGCGGCGGCGGGGGCGACAATGGGGAAGGAAAGTGTTGAAAAATAATAGAAAAAGCTGACAACAGTGGAGAAAAAGGTGGAGGACGACAAACGAGGAGAGGAGAGAAAAAAGGAGTAACAAAATGAAAAATGTGGTTTTGGGAGAGCTAGGGCCGACCAAGGGTAGTCAACAACTCATTTTGGGTAATTTGGGGAACAAAGGGAGTGAAAAGGGGGATTTTGCACCAAAAGGAAAGTGCTGTGGAAGGAAAGGTTGACTCAATAAAAATAAGAAGAATATCCCCCTTTTATGGAAAGTCTTGGATGGCAAGGGGGAGTGTTGACCTTCTAAAATGGTCAATAATTACGGTTAGGATGAAAAAATAAATAAAATTAGTGTAAGGGAACTCGAACATGGGACCTCTAACAATTAATTAACACACTAAACTACTAGGCCTTTTTCTTTCTTATGATAGAAATTTGCACAATTTAATAAATAAATTCTAGGGCGTGACATTTTTGTAATCAAACAAACAAGCCGAAAGCAACCTCACAAAGAGGCAGACGATCTGGAAACACTACTTCTGGTCAAGGGAAGAATATTGAGATGAATGAATAATCTGAAGTAAGAACACCAGTTAGAGCCTATGCAATCTGTAACACCCCAAACCCAGCCTAAAAGTTAGGCCCAAATCTAGCGTGTCACATTGAAGTGTTTTTTTTTTCTAAAATCGCGTTTTCATTGCAAACCCCTCTTGATATTTAAAAACTAAAGTCCCAGTTTGCGATTGTTATTAATAATCGACATTTATTAAGAAGTCATTACCTTCAAAACCTTATTCGTTGCAGAAGCTTAATTTAAAACAACTGACTTATAAAACATGATATTTACAACTGGATGACGAAAACGTAGTGTTTTGAAAACATATATTGTTTTGGAAAATCGTAATTCAATGTTGAGCAAATTTAAAACATAATAAACTAAAAATCCCAAGCTATACCAAAATTTAACAGAGGCCTTATTACAACCCAATAAAAAGGGTTTAATAAAGTAAAGTAGAATACTAAAATCCAAAACTGCTCGAAGTGTGGCCACCTCTTAGTCCTCCAATACGTCAAGCGCCTCACGAGGTTACGCAAAAATTAAAAGAGGGGTGAGTTTGCGAAAACTCAGTGTGTACAACCCTCATCAGTAAAAACATGCATCACAACAATCCGGGTTGTCGCCCATTATAATAACGGTGGCAATTGGGCTTTAGCCCAAAATAGCCTCGGTTGGTCCTTAACCCCTATCATATGTCACATATCATAAAAATATGGGCCTAACCCATCTCAATATTAAAATCCATATATGCAATACATTAATGCCCATACCAACCCTACACTCCATCTTCGGTCCAACCGTGCATTCTTGTGGGGATTCAATAGACCCACCCATCCGTACACTCCTTTTGTAGCACCAGTTGTGACACTAATTTATCAGTGCAGCATGGTTACTTGGTGGCTAAAAAGCCTTCGGTGGATCCACAGTCGTCAAGCGACCATGCGATCCTATTAGCACTTCCTCCATGTAAATAATCCCATTCCCATGCAACATAATAACACATGAATTCATCATACAATAATAAACATACCATAATAATCATAAATTGCATACAAGAATAACCATATAACATGTAGGGGCGTTTTCGTCATCTTGCCCTTCAGAGGCATATCGATCATTTTACCCATTGAGGGTATTATGGTAGTTTTTTACAAATCAGGGGTATTTTGGTAATTTTACAAACCAGAGGTATTTCAATAATTTTACAAACCAGGGGTATTTCGGTAATTTTACAAACTAAGGGTATTTCAGTAATTTCACAAACCATGGGTACTTCGATAATTTTGCAAACCAAGGGTACTTCAGTAATTTCACAAACCAGCAGTATTTCGATAATTTAGCATACCAGGGCTATTTCGATAATTTTGCAAACTAGGGGTATTTTGGTAATTTCACAAACTAGGGGTATTTCGATAATTTTGCAAACTAAGGGCATTTCGGTAATTTTGCAAACAAGGGCATTTTGGTAATTTTATAAATTAAGGGTATTTTGGTAATTTTGCAAACTAGAGGTACTTCGATAATTTTGCAAACCAGGGGTATTTATGTAATTTTGCAAACTAGAGGTATTTTGATAATTTACCCATCGAGGGTACTTTGGTAATTTTGCATTTTACAGCCTTTCCAAAAGCCTGATGCCGCCTCGAGTGACTCAGATAACCTAAATGGTCATAACGGTGTAAATGGGCCAAAAGCCCCTTATTCGACCCACGTGGGCCCACACGCTCGTGTGGCTCACTTAGCCCAAATCTAGCCACAAATACGAGATTCCCATAGTCCAGTTCACTATCTACTACACAATCATACAATTTATTCATATGGGCCCATAGGCCCATTGGGCTCACTTGCCCACTTTCGGCCAATCGTGGCTCAAATAGCCTAAACGCACAAGAACAGTCAAGCAGGCCTCAACTATCGCATCGAAGTTCCCACACGTGCGCTCGCACGCTCATGTGGCTACCATCGTCATGTGACCAGCATTTCAGCATTTGCCGCTCTACAGCTAGAGTAGAGAGAATACACACCTGATAGGAGTTTGAAGCTAATTCGTGCTCCTATGCCCATACGCCCACCATGTATGCTTCCTTTCTTCATAGACACCTCTATATATAGTCAGCTTCTCACCTTCCCTCTTGATATCTTTCCGATTCGGGATCCCTTCGTCAGCAGAGTTTAAATCCAACTCAAACTCTGGCCGTCCAATCTGTAAAATAAATACTCCCCTACATGTCATAAGATTCGAACCCAGGCTCCCTTGCACCCTTAATGATGCCTTGCCACTAGACCACTCACTTTCTTGTGTCTAACATCATGCACAACTAAATATAAATCTATGGGCCAAAGTCCAAGTTCACTTAAAAAATAAATCAAAATAAAATGCCAGCATCCAGGCTTGAACCTTGGAACCCTTACTTCCTTGTAGCGTCACTCCCTTTCTCCCTGAATGGCGCCACTTAGCCACTACACCACAAGCTCCTCTTGTGTCATTTCTTCTCACATTTTATTCTTAAGGCCCTACTATCTCCCAGGGTTTTATTCACCTAAAATCAAAATATTCCTAAAGCCCAAGTTTGATCCTAGGACTTCGTAGAAGCACCCTAACCTTCCAAAATCACTCACCTAATAGGTCCAACTTGAAATAATGCCGTTCTCTTGTTCTTAAAAATTTTACACGCTCCTAAGCCCAAAGCCCAATGGGCCCAATCCTACTAGGCCCAAATTCAATGGTGTTACAAATCTACCTCCCTTAAAGAAATCTCGTCCTCGAAATTTCCAACTATCTAGTAGCCGCACAATACTAGTTATACCACTATGCTTTCGCTGCGTACTCTAATCCTAATTGTAAGCTAAGTAAATAGCACATTACAGATAAAGTGCGTACTAGTATCTACCTACAGTATAACAATTTAAAAAAGATAGGAGAACTTACTTGGTCCGGCGATGGACACTTGGTGTGCCACACAAAAAATTCTCCAAAACAACTTTAAAATCATTTGTAAACATATTTAAAATAGAAACTAAAGCCCATTTCACAGCCCGAGTTTTTCAACCGGGCTCTAATACCATAAAATGTAACACCCTAAACTCAGCCTAGAAGTTAGGCCCGAATCTAGCGTGTCATATTGAGGTATTTTTTTTTTTTGAAAATCGCATTTTCATTACAAACCCCTCTTGATATTTAAAAACTAAAGTCCCAGTTTGCGATTGTTATTAATGATCGACATTTATTAAAAATTCATTACCTTTAAAACCTTGTTCGTTGCGGAAGCTTAAAAATAACTGACTTATAAAATGTGATATTTATAACTTGGTTGTGAAAACGTAGTGTTTTGAAAACATATATTATTTTGGAAAACCGAAATTCAACGTTGAGCAGATTTAAAATATAATAAACTAAAAATCCCAAACTATACCAGAATTTAAGAGAGGCCTTATTACAAACCAATAAAAACGGTTTAATAAAGTAAAGTAGAATACTAAAATCTAAAACTGCTCGTAGTGTGCCCACCTTTGAGTTCTCCAATACGTCGAACCGCCTACTACGGGTTACCTGGAAAAATTAAAAAGAGGGGATGAGTTTGCGAAAACTCAGTGTGTACAACCCTCATCAGTAAAAACATGCATCACAATAATCTAGGCCGAAGCCCATTACAATAACGGTGGCAATTGGCCCTTAGCCCAAAATTTCCTCGGTTGGGCCTTAATCCATATCATAAAAATATGGGCCTAAGCCCATCTCAATATTAAAATCCATATATGCAATGCATTAATGCCCATACCAACTCTGCACTCCGTCTCCTGTCCGACCATGCACTCCTGTGAGGATTTAATTGACCCACCCATCCGTACACTCCTTTTGTAGCACCGGTTGCGGCACTAACTTTTTTGTGCAGCATGACTGCTCGGTGGCTAAAAAGCCTTCAGTGAATCTACAGTCATCAAGCGACCATGCGATCCTATTAGCACTTCCTCCATATTAATAATCCCATTGCCATGCAACATAATAACACATGAATGCATCATACAATAATAAACATACCATAATAATCATAAACTGCATACAAGAATAACCATATAACATGTAGGGGCATTTTTGTCATCTTTCTCTTTAGGGGCATATTGATCATTTTACCCATAGAGGGTATTACGGTAATTTTTTACAAATTAGGGGTACTTCAGTAATTTCACAAACCAAGGGTATTTCGATAATTTCGCAAACTAGGGGTATTTCAGTAATTTTACAAACTAAGGGTATTTTGATAATTTCACAAACCATGGATACTTCGATAATTTTGCAAACTAGGGGTACTTCAGTAATTTCACAAACCAGGGGTATTTCGATAATTTCGCAAACTATGGGTATTTCTATAATTTCACAAACCAGGGGTATTTTGGTAATTTCACAAACCAAGGGTATTTTGGTAATTTTACAAACCAGGGGTATTTCGATAATTTCGTAAACCAAGGGTATTTTGATAATTTTGTAAACCAGGGGTATTTCGGTAATTTACACATCGAGGGTACTTTGGTAATTTCACATTTAACAGCCTTTCCAAAGTCCTACTGCCTCCTCGAGCGACTTAGATAACCTAAATGGTCATAACGGTGTAAATGGGCCCGATGCCCCTTATTCGGTCCACGTGAGCCCACACGCTCGTGTGGCCCACTTAGCACAAATCTAGCCACAAATACAAGATTCTTATAGTCCAGTTCACTATCTACTGCACAATCATGCAATTTATTCATATGGGCCCATGGGCCCATTGGGCCCACTTGGCCACTTTCGGCCTATCGTGGCTCAAATATCCTAAATGCACAAGAACACTCAAGCTGGCCTCAACTATCGCGTCGAAAGTTCCCACACGTGCGCTCGCACGCTCGTGTGGCTACCATCGTCGTGTGACTGGCATTTCAGCATTTGCCGCTCTACAGCTAGAGTAGAGAGAATACACACCTGATAGGAGTTTGAAGCTAATCCGTGCTCCGAATGCTCCTATGCCCATACACCCACCAAGTATGCTTCCTCTCTTCATAGACAACTCTATATATAGCCAGCTTCTCACCTTCCCTCTTGATATCTTTCCGATGCAGGATCCCTCCGTCAATAGAGTTTAAATCCAGCTCAAACTCTGGCCGTCCAATCCGCAAAATAAATACTCCCCTGCTTGTTATGAGATTCGAACCCAGGCTCCCTCACACCCTTAATGATGCCTTGCCACTAGACCACTCACTTTCCTGCGTCTAACATCATGCGCAACTAAATATAAATCTATGGGCCAAAGTCCAAGTTCACTTAAAAAATAAATCAAAATGAAATGCCAGTGCCAAGGCTTGAACCTTGGACCCCTTACTTCCTTGTGGTGTCACTCTCTTTCTCTCTAAATGGCGTCACTTAGCCACTACACCACAAGTTTCTCTTGTGTCATTTCTTCCAACATTTTATTCTTAAGTTCTACCTACTATCTCCTAAGGTTTTATTCACCTAAAATCAAAATATTCCTAAAGCTCAAGTTTTATCTCGAGACTTCATAGAAGCCCCCTAACCTTCCAAAATCACTCACCTAATAGGTCCAACTTGAAATAATGTCGTTCTCTTGTTCTCAAAAATTTTACACGCTCCCAAGCCTAAAGCCCAATGGGCCCAATCCTACTAGGCCTAAATTCAAGGTGTTACAAATCTACCTCCCTTAAAGAAATTTCATCCTCGAAATTTCCAACTATCTAGTAGCCGCACAATACCAGTTATACCACTATGCTTCTACTACGCACTCTAATCCTAATTCCAACCTAAGTAAATAGCATATTACAGATAAAGAACGTACCAATATCTACCTACAGTATAACAGTTTAAAACAGATAGGAGAACTTACTTGGTCCGACGATGGACACTCGGTGTGCCACACAAAAAATTCTCCAAAACCACTTTAAAATCATTTGTAAACATATTTAAACTAGAAACTAAAGCCCATTTCACAGCCCGAGTTTTGCAATCGGGCTCTGATACCATAAAATGTAACACCCCAAACCCGGCCTAGAAGTTAGGCCCGAATCTGACGTGTCACATTAACGTTTTTTTTCGAAAACCACATTTTCATTGAAAACCCCTCTTGATATTTAAAAACTAAAGTCCCAGTTTGCGATTGTTATTAATAATCGACATTTATTAAGAAGTCATTACCTTCAAAACCTTGTTCGTTGCGGAAGCTTAATTTAAAATAACTGACTTATAAAACGTGATATTTACAACTTGGTTGCGAAAATGTAGTGTTTTTAAAACATATATTGTTTTGGAAAACCGCGATTCAATGTTGAGCAGATTTAAAACATAATAAACTATAAATATCAAATTATACCAAAATTTAGGAGAGGCCTTATTAAAACCCAATAAAAACGGTTTAATAAAGTAAAGTAGAATACTAAAATCCAAAACTGCTTGTAGTGTGGCCACCTCTGAGTCCTTCAATATGTCGAACCGCCTACTGAGGGTTACTTAGAAAATTAAAAAGAGGGGGTGAGTTTACGAAAACTCAGTGTGTACAACCCTCATCAGTAAAATCATGTATCACAACAATCCGGGCCGAAGCCCATTACAATAATGGTGGCAATTGGGCCTTAGCCCAAAATAGCCTCAGTTGGGCCTTAACCCATATCATATGTCACATATCATAAAAAGTTTGGGCCTAAGCCCATCTCAATATTAAAATCCATATACGCAATGCATTAATGCCCATACCAACTCTGCACTCCGTCTCCTGTCCAACCGTGCACTCATGTGAGGATTTAATCGACCCACCCATTCGTACAGTCCTTTTGTAGCATCGGTTGTGGCATATGTAACACCCCTAACCCGTATCCATCGACGAATTAGGGTTACGGGCATTACCAAATAATCATTACTTTTATTCAATCAATTCAATCATATTTAAGCAAGCTTATAATATAATATAATACATATATCATACTATTTAAATGCACTTTTATACTTATCACCATTTAAATATAGTATACCAAATCATATTATTGAAGAAAGGGCAATATCCCTAGTCGAATATCAAGTCATTCAATAATACTTCACAAATAAAATCATTTACAACTAGTGACACATTACTCATTGAATCATTCACCAAAAAGGACTAAATAAGCATACATCATTATGGATTTCATAAATTCCTCATTTCTTTATCATTTAATATCATACCATTTGTTTATGTAACCATTTTGCATTATAACATAACATGTTTATAAATATCAACCGATTCATCAATTCACGTTTTCATTTACCCCATTCGGCCATGACCATTTCCTACGTACATATACATATATACCTATGTAAATATAACCACATAATCATACCTTAATACTCATTTCACATAATCGAATATGGTTAGCATTCATATGTAAACCTAAACACCAACAAGTTCTACTCATAACCTATTATTATTTATTTATGCATTTAATATACAATACATGCAATTTGTGGTATCTATGTTCATCCAATTCTTAATTATAAAATATGCCTAATTCAACATAGATTACATGCATTTATGCGTACCATAAGTACTCTTATCAAATATAAAAGTTTTACTCTAAATACTTACCACAAAGCCATACATCTTTAAGCATTATCAATTGACATTACAAGTATAAATGTATATATATATTTATACATTTTCCCATGCATAAACAAGTCACCATAATCAAACAAGATAGCTATTTTTGCATGGTATTATTTTTTTTTTGTACCTTCACATTTACTCCTTTATACCTAAGTACATATCCCAATACTATACCATATATATATATATATCATATGATAATTTTTCCATGTATGATTTAAAGCATGATCAAAATCACTTATCTATTGATATTTTAATGCAAGCAACCATATCATATATGAAACCTAAACTTAACCAAAAACTCAAAAGCAACATTGCATTTTATTCGCAAGGCCATATTTATATTTACAAATAGACATCATTCTTATTTATCAAAATAAAGCCTATACATGCCTTTGATTCAAGAGTTTACAAAACTATACCAAAGAGAGTGATAGTGTGGTTGATTGTCTTGGTGATCCCCGAGCGATGGTTGAAATATTGATCCATAAAATAGAACACAACATAAGCAGAGTAAGCTCACCGGCTTAGTAAGTCCTAAGCACATATACTTACAATGAACATACAATTAAACACTTAACTTTTCAAACTAATAATATTGCACATAAATTTCTCTATATATATATATATATATATCAAACACACTAATAGAATACTAAGGTCACATTTGTGTCTATTTTCATCACTATATCACTCGATCATATGCTTTATCAACTTCACATATATACTATGTATATTCATATCAAATTGATTCATAACAAAAAAGAACTTAACTCACTTTCTTCCTTACTAATATAGTAGGAAAATTCTTACCCGAACATTTAGTACATAACCACATATATATCTCACCTTGTTTGATCCTCAAAATCTCCACTTATGGCATATCAAGCAAGACGAAGCACGCTGGCGTTTAAGACCAAATTAAATCAAGGCACAAAGCACGCTAGGCGTTTAAGCGAATTAAATCACGGTACAAAGCACGCTAGGCATTATAGCCGAAATAAATCAAAGACGAAGCACGCTAGGCATTATAGCGAAATAAATCACCAAGACGAAGCACGCAAGGCTCAAAGCGAAACAATATTATTATCATCTCATAAACATTACGGTAATCTTGCCCAAAATAACATAAATCACACATCATTCAAATCACTTTAACATACCAACTCGTTTAGAGATATAACAACATTTCATTTCAAATTCACTATCACTTATAATTCACGTATTATATCAAATAACAAACAAAAACACTTATTCACATCACTTTAAATAAAATTCCAACCAATTCATACCAATACTTTCACATTTATTAACAAAGGTTTTATACAAAATTCTATTGAATAACATCATTTAACACATTCATAAATAATTCGATAACCTATACTTGCTTAAGGACTTACCTCGGTTGTCGATAGTCGTCTTGAATCGGCTATTCGAGAACCTTCATCTTTCCCCGGTCTAATTCCGTTTTTCTTTGCTCTTGATCTAAAACACATTAGAATTTAGCTCATTTAATCGCATTTCATCTCAATTTAGTCCCAAAACACACAAATGGGCAAATTACCATTTTGCCCCTAATGTTTCCCATTTTTACAAATTGGTCCTATTTACACAAAACACAAAATATGCAAAATTTACCAACACCATAGCTTGGCCGAATCTTCCCCATAGCCATATGTGTTCATGCATTTCATTTATTTCATGTTTTAGTCCTTCAAGAATTTTATTATTTTCAATTTAGCCCTATATATTCAAAATCACCAAAAATTCCAATACAAAACTTGTAAATCTTTAACATACATTTAATCTAAAACCATCAAACAACAAAACTATCCAAGCATGTTAATGGTCAAATTCTATATACATGATATTTTCAAAAATTACCACATGGGTTATGTAGCATTCAAAGCAACCATTCCAAAAATGCAAAAATTATAAAAAACTAAGCAAACTACATACCCCAAATTAAGCTCCAAGTTGCCGAAACCTTAAGCTCCAAAAATGGAGTTTTCTCATCTCACATTCGGCTATGAGAGAAGGAAGATGATGATGGCTTTATTTTATGCTTTGTTTAATATATACACTAACATTATTATAATATAATAACATAATATTATAATAAAAATTTAAACTAACATATATTAGTAGTTGGCATGGCCCATTGTCGTCCCTTACTATAGATTATGGGCTAATTGCCCTTTTGGGACCTCCACTTAAAAAGCCACAATCAAATTAGTACCTTTTACTTTAGCATGAAACTTTTATGTTTTTCTCGATTAAGTCCTTTTATCAAATTAAGCACTTAAGCGACTAAATTTTCTCTGAAACTTTCACACTTGCTAAATCACATATAATAAACACAAAATATAATATTAAAATATTTCTCGGGCTCAGTTGTGGTCCCAAAACCACCGTTTTGATTAGGGTTAAAATTGGTGCATTACAACTCTTCCCCTTAATGATTTTCGTCCCAGAAAATCTTACCGATTAAACAACGTCGGATATTGTTGCCTCAATGAATCTTGAGCTCCCATGTTGCCTCTTCAACTCGTGCGATTCCATAACACTTTCACTAAGGAGATCTTTTGTTTCTTAACTCTTTCATTTCCGAGCTAAAATACGGATCGACTTTTCCTCATCGTCATATCATTGTATCTCAATCTCGGGCGGAGACAATCACATGTGACGGATCGATCTGTATCTACTGAGCATAAAAACATGAAATATATCGTATCTTTTCTAATCCGGAGGTAGCTTCAATCTATAAGCAACAGGCCCAACCGTTCAATGATTTCATACGGTCCAATGAACCTCGGGCTCAACTTGCCTTTCGGCCAAAGCAGAGCACTTTCTTCCACAGAGAAACCTTTAAAATACTCGATCTCAATCGAAATTCAATATCTTTACGTTTCAAATCAGTATAAGACTTTTGATGATCCGGCGACTTTCAAATTGTCTCTAATAATAGCTACTTTCGATTCGGTTTCTTTAATCAAATCAACCCGTGTATCTTATTCTCATTGAGCTCGTCGATTATAATGGTGTTCGACACTTTCGACGTACAAGGATTCATAAGGTGCCATTTTGATACTAGATTGAAAACTATTATTATAAGCAAATTCAATCAAAGGTAGGTACCGTTCCCAAGTACCTTCAAACTCGAGAACGCAACATCTCAACATGTCCTCAAGTATCTGAATAGTTTGCTCGGATTGACCGTCTGACTGCGGATGGAAAGCTGTACTAAAATGAAGTTTAGTACCTAAAGCATCTTGCAACTTCTTCCAAAACCGCGATGTGAATCTCGGGTCTCTGTCCGAAACAATGGAACTCGGTACACCATGCAATCTCACAATCTATGATACGTACAATTGACAAGTTTATCAAGTGAATAGTGCATGCGTCTTGGCACAAAATGAGTGATTTAGTCGACCTATCAACTATCACCCAGACGACATCTTTCCTACTTGGAGTCATAAGGAGACCGGATACAAAATCTATTGTAATTCTATCCCATTTCCATTCAGGTATCATGATTGGCTGAAGTAGTCCAGATGGCGCTTGATGCTCAGCTTTTACTTGCTGACAAATTAAGCACTTAGAAACAAATTGAGATATATCCCGTTTCATGCCGGGCCACCAATAGAATCTGTTTCAAATCATTATACATCTTCGTACTACGGATGTATCGATAGTAAACCACTATGAGCCTCACTCAAAATCATCTATATCAATTACGAGTTCTTTGGAACACACATTCGGCTTTTAAAATTCAAACAATCATTTGCATCAATCGAAAATCGATTACGTACCTTTTCACAATGAATTCGACTTGCAATCAAATCTTTGTCAACTTTTGTGCATCACGAATTTGCTGAATAAACATCGGTCTTGCTCGTAACTCGGCTATGATCGAACCATCACTAGACATAGCCATCTGTGCATTCATTGCACGAAGAGCAAATAATGATTCTCGACTTAACGCATCCGCAACAACATTAGCTTTTCTCGGGTGATAGTCAATCACCAATTCATAGTCTTTCAATAGTTCTAGCCACCTGCGTTGTCTCAAATTCAGGTCTTTCTGAGTCATTAAATACTTTAGACTTTTATCTCAAATAAGTAATGACGCCAAATCTTCAGTGCGAACACAATGGTTACAAGCTCTAAATCATGCGTCGGGTAATTTCTTTCATGCGGCTTCAATTGTCTTGAAGCGTAGGCTACAACTTTGCCTTCTTGCATCAAAATGCAGCCCAAACCATTTAAAGAAGCATCAGAATAAACAACAAATTCTTTACCCGATTCAGGCTGAACTAATACTGGAGCTTCTGTCAAAAGGGCTTTCAGCTGATCAAAACTTTTCGACACTTTTCGACCACTCGAACGACATCTTTCTGCAATAACTTTGTCAACGGGGTAGCTATCATAGAAAAATATTTCACAAATCGTCGATAGTAACCCGCAAGTCCCAGAAAACTTTGAATCTCGAAAACATTTTTTGGTGGCTTCCAATCAAGTATATTGAGATTTTGTTCGGATTAACTCGAATGCACGATCTTTGAAACAACATGTCCTAAAAAGTGACCTCTTTCATCCGAACTCACACTTACTAAACTTCGCATCAAATTGATGATCTCACAAAGTTTGTAGCACTAACCTCAAATGTTTAGCGTGTTCAATTTCATATTTGGAGTAGATCAATATGTCATCAGTAAACACCACCACAAATCGATCCAAAAACTGTCTAAAAACCCGATTCATCAAATCCATAAAAATAGCAGGTGCATTAGTGAGTCCAAAAGGCATAACCAAAAACTCAAAATGTCCGTACCTCGTCAGAATGCAGTCTTTGGCACATCTATATCTCTAACTCGCAACTGATAATAACCCGATCTCAAATCTATTTTTGAAAATACTGAAGCCCCTTTCAACTGATCAAACAAATCATCAATCCGAGGTAACGGGTACTTATTCTTTATAGTTACCTTATTCAATTGCTGATAATCAATACACATTCGCATCGTTCCATCTTTCTTTCTCACAAAAGAACTAGTGCACCCAAGGAGAGAAACTTGGTGGTGCAAAGCCCTATCTGTTAACTCTTGCAAGCGTGCTTTCAACTCTTTTAGTTCGATGGGTGCCATCCGATATGGATCTATTGAGATCGGAGTTGTTCGGTACTAATTCAATGCCAAACTCAATCTCGTCTTTGGGGTAAACCGGTAGTTCTTCAGAAACACATCCGAGTATTCACATACTATCGATGCAGATTCAATCTATTTTTGGACAATTTATTATCCAAATTACATAAGCTAAATAAGCTTCGCACCTTTTCTCACATACTTAGGGCTAACATTGAGGATATAAGCGTAGGAAACCCACCTAAATCCTTTGGATTCAATTCTAATGATCTCACCGTTACGGTGTCTCAAATCAATAAGATTTCTTTTGCAATTCACCACAGCATCATGCGAAGTTAACCAGTCCATTCCCAAAATTAAATCAAACTCATCGAAAGGCAATAGCATTAAATCGACTGGGAAGCAAAAATCCCGAATCATCAATGGGCAACTTTTACACACTTTATTAACAAATACACATCTACCCAAAGGGTTGGATACGCGAATCACAAACTCAGTAGACTCAACTGGTAGAATCTTACTGAATACCAGAGTTTCACATACATATGAATGAGTCAAACCAGGATCAATCAATGCAATCACGGTAGTATCATAAAGGGTGAAAGTACCGGTAATGACGTCTGGAGAAGCAGCATCCTCCCTAGCTCGAGTGACATAAGCTCTAGCAAGAGCTCTAGCCTCAGATCGAACTGCTGTGTTTTTCGTCCCTCTCTGACTACCACCTACATTGCCAGAATGCTTGGGTGGTCTGCCCCGGGCTAATACACTGCTCGGTCTAGAATTCTATGCCGTATTCTGCTCAGCTAACATCGGGCACTCTCGAGTAAAATGGTCTGAGGATCCACATTTAAAGCAGGACCGATCACAAACTCTACAACTCACAGAATGCCATTTTCCACAATGTTTGCATTCAACTCGATTCTATGGAACGTTATCGACACTGGCCATCGAGGTAGCTCGGGAGCCCACGGAAGGTCGATCATGTCTAGGTGAATCTAAAGTAGCTTTATGTCGGCTGAAGTCATCTCTAAACTTCTTAGAGGTGGAGTGAAAATTCTTGCCCGACGATCTTTTACGAGTATCTCTAGCTTCTATCTCAGCCTTTCTTTTCTCTTTCCCAAGCTCTTCAGCTTTGCAAGCTCGCTCGACTAGTGTCACAAACTCCTTGATCTCAAGAATGCCAACTAGCAACTTTAAATCTTCATTCAAACCGTCTTCAAACCTTTTACACATAATGGCTTGGTTGATACACACACCGAGCATATCCGCTCAATCGACAAATTTTTGCTCATATTCGGTCACGATCATTTTCCCTTGTTTGAGTTCAAGAAATTCTTTTTGTTTCGGTCGATAAACCTCGTGATATATTTCTTACGAACTCATTCGGAAGAAATCCCATGTCACTTTTCTTTTGGAACCACCGATACTAGTGTATTCCACCGGTGATAGGCGGTGTCCCAAGTAATGATATAGCACATTTTAAACATTAAATGCAGAGTGCAAGATAACTCATCAAGTACCGAATAGTGTTATCAAGCCACATTTCATTTCGCTCTGCATCATCATCATCATTAGCCTTCAATTCTTCACCCCAAATTTCTGATTTTATCAACGAGGGCCTACTAGATCTCATTGGATCTATCATCGAAGTGCTAAAGGTACCGAGTTAGATTATTCGGGGTGGATGTTGTTGTACAGTAGGATTATTACGAACAAACTGGGTAAACCATTCATTCATCATTTGGTAGAAGGCTTGTTTAGCCTCTCCTCGTGGTTACCGTGGCGGTTGAGAGTCTAATGGCGCTGATCCATGTACGAGACCAAAGCAACACTCTCCACATCATCATTACTGACTCTATCGGGATCGAAATTCATTTACTATATAAAATACAATTGAAATTGTCAGAAGTCACCACACTATCACATATAAAATTCAAAGGCATGTATAGCTAGACTCTTATGTACTACGGTAGTCCTAGAATCGACTAAACCGTAGCTCTGATACCAATAAAATGTAACACCCCTAACCCGTATCCGTCGCCGAATTAGGGTTACGGGCATTACCAGATAATCATTACTTTTATTCAATCAATTCAATCATATTTAAACAAGCTTATAATATAATATAATATAATACATATATCATACTATTTAAATGCACTTTTATACTTATCACCATTTAAATATAGTATACCAAATCATATTATTGAAGAAAGGGCAATATCCCTAGTCGAATATCAAGTCATTCAATAATACTTTACAAATAAAATCATTTACAACTAGTGACACATTACTCATTGAATCATTCACCAACAAGGACTAAATAAGCATACATCATTATGGATTTCATAAATTCCTCATTTCTTTATCATTTAATATCATACCATTTGTGTATGTAACCATTTTGCATTATAACATAACATGTTTATAAATATCAACGATTCATCAATTCACGTTTTCATTTACCCCATTCGGCCATGACCATTTCCTACATACATATACATATATACCTATGAAAATATAACCACATAATCATACCTTAATACTCATTTCACATAACCGAATATGGTTAGCATTCATATGTAAACCTAAACACCAGCAAGTTCTACTCATAACCTATTATTATTTATTTATGCATTTAATATGCAATACATGCAATTAGTGGTATCTATGTTCATCCAATTCTTAATTATAAAATATGCCTAATTCAACATAGATTACATGCATTTATGCATACCATAAGTACTTTTATCAAATATAAAAGTTTTACTCTAAATACTTACCACAAAGCCATACATATTTAAGCATTATCAATTGACATTACAAGTATAAATGTATATATATATATTTATACATTTTACCATGCATAAACAAATCAAACCATAATCAAACAAGATAGCTATTTTCGCATGGTATTATTATTTTTTTTTGTACCTTCACATTTACTCCTTTATACCTAAGTACATATCCCAATACTATACCATATATATATATATCATATGATAATTTTTCCATGTATGATTTAAAGCATGATCAAAATCACTTATCTATTGATATTTTAATGCAAGCAACCATATCATATATGAAACCTAAACTTAACCAAAAACTCAAAAGCAATGACCTTATTAGCAAGGCCATATTTATATTTACAAATCGATATCATTCTTCTTTATCAAAATAAAGCCTATACATGCCTTTGATTCAAGAGTTTTCAAAACTATACCAAAGAGAGTGATAGTGTGGTTATTTGTCTTGGTGATCCCCGAGCCGATGGTTGAAATATTGATCTATAAAATAGAACACAATATAAGCAGAGTAAGCTCACCGGCTTAGTAAGTCCTAAGCACATATACTTACAATGAACATACAATTAAACACTTAACTTTTCAAACTAATAATATTGCACATAAATTTCTATATATGTATATATATATCAAATACACTAGCCGAATACTAAGGTCACATTTGTGTTTATTTTCATCACTATATCACTCTGATCATATGCTTTATCAACTTCACATATATACTAGGTATATTCATATCAAATTGATTCATAACAAAAAAAAAAAAGAACTTAACTCACTTTCTTCCTTACTAATATAGTAGGCAAATTCTTACCCGAACATTTAGTACATAACCACATATATATCTCACCTTGTTTGATTCTCAAAATCTCCACTTATGGCATATCAAGCACGAAGCACGCTAGGCGTTTAAGCTGAATTAAATCAAGGTACAAAGCACGCTGGCGTTTAAGCGAATTAAATCAAGCACAAAGCCTACTAGGCATTATAGCGAAATAAATCAACCACGAAGCACCGCTAGGCATTATAGCCGAAATAAATCAAGGCATGAAGCACGCTTGGCATTATAGCCGAAATAAATCAAACCGACGAAGCACGCTAGGCATTATAGCCCAAAATAAATCACCGGCACGAAGCCTGCTAGGGCCCAAAGCCCGAAACAATATTATTATCATCTCATAAACATTACAGTAATGCTGCCCAAAATAACATAAATCACACATCATTCAAATCACTTTAACATACCAACTCGTTTAGAGATATAACAACATTTCATTTCAAATTCACTATCACTTATAATTCACGTATTATATCGAATAACAAACAAAAACACTTATTCACATCACTTTAAATAAAATTCCAACCAATTCATACCAATACTTTCACATTCGGCTAACACAAGGTTTTATACAAAATTCTATTGAATAACATCATTTAACACATTCATAAATAATTTGATAACCTATACTTGTAAGGACTTACCTCGGTTGTCGATAGTCAAATCGAATCGGCTATTCGAGAACCTTCGTCTTTCCCTGTCTAATTAGTTTTCTTTGCTCTTGATCTAAAACACATTAGAATTTAGCTCATTTAATGGCATTTCATCTCAATTTAGTCCCAAAACACACAAATGGGCAAATTACCATTTTGCCCCTAATGTTTCCCATTTTTACAAATTGGTCCTATTTACACAAAACACAAAATATGCAAAATTTACCAACACCATAGCTTGGCCGAATCTTCCCCATAGCCATATGTGTTCATGCATTTCATTTATTTCATGTTCTAGTCCTTCAAGAATTTTATTATTTTCAATTTAGCCCTATATGTTCAAAATCACCAAAAATTCCAATACAAAACTTGTAAATCTTTAACATACATTTAATCTAAAACCATCAAACATCAAAACTATCCAAGCATGTTAATGGCCGAATTCTATATACATGATATTTTCAAAAATTACCACATGGGTTATGTAGCATTCAAAGCAACCATTCCAAAAATGTAAAAATTATTAAAAAAACTAAGCAAACTACATACCCCAAATTAAGCTCCAAGTTGCCGAAACCTTAAGCTCCAAGAATGGAGTTTTCTCATCTCACATTCGGCTATGAGAGAAGGAAGATGATGATGGCTTTATTTTATGCTTTGTTTAATATATACACTAACATTATTATAATATAATAACATAACATTATAATAAAAATTTAAACTAACATATATTAGTAGTTGGCATGGCCCATTGCCGTCCCTTACTATAGATTATGGGCTAATTGCCCTTTTGGGACCTCCACTTAAAAAGCCACAATCAAATTAGTACCTTTTACTTTAGCATGAAACTTTTATGTTTTTCTCGATTAAGTCCTTTTTATCAAATTAAGCACTTAAACGACTAAATTTTTCTATGAAACTTTCACACTTGCTAAATCACATATAATAAACACAAAATATAATATTAAAATATTTCTCGGGCTCAGATTCGTGGTCCCGAAGCCACTATTCGATTAGGGTTAAAATTGGTCTGTTACAGCATAAACTTATAGGTGCAGCATGGCTGCTCGGTGGCTAAAAAGCCTTCGGTGGATCCACAGTCGTCAGGCGACCATGCGATCCTATTAGCACTTCCTCCATATTAATAATCTCATCCCCGTGCAACATAATAACACATGAATGCATAATACAATAATAAACATACCATAATAATCATAAATTGCATACAAGAATAACCATATAACATGTAGGGGTGTTTTCGTCATCTTGCCCTTCAAGGGCATTTCGGTCATTTTACCCATTGAGGGTATTTCTGTAATTTTTTACAAACTAGGGGTATTTTGGTAATTTTGCAAACCAGTGGTATTTCGGTAATTTTGCAAACCATGGGTATTTCGGTATTTTTGTTAACTAAGGGTATTTCTGTAATTTTTCAAACCAGGGGTAGTTCGATAATTTTTTAAACTAGGGGTATTTCGATAATTTCACTAACCAGGGGTATTACTATAATTTCACAAACTAGATGTATTTCGGTAATTTTACAAACCAAGGTCTTTTGGAAATTTTGCAAACCAGGGGTATTTCGATAATTTTGCAAACCAGGGGTATTTTGGTAATTTAGCCATCAAGGGTACTTTGGTAATTTCGTATTTAATAGCATTCAATAAATATCGTTTTGGTAATTTCGTATTTTGGAAATGGACATGTTTTGATTTGGAATTGTATGTGGAAATGGATGAGGATATTGTAGCATGAATTGTGCATGTTTTGGTAGGGTATTGACCATTAATTGGGCATGAATTGAATATCGAGTGATGCTTGTAGGAATGACCTAAAATGGGTGGCAATTTGGATTTGTAAATGGCCTATAATTGTCCACACAGTTGAGCACACAGGTGTGTGCCTTGACCATGTCTTTCAATGCCCCAATTCGAAGCAAGTCAGACTTGCACAAGGGCCAGACACATGGACGTGTGATAGGCGTGTGATTTAAGTCAGTGTTGTACACAAGCCAGACACATGGGCGTGTGACAGGCTGTGTGACCCAAGTCAGTGTTGCACATGGGGTAAGACATGGTCTGAGGCACGGCTGTGTGAGGCACACAGCATAGCGACACGGGCGTGTGCCCTATTTTCAAAGAAAAATTTTCTAAGTTCTGCAAAGTTTCGTATGAGATCAGTTTAGTCCTAAACCTTTTCTAAAGCATGTTTAAGGTCTTGTAGACCTTCTAATGGGACTTTTTGTTATTGATTAACTATGATATGCTAATGTGTGAGCAATGGTTGTTTAAATTTTATGATTCGACCAGTAATACCTTGTAACTCTAGTTCGATGATGGATACGGGGTAGGGGTGTTACATTTCTGTTTATAGCTCTTATGAGCTTCTTGATTTAGCCCGGATATGCTTCCTGTTACATAACTCACATGAGCATCCTGTTATAAGGCTCGAGAGAGTGCTTCCGGTTTAAGTGTTCTTATGAACACTACTGGATATGAATTGACAGATTATAGAATTGTACACTATATATGTACTACACTACCGGATGTCCATCAATGTTTCAAAAAGTTCAACGGGAAATACATGGAGCGTTATATGATGAGCTCATCTTTATTACTTGAAAAGTACTTAGAAATTCATGACTAACTTGCTTGATTGAGTGTATGTGATTAGGCAATTGGCCAATTTGTTGGGATGCATGTTATTTACATGATTACTTAAATTAAACATAATTGGTAAGTTAAATTCCTATTATACGAACTTACTAAGCATTAAATGCTTACTTGGTTTTCTTTTCTCTGTTTTATAGTGCTCAGAAGCTCATAGAGGTTGGAAAATCGGTTGGAGCATCATCATACTATCCTCTAGCTAGTTTTGGTATAAATAGAAAACTTATTTTAGTATAATGGCATGTATAGGCTAATGTTTACTAATGAGGGTATGTAAATGTTCTAGTTGTAATTAGCTATTGGAATTGTTAGTGGTAGTATGTTTAATGTATATATGTATGAGATTATATTATGTTTGGTATGTGATTATGCTTAGATTATTATTTTAGGTAAAATTGTGCCTGGAAAAGTATATGATTTAAGGGGTAAGATGAATACTTGAAAGCATGAGGAAATATGTCATGCATAAAACTTGATCATTGGCCTGATTCACATGACTTGAATTGGTTGGTGAATATATTGAAATATTTATGTAGGTGGAAGACAAGTTTGGGTGAAGAAATAAGGCTTAAAAATGGCCTTATTTTGTCCACACGGGTAGAGACACGGGCGTATGTCTCAGCCATGTGTAACACACGGCCATTCACATGGGCGTGTGGTTTGGCCGTGTGTCCCCTGCACTTAATTTTCAAAAATTAAATTGTCCACACGGCCTAGCACACGGGCGTGTGGCTGGCCATGTGACATAAGGCAGAGAGTTACATGGGTATGGACACAAGCTGAGACACAGCCATGTACCTCACATCGAATGCCCACATGGCCTACCCACATAGGTGTGTGTCCCCTGCATCTAGGAAAATTTTTGAAATTTCATGAAAAATTCTCTGAGTTTCTGATTTAGTCCCGACTTGTTTCTGATGTATAAATTGGACCTCGAGGGTTCATTTAAGGGACAGTATGATTGAATATGATTGGTTTCTGATATGAATAGTAAATAACATGAATTAATTGTATTTATTCTATAAACTCTAGTAAGGCTTTGTAACCCTATTTCGACGATGGATATGGGTTAGGGGTGTTACACTTGAACCCACAGCTTTCACCTTGATAGGGCAGTGCTTTGACGAATTAACTTTTCTTCGTATTTCATTTCGAAAAAAGGGTATACCCTACTGATTTTGAATTAAACTTCTTTGATCCATGATATGAAATGAGTCAGTAAAGCATTTAATAAATGAAATTCAAATAAAATAGGGGGTAAGTGTCTAATATGTGACTACACTAAGGCAACATATTATTAAATTAAATAAAAAAAGACTTTTTTACTTTTTGAATAGTAAAAAGGGAGGGAAATAAGAACTAGCAAATATAGAAAACAAAGGGGGTTCTTTGTCCCTCATTGTCTGTTTATAACTCTGGTAAGAGTTGGTTCATCAAATAGAAATTTTAGAAAGAATTATTACTTTTAATTGCCTGTCATTCGTATCCCTTTTACTTTCGAAATACGAACATAGGGATTTCCCTTCCTTTGCAATCAGTTTCGCAACAACACGCTAGTCTAGCTTGTTATCCACCCCTTCAAAGTGTGGTGACAAGAGATATATTTTACATCCCAGAGAGGCTATAAATGGAGATACCTGTAACATCCTAAAATTTAGAATTTTATGTGTTGCATTATTTCTTGCTTTAAGTTAGTTAAAAATATTAATTGTGTATGTTTAGGGATTCTATAAAGGCTCGGGGTTGAATTGGGCCCTAGTAAAAATTTGGCGTTTAAGCCTATTAAGGAGAAATAGTAAGTGTCATCAATGTTTATGAAAATAAGTGAGTAATTGGCTAGCATAAATGAGCATATGGTAAAGAGGATGTGGTGTCACATGAAGGGCTTTAAGGGAAGAGGTTCGAATCCCCCTAAGTGTCAGCCATGGTGGTATTTAAGGCAATGAAGACTTTTTAATTATGGTATGGTGGCTAAGGAAATATGGTAAGGAGGAGGATAAGGGATAATGAAGGAAAGAATCAAAAGAAAATGCAAGAGGAGGGAACATGTTGGCCTTTTCATAGGTGAATGTTTTGGAAAGTTTTGTTGGTCAATTCTTGACCAACTTGTTATGGTATACACGGTTTGGGAAGGGATTTTTGGGGTAGCCAAATTTTCTTTTGTCTTTTGGCAAATTTTGTGCTTGTGAGGTTTACTCTCTCTTAGCATATTAGTGTTTCACTTCTCAACTCTCTTTCTTTATTTTGGACAAATACTAAATTGCATTTTTTTTCATTTTGTTCCCTTGTTGTGCCGAAATTCTCAATCCATTTACACTGATCCTTCTCGTGTTGCCAAAACACCCATCTCATATTGATCATCTTGACCATTTTGATCGTTTTCATTTTTGTGTCAACTGAAACTCCCTAACACTTCTTCCTATCTTATTTTTCTCTTTTCTCTTCACTAGTCGAACCTATCAACACCAAATATCTTTTTCTTCAACTCTTTTTCTTTTTTGTTAGGCACTCTTTTATGACCGAATTGGTAAGGGACTCTATTCCCCTCTTTTCATTTTTTTTTCTTTTTCGTTGACTGGTTAGTTTGCTAAACGGAATAGAGATTATGACTAAACATTTACTTTTAAGGACTAAATCGCTCGATCTATCCACTTGTGGATTCTATGGAAAATATAGGTAAGCCGAGCCCTTTTTCCTTAGACAATCGATATATATGTATCGTAATATCGTTTTGACAAGATTTTATCGGATAGAGGCTAGGGGTACTGACTTGAAAGGGAAAGCGAGTGGAGAGCACAAAAGGAGCGGATCTGCAATCCCTACTCCTAAATTCAAACAAAGGGCAGTATCGGCTCCCTACTCCTAAATTCAAACAAAGGGAAGTATCGGCGGTTCGGGATTTTTCACTGGGTTGTGAACCATCAACCGGGGAGAATCGACAAATCGTGGTCATTCACGATTTCGAGAGTAAGTATTAAAGGCCACTTGGTGTAGTTTTGGATTAATAAAAATCTTGCCCGTTAGATTAATCGAGTGTTATGTTGTCATAGGTGCCAACGATCAAGACGGTTTAATCCTTACGTAATCAGGTGTGTAATCTCACACTATAAATTCGTAAAATTATGTTTTGGTAACATGTCGAATTGTAGATTGTTAGCATTATACGACTAAAATTGTAAAATTGGCATAAAACGAGGAATATGCTTAAAGTATACTATTTTGAAAGATTTGACAAAATTGACATTAAGATTGTTAAAATTACGAAAATGCCTCTACGGGCCGAATTACGAAAATACCGTTACGGGCTGAACTACGAAAATGCCTTAATGGGCCGATTATTATTGTTTAAATGGGCCTAATCCTTGTTATAAATTCTTGATAAAAGGTTTCTATTTATATGTGAATATCCTATTATGTATGTTGCATTATCATATATTGCATGGGTTGGGAAAGTGTTGAAGAAAAGTGTAGCCTGGTGGCATTGCCACAATAAACTGTTTATTATAATGTTTATACATGATATCGGTGGTTTGACCACAATAAAATATTATAAATGGCAATTTGCCTGCGTTTTGGTGTGATGGCAGGGTGGGTTGACTTGATCCCCACAGGTGTGATAGTTGGATGGGGGTGTGTTGGATGGATGGGTTGGGTTGCATACATTGCTTATATATATATATATATATATTCTATTATGTAAATGGGCTTAGGCCCAAGATATTGAAATATGGGTTCAGGCCCAGCAGACAACGGTAAGAAGATTATACATTGAGTTCTAGTAACTCACCCCGTTTCCTTAACCCTTGCAGGTAATGCTCAGTGACGTGTTCTTGGGTCATGAATGACTCGGTGGGGGCCATACTTCAGACATAGTGTTTTATTTTGAACTTTAAATTTCTATTACCATTCTCTTTACTATTTTGGGTTTTTATGTTGTAATAGGGCCTCTGGAGTATTTTATTTTGCTATATGTTTGACGTACTTTTATTTTGCTTGAATTATTTTAAATGGGAATTTTTCTAAAACTTAAATTAAAGATTTCCTAAAATAGATTAACAAAGGGATTTCATAATTAGCTCTAACAAATATTTTAACTCGAAATTTTCTCTCAAATTATCAACAATATTTTCAAAAGTCATGGTTTATAAGATCTCTAGTCTAGATTATCGATTTATCAAAATCAACCTTCAAGGTTTGTAATACTTTATCAAATATTTTAAATCAAACTTGTTTTCTTGATTTTAACAAATAACCCTTTTTAGTATGAACAAAAAAATGACTTAACATGTTTCTCATGTGACATGTCAGATCCGATCATAACGCATGGGCCGGGTTTGGGGTGTTACATTTTATGGTATCAGAGCTCAATTTCAAAATTCGACTGTGGTTTGAGTTTAAAAACATTTTCCAAAGCTATTTTAATTTTAAATGCATGTTTTAAAGGAAGTATGGAACCACGAGAATCCGGCACCAAGTCTAGTAAGTATATGTTTTATGATTATGATTATTGTGGTATGATTGTAGAAACACTCTAAAACTTTTTGTTTTAGGAGTCGAAACTATAGAGATTGAGACTATAGGATGCGTTTTACGAAAATGACTTTACTTCCTATATTTCATAAAATATTGTTTAATAAACACTGAAATAGCATACTAATTCATAAGACTCTTAATCAGATTAAATCGAATTAGCAAATATGAGCGCTAGAGGTCGTGGACGCGATAGACGTGGTCGTGGTAGAGGCCGAGGCGCTAGAGCTGTATTTGAGGCATCGGGACATACGCCTGAAATGGACGCACCTGCGTCACCTATGACTGAAGCTGTGTCACATGATCGTATAAGAGAGGACGAGGCTCTATCCTAAGCAATGTTGCGAGTTTTAGAAAGGGATGCTGGGGCAAGAACTGGGTTAGCAGCTCGTGGGTCAATATCGGAGTGACTCAGATCAAATGGAGCTGAGGTTGTTAGGGGTATCTCGGGTGTGGCCCCAATCGTAGTGGAGTACTGGCTTGAGGCTGTGGAGCGGATCATGGATGATCTGGATTACACCGCTGAGCAGAAACTAACATGAGTGGTGTCCTTACTGAGAGACGAGGCGTATCAATGGTGGCACACTATTCGGGAAGGCAATCAGGCCGATCATATTACCTGGGATTTCTTTAAGACGGTATTCCAGGGAAAGTATGTCAGGGCTAGCTATGTGGATGCCCGAAAGAAGGAATTCCTAAATCTGGTCCAAGGAGGTAAGACTGTGGCAGCTTACGAGGCAAAATTTCTACATCTGAGTCGGTATACTTGGGGAATAATGCCAACTGACTACGAACGCTGTGTGCATTTTGAGGATGGGTTGCGTGATGAGTTGCGGGCACTGATAGCCCCAAAGAAGGAGAGGACTTTTTCCACACTGGTGGAAAGCCAAGATAGCTGAAGAGGCTAAACACTCAGAGCGACAAAATCGAGACAAGGATAAGGTCAGGAGCAAGAAAGACTCTAGGCACTCAGGTCCTGCTAGAGGTTTTCAGAAGAGCTCCTAGGAATGAGGAGTCAGCTCCCGTGAGTACCAGCTACTACTAATCAGTTACAGCCATGTGTGGATTGTGGAAAACTTCACTTGGATGAATGCTAGAGTAGAGCCGGTGGTTGCTAAAAATGTGGTTCCAAAGATCATCGATTTAGAGATTGCCCTCGATAGCCTGTTGGATCGGGGATTCATTCGACCGAGTGTGTCACCGTGGGGAGCACCAGTCTTGTTTGCTAAAAAGAAGGATGGGTTGATGCATATGTGCATCGATTATAGGCAGTTGAATAAGTCGACGATCAAGAATAGGTATCCATGGCCAAGGATCGATGATCTGTTCGATCAGTTGTGAGGAGGCTTGATTTTCTCGAGGATATATTTGAGATCGAGTTATCACCAGCTTAAAGTGAAGGAGGTGGATATTCATAAGACTATGTTTTGAACTCGTTATGGGCATTACGAGTTCTTGGTGATGCCATTTGGGTTGACTAATGCACCAGCTGCATTTATGGACATGATGAACAGGGTCTTCCAACCCTATTTAGATCGGTTTGTGGTGGTGTTTATAGATGACATCTTGGTGTACTCAAAGAATGAAGAAGAACATGATTCGCATCTACGGGTAGTATTGCAGATATTAAGGAGAAGCAACTGTTTGCCAAATTCATTAAGTCTAAATTTTGGTTGAGGGAAGTGACCTTTTTGGGGCGTGTTGTGTCTGCCGAAGGAATTAGAGTTGATCCCCGGGAGGTCGAGGTTGTGATGGATTGGAAGCCACCAAAGTCAGTGGCAAAATTTTGGAGTTTTCTAGGCTTGGCTGGGTATTACAGGCGTTTCATTGAGGGGTTTTCGTTGATTTCTGCACCCCTAACTAAGTTGTTGCGTAAGGGAGTACCGTTTGTGTGATTGAATAAGCAACAAGAGAGCTTTGAGAAATTGAAGAAGATTCTGACAGAAACGCCAGTATTGATTCAACATGAGGCTGAGAAAGAGTTTATTATTTATTGTGATGCGTTACACACGGGCTTGGGATATGTGTTGATGCAAGGAGGAAAAGTGGTGGCTAATGCATCTCGTCAATTAAGGCCATACGAGGTGAACTATCCCACGCATGACTTAGAGTTAGCTGTAGTGGTGTTTGCTTTTAAAATTTGGAGACACTATCTGTGCGGTGAGAAGTCGATTATCTATACGGATCATAAGAGTCTGAAGTACCTACTTACCCAGAAGGAGTTGAACTTAAGACAGCGGAGGTGGATAGAACTATTGAAGGACTATGACTTCTCAATCAAGTATCATCCAGGAAAGGCTAACTTGGTGGATGATGCGTTAATTCGAAAGGTAATATCAGGTTTGAGAGCGATGTTCACTCATCTCATGTAACATCCCCAAACCCGGCCCACGAGCCTTGACCGGATCTGGTTATGTCATTGCGGAATGACGATTGAAAATCTTTGTCTTTAGAATAAAACTTGAAAATTTTGTTTATTTTCGGGAAGTAATTCCATTAAAAATTATTAAATAATAAGCTTGGTTTGAATTAAAACTTTATTTATTTTATTAAAAGATAAATCATTTGTAAAAATATTTCTAAGTACGATATAAATTCTGTCATCCATAGAAAGAGTACTTTAAACATAAGTGGCCCTTATTACAACCCATATTAAACAAAACACTTGGTATTAAAATTGCTTAAAAATAATTAAATTAATCTCCTTTTGCATGGGCCACCTTGCATCCTCTCCGACCCGGTTCGGTCAACAAGTCACCTGCGATGTTGGATAAATAATTGGGTGAGTCATACAGACTCAGTGTGTAATTAAAACCACT
Organism: Gossypium rotundifolium; assembly: GCA_025506655.1. Classification (NCBI taxonomy): domain Eukaryota; kingdom Viridiplantae; phylum Streptophyta; class Magnoliopsida; order Malvales; family Malvaceae; genus Gossypium; species Gossypium rotundifolium. The sequence continues at coordinate 43,213,544 of CP106730.1, forward strand.
GATATCCACCCACATGCTAGCCACAAATCAACCCAATTATCAAATGCAACATATAAATATATTCATTTAGATATTACCACAATCTGGGCTTGGCCCACATTCAATCCACATTCAAGTACTGGGCTCGGCCCTTTTCTCATTAATCAACTGATTATTGGGCTTGGCCCATTTCCACGTATGTTCTCAAAACATACCTATTCATATTTCATATTGGGCTTGGCCCATTTCCAAATCAATTTATAACGAAACCATGCAATCATGAAACCCAACCCAATCCTAAGGTCCATCCGCTACACACCCCCTTAACCAGCCTAACACACACTGGGGACTATCGAGTCACCCTCTCCTTTTATCTCCGAAAAGGCAACCAATACCATCCACGATGTAGCGTATAGCTAACATCAAACCACGATGGAGCACACAACAATCCATCAAGCCACGATATGGCATAAAGCCGATATCAATCAAGGTAACCACGCGAATTAAATCGCAAAGATCCACAACGCGACCTCAGTCAGCGCCAATCCATGATGTAGCACAAAGCTGACATCAACCACGTACTCGAAGTACACCCGTACCTTCTTTCAAAAACCCACCCATGCACATGTAACATAATGTGATGCTGAGATGATGCATGTACATGATATTCACAAATATAGGCATGCTCACATAGTTAAAATCAATTATCACATATTAGCCAATTTGCTACTAACCTGGTCGTCATCATACCCCTTTTTGGGTATCCATTACACATATGGCACTGCATTCATTAGTAAGCATATAGCACAACAGAGATCATACAAATCCCGAAAACAATGGTCTAACTACACACCTTATAACCTGAAGCTCTAATCCCTCGATCCCGACGCTATCATTTAACGAGACTACCGTTATCTGCCTATCGTTTTCCGTTGTACGCCCACACCCCGATGGCCAATCTCGTGCAATGTAAATCGATCTCTTTTGAACTTCGGGATGGGAGCTTTCCCTTTCTCCTCTTGACTGGCACTCGCATCCATCGACAATACTTAATCAGAACCACACGATTAATCAACAAAGTCATAATCTACTATTAACGAATCTAAGTCACTTACTAACATTCTTACCAATGAATCGAATCCCGGAAGCTTCTGATTACCCTTGTCAAAATCCCTAAATGGCCACAGTTAGAATCGGTTATCACTTATTTACCAAATAGAGCCTGTGGCCGAATACCATTAATCACTTACCTTACTTACCAAAAATCCCGAATCACCACTTCGCTATGTAGCTGTTGAAAACCCTATATTCTGTATGTTAAAATCGGCTAAAACAAAATTCCAAAATTAATGGCCCTTGGCCGAATGTCACAAGTCACTTACCTTGATGACTTCAATTCCCGAAAGGCTCCCTTAATGCACCACGGCACACGTTGCTTATCACGTATGAACAACTTCCCGAATCACCCTCCTAGGTTCGGCCACAACCAAGAAATAGAGTGATATCTCCAACTTTTGGCTTTGAAGAGAACAAAAGAAGAAAAGAGGTGACAAGGGATTCCAAATAAATATTTGGCTATGGCTCAACAAATGGTGATGGCACATTCGGCTAACACAAAGAACAGGTTTGGAGTTTGAAGAAAGAAGAAATAGAAGAATGGAGAAGGCTTAGGAGAATTCGGCTTTTGTCAAAGAGAAAATAGGGTGCAAATTCGGCAAAGTAACTTAAGGGAAGAAAAATAAAGAGATGAATGCTTTATTAAAAGGACTTTCGGCACACAAAATTAAGCATACCTCCAAAACCGAAAATACCACCCTAGGAAGTCCTATATTCGGCCATTACCCTCCCACTTATCAAATCCCAATTAACCTCTTATTTTATCTCTTCAACATTCATTCAAAAAGAATTTGAATAAACAAATCCTTATCCCCTATCTTCCCATAAAAAAAAATAAAATAACATCACTTAACCCTTACCTACTCCACTTTCTTCTCCTAATTTATCACTTCATTTAAAAAGAATTAATAAAACCTACCATTATCTTTTATCACCTATTAAAAAAAAATAATTAAAATAACCCAACCCTTATCACTTACCTTCCAGCTGAATTCTAAAAGGACTAAACCACAGCAGCTTAATCCTTATCCATTGAAGCTCCCATGTGCCGTCCACCTTCACGCCGATCAGCAGCAAAAGAAGAAAAACCCCACCTGCAGCCTCCAAGGTTCGAACCCAGGACCTGGGGGGAAACCAGCGACCAAGTAGCGCCCCAGGCCATTCGGCCTAGGCGTTGTTTTATAACATAAACGCGCAATATATTCTTTTAAGCCCTTTCCATCTCCAACGCTAGCTTGCAAAATAAATATCAAAATTCTGCCTCCCTTGCGCCTCGAACTCGCGACCTGCACCTAGCGTCTTTCAAATAGCGCCTCAGCCACTCCGCCCACCTGCCTTTCATGTCCATAAAGCCTCAACATTTATTTTTAAACCCTTCCTACCTCAGCCCATCATAAGCAAAATATAAAACGCCCAAACTGCTGCTCCAGCCCTCGAACCCGCGCTCTCTCTTCCCTCCAGCACCTAAGTGACGCACGCTAGCCACTTGACCAACGAGTTCTTTGTGTCAAAACACGCCCCAACTTCTTTTTAAGGCTTCCATCCCTGTAGCGCCATAACCCAAAAATATTAAAACCACCTTTGTTGCCGCTTGGACTCGAACCTAAGCCCTCAATGGCGCTACTTCCAGCCCCCTTAAGCAACGCATTTAGCCACTTTTCCAGTGCCATTCTTGTGCCATAAATTACCGAAAATTATTCTTAAGGCCTCCCTTGGCCCGATTCCCTTTTCCACTAAAAATCTAAAATTTTCCAAAGTACTTCCCGTTCATCCAATCATTCTCAAAATCTCTAAAACACATCCAAAAACACCCAAAAACCTTCCAACACTGGAATTATACCCGAATTGCCTAGCCCCTAAACCAGGGTGTTACAATTCTACCCTCCTTAAAAATAATTTCGTCCTCGAAATTACTTTACCAACGAACGTTCGTACAACCTATCTTACCACCTTGCGCTTATGCTGCGCACTCTGATCTTACTAAGACTATCCTACCTTCCCAACACAGTCTCTAAGTTCGCACTCAAAATTCAAAACACCTCTCTTAGCAACACAGAAAAGGCTAATTTACAAGCAAGCAAAGCAATCAAAGCATGTACCAAAGCAAAAGAGCTTACCCGCTATCACATCCTTGGTTGTCTCTGACTAGAACCATTCCTTCCATGGCTCGAACCACGACCCCTCGTTCACTCGAGGACAATTCTTAACCAGATGTGCCTTAGATCCACACCGAAAGCATTCTTTACTATTTCCCCAACACTCTCCCGTGTGAGGTCTCCCACATCGAGCACAAGAACGATTAGATTCTCAAGCGCGCGCATGTGGACGTCAGTATTCTCAACTCTCGATCTTTTTTGAGCATCTCTAAACGATGCTGATGGTCCAACCCTTCTCTTATTCTCGTTCCTATTCTTTTCTCGATTCTTCCTGATAGTCTTCTTAACCTCTTCAGCAATCCGAGCTTTCTCCACTAAAATAGCAAAGTCTCTTTCTGCGTGCGGAGCGATCAACTCCATAACTCATCTCGTAACCCATCTTGAATCGAACACTTCTTTCGTAATCGGTAGCCACAATTCCTTTGGCGTCTTGACTTAGTCGCACTAAACTCGACTTCATATTCCGCTACCGACTTATTCCCTTGCACTAGATTGAAACGCTTTCCTTTGCGAGTCCAAATAAGCGGCTCCTACATACTTCCCTTGAACTTGGCCTTAAAGAAATCCCAATCCAATCGATCCACGGTACACCTTGTTTGACGGTGAGCCACCAACGATAAGCTTCATCGCGACAACAGCGAGCGGCGCCCTTGACTTTTCTTCATTGGTGCAATCCAAATCGTCCATGATTCTTTCAACTGCTTCTAGCCAATACTCTGCTACGTTTGGTGTTTAGATTATGAAGGAAAATTTTCTTACTTTTTTTTTTTGTGGTTATTATAGTCCTAAAGAAGAGTATAGCATAATTTGGGTAAGGAATAAATTTTATATTTGAGAATTTATTGAAGAGAAGCAAGTGACATTAATACTTAAGTTAATTTAAGTGTTAATAAGTGACACAAGATGAGTACATGGCATGGTGGTGTTGGCGCATGAATTGGTGCATGAGGGAAGAGGTTCGAATCCCTTAAATAGCATTTAGACAACTTTTATTTTGCTCTTCTATGGTAAGTGTCGGCAAAGCTTATTTATGGTAAGTGTTGACCTTGTTATTTTTGGTTAGTATATCAAAGGAATAAGGTAAGTGTTAACATATGGTATGGAATCAAGAACTTATGGAAAGATATGGAGACATGGGGCAAGTATCAAGGAGAATGTTTTGGAAACAAAATCATGGCCATTTGACCATGCATTTGGACGGCAATATGGTCTAGGGGGGAGCCGAATTTTTGGTGTTAGTTTGGCTAGGATTTGAAGTCTCTTTTTGGTCATTCTTAGCATATGTGCAAAGTTTTGCAATCCTTTCTCAACTTTTCTCCCTTGGCCGAATTTGTGCATTTGGTAAAGCCTAATTCTTTTGACCATTTGGTCATTTTTTTTGTTCATCTTTTGAATATTCTCTTGTGCCTCTTCTTAGTGCCAAAATTGTTAGTACCAAAAAGACCATATCTCTCTTTTTGTTTTCTTTCTCCATTCTTAGAATGTACCTTGCTCTCTAATACATCTTTTCCTTTCTCTTTTCTTCTCTTTGAAAACCTAATCTTCATTATCATCTCTTCTCTTATTTTATTTCTTTTCACTCATCTTTTCTCCATTGTTTTCTCCATGGCGAATGTTAGTGAGCCATAGCGAATCATTTTTTTATTTTCTTTGGTTATCATAGCGAATCTTCCATCACTTAAAGACATCATTTTCAATTGTTTCTTTTCAACGGTGGACAAAAGGGTAAGAATTCTTTTTAGTTTCGTTTAGTTAGAAGTAGTCATGGCCGATTATTGATGGTGGTATGAAGGCTTTCTTAGATCGAAATAAACGTTCATTCTATTAACGTTTATTTATGTTATATTTTAGTGCGATAATGGAAGATTGGAAATCAAGTGGTCGTGAGTGACATAGAACGTTTGGATCGATTCTCCTTGTGGAACAAGAATATTTGTGGTAAGGAAATCTCGCCTTTAAGATCTTTAGAATTCTTATTTTGATATATTATTAGGATTAACTATCTTTTGATATTGAAGATCTTGAATAGGGAAGAAAAGGCGGTGTTTAGTTATCGTAAGAGGCGGATCCTATTCCCCTAAGTATAAGCGAAGGCGATTTGATGATCGAGATTTTCCACCGGGTTGCGGACCATCTACCGGAGGAAATCAATTATTCAAGTAGTAAGAACTCCGAGCCTTTGTGCGTTAGTGGATTCTCGTGAATAACGAATCGATAAGCGAGGAGAAACCGAAAATTGAAGTGATCCAAAATCAAGAGGTAAGGTTTTGGATCAAATGTCTATAACATATTTTGTTCATGATAATGTCCTAATAAGATCGTATTATGTTTAGGTGTTGAAGAGCGGGAAGGGTTAGTACTCACGATATCGAGGTGTGTAACTTCACACTTTTTCGAGTTTGGATGTTATTCGTGGTATGGAGTTAAATCGTAAAACGACTAGATCGGTATAAAAGCGTAATAATTGGTATTTGGTGAAATTACATGAAAGCGGATAATATGGTGAAAATTACGAAAAAGCCCTCTTGAGTTAGATGGAAAATATAAATTTTCATGTCTTCGTAAAATGGACCGATAAATTTGATAATTAGTAATTGGGCCGAAATCTCTGTTAGATCGATAATTGGGCTGAAATCTCTATTAGATCGATAAATGGGCCGAAAACTCTGCTAGATCCTAAATGGACCATAATCTCCATTAAATTGTTAAACGGGCTGAAATCTCTGCTAGATCATAAATGGGGTGTAATCTACATTAAATTGTTAAGCAAATGAAATCCCTGTTAGATCGTTAAATGGGCCAAATTCCTACTAGATCGTAATTTTGGGCCTAAGATATTAAATTGCTAAAATGGGCCAAATGTTTGGGCCTTAATAAAAATCTGAAATATTGACTCTTGTTAATGGGCCTTTTTAATAAAATCATTATATGATCATAGACTACTTTGCATACATATTGCATGGGTTAGGAAAATGATGAAGAGAAGAAAGGCCTGTTGCCAAAATCTAGTTCGGTGGCTTTGCCACAAAATTATGGCTATTTGCCTCTAGTTCGGTGGCTCTGCCACAAAATTTATAAATGGCTATTTGCCTCTAGTTCGGTGGCTCTGCCACAAAATAATAATTGGCTCAATGCCTCTAGTTCGGTGACTTTGTCACAATCTAGTTCGGTGGCTCTGCCACAAATATAAAATGACTTAATGCCTACGATTGGTGTGATGGCGGGGTGGGTTGACTTGATCCCCACAGGTGTGATGGTTGGTACGGGGGTGTGTAGCGGATGGAATTAGGTTTGGGTGGGAAAAATTCATTTTACATGCATGTTATTAATTATGTTATTCATTATGCTATTAATTATGTTATTAATTATGTTGTTAATTTCGCTTATGGGCTCAAGGCCCAAATCCATAATTTGAAAATCGGCCCGATGGACAAAGTAAGTGAGTTATACTTTGAGTTCTAAGTAACTCACTCCTCAAATTTTCCATCTCGGTAATGGAAATTGACGTGGACTTGGGCGAGGATGACTTCGTGGAGGCCATCTTGCAAAACATGGGTTTATTAAACTCGAACTTTTAATAAGTATTTTACTATTTTGGGTTAATGTAATAAGGGCCTCTATTAATAATTTATGGATTTTATGTGTGCTTGGTTTTAAACTATATTTTGGACATTTAAATATGGGCTTATGATTATATGATGTTTTATCAAAATAAATTGGGTTTTCAAATATATGAAATTCCTTATTAAATATTTTATTATTTTAACTCTTAAATAAATTATCTAAGGGTTTTGATAATACAATGTTAATGATGTTTTTTAAACTAATGTTTTCTAATATACATCAAATTTAAAATACTCTTCGATTTTTATTAAACCTTGTAATTAAAAATAATATTGTAGATTTCAACTCATTGAAGATTTTAAGATAGCTCAATTCATGTAATAAACCAAATCTAGTCTTAATGCATAGACCGGGTTTGGGGTGTTACAGATTGTATGAATAATCAAAAGTCTTACATCTTAAATTTAGATATTTACCTTCAAAAGAAACTTACATCTATATTATTATTTATGTGATTGAGTTGATGTTATAGGGGTCAATTTGATACCAATTCGCTCAGAGAAAGTACAAAAAAAAAATAATCAAACATTCAATAAATATCGTTGTAAGGTCTTTTTCGTATTTTCATGCATTTGTGTAATTATTTGATACACAATCTATGGAGTATTTTAGAACCCACAAGTGGGTCGAGGGTGTGACAAGGGTAACATTTACTTATATTTAATTTTTTTTTACTACAATACCCTTTAAGACACTTGTCATTATATTTAAGCCTTTAAGCATCTTATAATTTAATTTTACCATTTTAACCAATACCTCGTTATATGAATTTTAACTTAAAATTTGGTTTTTACCCATATTGTTTTTTATGTATCTATATAGTGTGGTTGTTGTTGATTGAGTGGATATCACGAGCCAACTTGAAAACAACTTGGTCATTGAAATTACTAAATCAAATAAAATTTAAGAAAGTAAAAAAATAATATTATAATGATGTTTTTGTCTTTTCTTAATTTTTTAGTAAATGCTCAAATAAAATAACTGGAAGCCAAATGTATAGAGATTGAACTCAAGATAGATGAGGTTTTTTTTTTTATAAATTATCACTATACCTATAATTCAATTGTAAAATATTTTTATACATTATAACATTTCAATGTGTTAAAGAGAAATGACAAGAAGCAAGAGAGCAATGAGAGTGTGTTAATGAAAGTGTATTTAATAAGGATAAATTTAAAACTACACATGAACTTTGGTTTGATGTTTAATGTTATACATGAACTTTGATTTCATGCAATTTTATACATGAAATAATGATTTAATTCAATTTTAAGAAATTACTAACATAATTATTGATATAGCACCAATTTAAGTTTACATATTGCAATACAAATAATTTTAGATATATCTAATATAAAAATAAATGATGCATTTATTCCTTTAAATGTGTACAATTGAATCAAGATTAAAGTTGCATGTATAAATTTGAACCACAATCAAAGTTCCATGTGTTTAATTGCACCAAATCAAGTTCATGTGTAGTTTTGGGATTTATCCCTATTTAATACACTTACTCATGTGTATTTACCTATTTAAATTATCTTTTTGCTCACAATTGAAACAAACTTGTTTCATTTTGATTTCGTATGTTATTATTATTAGTTTCAAATCATATGCTTAATTATTTATTGGATATTGTTGAGGAAAAAAGAGTTGAGAGTTGTTGAGTAGAGCTCGATAGTGCCAACTTGTAACATCCCGAAATTGGGCCTAGTAGGATTGGGCCCAATGGGCCTTGGGCGTAGGAATGTTTAAAATTTTGAGAACAAGAGAATGGCATTATTACAAATTGGACTTGTTAGTTAAGTGAATTTGGAGTTTACGGGGTTTCTATGAAGTCTCGGGTTTAATTGGGCCTTAGGAAAAATTTGGTATTTTAGCACTTTAAGGATAGATGGTAAGTAGCTTCAATGCTTATTGAAATAAATGAATAAATGGTTAACACAAGTGAGCAATTAGTAAAGAGGTTATGGCATTAAGTGAAGTACCTTGAGTCAAGAGGTTCAAATCCCTTTGTGTGCAATGTTTGGCTAATATTTTTGCACACTTTCCTTAAGTGTCGGCCAAGGACTATTTATGGCAAGGGTGGACTTCATTATTTTTGGTAAGGTGGCTATAAGAATAAGGCAAGGTTGAAGTTGGGGAAAGGAATCAAGATAAATAGGTAAGTAATGGGGACAAGAGGCTTATTTTGTGGATGGTGTTTTGGAAAGCTTGGGTGGCCAAACTCTTATCCTAAGGGGGGATGCATGTGGATGGTTTTGAGGTAGATAGGTGGCTGAAAATTTTACCTTGGCATTTGGTAAGATCTTGGTTTTGTTTTGGCAAAATTTCCCTTTGACAACTTTGTGTCATCTCTCCCATTTTGCAACTCTCCTTGCCGAAACATATTAGCACAATAGTGCATTTTCTCTTCTCTTGAATTGGTCACATATTCATCTTTTGTCTAATCTCCTTGATATTGTTCATTCTCCTCCATAACCGAAACCTTTCCATTGTTCTTTCTTTCTCATTCCTTAAGCAATCGGTAAGTATTCTTTCCAATATTTTATTTTCTCCTCTTATGACCGAATCCATACTTTGGTTTTTGGATGGTCATTTTGACCTAGACCATCACCTTACTTTCTCTCATACGAGATCGTTTTCTTCTTCGTAGTGATATAGAGGAAGGCCGAATACCACAACATCTCCTAATCATCTCTAGTCATAGGATGATCATGAGAAACGGGATTATAATCGATTAAGGTAAGGATGATCTTTCATAGTCCATTCGATATCTCCATTTGGTTTTTGAGTTAATTGGATTGAAGGTTGGCTAATTGATATTGCTGATACGATCGGTTTTTTGGTGCATCGAGGGAGATCACAGTCGTGTTCTGAAATCGGTAGAAAGCACAACTCGTAATCAAGGTGTGTAATCCCGTACCTTTCCGAATATATGTTTCAAATGGTGAGTAAGTCTCACATCTCTTTGAAAGTTTACATGAAATATTCTATGATTAGGTAGAAATACCAAAGAAAATCGATAACCGGCATCCGTGATCACTCGGACGTGCGTATGCTCGTAGTGGTAATCATGTTTTGTAATAAAATAGTTTCGGTCAGAAATAGTGATGCGTATTTGAAAAATCACGAAAAATGGGATAAAAGGAATTACAAAGTGAGTAAGATATCAAATTAAATCTTACCATGTCTACTTTAATATGGAAGAAACGGAGAAGGAAAAAGAATATTATATTCTGAGATACGTTAATTTTAGTGAGACTTGTTCTGAATGACTTTGGGGTATTCTATTCTGTCTTGGAAAAATCGTATAAAATTGTAAAAAGTGAATTATGGGACATAATTTATATGTATGGATTCCTTTGTAAGTGTTTTATTAATAGAGATAAGTGAGAACAACATATGAATACTGTACAGTGAGATATTTGAATTTTGGTTAAGAGAGGTTAGAATTTTTAGACAGTGAAACAAGGGAAATTTTCAGGAATAATCTGTACTAAATGGTTAAGCCAAAAATTCTGGAAAATTTGTAGTAAGGAGATATAAGAGTCTAGTTTCAAGGAAAATTTACGGATTTAGATTTTGAAATTCCTCACTCAAGTTATGGTCAATTTAGTTAGTTTGACGTAGATGGACATTTTCGATTTTCTGCCCCAAATTATTAGTTAAGCCTAGGTTGCGAAATTACCATAATGCCCTTAGAGGGTAAATTATCGAAATACCCCTAGGTTGTGAGATTAACGAAATACCCTCGACGGGTAAAATTATGAAAATGCCCTTATGGGCCAAATTACGAAAATGCCCTTATGGGCCGAATTACGAAATTTCCCTCAATGGATTAAATCGATAAAAGTGATATATGGGCCAAACGTGATATTTGTTATATGGGCCAAAGGCGATATTTGCTATATGGGCCAAATTGTGATATGGGCCAGATTGTTTAAATTTTTTTTATAATGGGCCGTATGTTTGTAATAATTATATGAATGAATTATTGTAAATGAATATGCATACATGATTTGCATGGGTTGGGATATTTGACGAAGAGAAGTTCTGGTAGCTTTGTTATAAAATTTTGGTGGCTTGTCCACAAATTGACAAATGGCTTAATGCGTAGTTTGATATATAGCCTCGTGCCCAGTTTGATATATGGTATCGTGCCCAGTTTGATATATGGCTTAATGCCCAGTTTTGGTGTGTTGGCGGGGTGGGTGACTAAAGCTCCCCACAGGTGTGTTGGTTGGTACGGGTAGTGTGTAGTAGATGGAAAACTAGATTTGGTTGGGAAATTGCATTTCATACACATGTTATATTTGATACATTATTGTTATTGTAAATGGGCTTAGGCCCAAAATATTGCTATGTGTGTTCCGACCTAGTGGATGATGGTAAGGGGATTTCACACGGAGTTCTTGTAACTCACCCCCCTTTTCTCTCAATCCTTGTAGGTAATGCTCAGTGACGAGGACTTGGGGCCATAGATGACTCGGTGTAGGCCATACTTCAGAAATGGTTTTATTTGGACTTTAGTTTCTTACTTCGTTTACTTTATTACTTTACTATTTGGGTTATGTGTTGTATTAAGGCCTCTAGATTATTTTATTTTGCTTTATGTTTGATGTGTTTATATTTTACTCAAATTATTTTAAATGGGATTTTCTAAAATCATAATAAAGGTTTTCCAAAATCGATTAACAAATGAATTTCAAAATAAACTTTTACAAATATTTTAATCTGAAAATTTCCTCGAACTATCAACGATATTTCCAAAAGTCACAGTTTTATAAAATTATTACTTCAAATTTAATCGATCAATCTTGAAATTAGTAGTATTTTATTAAATATCTCAAGTCAAACTTGATTTTCTTGATTTTAACAAATCAACATCTATTTTTGTACGAATAGAAAAGGATCTAACATTTTTTTATCTCATTTGGGGTGTTACATTTTATGGTATTAGAGCCAGGTTTCAAAACTCGACCGTGGTTTGGGTTCAAAAGCATTTTCCAAAACTGTTTAGAATTTTGATTTATAAATATATGTTCTAAAGGAAGTATGGCACCTCGAGTATCCGGCACCAAGTCAAGTAAGTATTTGTTTTCATTTTATAATTTTATGATACAAAATTCTCTGAGTAGAATACTCTAGAAGCTATTAGCTTTAGGAGTTGAAACTATAGAGGCGAGACTCTAGGATGCGGATTTGACTCTTGAAAACAACTTTTCTACTCATACTCCATAAACCATCGTTTAATAAACATTGAATAGCATAATGATTCATAAAACTCTTAATCAGATTGTATCGACTTAGTGAACATGAACGCTAGAAGACGCGGACGCGACAGACGTAGACGTGGTAGAGGCTGAGGTGTTAGGGCTAGATCTTCGGCACCGAGGCATGTTTTTGAAAGGGAGACGTTGGCATCGCCAGTGGCTGAGATGGGATCTCATGTTCGGCTTAAGGTTGATGATCTGACTCAGATAGTTAAGAAAGTATTGGAGGAGGTTAAAGGAATCAGTGAGGCACTTCGAGTTAGGTGCGTGGACTATAAGAAGAAAAGAGATTGTGGTTCTTTAGGGTCACAGTCTCATTCTGTGAAGCGTGTCAAGGCATGTCCAAACTTTTCGGCTTGCGATTATTGCAGAAGGCGTCATCCGGGAGAATACTGGAGGAGGTTAGGAGCATGCTTGAGATGCGGGTCTAAGGAGAATAAGGCTCGGGATTGTTAAATCACTATCAAGTTAGGTATGTTTGGTTGGATGTGAAGATTGAATGTAGAAAATTCCAAGTATAAATGGTAGACAACTATTTGCTTTTGTGGTTAGATATTTGGTTGTGCGAAAGAGGATTCAAGATTCTGTTAAAAGTACATTGTGGTTTTTAAGATTAGAGTGCGCAGCGAAAGCTTAGTGATGTGATTTGAGCGATGCGTTTAGTAGTTGATTGGAAATTTCGAGGATAAAATTTCTTTAAGGAGGGTAGAATTGTAACATCCCAAAATTGGGCCTAGTAGGATTGGGCCCAATGGGCCTTGGGCATAGGAATGATTAAAATTTTGAGAATAAGAGAATGGCATCATTACAAATTGGACTTGTTAGTTAAGTGAATTTGGAGTTTATGGGGTTTCTATGAAGTCTCGGGTTTAATTGGGCCTTAGGAAAAATTTGGTATTTTAGTACTTTAAGGAGAGATGGTAAGTAGCTTCAATGCTTATTGAAATAAATGAATAAATGGTTAGCACAAGTGAGCAATTAGTAAAGAGGTTATGGCATTAAGTGAAGTACCTTGAGGGAAGAGGTTCAAATCCCTTTGTGTACAATGTTTGGCTAATATTTTTGCACTATTTCCTTAAGTGTCGGCCAAGGACTATTTATGGAAAGGGTGGACTTCATTATTTTTGGTAAGGTGGCTATAAGAATAAGGCAAGGTTGAAGTTGGGGAAATGAATCAAGAGAAATAGGTAAGTAAGGGGGACAAGAGGCTTATTTTGTGGATGGTGTTTTGGAAAGCCTGGGTGGCCAAACTCTTATCCTAAGGGGGGATGCATGTGGACGGTTTTGAGGTAGATAGGTGGCTGAAAATTTCACCTTGGCATTTAGTAATGTCTTGGTTTTGTTTTGGCAAATTTTCCCTTTGACAACTTTGTGTCATCTCTCTCATTTTGCAACTCTCATTGCCGAAACATATTAGCACAATAGTATATTTTCTCTTCTCTTGAATTGGTCACATATTCATCTTTTGTCTAATCTCCTTGATAGCCGAATATCATTGTTCATTCTCCTCCATAACCGAAACCTTTCCATCGTTCTTTCTTTCTCATTCCTTAAGCAATCGGTAAGTATTCTTTCCAATGTTTTATTTTATCCTCTTATGACTGAATCCATCCTTTGGTTTTTGGATGGTCAATTTGACCTAGACCATCACCTTACTTTCTCTCATACGAGATCGTTTTCTTCTTCGTAGTGATATAGAGGAAGGACGAATACCATAACATCGCCTAATCATCTCTAGTCATTGGATGATCGTGAGAAACTGGATTATAATCGATTAAGGTAAGGAAGATCTTTCATAGTCCATTCGGTGTCTCCATTTGGTTTTTGAGTTAATTGGATTGAAGGTTGCCTAATTGATATTGTTGGTAGGATCAATTTTTTGGTGCATCGAGGGAGATCACAGTCGTGGTGTTGAAATTGGTAGAAAGCACAACTCGTAATCAAGGTGTGTAATCCCGTGCCTTTCCGAATATATGTTTGAAATGGTGAGTAAATATCACATCTCTTTGAAATTTTACATGAAATATTCTATGATTCGATATAAATACTGATGAAAACTGATAACTGGCATCCGTGATCACTCGGACGTGCGTATGCTCGTAGTGGTAATCATGTTTTGTAATAAAATAGTTTCAGTCAGAAATAGTGATGTGTATTTGAAAAATCACAAAAAATTGGATAAAAGGAATTACAAAGAGTGTAAGATATCACATTAAAGCTTACTGTGTCTACTTTAATATGGGAGAAACAGAGAAGGAAAAGGAATATTATATTCTGAGATATGTTAATTTTAGTGAGACTTGTTCTGAATGGCTTCGGGGTAATCTATTCTATCTTGGAAAAATCGTATAAAATTGTAAAAAGTGAATTATAGGACATAATTTATATGTAAGGATTCCTTAGTGAGGTATTATTAATAGAGATAAGTGGGAACAACATATGAATACTGTACAGTGAGATATTTGAATTTTGGTTAAAAGAGGTTAGAATTTTTGGACAGTGAAACAAGGGAAATTTTAAGGAATAATCTGTACTAAATGGTTAAGCCAAAAATTCTCGAAAAATTGTAGTAAGGAGATATATGAGTCTAGTTTCAATGAAAATTTATGGATTTAGATTTTGAGATTCCTCACTCGAGTTATGGTCAATTTAGTCAGTATGACGTAGATGGACAGTTTCAATTTTAAGCCACAAATTAGTTAAGCCTAGGTTGCGAAATTACCATAATACCCTTAGAGGGTAAATTATCGAAATACCCCTAGGTTGCGAGATTATCGAATTACGCTCGATGGGTAAAATTACGAAAATGCCCTTATGGGCCAAATTACGAAAATACCCTTATGGGCCAAATTACGGAATTGCCCTCAATGGACTAAATCAATAAAAGTGATATATGGGCCACATGTGATATTTGCTATATGGGCCAAAGGCGATAGATGCTATATGGGCCAAAATGTGATATTGGCCAGATTGTTTAAATTTTTTTTATAATGGACCCTATGTTTGTACTAATTATATGAATGAATTATTGTAAATGAATATGCATACATGATTTGCATGGGTTGGGATATTTGACGAAGAGAAGTTCTGGTAGCTTTGCTACAAAATTTTGGTGGCTTGTCCACAAATTGATAAATGGCTTAATGCCTAGTTTGATATATGGCCTCGTGCCCAGTTTGATATATGGCCTCGTGCCCAGTTTGATATATGGCCTCGTGCCCAGTTTAACATATGGCTTCGTGCCCAGTTTGATATATGGCCTTATGCCCAGTTTGATATATGGCCTCGTGCCCAGTTTGATATATGGCTTAATGCCCAATTTTGGTGTGTTGGCGGGGTGGGTGACTAAAGCTCCCCACAGGTGTGTTGGTTGGTACGGGTAGTGTGTAGCAGATGGAAAACTAGATTTGGTTGGGAAATTGCATTTCATACACATGTTATATTTGATACATTATTGTTATTGTAAATGGGCTTAGGCCCAAAATATTGCTATGTGTGTTCGACCCGGTGGATGATGGTAAGGGATTTCTGCGAGTTCTTGTAACTCACCCCATTTTCTCTTAATCCTTGTAGGTAATGCTCAGTGATGAGGACTTGGGGCCATGGATGACTCGGTGTAGGCCATACTTCAGAAATGGTTTTATTTGGACTTTAGTTTCTTACTTCGTTTACTTTATTACTTTACTATTTTGGGTTATGTGTTGTATTAAGGCCTCTGGATTATTTTATTTTGCTTTATGTTTGACGTGTTTATATTTTACTCAAATTATTTTAAATGGGATTTTCTAAAATCATAATAAAGGTTTTCCAAAATCGATTAACAAATGAATTTCAAAATAAACTTTTACAAATATTTTTAATACGAAAATTTCCCTCGAACTATCAACAATATTTCCAAAAGTCACAGTTTTATAAAATTATTACTTCAAATTTAATCAATCAATCTTCGAAGTTAGTAGTATTTTATTAAATATCTCAAGTCAAACTTGATTTTCTTGGTTTTAACAAATCAACATCTATTTTTGAACAAATAGAAAAGGATCTAACATTTTTTTTATCTCATTTGACATGTTTTCTTTATACGTTATCGAAAAACTTTTTAGTGTGACACACCAGACTCGGGCCTAACTCTAGGCCGGGTTTGAGGTGTTACATTTTATGGTATCAGAGTCAGGTTTCAAAACTCGACCGTGGTTTGGGTTCAAAAGAATTTTCCAAAATTGTTTAGAATTTTTTTTTATAAATATATGTTCTAAAGGAAGTATGGCACCTCGAGTATCCGGCACCAAGTCAAGTAAGTATTTGTTTTCATTTTATAATTTTTGTGATACAAAAATTATACAAAGTAGAATACTCTAGAACTGTTAGCTTTAGGAGTTGAAACTATAGAGACTGAGACTCTAGGATGCGGATTTGACTCTTGAAAATAACTTTTCTACTCATACTCCATAAAATATCGTTTAATAAACATCGAATAGCATAATGATTCATAAAACTCTTAATCAGATTGCATCGACTTAGTGAACATGAATGCTAGAGGACGCGGACGCGATAGACGTAGACGTGGTAAAGGCCGAGGTGCTAGGGCTAGATCTTCAGCACCGAGGCATGTTTCTGAAAGGGAGACGTTGGCATCGCCAGTGGCTGAGATGGGATCTCGTGTTTGGCTTAAGGTTGATGATTTGACTCAGATAGTTAAGAAAGTATTGGAGGAGGTTAAAGGAATCAGTGAGGCACTTCGAGTTGGGTGCGTGGACTATAAGAAGAAAAGAGATCGTGGTTCTTTAGGGTCACAGTCTCATTCTATGAAGCGTGTCAAAGCACGTCCAAACTTTTCAGCTTGCGATTATTGCAGAAGGCGTCATCCCGGAGAATGCTAGAGGAGGTTAGGAGCATGCTTGAGATGCGAGTCTAAGGAGCATAAGGCTCAGGATTGTTACGTCACTATCAAGTCAGGTATGTTTGTTTGGACGTGAAGATTGAATGTAGAAAATTCTAAGTATAAATGGTAGACAACTATTTGCTTTTGTGGTTAGATGTTTGGTTGTGCGAAAGAGGATTCAAGATTCTGTTAAAAGTACATTGTGGTTTTTAAGATTAGAGTCTTTAAAGTGAGTGATGTGATTTGAGCGATGCATTTAGTAGTTGATTGGAAATTTCGAGGATGAAATTTCTTTAAGGAGGGTAGAATTGTAACATCCCAAAATTGGGCCTAGTAGGATTGGGTCCAATGGGCCTTGGGCGAAGGAATGTTTAAAATTTTGAGAACAAGAAAATAGCATTATTACAAATTAGACTTGTTAGTTAAGTGAATTTGGAGTTTACGGGGTTTCTATGAAGTCTCGAGTTTAATTGGGCCTTAGGAAAAATTTGGTATTTTAGCACTTTAAGGAGAGATGGTAAGTAGCTTCAATGCTTATTGAAATAAATGAATAAATGGTTAACACAAGTGAGCAATTAGTAAAGAGATTATGGCATTAAGTGAAGTACCTTAAGGGAAGAGGTTCAAATCCCTTTGTGTGCAATGTTTGGCTAATATTTTTGCACTATTTCCTTAAGTGTCGGCCAAGGACTATTTATGAAAAGGGTGGACTTCATTATTTTTGGTAAGGTGGCTATAAGAATAAGGCAAGGTTGAAGTTGGGGAAATGAATCAAGAGAAATAGGTAAGTAAGGGGACAAGAGGCTTATTTTGTGGATGGTGTTTTGGAAAGCTTGGGTGGCCAAACTCTTATCCTAAGGGGGGATGCATGTGGACGGTTTTGAGATAGATAGGTGGCTGAAAATTTCACCTTGGCATTTAGTAATGTCTTGGTTTTGTTTTTTGCTTTGACAACTTTGTGTTATCTCTCCCATTTTGCAACTCTCCTTGCCGAAACATATTAGCACAATAGTGCATTTTCTCTTCTCTTGAATTGGTCACATATACATCTTTTGTCTAATCTCCTTGATAGATGAATATCATTGTTCATTCTCCTCCATAACCGAAACCTTTCCATCGTTCTTTCTTTCTCATTCCTTAAGCAAACGGTAAGTATTCTTTCCAATGTTTTATTTTCTCCTCTTATGACCGAATCCATACTTTGGTTTTTGGAAGGTCATTTTGACCTAGACCATCACCTTACTTTCTCTCATATGAGATTGTTTTCTTATTTGTAGTGATATAGAGGGAGGCCGAATACCACAACATCGCCTAATCATCTATAGTCATAGGACGATCGTGAGAAACGGGATTATAATCGATTAAGGTAAGGAAGATCTTTCATAGTCCATTTGATATCTCCATTTTGTTTTTGAGTTAATTGGATTGAAGGTTGGATAATTGATATTGTTGGTAGGATCAATTTTTTGGTGCATCGAGGGAGATCACAGTTGTGATGTTGAAATCGGTAGAAAGCACAACTCGTAATCAAGGTGTGTAATCCCGTACCTTTCCAAATATATGTTTGAAATGGTGAGTAAGTCTCACATCTCTTTAAAAGTTTACATGAAATATTCTGTGATTCGGTAGAAATACCAAAGAAAATCGATAACCGGCATCCGTGATCACTCGGACATGCGTATGCTCGTAGTCGTAATCATGTTTTGTAATAAAATAGTTTCGTTCAGAAACAGTGATGTGTATTTGAAAAATCACGAAAAATTGGATAAAAGGAATTATAAAGTGAGTAAGATATGAGATTAAATCTTACTGTGTCTTCTTTAATATGGAAGAAATGGAAAAGGAAAAGGAATATTATATTCTGGGATATGTTAATTTTAGTGAGACTGGTTCTGAATGACTTTGGGGTATTCTATTTTGTCTTGGAAAAATCATATAAAATTATAAAAAGTAAATTATGGGACATAATTTATATGTATGGATTCCTAGGTGAGCCTATTATTAATAGAGATAAGTAGGAACAACATAAGAAAATTGTATAGTGAGATATTTGAATTTTGGGTAAGAGAGGTCAGAATTGTTGGATAGTGAAACAAGGGAAATTTTAAGGAATAAACTATACTAAATTGTTAAGCCAAAAATTCTGGAAAAATTATAGTAAGGAGATATATGAGTCTAATTTCAAGGAAAATTTACATATTTAGATTTGGAGATTCTTCACTCGAGTTATGGTCAATTTAGTCAGGATGATCAGGATGGACAGCTTCGATTTTATGCCCCAAATTAGTAGTTAAGCCTAGGTTGAGAAATTACCATAATACCTTTAGAGGGTAAATTACCGAAATACCCCTGGGTTGTGAGATTATCGAATTACCCTCGACGGGTAAAATTACAAAAATTGCCTTATGGGCCGAATTACGAAAATGCCCTTATGGGTCAAATTACAGAATTGCCCTCAATGGACTAAATCGATAAAAGTGATATATGGGCCAAATGTGATATTTGCTATATGGGCCAAAGGTAATATTTGCTATATGGGCCAAAATGTGATATGGGCCAGATTGTTTAATTTTTTTTATAATGGGCCGTATGTTTGTAATAATTATATGAATGAATTATTGTAAATGAATATGCATACATGATTTGCATAGGTTGGGATATTTGACGAAGAGAAGTTCTGGTAGCTTTGCTACAATATTTTGGTGGCTTGTCCACAAATTGATATATGGCTTAATGCCCAGTTTGATATATGGCCTCGTGCCCAATTTGATATATGGCCTCGTGCCCAGTTTGATATATGGCCTCGTGTCCAGTTTGATATATGGCCTCGTGCCCAGTTTGATATATGGCTTCGTGCCCAGTTTGATATATGGCCTCGTGCCCAGTTTGATATATGGCCTCGTGCCCAGTTTGATATATGGCCTTGTGCCCAGTTTGATATATGGCTTAATGCCCAGTTTGGTGTGTTGGCGGGGTGGGTGACTAAAGCTCCCCACAGGTGTGTTGGTTGGTACGGGTGGTGTGTAGCAGATGGAAAACTAGGTTTGGTTGGGAAATCGTATTTCATACACAAGTTATATTTGATACATTATTGTTATTATAAATGGGCTTAGGCCCAAAATATTGCTATGTGTGTTCCGACCCAGTGGGTGATGGTAAGGGGATTTCACACTGAGTTCTTGTAACTCACCCCCCTTTTCTCTCAATCCTTGTAGGTAATGCTCAGTGACGAGGACTTGGGGCCATGGATGACTCAGTGTAGGCCATACTTCAGAAATGGTTTTATTTGGACTTTAGTTTCTAACTTCGTGTACTTTATTACTTTACTATTTTGGGTTATGTGTTGTAATAAGGCCTCCAGATTATTTAATTTTTCTTTATGTTTGATGTGTTTATATTTTACTCAAATTATTTTAAATGGTATTTTCTAAAATCATAATAAAGGTTTTCCAAAATCGATTAACAAATGAATTTCAAAATAAAATTTTACAAATATTTTAATACGAAAATTTCCTCGAACTATCAACGATATTTCCAAATGTCACATTTTATAAAATTATTACTTCAAATTTAATCGATCAATCTTGAAATTAGTAGTATTTTATTAAATATCTCAAGTCAAACTTGATTTTCTTGATTTTAACAAATCAACATCTATTTTTGTACGAATAGAAAAGGATCTAACATTTTTTTATCTCATTTGACATGTTTCATTTATACGTTATCGAAAAATTTTTTAGTGTGACACACTGGATTCGGGCCTAACTTCTAGGCCAGGTTTGGGGTGTTACACAACTGCAAACTACCACTAAGGTGGTTAAAAACTTTCCTTATTTGGTTTGATAATTTAATGAAGAAAATCTTTATGTAACACCCCAAACCCGATCAATACATCACGATAGAATCTGGTATGCTACGGGAAAAAGGTTTTGGGTGGTTTAGGTTTGAGTTTGAAAGTTGAGGAAAACACTTCGCTAAAATTTTGTATCGAAGAGAAATTGAGTAGGTTTTGACTTAAAGATTTATGTTGTATTTGAAAACCCAGAGCTTTGAAAAGTTATCGAAGTGTAGGTAAAACTAATTTATGTTGGATTGATTTTTAAGTTGTCTCGCATTATTACTAAAGTACTTTGTCTTAGTAGAAAAATCCTATTTAGGCTAGAAAACCATTTGAGTTCATTTGTTCTGAGTTATAGTT
Organism: Gossypium rotundifolium; assembly: GCA_025506655.1. Taxonomy (NCBI): domain Eukaryota; kingdom Viridiplantae; phylum Streptophyta; class Magnoliopsida; order Malvales; family Malvaceae; genus Gossypium; species Gossypium rotundifolium. The sequence goes on from CP106730.1 coordinate 43,234,775, forward strand.
TGATACCCGATGGTATAGTTTAAAACATCGTTTTTTGAAGTTTTGAAAACGTTGTCCTTCCAAGTTTTAGCATATTTTAACTCAAGTAGTTTGTTAAAGCATATTAAAAATCTAACTTAAGCGTAAACAAAACATAATTTAAAAGGCCATTTACAACCCAAATAAACCAAATAATAAAACTTAAGTACCAAATTTCTTAAAAGTCCAAGCAAAGCTTTATTTCAGTATGGCATGAGCACCTCGAGTCCATCCCGGCTCCACGTCCGCGCCTACGAGTCACCTGAAATGTCAAAGGAGAGGGTGAGTCGAGTGACTCAGTGTGTAATTCCCACTCCCGAAGAACAACAAGCTAGCACACATCATACAAAGCAACATAATTAATGCAACCCGATCCTAACCATCCATATCGCCTTTTCTACCCCGTGTGGTACCAAACCACTGGTGGTGCCAAACCACTGGTGACATATAGTCACAATGTGTTACCAAAACTTGGTGTCCCAAAGACACAATATCCGTCAATGTGGTGCCAAACCACTGGTGTCCCAAAGACACAATTGTGCTACCAAAGCACTGGTGACCGAAGTCACAAATCCGATGATGGGGCCAACCCATCGTGTGATACCAAATCACTAGCAGACGATCCCATATCTCAAGTGGGGCCAACCCACGGTGGTTAAACCACAGGGACAAGTCGCAATGAGGTGCCAAACCTCCGGTGACCCAAAGTCACAAAGTGTGCTACCAAAGCACCGGTGCTCGTCGACAAAATATCACTTTGCTCCCTCCACTCGTATCACCCATACATGTCATCTTCGACTCATGTACAATATGCAATCATGTAACTCATGCAACCATGTCCAACATTGCATCTCATAGCATATATATATACAACATAGATCATCATACTCAAAGTATCCATAATAGGACTTGTAATAAAATAGACTTACGGGATCCGCATACATACCCCATTTGGGTATCCAATTATCCATCATCTTGGTATCATTTTCAACAGCAAACAGGTTTATTAATAACATTACTAGGTATCGTGTGTTAGTTTACACACCGTAAATACGAGTCTAGAAATCGACAAAAGCAATCTAAGTCCTCGAGTACTAGCTTCTACAATCGGCCAAAACATAGGGTTAGACATCTATACATTCGCCAACACCATTTAGACCAAAAGGGTTTGTCGAAGCCCTTACCTTTCACCGATTTGGTTTCCTACCAAATCCCGAACCAAAGAGTGGTTCCCTTAGACAATCGGCTCACTAATCAATCGACGAAGAAAACGGCTCCTCTTGCTTGCTTTGACACCTTTGATGTCCTATAACAAAACGATCTCAACCAAATTAATACGCCATAAAACCAACACCAAAACCAACACTTACCCTCTTCTAGATGCCGATAGAGAATGAAGCCTTACCCAAAAGCATTCGCCAAACCCAAGAACCTTCTCCAAGGCTTGAAAACGAACTACCAAAAGCAATCCACACCACCCTTAGATTCGCCGAGAAAACAAAACACAAAGAGAAAGGAAGATTCGCCAAAACCAAAGAAGGTTAAGCTAACACTCTTAATCCCGAAAAGAAGAGTTTAAAAAGAACAACAAGGAAGAAAGAATACTCTCGGTTTTGGATGAAAAGAAATGGAGAAAAGTGCTTGGGAAGTGAGTTTGGCTAAAATTGTTTTGGAAAGGAAGAAGATAGAATGATGGATGCTTTTGGTTTTGGAGGAAAAGAAATAAAGAAAAGGTTTAGGGAGTGGAGTTTGACACACACAATGAACAAAAGAAAACAAAAGAAGTAGGAGAGGAGAGTACTTTCGGCAACTAAAGGCCAAAATCGGCAAGGGTAGGCTTATGGTAGTTTTCGGTTTAGGTGAAGAAGAAATTAGAGGATGTAGGCTTTTGGTGAAATGTGTTACGGTCAAAAGTGAGGAGGCTGGTTTCGGTTTACTAACAACAAGAGAAGGAAAGGGAATGAGAGGGGCATTCGGCTTCAAAAAAAAAAAAAAACAAAAAGGAAAAGATGGGAGCAACAAGTAAATTCGGCAACAAGAATGAATGGCAAAAGAAAATGTGGTTTCGGCTTAGGCTAATTTGCAAGTGAAGAGGGTTTTCTTTGCAAGCTTTTGACTAAACTAAAAATCAGCCTTACCACCAAGTATTTGTGACCGAAACACCTACATGCCAAAGGGAATTTGGCACCCACAAACACCAACCGGCCACACATCCTCCCTTCCCCCAAACTCTCACCAAAACCGGCCAAATCTCCCCCATTTACTCCCACACCTCCAATTCAAATCCCATGACCAAGTCTCCCTCCTACTTTCACTCTCCACCCACCGTTTGAATGTGTTGACAAGGTCCAAGCTAGTGTTCAAATTTGCCACAACTCCTCCCTCCATGCCGTCCAAAATGGGTGACAAAATGGGAGCTCTACGACTTGAACTCTGGACCTCCCTCACCTGTAGATGACGCCACCCCAAGCTCCTCCCTTGTGGCGCATGCCTTGCCACTTAGCTAGCTCCCCATTTGTGTTATAATTCCACTTAATTTAAATATAAACCCCAACACCTTCTGCTTCTATCCCCTAAAGCCCAAAAACAAGAATTTCACCACCTACCCAGGCTCACACCTAGCCAACAACTAACTCCCGAAAACACCAAAACAACATCATAACAAGCAATTAAACATGCAAACAATGCCAAATCGAAATAGCCCCTTAACCCGGGATATTACAGTTCTACCCCCCTTAAAAGAATTTCGACCTCGAAATTACCTAGTCAGAAGAGTTGCGGGTATTGCTGTCTCATCATATCCTCGGGTTCCCACGTAGCTTCCTCTACGCCATGATTCCGCCAAAGAACCTTAACCAGAGGCACAGACTTCCTGCGCAGAACCTTCACATCCCGATCTAAAATCAGCAGTGCTCTTCCTCTATGGACATATCCGGATTTACTTGATCTCCTCTTTACTACATGTGATGGATCGAACGATATCGCCAAGCATCGAACGTGGAACACGTCGTGAATTTGACTTAACTTTCCGGCAACTCGGTGATATGCAATCGTCCCACTCGTCTTAGTACCTTATATGGCCCAATAAACCTCGGACTAAGCTTGCCTTTCTTCCGAACCTTAATACTTTCTTCCACGGTGAGACCTTCAGAAAACTCGATCTCCACAGCAAATTCAATATCTCTCCGCTTAAGATCGGCATAGGACTTCACGGCCGAAAGCTTCCTTCAATCGAGCTCAATCAACTTAACCTTGTCTTGGTCTCAACAACCAACTCGGTCCCAATAAGCGACGTTCACTTAGCTCATCCAACAAGTCGGTGAACGACACTTTCTACCGCATAACGCCTCATAAGGTGCCATCTTAATGCTCGCTTGGTAGTTGTTGTTGTAAGCGAATTCGCTAACGGTAGATACTCTTCCCACTACCCTCAAGTCCAAAACACACCCTCGAAGCATATCCTCCAAAATCAGATAACCCTTTTCGATTGCCCGTCATCTGCGGATGAAATCTTGTCTTTGAAATCTAACCGTGTACCCAGAGCTCGATGCAAAGCCTTCCGAACCTTGACGTGAATTGGGTCCCTATCCGAGATGATCGACATCGCACCCGTGCGGTCTCACTATCTACGATACATACTGACCGCCAACCTCTGTAGTGAGTAATCCACCTCACCGAATAAAGTGAGTGATTTAGTCACCGATCCACAATTACCCAAATCGAATCCTTCTTGCTCGGTGTAAGCGGTAATCCACCGACGAAATCCATAGTGATCCTTTCCCACTTCCATCGTGGAATCTTCATCGGTCAAGCAACCTGCACGGCAATCGATGCTCGACCTTGACCTCACGACAAGTCGACACTTTCCTACAAACTCGTCACCTCCTTTTTCGACACAGCACCGTAATCGTTCTCGAGATCCTATACATTTTGCTACCTCCGGGATGCATAGCGTGAGGGCCGCTATGAGCATCTGAAGAATCCTCCGCCTCAAATCAGCATCTCTCGGCATACAAGCCTTCCCCTGGAAACACAGAACCCCATCACTGGACAAGCTGTAACCCTTCAAACCATCATTCTGCACTTGTGTCCTCTGCGCACTCAAAACCTCATCTAACAACTGCTTTTCTACGATCTCGCTCAACCCAAGTAGGCTTAACTCGCGGTTCGCGAATACTCCGTCATCGTACAAACTCAAGTGGGCAAACAACGCTCTTAAATCCGAAACAACCTTACGGCTCAACGCGTCTGCCACGACGTTAGCCTTGCCCGGATGATACTCAATTGAGCAATCGTAGTCTTTCGCCACTCAATCCATCGGTACATCTCGATTCAAGTCTTTCTGAGTCAGGAGGTACTTCAGACTCTTATGGTCCGTATAGACTACCGATCTCTCTCCGTACAAGTAATGCCTCCATATCTTTAGGGCAAACACTACAGCTGCTAATTCCAGATCGTGCGTAGGATAATTTACCTCATGTGGCCTCAGCTGACGGGATGCGTAAGCCACCACCTTCCCTTCCTGCATCAGCACACAACCCAAGCCTATATGTGATGCATCGCAAGACTGCTGTGAATTCCTTACCAGCCTCAGGCTGGATCAGAACCGGAGCTTCAGTCAAAATCTTCTTTAACTTATCGAAGCTCTCCTGCTGCTTCTCAGTCCAAACAAACGGAACTCCCTTCCTCAATAATTTGGTCATCGGTCTTTGCAATTAACGAAACCCTCTACAAATCTTGGTAGTATCCTCGCCAACCCCGAAAACTTCAATTTACACTCGACTTAGGCGGCTTCCAATCCAGAACCGCTTCTATCTTTCGGGGGTCCACTCTAATCCCCTCAGCCGACACTACATGACCCAAAAATGTCACCTCCCGAGCGAAGTCGCATTCTTGAACTTCGCATAGAGTTGCTTTCTCCTTAGAATCGCAATACCACCGTAAATGGCGTCATGCTCTTCCTCGATCCTGAGTATACCAAGATGTCGCCGATAAAAACTACCACGAACCGATCCGTAATCTTGTTGGAACACCCTATTCATCGATCCATGAAAGTCGCTTTGGTGCGTTAGTCAACCCGAAACGGCATAACCAAGAATTCAAAATGCCCATACCGAGTAACGAAATGCCGTCTTACGATATCCGCCTCTTTTACCTTCAATTGGTGATACCTGGACCTTAGGTCGATTTGAGAAAACAGACGCTTCTTCGGTGATCAAACAAGTCATCTATCCGAGGCGGTGGATACTTGTTTTGATCGTCGACTTGTTCATTAGCGGTAGTCTATGCACATTCGCATAGTACCGTCTTTCTTCTTTACAAAGAGTACCGGCGCTCCCCACGGCGAAATACTTGGCCTGATAAAGCCTCGGTCCAATAACTCCTGGATTTGAGCCTTAAGCTCCACTAATTCTTTAGGTGCCATCCTGTACGGAGCAATGGATACTGGCGCAGTTCCGGGTAACAGATCAATCCCGAACTCTACCTCCCGATCTGGTGGCAAACCCGGAAGCTCCTCAGGAAACACATCCACAAATTCCCTGACTGTCCGAACAGTCTCCACAGAAGACTCCTTAGCCTCCAAGGCATACACATGCACCACATATGCTTCGCAGCCTTTCCTGACCATTTTCTCGGCTTTCAGAGCAGATACCAAGTTGGACAGATAGTTTCTCCTATTACCGATCAGAACTACTTCATCACCTCACCGTGTTTCGAGAACCATACGCTTAGCCGCGCAGTCCAACTTCGCCTGGTGCTTACTCAGCCAGTCCATTCCGAGAATTAGATCGAACTCCCCGAATGGCAGTTCCATCAGATCAGCCTCAAATACCACCCCTTGGAGTTCTAGAGGTACGTCTCTATACAGTTTATCTACCACTACAGAGTGACCTAGAGGGCTTATTACGGTCATCTGCCTAGAAGATATCTCAGAGTCTAAATCCATTGTCTCTATTATACTACTGGCAACATACGAGTGTGTAGACCCCACATCAATTAAAGCAGTATAAAGAGAACCAAAATCAAAACGCACCGTAATGACGTCCGGCAAGGCCGCCTCCTCTCGGCGCCTCGCGGCATATACCAATCCAGTCGTCGGCCTCGAACTACTGCACCTCGCCGGTGCTCCACGGCCCCGACCAGGCATTACCTCCTCGCCATTACCTCGGCCCCTCGTGGCGGTCCATTATTTCTATCTCGATTACGGCCGATTCTCGATTGAATCCTAGCTAACTTGGCGGACAGTCCCTCACTCGGTGGTCCAATGAGCCACACTCAAGCGACTCTCGCCATCATCCGGCATCCTCCCGGTGAGCCTTTCCCTAACGGTTACAATGCGGCGGTCCACGCCTAAAGAACAAACCTACCCGATCGATTCGCCCGCTCGGTCTAGCCCTCTTCTGCTGATTACCCGATGACCCAGAAGACCCAAAACTCCTTTTATGACGGTTCCTATCCATATTCTGCCTCACAGACTCTTTAATGCCCTCGGCAACCTTTGCCTTTTCAACCAGAACCGCAAATTCACGCTCCTGCTGGGGCGCAATCAACAATCTTAACTCGTCTCGCAGGCCATCCTCGAAACGAACACACCTTTCCTCTTCAGTAGCCACCATACCCCTGGCATACCGACTCAGCCTCAGAAACTCGGCCTCGTACTCCGATACAGATTTGCTCCCCTGGACTAACCTCAGAAATGCTTTCCTCTGCTCATTTATGTAGTTAGCTCCGACGTACTTCTTCTGATAAGCAGCCCGAAAATAATCCCATGTCAGATCTTCAGCTGCAGCGCTGTCACGGACCGTGAGCCACCACTGGTATGACTCATCCCGGAGAAGTGATACGATCCCCTTTAATTTCTCCTCAGCCGTTAGGTCCAGATAAATCCATGATCCGTTCGCCGCTTCTAGCGATTTCAAGGTGCTAGGAGCAACACCAGAGATACCCCGGAAGAATTCAGCCCCATTTGCCCGAAGTCGTTCAGGCACAGATTTCCTAGCTCCTACGCCCCCACCTGCTCCAGCTACCCTTTCTAAGACCCGCAAAGATCGCTCAGGATATCTTGCATCATCGCCGATCTGTTCTCGAACTCACCACCTCCAAGCTGGTGGCGGGCAGATCTCATTCTCGAACCACGCCCGAACCTACGGGCTCAGAAACAGTCATCCTACCGCGACCACGTCCACGACCACGTCCACCTCGGGTACTCATGACTAAATCTCGTCTGGTTAAGGAATTTTATGCATCAGTTATTATTCCACTATTTTTAAAGCAAAGTTTTATGAATATTAAAGAGACTTTGTTTTCGCGAGTCCATAGAATCCTATCAGTTTCAGTCTCTAAAGCAATCTTACTATCACTAGCCATTCAATCATATCAATATCACAACCAATAGTACGGGGTACTTACCTGGGCGAACTGGTGCCGGAGACTCGGTGCCATGCCTTTCAAATCATATACTTTAAAACCAAAACACTTAAAACCAAAATTTAAAATATTTTGGGCCTCGGGCCCACAGCCGAGCCTTTGAACTTGGCTCTGATACCATAATTGTAACACCCCAAACCCGATCAATACATCACGACCGAATCTGGTATGCTACAGGAAAAAGGTTTTGGGTGGTTTAGGTTTGAGTTTGAAAGTTGAGGAAAACACTTCGCTAAAATTTTGTATCTGAAGAGAAATTCGAGTAGGTTTTGACTTAAAGATTTATGTTGTATTTGAAAACCCAGAGAGCTTTGAAAAGTTATCGGAAGTGTAGGTAAAACTAATTTATGTTGGATTGATTTTTAAGTTGTCTCGCATTATTACTAAAGTACTTTGTCTTAGTAGAAAAATCCTATTTAGGCTAGAAAACCATTTGAGTTCATTTGTTACGAGTTATAGTTTGATACCGATGGTATAGTTTAAAACATCGTTTTTGAAGTTTTGAAAACGTTGTCCTTCAAGTTTTAGCATATTTTAACTCAAGTAGTTTGTTAAAGCATATTAAAAATCTAACTTAAGCGTAAACAAAACATAATTTAAAAGGCCATTTACAACCCAAATAAACCAAATAATAAAACTTAAGTACCAAATTTCTTAAAAGTCCAAGCAAAGCTTTATTTCAAGATGGCATGAGCACCTCGAGTCCATCCGGCCCACGTCCGCGCCACTGAGTCACTGAAATGTCAAAGGAGAGGGTGAGTCGAGTGACTCAAATGTGTAATTCCCACTCCCGAAGAACAACAAGCTAGCACACATCATACAAAGCAACATAATTAATACAACCCGATCCTAACCATCCATATCGCCTTTTCTACCCCGTGTGGTACCAAACCACTGGTGGTGCCAAACCACTGGTGACATATAGTCACAATGTGTTACCAAAACACTGGTGTCCCAAAGACACAATATCCGTCAATGTGGTGCCAAACCACTGGTGTCCCAAAGACACAATTGTGCTACCAAAGCACTGGTGACCGAAGTCACAAATCCGATGATGGGGCCAACCCATCGTGTGATACCAAATCACTAGCAGACGATCCCATATCTCAAGTGGGGCCAACCCACGGTGGTTAAACCACAGGGACAAGTCGCAATGAGGTGCCAAACCTCTGGTGACCCAAAGTCACAAAGTGTGCTACCAAAGCACTGGTGCTCGTCAGCACAAAATATCACTGCTCCCTCCACTCGTATCACCCATACATGTCATACTGACTCATGTACAATATGCAATCATGTAACTCATGCAACCATGTCCAACATTGCATCTCATAGCATATATATATACAGCATAGATCATCATACTCAAAGTATCCATAATAGGACTTGTAATAAAATAGACTTACCGGATCCGCATACACATACCCCATTTGGGTATCAATTATCCATCATCTTGGTATCATTTTCAACAGCAAACAGGTTTATTAATAACATTACTAGGTATCGGTGTGTTAGTTTACACACAGTAAATCTGAGTCTAGAAATCGACAAAAGCAATCTAAGTCCCTCGAGTACTAGCTTCTACAATCGGCCAAAACATAGGGTTGAACATCTATACATTCGCCAACACCATTTAGACCAAAAGGGTTTGTCGAAAGCCTTACCTTTCACTGATTTGGTTTCCTACCAAATCCGAACCAAAGAGTGGTTCCCTTAGACAATCGGCTCACTAATCAACCGATGAAGAAAAGCGGCTCCTCTTGCTTGCTTTGACACCTTTGATGTCCTATAACAAAACGATCTCAACCAAATTAATATGCCATAAAACCAACACCAAAACCAACACTTACCCTCTTCTAGATGCCGATAGAGAACAGAAGCCTTACCCAAAAAGCATTCGGCCAAACCCAAGAACCTTCTCCAAGGCTTGAAAACGAACTACCAAAAGCAATCCACACCACCCTTAGATTCGGCCAGAAAACAAAACACAAAGAGAAAGGAAGATTCGCCAAAACCAAAGAAGGTTCGCTAACACTCTTAATCCGAAAAGAAGAGTTTAAAAAGAACAACAAGGAAGAAAGAATACTCTGGTTTTGGATGAAAAGAAATGGAGAAAAGTGCTTGGGAAGTGAGTTTCGCTAAAATTGTTTTGGAAAGGAAGAAGATAGAATGATGGATGCTTTTGGTTTTGGAGGAAAAGAAATAAAGAAAAAGGTTTAGGGGAGTGGAGTTTCGGCTTACACACAATGAACAAAAGAAAACAAAAGAAGTAGGAGAGGAGAGTACTTTCGGCAACTAAAGGCCAAAATCGGCAAGGGTAGGCTTATGGTAGTTTTCGGTTTAGGTGAAGAAGAAATTAGAGGATGTAGGCTTTTGGTGAAATGTGTTACGGTCAAAAGTGAGGAGGCTGGTTTCGGTTTACTAACAACAAGAGAAGGAAAGGGAATGAGAGGGCATTGACTTCAAAAAAAAAAAAAACAAAAAGGAAAAGATGGGAGCAACAAGTAAATTGACAACAAGAATGAATGGCAAAAGAAAATGTGGTTTCGCTTAGGCTAATTTGCAAGTGAAGAGGGTTTTCTTTGCAAGCTTTTGACTAAACTAAAATCAGCCTTACCACCAAGTATTTGTGACCAAACACCTACATGCCAAAGGAATTTGACACCCACAAACACCAACCGCCACACATCCTCCCTTCCCCAAACTCTCACCAAACCGCCAAATCTCCCCATTTACTCCCACACCTCCAATTCAAATCCCATGACCAAGTCCCTCCTACTTTCACTCTCCACCCACCGTTTGAATGTGTTGACAAGGTCCAAGCTAGTGTTCAAATTTGCCACAACTCCTCCCTCCATGCCGTCAAAATGGGTGACAAAATGGGAGCTCTACGACTTGAACTCGGACCTCCTCACCTGTAGATGACGCCACCCCAAGCTCCTCCCTTGTGGCGCATGCCTTGCCACTTAGCTAGCTCCCCATTTGTGTTATAATTCCACTTAATTTAAATATAAACCCCAACACCTTCGCTTCTATCCCCTAAAGCCCAAAAACAAGAATTTCACCACCTACCGGGCTCACACCTAGCCAACAACTAACTCCCGAAAACACCAAAACAACATCATAACAAGCAATTAAACATGCAAACAATGCCAAATCGAAATAGCCCCTTAACCCGGGATATTACACTTTAGACCTATTAATGTGCTATGTTTTTGAAGATACAATGGTCCATCTATGGAAACCAATCTTAGACATTTGAAGATTGGACTAGATTCATATGAATCAATTAATACCTTGGAATGTGGAGATGTGATCGATAAAGTGTTGTTGATTTTGGGAGCGTATATTTGAGTGGTTTTATTTTTATTTTTATTAATGTAATAGCTATTTTCAAGGAGTTACTTTGTATTCACTTAGATTCTAAGTTAACAAGTCGAAATTGATATATGCTTGAGCCTTGTCTAGGTTATGTAATGAGAGCTTATTGAGTGCATTCTAATTTGTTCATTTGAGGAACTATTTTTGTGAGAGTGTGAAGTTCTCAAGGGGAGGATTTGGAGGTCAGTGTTCTACTGGGAGGATTTGGAGGTCAGTGTTCTAGTTTTTATGTATAAAAGTGAAATATCAATACTTGGGGAGCGGTAAAGTGTGATTCACTTGTTCTATTTGTGATAAAAAATGTGGAATTACTCACCAAGCTAGGCTCCACATACGTAAGGAAATTGAATTGCGTAAACAAAACTTGGTGTTATTTCTGTTTTGTTTGCACAATTTTTCGTAGTGCCAAATCATATTTGCCACTGCCATCTAGCACTTCTATTTCATTTGTCATTTTAAGAAAAGACAATTTAAGGTAGTAACAATTGGTATCAAAGTAAAGACTTAACGAATCTAGTGGTGAATTCGAGTGTTGCTTTTTTGTTGAAAATGGAAGATTCTTCGATTACTCATCCTCCTAAACTTGAAAATGGTAACTATCCCTACTGGAAGGCTAGGATGAAGGCCCATATTAAGCCTGTTGATGAGAAAACCTGGCGCTCTATGCTCATTGGATGACAAGCTCCTATTATTAATTCTGATGCTGAAAAGGTTCCTAAGCCTAAGGCTGAATGGACTGTTGAACTAGAGAGAGCTGCCAAAACAAAATCGAAGGCCCTATACACCATATTTGGTGGTATTGATATGCAAAAGGTCATGCATATTTCTGGGTGTACAGTTGCTAAGGAAGTTTGGGAAATACTCTAAAGTATACATGAGGGAATTAATATTGTCAACCAATCCAAGATGCAGATGTTGACAAATAAATTTGAAACCTTGAGAATGCAAGATTCTAAAAAAAATAGAGAGTTTTATGCTAAGTTACGTGACCTATCAAATTAGGCTTTTTTCTCTTTGAGAAGAGTATTTAAACTCTAAATTGATGAGGAAGGTCTTAAGATCACTGCATGAAAAATTCTCTATCAAGGTGACTACAATTGAAGAGGCCAAAGATCTGAGAGTTTGAAGATTGATGAGTTGATAAGAACTCTACAAAATTTGAGTTGAATCTGGATGACTCTAAAAATGTAACGCCCTGAATTTTGGGCCTAGAAGAAATAGGTTTTGAACAAGGGAATAGTTAGGAGACTGCACATAAATATTTAGATGTCCAAGAAAGTGACATAAATGAATGTCTGCTTCAGTGGTTAAGTGATTTAGGAGTGTTTGGAAGTGTTTGAAAAGCCTAGGCTCAAGTCTTGGCTTTTCCAGAATTTTTAGTTTTGCTCTTAAATGAATCTGGACATTGGCATATAGGCCTTATAAATAATAGTGCTTGTTTTATGACACAAAAATAGCTTGTGGTCTAGTGGCAAGATGGCGTGTTGTGTAACTGTGAGGTCTGAGGTTCAAGTCGTGGGTTGCACAAGGAAGTGTATGTATTGCTGCTTGAGCTGTGTAGGTAGTTGAGTTGGACTGAAACACAGCTAAGGGGAGTTTGAATAGAATTTGAATGGAGTTTGAACTGGTCATGGAGAGGTTTGATGTAACAGACCGAATTTGACCCTAATCGGAATGGTGGTTTTGGGACCACGAACCCGAGTCTGATAAATATTTTAATATTTTATTTTGTGTTTATTATGTGTGAATTAAAATTTGTGAAAGTTTCGTAGAAAAATTTCATCATTTGGGTGCTTAATTTGACAAAAAGGACTTAATCGCGTAAATTTTAAAAGTCTCAAACTATAGTGTAAAGTGCCTATTTGATGATGGCTTTTTAAAGTGGAGCATTAAAAGGGTAAATAACCCATTTTTGAGTTAGTGGGTGGCTTATGTCAAGAATAACCTTAAGATATATGTTAGTTTTTATTTTATATTAAAGGTTAAATTAGTAATTGAATAATTACTTTTATAATATGTTAAAATAACATAAACAAAACCATCATCTTTCTCACTCTCTCATGGCTGAATATTGAGAAAGAAAAAGGGGGGCTTATGTTCTTTGATTTTCGGCACTTGGATGCTTGATTTCAAGATCAAGAGCAAAGAAAAACGGATTTAGATCGGGGAAAGATGAAGGTTCTCGAATAGCCGATTTGCACGGTCTATCGACAGCCGAAGTAAGTCCTTAAGCACTTATATGTTCGAAAGTAAATTATAAACATGTTAAAGAATGAAATTTAATAATATTGACTATAGAATTATGTGTTAGCTGAATGTAAAGGTGTTAAATTGGATTACATATATTACATTAATGTGATATGAACAAGTATATGTTTCCAATATGACAAGTGAATTGGTTTTGTGTATATGAATTGATAGTGATGTATATGATAAGAAATGTGAGTTAATGAATTGATTTGATAAACATATTGGGCTTATTACCCAAGAGGCCTAGTCTTGGTGACTTATTTCGTGCTTTAATGCCTAGCGTGCTTGGTCTTGGTGTTATATGCCAGGCTTTGTGCCTAGCAGGCCTTGTGCTGGTGATTCATTTCAGGCTTACTGCCTAGCAGGCTTTGTGCCGGTGTTATATGTCAGGCTTTGTGCCTAGCAGGCCTTGTGCCGGTGATTCATTTTAGGCTTACTGCCTAGCAGGCCTCGTGCCGGTGATTTATTTTGGGCTTTAATGCCTAGCAGGCTTTTTGCCGGTGATAAGCTAAAACAGAGAATTTGAGATGTATATACATAGTAGATTGAGCTATAAGCTCTAAAAAGAAAAAGGAAATTAGCTTATTATATTGGTAAGTAATAAGGTAAGTTAGTTTACTTGTATATGAGCTAATTACGATGTGATGAATTAATGACTCGAATTGAATTTTATCTCAGGACATTAGGCTTATCATTGATTGGTATGATTTATATATATATACGAGAAGTTGAGGTATAGACATATAATGGTGATACTTAAAACTTCGGTTATGAATATGATGTGCAATGAGATCGAAATTATGTTATGTTTCTGTAACTTGAAATATTCAAATGCATAGGTTGTATATATGAAATGTTATTGTATAAATTCATGTGATAAACTACTATTGATTAGATTAAGGATATGACTAATATTTGGCTAGGTGAAACTTGTAGTGAATTATCTATGCTAATTGCTGCAAGAATGGAAGTTAAATTGTTAAGTATATGTGTATATGTCATAAATATTGCTTGAGACTTACTAAGCTAGCAAGCTTACTCTGTGTATTCTCGTTTACCCTTGTTTTATAGATTTTAGGTTCAAGCTACGGACTTGAAGGATCAGGGAAGAAGTCAACCGCACTATCGATTTTCTTTTGGTATTGAATAACTTAGTTTTTTTACTAAAAATGGCATGTATAGGTTAGACTAAATAGTATAACTAATGTTTTGTAATCGTGTAAATATGCTAGCCATGCGAAAATGGCTATCTATTTTGGATAACTTGTTTCGTGTTTTGATGATATAGTTTGCTCATGCCATGAATTATCATTTGTGTTTGGATGTGGTTTAGGCATTATATGAAATGGTTTAATAGATAATGCCATGAAATGTATATGTATTTTGATCTTTGATGGTCACTTTGTTAGATTAAGGTAGAATTTTAATCATGCGTATATGTGATAGGTTAATAAAGAGAGATGTTAGGCATTTCAATTTTATGAAATTGATATGAATATGAATTTGAGTTATATGCTTGTGAAGTATGTATCTAGATATGTATCAAATTCGGTTGTTTTAAATAGGATGAATTATATTGAATAAAATGGGTATGTGTATTCGGCCAAATCTAGGTGACCATTGCAAATGTGGTTAAAATGTTTAAAATAGTTAGGCATAGTCGAGTATGGAAAAGAGTGCATAATTGAGATGTATGCATTTTCATATATATAATTATATATGTATTCGGCTTGTTGAATTGCTTGTTTTAATTGAGTGCATAAAATTGTTAAACTCGGTTTATGCTAGGTAATGTGCATAAAATGCCAATAATGGAACCATGCATATTCAGCCTTTTAGTGGGTGTACAATTGATGTGTAATGGTTGCACGCATTAGTTTATTTGTAACTGAGACTTTATTCTATAAGAAGCTTAGACACTTGTGAGATTTCATGAAATCTACTTGTTTATGTGATGTTGATGTATTATACACGGTATGATGAATTGGGTTCATCGATGATTCTTTTATGAATGATTTGGATCTAATATATATATGTTATGTGTTACACATGTGTTTATTATTTGTTTATAGATAATTCTTTAATAAAGATGATCATCCATGATTCAATTATTTTAGCTTAAGTGTTAGATTGCATGGTAACACCTGTAAACCCTTATCCGACGATGGACTCGGGTCAAGGGGTGTTACATTTGATTGGTGTCAGAGCTTACGGTTTAGTCAATTCTAGGACTACCGTAGCGCGTGTGAGTCTAGCTATACATGCCTTTATCATATATCGATAGTGTGGTGACTTCTGATATTCTGAACTGTGTTTTATATAGTAAATGGAAACTGATCCTGAAAGAGCCGTAGTGGATGATGTGGAGAGTGTAGCGCTGACCGCACACACGATCGATGCCGATGAGACTCTCGACCGATTTGGGTAGCCACGAGGGGGAGGCTAAACAAGCCTTCTATCGATGATGAGCGAGTGGTTTACCCAGTTTATCCAGACTATCCCGGCTGTACACCAACCTCCACCCTCGAATAATCCAACTCCGATACCTTCAGCACTCCCAATGATAGATTCGATGAGATCTAGTAGGCCTCCAGTTGATAAAATCAGGAAATTTGGGGTCGAAGAATTCAAGGCCAATGATGATGATGACGCAGAGCGAGCTAAAATGTGGCTTGATAACACTATTCGGGTACTAGATGAGCTATCTTGTACTCCAGATGAATGCCTGAAGTGTGCTATATCTTTACTTCGGGACACTGCATATCACTGGTGGAATACACTAGTATTAGTGGTTCCAAAAGAAAAAGTGACGTGGGATTTCTTCCAGAATGAATTCCGCAAGAAATATATCAGTCAAAAATTCATTGATCAAAAACGAAAAGAATTTCTTAAACTGAAACAGGGAAGGATGACCGTGACAGAATATGAATGGAAATTTGTCAGGCTTAGCAGATATGCTAGAGAGTGTGTATCAACTGAAGCCATTATGTGCAAAAGGTTTGAAGACAGTCTGAATGAAGAGATAAAGTTGCTTGTTGGCATTCTTGAAACTCAAGAATTTGTGACTCTAGTTGAGCGAGCTTGCAAAGCTGAAGAGCTTGGGAAAGAGAAAAGAAAGGCTAAGACAGAAGCTAGAGACATTCGTAAGAGGTCGTCGGGTAAGACTTTCCATTCCACATCTAAGAAGTTCAGAGATGATTTCAGCCGACATAAAGTTACTTTAGAATTACCTAGACGTGATCGACCTCCAGTGGGCTCCCGAGCTACCTCGATGGCCAGTGTTGGTAACGTTCCACAGAATCGGGTTGAATGCAAACATTGTGGAAAATGGCATTCTGGGAGTTGTAGAGTTCGTGATCAGTCCTGCTTTAAATGTGGGTCCTCGGACCATTTTATTCGAGAGTGCCCGATGTTAGCTGAGCAAAATACAGCACAAAACTCTAGACAGAGCAGTGCATCAGCACGGGGCAGACCACCCAGACATTCTGGCAATGTAGGTGGCAATCAGAGAGGGACAAAGAACACTACAGTTCGATCTGAGGCTAGAGCTCCAGCTAGAACTTATGCTACTCAAGCTAGAGAGGATGCTTCTTCTCCAGATGTCATTACCGGTACTTTCACCCTTTATGATACTACTGTGATTGCATTGATTGATCCTGGTTTGACCCATTCATATGTGTGTGAAACTCTAGTATTGGTAAGAGACGCGCAGTTGAGTCTCTTGAGTTTGTGATTCGTGTGTCCAACCCTTTGGGTAGATGTGTGTTTGTTAATAAAGTGTGTAAAGGTTTCCGTTGATGATTCGGGATTTTTGCTTCCCAATCGATTTAATCTTGTTGCCTTCGATGAGTTTGATATAATTTTGGGAATGGATCGTTAACTTCGCATGATGCGTTGGTGAATTACAAAAGAAAGCTTATTGATTTGAGACATCGAGCGGTGAGATCATTAGAATTGAATCCAATGATTTAAGTGGGTTTCCTCTGATTATATCCTCGATGTTAGCCCGAAAGTATGTGAGAAAAGGGTGCGAAGCTTATTTGGCTTATGTCTTTGGATAATAAATTGTCGAGAAGCAGATTGAATCTGCATGGGTTGTATGTGAATACCCAGATGTGTTTCCTGAAGAACTACCGGGTTTACCACCAGTACGAGAGATTGAGTTGGGTATCAAATTGGTATCGGGAACGACTCCAATTTCGATAGCTCCGTATCGGATGGCACCTACTGAGTTAAAAGAGTTGAAAGCACAGTTGCAAGAGTTAACAGATATAGGATTTGCACGATCGAGCTTCTCTCCTTGGGGTGCACCAGTTCTTTTTGTGAAAAAGAAAGATGGAACGATGCGAATGTGTATTAATTATCGACAACTAAATAAGGTAACTATAAAGAATAAGTACCCGTTACCTGGATTGATGACTTGTTTGATCAGTTGAAAGGGGCTTCAGTATTTTCGAAGATAGATTTGAGATCGGGCTATTATCAGTTGCGAGTCAGAGGTACAGATGTACCAAAGACTGCATTCAAGACGAGATACAGACATTTTGAGTTCCTAGTTATGCCTTTTGGACTCACCAATGCACCAGCTATTTTTATGGATCTAATGAATCGAGTCTTCAGATAGTTTTTGGATCGGTTTATAGTAGTGTTTATTGATGATATACTGATCTACTCCAAAAATAAAGCCGAGCATGCCGAGCATCTGAGATTAGTGCTACAAACTTTGAGAGATCAATAGTTGTATGCGAAGTTTAGTAAGTGTGAGTTTTGAATGAAAGAGGTTAGCTTTTTGGGACATGTTGTTTCAGCATCAGGTATTAGAGTCGATCCGAACAAAATTTCGCCTATACTTGATTGGAAGCCACTGAAGAATGTTTTTGAGATTCAAAGTTTTCTGGGACTTGCGGGCTACTACAGACGATTTGTGAAAGGTTTTTCTGTGATAGCTACACCTTTGACAAGACTACTTCAGAAAGATGTAAAGTTTGAGTGGTCGAAAAATTGTCAGGACAGTTTCGATCAGTTGAAAGCCCTTTTGACAGAAGCTCCAATATTAGCTCAGCCTGAATCGGGTAAGGAATTTGTTGTGTATTCTGATGCTTCCTTAAGTGGTTTAATGTGTATTGATGCAGGAAGGCGAGTAGTAGCCTACGCATCAAGACAATTGAAGCCGCATGAAAGAAATTACCCGACGCATGATTTAAAACTTGCAGCCATTGTATTCGCACTGAAAATTTGGCGTCATTACTTATTCAGTGAGAAATGTCATGTTTACTCGGATCACAAAAGTATGAAGTATTTGATGACTCAAAAGGACCTGAATTTAAGACAACGCAGGTGGTTGGAATTGTTAAAAGATTATGAATTGGTAATTGACTATCATCCGGGAAAAGCTAACGTTGTTGCGGATGCCCTAAGTCGAAAATCATTGTTTGCTCTTCGGGCGTTGAATGCACATGTGGTTATGTCCAGAGACGGTTCGATCATAGCTGAGATGAAGGCTAGACCATTGTTTATTCAACAAATTAGTGGCCTTGTAAAGTTGACAAAGATATAACTTCTAGACGAGCACAATGTGAAAATGATACAAAGTCGAATTTCAAATTGATAAAATGACTGCTTGATCTATAAAGGCCGATTGTGTGTACCGAGAAATCTCGACTTGATTCGGATGGTATTGGATGAAGTTCATAATAGTCAAATGTCGATACATCCAGGTAGCACAAAGATGTACAATGATTTGAAATAGTTCTATTGGTGGTCGGGCATAAAGTGGGATATATCTGAATTTGTTTCGAAACGCTTAGTTTGTCAGCAAGTAAAAGCTGAGCATCAAGTGCCATCCGGACTACTTCAGCCAATCATGATACCTGAATGGAAATGGGATAGAATTACAATGGATTTTGTGTCGGGTCTTCCTATGACACCGAGTAAGAAAGATGCCGTCTGGGTTATGGTTGATAGACTGACTAAATCAGCTCATTTTGTACCAAGACGCATGCTGGACTATTCACTTGAGAAACTTGTTGAATTGTATGTATCATGATTGTAAGGTTGCATGGTGTACCGAAGTTCCATTGTTTCGCATGAGAGACACGAGATTCACATCGCGATTTTGGAAGAAGTTGCAAGATGCTTTAGGTACTAAAATTCATTTTAGTACTGACCTTTCATCCGCAGACAGACGATCAGTCTGAACGAACTATTCAGATACTTGAGGACATGTTGAGATGTTGCGTTCTTGAATTTAAAGGTACGTGGGAACAATACCTACCTTTGATTGAATTTTCTTACAATAATAACTTTCAATCTAGTATCAAAATGGCGCCTTATGAAGCCTTGTACGACCGAAAATGTCAAACACCGTTATACTGGACTGAGCTCAGCGAGAATAAGATACTCGGGGTTGATTTGATTAAAGAAACAGAACAGAAGGTAGCTATTATTAGAGGCAATTTGAAAGCTGCTTCAGATCGTCAAAAGTCCTATGCTGATTTGAAACGTAAAGACATTAAATTTCAAGTTGGAGATCGAGTATTCTTGAAAGTTTCTCCGTGGAAAAAGGTACTCCTATTTGGTCGAAAAGGCAAACTTAGTCCGAGATTCATCGGACCTTATGAAATTACTGAACGTATTGGGCCTGTTGCTTATAGATTGAAGTTGCCCTCTGAGTTAGAAAAGATACATTGCGTATTTCACATTTCGATGCTTCGTAAGTACAGATCAGATCCGTCTCATGTGATCACACCGTTTGAGATTGAAATCTGACCCGATATGACGTATGAGGAAGAACCGATCCGTATTTTAGCTCGAAAAAAGAAAGAGTTAAGAAACAAGAAAATTCCATTAGTGAAAATACTGTGGAAAAGGCACGGAGTTGAAGAGGCTACGTGGGAGCCTGAAGATTCAATGAGGCAACAATATTCGACGTTGTTTAACGGTAAGATTTTCGGGGACAAAAATCCTTAAGGGGGGAGAGTTGTAACAGATCAAATTTGACCCTAATCGGAATGGTGGTTTCGGGACCACGAATCCAAGTCTGAGAAATATTTTAATATTTTATTTTGTGTTTATTATGTGTAAATTAAAATGTGTGAAAGTTTCGTAGAAAAATTTCATTGTTTGGGTGCTTAATTTGACAAAAAGGACTTAATCGCGTAAATTTTAAAAGTCTCAAACTATAGTGTAAAGTGCCTATTTGATCGTGGCTTTTTAAAGTGGAGCATTAAAAGGTTAAATAAGCCATTTTTGAGTTAGTGGGTGGCTTATGTCAAGAATAACCTTAAGATATATGTTAGTTTTTATTTTATATTAAAGGTTAAATTAGTAATTGAATAATTACTTTTATAATATGTTAAAATAACATAAACAAAACCATCATCTTTCTCACTCTCTCATGGCCAACTATTGAGAAAGAAAAAGGGGGGCTTATGTTCTTTGATTTTCGGCACTTGGATGCTTGATTTCAAGATCAAGAGTAAAGAAAAGCAGATTTAGATCGGGGAAAGACGAAGGTTCTCGAATAGCCGATTTGCACGGTCTATCGACAGTCGAAGTAAGTCCTTAAGCACTTATATGTTCGAAAGTAAATTATAAACATGTTAAAGAATGAAATTTAATAATATTGACTATAGAATTATGTGTTAGCTGAATGTAAAGGTGTTAAATTGGATTAAATATATTCTGTTAATGTGATATGAACAAGTATATGTTTTCAATATGACAAGTGAATTGGTTTTGTGTATATGAATTGATAGTGATGTATATGATAAGAAATGTGAGTTAATGAATTGATTTGATAAACATATTCGGGCTTATTACCCAATAGGCCTAGTGCCGGTGACTTATTTCAGGCTTTAATGCCTAGCAGGCTTTGTGCCGATGTAATATGTCAGGCTTTGTGCCTATGTGCCTTGTCTTTGGTGATTCATTTTAAGCTTCTCGCCTAGCGTGCTTTGTCTTTGGTGTTATATGTCAGGCTTTGTGCCTAGCAGGCCTTGTGTCGGTGATTCATTTCAGGCTTACTGCCTAGCAGGCCTCGTGCCGATGATTTATTTCAGGCTTTAATGCCTAGTAGGCTTTTTGCCGGTGATAAGCTAAAAAGAGAATTTGAGATGTATATACATAGTAGATTGAGCTATAAGCTCTAAAAAGAAAAATGAAATTAGCTTATTATATTGGTAAGTAATAAGGTAAGTTAGTTTACTTGTATATGAGCTAATTACGATGTGATGAATTAATGACTCGAATTGAATTTTATCTCAAGACATTAGGCTTATCATTGATTGGTATGATTTATATATATATACGAGAAGTTGAGGTATAGACATATAATGGTGATACTTAAAACTTCGGTTATGAATATGATGTGCAATGAGATCGAAATTATGTTATGTTTCTGTAACATGAAATATTCAAATGCATAGGTTGTATATATGAAATGTTATTGTATAAATTCATGTGATAAACTACTATTGATTAGATTAAGGATATGACTAATATTTGGCTAGGTGAAACTTGTATTGAATTATCTATGCTAATTGCCGCAAGAATGGAAGTTAAATTGTTAAGTATATGTGTATATGTCATAAATATTACTTGAGACTTACTAAGCTAGCAAGCTTACTCTGTGTATTCTCGTTTACCCTTGTTTTATAGATTTAAGGTTCAAGCTACGGACTTGAAGGATCTGGGAAGAAGTCAACCACACTATCGACTTTCTTTTGGTGTTGAATAACTTAGTTTTTTACTAAAAAGGGCTTGTATAGGTTAGACTAAATAGTATAACTAATGTTTTGTATTCGTGTAAATATGCTAGCCATGTGAAAATGGCTATCTATTTTGGAAAACTTGTTTCGTGTTTTGATGATATAGTTTGCTCATGCCATGAATTATCATTTGTGTTTGGATGTGGTTTAGGCATTATATGAAATGGTTTAATAGATATATGCCATGGCATGTATATGTATTTTGATCTTTGATGGTCACTTTAATAGATTAAGGTAGAATTTTAATCATGCGTATATGTGATAGGTTAATAAAGAGAGATGTTAGGCATTTCAATTTCATGAAATTGATATGACTATGAATTTGCGTTATATGCTTGTGAAGTATGTATCTAGATATGTATCAAATTTGGTTGTTTTAAATAGGATGAATTATATTGAATAAAATTGGTATGTGTATTCGGCCAAATCTAGGTGACCATTGCAAATGTGGTTAAAATGTTTAAAATAGTTAGGCATAGTCGAGTATGGGAAAGAGTGCATAATTGAGATGTATGCATTTTCATATATATAATTATATATGTATTCGGCTTGTTGAATTGCTTATTTTAATTGAGTGCATAAAATTGTTAAACTCGGTTTATGCTAGGTAATGTGCATAAAATGCCAATAATGGAACCATGCATATTCGGCCTTTTAGTGGGTGTACAATTGATGTGTAATGGTTGCACGCATTAGTTTATTTGTGGCGAGACTTTATGCTATAAGAAGCTTAGACACTTATGAGATTTCATGAAATCTACTTGTTTATGTGATATTGATGTATTATACACGGTATGATGAATTAAGTTCATCGATGATTCTTTTGTGAATGATTTGGATCTAATATATATATATGTTATGTGTTACACATGTGTTTATTATTTGTTTATAGATAATTCTTTAATAAAGATGATCATCCATGATTCAATTATTTTAGCTTAAGTGTTAGATTGCATGGTAACACCTGTAAACCCTTATCCAGTGATGGACTCGGGTCAAGAGGTGTTACATTTGAGGAGGGATTTTAGGAGAAAATCAAGGAAATGAGAGGGGAGGGTGTCTGTGCCAAATTTGAACTCTGGCACTCAAGAATTCAGCCAAGAGAGGCATACTGCTCATTTGGGTTTTTTTCTCTCTTTGGCCAAATATGGTAGGTTTTTTTGGCATTTTTTTTCTCTGCTCACTTTTTCCTTTTTGCATTTTTCTTTCTTTTCCTCTGCCAAAACCTCTCCTCCCCTAAATTGTTTCTCTTTTCTCCCCCTCTGCCGCCACACTCTTCTAGTTCTCTGACGATTTGGACTACTCCTACTAACACTCTGCTTGTGTTGGTCGAATCTCCCCTTTTCTTTTCATCCTTCTCCTTTCATTTCTTTTTGTTGATTATTTCCTTTCCATTAAAGCCGACTGCTTTCCCTTCTCTATTGTTCTGGATATCATTCTTTATTTACTGATAGTCGTACACTTCGTAGTGGGTACTATTCTCGTGTTATTGGTAAGTGAAGATAGTATAATTTTATCTTGTTGTTGATTGATTAAGTGCTTACCCATTTTCGGTTTGTGCCTAGGAACCTGTCGAAGGGTAGAAGGTTTATAATCAACGGTTGGATAGGCAAAACGTCCCTCTTTACTCGATCAAAGGTTTCAAAAGTGTGGGCGGTTTTTCAACAAACAGAAATAAGGTGTGTAAACACTACCTAAAGCGTGAATCTGCAAAAGTAAAAAAATGACCGAAATACCCCTACAGGGTAAAATGACCAAAATACCCCCATAGGGTAAAATGATCGAACTACCCCCATAGGGTAAAATGACTGAAATACCCCCATAAATATAATGACCAAAATACCTTATACGATAAAATGACCAAAATACCCCTATAAGGTAAAATAACCAAAATATCCCTATAGGGTAAAATAAACTATATACCCCCATAGGGTAAAATGACCGATATACCCCCATAGGTATAATGACCGAAATACCCCCATAGGGTAAAATGATCGAAATACCCCTATAAGGTAAAATAATTGATATACCCCCATAGGGTAAAATGACCGAAATACCCCCATAGGGTAAAATGACTGTTATACCCCTAGGAGATGAAATAACTGTTATGGCCTTATGTTATGTATGACTGATTTGCTCTATGATATGTATGACTATGATTGAGCATGACATTTTGCATACACGTATGACATTATGTCACGACATATTGCATGGGGATGGGTTGTTATATTTTGAGGAAGTGTATTGTACTGATAAGGTCGCACGGGTCGCCCAAGACAACTGTGGACCTACTGATGGCTTTGTGTCGTTCATATTACTGGTAAGGTTGTACGAGTCACCCAAGATGACTGTGGACCTACTGATGGCTATATGCTTTTTATTTTGTTGGAAGCTTTGCTGCAATACTATTTAGTGCCACAACCGGTGCTAATCTTGGTGTGTCTGGCTGGGTGGGTCGATTTTATCTTCACATGGTGTGTTTAGCGGGACGGAGTGGTGTGTAAAACCTAGATTGGCTAGGATTTCTGACTGCATATTTGCACTGATTAATAATACTATACTGTTATTGTATCGATTAATGATATTACATACTGTTCACTGCATGACTTATATCTGTTGCTGTTATGGGCCAAGGTGTAACATCTGGGATTTAGGGGTTATGTATTTTCACTTGAATGAATGTGATTGCATGCTTGAGTGTGTTTTGAATGTGTTTTGGGGCTTCAGGAACCTTGGGTTGTAGGTAAAAGCCTTAGAAAAATATCTTATTTTTAAGCCTAAAAAGGGGAACTAAGGGAGCTAGGCCTTAAGGAGTTTATTGTGTGGATTAGGACACAAGAATTAAGTTGGTAAGGTGGCAAAGAGGCACCACTTAGGGCCTTATAAGGTGACGCCACAGGGAGTGTAAAGGGGCCTAGGTTTGAGCAGCAAGGGAAGCATTTTAGAGCTTTTATTTTTCGACAAGGAGGTGCAGTGGTGGACGACACAGGGACTCTGAAAGGATGAAGTGTAGATTGGGTCTGACAGCTTAAAGACTCGGCTAAGTAGGAGTGAAAAGGGGGATTGGGATGAGAGAGGGAGAGTTGGCCGGCCAAGGGACTTCTAGGATGACAATTTTGGTCTTGTAGGGGAGTTAGTGCCGAAATTCTTTTGGCATCCTTAAGTTTTTATTTTCTTTTCTTCCTCTTTCTCACCTCAGCCGAACCATAACTTGAGCCTCACCAACATTCTTTTTCTTCTTTTCACAAACTCTTCTGTCATCAAAAGCTGAAACTCTCTTAATCTCTTTTCTGAAAACCAAAGCCGAATACCATTCATCTTTCTCCCATTCCTCTTTGGCCGAATCTCAAGTGCCTTTTTCTTAAGCCAATGCCGAAATCTCTTAATCTCTTTTCTTCTCAGTTTTGGCCGAATCTCAAGCAAGTAGAGATCTCCTTTGCTTTCTTATCTAATCGGTTTGGAATAGGTAAGTCTGTCATGACCGAATCTCCACTATTCTCCCTTATTTCTTCTCTATCGACATGTGTAGGACAAAAGCCGAATTTCGGCATTTGTCTTGACTTTTAATCAACCATGCAATTGGTTTCTTTTAGGATCTCCGGGATTTTGAATCAATACATCGAAATCATCTTTTCCCTAATCAATAGTTTTCGGTAAGTCAGTGGTAAGGTTTCGTACTGATTTAATTCATTTCTTAGTTATCTGAAAACTCGAAAGCTAAACGTTTGAGTATATTAGTGTTTGGCCGATTACAAGGAAGGCTTATCACATAGTTTTGGGATTCGGATTGGTAACCAAATCGGCATCAAGTTAAGGATTATGGTTGCGTTAGCCCTTTGGGATTTGCTATATAGCGAATGGCCTCTTTGCTAATGTTCTTAGTGTTACGAATATAGAAAGGGATTTAGTCGTGAGATCGGATTTTTAGGATTCGTAATCTTGTTAATAACCGGTGTGTAACCCACCCTAAATTCCGTTTAATAATAATAATGATTATGTATATGTTATTAAGGCAATGAATGAATACGGCTAAGAGTACCATTTAATGGTGCGGTGTAATCGTGTATGTACCCCGATTACTCGTTAATAATGTTTATGAACATTGCTATGAAAATATGAGAAAGTTTGTTATGGCCATAGGGTAAGGTAGATTGCATGATATCTGATGACTTGTATGTTGCATGGGCATATGGGTGATAATGATAAAGGGAAGTGTTCGGTGGTTTTACCACATTATCCGGTGACCTATGTCACATAATATGAATCCGTGACTCATCACGTTATCCGTGGCCATGCCACAATTATAAGAGCGATGAGCAAATGATGCAAGAATCGCCTTTGATGGTGTGTAGTGGATGGAGGGTCGATTTAGTAATCCCTACGGTGTGATTGGTAGGTACGGTGATGTGTAGAGGATGGATATCTAGGTGGGTTTGGGTTGCATCATTGCCTATGATTAATATATGTGATATAATATGTTTTATCGATTGGGAATCTATGATGGTCATATACCTCGAGTCTGTTGACTCACCCTTCGTGGGCTAACATTTTGCGGTGATAATCGATAAATGGACCGAATTGGCGGGGACTTAGGGTGGCCATGCTCATTTCATCATTTTGGATTTTCTTATTATTTTGGGTTATATTTTGATGTAATAAGGCCATTATCATTTAGCTGCATTTTAAGTTTACGTTTTAATTTTTATTATGATGCGAACACACAAACAAACGATTAAAAATTTTTTGTAAACAACTTCAATTGTTTTGACACCCAAACACCTACGGTTTTCAAGTTAATAATAAAAAGCTCTAAAAATTCGGCAATTCTATTAACTTGTAACTTTTGAAACATGATAATATCGTTTCAATACAAACTTCAAAAACAACACAGTTTTCGAATTGATCATAACTCAAATCGTTTTTTTTCAAAACCACCAGTTTTCCAACATGACAAAACGAGGATTTGCTACGTTTTACTCAGGGAGCATGCCAGATCCGGTCAGGGCTTGTGGGCCGGGTTTGGGGTGTTTCAGCTTGGTATCAGGGCCCAGTTCAAAACTCAGCCTTGAGGGCTTTTTGGGCCCAAAAATGTTTTTCTTATTTTGAACTTGAGTTTACTAAAGGTTGAGCTGGGTTTTTTGGCATGGCACTTGAGTCTCCCAACCAAGTCCACCTGTAAGTACCCCTAACTACTGTGTGATTTGTATGTGGGTATTACAGGGATGTAGATTAGTGGATTAGGAGCTATTGAACCCTAGGATTAGCTTACTCCAACACAGAATTTTATAAAATTTAAAGTCTAATCCAACAAACACGTGAATGAGCCCTTTGAGTTAAGGGTGTGGCAACCGCGCAGCGCATGTCTAGGATTGGATTAGGGGAGCTTGGTATTTAAGGCCCTAGTGACTCACCTCCTCTCCACTCGAATCCTACATGTTGCGTTGTGGCGGTTCACCCTAACCAAGAGGACTTACCCACAGGCTAAATTTAGTAATTAAAACCCGAAAGGGACTAGCTACACAGTTTTACAAAAACCTTAGTTTTAAAATCACCGAATTACCCCTTTGATTCGTAAAAACTATTTTAGATTTAAAAAAAATTTGAAATACCTCTGGTTTGTAAAAAAAATTACTAAAATACCCTCAGTTTATAAAATTGCCATACTACCCTCAAATTTTATCAAAATATTCCTATTTTTGTAAAAATACCAAAAACCCCTATTTTGTAAAATTTCAAGATACCCTGATTTGGAAAATTATCGAAATACCCCAGATTTCCAAAATTACTGAAATACCCTCAGATTTCCAAAATTACCAAAGTACCCCCGGGATTACAAAATTACCAGAACACTCCTATTTTACAAAATCACCAAGGACCCTATTTTGAAAAATTACGAAAATATCCTTGTAGGAAAAACTACGAAAATACCCCTGGGTAGTGGAAAACAACAACAAAGACAACCACAACACTTTTCTGTAATGAACATGAGTTCATTGATGTAGATGATTGAATGAATGAACTTGAGACTGTAATGTGTGTATGAACTCGAAAGAACTACTTTTTAGAACTATTAATCATAAGACTGTTCGCAATAAATTAGTGGAAAGAAATAATGATTCATAAAATTCTTAACCAGATAAACGCAACTCGAAAGAATGAGTTCTAGGGGACGTGGTCGTAATGTGCAAGGGCGTGGTAGAGGCGCGAATGACCGTATCGAATCCGTTAGAGTGCGGGTCAAGGGTCCAGAATGAGATGCCACCACCACCGATTCTTTGGTCTTTGAATATCAAGATCGACGGGAATGATGCGATGTCGCAGCGACGTCTTTGCGAGTTCTGAGAGGTGGCCGAGCGGTGGAGGTATGGGAGCTCAAAAATCTGTACCCGAACGACTTCGAGCCAATGGAGCGGAGGTATTCCGTGGTGTATCTGGTGTAGTGCCCAGTACGGCTGAGTATTGGTTGGAGACGATGGAGTGAATTATGGATGATTTAGACCTGACTGCTGAGGAGAAACAGAAAGGGGTGGTGTCGCTTCTCTGCGATGAGTCATACCAGTGTTGGCTCACGGTTCGGAATGGTGCTGCATCAGATGATCTTTCTTGAGAGTATTTTAAGGCGGCATATCAGAAGAAGTATATTGGGACTAGCTATGTTGATGCGCAGAGGAAGGCGTTTCTGAGGCTAGTTCAGGGGAATAAGACCGTAGCGTAGTACGAGGCAGAATTCTTAAGGTTGAGCCGGTATGCTCGAGGTATTGTGTCTACGGAGCATGAACAGTGTGTCTGGTTTGAGGACAGACAGAGGGATGACCTGAGATTGTTGATAACTCCACAGCAGGAGCGAGAGTTTGCCGTGTTGGTAGAGAAGGCTAAGGTAGCCGAAGGGGTTAAGGAATTTGTGAGACATAATTCCAATAGGGATAGACAGAAGAAAGGTTTTGGATCATCAGGGTCATTCGGGAATGTTCAAAAGAGACCTAGAGTTGAAGGGCGCGAGGTCGGTAGGTTGTCACGGAGGACAATCAAGTACTTATGCTCGATGTGGAAAGATGCATCCGGGAGAGTGTTGGAAGAAGGCGGGGATGTTTTAAGTGGGTCCAAGGATCACATGATTAGGGACGCCTATGAAAATAGACGGAGCCAACCAATAAGTTAGGGTCTTAATCAGGCTAAAAGAGTTAGACAAGTATAGCCACCGTGGGGTAGGGGCCCGGTTGGCAGAGGTAATGGTTCTGAAAGAGGTCGTAGAACACCGAGCAGAGGTGTTGGTAACACAGAGGCGAGATAGCCGGGTCTGGTGTATGCGGTTCATCGAAAGGAGGAGGGTGACGCACCAGACGTCATAACCAGTACGTTCCTTATAGCTGACAAGCCGTACTCTACTTTAATTGATGTTGGCTCGACCCACTCATATGTTGCATGTAGAGTAGTGAAACACTAGGTGTAGCATCTGAAGCATCTCATTAGGGAGATGATCGTAGTAAGCCCGATTAGGTCAAGCGGTAGTGGTGAATAGGATATTCTGGAATGTAGCTCTAGAGATTTAGTGAGTGTTATTTCCTGCCAACTTGATGGAACTACCTTTTAGAGAATTTGATCTCATTCTAGGCATGGATTGGCTAGTGGAACATCGTGCTAAATTGGATTACGCAGCTAAGCGAATGGAGTTGAGGACTCTGGAGAATGAGGAGATAGTTATGATAGGAGAAAAAAGAAATTATTTGGCTAACGTAGTCTCCGTATTAAAGGCTGATAAGATGGTGCGAAAAGGGTGCAAGGCATTTCTGGCCTTCGTTAGTGTTTTGGATGCTAAAGAAGAGGGAGTTAGTGGAGTTAGAACAGTAAGGGAATTTACGAATGTCTTTTCGGAGGAGCTGTCTGGGTTACCCTCGGGCAAGGAGGTGGAGGTCGGAGTTGATTTACTATGGGGTACAGCTCCTGTGTCAATTGCTCCATACCGAATGGCACCAAAAGAGTTAGTAGAGCTTAAAGCCCAGATATAAGAGTTACTCGATCATGGGTTTATTTAACCTAGTGTGTCTCCATGGGGAGCACCGGTCCTATTTGTGAAGAAGAAGGACGGGACTATGCGCATGTGCATAGATTATCGGTAGTTAAATAAGCTGACCATCAAGAACAAGTATCTATTGCCAAGGATAGATGACTTGTTCGATAAGCTTAAGGGGGCCGCGGTATTTTTGAAGATAGATCTACGGTCGGGATATCATCAGCTTAAGGTGAAGGAAATAGATATCCATAAGACAGCTTTCTGGACAAGGTATGGGCATTATGAATTATTAGTAATACCGTTCAGATTGACAAATACCCCAGCCACGTTCATCGATATGATGAACTGGATTTTCCAACCCTACTTGGATCGGTTTGTCATTGTGTTTATAGACGACATCCTAGTGTATTCCAAGTCTAAGGAAGAACAAGAACATGATGAGCATCTCCGTGTGGTGTTGCAAGTGTTAAGGGAAAAGAAGCTATATGCCAAGTTCAGCAAGTGCGAATTTTGGCTGAAGGAAGTTACGTTCTTAGGGCATGTGGTGTCTGTGGAAGGAATAAGGGTGGATCTTCGGAAGATTGAGGCAGTAGTAAATTGGAAACCACCTAAGTCTGTGGCTGAGGTTCGTAGTTTCTTGGGGTTCGCAGGCTACTACAGGAGATTTGTTGAAGGGTTCCCGTCAATAGCAGACCTCTAACAAAGTTGTTAAGGAAGGAGGTACCTTTTGTATGAGCGGATAAGCAGTAGGAAAGCTTTGAGAAGCTTAAGAGAGTATTGACAGAGGCTCCAATTTTGATTCAGCTAGAAGCAGGGAAAGACTTCGTGGTGTATTGTGATGCTTCCCATACAGGATTGGGATGTGTCCTTATGCAAGACGGGAAAGTGGTCACTTATGCATCTCGGCAGTTGAAGCCACATGAGGTTAACTATCCGACGTATGATCTGGAGTTGGCGGCGATGATATTCACTCTAAAAGTGTGGAGGCACTATTTATATGGAGAAAAGTCAGTGATTTACACTGATCATAAGAGTCTGAAGTATCTGCTGACTCGGAAGGAGCTGAATTTGAGACAGCGAAGGTGGGTGGAGTTGTTGGAAGACTACGACTGTTCAATAGAGTATCACCTGGGCAAGGCAAATGTGGTGGCAGATGCCCTAAGTCAAAAAGTGGTGTCGAATCTAAGGAAATGTTTGTACATCTTAGCCTTTATGATGATGGAAGTTTGTTAGCAGAGTTACAAATGAAGCCGACGTGGCTAAGTCAGGTGAAGGAGAAACAATTGGTAGATGGTGAACTCAGTGATAAGCTGCTACAAGTACGAAACGGAGAGTTGGATGTCTATGGTGCAAACGGTGATGGAATACTGTGTTTTCAGGGCAAGGTCTGTATGCCAAAGGATGAGGAATTAAGGCAAAAAATTCTTCAGGAATCGCATAGTAGCCCTTATGCTATGCATCTTAGAGGAAGTAAGTTATACAGGGATCTATGGGATCAGTTTTGGTGGCCTGGTCTTAAGTGGGAAGTTACAGAATTTGTAGGGAAGTGCTTAACATGTCAGCAAGTCAAGG
This sequence comes from Gossypium rotundifolium, assembly GCA_025506655.1. Lineage (NCBI taxonomy): Eukaryota > Viridiplantae > Streptophyta > Magnoliopsida > Malvales > Malvaceae > Gossypium > Gossypium rotundifolium. The sequence goes on from CP106730.1 coordinate 43,266,200, forward strand.
CTGAACACCAAGTACCGTTATGATTGCTTCAACCGATAAAGATTCTGCAATGGAAGTGGGAAAGAATTACCATGGACTTCGTTAGTGGGCTTCCTCTTACGTCTACTAAGAAGGACTCGGTATGGGTGATAGTAGATCGGTTGACGAAGTCGGCACATTTCAAACCCGTGCGGGTTGACTATTCCCTGCGGAGATTGGAAAAATTGTATGTAGCAGAAATTGTGAGGCTGCACAGAGTGCCGGTGTCGATTATCTCAGATAGGGATTTGAGGTTTACATCTCGATTTTGGAAAGCATTACATCAAGCATTGGACACCAGGTTGGACTTCAGTACAACATTTCATCCGCAGTCGGACGGCCAATCTGAACGGGTAATTCAGGTGCTAAAGGATATGTTGAGGGGTTGCGTGATGGATTTCAGAGGAAGTTGGGAGGAGTTCTTGCCTTTAGCGAAATTTGCATACAATAATGACTATCGAGCAAGTATTCGGATGGCACCGTCTTTAAGCTATGTATGGAAGGAGGTGTCGCACTCCTACGTGTTGGGATGTAATTAGGGAACGTCAAGTTTTAGGCCCGTAGATTGTGGCGTAATCGGAAGAAAAGGTTAAGGTAATTAGACACGGTTGAATGAGGCATCTGACAGGCAAAAGTCATATGCAGATCTTAAGAGAAAGGAGAAAAAGTTTACCGTGGAAGATCGGGTGTTTCTTAAAGTTTCACCGTGGAAGAAGGTGATGAGATTTGGCCGCAAGGGAAAGTTAAGTCCTAGGTTTATAGGACCTTATCGGGTTTTGAAGCGGGTTGGACGCATGGCGCATCAGCTTGGAGTTGCCTTTGGAATTGAAGCAGATACACAATGTGTTTCACGTTTCGATGCTACGTCGTTACTGATCGAATCTATCTCATGTAATACCGGTTGAGGAGGTAGAGCTGAGATCAGATCTCTCTTACGAGAAAGAGCCGATTTAGATTCTGGAACGGGATGTGAAAGTGCTTCGGAGGAAATCAGTTCCTCCAGTCAAAGTGTTATGGCGTAACCATGGATCGGAAGAAGCTTCGTGGGAACCAGAGGAAGCAATACGATAGCAATACCCTCACTTGTTTTAGCCAGGTAATTTTGAGGTCAAAATTATTTTAAGGGGGTAGAACTATAATATTCGGGATTTAGGGGTTATGCATTTTCACTTGAATGAATGTGATTGCATGCTTGAGTGTGTTTTGAATGTGTTTTGGGGCTTCAGGAACCTTGGGTTATAGGTAGAAGCCTTAGAAAATATCGATTTTAAGCCTAAAAAGGGGAACTAAGGGAGCTAGGCCTTAAGGAGTTTATTGTGTGGCTTAGGACACAAGAATTAAGTTGGTAAGGTGGCAAAGAGGCTCCACTTAGGGCATTGAAAGGTGACACCACAGGGAGTGTAAAGGGGCCTAGGTTCGAGCAGCAAGTGAAGCATTTTGGAGCTTTTATTTTTCGGTAAGGAGGTGCAGTGGTGGACGGCACAGGGACTCTGAAAGGATGAAGTGTAGATTGGGTCTGACAGCTTAAAGATTCGGCTAAGTAGGAGTGAAAAGGGGGATTGGGATGAGAGAGGGAGAGTTGGCCGGCCAAGGGACTTCTAGGATGACAATTTCGGTCTTGTAGGGGAGTTCGTGCCGAAATTCTTTTGGCATCCTTTAGTTTTTATTTTCTTTTCTTCCTCTTTCTCACCTCAGCCGAACCATAACTTGAGCCTCACCAACATTCTTTTTCTTCTTCTCACAACCTCTTCTGTCATCAAAAGCCGAAACACTCTTAATCTCTTTTCTGAAAACCAAAGCCGAATACCATTCATCTTTCTCCCATTCCTCTTTGGCCGAATCTCAAGTGCCTTTTTCTTAAGCCATTGCTGAAATCTCTTAATCTCTTTTCTTCTCAGTTTTGGCCAAATCTCAAGCAAGTAGAGATCTCCTTTGCTTTCTTCTCTAATCGGTTTGGAATAGGTAAGTCTGTCATGACCGAATCTCCACTATTCTCCCTTATTTCTTCTCTGTTGACATGTGTAGGACAAAAGCCAAATTTCAGCATTTGTCTTGACTTTTAATCAACCATGCAATTGGTTTCTTTTAGGATCTCCGGGATTTTAAAGCAGTAGATCGAAATCATCTTTTCCCTAATCAATAGTTTTCGGTAAGTTAGTGGTAGGGTTTCATACTGATTCAATTCGTTTCTTAGTTATCTGAAAAGTCGAAAGCTAACCGTTTGAGTATATTAGTTTTTGGCCGATTACAAGAAAGGCTTATCACATAGTTTCGTGATTCGGATTGGTAACCAAATCAGCATCAAGGTAAGGATTATGGTTGCGTTAGCCTTTCGGGATTTGCTATATAGCCGAATGGCCTCTTTGCAAATGTTCTTAGTATTGGCCGAATATAGGAAAGGGGATCTAGTGCGTGAGATCATGATTTTCGGGATTCGGTAATTGTGTTAATATCTAGGTGTGTAACCCACCCTAAATTCCCATTTAATAATAATAATGATTATGTATATGTTAATAAGGCAATGAATGAATACGGCTAAGAGTACCATTTAATGGTGCAGTGTAATCAGGTATGTACCCCATATTACTCGTTAATAATGTTTATGAACATTGCTATGAAAATATGAGAAAGTTTGTTATGGCCTAGGGGTAAGGTAGATTGCATGATATCTGTATGACTTGTATGTTGCATGGGCATATGGGTGATAATGATAAAGGGAAGTGTTACGGTGGTTTTTACCACATTATCCTGTGACCTATGTCATATAATATGAATCCGTGACTCGTCACGTTATCTGGTGGCTATACCACAATTATAAGGGCGATGAACAGTTGACTGCAGCGACTGCCTTCGATGGTGTGTAGCGGATAGAGGGTCGATTTAGTAATCCCCACGGTGTGATTGGTAGGTGCAGTGATGTGTAGAGGATGGATATCTAGGTGGGTTTGGGTTGCATCATTGCCTATGATTAATATATGTGATATAATATGTTTTATTGATTGGGAATCTATGATGGTCATTACACATTGAGTGCGTTGACTCACCTTCGTGGGCTAACATTTTGCAGGTGATAATCAGTAAATGGACTGGGTCGGCAGGGACTTAGGGGTGGCCATGCTCAGCTCAACATTTTTGGATTTTTCTTATTAAGTTTTATTTGATTTATTTTGGGTTATATTTTGATGTAATAAGGCCATTATCATTTAGCTGTTTTAAGTTTACGTTTTAATTTTTATTATGATGCAACACATAAACAAACGATTAAACATTTTTTGTAAACAACTTCAATTGTTTTGACACCCAAACACCTACGGTTTTCAAGTTAATAATAAAAAGCTCTAAAAATTCGGCAATTCTATTAACTTGTAACTTTTGAAACATGATAATATCGTTTCAATACAAACTTCAAAAACAACACGGTTTTCGAATTGATCATAACTCAAACTGATTTTTTTTTTTCAAAACCACCAGTTTTCCAGCATGACAAAATGAGGATTTGCTATGCTTTACTCAAGCAGCATGCTAGATCCGGTCAGGGCTTGTGGGCCGGGTTTGGGGTGTTTCACAACTCCCCACTGATACTATTACTGAAATTGGGCAAAGGCCCTACTGATTATTGGCATTGTGATGGGCTCAAGCCCAATCATTTACTGTTACAGGAAAAGGCTTAGGCCCACGCTGAACTGGACTGTTATTGTAATAGGTTCAGGCCCAAACTACATTTATATACTGTTTAATTGATTGTTTTCTTGTTAGGGGATTGCACATTGAGTTTTCGTAAAATCACTCCTCTATTTAACTGTATAGGTAATCCCCCGTTGTAGGCGGGTTGGTGCTGCGAGGGAATCGATGATGGCCAGAGAGCCGCATCATCTTTCGTTTTTAGCTTATATTTATAAGTAACTAAATTTGGGTATTTTTTGTGATAAGGCCTCTTTAAAGTTATAAACTTTAAATTGGAGTTTTTATTTATTTAGTTTAATATAAACTACTAGTTGTAGAAAAAGACGGGTTTTCAAAAGGTAATATTTTAAAAGACACCATGTTTTCGCAACATTTTCTAAAAAACTTCCGCCATAAATGAGATTTTAAAAATTAATAACACTTTAAAAGTGATTAGCTTTTAATGATGCACGCTTTGGAAATGAACAACCCATTTTGGAATCACCGTTTAATAACAAAATGATTATTTGATTTTGAGGATTTCAACGATAACAAGTTTACGCTAAACACTTCAATGTGACACCGCCAGATTCGGCCATAACGTCAAGGCCGAGTTTGGGGTTTTACATTTAGTGGTATCAGAGCCAGGTTGCAAAACTCGGATGTGGAATGGGTTTTTAAACTTTAAATTTCTAAAATTTGCTTTTGAATAATTTGAAGTGTTCTGGAAGGATTTTTTTAATTGTGTGGCACACCGAGTCTCTACGCCGATCCTGTAAGTTCTCTCTGAAAACTGTACTTTGATTTTGATTGAAACTGCCATAGGTAGGAGTACTGAGACTACTGTAGGTAGTACTGCAAACTCTTTAGTAGGGTATACTGAAACTGTAGTAAACCAGTAGACACCGATAGATACTGCATTGTGCGAAAACAAACTCTAAATTACTTCTTTCATAAGACATCTGTTAATAAACAACTAGAACTGTAAACCGATCTGCATACAATTGTTAATTTAGATAAAACACGAATAGAAAATGAGCATAAGAGGTACACACGGACGAGGTACAAGAGGCCATGATAGAGGCCGTAGAGGTGAACGATTTGGGACCTCGTTGTTTGGCCATATACTTAATTTGGAACTAGAGTGCGCAGCAGAAGCGTAGTGGTGGAGTCTGTGTTATGCGACTGATATGATAATTGGAAATTTCAAGGATGAAATATCTTTAAGGAGGGGTGAATTGTAACGCCTCAAATTTTGGGCTTAGAAGAAATAGGTTTTGAACAAGGGAACAATTAGGAGACTGCACATAAATTTTTAGTTGTGTAAGAAAGTGTGATAAATGAATGTCTGCTTCAGTGGTTAAGTGATTTAGGAGTGTTTGGAAGTGTTTGAGAAGCCTAGGTTCAAGTCTTAGCTTTTCTAGAACTTTTAGTTTTGCTCTTAAATGAATCTGGACACTGGCATATAGGCTTTATAAATAATAATGCTTGTTTTATGACACAAAAAGAGCTTTTGGTCTAGTGGCAAGGTGGCATGTTGTGTAACTGTGAGGTCTGAGGTTCAAATCCTGGGTTGCACAATAAAGTGTTTATTTTGCTGCTTGAGCTATATAGGTAGTGGAGTTGGACTGAAACACAGCTAAGGTGAGTTTAAATAGAATTTGAATGGAGTTTGAACTGGTCATGGAGAGGTTTAAGGTGGGATTTTAGAAGAAAATCAAGGAGATGAGAGGGGAGGGAGTTTGTGCCATATTTCGACTTTGGCACTCAAGAATTTGCCCAAGAGAGGTATACTGCTCATTTGGGTTTTTTTTTCTCTCTTTGGTCCAATGTGGTAGGTTCTTTTGGCATTTTTTTCTCTGCTCACTTTTCCCTTTTTGCATTTTTCTTTCTTTTCCTCTACCAAAGCCTCTCTTCCCCTAAACCATTTCTCTTTTCTCCCCCTCTGCCACCACACTCTTCTAGTTCTCTGCCAATTTGGACTGCTCCTCTTAACACCTTACTTGTGTTGGCCGAATCTCCCCTTTTTCTTTTCATCCTTCTCCTTTCATTTCTTTTTGTTGATTCTTTCCTTTCCCTTATAGCTGACTGCTTTCCCTTCTCTATTGTTCTGGATATCATTCTTTATTTGCCGATAGTCGTTCACTTCGTAGAGGATACTATTCTTATGTTATTGGTAAGTGAAGATAGTTTTAACATCCTGAATTTATAGGCTTGTGCATTTTGTGTAGTGTAGGCTTAAAATATTAATTTAAGGATTTGAGGTGCAAATGGGCCTCAGGTTTGGGCTGAGGCTTTGATTAAATATTTTGTATAGACACTCTAGGGGCTTAATTTAAAGTTGTAGTAGATTAATTGACATATTGGGCTTGTGGCCCAACAACTAGGGCCACAGTAAAGGTGAGCTATAAGTGGCGTCACTGGTGCAAGAGGAGGGCCCAAATTGTGGTTGCTTGAAGCCCAAGTTATAGGGCTAAATTTTGGTACTTAATTGAGTAAGGGGGACGGCACAAGGCTATTTTTTTAGGAATTTTATTATATTTATTCTATGTGGATAATAAGCAGATAAAGGCTATTGTTTAGGGATTTAGTCTTTAAGGATAATAAGCAGATAAAGGCTATTTTTGAGGAGATAACGGATTAAGATAAGGGAAAAGGGATAAGAGCTATGATGTGTGGCAGTGTTGTCTGAAAATCAATATCTGCTAAAGGGAGGAATCGGTTTTCTATATAAAGAGGGGGTGTGCCAAAATTTTGAAGCCTCTCTTTTCTCATCTTCTTCCTCTCAAAAGCCGAAAACCACCATCTGCTTCACCCTTCCTTCCTCTCTAAAATTTCCTGGTTAGCCGAATCTTTTAACCTCTATTGTTATTCTTCTTCTAATCCCTACAAGCCGAAATCACATCTCTATTATTCTATTCTTCTCCTTAATATTCATTGGTCGAATCTCTCTTAGCTATCTCTTCAATTCTTAAATCTTCTAAAAGCCAAAATTCTTAGATCTCACCTCCTGAAGTTACCGAATTTTCCTCAGTGGAGACTACTTGTGCCGAATCTTGAAGGAAGCAATGGGTAAGTGTTGATTTCGAGTTTCCAAATCTTTTTCGATTTATCAAAGACCCTAGTCGAATGGCTATTTAGAAACTAATCCCTTATGTTCTCTTATTTTCGACATTCCGGGATCTGAAGTAGGGCCAATCGCATAGATGTCTAAGATATAGTTCGATAACACTCGAATCATGTTACCTCCGGATTTTAAGGTATGGAGATTTACTAATTCTTTTACGTGCAAAATTTGGGTATTTATTAACCCTTGGCCGATTATAGGAGAAGCCCTATGTTCACATCTTTCCAGCTTTTTGAGCAAAGTAGTAGATCGGTTTAGCAAGGGCATTGATACTAATCAGGTGTGTAACCTTTCTCACTGTTAGATTGTTTGCTATTATATATATATTTGTATAAATCTACTATACTCTGCTAAATGCCAAAATCCCGGCATAATAAGTGAAAACTCTTTAAGGGTAACGGCTAACCACAGGTTAGTGACTTTTGTCCTATTTCGGTGATTATTCCTGTTAAAACGATATGCTTTGTATGACGATCTCACTGTATGCCTGGTGTTGGGAAATTAATGAAAGGGGAAGTGATCTGTTCTAGTGGCTTATGCCATTTCAGCCTAGTGACTCTATCACAACTTTGTTTCTGGTGGCTTATGCCATTTCAGCCTGGTGACTCTGTCACAACTCTAACGATCGCAGACTAATCTATGAGATGACGCCATCGATGGTGTGTAGCGATGTGGGTTGATTGTAGAAATCCCCAATGATGTATATCGGTAAGGGTGGCGTGTAGCGGATGGAAATCTAGGATTTGGGTTGGGCTTGCATATATTTTTGGTTATGTATATATATATATATAATAATCTATTATTACATTTACGTGAAATGAGGCCCAAGTCTAATGGTGCAAGAGTGTTGCACCCTGAGTCTCGTGACTCAACCAATTATTTTAACAATTTTAGGTAGCACCTAGTGCAATAGACCGGGCTAGAGAGGAGCGCAAGGTGGCCATGCAAAAAATCATTTGGATTGGGGGAAAAGACTCTAGATTACTATTTTATATTTTTAATTAATGGGTTTTAAATTTCGTTGTAATAAGGCTATGGGCCACTCGACTATTACTTATTTTTTGGGTTTGTGTTGGGCTTTGATTACTGGGCTTTTACAATTTATGTTTAAATTAAGTTAAGGCGTGTATAAGGTTTCAGTTTTTGTTTAAAATTCATTACGGCATTTTATAACTTTATATTTTATACGAATTAATAAATTATTAAGTTTTTCAGTATAAATGTTTAAAACTGTTAACTGTTTTCCAAAATGCAACATGTTTTACAACATCTCTTTAGTGACATACCAGATCCGGTTGTAGTGTTTGGGACGGGTTTGAGGTGTTACAAGTTGGTATCAGAGCCCGATTCAAAACTCAGCTTTGGGGTTTTTGAGCTCAAAACGTTTTCTAAATATGGATTTTGAAGCATCCATGTTGTTTTTTTTTAATGATAATAGGTTTGTTAGCTCAGCATGGCACCTGTGTCTTCTGCCCAAGTCCGCCAGGTAAGTATTCTGAACCATTGTATGATGTATGTGGGCCTGATGGGCTTATGGGACGTAGATTATTTTAGCTAGAATCTGATGGACCTTAGGCTTATCTTAAACTACTTCTTAAATCTCATAAGACTTAAACTCACTAAACAAACCCATGAACGAGTCGCAACACTAGGGTGTGGCAACAGACATACGCATGTCTAGGATTGGGTCCGGAAGAGCCTGGTACTTAAGCAGTCCTAGTGACTCACCTCCTCTTCGCTGGAACCTTACCTGGTGTGTAGTGACCATTCACCCTAATCATGAGGACTTGTTGACAGGCTAAACCCTATAATTAAAACCCGAAAGGGACCAGCCACCTTGTTTTTACAAAATTACTAAAATACTCTTATTTTGGAAAAAAAAACTCACACAACATGACAACAACCAAAAACACCTGAACACTACTATATTTCTTCTAAAATCAAATTCTCCAAGATACTCTCTTAGTTTTGTAAAATTTTGAAAACACCCTTGATTTGTAAAAATTACCAAACTACCCCTGATGTGCAAAATGACCAAAATACCCTCAGATTTCAAAATGATCGAAATACCCCTGGATGTTAAATTTATCGAAATACCCCTAGATTGCAAAATTACCAAAATACCCTTTATTTTGCAAAATCGCCAGAAACCATATTTTGGAAAATTACAAAAATACCCCTATAGGTTAAAATTACGAAAATACCTCTAGGTAGTGAAATGACGAAAATACCCCTAGGTAATGAACGTAAGTTTGTGAATGTATGAGATTCTCTGAATTAGGGTAGTAGACTTGAGAACTGAACTGATAGATAGAATCTAAAATCGAAAGAACCACTATCAACCTGGTTTTTCATAAAATTGTTCGTGGTTAATCAGTGGAAAGAGTTAATAATGCATAAAATTTCTAATCAAATAAACACAAGTCGAAAGAATGAGCCCAATGGGTCGAGGACATCCACCACGTTGTCGCGGTAGGGGTAGAATGACTGTGTCAGAACCAGTAGGATCTTGCCACGGATCTGGGAGTGAGATACCGGCCCACTATTTGCTGAGGTGGAATTTCGAGGACTAGACAAAGTGAGAGGATGTGGTGTCCCGGTGCATCGGAAGGTTCTAGAGAGTGGCTGAGGCTGGTATGGGCACAAGAGCCCAGAAATCTGTGCCGGAGGGATTTAGGAATAATGGGGCAAAAGTATTTAGGGAGTCCCTGGTATAGCCCCAAGTTCCACTGAATATTGGTTGGAGGCAGTTGAACGTATAATGGATGACCTAGACTTCGCGGTGGAGGAAAAGTTGAAGGGGGTCATGTCTCTTCTATGAGACGAGGCCTATCAGTGGTGGCTCATGGGGAAAGAGGGTACTCCCGCAGACCAGATTGACTGGGACTTTTTAAGGAGTCATTTTAGGTGAAGTATGTTGGGGCCAGCTATATGGATGCACAAAGGAAGGCATTCCTAAACTTGGTGCAGGGAAGTAAGTCTGTGGCTGAATATGAGGCAAAGTTTCTATGCTTGAGCCGCTACGCTCGAGGAATGGTAGCAACGGAGTATGAACGATGTGTTTGGTTCGAGGACAGGCTGCGGAATGAGTTAAGGGTTCTAATAGCACCGCAGCGAGAGAGAGTTTTTACCATTTTGGTGGATAAGGTTAAGATAGCAGAGGAGGTGAAACGGGCTAAAAGACCAGAAAGGGATAAGGATTGGGGTGAGAATAAGAGAAGTTTTGGGCCATCGGGAGCATCTGGGAATCTTCAGAAAAGGCTTAGGGCTAATGGGCCAGCTCGTGCTCTGACATCTACTGCAGGGAATCAAGATCGATCATGTAACTGGTGCAGAAAAGTGCATTCTGGGGAATGCAGAAGGAGAATCAATGGATGCTTCAGGTGTGGATCCACAGAGCATTTGATTAAGGACTGTCCACAAGTGGATCAGGTATAGCCAATGGGCCGAAGTTCTGATCAGACTAGGAGAGGTGGTCAGCCTAGACCAAGGGGTCGTGGTCAAGCCAGATGTGGCAGTGGCACAAGAGGTGGTTGTGAAGCACCAGGTGGAGGTGCAGGTTATGTTGAGGCAAGGCAGCCAGCTTTCGTCTATGCAGCACATCGCCAAGGGGACGAAGACACACCAGATGCGAATAATGGTGCATACCCTACCATAATATACTAAGTGTTTATTTTGGCTTTAGAATTAGAGTGCGCAGCGAAAGTCTAGTGGTGAGACTTAGGTAGTAAGATTACTAGTTAATTTCGAGGACGAAATTTATTTTAAGGGGGTAGAACTGTAACATCCTGAATTTATGGGCTTGTGCATTTTGTGTAGTGTAGGCTTAAAATATTAATTTAAGGATTTGAGGTGCAAATGGGCTTCAGGTTTGGGCTGAGGCTTTGATTAAATATTTTGTATAGACACTCTAGGGGCTTAAATTAAAGTTGTAGTAGATTAATTGACATATTGGACTTGTGGCCCAACAAGTAGGGGCACAGTAAAGGTGAGCTATAAGTGGCGTCACTAGTGTAGGAGGAGGGCCCAAATTGTGGTTACTTGAAGCCTAAGTTATAGGGCTAAATTTCGGCACTTAATTGAGTAAGGGGGGACGGCACAAGGCTATTTTTTTGGGGAATTTTATTATATTTATTCTATGTGGATAATAAGCAGATAAAGGCTATTTTTGAGGAGATAACAGATTAAGATAAAGGAAAAGGGATAAGAGCTATCATGTGTGGCAGTGTTGGCTGAAAAATCAATCTCCGCTAAAGGGAGGAAACGGTTTTCTATAAAAAGAGGGGGTGTGCCAAAATTTTGAAGCCTCTCTTTTCTCATCTTCTTCCTCTCAAAAGCCAAAAACCACCATCTGCTTCACCCTTCCTTCCTCTCTAAAATTTCCTTGTTGGCCGAATCTTTTAACCCTATTGTTATTCTTCTTCTAATCCCTAAAAGCCGAAATCACATCTCTATTATTCTATTCTTCTCCTTAATATTCATTGGCCGAATCTCTCTTAGCCATCTCTTCAATTCTTAAATCTTCTAAAAGCCGAAATTCTTAGATCTCACCTCTTGAAGTTACCGAATTTTTTTTAGTAGATACTACTTGTGCCAAATCTTGAAGGAAGCAATGGGTAAGTGTTGATTTTGAGTTTCCAAATCTTTTTCGGCTTTTCAAAGACCCTAGCCAAATGGCTATTTAGAAACTAATCCCTTATGTTCTCTTATTTTCGGCATTTTGGGATCTGAAGTAGGGCCAATCGTATAGATCTCCAAGATATAGTTTGATAACACTCGAATCGTGTTACCTCCTGGATTTTAAGGTATGGAGATTTACTAATTCTTTTACGTACAAAATTCGGGTATTTATTAACCCTTTGTCGATTATAGGAGAGGCCCTATTTTCACATCTTTCTGGCTTTTTGAGCAAAGTAGTAGATCGGTTTAGCAAGGGTATTGATACTAATCAGGTGTGTAACCTTTCTCACTGTTAGATTGTTTGCTATTATATATATATTTGTATAAATCTGCTATACTCTGCTAAATGTATAAATCTGGCTTTTTTTTTACTGGGTTTTTAAAATTTATGTTTAAATTAAGTTAAGGCATGTATAAGATTTCGATTTTTGTTTAAAATTCATTACGGCATTTTATAACTTTATATTTTATACGAATTAATAAATTATTAAGTTTTCCGGTATAAATGTTTAAACCTGATAACTATTTTCCAAAATGCGACATGTTTTACAACATCTCTTTAGTGACATACCAGAGCCGGTTGTAGTGTTTTGGTCGGGTTTGGAGTATTACAATAGTATAATGTTATCTTGTTGCTGATCGATTAAGTGCTTACCGATTTTCGATTTGTGCCTGGGAACATGTCGAAAGGTAGAAGGTTTATAATCAACGGTTGGATAGGCGAAACTTCCCTCTTTACTCAATCAAAGGTTTTAAAGGTGTGGGCGATTTTCTCAACAAACAGAAACAAGGTGTGTAAACACTGCCTAAAACGTGAATCTGCAAAAGCCAAAAAAATGACCGATATACCCCCATAGGGTAAAATGATCGATATACCCCTCATAGGGTAAAATGACTGAAATATCCCTATAGGGTAAAATGATCGATATACCCCCATAGGTTAAAATGACTGATTTACCCCCATAAGGTAAAATGACCGAAATACCCCCATAGGCTAAAATAACTGAAATACCCACATAGGGTATAATGACTGAAATACCCCTATAGGGTAAAATGACAGAAATGCCCCATAGGGTAAAATGACCGATATACCCCATAGGGTAAAATGATCGAAATACCCCTAAAGGGTAAAATGATTGTTATACCCCTAGGATATGAAATGACTGTTATGGCCTTATGTTATGTATGACTGATTTCCTCTATGATATGTATGACTATGATTGAGCATGACATTTTGCATACACGTATGATATTATGTCACGACATATTGCATGGGGATGGGTTGTTATATTTAAAGGATGTGTACTATACTGATAAGGTCGCACGGGTTGCCCAAGACGACTGTGGACCTACTGATGGCTTTGAGCCGTTCATGTTAGTGGTAAGCACAGGTTGCCTAAGATGACTGTGGACCTACTGACGGATATATGCCATTTATTTTACTGGCAGCTTTGCTGCAATACTGTTTAGTGCCGCAATCAGTGCTAATCTTGGTGTGTCTGGCTGGGTGGGTCGATTTTATCCTCACATGGTGTGTTTGGCTGGACGGAGTGGTGTGTAGAGGCCAGATTGGGTAGGATTTCTAACTGCATATCTACACTAATTAATGATACGTACTGTTACTGCATCGATTAATGATATTACATATTGTTCACTGCATGACTTAAATCTGTTACTGTTATGGGCCAAGGCCCCACTAATACTATTACTAAAATTGGGCTAAGGACCTACTAATTACTGGCATTGTGATGGGCTCAAGCCCAATCGTTTACTGTTACAGGAAAGGGCTTAGGCCCACACTGAACTGGACTGTTATTGTAATGGGCTCAGGCCCAAATTGCATTCATCTATTGTTTAATTGACTATTTGCTTGTTAAGAGATTACACACTGAGTTTTCGTAAACTCACCTCTCTGTTTAACTGTACAGGTAATCCCCCGTCATAGGTGGGTTGGTGCTGCGAGGGACTTGATGATGACCACACAATCGCATCATCTTTCATTTTTAGCTTATGATTTATAAGTAACTAAGTTTGGGTATTTTTTTGTGATAAGGCCTTTTTAAAGTTATAAACTTTAAATTGTGGTTTTATTTATTTAGTTTGATATAAACTGCTAGTTATAGAAAAAAACGGGTTTTCAAAAGGTAACTATTTTCAAAGATACCACGTTTTCGCAATATTTCCTAAAAAACTTCCGCAATAAATGAGATTTTGAAAATTAATAACGTTTTAAAAGTGATTACCCTTTAATGATGCATGCTTTGGAAATGAACAAGCCGTTTTGGAATCACCGTTTAATAACAAAATGATTAATTGATTTTGAGGATTTCAATGACAACAAGTTTACGCTAAACACTTTAATGTGACACCACCAGATTCAGCCATAACGTCTAGGCCAGGTTTGGGGTGTTACAAAAAAGGTTAAGGGCCTCTTTGATGAGCGTTTACCTCTAGTGCAGTGTGCTTAGCTTTATTTTTTCTCACGCTACAGTATCTAATCTCACCGCCACCGTTGTTTTCACACTAACCATAGGTAAATGCACTGCTCATCCAAAGAGGATCTAAGTCTAAAAAAGAAAGGAGCATTGCACTCCAAGTTGCTTGTAACACCCCAAACCCAGTCTATGCATTTAAGACCAGATTTGGTATGTCACACAAAACGAACATGCATCTAGTCATCTAATGATTTAAGAAAATAGATCCTCAAAACTATTTTGGAAATGGAGTTTATTAAAAACCGAGGTTAATTTAAAATATATGATTTAAGACATAAGAATTTATAAATTGAAACTTAGAAAATAATTGGTTTAAATTTTACGAGCAGTCTAAAAGAGCTCAAAAGAAATTTGAAAACAAAATTCTTAAAGGAATTCTTATAGAAAAATTTCTTAAATAATGATTTTTAAGAAAAACCCCTTTTTCTTTTGCACTTAAATTTGAGGAAAACAATTGATTTTATTTTAAAATTTAAATAAATCCACTTAAGTACCTAAACATAATTAAAATCCATCCACGAGTAAAACATCCATAAAAATAATACCAAAGGCCTTATTACAACACCATTGAAATAGAAATTAAATAAAAATACTTAAAAGAAGTTCAAAGTTCATATAAACCATCATTCATAATATGGCTTCCACAAAGTCATCCCCTACCAAGCCTCCATTCTTGATTATTACCGAGAAGGGTAAAGAAAACGGGGTGAGTTACTTAGAACTCAGTGTGTAACCCACTTACTATAGTCCACTGGGCCAAAACCATTTAAGCATGTATTTGGGTCGGAGCCCATATACAAATATAACAATTTAACAAGTATAGCATGCATGTGATATGCAATTCCCAAACCAAACCTAGTAATCCATCCGCTACACACCACCCGTACCAACCAGCACACCTGTGGGGATCATCAGTCAACCCACCTCACCAACACACCAATCGCAGTTATTAAGCCATTTATAACAATAATTTACAGGCCAGTGGCCATTTATAATAGCAGGCATTTAGCCATATATCAAATTGGGCATGAAGCCATATATCAAACTGGGCACGAGGCCATATATCAAACTGGACACGAGGCTACCAAAATTTTGTAGCAAAGCTACCAGAAATTCTCTTCTTCAAATATCCCAACCCATGCAATCATGTAAACAACATGCATAATAATTCATACATATAATAATTTCAACATAAGGCCCATACAAGAATTATTACAATCTGGTCCATATTACAAATTGGCCCAATTCACAATTTAGCCCATTTCACATCTCATATCACACTTGGCAAATTTTATCAAATAACTCATATGGCCCATTTATCACATGTGGCCCAAAATATCACTTTTCATCATTTTAGCCCATTAAGGACGATTTTGAAATTTTCACGATTTTAATATCGATTTCATGTTCTTAACACTAAAGTATTTATTATACCATATTTTTCCAATTTCACCAACTTTACGATTTTTAATCCAATGCTTAATAACGGTATAGTCATCTAACCCATGAGATACAGTGTGAGGTTACACACCTGATTGCGGTGAGAACTATACTTCCCTAATTGTCGATACCTAAATACGTATCACGTTCGATTAGAACACTAATACTTAAAATAAATCTATGCTAAAGATAACCGATCTAGATCTTTACCCTCGAAATCTCGAACAACTACAATTTGATGGTTCTCCCCGGTTGATGGTTCACATCCCAGTGGAAAATCTCGGACAGTTAAAGGCTCCAAACTATGAACAACTTCAAATAATTGGTTCTCCCCGGATGAGGGTCCCCAACCTTTGTGGAAAGTCTCGGATTGCCGAAATAGCCCTTCGCTTGAATCTAGAGGGAATAGCGAATCCGCCCCTCTTCTGAACACTATTTACCACCCTTTTTGACCCTATCTTGTTTGCCTCCATTGACAAAAGAATATTAGTCCAACTAATATTTCGGAAATTAAGATTAATGGTTTTAAGGGCGAAATCAGCTTACCACAAAACCTTTACATTCAAGGGATGAAAATCAAGCGATAACGTCCCTAATATAAAATCGATTAGTAACTCCATCTTTAATGAAATAACGAGTAGTATGAAAGTCCTTGATAGAAACCCTTACCTTAACACTTTGGATCGAATTCTAGCGATTCACGATGATTACGAGCACTTCCAAGTTTCGGCCTTCTCTATAACACTATAAAGATGAAAAATAATTGTCTAAGAGAAAGAGATAGAGGATGCTATTTTTGGTCAAAAGACCCTCCCAAACCAAAATGTATATTCAACTAAAGAAAAAGGAGAGAATAAATAATCGAATAGGGTTCTTACCGATTGATTAAAATGAAAGTTGAAAGAATGATTGATAAGAAAATATATGTAAAAAGGGAGATTCAGCTATGAAGAAAAATTGAAGAAAATGGTGTTAGCACCATTCGGCCATGAGGGAAGAAGGAAGGGAGAAAATGTTGAATGGATTTTGTAAGAAGAAAAAGATGAAATGGCCTTCAAGTTTTGGTGTTTTCGGCACTATGGGAAAAAGACTTGAGAGGTTTAGGCAAAATAAAACCAAATGGTCAAAATGAAGTGACCAAAAGAAGAAAAACAAAGATGTTCACCAATGCCCCGGAGTGCATTCGGCTATGAGAGAAAAGATGAAAAGAAAAAGTGTTTTGGGAGAAACAAAAATGACCAAAATGAAAAGCGCACAACAACACCTATCCTTACCCAAAAGCCTTCAAAAAATTTGGCCACCCCCTTAGTCCCTAAAACCGTCCAAGTTCATGGACAAAGTTTGGCCATTCCAAACTTTCCAAAACACACCCCTTAAAAAGTGCCTTGTGTTCCCCCTACATACCATAAGTTCATGACTCCTTTCCCTATCTTCAATTCTTACCTTAAGCCATTAGCCACCTTGCCATAAAAAAATAAAGTCCAACCTACCAAAAATAATGCTTGGTCGACACATGCTAGAAGAGTGCAAAAATTAAAGTCACAAAATGCATACCATGGGATTCGAACCTCTTCCCTCAAGCAACACTCATGGCGCCAACTCCACTTTACTACTAGCTCATATTATGCTAACTTTTGTCACTTAATTTCCTTAAACATCAAGGTTACTGGTTCCACTTCAATAAAATACTCATTACTAAAATTTATTCTAATTCTGAATAAATCCCGAGCCTTCTCAAGACTATATTAAACACAAGAATTGAATCATTCACAAGCTAAGCACCAAAATTTATGCAACATATCGATTCTAATTTTTAGGATGTTACAATTCTACCCCCCTTAAAGAAAATTTCGTCCTCGAAATTTACTTGGTTAAAAGAGGTGAGGATATTGTTGCCGAATTGCGTCCTCAGGCTCCCACATAGCTTCCTCCGCTCCGTGATTATGCCATAGAATCTTAACCAACGGCACAGACTTCTTCCTTAACACCTTAACATCTCGATCTAAAATTTTCACCGGTTCCTCCTCGAAAGACAAGCCTGGCCTTATCTCAACTTCTTCTATCGGTACTATGTGAGACAGATCCGATCTATAACGCCTCAGCATAGAAACATGGAAGACACTATGAATTTGACTTAACTCCGGAGGTAATTCAAGCTGATAGGCCACTGGTCCTACACGCTTCAACACATGGTACGGTCTAATGAACCTAGGGCTCAACTTTCCCTTACTTCCAAATCTGAAAATCTTCTTCCAAGGTGAGACTTTCAGAAAGACCTAATCTCCCTCCGCAAACTCAATATCCTTACGCTTCAGATCTGCATACAACTTTTGTCTATCCGAAGCTTCCTTTAATCGCGCTCGAATCACCTTTACCTTTTCCTCCGTCTCAGATATCAATTCAGGACCCAATAACTGTCGTTCCCCCAATTCAGTCCAACAAGTAGGGGTACGACACCTATGCCCATATAACACTTCATAGGGTGCCATTTGGATACTAGATTGGTAACTGTTATTATACGCGAACTCTACCAACGGTAGAAAATCTTCCCAACTACTTCTGAACTCAATCACACAACCTCTTAGCATGTCTTCCAAAATCTGGATTACTCTTTTCGACTGACCATCTGACTGAGGATGAAAAGCCGTACTGAAATTTAACTTTGTTTCCAAAGCCTCATGCAAAGCTTTTAAAAATCGTGATGTAAACCTAGGGTCCCTGTCTGATATAATAGACACTGGTACCCCATGCAACCTTACAATCTCTGATACATACAACTTAGCCAACTGCTGCAGTGAGTAATCTGTACGAACTGGTAGAAAATGGGCAGTCTTCGTCAATCGATCCACTATCACCCAGACGAAATCTTTCTTGGTAGGTGTTAAGGGTATCCCACTAACAAAGTCCATCGTTATCCGCTCCCATTTCCATAAAGGAATCTTTATCGATTGCAATAAACCCAACGGTAATTGATGTTCCACCTTCACTTGTTGACAAGTCAAACACTTACCCACGAAATCAGTAACATCTCACTTTAACCTTGGCTACCAATACTGTTCACGGAGGTCTCGATACATCTTATTTCCTCCGGGATGCATAGCATAAGGGCTATTATGCACCTATCGCAGAATCATTTGTCTCAATTTTGAATCCATGGGCATACAAACTCTTCTGCGAAAGCACATCACTCCATCCTTATTCATCCTAAAATCCCATATTACACCACTTTCAACTTGTTGTATTAATGGACCCAATTTTTCATCTGTTAACTGCTTCTCCTTGATCTATTATAACCACAGAGGCTTCACCTGAAGTTTCGCTAGCAGACTGCCATCTTCATATAAACTAGATGAGCAAACATTGCTCTTAACTCTGATACTACCTTACGACTGAACGCGTCTGCCACCACGTTAGCCTTTCTAGGATGATACTCGATTAAGAAGTCATAATCCTTTAACAGCTCCACCCACCTTCGCTGTCTCAAGTTCAACTCCTTTTGGGCAAGGAGGTACTTAAGACTCTTATGATCCGTATAAATGATAGACTTCTCACCGTAGAGATAGTGCCTCCAAATCTTTAAAGCAAACACCACCGCACCCAATTTCAAGTCATGAGTAGGATAGTTGACTTCGTGCGGCCTTAATTAACAAGAAGCATAAGCCACCACTTTACCTTCTTGCATCAACACACATCCTAAACCCGTATGTAAAGCATCGCAATAAACGATAAACTCTTTTCCAGCCTCAAGTTGAATCAGTACTGGCACTTCCGTCAAAATCTTCTTTAGTTTCTCAAAACTCTCTTGCTGTTTATCTGCCCATACAAACGATACTCCCTTTTGCAACAGCTTAGTTAGGGGTGCAGCAATCAACGAAAACCCCTCAACAAAGCATCTATAATAGCCAGCCAAACCTAAGAAACTCCAAATCTCAGCCACTGACTTCAGTGGTTTCCAATCCAACACCGCCTCTACCTTGCGAGGATCAACTCTGATTCCTTCGGCTGACACAACATGCCTCAAGAAAGTCACTTCTTTCAGCCAAAATTCATACTTACTGAATTTGGCATAAAGTTACTTGTCTCGTAGTATTTGCAATACTATGCGCAAATGTGAGTCATGCTCTTCTTCATTCCTCGAATATACCAAGATATCATCTATGAACACTACCACGAACTGGTCTAGATAGGGTTGAAAGACTCGGTTCATCATGTCCATAAATGCAGCTGGTGCATTGGTCAAACCAAACGGCATCACTAAAAACTCATAATGTCCATAAAGAGTTCGGAATGCCGTCTTATGAATATCTGCCTCGTTAACCTTGAGTTGGTGATAACCCAATCTCAAACCTATCTTAGAGAAAGCTGAAGCTCTTCTCAACTGATCAAATAGATCTTCTATTCTCGGTAATGGATATCTATTCTTGATCGTCAATTTATTCAACTGCCTATAATCGATGCACATAAGCATTGACCCATCCTTCTTCTTGACGAACAAAACTGGTGCTCCCCACGGAGACACACTTGGTCGAATAAATCCTCGATCCAATAATTCTTGAATTTGAGCTTCAAGCTCCGCTAACTCCTTCGGCGCCATTCTATAAGGAGCAATAGACACTGGAGCCGTTCTAGGTATAAGCTCAATGCCAAATTCTACTTTTCGATCTGGAGGTAGACCCGAAAGTTTTTCGGGAAAGACATCTGGAAATTCTTTCACCGTTCCCACACCTTCCACCTATAATTCCTTAGCATCCAAAGCACTAATGAAGGCTAGGAACGCTCCATACCCTTTTCACACCAACTTTTCTGCCTTTAAAGCAGATACCACATTTGCTAAATAGTTTCTCCGTTCGCCTATCATCAACACTTCTTTATCTTCCAAAATCCTTACTGACATCCGCTTTGCAGCACAATCCAATTGCGCCCGGTGCTTCACCAACCAATCCATGCCCAAAATAAGATCGAACTCGTCGAAAGGTAGTTCTATCAAACCCGCCAAAAATATTTTTCTTTGAATTTCTAAAGGCACGTCTCTATACAATTTATTCACGATCACAGACTGTCCTAAAGGACTAATTACCATCATCTCTCTATCGGCAATCTCAGATTTAATATTCAGATTTTTAGATATGACACTAGCAACATACGAGTGGGTAGACCCGATATTTATCAAAGCAGTAACAGGTATATCAAAGATGAAGAACATACCAGTTATCACATCAGGTGCATCGCCATCCTCCCGATGCCTGATCGCATAGACCAACCCCGACTGTCTCGCCTCTGCATTACCTCTAAAGCCATTACCTTGACCCGGTGCACCTTGACCACGTCCAACACCATTACCGCCACGACCTGGTCCACGGCCTCTCGGTGGCTGCTGAGTGCCTCTGACTGGCTGCGCATCAGGGTTACGAGCTTCTTGAGTTGGAGCAGTCCGTCGACAGTAATTCCTAAACTGGTGGTCCTTAGAACCACATTTAAAACAGCCACCGGTTCTCTTCCAGCATTCCCTGGGTGTCGTTTCCCACAGTCAGCACATTCTTGAATTTGATTGGTAGCCACAGGTGCTCTAGGTTGAGTTGGCTCATCATTCCGATGCCTCTTTTGGAACTTTTTAGCGGAACCCGAGTACTTAAAGTCCCTCTTGCCTCTGACTCTTTCCCAATTCTAGCGTTCTGAGTTCTTAGCCTCTTCAGTGATCTTGGCTTTCTCCATAAGTGTGGCAAAAGTCCTTTCTTATTGCGGGGCTATCAGAACCCGCAACTTATCATTCAGCCCATCCTCAAAGCGTACACAGCGCTCATGGTCAGTTGGCACTATTGTTCGACATACTTTTCTTGAAAAGTAGCTTTGAAGAAATACCAAGTAACACGCTTAGCCTGGGTGCATGCTCCTCTCAGTTTCTGCTCGGTGGTGCACTCCAAATCATCCATGATTCACTCCACTGCCTCGAGCTAATACTCCGCTACATTCGGTGCTACACTGGAGACACCCCTAAAAACCTCGGTACCACTTGATTTAAGTCATTCTGATATTGATCCACGAGTTGCTGGCCCAGTTCTACCCCCAGCAACCCTTTTTAGGACTCGCAACATTGCTTGGGTCAAAGCAATGTCCTCTCTCATATGGTCATGGGATCTATTTTCTGACACAGGTGATGCCGATGCATCCATTTCTGGCATATGTCCCGATGCCTGAGACACGGCTCTAGTACCTCAGCCTCTACCACGGCCACGTCTACCATGTCCACGTCCTCTAGCGCTCATATTGAATAATTCGGTTTAATCTGATTACAAGCTTTATGAATCAGAATACTATTTTAGTGTTTATTAACGATATTTTATGAGATATAAGAGATAGAGTTATTTTCGCAATCACATCCTATAGTCTCAATCTCTACAGTTTCAACACCTAAAACTAGAAGTTCTAGAGTGTTCCTATTATCATGTCACAATAATAATCATTCAATATGCGAATACTTACTTGGCTTGGTGCCGGATGCTCGTGGTGCCATACTACCTTTAAAATATAAATTCTATAAATTCAGAATAGTTTTAGACAAAAATTGTTGTTGAACACAAACCGCAGCCAAGTTTTGAAAGTGGGATCTGATACCAAAAAATGTAGCACCTCAAACCCGATCTATGCATTTAAGACCAGATTTGCTATGTCACACAAAACGAACATCTAGTCATCTAATGATTTAAGAAAACAGATCCTCAAAACTATTTTGGAAATGGAGTTTATTAAAAACCGAGGTTAATTTAAAATATATGATTTAAGACATAAAAATTTATAAATTGAAACTTAGAAAATAATTGGTTTAAATTTTACGAGCAGTCTAAAAGAGCTCAAAAGAAATTTGAAAACAAAATTCTTAAAGGAATTCTTATAGAAAAATTTACAAAATAATGATTTTTAAGAAAAACCCCGTTTTCTTTTGCACTTAAATTTGAGGAAAACATTTGATTTTATTTTAAAATTTAAATAAACCCACTTAAGTACCTAAACATAATTAAAATCCATCCACGAGTAAAACATCCATAAAAATAATACCAAAGGCCTTATTACAACACCATTGAAATAGAAATTAAATAAAAATACTTAAAAGAAGTTCAAAGTTCATATAAACCATCATTCGTAGTATGGCTTCCACAAAGTCATCCCCGGCCCAAGCCTCCATTACTGATTATTACCTGAGAAGGGTAAAGAAAACGGGGTGAGTTACTTAGAACTCAGTGTGTAACCCACTTACTATAGTCCATTGGGCCAAAACCATTTAAGCATGTATTTGGGCCGGAGCCCATATACAAATATAATGATTTAACATGTATAGCATGCATGTGATATGAAATTCCCAAACCAAACCTAGTAATTCATCCGCTACACACCACCCGTACCAACCGACACACCTGTGGGGATCATCAGTCAACCCACCCCGGCAACACACCAATCACAGGCATTAAGTCATTTATAACAATAATTCAGAGGCCAGTGGCCATTTATAATCGCAGGCATTTAGCCATATATCAAATTGGGCACGAAGCCATATATCAAACTAGGCACGAGGCCATATATCAAACTGGGTACAAGGCCATCAAAATTTTGTAGCAAAGCTACCAGAACTTCTCTTCGTCAAATATCCCAACCCATGCAATCATGTAAACAACATGCATAATAATTCATACATATAATAATTTCAACATAAGGCCCATACAAGAATTATTACAGTCTGGTCCATATTACAAATTGGCCCATTTCACAATTTGGCCCATTTCACATCTCATATCACATTTGGCAAATTTTATCAAATAACTCATATGGCCCATTTATCACATGTGGCCCAAAATATCACTTTTCATCATTTTATCCCATTAAGGGCGAATTCAGAATTTTTACGATTTTAATACCGATTTCATGTTCTTAACACTAAAGTATTTATTATACCATATTTTTCCAATTTCACCAACTTTGCGATTTTTAATCCAATGCTTAATAACGGTATGGTCATCTAACCCATGAGATATAGTGTGAGATTACACACCTGATTACGATGAGAACTATACTTTCTCGATCGTCGATACCTAAATACGTATCACGTTCGATTAGAACACTAATACTTAAAATAAATATATTCTAAAGATAAGCGATCTAGATCTTTACCCTCGGAATCTCGAACAACTACCATTTGATGGTTCTCCCCGGTTAACGGTTCACAACCCTGTGGAAAATCTCAAATAGTTAAAGGCTCCGAACTACAAACAACTTCAAATAATTGGTTCTCCCCAGATGAGGGTCCACAACCCGGTGGAAAGTCTCGGATTGCCGAAACAGCCCTTCACTTGAATCTAGATGGAATAGCGAATCCGTCCCTCTTCGAACACTATTCACCACCCTTTTTGACCCTATCTTATTTTCCTCCATTGACAAAAGAATATTAGTCCAACTAATATTCTAGAAATTAAGACTAATGGTTTTAAGGGCGAAATTGGCTTACCACGAAACCTTTACGTTCAAGGGATGAAAATCGAGCGATAACGTCCCTAAGACAAAATCAATTAGTAACTCCATCTTTGATGAAATAATGAGTAGTATGGAAGTCCTTGATAGAAACCCTTACCTTAACACTTTGGATCGAATCCTAGCGATTCACGATGATTACGAGCACTTCCAAGTTTGGCCTTCTCTATAACACTATAAAGATGAAAAATAATTGTCTAAGAGAAAGAGATAGAGGATGCTATTTTCAGTCAAAAGATCCTCCCAAACCAAAATGTATATTCGACTAAAGAAAAAGGAGAGAATAAATAATCGAATAGGATTCTAACCTATTGATTAAAATGAAAGTTGAAAGAATGATTGATAAGAAAATATATGTAAAAAGGGAGATTCGGCTATGAAGAAAAATTGAAGAAAATGGTGTTAGCACCATTCGGCCATGAGGGAAAAAGGAAGGGAGAAAATGTTGAATGGATTTTGTAAGAAGAAAAAGATGAAATGGCCTTCAAGTTTTGGTGTTTTCGGCACTATGGGAAAAAGACTTGAGAGGTTTAGGCAAAATAAAACCAAATGGTCAAAATGAAGTGACCAAAAAAAGAAAAACAAAGATGTTCACCAATGCCCCAAAGTGCATTCGGCTATGAGAGAAAAGATGAAAAGAAAAAGTGTTTTGGGAGAAACAAAGATGACCAAAATGAAAAGTGCACAACAACGCTTATCCTTACCCAAAAGCCTTTGAAAAATTTGGCCACCCCCTAGTCCCCAAAACCGTCCAAGTTCATGGACAAAGTTTGGCCATTCCAAACTTTCCAAAGCACACCCCTTAAAAAGTGCCTTGTGTTCCCCCTACATACCATAAGTTCATGATTCCTTTCTCTATCTTCAATTCTTGCCTTAAGCCATTAGCCACCTTGCCATAAAAAAATAAAGTCCAACCTACCAAAAATAATGCTTTGCCGACACATGCTAGAAGAGTGCAAAAATTAAAGTTAAAAAATGCATACCATGGGATTCGAACCTTTTCCCTCAAGCAACACTCATGGAGCCAACTCCACTTTACTACTAGCTCATATTATGCTAACTTTTGTCACTTAATTTCCTTAAACATCAAGGTTACCGGTTCCACTTCAATAAAGTACTCATTACTAAAATTTATTCTAATTTCGAATAAATCCGAGCCTTCTCAAGACTATATTAAACACACGAATTGAATCATTCACTAGCTAAGCACCAAAATTTATGCAACATATCGATTCTAAATTTTTAGGATGTTACATTGCTGATGAAGTATAACACTGAGTACTCAACTCAATCACTAGGTTCGAGTTGTAGTCTATCACAATTGTTGCCAAAGCAACTACGAATAATTTGGAACTAAATTATACAATTATTATGTATAAAATCAAATTAATATACATTTGTAACAGCCTGTTTTCAGTGAAATCAGAATAGTGGTTTCAAGACCACAAATTTGATATCAAAATATTTATTTTATTATTATTTTATTACCTATAGCATGATAGTAATACCGTATAAAAATTTTATCAAGAATTTTATTGTTTACATGCTCAATTTAATAAAAAATTAAATTGCGTAAAGTACAAAAGTTGAGTTCTAGTAGCTAAAAGTATTAAATAGCTATAGAACCTAAAAGTAAGTGTCCTTATATGGTAATTGAACCATTTATATGTTAGTGGATGAGCATGGTTTGGCATTATTGAAATTTTGATTAATTTTAAAAGTTAATTAAGTAATTAAGTAATTAAATGATAAATTAAACAAAACAAAATTTAAGCTTTCATCTTTTATTTCTATCTTCAACCAAAATTAAGAAAGAACAGAAGCCATTGGAGCTTGAAGTTTCGGCAACCCTAATTCCCTTGTATTAGTATGTATTTTTGTCCTGTCTTTAATTATTTCTACGTTTCCGGGATCGTCGTAACTTAATGTAGCTAGCTCGGAGACTAATTTGTGAAACTGTTAAAATATTAGGGTTTTTCCATTGATGAACATACATGATTTTTGATGTTTTATGATAGAAAATGGATGGTTGCTGTTAGATAAACAACTTTTGTTAAGATATTTTTGATGAAATTATCAATTAGGGATTTAATTGAAAAATAGAAATTTTACATGGTGAAATTGTGCAATAAATAAAATATAGGGCATACTAGGGACCTAATTGATATTCGACTATAGTGCGTTGTGGTGGAATTTCATGAATTTCCATTTTTGTGAGCTAGGGACTAAATTGTAAAAAAATTAAAAGTATAAGGGCAAAATGGTAATTTTTCTAAAATATGATTTTGGGTTAAATTGAATGAAGTATATTTTTAATTGAGTTAAATTTATCCATGTAGATCAAGATAGGCCTCGTACGGCTTTAGATCGGGGCAAATAGAAAATCTCAGATTAATCACCTCCGTATCTACATATACTCGTCGAGGTAAGTTCGTGTGATTAAATTGTGATTATATGTTTTATTTTGAAATATGCATAAATTGTAAATTTGCAACATGTATACCCAGTTGCATATCCCATGATGTACGACTATCGAGACCCATTTGAACATTAGGAATTCATATGATACAAATGACATGTCATTAGGGATTACATGATTCGGGTGCTAGTCATGAACGTCCTACCAATGGCTGAGGCCCGACATGTGTTGCGCATACTCCACAGCTTGTGTGAGCAGCACCATGTAGCTACGTTCTGACCCATAGCTCGTGTGAGCATACCGATTTACAACTCGTGTGAGCATATCATTTCACAACTTGTGTGAGCATACATGTATAGTATTTGACAGATTATGGTTATATGAGCTATTACACTATGTGTGAGCTATCCTTGGTGTCCAACGATATTCTAATGGTTCAACGGGCAATGTTCTGATACGAAATGGTAAGAGTTTGATACGAACTATTACAGGGAATACACATGAATTACATCGAAATGTTGTTACATGGTATATGGAAAATATAATTCGATGATACATGTATATGAAACTTAATCAATTGTTGTGCTCATCCATGATTATTAGTTTATATATGTATTTACATGGCAAACATGGTTGATGTATATGTGCTTAGGCATTTGGCCAAATTTTGTTGCGATATGCTATGTTTACTTACCTATTATGTGACTAAATGGTGAGTTTTATTCTAAGTTATACGGGCTTACTAAGCTTGAATGCTTACTCTGTGTTATTTTTCGTGTTTTATAGTGAATCAGAAGCTCGTTCAGGTTGGAAGCTTGCCGGAGGTATATCACACTATCCACCGACTCTTTTGGTACTTTCGGATGTTTAATTTCGATTATAATGGCATGTATAGGTAGTTTGGCTAATGTTGATCATGTGTTTTTGTTGTTAAAATGGTCATTTTTCTTGGCTTGTGTTTTGGCATTTTGTTGATGAAATGGTATATTTTGGTATGTATATAAGTAGCCTTAATATGGTTGGTGTTTTGGCTTGATATATTTGAGTTATGGAAGATGAAATTATGGTTTGAATACGCATATTATATATATGGTTTATAACTTGTTGGAAATGTTGTACATTGGTACTTTGTGGCTGAATGGCATGTTTGGTACCATTTGAAGAGTTTTGGTATGTAGGCTAAATGGCATGTATTGGTTCAAATATGCCTATAAGCAAGTTGATTATTTTGGTGAAACTGAGTACATGGTTAGACATGCTTATATATTGTCATTTGAGGTACCTAAGAGCATATTGGCTGTATGAGATTATACCATATGTATATAGTTAGAATATGCATGATTTTGGTGCCTTTTTTATGGCTTGTATATATGTGCAATTTTAATTGTAGGTACATGCCTAATTGGGTAAGAAAAATGACTTGTAAATTGGACTATTGTTATCCACACGGGTAGAGACACGGGCATGTGTCTCAGACGTGTGTGAAACATGGCCAGGCAACATGGTCGTGTGTCTCTTGTAGCTTTCAAAGGGTTGAAAGCTAGGCTGTTACATGGCCTAACACACGACCTGGCACACGGATGTGTGAGGTTATTTCGAAGGGTACACGGCTTGGAACATGGGCGTGTAGCTTGGCCGTGTGACCCAAGTCAGTGAGTTACACGGGCACGGACATGGACATGGGCTGGGACACGACCGAGTGTCCCTACTTCGAATGCCACATTACCATGTGACCCCTGCAGTGTTGAAAATTTTCAATGTTTTCTGAAAAAATCTTTGAGTATCTGATTTAGTCCCTACTAGTTTCTAATGCACTTTTAGGGTCTCGAGGGCTAGCATAAGGGAAAATATGTATGTTTTGAATTGGTTTTAATGTGTTTATTGATTTTATTTGAAAAGTTTGAAATTTATGTTCGTTTGATTCGAAAACTTTGGTAATGCTCCGTAACCCTGTTCCGGCGATGGATATGGGTTAGGGGTGTTACAACATTCCTTACACATACTTAAGTAAATATGAGTTCCGTTTATATATGTGACTAATAACATACAACCAATAAACCATATGTTTATAAATATATATTAGAACTAGATTATGGATATCAAAGTCTAATTGTAATATTATAGAATAGCGCGAAACCTAACATACTAGGTACATGCCAATTATAACTAATTGTGGAACAACCAACCATTACTAGGACCAAGATTGTGGATATGAGGCTGAGGTCGACGCTTGAAAAATCTCGAAGTAAAACTAAGATATGCATGGAGAAAAACAAACAAAATGCTGAGAAAAGTACTATGCTATAAATATTCAACTAGCATAACAAATTCTATCCTTAGTAAAAGATGTATATCTATATCTATATATATATAGATATATAGATATAGATATTTACCACATACCTAATACTTGAAGTTACTATGCTATAAATATTCAACCTGAACATGTTAAATGCTCAAAACTAATAAGGATTCTTCCCACTTTAATTCGAATTATATAAACATAACATCATTATACTTATAATAGTAAGCATTCAATCATACACTCATTTATTTCTTTGACTACACGTCATTGGCACCCAGTAATACTTAATAAGCATACTTTCACCTTCTCACGCACTTGAGTTGTTCTGAACAACAATTAAAATGATAGTATTTGTTTAATACCCTTATCAAATGCACATGGATTTGTTCTAGGTTTGGCAGCAATTCAATACAATTTTCACATGAAGCAACTTGAATCAGTTATTTAATACAACATCAAGCTTGTCATTAGTAACACTTAATTTACATTTCTAAAATAACATTTTATTCGGTAATTAAAGATACAATTCACATATTAATGTCAACCTCTTCTATATCAATCCTAAAATTATACATTTTAATCACAACATCACAACATAATAAATTACAGACATAAACTCCTCTCAAACTGTCACTTGAAGATATCAAATTTTCATTATTAAAGCAAATTCAATTGATGACATTTAAATATAGAACATGATACACTATTATTCAAACAACATTAGTTAACTATGCTAACTCCCAACTTCAATACGTTACTACCATTTTCATGAAAATTAAATTGTTATTTTTAATTTAATTTTTGGACAGACACATCCCAAACATCTTAACTCATAACAATACACCAGATTCAGACAACATAAAAATGAACATTTAAAACCATTAAGACAACAACCATTCTACAACATTCGAACAACATATAGTACACATTCAAAACCATTAAGACACCTATTCGAACAACAACCAAGCATGTAATTCGATTGACAATTAAACACATTAATTCAGTTGTTTCTTAGCCATGCACTTCCGAGTAACAACTTAATGTTTATTCTTAGACGATGGCCAATTTAATATTTATCCTTTTAGACAATAATTAAACATGCAATTTTGAACAACATTTTAATACATTTACTCGAATCACCCCATTATGAACAAAATAGACAACCCAGTTTATACATATTGGACAACATTATTATGTCCCAAACAAACACCATTTCATTACCATTCAAAATGTATGTAGCAATGCTAAGTTTTAATATGTAAGGGGTTGATCGAACAATAAGACTTGGAAAAATTAAACATTAGATTCAATCATTCAACTTCCATTGCAATTTGTCCAAATCGGACAACAATTAGCATGGTAAAAATCCTGATATTTAATATGTAATTTCAACATCAACTTGTCCAATTTCCCAGCCAAATTTACTTTTATTTTGGACAGCTTTAACATGCTTTAATGGACATCATTCAAATGCAACACAAAAGCATCATTGATTTGTAATAAGGTACAAATTTGTGGACTGATCAATAAACAAAGTTTACAAAAAAATTGAACATACGACTCAGAGAGCTTTTTTTGTCATTAAATCAATTTAATATAATTTGG
Source organism: Gossypium rotundifolium (assembly GCA_025506655.1). Lineage (NCBI taxonomy): Eukaryota > Viridiplantae > Streptophyta > Magnoliopsida > Malvales > Malvaceae > Gossypium > Gossypium rotundifolium. The sequence continues at coordinate 43,296,469 of CP106730.1, forward strand.
TAAGCAACAACATTTGAAAATTTCAGACACCTTTACATTTACACCATTCAGTTAGCCTATAAACTTTTAAAAAAGAAGAAATAAGAAATTTACCTTAATTATAATTCCAACAATCATTAGCCGGCCCTACCTCAGTCTATTAATTTAAGTTTGAAACTGAAATTTGAGTTCCTAGAGCTCACTAACACAATTTGGATAGCCTTTAAATACCATATTTAAGCAGTATATTTATATACATTAACCGAACAACATGCACATTCAATTTGATTGATTTTAGTTAATATAACCAGCAATATCATGTTGAGTTAGGCAACGAAATGCAATAGATATGTCCCTATTTGGAACATCATACAATCACCAACAATTATAAGGTACAATTAAATACATTTTCAACATAAATAATGCACCTTGATATAAACACAATTGTTATAACTTCATCATACAACATCTCATTTCAACATTTGAACCATATAAATTTCCCCCATTTGAACCCTTCAACATCCTTTAATTAGAAAATATTTAATTCTCGATCATGATGACCTTATTTTCATATTATCCCAACATCTCGAATAGCTTAAATGGGTTACAATTGGACAACATTTATCCTTGAAAATAAAAACAATATGATGGTGCAATGAACATGAAATTATGCAACCTAGATATCCTCTATTTGGACAACATTCATTCACAGAAATAAGACAACCTTATGACTTATTAAGATATCCAAATGAAAAACTTGAAAAATGTTAATTTGGACAACATTTTGACTCAATTAAACATCAATATAGACAGCATGAATAACCTTATTTTGGACAGCTTTATGACTGAATTTAACATCAATACAGACAAATCAAGTTTCCCTTTAAACATTAACATGGGAAGATTTAAACCATAATATTCGAACTACATTTCAGTAGAATTTTTCCACTATACACTTCAAAATTTCGACAGCCATATACAAAATTAAAGAACACCAATAACCATTTGAAATAAGGATTTAGCTCAAGGTACTTCACAACAAGAATTTGCATGTTAGATCAACAATTAATAGAACATAAAATCCAAAAGAAAAACTTTAAGGACTTCACAAATTCTCTCCAACCTGTACCAATATTCAAGTAACCTCCTTCCCTTTCTTACTAGTGTTTTCTCCTACCTCTTTAGCTACACATGCAAACTAAATTTGTTATCAAACAAAAAATATCAACATTCGTATCACCAAGCTCTTTGCATGAAAGGGAAAATCCTACATGAACAACCTCATGCATTGCAAGTTACAAGAAAACACGAATTTCCTTCATACACCACTCACTCGGCCAAGCTTTAGGAATACCTTAGCACAATAAAACTCAATAGAAGCAAAATCTACCATTGCCGAAGTTCTTAAGGAGTTTTTACTGTAAGCTTACTAGGAGTACTTTTTTGTTACCTTTCTTTTCTTTTTGCAAGAAATACAATGATCTTCTCCCCCTAGTAACTAGTCTCCCTTTTCATCTCTCATTTTTTAAAAATTCTCAACTCTCAAAATGTCTATGGAAGAGAAATGAACAACTTCCAGTTTTTTTACTGTCCTTCCCCTTAAAAATTTAGAAAAGAAAAGAAAATTTAAAAATTCTCCCCTAACTTAACTGGTTATCCAATTAATTTTCATGCATGTAACTACTCCCCTTTTTTCTTTAAGTTTCATTAGTGCTCCTCATTATAAAGTCCATTACTCTTTAACATTTAATTCCATTCTAACATGATGTTCCTAAGGCCTCTATTTGACTTGTGATAGTTAGTTATAAGCTTATGTAACATCCTAAAAATTTTAGAATTTATGTGTTCCATAATTTTGGTGCTTAGTTAGTAAATGATTAAATTTGTTGTTTAATATATTCTTGAGAAGGCGCGGGATTTATTTGGAATTAGAATAAATTTTAGTAATGAGTACTTTATTGAAGTGGAACAAGTAACCTTGATGTTTGACGAAATTAAGTGACAAAAAGCTAGCATAAGATGAGCTAGTAGTAAAGTGGAGTTGGCGCCATGAGAGTTGCTTGAGGGAAGAGGTTCGAATCCCATGGTATGCATTTTGTGACTTTAATTTTTGCACTATTCTAGCATGTGTCGGCCAAGCTCTATTTTTGGTAGGTTGGACTTTATATTTTTATGGCAAGATGGCTAATGGCTTAAGGTAAGAATTGAAGATAGGGAAAGGAATCATGAGCTTATGGTATGTAGGGGGACATAAGGCACTCTTTATGGGGTGTGTTTTAGAAAGTTTGGAATGGCCAAACTTTGTCCATGAACTTGGGCGGTTTTGGGGCTAGAGGGGTGGCCAAATATTGTTGGAAGCATTGGTAAGGATGGTAGCAAGTTTGGTTACTTTCATTTTGGTCATTTTGTGCTTTTCACAAAAACATTTCTTTTCATCTTTCTCTCCCTAGCCGAATGCATTTTGTGCATTAGTGAACATCTTGTTTTCTTCTTTTGCTCATTTTTTTTTTTTTTTTTACCATTTGGTCTAAATTTTGCCTAACCTCTCAAGTTCTTTTTCCCCTAGTGTCGAAATCACCAAAACACAAAGGCCATTTTCTTTTTCTTTTCATTCCCCATGGCCAAATGGTGCTAACACCATTTTCTTCAATTTTTATTCATAGCCAAAAATCCCTCTTCACATATATTTTCTTATTAATCATTCATTCAACCTTCATTTTAATCAATCGGTAAGAACCCTCTTTGATTCTTTATTTTCTTATTTTGCCGAATATACATATTGGTTTGGGAGGGTCTTTTGACCGATAATAGCATCCTCTATCCCTTTCTCTCAGACAATCATTTTCGTCTTTATAATGATAAAGAGAAGGCCGAAACTCAGAGTATTCGTAATCATCGTGAATCGCTAGGATTCGGTTCAAAGTGTTAAGGTAAGGGTTTCTATCAAGGACTTCCATATTACTCGATTTTTTTCGTTAAAGATAGGTTACTAATTGATTTTATCTTAGGGACATTATCGCTTGATTTTCATTTTGTGAACATAAGATTTCATGGTAAGCTGATTTCACACTTAAAACTTATAGACTTAATTTCCAAAATATTAGTTGGACTAATATTCTTTTGTCAATGGAGGCAAGCAAGATAGGGTCGAAAAGGGTGGTGAATAGTGTTCAGAAGAAGGGCAGATTTGCTATTCCCTCTAGATTCAAGCGAAGGGCTGTTTCAACAATCTGAGATTTTCCACCGGGTTGTGGACCCTCATCCGGGGAGAATCCATTATTCGAAGTTGTTCATAGTTCAGAGCCATTAGCTATTCAGAATTTTCCACTGGGTTGTGAATCGTCAACCGGGGAGAACCGACAAATAGTTGTTGTTCGAGATTCTGAGGGTAAAAATCTAAATCGCCTACTTTAGCATAGATTTATTTTAAGTGTTAGTATTCTAATCGAGCGTGATACGTATTTAGGTATCGACGATCGGGAAAGTGTAGTCCTCACCGTTATTAGGTGTGTAATCTCACACTTATTTCATGGGTTAGATGACTATACCATTATTAAGCATTGGATTAAAAATCGCAAAAGTTGGTAAAATAGAAAAAATATGGTATAATTAATACTTTAGTGATAAGATCATGAAATCGGTATTAAAATCGTGAAAATTTTGAAATCGCCCTTAATGGGCTAAAATGATAAAAAGTGATAAATGGGCCATATGAGTTTTTTGATAAAATTGGCCAAGTGTGATATGAGATGAAATGGGCCAAATTGTAATATGGGCCAGAGTGTAATAATTCTTTAATGGGCCTTGTGTTGGAACTATCATGTGAATGAATTGTTATGCATTTTATATACATGATTACATGGGTTGGGATATTTGACGAAGAGAAGATGGCTTCGTGCCCAGTTTAATGGCTTCATGCCCAGTTAATGGCTTCGTGCCCAGTTTAATGGCTTCATCCCCAGTTAATGGCTTCGTGCCTAGTTTAATGGCTTCATGCCCAGTTAATGGCTTCATTCTTAGTTAATGGCTTCGTGCCCAGTTAATGGCTTCATGCCCAGTTAATGGCTTCGTGCCCAGTTAATGGCTTTGTGCCCAGTTTAATGGCTTTGTGCCCAGTTAATGGCTTCGTGCCCAGTTTAATGGCTTAATTGCCTAGTTTAATATGGCTTAATTGCCCAGTTGGTGTGTTGGCGGGGTGGGTGACTAAAGCTCCCCACAGGTGTGTTGGTTGGTACGGGTGGTGTGTAGCAGATGGAAAGTTAGGTTTGGTTTGGGGAATTGCATATCATATGCATGCTATACATGTTAAACTGTTATAATTGTAAATGGGCTCCAGCCCAAGTAAATGCTTAAATGGTTTTGGCCCAATGGACTATGGTAAGTGGGTTACACACTGAGTTCTAAGTAACTCACCCCGTTTCCTTTATCCTTCTCAGGTAATAATCAGTAATGGAGGCTTGGGTCGAGGATGACTTCGTGGAGGCCATATTACGATTAATGGTTTATATGAACTTTGAATTTTTTTTAAGTATTTTTATTTAATTTCTATTTCAGTGGTGTTGTAATAAGGCCTTAGGTATAATTTATGGATGTTTTACTCGTGGATAGATTTTAATTATGTTTTAGATACTTAAATGGGACTATTTTATTTTCTAAAATTTTCGTGCTAAAAGGGTTTTTCTTAAAAATCATTATTTCGTAAATTTTTCTGTAAGAATTCTTTTAAGAATCTTGTTTTCAAATTTCTTTTGAACTCTCTTAAATTTCTCGAAAAATTTAATCAAATACTTTTTTATATAGTTTCAAATACGATAAACTCTTATGTCTTAAATCATAGATTTTAAATTTACCTCGGTTTTTAATAAACTTCAATTCCAAAGTAGTTTTGAGGATCTGTTTTCTTTAAATAATTAGATGACTAGATGTATGTTCGTTTCGTGTGACATACCAAATCTGGTCTTAACTCATAGACCGGGTTTGGGGTGTTACAGCTTACCAAGGTAAGGCCTACTATTTCATGCACATGGTATTATGTGTAGTAAAACAAACTTACTTTTGAGCTGGAGAAATAGTTGAAAATTAAATTGAATTATCATATCAAAACATGCTTAACAAGGACACTCTTGAATATTCCAAATAAATTTTAATTTTTTTACTTAAGTGAGACTGTGCACAAATTTGAGCACCCAGAAATTTCAAGCGTGACATGAAATGCCAATTCCTAATGCCTCTATTATAGAAGAATTTCAAGAGCAGATTGCTCTACTTACTCAGAACATCAACAATGCTCTTAAGAAGTAAGCTAGGAGGTTCAAGAAGTTTGAGACATAAATAACACTCCTAAAAACAAAATTAGAGGTGTTGATTCAAGGAGGAGAATGATAAAGACAAGAAGAAGGGCATTCAATGTCATGAATATCTTGGCTATGGACATATATAGGCAAAGTGTTCTAAAACTCTTAAAAAGAAAAAGAATTTGATGTGTGCATCATGGAGTGATTATGACACTTTAAGCAATTCTGAATCTAATGAGGAACAAGTGAACAACTTTGTTGCCTTCACTTCTAGTGTGATTTCTAATTCTGAGGCTTAGGAAGATAATGATTCTGATGGAGGTTCTAATAGGGAGTTTTTAAATACATACAAGAACATGTTGAGTAAATGGGAACAAATATGTGATTTGAACACTCAATTTTCACATGAGAATGCTCTATTGAAAGAGAAAATAGGAAGCTGGTAAAGCAAGTCGAGGATAAGGAGACTTTGTTGATCGAGGAGCCTAAAAATCTTGTTAATTCCAAGAATGAGCTAGCTACAGAAGTTCAATGCTTGGAGTAGCAAGCTGGATGAAATTCTATCCTTTGATAAAATGAAACTTGAAAGAGGTGGTCTAGGTCTTACTAAAAAAAGTAAAATTTTTCATAGAGAGTCTAATTATGTTTGTAAAAGCATCCAATTAGAATGAAATTTGTCAATGCTCAACCAAAGCTCTTCTAGTTAAGACTGATAAGAAGATACCTACTTGATCTAGAATTATTTGCCATTAATGTAACAAATCTGTACACACTAGGACAAGGTGTTTCAAAATCTTACATAATTTGAGATGGAAACACTCTGTACTAGTTGAAGTGCCAACTATACATAGCTATTCAAATGCTAGAAGACAAAAACATGTATTGAGAAAGAAAGAAGCAAAATGTTTACTTCTAACACACAAATCCTTGAAGGTTTCTCATGAAGATGTATAGTATTTTGGTAGTGGTTGTTCAAAAGCACATGATAAGAAATCATAATTTTCTTATGAACTTTGAGAGCTGTCCTGGTGGAAGAGTTACCATTAGTGATGGAAAAAAGGGGTACATTCTTGGAAAAGGTACTCTAGATGCTCTTAGATTAGCTAAGTTGAAAAATGTCCTACTAGTGAATGATTTGAAAGCTAATGTTGTCGATATAAGTCAGTTTTATGACCAAGGGATGTTACCTAATTGCACTAAATATGGTTATGAAGTCACTTCTGAGACAAAAGAGAAAATTATGGACGGGGTTAAGACCTTTTATAATTACTACAAAGAGCCCCTGTAACACCCCTAACCCCTATCTGTCGCCTAAACATGGTCACGGGGCATTATCGGAGTGTACAGATCAATTACAAAAAATTTCATGTCATTTACTATTCACATTTGAAACCAATCATATTCAATCGTATTGTCCCTTAATTGGACCGCTGAAGCCCAATTTATACATTAGAAACAAATCAGGACTAAATCAAAAACTCAGAGAATTTTTCGCAAAAATTTCAAAATTTTTCTTAGGTGCGGGGGACACATGGCCGTGTGGTCAAGTCGTGTGGTTCACACGGCCAAGTGACATGCCCATGTCTTAGGTTGTGTGGGTATTCGATGTGAGGCACATGATCGTGTCCCAGCTCGTGTTCAAATTAGGGTAGCTAATGACTTGGGTCACATGACCAGCCACACGCTCGTGTGCTAGGCCATGTGGACAATTAAATTTTCAAAACTAGGTGCTAGATTCACACGGCCAAGACACATGCCGGTGTGCTGGGCTGTGTGTTTCACACGACTGAGACACATGCCCGTGTCTCTTCCCGTGTGACCATTTCTAAACATTCTGTTTCTCAATTTTTAAGATGCAGGAGACACACAGCCAAACCACACGCCTGTGCGCATGACTGGGTGTCACACACGGTTGACAAACTCGCCCGTGTGTCTACCCATGTGGACAAAATAAGGCCATTTCCAAGCCTTATTTCTCACCCAAATTTGGCCTTGTACCTACATTAATACTTGAATACAAATACCAACCAATTCAAGATGTTAAAACCAAGCCAACATTATCATTATATTTCATATATCATCATATGTATTCAAACTCACCTTTTGTAAGACACATATTTTTTCATATTATAACCTCATATATATTTGTTCTCTAAATATACCAGTAGTAGCCATCCCAATGGCTAGATTACAAACAACCTTTTACATGCCAACATTGGCCAAGTTAGCTTATACATGCCATTATACCCAAAATAAGTTTACTATTTATACCAAAACGTGCTGAAGGATAGTGTGATGATGCTCCAACCGATTCCAACCTTTACAAGTTTTTGAGCACTATAAAACTATGAAAAGAAACCTGAGTAAGCATTTCAAATTCTTAGTAAGTTCGTATAATAAGAATTTAACTTACCAATCATGTACATTCAAAATAAGTATACAAACATGCATCCAAATCATTATGGACATTTTCCTGAACACATATGATCTCAAGAAACTTGTTGGTCATGTATATCATGTAAACATTAAAAATCAAGGATGAGTTCATCATGTAATAACTCTCATAAACATAAACTTTTCATATCATACTTCCATATAACATGTAACACCCCTTACCCGGGTTCGAAGCTGAAACCGAATACAAGGCATTGCCTAACTCAACCTGCTTAAACTTATCACATCTGGTTATATAAATTTTGTTTTGGCTTAAAAAGTTTCCATTTAATTACATAATCTACTTATTCTGGGCCTGCGAGGCCTTATACGTACTTTCGGAAGGTTTTGGGAATTAATTGGGAACTTTTACACACTTAGAAATTATTTGCCTAAATAGGGGCCACAAGCCGTGTTGTTCAAGGGACACGCCCGTGTGCCCGTGCTCCTCACCCGTTGTTGACACTGACTTAATACACACGGTCGGACACATGCCCGTGTCCCTAGCCCGTGTCCATCACATGGCCTTGACACGCTCGTGTCTTAGCCCGTGTGCCAAAATCTTGGCATTCTGTCTATGATGTCATCATCTCACTATGGTCACACGGCCAAAGCACACGCCCGCATTCTTAGACCGTGTGTCGAATTAAATTCCTAAATTCAGGTACAAGCTTCACACTGCCTGGGCACACACCCATGTCTAAGGCAGTGCCTCCCACACGGCTGAGACACACGGCCGTGTCTCTACCCATGTGTTTAATACTGAGCATACTAACTTGCAACTCTAGCATGCAAGGGGACATATGGCTGATCACCACACCCCTAGGGCTGACCGTGTGTCACACAAGGCCTAGACACACACCCGTGTGTTTGGCCGTGTGGACAATTTTATGGCTATCTACCAAACCATTTGCCACCCTAACAAGCAATCACACTTATGCCAAGACAATTCAATATATAGATGACCATATGGTACCTCTAAGAACTCATAAGAGATCAAGACATCCAACACAAGCATACATTTCATGAAATCCATCATCATTGAATATATGGCCACATCAAGTATAGGCCAACTTGATAGCCAACACCTTTGGCTTGCCTATATGACATAACAAAATACTCAAGTCCTATACATGCCATACTCAAAATGAATCTAGTTTGGCTATTCCAAATACTGGTCGATAGTGTGATCTCCAAGCTTCAACGTCCACGATTTCTTGAGCTATCTTAGCAATACTATAAGGAAAAGGGCAATAAAAAGGGGTAAGCATAAAGCTTAGTAAGTTTGCATGGAAATAATAGCAACAATAAGCTCATAACAATATCCATCCATGGCATTAAATAACCACACACAAAATCATAGCCTCCTTGCCATTCTTACTCATACTTGCCCTTATCTAGCACATACCATGCCTCATATCGTAAATGTTCTTTGTGAATTACTCATGGGTACCTGTTCTAACTCAATCACATAACTTTAATACAATTCTCGTTTCTATTTCCAAGCAGATCTATTTATCCCAATAAATCACTATGGATACTCAAAGATGCATATTCATTATCATTAGCATAAACACGAAGCTAATGCCACATCCCGGATGTGGTCTCACATGGATCATCTTTGAATACTGATGCCATATCTCGGATATGGTCTTATATGGAATCTCGCATCAATATCGATGCCATACCCTGAATATGGTCTTATACAATTTTTCATATTCAATGTTGAAGCCATATCATATGGTCTTATACGAAATCTCAACTCGGTGCCAAGGCCATGTCCCTGACATGGTCTTACACGGGACCTTACCTATCCCATGTCTCAATGATATTATCACACATTCATTATAGTCCAACCGGGACTTCAACATTTCAACTTTCTCATTCAACACCAAGTACACAATTTCATAGAATATCGTATAACAATATAATATCAAACATTCTCAAACTTACGAGCATAAATGTTGAATTTATCACATACAAACTTACTTTGATTTCAAAATAAGCTAGATCGTCGATATAGTCCGAGACTTTATTCTTTCCCAGGTCGAGATTGATTCTTGGTTCTTCTTGCTCTATAATAGCAATTATCTCATTTCAATCATCACCTTAATAAAAGCATTTTAATAATCATGCTTTGGAAAAATTACTATTTTGCCCTTATACTTTGGCAAAATGACCATTTTACCCCTAGGCTTGGAAATCAATTCTAATCAAATTTCTACCTTTAATGAGCCTAGGTGAACATTTATTTCTCTTATGGCTATCATCAAAACCCAACATTTCACACATTTACTACCAATTTTACAACCTTTACAAAAAGGTTCATTTAGGTGTTTTCATGGCAACACCTTACACAAAAGTTCTTCATCTAACAACTAAGACTCTTTCTCTTCCATAAAAATGCAGCAAATCACATACAAGATCTCATGGAAAAACCCTACACTTTTCACCATATTTCAAATTAGTCCCCTCTTTAGAAAGCTTAAGCTTTAGGGATTCCAAAAGCACAACTATCATCAAGAAAAACCATTAAAAACACTTACTTGTAGGGAGAACAGTTTACTGAAATTTTGAGCTTTCAAAACCCCTATTTTGCTTGCTATTTTTGGTGGAGAAGAAGAGAGAAAAAGATGATATCTTTTATTTTTTATTTAATTCTATTTATCAATTTAATCCACCAACTACACCCACTTTGACCAATTTTGACTTCTTTGTCCCCCTATGGCCGGCCAACCTCCACTTAAGGGGCTAATTGCCTTTTAAAGACCTCTAATTAATATTCTATGGCTATTTGGCACCATTAGCTTATAATATGGAACTTTCACACTTTATGCGACTTAGTCCTTTTTCACAATTAAGCAAGAAATCGCTAAAATTTAGGCATCAAAATTTTCATGCATACATATAATCATGCTCTAGCTCATAATATAAGATAAAAATAATTTTATCTAACCTCGGATTAGTGGTTCTGAACCACTTTTCCAACTAACCCCTAAATTAGGTTGTTACATAACATGTGCATTTCTATAATTAATCATCTTAAGTTCAATTTAACCATGCCAAAACTCTTTCTATTGAATTTACTTGAAATATCGATGGATACACTCATATAGTACACTTAATGTGTACAAAAATGAAAATTCATCAACTTATATACAAGGGTACCCTTTAGAGCACATAATTAGGAAGCACACTCTCGAGCAGTATAACAGATGCTCAGATGAGCCATGTAATAAGGCACTTATCCAGGCTAAACAGGAAACTCATAAGAGTTTAGAATAGGAAGCTCATTGAGCTTAACAGGTAACTTCGAAGAGTAATTAACAGGGAGCTTGGATAGCATAACAGGGCGTTCAAGTTAGCCACGTCAGGAAGCTTACAATAGCTTATATCAGGGCGCTCACAAAGAGCTGTGTTTGTGTCCGTAATAAGAGCTGCTGTAGTGCGCAACACATGGAGGATCACTACCGATCAGGATACTTACAGGAACTATATAACTAGATGCTCAAGAGGGCTTATAACAGGATTGATCGTTCGAGCTATAGTCATTCACAACATATGCAGGACAACAATCAATATGGTAAATCATGTATACATCGAATTTCATTATTCATACGGGACTTCACATTTATCAAGCTTTATCGATCATGTATTTAATTTCACATCAATGGCATTTATAGAATTCATACATACAACATTCAATTCAATCATATAAATAAACACGATTTAGTTACACGAACTTACCTCGGTAAACGTTCATATACAAGGATATACTAATCCGATATTATTTTTTCCTCTATCCAACTCCATACTAGGTCTATCTGGATATATATAAATAAATTTAACATCAATTTTATCCATTTCATACTCAATTTAATTCACTTCACATCCTAGGCAAAATTACCATTTTACCTCTATACTTTCCATTAATGACGATTTTGTCCCTAGGCTCGAAAATGAAATTCGTGCAATTTAATCCTTATTCCAACTTATCCAATTTTTACATATAATATTTACAACACATATATTTCATAAAATTCAGAAATTTTCCATGGATGAATCATCAAAAATATCTACTAACTTTTCTTAATGGTCTAATTACCATTAAGGACCTCATATTTTGAATTCCATGGTTATTTGATACTTATAGCTACTAGAACTCAACTTTTGCATTTTATGCAATTTGTTCCTTTCCTTAATTAAACATGAAATCGATAAAATTTTCTTATCGAAATTTTCATACGTCTTTTTATCATAATGCAGACCATGCAATAATATTAAAATAAATTTTCTTTCTGACTCTGATTTGTGGTCCCAAAACCACTATTCTAATTTCACTGAAAACGGCCTCTACAACTCTCCCCCTTAAAGAACTTTCATCCAAAAAAATCTTACCAGTAAAAAGGTTCGAGTATTTCTTTTTCATTATTTCCTCTAGTTCCCATGTGGCCTCTTCTACCCCAGGTCATTGCTAAAGAACTTTTACTAAAGCTACCTTTTTATTTCTTAACTCTTTCATCTCACGTGCCAGAATTTTGATCGGTTCCTCACTATAGGTCATGTCAGGCTAAATCTTTACTTTTGTCAGAGAGATAACATGTGAAGGATCTGACCGATACCGTCGTAACATAGAAACATCAAAAACACTGTGAATCTTATCAAGTTCTGGCGGTAATGCTAATCTATATGCAACAGGTCTGATTCTTTCAATGATTTTATATGGTCCGATGAACCGTGGACTTATTTTTTGTTTATGACCAAACCGGGGAACTTTCTTCCAAGGTGATACTTTCAGAAATACCTTAACACCAACTTGAATTTCTATATCTTTTCGTTTAAAATCGGCATAAGACTTTTGACGATTAAAGGTCACTTTTAAACTATCCCGAATCACTTTTACCTTTTCTTCAGTTTCACAGATCAAATCAACTTCGTGTATCTTTTTCTCACTGAGCTTTGTCCAGTACAACAGAGTTCTACATTCATGATCATACAGAGCCTCATACAATGTTATTTTAATACTTGACTGATAGCTATTATTGTATGCAAATTCAACTAAAGGCAAATATTTTTCCCAGTTACCTTTAACTTTCAGCGCACAACATCGAAGCATATCTTCTAAAATCTGTATCATACATTAGGACTGTCCATCAGTCAGAGGATGGAATGCGGTATTGAAATGTAAAGTGTATCTTTTTCTCACTGAGCTTTATCCAAAACAATGGAGTTCTACATTTATGATCGTACAGAGCCTCATATAGTGTTATTTTAATACTTTACTGATAGCTATTATTGTATGCAAATTCAACTAAAGGCAAATATTTTTCCCAGTTACCTTTAACTTCTAGCACACAACGCCGAAGCTTATCTTCTAAAATATGTATCATACATTCAGACTGGCCATCAGTCAGAGGATGGAATACGGTATGGAAATGTAACTATGTACCCAAAGTTTCTTGTAACTTGTTCTAGAATCGAGATGTAAACCGGGGATCTCTATTAGAAATAATGGAGACTGGTACCCTATGTAGTCTAACAATCTTAAAAACATATAACTCAGCCAATCTATCTAGGGAGAAATCCATACGTACTGGAATAAAGTGTGCAGACTTTGTAATCAGTCAACAATTACCCAAATGGCATCTTTCTTTTTTCGGAGATAAGGGTAACCCCGATACAAAGTCCATAGTAACTCTTTCCCATTTCTATTTTGGTATCGTAACTGGCTGTAATAATCCCGAAGGTACCTGATGTTCAGCATTAGCTTGTTGGCATATCAAACACTTAGACACAAATTCAGAAATATCACATTTCATTCCCGGCCACCAGTACATCTTTTTCAAACCATTGTACATTTTGATACTCCTCAGATGCACAGACATAACACCATTGTGAGCTTCGTACAATATCTCCCGTACAAGTTCTAAATTTTTCAATACACATATTCTGCCTCTGAATAACAGACAACCATCAAATCGAATCTAAAATTCTGAATTAGAATTTAACTTATATTGTACCCGTTTAGCTTATATTTCATCATCACTCTTCTAAGCTTCATAAATCTGTTGTAGGAATATTGGTTTAGCTTGTAAATTAGGTATGATTGAACCATCATCAGAAAAATATAATTGGGTATTCATTACTCACAAGGTAAATAAGGATTTTCTGCTCAAAGCATCTGCAACCACATTGGCTTTTCCCAGATGATAATTGGAATGACGAAAATGTGCAAGTGTACACAATCGTAACAAGTAATAAAGTGACAAGTAAATGTTGAGTTACCGTACCCATAGGGACTGTGAAAAGAATTATTTATGAATGCAATTTAAAACACTTTGGTGGAGAAAATTATTTTGATTTGAAGAGGTGATTAAAAACTAGAATTTCAACTAAGTAAAACAAATAAAATAAAACAAAGTTCCAATGCATGATTTAAAAGATATTTTTAATCAAGATGACATAATTGTATTAGATTAATTACATTTCTTAACTTAGAATTATTAAACTCATGTTTATGTTGTTACAAATAAATTCATGGCAACTCGATAATTTGCTAACTTATGAACATACTCACCTACCAAAATACATTCATCCCTTGACTATATTTCTATGTCAATTCAACCGATTAAACAAATTTTAATAGGCAAATGTGTTAATGCACATACATACTTATGAAATTAAAATAATCTCTTGTACACATCTCTAAACCAATTCAAACAATTAATTCAATCTCATGAGCACATAAAAGATTACGTGAGGTAACAATGTATTTCTACCTTGAAATAGTTTAATCACATTAATCTTGCAAGTTATGCAAGGCAAATGTATTGTTAGATATTGTTGCTAATTTAACCCTTAGCTACCTTAGATGATTAAACATGCACTGATTAAGTATCATATCAATTAATTACAATTTCAATCCGTTTAAATAATTAATTCATTAGTTACCTTACAATTGTAATGCAAGAATAACTTAGCCATGGTTTTACTTAATCAAACATCTTACCGAGGCCTATAACAACAAAAACACAATTTTAATAAATTAAGTAGACGAAATGCAGTCAACCTAACACGAATTAAATTTAAGTCATATCAATTAAATTAAACATTTCAACATCACAAATATTCATAGACATGTTCATCATAACAACAACAAAAATTAAAAGGATAGGGAACAAGAATCAAATCCGGTGTTTCTCCGTGGCTTAACTGGTTTGCTCCACTCTTCCTTCTCCGCTTGTTCTTGTCGAACCGAGGCTGCTATGAACACTTTAATGATGCTCCAAATGGTGGATGAATGAATCTTTTTCAAGAGGTGAAATCGTCAAGAGAATAAAGTAAAATGGATGGGAAATGAAGAGAGAAAATTGAGAGAGAAAAGAAAAGATGAGAAAGTTGAGGTCTGTTTCAAATGAACAGCCAAGGGGGGTTTTTATAGGTTGAGAGGGCTACTAAAAATAGCCAAAATCAGCAGCCAAATATCCCTCCCATGGCTGGCCACACATGTGGCAAGTTTGAAGTTCTCAAACTTGCTATATTAAGGTAGGGGCAAATTTAGAAAGGCACAAATAGTGGAGGGGTTTGTTTGCGATTTGAAAAAGTCTTCAAGGGCCATTTTGAAAGCTAATTAATCAGCCAAGCAAGCTGATTGGGTTAGAATGTTGGACGATTTTGGGCTGCCCAGTACTCGGTCGGTTCGATTTTTCTCAGTTCAGTTCAACTAGGCCACTTTTCATAATTAATTAATAATAATTTATTTAACCCAAATTGAATTGGATATAGATTAAAACTATTTATATTATGAATTAATACATATAATTTGGACCATCTTAGGTTAAAAAATTAATTCACCTTGATGCTTCGAATTGTTTCTCAGTTTTATGCCTCTAGTAGTGTCTGCCGAGCCGTTTTTTGTCCTTTCTGCAAATATGTTGAAAATAATCAAAATTAATCCAAATTAATTATAAAATTCATTAAAATTCATTATGTTAATAATTTAAGTACAAAATAATTATTTTATAATAATTTTATATTTTTCGACAAGAACTTTATCGAACTTGTATGAATTTGAGTTAAAAAGGGCATGAAAAAGTGTGTATATTTTCGTGTTTTTAATAATCGATAACTAGGTCATAATCTTTTAATAATTCCAGCCACCTGCACTGTCTGAAGTTCAAATCTTTTTGCGACATCAGATATTTCAAACTTTTATGATCAGTGAATATATGGCACTTTATGATCAGTGAATATATGGCACTTTTCACCAAACAAATAATGTCGCCTAATTTTCAGTGCAAAAATAATGGTTGCCAATTCTAAATCATGAATCAGGTAATTCTTTTCATGTGGTTTTATTTATCTAGAAGCTTAGGCTATTACTTTGCCTTATTGCATCAAAATGCAGCCTAAACTATTCAATGATGCATCACTGTAAATTACAAATTCCTTACCTGATTTAGGCTGAACTAGTACAGGTGCTTCAATCAACAAGGCTTCCAATCTGTCAAACTCTGCTGGCATTTATCAGTCCACTCAAATTTCACATCTTTCTGCAACAAGCGTGGAACAGCCCGATTTAGACCCTAGTCAGAACAGTGGTTTCGAGAACATAATTCTGAGGTCAGAAAAATAATTTAATATTATTTTCTATGTGAATAGTATGTGATTTAGCCATTGTGAAAATTCTGTGTGAAGATTTTATTGACTGTGTGTCGAATTAAGAGAAATGACTTAATCGCGTAAAATGTAAAAGCTGAGTGTTGATTGTTTAATTGCTAAATTGCCATGTTCTTTTAATAGGAAGGCCTTAAAAGGAAATTTGGCCATTTTTTTATAGCATGGATGGTTAAAGGCTTAGCTGACATGATTTTCTAATAAAATTAGCAAGGTTATCATAGTAATTTATGTATTAAAATGTTTTATAATAAAAAAATATGAAAGTGGGCATTTTTCATTCATCTTTTGATCGAATAAACTAAAGAAGAAGAAAAGAAAAAGAAGGTAGGCTTTGCCTAGCTTTTGGATTCAATTCAAGGTATGTTTTTAATCGATTTTTGATAATTTCTACGTTTTCACAATCGTTACTTCGTGCTCAAGCTAACCCATGTTGTAATTTTGTGAATTGATGATGTTTTTGTGATGAGCCATTGATGAATACTTTAGCTATGTGTTAGTTGATAGTTTAATATGAAAACTTGGTGTTGGGCTAACATAGTTTGGATTGGGATTTTTAGTGAAATTGAGTATTTTGGGATTAATTGAGAAATTGAGAAATTGAGGGACTAAAATGTGAAATAAATGAGATGTGTGGACTTGTATGAACATAGAGAGAATTCGGCTAGGCATGAGTGAAATGAAATTATATGTATTTTGTGATTTCGTGAATTAGGGACTAAAGTGTCAAAATGTGAAAATGTGAGGGCTATTATGTAAAATGCCCTAAATATGTATGTTTGGACTGAAATGAATGATTTGGTGATTGAATGGATTGAATTTTAATGTGTATAGACCAAGAGATGAGAAGTTCAAATCGAGATCGAGGCAAGGATAAAGTGTTCGATTAATCGATCGTTTTGGTATTTCGACGTCCGAGGTATGTTTGGATATAATATGTATGCTTAGCTATGTTTAAATGTTGTGAAACGAGTGGTTATGATGTTATTGAATTATAAATGTTATGTGAGAAATGGATCTATGCGGCACTAGGTGTGCGTATTTGGGAATGTAACCGAGAAGATTAGCACTGTGTGTTTGAAATAATAGAAGGTTTGGCTTTGTGATCGACACAGTGTGCGTGATATCGAATTGAGTTTGGTTTTGCATTAATGCACTAAGTGTGCGATGTCATTTAAGCTTCGGCTATGGATTGAGGCACTAAGTGTACGATTATAATTAATGAATAGCATTGTGTGTGCGAAATAATAGAAGCCACGACTTTAATGAATAACATTGTGTGTGTGAAAAGATAAAAGTTTCGATTTATCGAATTGGCACTGTGTGTGCATTACCAATATATGTTCGGTTTAATATATTGGCACTAAGTGTGCGATGACAATTAGGCTTCGGTTGTGAAATTGGCACTAAGTGTGCAAATATATTTGAGTATTAGCAAAGGTTTGAACGAGAGGTAAAATCGAGAATTGAGTTGTATGAATGGTGAGTAACTATGTGTTGATCAAGGTATGTTTGAACCTATATGGTTCATGATAGATTTAAGAGGTGAATGAATAGATATTTGAGTATGTGGTTGAGATTGATAATGTGCTTAGTTGTGTTATTTTATATGTGATGGTTAGATAGTATAGTTAGTTAGTAACAAAGTGTTGGCAAAGGTAGGTATGATACCTATGTGGTTGGTGAAATTGAAAGTAAATGAATGGAATGCTATGTCAGTATTGGATAAATTTGAACTTGTGTACCATTGGTAAATTATACATGTGATGGTTAAATGTGTATATTGAATTGGTTCATTGGGTTAATTGTTTCATAATTTGAACTCACTAAGTTTTAGAAAGTTTACTGTGTGATTTGTTTATTTGCTTTGCTGTGTCTGCAGGGCTAGCTCAGATTCGAGGATCGTCAGCATCTCTATCACACTGTCGGTAATTTATTTTGGTACTTTGGAAAGATGTATATAGTTGAATTATGGCATGTATAGGCTAGTAGATAAGATATATCCTAAAATGTTTAATCCCTGCCATTTGAGTTGGCTTGGAAGTTGAATGATGTTGAACTTATGAATGAGATATGGAAATGGTATATTTCAAGATGGTGTGGTTGATGATAAGATTTGTGATTGGATAATGCATGAAATGGTATGTTTGAATGCCTTTGAAAGCATGAATTTGTATTATATTGATGCTTGTAGGTATTATCTTATTGTAGGATGGAAATTTGGCCTTACAAATGGCCTATTTTGCCTACATAGTTATGGCACAAGGGCGTGCCTATTGACCATGGGTGAAAGTCAGTAGCTAGCCTAAGTGTGCACGGCCTTGGCACACGGACGTGCCTGGTAGCCGTGTGATTTAGTCAGTATACGGTCTAAGAGCACACGGCCATGGTACGCGGGCGTACCTAGTGACCGTGTGAAGAATTTTGTATGCATGCCCTATTTGACATGGCCTGGACACATAGGTGTGTCTGTTGACCGTGGGAGACACATGGTCTGATTGTACAGGCATGTGACCTCAACAGTGTTGAATAATGGTTGAAATTTTGAAAACTTTCGTAAGCATTCGATTTAGTCTCGACCCCCTTCTAATATTAGATTAAGGTCTCGTAGACCTAGATAGGGGACTATATGTTTGTATTTGAGCATGTCTGATTAACGATAGACTATGTGTCATGAAATGGATGTATGTTATTATGGTTGTTCGATAATGCCTCTGAACCCTATTTTGACGACAGTCTCAGGTTAGGGGTGTTACATTTTATTGGAATCAGGGCTACGGTTTAGTCGATTCTCAGACTAACGTAGTGTGTGTGAGTCTAGCTATACATGTCGTATATGAAATTACGATAGTGTGGTGAATTCTGACAGATGAAAATGTGTTTTTATATAGTAATGGATCTCGATCAAGCAGTTACTGACGATATAGTGAGTAACGCGCCTGCTCCCGCTTAAGGGATAACACCGGCCATATCTAGGCCAAATGAAAGTAGTGAGGGAGGAGAGTCTAAGCAAGCCTTCTTCCGTATGATGAGTGAGTGGTTTTTGAGTTTGTTCGAATGAATCCGGCTCCTCCACAACCTCTACCCCCACAAATACCTATTGTACCACAAGTGATAGATTCGATTCGACTGAATAAACCTCCAGTGGATAAGATTCAAAAGTACGGAGCCGAAGAGTTTAGGGCCACTTCCGATGATGATGCTGAGAAAGCTGAGTTTTAGCTCGAGGATACAATTTGGGTATTCGATGAGATGTCGTTGTCTTTGATGAATGAATAAAATGTGTTGTTTCGTTGTTGAGAGATACTATGTATAATTGGTGGAAAACCTTGATATCTGTGGTTACAAGAGAGAGAATTACCTGGGATTTCTTTCAAGTTGAGTTCAGAAAGAAGTATAGCAGCCAATGATTTATTGATCAAAAACATGAAGAATTTCTAGAGCTGAAACAAGGTCGCTTGTCAGTTACTGAGTATGAGTGAGAATTTGTGAGATTGAGTCGGTATGTACGAGAAAGTGTTTTGACTGAAGCTACTATGTGTAAACGCTTTATAGAAGGTTTGAACGAGGACATCAAGTTGTTGGTTGGGATTCTTGATATAAATGAATTTGTTGTGTTAGTTGAAAGAACATGCAAAGTTGAAGAGCTCAATAAAGAAAAGAAGAAAGCCAACTCTGAAGCTCGTGATGAAAGAAAAAGATTGATGAGTAAGTCATCTCAACCTTTGACGAAGAAATTCAGAGATGCAAGTAACCAATCAAATACTTCATTTGGATATACAAGTAGAGATCATGTGAGACTAAGTGTTGATCCGAGAACTCAAGCTCCAATAGAATCAAGTGTTGATAGTGACAAAAGTAACAAACCTGAGTGTAGACAGTGTGGAAAACGACATGTGGGAGAATGTTGGGGCAAATACAACAATAGAGTTTGCTATAAATGTGGATCACGAGATCACTTTATTAGAGACTGCCCAAAGATGACTGATGAAGAATATGTTCAGAATGTGAGATCGAGTAATGTAATGGCTAGGGGTAGACCAACCAGAAATGTCGGGAATGTTAGTGGAAGTCAAAGAAGGACCACTGATACAACTGTGAAATCAGAGGCGAGAGCATCTGCCCGAGCTTTCGCTATACGAGCAAGAGAGGAAGTGTCAATTCTAGATGTCATTACTGGTACTTTTACTTTATTGATATCGATGTGATTGCATTAATAGATTCAGGATCTACTCATTCATATGTGTGTATGAATCTTGTATCAAGTAAGACTCTACCTGTTGAGTCTATTGAATTTGTTATTAGAATATCGAACCCCTTAGACAAGTGTGTTCTAGTGGATAAAGTGTGCAAGAACTGTCCGTTGATGTTTTGGGATGTTTGTTTCTCGGTTAATTTGATATTGCTACCATTCGATGAATTTGATATAATTCTGGATATAAATTGGCTCATTTTTCATAATGTCATTGTGAATTGTAAAAGAAAGAGTATTGAATTGAGAAGTCAGAACGGTGAGATAGTTCAAATTGAATCCAGTGATTTGAAAGGGATACCAGCTATTGTAAATACGATGAAAAATTTAAACTATGTGAGAAAGGGTTGCGAAGCCTATCTGGCATATTTGATTGATACAGAAGTGTTTGAAAAGAGAGTTAAAGAATCTGATGTGCCGAAAACTACTTTCAAAATGAGGTACGGATATTATGAATTCTTAGTGATACCTTTCAAACTAATGAATGCTCCTGTAATGTTTATGGATTTGATGAATCGAATATTTAGACGTATTTAGATCGCTTAGTTGTAGTGTTTATTGATGATATTCTGGTTTATTCTTGTGATAAGACGCAGCATGCCAAACATTTGAGAATTGTGCTACAGACTCTGCGTGAGAAGCTATTGTATGCTAAGTTTAGTAAATGTGAGTTTTGGTTGTGTGAGGTTAGTTTCTGAGACTATAGGGATAAAATAGATGGCTCATGAAAGGCTTATTGATGATTACGACTCCGTTGACGAAGTTGTTATAAAAGGATGTTAAATTTGAGTGGTCAGAAAAGTGTCATCAGAGTTTTGAGCAGTTGAAAATGTTGTTAATGAAAGCGCCAGTGTTAGTTCAGACTGAATTGGGCAAAGAAAATTAAAGTTTACAGTGATGCATCGTTAAATAGTTTAGGCTGTGTGCTGATGCAAGTAGGCAAAATCATTGTTTATGCTTCGAGGCAGCTAAAGCCGCATGAAAAAAACTATCCGACGTACAACCATGAATTAGTCACAATTGTGTTTGTGTTAAAGATTTGGCGTCACTACTTATTTGGTGAGAAATGTCATGTTTATACCGATCATAAGTGTTTGAGATACTTGATGACTCAGAAAGAATTGAATTTGTGACAAAAAAAATGGTTAGAGTTGTTGAAAGTGTAACACCCTGGTTTAGGGGCTATGCGGTTTGAGTATAATGTAGGTGTTGGAAGGTTCTTGGGTGTGCTTGGATGTGTTTTGGGGTTTTTAGAATGTTTGGATGAAAGGAAGGCTTTGAAAATAAATTTAGATTTTTAGGGTAAAAAGGAATTGGGCCAAGGGAGGCCTTAAGATTAATTTTTGGTAATTTTTGGCACAAGGAAGAGCTTGGCGAAGTGGCTAGCGTGCGCCACTTAGGTGCTGAAGGGGGAGAAGGGCACTGGTTGGAGTAGAGGCAGCAACAGTTTGGCGTTTTATTTTTCATATGTAGTATTGGGCCTGAGTATGAAGGCTTTATGAATAATTGTTGGGGCTCTATGGACATGAAAGGCAGGTGGGCGGAGTGGCGCTGCATGTAAGGTCTTTGGGTAAAGGTCATGAGTTCGAGGCACAAGAAAGGCGAGTTTTGATATTTTGCAAGCAAGCGTTAAGTCGGGAAGGCTTAAAAGAATTTGTTTGCGCTTTTGATATAAAAAAATGTTTAGGCCGAATGGCCTGGGGCGCTACATGGTCGTTGGTTCCCTGTGTCGTGTGTTCGAGCCTTGGAGGTTTTGGTGGGGTTTTTTTTCCTTCTTTTTGCAAAGCGGTGTGGGCAAAGTGGACTAGCACATGGGTGGTGGAGGATAAGGATGAGTTTGGTTGTTATTTCTTTTGAATTGATTGGGATAATGGGTTAATTTTTTTAGTTTTTATTTTATATTTCAATTGGAGGGTGGTAATGGATTAAAGGTGGGTTTTATTTTTAAATTTTGAATTGATTTAAAATGGTTGGTCGGGAGCAAATTTGGGGTTGGATTAATTCAAATGTGTTGAATTAGTGGCTAGGAGAGATTCTAGGAGTGGTCAATTCTTTAAATAAGGGAGGTGCTCACCTTTGTTGTTTTTTTCACCATTTGTGCTCCCCTCAAACTTGTTCCCCATTTCTTTGGATGCCAAATCCTAGTCCCTCTTAAGCCTTCATCCATTTGTCTTCCATACTCTACCAACACTAAAATATCCCTTCTCTTCACCTATGCACTTTGGTCGAATCTTCAAGGTCACCTAGCCGATTTTCTTACTTGGTTCTCTCTATTTTCCTAAGTCAAACCATTTCATATTGTCTCCCATACCTTCTTTCTTTCTCTTTGTCAAATCTTTCTAGCGGGGTTGGCGAATCTTAAGTGGGGTGGAGCGTTTGAGTCTCTCGCTCTAAGTCATTGTGAAGGGTAAGGTTTTACGTTATAGTTTATTTCTTTTGATGTTTCGTTAACGAAAGGTGGTCTTGGTGTTTAAGGTTTGGCCGAATGTTCTTATTGTCTTATTATGAAAATTCTTTTATGGGTAGCCGATGTGAAGGAGTCAGAGGAAGGGACTCTTAAGTCTTATTCATCAAGTGTTGTAAGAGCAGTTAGGATTTGATCGATTGTATCTAACAAGGTGCGTAACCATCGCACTATTTCTCGATTTGCCTGCTAGCTATTAACATATGTGTTATGTGTGGAAGCCGATTATAATGGCTTAAGTGATGTGAACCGATGATGGTAAGATTGGTTGTGATATATATATATTTTATACATGTTTGATGTGGTTTTGATCAACAATAAATACTCACCTTATATGATATTCTTGCATGATTTATTGACACATGGGCATGGGATTGGATTGAAGAAGGAGGAGGTGTACACAAGTTGTACGTGGTCTAATGATAGCTCCGGCTACATTAGCGCTTGATGGCTAGCTTTGTGCTACCTCAAGGAGATGTCATTTCGGTGCTCATCTCGTGATCGATGGCTATGTGCATCACCGTAGGCGAATATGTTGTTGGATCACTTTGGTTGATCGGTGGTTTCACCACTACCGAGCAATGAAGTTTGCCGAGGTAAGATTTAAGGATCACGATGTGATCGGTGGTGGTTTATCCACGGCCTTAGGTGTGAGTCCGCCAAGGTTGGAGTACTGTTGGTTTGTGGGTTGGTGAGATGCATATGTGCATGACTTGCTATGTGAATTGTTTGGTATTGGGCCTAGCCCATACGTGTGGGAAATTGCATTGTGGTTATGCATCGAGTCGTGGACTCACCCAATTATTTTCCTAACATTTCGGTGATGTAGATTGGACCGGATCGGAGAGGACACGTGGTGGCCCGTCTTAGAAGGAAAAGTTTTAATTATTTTTAAGCTTTCTTAATACGAGGTACTAAATTAGAAAGGGGTTGTAATAAAGGCCCGATGATTATTGTTTTGGGTATTGTATTAATTAAAGCTTGATGACATTGAATCACTATTTGAAGTTGGTTTCGTTTATGAACTTTATTCAAAGGATATGCACTAAGGTTTTAATTGGGATATTCTAAGATATTAAAGTTTTTCATACAAATCTCAAATAGACATGGTTTTCAAAAGATAGTAAGTTTTCATGTTTTAAATTCTAAGTAAAAGAAAATTATTTTTTCTAACATAACCAGATTCAGTCATAATGAATGGGCCGGGTTTGGGGATGTTACAGTTTGGTATCAGAGCCCGGTTCAAAACTCGACTTTGAGGGTTTTGGGCCCAAAAATATTTTCAAAATGGGCTTTTTGAAATGAGAGCTTTTATAAAAAGGTTTTCAGGTTATTCTGGCATGGCACCTGTACCTCCGGCCCGAGTCCACCAGGTAAGTACTTCAGACTTTCTTGAAGTGATTTGTTTATATGAATTAATTTGGGCTTAGTTTGGGCTCGTAGAATAGAATAATAGGATCTGTTGGACCCTAGGATTAGACTACTTAAACAATGGCATAAGACTTAAAGCTCTTAAACAAACCTGTGAAGTAAGTCGACGAGTTAAGGTGTGGTAACCTTGGTACGCATGTCTAAGATTGGATCCGAAGAGCTCGGTACTTAAGCAGTCCTCGTGACTCACCTCCTCTTCGCAGGAATCCTACCTGGTGCGTAGCTATGGTTCACCTTAACCAAGAGGACTTGTTCATAGGCTAAACCGATTATTAAAACCCGAAAGGGAATTAGCCTTACTGTTTTAAAATCCTTAGTTTTAAAATTTTCAAACTTACCTCTCTGGTTTGTAAACCCTAAATCTGGTTTTGGAAAACATTTTCTCGATTTACCAAAATTACCAAATTGCCCCTAGTGGCAAAATTACAAAAAATGCCCTCAGATTATAAAATTGCCACACTATCCTCAACTCTTGTTAAAATGATTTTACTTTGCAAATATTAAAATCTCTAGTTTTCAAAATAGCAATATACCTCGGTTTGGGAAAATTTACGAAAATACCCTAGTTGATAAAATTACCAAATGCCCTTGGTTTCTAAATTTTCTCTCAACTTCTATCTGAAATATTCCTATTTTACCAAATATCGAAAACCCTATGTTATGAAATACGTTGATATTCGATTTGGAGAATTTGAAAATGCCCATGATTTCCAAAATTACGAAAATGACCCTACTTTTTGAATTTTGCAACACACTTTGTTTGAGAAACAAAATTTTCAAGACGAATTCGAGATTTTGTAAATTTTGAAGTTGGAAAACTATTTTCAAAATTGACTCGAGTTATTACCAAAATACCCTCTTTAGGAAAAATGACGAATTTACCCTCGGTAGGGAAGGAAACTTGATTGCTCGAAAGAACTACTCTAAACTTTATTGCATAAAATTGCTCGTGGTTATAACAGTGAAACAATAATTTCTAATCCATAAAACTTTCTAAACAGATTAAATCGAGGCTAGATATGAGTTCTAGGGGCGTGGTCGCAATACTCGTGGGACGTGGTAGGCGGGATGTCGGTGTTTGAACCGGTTGGGTCACGCCATGGGTCGAAAGTGATGCACCACCACCACCTATTGAGGTTGAACAAGCAGGATCGATGGAGGAGACGACGAGTGTCACAAGTCGTGTTGCAGTACTCGAACGCAGTGGCGAGGAGCCAATGTGGGCAATAGGAATCGAAGTCGGTGCAGAGACTTAGGCGAATGGAGCCGAGGTTTTCGGAGGAGTGTATGGGGTAGCTCCGAATGTGGCAAAGTACTGGCTGGAGGCAGTTGAAAGGATTATGGATGATCTCGACTTAACTGCTGAGGTGAAGCTTAAGGGTGTTGTTTCGTTGCTGCGGGATGAGGCCTACCAGTGGTGGCTCACGGTTAAGAAAAGTACCCTGCGGATCGAGTGGATTGGGGCTACTTTAAGATCAAGTTTGAAGGAAGTTTGTCGAGCGAGCTATGTGGATGCTCGAGGAAGGCGTTCCTTAACTTGGTGCAAGGAAACAAGTCGATAGCGAGTACGGTCGAAGTTTCGCGTTTGAGCGGTATGCTCGGGCATCGTGGCAACGGATTATGAGATGTGTCGATTTGAAGATGGTGCATGGATGAGCTACGAGTTTTGATTGCTCCGCATCGTGAAAGAGACTTTGCCGCTTTAGTGGAGAAAGCTCAAATAGCCGAGGAGGTCAAGAAGGCCGAGAGGCACAATAGAGAAAGGAACCGTGATAAGAGAAGTGTTGGATCGCCAGAAGTGTTTGAGAGGGTCCAGAAAAGATCGAGGGTTGAGACTCCTGTTCATATTGCTAAGCCACCGCCGAAAATCCAGATCGTCTGTAGCGCAGACGGAAGGTATCATGTTGGCGAAAGTGCTTTGGAATCGGGTTCGGAGTGCTTGGATGCAAGTCCAAATCTCATCGATTAAGGATTGTCCCCAGAACCCGAATAGGACTCAGATAGTGGGTCAAGGTTATGTGCAACCAGGCAGAGGTGGTCAGCAGGCGACGAGAGGTCGTGGTCCGAACCATGGAGGAAATGGTTCCGCCAGGTCGGGAGCGAGAGACCATGATAATGGTGGCACCGAGGCAAGGCGACCAGATCGGTTTATGCGATTCACGGAGAGAGGATAATGATGTGCCTGATGTGTCAGCTGGTAAGTTCCTTGTGTTTGGAATATCTTTTGTTGTTTTGTTCGTTTTGGTGATTGTTTGATCTGTTGCTCATAAAGTAGTTGGAACCTTGAGTATGAACCTGGAAACGATGCCTAGAAGGTATGTTAGCTCTTTAGGATCAGAGTGCGCAGCCACAGCGTAGTGGGAGGAATTGGATTGTTAGTTTAGACAAGTAATTTCGAGGACGAAATTATTTTAAGGAGGGTAGAATTGTAACACCCTGGTTTAGGGGCTATGCGATTTGAGTATAATGTAGGTGTTGGAAGGTTCTTGGGTGTGCTTGGATGTGTTTTGGGGTTTTTAGAATGTTTGGATGAAAGGAAGGCTTTGAAAATAAATTTAGATTTTTAGGGTAAAAAGGAATTGGGCCAAGGGAGGCCTTAAGATTAATTTTTGGTAATTTTTGGCACAAGGAAGAGCTTGGCGAAGTGGCTAGCGTGCGCCACTTAGGCGCTGAAGGGGGAGAAGGGCGCTGGTTCGAGTGGAGGCAGCAGCAGTTTGGCGTTTTATTTTTCATATGTAGTATTGGGCCTGAGTATGAAGGCTTTATGAATAATTGTTGGGGCTCTATGGACATGAAAGGCGTGTGGGCGAGAGTGGCCGCATATATAAGTATTGGGTAAAGGTCAGTTCGAGGCGCAAGGAAGGCGTGGTTTTGATATTTTGCAAGCGTTAAGTCTTTGGGAAGGCTTAAAAGAATTTGTTGCGCTTTTGATATAAAACAACGCTTAGGCCGAATGGCCTGGGGCGCTTACATGGTCGTTGGTTCCCTGTGTCGTGTGTTCGAGCCTTGGAGGTCTTGATGGGTTTTTTTTCCTTCTTTTTGCAAAGAAAGTAAGGTGCAATGGGCGGCACATGGGTGGTGGAGGATAAGGATGAGTTTGGTTGTTATTTCTTTTGAATTCGTGGGATAATGGGTTAATTTTTTTAGTTTTTATTTTATATTTCAATTGGAGGGTGGTAATGGATTAAAGGTGGGTTTTATTTTTAAATTTTGAATTGATTAAAATGGTTGGTCGGGAGCAAATTTGGGGTTGGATTAATTCAAATGTGTTGAATTAGTGGCTAGGAGAGATTCTAGGAGTGGTCAATTCTTTAAATAAGGGAGGTGCTCACCTTTGTTGTTTTTTCACCATTTGTGCTCCCTGCCAAACTTGTTCCCCATTTCTTTGGTTGTCAATCCTAGTCCCTCTTAAGCCTTCATCCATTTGTCTTCCATACTCTACCAACACTAAAATATCCCTTCTCTTCACCTATGCACTTTGGTCGAATCTTCAAGGTCACCTAGCCGATTTTCTTACTTGGTTCTCTCTATTTTTCCTAAGTCAAACCATTTCATATTGTCTCCCATACCTTCTTTCTTTCTCTTTGTCAAATCTTTCTAGCGGGGTTGGCGAATCTTAAGCGAGGGGTGGAGCGTTGAGTCTCGCTCTAAGTCATTGTGAAGGGTAAGGTTTTACGTTATAGTTTATTTCTTTTGATGTTTCGTTAACTAAAGGTGGTCTTGGTGTTTAAGGTTTGGCGAATGTTCTTATTGTCTTATTATGAAAATTTTTTATGGGTAGCCAAGGAAGAAGAAGTCAGAGGAAGGGACTCTTAAGTCTTATTCATCAAGTGTTGTAAGAGCAGTTAGGATTTGATCGATTGTATCTAACAAGGTGCGTAAACCATCGCACTATTTCTCAATTTGCTCGCTAGCTATTAACATATGTGTTATGTGTGGAAGCCGATTATAATGGCTTAAGTGATGTGAACCGATGATGGTAAGATTGGTTGTGATATATATATATATATTTTATACATGTTTGATGTGGTTTTGATCAACAATAAATACTCACCTTATATGATATTCTTGCATGATTTATTGACACATGGGCATGGGATTGGATTGAAGAAGGAGGAGGTGTACACAAGTTGTACGTGATCTAATGATAGCTCCGGCTACATTAGCGCTTGATGGCTAGCTTTGTGCTACCTCAAGGGAGATGTCGGCTCGATGCCCATCTCGGCGGTCGATGGCTATGTGCATCACCGTAGGCAGAATATGTTGTTGGATCACTTTGGTTGATCGGTGGCTCAGCCACGGCCTCGAGCAGCGAGTTTGCCGAGGTAAGATTTAAGGATCACGATGTGATCAGTGGTGGTTTATCCACGGCCTTAGGCAGGGAGTCTGCCAAGGTTGGAGTACTGATTGGTTTGTGGGTTCAATGAGATGCATATGTGCATGACTTGCTATGTGAATTGTTTGGTATTGGGCCTAGCCCATACGTGTGGGAAATTGCGTTGTGGTTATGCATCGAGTCCGTGGACTCACCCAATTATTTTCCTAACATTTCGTGTGATGCGAGATTGGACCGGATCGGAGAGGACACGTGGTGGCCTGCATCAAGGAAAAGTTTTAATTATTTTAAGCTTTCTTAATACGAGGTACTAAATTAGAAAGGGTTGTAATAAAGGCCCGATGATTATTGTTTTGGGTATTGTATTAATTAAAGCTTGATGACATTGAATCACTATTTGAAGTTGGTTTCGTTTATGAACTTTATTCAAAGGATATGCACTAAGGTTTTAATTGGGATATTCTAAGATATTAAAGTTTTTCATACAAATCTCAAATAGACATGGTTTTCAAAAGATAGTAAGTTTTCATGTTTTAAATTCTAAGTAAAAGAAAATTATTTTTTCTATCATAACCAGATTCGGTCGTAATGAATGGGCTGGGTTTGGGGATGTTACAGAAAGACTATGAACTTGTAATTGATTATCATTCGGGTAAAACTAATATTGTAGCTAATGCTTTGAGTCAAAACTCTTTATGTGCCTTATGAGCTATGAGTACTCAGATAGATCTATGTGATGATGATTTGGTTTTGGCAGAGTTGAGAGTAACGCCGATGTTTGTACGTCAGATTAGTATTTCCCAGAAAAGTGATGATGAAATGATAGCAAAACGAGATCATGCGATTTGAATTCGGATTCAGAGTTTTGAGTTGATAGTGATGATTGTTCGAGATTTAGAGACCGGATTTGTGTTTCGATGAATTCAGAGTTGATTCAGTTAATCTTGAATGGAGCTTATAATAATCATTTGATTGTGCATTCGGGGAGTATGAAAGTGTATAACGATATGAAATAGTTTTATTAGTAGCATGATATGAAAAGAGACATCTCTAACTATGTGCCAAAATAATTAGTTTGTCAGCAAATTAAAGCTGAACATCAAGTTCATCTGGTTGTTATAGACTTTGTGTCGGGATTACCTTAGTCTTTGGGAAAGAAAGAATGCAATTTGTGTGATAGTTGATAGATTGATGAAGTTAGCTCATTTCATTCCGATGAGAACAAATTACTCACTTGATTGATTAGCTCAATTCTATATATTACTGAAATTGTGAGATTTACGGAGTTGAAGAGGCTATGTGAAAGCCTGAGAATGTTATGAGAGAGCAATATCCATATTTATTTACTGGTAAGATTTTCGGAGAAAAAAATCCCTAAGGGAGAGAGTTATAACGACGCGGTTTAGACCCTAGTCAGAATAGTAGTTTCGAGACCACAATTTTGAGGTCAAAAAAATAATTTAATATTATTTTCTGTTTGAATAGTATGTGATTTAGCTTGTGTGAAATTTCTGTCTGAAGATTTTATTGACTATGTGCCTAATTAAGAGAAAGAACTTAATCGCGTAAAGTATAAAAGCTGAGTGCTGATTGTTTAATTACTAAATTGCCATGTTCTTTTAATAGGAATGCCTTAAAATGAAATTTGGCCATTTGTTTATAGCATGGACGGTTAAGGGCTTAGGCAACATGATTTTCTAATTAAATTAGCAAGGTTATTATAGCAATTTATGTATTAAAATGTTTTATAATAAAAACAAAATATGAAAGTGGCCATTTTTCATTCTTCTTTTGACTGAATAGATTAAAGAAGAAGAAAAGAAAAAGAAGCTAGGTTTTGAGTAGCTTTTGGGTTCAATTCAAGTATGTTTTTAATCGATTTTTGATAATTTTTACGTTTTCGCAATCGTTGCTTCGTGCTCTAGCTAACCCATGTTGCAATTTTGTGAATTGATGATGTTTTTGTGATGAGCCATTGATGAATACTTGAGCTATGTGTTAGTTGATAGT
Organism: Gossypium rotundifolium; assembly: GCA_025506655.1. NCBI lineage: Eukaryota > Viridiplantae > Streptophyta > Magnoliopsida > Malvales > Malvaceae > Gossypium > Gossypium rotundifolium. Next base: position 43,327,344 of record CP106730.1, read on the forward strand.
TTAATATGAAAACTTGGTGTTGGGCTAACATAGTTTGTATTGGGATTTTTAGTGAAATTGAGTATTTTGGGCTTAATTGAGAAAATGAGAAATTGAGGGACTAAAATGTGAAATAAATGAGATGTGTGGACTTGTATGAATGAGAGAATCCGGGTAGGCATGGGTGAAATGAAATTATATGTATTTTATGGTTTTGGGAATTGGGGACTAAAGTGTAGAAATGTGAAAATGTGAGGGCTATTATGTAAAATGCCCTAAATATGTATGTTTGGACTAAAATGAATGATTTGGTGATTGAATGGATTGGATTTGAATGTGTATAGACTAAGAGAGGAGAAGTTCGGATCGAGATCGAGGCAAAGATAAAGTGCTCGATTAATCGACCGTTTCGGTATTTCAACGTCTGAGGTAAGTTCGGATATAATATGTGTACTTAGCTATGTTTAAATGTTGTGGAACGAGTGGTTATGATATTATTGAATTATAAATGTTATGTGAGAAATGGATCTATGTGGCACTAGGTGTGCATATTTGGGAATGTAACCGAGGAGATAACCGCTATGTGTGCTAAAGAATAGAAGCTTTGGCTTTGTGATCGACACTGTGTGTGCGATATCGAATTGAGTTTGGTTTTGTATTAATGCACTAAGTGTGCGATGTCATTTAAGCTTCGGCTATGAATTGAGGCACTAAGTGTGCGATTATGATTAATGAATAGCACTATGTGTGCGAAACAATAGAAGCTACAGCTTTAATGTATAACATTGTGTGTGTGAAAAGATAGAAGTTTCTATTTATCGAATTGGCACTGTGTGTGCGTTACCGATATAAGTTCGGTTTAACATATTGGCACTAAGTGTACGATGACAATTAGGCTTCGGCTGTGAAATTGGCACTAAGTGTGCAAATTTAATTGAGTATTAGCAAAGGTTGAATGGAAGGTAAAATTGAGAATTGAGTTGTATGAATGGTGAGTAACTATGTTTTGATCAAGGTATGTTTGAACCTATGTGGTTGATGATGGATTTAAGAGTTGAATGAATAGATATTTGAGTACGTGGTTGAGATTGATAATGTGCTTAGTTGTGTTATTTTATATGTGATGGTTGGATAGTATAGTTAGTGAGTAACTAAGTGTTGGCAAAGGTAGGTATGATACCTATGTGGTTGGTGAAATTGAAAGTAAATGAATGGAATGCTATCTGAATATTGGATAAGTTTGAACTTGTGTACCATTGGTAAATTATACATGTGATGGTTAAATGTGTATGTTGAATTGGTTTATTGAGTTAATTATTTTATAATTCGAACTTACTAAGCTTTGGAAAGCTTACTGTGTGATTTGTTTTCCGCTTGCGTTGTCGTAGGCTAGCTTGGATCCGGGGATCCTCAGCATCTCTATCACACTATCGGCAATCTATTTTGGTACTTTGGAAAGATGTATATAGTTGAATTATGGGATGTATAGGCTAGTAGATAAGATATGTCCTAAAATGTTTAATTTTTTCCATGTGAGTTGGCTTGGAAGTTGAATGATGTTGAACTTATGAATGAGATATGGAAATGGTATATTTCACGATGGTGTGGTTGATGATAAGATGTGTGATTGGATAATGCATGAAATGGTATGTTTGAATGCTTTTGAAATCATGAATTGGTATTATATTGATGCTTGTAGGTATGATCTTATTGTGGGATGGAAATTTGGCCTTACAAATGGCCTGTTTTGCCTACACGGTTATAGAACACAGGCGTGCCTATTGATCGTGGGTGAAATTCAGTAGCCAGCCTAAGTGTGCATGGCCTTGGCACACGAACGTGCCTGGTACCCGTGTGATTTAGTCAGTATATGGTCTAAGAGCACACGGCCATGGTACATGGGCATGCTAGTGATCGTGTGAAGAAGTTAGTAAGCATTCCCTATTTGACACGACCTAGACACATGGGTGTGTCTGGTGACCGTGGGAGACACACGGTCTGATTGCACAAGCGTGTGACCTCAACAGTGTTAATAATGCTTGAAATTTTGAAAACTTTTGTAAACGTTCAGTTTAGTCCCGACCCCTTTCTAATATTAGATTAAGGTCTCGTAGACCTAGATAAGGGACTGTATGTTTGTATTTGTGCATGTATGATTAATGATAGACTATGTGTCGTGAAATGGATGTATGTTATTGTGGTTGTTCGGTAATGCCTCTTAACCCTATTCTAGTGATGTCTCGGGTTAGGGGTGTTACAAAATGTGTCATCGGAGAAGCTATCATAGAAAACCCTTGTACAAATCTTCGATAGTAACTGGCTAATCCAGAAAATTTCTGACTTTAGACACATTTTTTAGTGGCTTCCTATTAACAATAGCTAAAATTTTATTCGGATCCACCCTGATACCTTCTGCAGATACTATATGTCCAAGAAAATCGACTTCCCGAAGCCAAAATTCACATTTACTAAATTTGACGTACAGTTGTTTTTCATGCAAAATTTGCAACACAATTCTCAAATGATTAGCATGCTTATTTTCATCTTGAGAATATACCAAGATATCATCAATAAATACCACCACAAATCTGTCTAGATATGGTCTGAAAATTCTATTCATTAAATCCATAAATACTGCAGGTGCATTAGTCAAGCCCAGCGGCATCACGAGAAACTCATTGTGCCCATACCTAGTTTTGAAGGTTGTCTTAGGTACATCTAAATCTTTTACCCATGGCTGATAGTAACTGGAACGCAGATCAATCTTCTAAAATACATTGGAACCTTTCAACTGATCAAACAAATCATCAATATGAGGCAATGAATACTTGATCTTTTTTGTAACTTTGTTGAGTTGTCTGTAATCAATACATAACCTCAATGATCCATCTTTCTTTTTAACAAATAAAACCGGTGCACCCCAAGGTGATGAGTTGGATCGAGCAAAACCTCTGTTTGTTAATTCTTACAACTGTGCTTTCAACTCTTTCAACTCAGTAGTAGCCATTCTGTAAGGTGCTATAGATATCAGTTTTGTTCTAAGAATAAGATCTATAGAAAATTCTACCTCTCTGACTGGTGGTAAACCAGGTAATTCGTCCGAAAACACATCAGGAAATTCACAAACAACCAACACTGACTTAATCTTTGATTCATATACTTTAGTGTCCAACACAAATGCAAGATAAGCCTCATACCCTTTTCTGACATATTTTCTGTGCTGATATAGCTGAAATTACATTGGACAACCTGTCCAGTTTATCAAATTCAACATGAAGTAATTCACCATTATGACATTTTAACACAATGTACTTCCATTTACAACTTACCACTGGATCATACTGAATCAGCCAGTCGATATTCAGAATTACATCAAATTCATCAAATGGCAACAACATTAAATCAGCCGAGAAACAATAACCCCGTACCATTAACGAATAACTTTTACAGATTTTATCTACCATCACAAACTGGCCCAGGGGATTTTAAATTTTAATAATGAATTCAGTGGACTCAACAGATAAATTTTTAACAGACACTAAATTCGTGCATATGTATGAATGTGTTGAACCAGGATAAATTAAAGTTGTAATATTAGTATCAAGAAGAGAAAATGTACCAGTAATAACATCAGGTGCTGCACGTATAGCATATGTCCTGGCTGGTGCTCATGCTTCAGATTTAACAGTTGAATCTTTTCTTGTACCTCGGTTATCACTCATATTACTAGGGTTACGAGGTGGTCTACCTCTCAAGGCAGGGTTGCTTGGTTTCGAAGTCTAAATAGTATCTTTTTCAAGCCTTTCTGGATAATCTTTAAGGTAGTGGTCGAGAGAACCACATCTATAGCAGGCTCCGCTTCTCATACGGCATTCTCCAAAATGAAATTTATTACAGTGCTTGCATTTAGGTTTGGAATTACCAAAAATTCCAACACTTGCTACTGATGGGGACTGGGATCTCGGATTAGAGCGTTGAGAGCCTCGGTCTTTTCGAAAATACCCGACAGATGAGATAGAATGATCATGATATTTTTTTTATTTCTTTGAAGCTGATGATTGTGGCTTGCCCATAAATATTTTACTCGAAGTTCGGGCTTCTATCTCTGCCTGCCTCTTTTCTTTATTTAATTCCTCAGCTTTATGTGTTCGGTTAACTAATACAACAAATTCTTTTAATTCCAAGATCCCAACTAACAACTTGATATATTCATTTAGTCCTTCTTCAAACCGTTTGCACATGGTTATTTCAGTCGGGATACACTCTCTGGCATATTTACTTAGCCGAACAAATTCCCGTTCATAGTTAGATACAGCCATATTTCCCTGTTTAAGCTCTAAAAATTCCTTCTTTTTCAGATCAAGAAATCTCTGGCTAATGTACTTCTTTTTTAATTCTATTTGGAAAAATTCTCATATAACATTTTCTCTTGGTACTACAGAAATCAAAGTATTCCACCACTGATAGGCTGAGTCTTTTAGCATAGATACAACACATTTCAAACGTTCTTCAGGTGTACAAGACAATTCATTTAAAACCCTGATAGTATTTTCTAGCCAAAATTTAGCCATTTCTGTATCATCATCGATAGTAGCCCTGAATTCTTCTGCCCCATATTTCTAAATTTTATCTACCAGAGGCTTACCAGTTCTAACAGATTCAGTACCTTTTTGCATATCGGGAATCGATTGAGGAGCAGGCGGGGAAGGTTGTTGTACAGCAGGATTTGTTCTTGGGAATTCTGTGAACCACTAATTCATCATTTGAAAGAAGGCTTCTTTTGCCTCCTCACCTCGACCCTCAGATTCAGGCCTTCTACTACTACTGGATGCAGCTCTTTGAACAGAAGCTGGAGCATTGCTCTCAAGTTCCTCAGATTCAGCTCTATCTTGGTTAGACGACATTACTATATGAAAAACACATTTAAAATGGTTAGGAGATATCACACTATCACTAATTATATAATGGCATTTATAACTAAACTCGTACTTGCTACGTTAGTCTGAGAATCGACTAAACCGTAGCTTTGATACCAATAAATGTGACACCCCTAACCCTTATCTATCGCCGGAACAAGGTCACAGGGCATTACTGAAGTGTACAGATCAATTACAGAAAATTTCATGTCATTTACTATTCATATCTAAAACCAATCATATTCAATTGTATTGTCCCTTAATTTGACCCTCGAGGCCCAATTTATACATTAGAAACAAATCATGACTAAATCGGAAACTCAGAGAATTTTTTACAAAAATTTCAAAATTTTTCTTAGGTGTAGAGGATACACGTCTGTGTGGTCAGGCCATGTGAAGTGACACGCCCATGTCTTAGGCCTTGTGGGCATTCAATGTAAGGCACACGGCCGTGTCCTAGCCCATGTTCAAATTAGGGTAGCTACTGACTTGGGTCACCTGACCAGCCACACGTCTGTGTGCTAGGCCGTATGGACAATTAAATTTTCAAAACTAGGTGCAGGATTCACACGGCTAAGACACACGCCCTGTGTTTCACACGACTGAGACACATGCCCGTTTCTCTATCCGTGTGACCATTTCTGAGCATTCTTTTTCTCAATTTTTGAGATGCAGGGGACACACGGCCAAACCACATGCTCGTACGCATGGCCGTGTGTCACACACGGTTGAGACACACTCCCATGTGCCTACCTGTTTGTACAAAATAAGGCCATTTTCAAGCCTTATTTCTCACCCAAATTTGGCCTTGTACCTACATTAATACTTGCATACAAATACCAACCAATTCAAAATGTTAAAACCAAGCCAACATTATCATTATATCTGATATATCATCATATGTTTTCAAACTCACCTTTTGTAAGACGCATATATTTGCCATATTTTAACCTCATATATATTTTTTAACTAAATATACCAATACTAGCCATCCCAATGGCTAGATTACAAATAACCTTTTACATGCCAACATTGGCCAAGTTAGTTATACATGCCATTATACCCAAAATAAGTTTACTATTTATACCAAAACGTACTGAAGGATAGTGTGATGATGCTCTGACTGATTCTAACCTTTATGAGCTTCTGAGCACTATAAAACTAAGAAAAAAAACCAAGTAAGCATTTCAAATGTTTAGTAAGTTCGTATAATAAGAATTTAACTTACCAATCATGTACATTCAAAATAAGCATACAAGCATACATCCAAATCATTATGGCCATTTTCATAAACACATATGATCTCAAGAAACTTGTTAGTCATGTATATCATGTAAACATTAAAAATCAAAGATGAGCTCATCATGTAATAACTCTCATAAACATGTACTTTCAATATCATACTTCCATATAACATGTGCATTTCCATATTAATTATCTTAAGTTCAATTTAACCATGCCAAAACTCTTCCCATTGAATTTACTTGAAATATTGATGGATACGCTCATGTAGTACACTTAATGTGTACAATACTAAAAATTCGCCAATTCATATACAGGGGTACCCTTTAGGGCACATAATCAGGAAACACACTCTCGAGCTGTATAACAGGATGCTCAGATGAGCCATGTAACACAACGCTTATCCGGGCTAAATAGGAAACTCATAAGAGTTTAGAACAGGAAGCTCATTGAGCTTAACAGGTAACCCCGAAGAGTCATTAACAGGGAGCTCCGAATAGCATAACTGGGAGTTCAAGCGAGCCATGTTAGGAAGCTCATAAGAGCTTATATCAAGACGCTCACGAAAAGCTGCGTTTGTGTCCCCAATAAATGTTGGACCATAACCGATCAAATCGTGTAACAGGACGCTCACAAAGAGCTGCGGTAGTGCGCAACACATGCAGGATCACTATTGATCAGGATGCTCGCAGGAACTATATAACAAGGCGCTCGAGAGGGCTTATAACAGGGTTGCTCGTCCAAGCTATAGTGCGTCCGCAACATATGGAGGACTTCAATCAATACGGGAAATCATGTATCTATCGAATTTCATTATTCATACGGGACTTTACATTTATCTAGCTTTATTGATCATGTATCCAATTTCACATCAATGGCATTTACTCAATTCATACATACAACATTCAATTCAAGTATATAAATAAACACGATTTAGTTCCACAAACTTACCTCGATAAATGTTCGTATATAAGGATCTACTAATCCGATATTTTGTTTTCCTCTATCTAACTCCCTACTAAGTCTATCTGGATCTGTATAAATAAATTTAACATTAATTTAATCCATTTCATACTCAATTTAAGTCAATTCACATCCTAAGCAAAAATACCATTTTATCCCTATACTTTCCATTAATGATGATTTTGTCCCTAGGCTCAGAAATGAAATTCGTGCAATTTAATCCTTATTCCAAGCCTAACCGATTTTTACATATAACATTTACAGAATATATATTTCATAAAAATAAAAAATTTTCCATGGATGAATCATCAAAAATATCTACTAACTTTTCTTAATGGTCTAATTATCATATAAGGATCTCAAGTTTTGAATTCCATAGATATTTGATACTTATAGCTACTAGAACTCAACTTTTGCATTTTATGCAATTTGGTCATTTCTTTAATTAAACATGAAATCGGTAAAATTTTTTATCGAAATTTTCATACGTCTTTCCTATCATAATGCAGAACATGCAATAATATTAAAATAAATTTTCTTTCTGACTCGAATTTGTGGTCCCGAACCACTATTCTAATTTCACTGAAAACGCCCTGTTACAGCTCTAGCCTGTGAAATGTAGCAAGATAAGTGTCTTTAAGATAGAATTGTGGCATGAATAACTTGGTCACGTATATTACAAAGGACTTTAAAGGCTGATATAGTTTGAGGCTGGTAGTGGGTATTCTTAAATTGAATGGTGATGTCCCTCAAGTCTGTAACGATGCTTGAAAGGTAATCAACATAAGGAGAAACATCAGAGAGTCTCTCAAGTCTAAATATTCAAGCCACTAGAGCTGCTTCATATGAATTTCATTGGCCTTATGTAGATAGAGAGTATTAGTGGCAAGAGATATATGCTAGTTTGTGTGGAGGACTATTCGGGATCTACTTGGGGTGAGATTTCTTAGAGACAAGTATGATACTTTTAGAGCCTTTAGGAAGCTGTACAGGACCTTGATAAATGAAAAGGGTTGTCATTGGAATGATAAAAAAAATAATAAGTGATCATGGAACGAAGTTTGAAAATGAAGACTCTGTTGTTTATTGTGAGGATAAAGAGATCAAACATGAGTTTTCTCCTTTAAAGACTCCCTAGTAGAATGGAATCATAAAAAGAAAGAGCATTTTAGTGTAAGAAATGGCTAGATGGTGCTAAACACTAAAGGTGTTCCTCACAAGTTCTGGGTTGAGCTTGTTAGCAAAACTAGCTATGTGATCAATAGGATGCACGTAAGGCCAAAGACTCAAGTCACCTGTTACAAGTTGTGGAAGGGTAGAAAACCAAGTGTTAAATGCTTTCATGTATTTGGAAATACCTATTTTATCTTGAAGGATTGAGAGCATCAAGGGAAGTTTGATTCCAAGTATGATGAATGTGTGTTTCTAGGGTATGCCACTAACAAAAGCATGATTGGTAGTCTCTTGTACCTTGTTGCTAGTTGGCCAGATTTATCATTTAGCATGGGAGTATGTGTTAGTAGCAAGCAAGTCCAAGAGTGTCCCATGTTAAATCTGTGAAAAGATAATTCTATATCCATGAAACTACTGATTTGGGAATTTAGTTCTCAAAAGATATCACTATGAGTCTGGTTGGTTACAATGGTGCTGATTGGGGAGGACACGTTGATGATAGGAAAAGCACATCATGTGGTTGTTTCTATCTTAGTTCGAACTTGGTGTCATAGTACAATAAGAAGCAAAATTCAATCTCACTATCTACTACAGAAGTTGAGTACATTACTGCAAGGAAATGATGTGCTCAACTGCTATGGATGAAGCAAATGATGAAGGAGTTTGGTGTTGTGTTAGATATGGTCGTTGCCTTGTGTGATAACACAAGTGCCATTAATATTTCCAAGGATCCAATACATTATTCGAGGACTAAACATATTGAGTGAAAGTGGCATCACTTTGTAAGGGAATTGTTTGAAAATGGCATTGTTGAGCTTAAGTTTGTGTCCACACAATATGAACTAGTTGACATTTAACTATCATTATAATTTAATAGAAGTTGTGATAATTACACATTTAAAAATAATTATAGTTTAATGAACATTTATTTTGTAAAAATTTTATTTAAAATAATTATAATTGAAATAAAAATTGATTTAATTTTTTTTACAATTACAATCAACGAAAAAAATTTAAATATATATTTTTAGTTTTTACTAGATAGTATTTTTGCTACATATTTCTTTTTATTTTATTTGAATTATTAAATAAGTTAATATATTTTAATTATATTTAAAATTTTAAATAAAAATTTAAAAATAATTACAATATTAAGAATAATTTATTTAAAAATAATTAAAAATTAAACGTGTAAAATAACATGCAATGTATGTGCCTTTAGAAAATAGTTTTTTTTTAAATAATCACAAGTTAAAAAAAAATCTAGACCATTCCATTTAGTACAACAACTATTGTGATTAAGGTTATTTTAATACAATATTAAGGATAAGAAATAAAATAAATATAATTTAAACTCGTGTTAAATATGTATCTAATAAAACTTTTAACTACTTCTCCATTTAGGTCCATCCTTGTGAGCTCAGGTTGAATCCGTTGTTTATTATTATATTTATTTATTATTATTATTATTAGGATTGAGAACGATTTGAAAATTGTAATTGAGGGTGCAATAAATATAAAATCCTAACACCAAAGAAAGAAAGAAAAGAAAAAGAGGGAGTTGTTTGACAGCAGCCATTATTTATTAACTTACGTTGGGTAGCTTTTTTGGGCAGAAAGATGGGGAGAGGAAAAGTGGTGCTGGAGAGAATAGAGAACAAAATCAATCGCCAAGTAACCTTCTCCAAGAGAAGGAACGGTTTACTTAAGAAGGCCTACGAGTTGTCGGTGCTTTGCGATGCTGAGGTTGCTCTCATCATCTTTTCCAGTCGAGGCAGGCTCTCTGAATTTGCCAGTAATATGTAAAATTCCATCTCTCTCTCTGTCTTGAATTGATTTATTATTGCATAATAATTGTGATCATCAAACCCCCAAAACTCGAGTGCAACTACTGTTGTTGCAGTAAGATCAGTACATCATCATCATCCATTCCTACAACTTCCAATTACCAAAACTTAAAACTGCCTAGGTTTTGATTTCAATACCAAAACCTAAACAAGAAGAGAGAGAAAGAGGACACCAAGGACGGAGTGGGGTTGGGAGGTGGGACAGGGTGTTGTTGGCTTCCAATGATCGAGGAAATTTTCTGTGAGAACCAATAGTTTCTCGACATGCATTTCTTTGCACTTTTTCACTTTTGTCTTCGTTTCTTTCCTTTCATCTATGTCGTCCAAATGGTCGAACAAAGCCTAAATATATGAAATTCCTCCATTTTTTCCTTGTCCATACTTGAACGTTAGGCTTCTGGTTCTTCTTCCCTCTTTTCTTTGTTTGGATCTTCTATCACTTTTGCTTCTCTAAGCTAAAGTTCCATTGTCTCCTTTGAGATCACAGTTAGCTTTTTCTGGGTTCCCATGGTTTTTTTTTTTTTTTTTTCATTCATAAAGATAGAGGATTTCTCTCCTGATTTCCTGCTAATAATTAAAGTAATCATACGTGTCAGTGCATTGACCTTTCATCCTCTTATTTCTGTTCATCGATGTGCCTGTATCAGAAAAGAAAAATTATATATTAAATTTTTGCTTCGATACTTCTCTGAAAATTATTTATTTCGATTTTAAGTAATTTTCGTGTTCGTAAAAATTAAAAGGAAAAATACATAGATATAAGAAAATATAGTGTTAAAATAATCAAATAATATTTCTAATAAAATTATTAAATTTGTTAAATAACGTTTGAAATTTAAGACCTTTTCCATTAAGAAACATTTCATTTAACTAGCTTCAAAGTTGAGGTATAGGCACACAGAAAAAGAAACTAAAAAATCTAAATTTTCTATTTTAATAAAAATTATTAAAAATGTAAGTTTAACTTATTAAATTTATTATGAATGAATGTGTTTTTCTTTTGATTAAAAATTTAAACGGTATAAAAATATTAAATTCATTAAATAGCGTTTATTTGCTAACCCTTTTTCTATTTAAAGTATTTCATTTTCAAGCTAGTTTAAAATTTGAGCTATAGGCACATTGAAGAAAAAATTTAAATTATTAAAATTTTTCGTTTGCCATCTTTATCAAACATACTTTCAACCAATTATGTCCTGATATTATACATTTACTTTCTACGTAAATTAATTATTTTCAATTCATTTAGAAAGTTTAACTTTTAACATTATAATTTTTTTCCAAGTAATTTTAAAATATTATATTCGTCAAATCTTTCTAATTCAAAAATATTTAATTTTTTGTCGAGTGTTTTATATCTTTCAATAACTATATTTTTATAGATATATTAGTATATGCATAAGATATAGATGTCAAATATGTATACTTGAAATAAAAAATAAAAAAAAAGTGTCCAAAACTAATTTCTGAAAATCAAGCATATATGAAATCTTAGCAAATAAATAAATTTTATAGTAAACCCTAATTTTTTTTAGATCCCAATGGTATAAAAGAAAGGCAATTAAAGGAGCGTATGGTTCATCAAATATTAGACTATGTTTCGTAATAGAATAATTTTAAATCTCAATGTAACAGAATTAACTTGCTTGGTTCATTTAGCTAAAATTTAAGATTTAGGTGTTTGATTAATGGAACGAATGATTACTTACAAGTATATTTTACTCGGTTATCCTTGATGTAAAATTTAATTTTTAAATTAGTTCCTTTAATATTTTTTAATCTTAATTTCCATAAAGTTATGATAAATTATTACAATTCTTACTTCTTATTGCAATTTATATATTAATAAGTAAATATATTGTGTTGAAATAAATTTATAAGTGAAAATTATAATAATTTAAAAAGTGATTGTAATACTAACTATAATTATAGTTATAATCATAATTAATATATTAATAAATAAATTATTAAATAAAATATAATTATTATAGTTGTAATATATGATATCTACCTGTTTACTATTAAAAATATATATTTTTAATTGGTTTTAAATTTTATTTTAAGAAAGAAAACCTAAATTTATTAGAATAAAAAATACAAATTGGTCTAGAATTTAATATTACACCCGTAATCTAAGATTATTTAAGGATTTGATTGTAATGAGATTACATTCTATATTACTAGATAATCGTGATGTGAAACTACAAAATAGATGAAATATTAAAATCTAAACACCATAATCTCATTATGAAATATAAGATTCTACAAACCAAAAGCAACGGAATCCTTTATCAATGTTTACTTGTTTCAGATGCTACAATTTACTACTTTTCCTATACATCGTAATTAAACCATTTATACATGCAATATTTCTCTTTTATTCCTATATTATAATATATCTACTAATTAAATCCCAATTATTAACCCTTTTTTTTTCTCTTCCTGGTTCTTTCTTTAGAAGTGTGCCAACAACCCTGGAAAAATACTGGCAGCATCGATACAGCTCCCCAGTCGATATTCCTGTGGACGAAACGCAGGTTAAATTCTTTTACATTTTCATCTTTTCTTTTTAATTTCCATATTTTGTTGTCATTTATATCCATTTTATAGTTTATATTTAGGGTTCATAATTATTTCTTTTAATAATATTGTCTTCAAAATTTGAAAATATATTCTCTTTTTAAGAATCTAACGTGTTTTATAGTTACGCCTAAAATTCTCTTCTTAAGAATTTAACTTGTATTATCGTTAAACCCAAAATTTTAAAAGGAAAAAAATCATATACGTTAAACTTTATCCACGTGGTTGGACATAATGTTGGACCCAAATATGTTTTGAAAAAAAAATTGAAGAGACCTACCGTGAGTGATCTATGTACTTTGTACGGTATTTTTCTTAATATATATATTTCTTGTTCAACATTACAGACTTTGTATCAAGAGGTATTGAGGTTAAAGGCAAAATATGAATCTCTCCAGCGTTCGCAAAGGTAATTTGGACGAATTAATCCATTGGTTTTCACATTACTAATGCTCACTGATTATTGGCTGATATATATTGTATATACTTAAAGGCAACTTCTTGGAGAAGAGCTTGAGTCACTTACTGTGAAAGAGCTCTATAAGATCGAGAAACAGCTTGACAGGGCTCTTTCACAAGCTAGACAGAAGAAGGTAACTTGATGACTATTTTTCATTTGTAACATTTCTCAAATTCAGCATGAAATAGTAAAATAATTTGTGGGTTAATATACATGGAGGTGCCTGAATTCAATAACTTATACTTGGTATCTAGATTTTTTTTTTTTTTTATTGTACTAACTAATATCTAAACTTGGAAGCCCCAAATCAACTTTGTACTTTTTTTAGGTGACCAACTAGTATTGTTAAAATATACTGATATGATACTGACGACCAATAATATAATAACATATGGCAACCTCACATTTTGGCACATGACATGAATAAAAAATAAAATATTTAAAATTTGTAAAAGAACATTTTTTTGTCACGTGTTAAGATGTGAGGCTATTACATCTTAATATGCTATTTGTTGTCAGTGCAAACGTAATTTAATAATATTAGTTAGATGCCTAAAAAAAAAAAATACTAAATTGACTTGTGGTTTCTAAGTTTATGTATCACTTAGATTCAAAATAGATAAAATAGATACAAGATAGATATAAATCCTTGGAGTTAGGAAAAACCTCACAAAACTGTATTTATGAAGCTCTCTTACATTCCTATTTGCAGTTACCATAAAACTGAAATTTGAATTTCTTGAATATAAATGCAGACGCAATTGTTGTTGGAACGAATGGAAGAGTTGAGCAAAAAGGTAAAAGCAACCCCATTAGCCCAACATGTTGAAACCTACTCATCTTCGGTTTAACATTCCTTCGTATGAACATTTAGGAACGTGAACTGGAAGTTGAAAACAAGCAGCTTAAGTCTCAGGTTTTTTTTTTTTTTTTTCTTACACTCGCTCGGATCCAAGTCAATCAATGTGTGGAATAATAACTATTTTGGTCCTTCATGGTGTTTTCAGCTAGAGTTAGAGCATTGTTTTCAATCAGCTCAAGGGTTAGGAGATGCTAGCATAGAAATGGGTAATGAATATAATATGATTCCATCACAAGCTAATCACGCTCAGCAACAATCCTCAACTCATATGGGGTAAGCTTTCCCTCTTCTTCAAGTACCATTCATCTACATTCAATCCCCATTCCCACTTTGGGACTTTACCAGGATAATATCCTATAATTAAACAAACCGGTCATACATGGACTACCAACTAATCGATCATGTATGGAGTATCCAAAACAACCGGGTTGAAATAAGTTTACCCATTTTGTTTGTTTAATTTAGGGATAATATTCTTTATTCACTGGTAGATAAGGATGGCAAAATCCTAACCGTATGATGAATTCTAAATCAATCCAGTCTAAATGGAGTATATTTTTTATGGCAAAATCCTAACCGTACGATGAATTCTAAATCAATCCATTCTAAATGGAGCAGATTTTTTCTTTTGAAAATTTGATGCATGCAAGCGGTAGATTTTTTCTTTTAGGTAGTGGGTATGTAGCGGTTATAATAATTGCTTGCCCCACCCTGACCCGCTTCACCAAATGAAATTATCATTTTATCTTTATATATAAAAACTATTAAAAGGGTAAAAATGTAATAACAGAATATAGAAAAAACCGTATATTTTATACTTAATTTTTTTAAGAGTTGTGTTTAAATATTTACTTGATTTTAAAAATATTGAAAATATTAAAGGAAAGTAGAAAAAATTAAATTGAAGTAGAATGGGGTGGGGGTAAGTATGGATGTATCCAACATCCATAGAGATGGTAATAAATTTTAAGATTATGCATCCATAATGAAACGGGGTAAGTGATGAAGCAGCGCGTGCAATGATAGATTTAGTAATATTTTTCCTCGCCTGCTTTATTGCCATCCCTACCAGTCTGATCTCATTCTCCACTTTTAATTACAAAAACAAAAACAAATGGATCCAGTTTTTAAAAGGATCCATTTGTCTCATGTTAAACCAAAATGTTCATTTCAAAAAGTCAAGGGATCCATTCCTTTTGCAAAATATATATAGAAATTTTTAGGTATAATAATAAATTTAACCCTTAATGTTTATATAATTTGTCATTTGGCTTTTACTCTCTTTTTTTTCTTTAGTTTAATTCAACCTTCAACCTTTTAAAATGAGTTGAATTTGACAACCAATCTTTTAAAAGGTGTAAACTATATAGTTGGTCACCCAAATTTCATAATTTTTCATTGTTGGCACCAAAAAAAAAAAAAAAAAAAAAAAAAAGAATTGGGCAATGCCATTAACAACATTTTTAATTTTAATCACTTAACTTTAATAAATTTTCATTTTCATCACACCTGTTAATTCAATGTGGTTGTATACTCATTTTAGTCACTTAACTTTATTAAGTTTTCATTTTGGTCATTCATTTACTTTTTAAAATTAATTTTATTTTTTCAAAAGAAAACCTAAGTTTTTATAGGAAATTAAGTTATTCAACTATGGAGTTGAAACCCAAGTTTTCCCCTGCAATTCAATTCACTGTAAAAACCCAAATTTTCCAGGAAGAAACTCAGGTTTTTTTCATTTTACTGAAAAAACTAAAATAATTCTAATAAATTTAAAAATAAAAGAAATTAAAAGATAAAAGGGCTCTTCCTATAAAAGCCTAAATAATTTTTGTAAAACCTCAATTTTCCCTTTTATTAGGAAAATTAAAATTAGTTCTAGAAAAGGAGAAAAATAAATTAAAAAATAAGTTGTTTTCCCCTATAATAACCCAAATAATTTCATGCAAAATCTTATGTTTTTCCTTTACTATTAAAATGGGAAAAGTAAAAGAAATTAAAAGATAAAATAGTTTTTCCATAAAAATTCAAGTTTTTTTTTATAAAACCCAAACAATTCCTTAAGAAATTTCGAAAAAATTAAAATTAATTCTAAAAAGATAAAATAATTAAAAAATAAAATAAGTAATCAAAATAAGAACTTATTAAAGTTAGGTGATTAAAATGAGTGTACAATAATATTGAATTAACAGTGGGTGACTAAAATTAAAACTTATTAAAGTTAGGTGACTAAATGAAAATAGTTGTTAGAAACAGTACTCAATTTACAATTTTCCGTCACCCAAAGTGAAAATTTATAAAAGTTGGGTGACCAATTGTGTAGCTTGCCCTTTAAAAAGAGTTGAATTGCTCCTTTTTAAACAAAAATATTGACTAAAATGTTAAATTTTTATACATAACAACCCACATTGTAACCTAGGAGTAGTTCATATTTTTTTTTTAAATTTATGAATTTTTAATTATTTTAAATTTTTATAATTTTTAAATTATTTATTGACGTGATATGTATGATAAATAGTGACATGTCAACATGAAACACACACTAACTAAGTAGTAACTATGTTAACATTTCAATTTAAAAATGATTTAACTTATTTTGAAATTTTAATGATTAAATTTAACTAAAAAATATAAATATTAATTTTTTATTTCAAAAGCTTTGGACTGATCTGGTCTGTTTGATCAATTTGGTTATGAGATTCTGATAATCAGCTGATTAAAAGTAAAAACCGACAAAACTAGCAGGTTAATACAAGCAGTCAAAATTGATCCGAATAAACCGGATACAGTCAGCTACAATCGATTATGAAAACCACAACCAAAAACAAACTCTCAAAAATACGGTAAGAGAAATTTCCATGTAAGACCAAGCAATATAAAAGCAAAGAAATGGTTGTCAAATACTACTAGTAAGCATAGATTCTCATAATTTTCATGGGGGAGCTTATTAATTTTATTGCCAACCCAAGTAGTACATTTAATAAAAGATTAACATACTCAATAGGGAAAGCCTAGAAGTATAATTTCATCTTATATAGAACTAATTGTTCTAATTCCATTTAATCTACCTTAAGGTATTCTTGTTTCTTTGATTCTTTATCTAGCAATGAAACAGTTAATTCAATTCACCCCTGAGCTATATTCCTAAGTAAATGAATTAGATTAAATTGATTAAGATCAAACTCCAATTATGACTACATAAGGTAATTATGTATATATTTTCCTCTTTATGAATCAAATAACCTAATTATCCTAGATTAATTAGATCCAAAGTTATAGATTCTAGACCTAAATCTTAAATTTATTTTCTAATTCATTTAAGTTTTGTTAAATTACAAATTTGAGTTTAACCAAATATGATATTCATTTCAATCCTAGAAAAATAATTTAGTTCTTGATAATGTGATGGAGCATCTTTAAATGAATACAATATTTGAATTTAAATTTGAATATGAAATATAAAAAGATAAAGAAGGAAAAGATATAAGAAAAACTTTGCAAAACCAATATTCAATTTAACTACTTTTTTGTTCTCTTTTAAAATCCTTTAAATCTTGTTCCAAATAAGCTTAGGAGGAATCTTTTAAGTTCTATTGTAATCCTAAATTTCAAATATTTATATGGACCTAAACAAGGATTAAAATGTTGAAACTGCATGATTAAATGAAAAGCAATTGCTTGAGATGAAAAATCACAAAGTTAAATAATGACTGGTAAATTAGAATCACTACATAAAAAAAATATTTCAAATGAAAGGCAAGTGTAACACTCTTACCTGCCCCAATCACCAGATCCGAGTGTGGTGTCACAACAGAACTTGGTTATCATTCATACTAAGATCTCGCTAAGTTACAAACATATTGTATTACCCATTTATAAAATTTACAATAGTGACACTATTTTAAAAATAAAGGTCACCGTCCAAACTTTGGAATTTAAGGGGTTTAAATATTTACAATATATTCGCTCACTTGGCGAAGTTCCTAAAGGTAACCCCTATCTTATGTGCATGACACTTTCCTTTGATGCCCCTTGACTTATCACGGTTTGGCTCATTCTCTGATCAAGTTCCTCAATTCGACAATCCTGCAACCACAAATCCAACTTTTGTAGGTTCGAATGAACTTAGTGAGTCTCTAGTTTGCATGTAATTAATCCCCCTCCAGTAGAGGTTTAAATAAACAAAACTAGATATAATAAACTCCCTAATTATTTTGGGTAATTTCCTTTAAACCCATCGTAGCGGACTTTGTCTTATTCCTGATCCTATCCATTGGCGGATAGGTCGTTAAGTAATTACCTTTTGGCCATTCTATCGACGTTCGATCAGCCTTGACAGTTCCTCTGATTGTCATGCCATCTATACGGATTCTTTCCCTTCCTTTACTTTACGTTCTTTCTTCCTTTTTATTCCTATTGTGGGTTTTTCCTTTCACCATATTCCTACAAGGTAGTTTTTCGACCTACCTTTCTACTGATCCTAGAATATTCCCCCTGAACGACCATTTCAATTTTGTTTAGTTTAGGGCAGATCCTCCTCCTACCTTAATCCTAAAGGACTTATTGGCATCCCAAATGTTGGGATAACTTTTGTAGTCCCACGTCACTCTGACGAACCAAAGTCTACTTAGTTTAATTAGTGGCCAGACTAATTTTTTGTAATCTACTTTAGCTATATTGTCCTAAAACGTAGCATGCCCTCCTGTTATGAGTCATTATGACCTTCAGTACTCAACCAATTTTCATGGAGTGACCATTTAGGTTCACGATTTCTCTTTCATACTGCATCCCCACATAACTAGTCTTTTAGCTAACACTTCCTTAATAGTTTCCAATACCTGTCACTATTGTCATCCCTCATAGTAGTTTTCTATCCTGGGTCTCTAGTCGACCCCTCTTACTCAAAATCCCTTTTTGTTGAGGTGTTCACAATCTTAACTCTAACTTACCAGTTTCAATAAGCATCTTTCAAGGATTCTTAATGGCGAATCCTTATTGTGATCCTCTATTTACTCTCTCTTCAACTTACTTATACACCAAGCACTACTGGTGTGACAATTCACACATCTGATTCCCGTCAGGTTACCCTCTTTATACCTCTATGGCTTCCATGATTACTAATTTAAATAACTATTTTCGTTTCTACTTTCTTTTCCTTATTCAACTGATTTCCCAATAGTTTGCTGGCTCACTATCGTTTGCCATTACGTACCTTTTCTTCCAACCCTTTTTTGTTAGTTGTGCGATTCCCCACAATTGCTGTCTTGATTTTCCACCCGTATTTATTATCCGAACGAATTCTCTGTGCTGTCATTGTCAAGCCATGGCTTTATATAGTACACCTCATTGTTTAATATCTTGACAAACTCTATTGTTTGTTATAGACTAACTATGGTCCTACACCTTGGGATCCTCGTGTTTATCGTCCCGATGGACTATCTCATGTTTAGTGTCCTGACAGACTACCTATGATGCCCTGACATATTTCAACTATGGTATTATACAATATAAACCCGTCTTTACCATCCTGGAAGACTATAAAAGGATGCCATAATGTCTTTCAGTTATGGTCTTAGTCTTATTTAGCCATTCTGGGGTGCTTTCACCTGATGTCATAGCTTCTTTCAACTATAGTCTTACTTATTTTTATCATGAGGCCATAACATCTTTAAACTATGGTTTTACTCATCTTTATCATGATGTAATATCATCTTTCAACTATGCTCTTATTTATGTTAGGCAAATAGCCTCTGATTTGACCCATGACCTAGCCATGATATTTCTTACTTACTTTTCCCATTGTCTTCCATCCATTCCTCTATTCACCGTCCTAACCTTGATGCTCGAAAACTATAGTGTCCCTTCTACAAGGCCCGGAGCTTCGCACATCAAGGGTGCACCCAATAACACCATATGACAGTATCTAACAGAATCAACCCCCTTTTTCTCATTCTTAAATTCGTCCACCCTATCATTTATCTCCTTTCTTAATTCCACATTCAATACAAATGTTTTTCGAATAAAGTATCATGGGATCATGCATACTAAACTAAAATGGAGGATACTTATAAACCCATGCAATCCTACAACTTACTCAGCAAATTTTAGTTTTGGGTACAAAAACTCACCTGATGTTTCTTTCCCTTCTCAGCTTAGCCTTTTCTGAATACCAGAGCTTTCATTCTCTAGTTTATTGGATTTTCTACTTTTTCGCCTCAAACAACTCCATGCAAAGCTTTTTATAAATATCTCTTCTTCGAAGTAACCTAAGGAAGAAAATGAAGAAGAGAGGAAAATGAAACAAAATAGAGTTGAATCTTCCCTAGAAAGTTATTTCCCATCTATTTATAGCCCTTCAAGCACGACCTTCCATTGTATAGCAACCATTCATCTATAATCATTTTGTTTTCCACTAAAGAAATTGTTGTTTCTAATCTAGCTTAACCAGACTTAGATCTCAACCTTGTCCAATTTTAATTACTAACTTTTCATGATTTCCCAATAGAAGTTGCCAACTTACCATTTTTTTTTTCAATTTAACCCACAATTTTCCAAATTTTTGGGTTTCATGGGAAACCAGGTGTGACAACAAGTGCTTGAGATACAAAACTTATGGCTTTTCAATTGTGGGCTTTATATTCTTCAAAGATCTAAACATAATTCCAAATATTCAAATTTTGGTGTGAGTCTCACACCTTTTGGAATTTAGCCTAAAGTAATCATAAATTCATTAAACTCATAATCTATTATTCCAAATTTAGTAACCTACGTAGCTTCCAAAGTATCATTGGAGAAAACATCCTTAAAATAATCACAAATAGCTATATCTATTATACTAACTAAAAAACATTTCACATTATAATCAATATGCTTAAATATCCATGAATGCACTTCCTATTGCAAAGAATGAATGACCAGTAATTAGTAGAACATCTTCATCTTCCTCCAAGTCTAGAACTATGAAATTCGATGGAAATATAAGCCTATTGATTTTCACTAACATATATTTAAAAATACCTCTTTAAAAGCTTAAAGTTCTATTCGTAAATTGAAAAGTAACCAAAATACTCCTAGTGTTCCCTAAATGTAACATGCATATTATAAGAAAAAAAAATGGCACCAAGTTGGTACTAACTCCCAAATCACAAAGTGTCTTGCTAAAAGTTTGATAAGCGATGACATAAGTTATGATAAAACTCTTGAATCCTTTAACTTAGTAGAAGCTTTCTATAAATAATTTCACTACACTCTTAGTAAGGGTTATGGTCTCATTAATCACATAACCTTCTTTTTATAAACAACTAATAAAATATATAATAATGGGGCATTACTCAAGTTCTTAGCAAAACGAATATTAATAAAGAGTTTCTTAACTAGCTTTAGAAATCTCTTGAACTGCTTATCCAACTATAACATCCCTCACTTGGTCCGATCATTGGACCGTAGCTATAGGATGCTACAACCTTAGTAACATCCCAACATTTTGCCATTGATTTGTCACAAATATAGCCTACCACAATGCCATTATACATACGTTAAATATCATATTAAGTCATCCAAAACCAACTTCACCCTTGGTTTAATTCCATGAACCCACAAGTAAACACATTTAATTGCAAGCTCTATATGCACATCATGAAAACATTCAAAGCAACAATACATATATAACCATTCTCCTTAACCAACAAAGATATACACTTTGACATACCAAAACCTATTTAAATGCCACATAACCAAGACAAGAATGATCAGAAGTCTACCAAGATAGAAGTTGGATAGTGTGAGATCAAGGGATGATCCAATAGACATGTTCCACAAAATTCCAACTACAAAAAACAAAAAATAAAAAAGAGTAAGCTTTAAGTAAGCTTATTAAGTTCATAGGTTAAAATATACGTAAACTTGCCCTGAATCAAAATATGCAATGAAACAATTAACATAATGTTAATAACCTGACATAACAACTCACAAGAGACAAGTGAGTTTGTCATAATACCGAATCACAAAATAATTCAACATTTCACATGATATTCAATCTAATCCATTCATATAGATTCAAAACATTCCATTATATCATTTATAATCTATACTCAATTTCAAATAGCCTGATGAACTATAGCAAATACGTAATCAGATACTCAGGTACCTACACAACGCCAGAGGGCATTATAGTGCTATACAAAGTTACCATAGTGCAAATAGCGGCACATAAGTGCAAACAGAGCCACTAAAGTGTAAATTCGTACAAGCGCACAACTAGCCTTATTGACATGCCAATCGTAGTCTAATAATTTACTAAGTTCAAACGAGCATTTATATAGATTTCAAAACATTCACTCTACCATAGCATTTCTATGAGTCAGAACATATTTTGTAACCATATTCATTCATTATTCCATATACGTTATAATAATCAAATACACAAAACTGTACAATTTGGTCCAAGCTCACCTTTCGTACCATTTTGCAAATAACTAATGTTAGATTAAACATATAAACATATATAATACAAGTAAATAGAATTTAAAATGTACATACATCATATGAACTTACCTAATACAATTCGCTAGCGATTTGAATCGTAGGCATTATTCAATAATTTTCCCTTTTCCTCGATTATCCTCAATTCAGTCCTTGATCGATATGATAATTAAGTTCAAATTATCAATTCCAAATAACTTATCACACTCAAATACATGCATATGACCTTTCAATTTCATTTTACACAATTTCCTTAAAATTTTACATTTGATTCAATTTAGCCCTTAAAACCGGAATAACTATAACTTTCACATTTAAGCTTCATTTTTCAATCCATTTTCATTTTCATCCTTCTATAACCCTCTAGAAACAATAATTACTAAAATTTCATATTGTATTTGACATACTTAAATTTTAGTCCCTATAATAAGAAACTAACATTTAACTTTTCAATTTAATCCCCTTTTCTATTCCAAACTTATAAACTAACACATCACTACCAAAAGCTCTAATTTCTTCAATAGTAACTTCTACAAACTTTAACCACTTTGCAATTTAATACTCGGGTTAGCTAGATTAAGCTACAACAATCTCAAAAACATATAACTTATGAAAAATAGGTTTTAAATTCACTTTCATGCAATAGAGAAGAGCTTGGTCGAATTATCTAGACTTCAACAATGGTGAGTTCGATTGGGAACAAAGAAATGAAGAAGAAGATGTTGATTTTTTATATTTTAACCTTTAATTATTATTTATCACTTATTTTAATATAAAACAAATAAAAAATAACCACTAATCGTCCTTAATGTTTCATTATGGTCTATTTACCACATGAACCCTTGCATTTGATAATTAAGTTATTTAACTCATATAATTCAATAGCGATCAACTTTTATTATTTTTACGATTTAGTCCATGTACCCTAATAACCATTCAATCAACAAAATTGCTAGATCAAAATTTAATATAATTCTATAATAGAGTCATAAATATGAATAAATAATATTTACTTACTCGATCATCAAAAAATGGGATTTCAAAACCACTATTTTTAATACCACTAAAAACTGGGTTGGTACACCAACTCCCCTTTAGAATGTGGTAATACATACTCTTTGAATAAATTTTGAGCAAGATCATGAACTCTATTATTTATTTCCTTAGTAGCAAGAGTTTGTGCATTTGTGTCCCATTTCTTTAGTTCTCTAGTTCTATCTTTGAATGAATATTAAGTTCTTTACTCTTCACAAGCTCCCAATTTCGAAAACAATTGAAATTGGTTTAGGATTTTGGCTTCTATGCATTTTGAGACTAAGAATACCTAAAGATAAAACAAAAAGAAAGTTTGAGTTTGGTAAAAAGTAATTGTGCCAATGTCAACAAAAAGATAATAATTGGCTCCTCGACAATGAGCTAAAAAACTTAATTCCAAATTTCACATACGAAGTATATGTATCATATCGGTACTATAGTTTATGATAATTTCCATTAAAAACTATTACTAATTTTACTTAAGTCAACATTTAGTACTTTTAATCCTATCCAAATTAATAATCAACCGAGTTTTATAGAATTAACATAATCAAATGAAAATATTAACCCAAATAAAAGAATAAAGCACTCATTAAAAAAACTTAGAATTACAATTCCATTCAATATAAAACTTATTAATCTATTTCTATCCATTCTACTTTAATAAAGTTGATTGCTAATCAATTTATTGTTGCTTTTTAACCTTTCATCAAGAAATTAAAGAACTATTTTAGTTTGCTTATTGACCTACATATTTCTATGCCAATTAACTTGATTAAGATCAAATTTTAGATTAATGTGAATAAAGGCTATTCATTCTTAGATCTAAAATCAAACTTAATTTTTAATTCCTTTAGGTTTTATCAAAATGATAGTTGATCAGCCCATTTAAAAATTAAGAACAAAATTAAAGAACAAAAATATCAATTAAGAATAAAAAGAATGTAAATAGACATTTCAATTAACCTTAAACATGGAATAAATCACTCAAAAGAGAAATTTAGTTCTTGATAAGGTCAATGTACATATCTAAATAAATATAAAAAATTGAGTATGAACATGATAAGATAAACCAAAGAGAAAGGATGAAGAAAAAACTCTGAAAAAACAATCTTCATTGCAACACATCCCTTGATTCTCTTCTTTAAGATCCTTTGAAGCTTATTCCAAATAGAGTATAGAGGCATCCCTCAAGCTCTTCCATCTTAATCCTGGCTTTTGGATAGTTTTATGGACCTAAACTAGGGTTAAAAGAAGTTAAATCACATGATTAGATGAAACATTGCATTTTGTGTCATTCGTGTGTTGTGTAGGATAGAATGGCTACCATATAGGTTTAATACTCTCTTACTAGGAAGCTTTTTCAAGAGTTCTCTTCCACTTCAACTACTCGTAAGTTAAATCTTAGCTCTAAGATAAGCCAAATGAGGATTTAGCTGGAAATTCTCACCTAAAAACCCAAATGAGATGTAAACAAACTAAAATTAAAAATTAAACTACGCAAGACTTTTTACTCCTAAAATAAAATGGAAACAACAAGAAAAGACTCTAATACTAACTAAAATGAGGGAAGATTAACTCCATTTCATTGAGTTTTAGGAACCATCTTGGAGATCTTCTCAATTCATACCAACATTACGGTCGTCAAAGATGTTATAAATCTTGAGTTTTGTTTATTTTGAGAAAATTATATTATGATAAATAACTCCACTTGAAAATAGGTACCATCAGTTTATTCATCAAGAAAGAGTAACTAGAGATCGTATGGTGAACAGATCAGGTGCAAACAAATGTACCGTAGGATGGCTTTGATCCTTTCAAACTCGCTACCAGTGCATAGCTGCAAGACATTCTTCATTATAATTCTTATCATCTTTGGGGAAAATTATAAACTAAATTAGGATGCATATGTACCTTTTCTACATATATATTTATATATATTATGGTGCTATATATCTTTAAAAGATTAATACTGTCTAGACGTAATTAATAACCCATGGAATGGAGAATCCTTGCAAACTATATATTTTAGCAGTAAATTTATTACTCAAGCAACATTTATAATCTATTTTATCCTTTCAATATTTTGATATGTATGTTAACAAGTTTTGGTATGCTATATGGTTGATCTCTATGATATATAAGCCATGAGAATAAACTGTAAAATAAACAATCCAAAAGATATTCTAAACCTACATTGTGCATTCGAAATTTATTAATTTTAAACCTACTTGAAATTCACGATTTTTGAAACCAATATTAGTTTAGGACCAGGATGTTAGTGTTTGATCAAGCCACACCTTTTTCACACAAAACACAATAGTCTCCATTCTTATCTCTTGATTCTAATCCTCACTTGTAAGTGTTCCTGCAAAACATATTGTTCCCAAGACCCATCAAATGAACATGTTTCTAAATAATCAAACCTATTGAAATTCATAATGAAAAGTCTTCTAGTAACATTCATCCAAAAGTTACTAGAAGTAAACTTGGCACCTTCAAGCCAAAGACCTAATTAGCTACAACCAATCTTGATTTTTAATCAACAAACATTCATGAAGCAATTCTTTATACTCATTAGCAAACTACTATTCAAAGTGAACTTGATGCACTTGTCAATAATGATACCTAGACTCTTTAGTCTTCACTCCAAACAGAAATAACTATAGGCTGCAAGTGGTTTTTTAGGGTAAAAA
This sequence comes from Gossypium rotundifolium, assembly GCA_025506655.1. Taxonomy (NCBI): domain Eukaryota; kingdom Viridiplantae; phylum Streptophyta; class Magnoliopsida; order Malvales; family Malvaceae; genus Gossypium; species Gossypium rotundifolium. The sequence continues at coordinate 43,353,578 of CP106730.1, forward strand.
AGAAGCCTAATGGGATTCTAAATAGATATAAGGCTAGATACCAAAGGTATTAAAAAATAGTCGATTCTAATTTTTGTTATAAGGCAAGGTTTATAGTGTTGATGCATGGATCACTATCAATTTAGTGATTTTTTTAAACAAACATTGGAAAGATCAATTTTAGTTTTCTTAATTAGAAATTTGAAAATTAGTTAAAATTTTAATGAATTTTGTTGTACCTCTTGCACCATGAAATTGAGAACCAGTAGTAGTAGAACTATCAATAACAAGATTAGCATTTGTAAATGCTAGTTTTAATGCCCCAAACTTTTGATACACTAACATTTAAGATTAATTATATATATATTATATTTACTAAGTCATTATTGAAAAAAATTGTTGCCAATTTTATCAAACATCTTGAAAGCAGTTTTAAAACATGTAAAAACTCAAAAACATGTTATATATGTGTCTCATAATGTTCCAAATGTTTGAGTCTATACAAAAGTACTTTTAAGTGTTTAAAATTGATTTTATGCAAGTTTGAACCATGTTCTGATACATATCCAAATGTATAGGAACATAAAGAGTCAAGAACCTACTAACTTGAAGGGTGTCGAAACATATATATTGTAATGACCCAAATTTTAACGACATCGAAAAATTTGATTTTAGGGCCGAATTTATTAAATTGAGTTAGCCAAAATGTTTTATTTAAATAATTACATCTTGAGTACGAAATTTTAGGGTCGTATTGTTGACTGCTCACATCAGTGTCATACACCATGCATAGGTTTAACACAAATATATATTTAACAGCGATTTTAATTGCTAGTGAGACAAGTCAGTTGTGACATTTGTGTACTACAACAGAACACAAAGTATTCCAAGGATTGAACTGAAGAGAGATTGGGTAACAATAAAATATGCAATTAAGAAGTCTAGCTAGCAAATGGCTAAGTGTTGTATTATGACAATCCATGATTCAAGGTTGATTAAACCAAACTATACTTAAAAGGGCTAAATTGAACAAAAGTCAAAATTTAAAAAGTATTAATTCGATGAAATAGAGTGGTTAATTGATATCCATGTTGCTAATTCATTCATAAATTTGGAATCTAAATTTCTTATACTCCTAATTTGTCCAAATTTACTACTCGGTCACCATTTTACCCAATTAAACAATTTAGTCCATTTTATCTTTCAACCTCACTAAACTAAATCGAGAAAGTTTAATTTATTGATAATAGAATGTTTTCTTGGTCTCAACTATCTAACTATTCCCTTAAAGTCATCAATTCTAGGTTTTGAAACTTATTCAATTTAGTCTAAATTTTTACATTTTAGTCTCTAACCTTAAAATTAATCATGCAACATTTCAATCAATCAACCACTATAAACCTCAGCTCATACTCACCATCAAAACACAAAGGCCAACAAGTTTCATGTTCAAATGAATTATCAAATAACCACAAAAGATGTAAGAGTTGAGAAATGCTGTAACAGTCTGATTTTGGGTCTAGTTAGAACAGTGGTTTCAAGACCAAAAATTTGACGAAGAAAAAAATTATTTTTATTATATTTTGATGGTCTATAGTTTTATGAAATGATTTCGTGAAAATTTCGTTCGAAAATTTTGATGTTTGGGCACTCAATTTAGTTAAAGGGACTAAATTGTAAAAAGTGCAAAATTTGAGTTCTATATGTTAAAGGTGTCCAATTGCTATGAGATATTAAATTAGAGGTCCTTAAATGGTAATTAGACCATTATACTTCATAATGGACAAAAATGGACATGGTTAGGTAAATTTCCAAAGTTTTGCATTAAGGGCATTTTGGGTAAACTAGTTATTAAATGAATTAATAAGTAAAATAAAAATCAAATTTTGTCCATATTCTTCCTTCCTTAGCTGAAACATCGAAGAGAACCATAGCAAGGGTTTGTCAAGCTTTCAAGCTCGATTGTAAGTCCGTTCTTGCCCCATTTTTAATACTATTTACATTTTTGAAATCGTTGTAACCCTATCTATCTATTTCTACCACTAATTTAAGCTATGATCAAGGTTTAGGGTTTGAACCATGTTATAAATGGGTTTATTTTGATGTTTAATTGTAGATTATGCAAATTTGATGTTGGATAAACAACTTTTACTAAATGATTTTTGATGAAAATGCCTAAAAGGGACTTATTTGTAAAAGTTGTAAAATGTGTAAAAATATGAATAAATGAAAAATGTGGGCTGTTATGAGCAAGGATTAGTTTCGGCTAGGCTTGGGTGTGATGAAATTAAATGGAAATCATTTTACGAGCATAGGGACTAAAGTGTAAAATGTCAAAAGTTCATGGCAAAATATATTTTTTGCCATAGTGTGCTTTTGGGTTGAAATGAATAATGTGATGATTAATTGAGATGAATTTGGTATTATAGATCAAGAAAAAATGAAGTTTGGGTCTAGATCGGGGGAAAACTAAAGTGTTTGACGATTAAGTCTATTTTCGCTATTTTTGTACCGAGGTAGGTTCGTATGTTAATAATGCAATGTTATATTGGTATTTTAATGTTTTGATATTGTATGAATTGTATGATTGGTTCTATGAGCATATTTGACGAAGTTTAGGCAAGGGAAAAATCTCGGTTGAACCTTTAGAATAGATTAGGATACAAGTGACATGTCAGTTGGAACCCATGTGATTATGTAATTTATGTGTCCCGAGTACTGGTCTAGTACGTCCTACCAGTGGCTGAGTGTACCGGCATATGTTGCGGATACTTGACAGCTTGTGTGAGCAGCATTGAGTAGCTGCGTCTTAATTGACAGCTTGTGTGTGCAGGCCCAAGGATAGCTCGAGAGCAAGCCTATATGTGTTATGAGATTGGTGGTACCTTTGGCTACATATGTGGAACTTATGAGCAAAGTTTTTCGTTTATCTGATAGTATTCCAAGTGGTTCAATGGGCATGTCAAAAATGAGAAAGTACGTGAATATGTTATGAGATGGTATAGGTATGTACATAAAACTCAAAAGAAATGAACTCAATATATGATGAACTATTAGTAAGAATGTGATTGAGTAAGTTGTGCTTATGAAGCTTAAATGACAATTATGTTAATATATGTTAAGTTATTTAAGTGACAAATGTATGAATAATGTTTTGTATTATTTGCTTAAGAACTTACTAAGCAATATAGCTTACCCCCCTTTTTTTCCCTTATCTTATAGTGTTACCAAGCTAGCTCGGGATCGGAGATCGTCGGAGATTTGGATTACACTATCAAACCCTCTCGTTTTGGGTATTGATGATCTTAGTATTTTGAAACTATGACATGTATAGGGACTTAGTCATTTTGTTATATGTGTCATTGTGATTATAGCCAATGTGTTGGCTTACGATAGTCAATGGCTTGTTTTGATATTTGGCCATGTAGATTGGCTTATTTGGGCTATCATGGTTGTAAGCCTAAGTATATATATATGTGTGTAACAGCCAGATCTAGGGCCTAGTCAAAATAGTGGTTGCGAGACAACAAATCCAAAGTAGAAATATGTGTTTTAAGGCTTTTATGAGGTCTATGACATGTTTGAATGACTGTGTGAAAAATTCATGAAGAAATTTTATAAATTAGTGACCAATTTATTATGAGGACTAAATTGAAAAGATTGAAAAATATGATATTCTAGAAGGTTCAAATATGAAATAGCATTACAAATATTGTTAGAGGTCCTTATTTAGCAAATAGACCATTATATGTCAAGATGGACAAAAATAGACATGGGAAGGAAAAATCTCAAGAAAGGGGCCTTAAGGGCATTTTTGTCATTTGGATAATAAAATAATTAAATGGGAAAAAGAAGTCAAAGATGGTGTCCATTTTCTCCACACTAGCTAGAATTCTAAAGGACACCATAGCTAGGGTTTCTTCAACTTTTGAGCCTGATTATAAGTACCTCCTAGCCCCGTTTTTAATGTTTTTCGTATTTTTGAGATCCTCGTAAGTCGATTTAGCTATTACTAGCTATATTTTGAGCTAGGGTTCATGTTTAAAAATTTACCCATGTGTGACATACATTTTTTTTTATGTTTAATGGAGGAATATGAAAGTTTGATGTATGATAAACATCTTTTTCTAAGTGATTTTCATGGAAAATTCATAAAAAAGGACCTAATTGTAAAAGTGATAAAATATGTGATAAAAAATAGTTTTGAAGGAAAGTGTGGGCTATTTTGAGCTCAATAAATATTCGACTAGGCTTGGGTAACCAAGAAAATGAGTGTATTTCAGTATATGAGCCTAGGGACCATTTTGTAAATATGAGAAAGTATAGGGGCAAAATTATAATTTTTCTAAAGTATAATTCATGGTTTGATTTAGTCAATGTGATCATTAAAAGAGTGAAATTGTCGTTATAGATCAAGAAACACGAAGTCCGGACCAAAATCGAGGAAAGAACAAGGTGGTGGACTAAATCGAACAATTATACAAATTTTGATACTGATGTAAGTTTGTGTGTAATAAATTAACCTTATGTCAGTATGTATTGAAATGCTTGATACTGCATGAAATGTAAATTATTTTTATGAAAATTGATCAATGATGTTCGATGAGAAAATGATGAAGATTTATGAGGTGAATGTCTCAGTTGACCTACGGAATAGAAAGGATACCATTGCTAATACATGAGATTATAAGGTCCTGTATAAGACCATGTATGGGACATGGCCTCGGCATCGAGTTGAGATCCCGTATAAGACCATATCTGGGATATGGCATCGACATCAAACAAGAAAATCGTGTAAGACCATGTCTGGGACATGGCATCGGTATACGATCTCGTATAATACCATATTTGGGATGTGGCATCGACATCGATATGAGATCCCATATAAGACCATATTTGGGATATGGCATCGGTATCGACATGTGATCCAATGTAAGACCATATCTGGGATATGGTATTGGCATCTTATTACGTGTAAGACGAATTCTGGGTATCCTTTGATATTCTAAGTGGTTCAACGGGTAAAGAGCTAAGTTTATATTGAAGATGATAAAGAGCTAAGTTTATGTTAAAGATGATAAAGAGCTAAGTTTATGCCAAAGATGATAACGAGCTAAGTTTATATTTAAGATGGTAGATGTGATAAAATTATGTGATGAAGTGATACAGGTGCATATGAGATACTTACGAGAAATAAGTTCAATATGAAATATGTGATTGGTAAGAGTAAGCATAAGTAAGCTATGTCGATAAGCTTGAGAACTTGTGTTATTACTTAAAGTAAAGTATGAATGTACCATAAGATTTTATGTTATTATCTATTGAATGAAACTTACTAAGCTTTATGCTTACTCTCTCTCTCTCTTACGTTTCCTTGTAGTATCGCCAAGCTAGCTCGGGGATCGCAGAACATCAGAGATTGGTTCACACTATCAAGTTATTCTTTTGGTATAGTAAAGTTCAATAATTTTGAGTATGGCATGTATAGGAACTTGGTTATTTTGTTATATGTCATATTGGTTAGACAAGGTGTTGGCTATTAATGTTACTCATTTCATCTTGTATATGGCCATTAGAATTGGCCGATGATAGTTAAGTTATATATATTCAATGATGATGAAATTCATGAAGTGCAAGTTGATGCAATCGAATAAGTAGTGTGTCAAGTAGATGAATGATGAATTAGTGTATGTTAATGATCATTATTGCTATACTAAGTGTTGCTTGAAATGATGTAAATGTGGTTGTTTTTCAAGGTGGCAAATGGCTTGGTAAATAGCCTTATAATTGTCCACACAGGTAGACACACGGGCGTGTATCTCACACACGGCCAGCCCCGAGGGCGTGTTGGTAGGCTGTGTGTCCCCTGCATCTAAATTTGGAAGAATTCAGTTCATCACAAGGGCCAGCACATGGGCATGTGACTACGCCGTGTGCCTCTAAGTGTTTGCTGATGTCATAAACAAAATGCTAAGGTTTTCACACACGGGCTTGTCATGGCTGTGTGAGGGACAAGGACCATAGACACGGGCATGTGGCAGGTCGTGTGAAAACCCCTGTAGATTCGAAATGAAGAATAAAATCCACCAGACTAGGGATGTAACACCCCAAACCCGGCCTAAAATGTCACGACCAGATCTGGTATGCTACGAGTTAAATGTTGAAAACTTTACTTTGGAGGGTTTTGAAAATCTCGGTTCGTTTATGCAGGTATTTGTTAAATAAGTGATATTTATAGAAAGCCCATGTAGTTTTTTTTTTTTGTTTTAAAACTTATTTGAAAATCTCTTTTTTTTTTCCTTCTTATAATCAAGTCCTTGAACATAAATTTGTAGAATATAAATATTAATAAATGGAAATTGATAACCTAAGCTATGGAGGCCTTATTACATAAATAATCCCAAAATTAAAACTTAAAGGAAAACCAGAAATAGTTTATGAAAATAAAAACTTGATGGCCCCTCAAGTCCGCCTCGGCTCTCATGTCCACGATCTACTGCTCATTTGAAAAGTCAGGGAAATAAAAGGGTGAGTCACCAAGACTCAGTGTGCAAATCCCAAAAACACATAAAAGGGTGAGGCCCACAAGCACATTATGGGCCATGGCCCATACACAATGGCAACAGAATATATATACATGCTACATAGCCCAACCCAATCCTATAATCCATCCTCTACACACCAGCCCGTACCAGCCATCACACCTTGGGGATTTCTGCAATCAACCCTCCATCTGCTACACACCATTTCGACAGCTGTGCTGCCTTTCATAAAGATTGATCACTATGTGACCTATGTGGTAGAGCCACCGATCGCCATGCGACCTTGATAATATATATTGTGGTTTAACCACCGATCACTATGTGACCTATTAATCAGATGTGGCAGAGCCACTGATCACCATGCGACCTAAATAATACGTCGTGGGTTAACCACCGATCACTGAGTGACCTATTAGCATGCTCTTCCCCTTCGTCATATCAATCTCATCCCATGCATGCATACATGCAGAACCAAAACAATATACTATCTAAAAAGATCACAGACTGCCATATCCTTCGATACACAAAGAGAAGTTTCTATGATTACGTACCTGTCATCCTTTGCCTACCCCTTTCAGGTAACACGACTGTTCATACATCCGTTTTCTGGCTTTTAGCCCATAATATATATAGTATAGATTAGCTAGTGTGATAGAGATCCACACACCTGATTACAATCAAGACTATACTTTCTGTGTCAACACTGTCAGTAGCCGATACGACTGCTAATTTCCTAAGGTTTTGCTCCGAAGCCAGTCCACAACTCGGCAGGCAATCCCAAACTACTGACACTGCTCGTTTCTTAAGCTTAGGGATTGGTTTTACAGATCCAATCCCCTCCTTCACCTGATTGACATTTGATTCCATCAAAAGACCTTATCAGTTGCTACCAGCACAACATATGGTTGTTAATCCATAACATATGGTTAAGATTATAAACACGATGAACGAACCTAACGAAAATCTAAAGAGAACCCCTTACCTTGAAATCCCGAAAAGAGATTGAGACTCAAGGACTAGTAGTTTCCGGCTTTTAGATCTAAATGATCTACTTCGATTCCCGACGTCGCCCAACAAGAAAACATCAAACCATTAATCAAACGTCAACCTTACCAAGCCCATTAGCCTTTCGGCTTTAGCTTCCAAAAATTGAAAGAAAAGTGAAGAGAAGAAGATCGACACTTACCCTACCACAGGAGATTTGGCTACTCCCAGAAGATTTTGGCTTTTTGCGGAAATCAAAAAGAGAAGATGATTCAAAGAATCTATGGAGATTCGGCTTTTTAATGAAGAAATCGACAGGAAGAAAAAAAGAATGGACACTAGGGCATTCGGCTATGGCAGAAGAGAGTAAAGAGAAAGAATACTTAAGGGTTTCGGCTTATAGAAGAAATCGGGAAAAGGTGTAGAGAAAGGCTATGAGGTTTCGGCTTTAGCAGAGAATGAAGAAGAAGATGGAACTTTAGGAGTTTTCGGCTTTTTGAGAAAAGAAACAACTAAAGAAGAGAATGAGATTAAATGCCAAAATTAAGAAGTACCCTATTTTCTAATCAAATTTTCGGCACACATACTAACCAAAAGCCGGAATTGCCCTCTTTTGAAAACTAAAACTAATTAATTAACAAGGAAATTTGGCACCCCCTTTAGCTTCATCAAAATCGATTTCCTCTTTCCCCCAGTGTTGGAAATTAGGCCACTATTGTGATCAATAGATAATTCATAAACTTTCTCCCTTATCCCTATCCGATCATACCTTCACAAGTGGCCTAGATAACACCACCTCTTTCTCCTTTTTATCTGCTACATTATCCACATTATCCACTCACATAAATCCCCATATTTCTAAGCCTTATTACCGTCCCACTCTACCCACTTAGATGCCGAAAATTAACTAAATTTAATTAAAAGAATTGGGCTTCATGCAACTTGAATTTGGACCTCCTCAGTTGACACCACTTCTCTGCTCTCTAAGTGGCGCCACTTTGCCACTGGGCCACAAGCCCTATTTTGTATCTTAAAACATAGATAACATATTTTAAGCCCTATCCTATTTAGCTTTCCACTTGAGTGTCCAAACAGAAAATTTGATTAAGGCCTTGGCCCAACCCTGAGCCCATTCTAGACCTCTAACACTCACATTAAACTTAACCACACATTAACGCAAAGGCCCATTAATTCAGGATGTAACACCCTAACCGGTCAACACACCACGATCGAGTTCGGTATTCTGAGTAAAAATGTTCCGAAGTGAATGAGTCACCGTTTTTATCTTCAGTGAAAACCCTAGTGTTGCTTAGCGTTTTGGAAAACTTAGGTTTGAAAATAATTTGAGTTGTCGTTATTGTCAAGTGATTTGTATTACCCGATGGTAAAGTTTAAAAAAAACATTGCGTGATATAGTTTAGAAAACCTTGAGTTCAAATTGCTTAATCAAGTCAAATAATTTACTTTGACAGTTTGAAATCAAATCTAAACCATGCAAATTAATCCAAAAACATAATTTAAAGGCCTTATTACAAACCCAAATAAAACTAAAATTTAAAAATAATACCCAAATCAAAGTCCATGTATAACCAAATGTATTTAAAGCATGGCCACCTCGAGTCCATCCGGCTCCTCATCCGCGATCTACGAATCACCTGAAAAGATAAGGGAGAAGGTGAGTCACCAAGACTCAGTGCATAATCCCCCTCCCGGCTAATGCAACAAGCTTACACAAATCATAACCAAGCAATATATCATGCACCCAAACCTAGCCATCAATAACTCCGTTTCTACCCCGTGTGGTACCAAACCACTGGTGGTGCCAAACCACTGGTGACCCAAAGTCACGATATCCAATAATAATGTGGTGCCAAACCACTGGTGACCCAAATCACAAAATATCAACAATCCAAGTGTGGGGCCAACCCACGTGTGATACCAAATCACTGGCGACAATCCCATTACATCAACTGTGGGGCCAACCCACTGTGGTACTAAGCCACTGGGACGAGTCGCTATGAGGTGCAAAACCTCTGGTGACCCAAAGTCACGAAATCAACTGTGGTACCAAACCACTGGTGGTGCCAAACCACTGGTGTCCCAAAGACACGGATATCAAATCTTCCCCCTCCTCTCATATCACCCATGACAATGCAATACGTGTGTAAATCATGCCAACATGCCTTAAAATTAAACATACATCAAATATATCATAGATCATAGTATCTAGCATCATATAGCAATATCTCATCAAAACGGACTTACCTGATCCTTGCTCATACCCATAAAGGTATCATATCAAGATCTACACGGTTTCCAGCTTTTAACAAATTTAGGTTATTAATATATTTACCAAGTTATAAAGTGTGTAAGCTACACACCTGTTACTAACGAAATCACGGAATCCCGAAGACCCGATCTACTGCACTAGGTCCTTTGTCCTACATTCGGCCAAACCAAAACCATTAACAAGGCCATTTGGCCATACCAATAAATCGAAGGGTTAACGCATGGAACCCCAAACCTTACCTTAATGCCCCTCGAATACTAGCCACAACACAAGATATGCGAGACTGATCTTCCCCCCTACAATTGGCCAACATCAAAACTTAATCTCAATAGCCTTCGGCTTTTCAAACAACAAAAAGAATGATTGAACCAACGTGGATCCTTACCACAGATTTGATGAAATCGATTGTCAGAGAATAACAACCCTGATCTACTGCTTTCAAAATCTCGAAGAACCTAGGAGAAATCGGTTCCTATAAATGATTAGAAATAATATCAACAAATGCCGAAATTCGGCTTTCGCTTCCATGAGAGTCGACAAAGAGAAGAGAAAAGAAGCAATAGAAATTCGGCCAAGATCACTTACCCTTCTCAACACTGATTGAAGAAGAACCCAAAGAAGATCTATGCTAGACTGATATTCGACCAAAATAAACAAGAAGAAAACAGGGGAATTTCGGCAATAGTGGAGAACAACAAAAGAGATTCGGCTAGAATGGATGTAGAGAATAGAAAAGAAAGTGTAATGGGAGAGAAAAGATTGGCAAGGGAAAAAGGAAGGGAAAAAGGAGAGGGTTTCGGCACAAGGGTTTGAGAAGAGAAAAACAAATAAAGGGGAAGGAGAATGTTTTCGGTTTTGAGCAAGCACGGAAGGAAGAAAAACAAAGAGATGGGGGAGTAGGAGATTCAGCCAAGTACTGAGAAGAAGAAGAAAAAAAATAAAAGAAAAAAAGAAACTTAGAAGAACATTTGGCTAGGTGCTTTCAAGAGATCCGACGGATGTCAAAAAGGGATTTCAGCTTTTACTTCACTATGGTGCACTAGGGAGAAATCGATGAGCAAAAGAAAGAGTTTCGGTTTACCTCTCAACCGAAAGCACTATAGCCTAGACTAGCCGAAAGTGACCCCCTAACTACCCAAGGAATTTTGGCACCCCCTTACTCAGCTTTCCAAATCAAACACTCCACCTAACAGGAGTTCAAATTTCGGCAACTTCCTCAAATTCCTCTTGGCCAACCATTCAAATGAGTTTGAATTATTCAAACTCCTACATTTTCTCTTTGCCACCCATTTAAATTAATTTGACTTATTCCAAGCTTATCTGACAGAGTTTGTGCTGAGCACAACTCCTCCCTCTTGGCGTCAAAATGCAAAGTAGAAAATGAGATTTCTGCTGCTCGAACCTGAGCTCTCCCTTCCCTGCATGTGGCGTCACCCTCAAGGCTCTAAGTGGCACCTCCTTGCCACTTTACCAAGCCCATTCTTATGCTTAAATTCCCCATGAATTACACTTAACCCCTAGCTCCTTCAGCTCCCTTTAACCAAAGCTTGAAAACAAAAATTTTCCTATAGCTCGGGCCTACCCTTGGCTTATACCTAGACCCTATAACACCCATATTAATAACACCATCAAGCCATACATATGCAGAATAGTTCAAACACAATAGCCCCTATTTAAGGATGTTACAGTTCTACCCCCCTTAAAAATAATTTCGGCCTCAAAATTACCTGGTCAAAAGAGTTGAGGGTATTGCTGTCTCATCACATCCTCTGGTTCCCATGTAGCTTCTTCCACGCCATGATTTTGCCATAATACCTTCACTAACGGAACTGACTTCTTGTGCAACACTTTCACATCTCGATCTAGAATCTGCACTGGTTCCTCCTCCATAGTTAAATCTGGGCTCACCTGAATCTCCTCCACTGCTACGACGTGCGATGGATCTTTACGATAGTGTCTAAGCATGGATACATGGAACACATCGTGAATCTGACTCAGCTCTGCTGGCAACTCGAGCTGATAAGCTACTGGTCCCACTCGTCTCAACACCTTATACGGCCCAATAAACCTTGGACTTAACTTGCCTTTCCTTCTAAACCTCAACACCTTCTTCCATGGCGAGACCTTCAAAAAGACCTTATCACCCACGACGAACTCTATATCTCTCCACTTAAGATCAGCATATGACTTTTGCCTGTCCGAGGCTTCCTTCAGACGAGCTTGAATCAACTTAACCTTAGCCTCAGTCTCTACAACCAACTCTGGTCCCAACATCTGACGCTCACCCAACTCTGTCCAGCATGTAGGTGTGCTACACTTCCTACCATACAACGCCTCATATGGTGCCATCTTAATGCTTGCCTGATAACTATTGTTGTATGGGAACTCAGCTAATGGTAGAAATTCTTCCCAGGTGCCTCTGAAGTCCAAAACACAACCCCTCAGCATATCCTCTAAAATTTGTATAACCCTTTCCGACTGCCCGTCAGACTGCGGGTGAAAAACATCTTTGAAATCAACCTCGTTCCCAAAACACGATGCAAAGCTCTCGAACCTCGGCGTGAACCTCGGATCCCTATCGAGATAATTGATCTTGGCACACCATGCAACCTTACTATTTGACCACATACAACTTAGCTAACCACAAGCGGATAATCAACCCTCTTTGGTATGAAATGAGTGATTTGGTCAAACAATCCACAATCACCCGGTGAGTCTTTCTTGCTAGGCGTGAGGGTAGCCTTGACAAAGTCCATAGTGATCCTTTCCCACTTCCACTGTGGGATCTTCACCGGTTGAAGTAAACCCAACGGTAATTGATGTTCAGCCTTGACCTGCTAACACGTCAGACATTTACCCACAAACTCAGTTACTTCTCGCTTCAGACCCAGCCACCAAAATTGCTCTCGCAAATCCCGGTACATCTTGCTACCTCCAGGATGCATAGCGTATGGGCTACTATGTGCGTCCTGAAGAATCCTCTGCCTTAACTCGACATCCTTTTGCATACACACTCTCCTTGGAAACACAATACTCCATCACTGGACACACTATAACCCTCTATACCACCATTCTGAACTTGCAACCTCCGAGCATTCAAACCCTCATCCACTAACTGTTTCTCCTTAATTTGCTCTACCCAAGTCGGCTTAACCTGCAATTCTGCCAAAAGACTCCCATCATCATACAAGCTAAGATGAGCAAACATCGCTCTCAAGTCTGATACAACCTTACGGCTCAACGCGTCTGCCACCACGTTAGCCTTGCCCGGATGATACTCAATTGAACAGTCGTAGTCTTTCAACAGCTCAATCCACCTGCGCTGTCTCAAGTTGAAATCCTTCTGAGTCAAAAGATACTTCAGACTCTTGTGATCTGTGTAGACTATCAACTTCTCTCCGTACAGATAGTGTCTCCAAATTTTCAGGGCGAAAACCACTGCAGCTAACTCCAAGTCGTGCGTCGGGTAGTTAACCTCATGCGGTCTCAGCTGTCGAGATGCATAAGCCACTACCTTCCCTTCCTGCATCAGCACACATCCCAAGCTAGTATGTGATGCATCGCAATATACTGTGAATTCCTTTCACCTCGGTGAATCAAAATAGAGCCTCAATCAGAATCTTCTTCAACTTGTCGAAACTTTCTTGCTGCCTCTCAGACCACACAAATGGAACTCCTTTCCTCGATAACTTGGTCATTGGTCTGCGATCAAAGAAAACCCTCTACAAATCTTGGTAATACCACCGGTCTAGAAAACTTAAATTTCTACCAGCGACTTAGGCGGTTTCAGTCCAATACTGCCTCAATCTTGCGAGGATCCACTCTAATTCCCTCAACTGACACCACGTGACCCAAGAAAGTCACCTCCCTAAGCCAGAACTCACACTTACTAAACTTGGCAAATAATTGCTTTTCCCTAAGTATCTGCAACACTACTCGCAAATGCACATCATGATCCTCCTCTGACCTTGAGTACACTAAAATGTCATCGATAAATACCACGAACTGATCCAAATACTGCTGGAACACCCGATTCATCATATCCATAAATGCTGCTGGCGCGTTCGTCAACCCAAATGGCATTACCAGAAACTCGTAGTGCCCATACCGGGTACGAAATGCCGTCTTGTGGATATCAGCCTCTTTCACCTTTAGCTGATGATACCCAGACCTTAAATCAATCTTTGAGAAAATTGATGCCCCCTTAAGCTGATGCCCCCTTAAGCTGATCGAACAAGTCATCTATTCTCGGCAACGGATACTTGTTTTTGATCGCCAGCTTGTTCAACTGGCGGTAGTCTATACACATCCGCATTGTACCATCTTTCTTTTTGACAAAGAGTACCGGTGCTCCCCAAGGCGAAACACTTGGCCGAATAAAACCTCGGTCCAACAACTCCTGAATCTGAGCCTTCAGCTCTACCAATTCCTTTGGCACCATTCTATACGGGGCAATAGACACTGATGCAGTTCCGGGTAACAAATCTATACCAAATTCAACTTCCTAGTCCGGAGGCAGACCTGAAAGTTCTTCAGGGAATACGTCGACAAATCCCTTCACTGTTCGGACATTCTCCACTGCTGACTCCTCGGCCTCCAAGGCACACACCCGAACCAGAAATGCCTCACAGCCCTTCCTGACCATTTTCTCCGCCTTCAGTGCAGAGACCATATTGGATAAGTAATCTCTCCTATTACCTATCATCACCACCTCCTCACCTTCCATTGTCCTCAACACCATGCGCTTAGCCGCGCAATCCAAACTGGCCTGATACTTAACCAACCAGTCCATCCCAAGAATCAGATTGAACTCCCCAAACGGAAGTTCCATCAGGTCAGCTACAAACACTACCCCTTGGAGTTCTAGGGTACATCCTATCTGACTTATTTACTTCTCTGAGTGACCTAGAGGGCTAATTATCATCTCTCTAGAAGTAGTTTCAAAGTCTAGGTTCATGGTCTCTACTATGCTACTAGCAACATACGAATGCGTCGAACCCACATCAATCAAAGTAATATACGGTAATCCAAAGATTAAGAACGTACCAGTTATGACGTCCGGTGTGTCGCCCTCCTCTCGACGTCTCGCTGCATATACCAACCCAGGCTGTCTTGCTTCAGTGTTACCTACACCTTTGCGGTGCTCCGCGGCCCCGACTAGAACCATTACCTCCTCTACCAGTACCACGACCCCTCTGCGGTGGTGGTCCCTCATTTCTGAACTGAGCACGACCTTGATCCTCAGACTGAATCCTGGCTAACTTACGTGGACAGTCCCTCACACGATGATCCAGTGAACCACACTCAAAACATCCCTTTCCACCAGTCCAACATCCTCCCCAATGAGATTTCCCACATCGATTACCTTTGCTTTGGTCCACGGTTAGTAGCAATAGGCCTTCCAAATTGATTCGCCCACTGTCTAGCCCTTTTCTCTGATTACGGTTGACCCGATGATTCAAAACCTCTCTTGTGTCTATTCCTATCCGATTACATCTCACAGACTCCTTTATCCCTTGACTACCTTAGCCTTTTCCACCAGCCTGACAAACTCTCGCTCCTGCTGTGGAGTGATCAGTAATCTCAGCTTATCTCTCAATCCATCCTCAAACCTGACACTTCGCTCATGTTCTGTAGCCACGATGCCCCTAGCATACCGGCTCAACCTTAAAAATTCTGCCTCGTACTCCGATGCAGACTTACTCCCCTGAACCAGCCTCAGAAATGCCTTTCGCTGTGCATCAATATAGCTAGACCCAACATATTTCTTCTGATAAGCTGCCTTAAAATAGTCCCAAGTGAGATCATCCGCTGCTGTACTATCCCGAACCGTGAGCCACCACTGGTATGACTCATCCCAAAGAAGCGACACTATCCCTTTTAATTTTTCCTCAGCAGTCAGATCCAAGTCATCCATGATTTGCTCTGTCGCCTCTAAGCAATACTCAGCCGTACTGGGAGCCACACCACGAAATACCTCAGCTCCATTGGCTCGGAGTCGCTCAAATACGAACTTTCGAGCTCCCGCGCCTTCACCTGCTCCCACCACTCTCTCAAGCACTCGCAGCATCGCCTGCGACACTGCATCATCCCCTGTCTGATCCTGGTACTCTACACCAGCAACTGGTGGTGGTGGTATCTCATTCTCGGACCCTTGACCAGACCTAACCGGTTTTGATACGGTCACTCTACCTCTACCGCGTCCTCGCACATTACGCCCACGTCCCCTAGTACTCATGTCTATAATCGCGATTTATCTGCTTAAAAAATTTTATGAATTAGCTTCTGTTTCACTGATTACCCACGAATAAGTTTTATGTTAGAGGAATTTGGTAGTGGTTCTTTCGATCATCACAAAGTTTTCATTTCAATTTCCTACCCTCATTCCACGTGTAGTGGTATTCTCGTCATTTCACTACTTGGGGTATTTTCGTAATTTAACCTATCGGGGTATTTTAGTAATAAAACAAGGTTAATTTGAAAAACCTTTACAAATCGTAGATATTTCAGAAATTCTAGAAATCGGGGGTGTTTTGGTAATTTCATAAACCAGGGGTATTTTTGTAATTTTTTCAAAATATGGTTCCAGGTGATTTTACAAAATAAGGGTGTTTTGCGAATTTTCACATCGAGGGTACTTCGACAATTTTCCATACTGAGGGTATTTTGGTAATTCTTACAAGTCAGGGGTAATTTGGTCATTTTTCAATTTAGGGGTATTTTAGTCATTTTCCAAACCATTGTGCATGGTAATTTCAAAACTAAGGTTTTAAAGTACAAACAAAATGGTTTGGTCCCTTTCGGGTTTTAGTTATTAAATTTAACTTTGTGAATAAGTTGTCTCGATTAGGATGAGCTGTCACTACTTTTGAGATAGGATTCGAGTGAGGAGGAGGTGAGTCACTAGGACTGCTTAAATACCAAGCTCCCCGAATCCATTCCTAGACATGCGCTGTGGTTGCCACACCCTTGACTTAGTAGCGTACTCATAGGTTTGTTTAATGGATCTTTAAGTCTTATGTAATTGTGTTGGAGTAAGCTATTCCTAAGGTTCAATATCTCTATTCTACTAATCTCGATCCGAAATACCCATTTCCCCAAATATAATTCACACGATGGTTAGGAATACTTACAGGCGGATTGGTGCTTGGAGACTTGGTGCCATCTTTGTTCAACCCATGTACCTTTTCTAAAAACTTTTCAAAGCCTTCCTTAAAACACTTTGGGCCTTGGGCCCACAGCCGAGCTTTTGAACTTGGCTCTGATACCAAAAATGTAACATCCAAACCCGGTCAACACACCACGACCGAGTTTGACGTATTACAAAGTAAAAACGTTCTGAAGTGAATGAGTCACCGTTTTTATCTTCAGTGAAAACCCTAGTGTTGCTTAGCATTTTGGAAAACTTAGGTTTGAAAATAATTTGAGTTGTCGTTATTGTCAAGCGATTTGTATTACCCGATGGTAAAGTTTAAAAAAATACGTTGCGTGATATAGTTTAGAAAACCTTGTGTTCAAATTGCTTAATCAAGTTAAATAATTTACTTTGACAGTTTGAAATCAAATCTAAACCATGCAAATTAATCCAAAAACATAATTTAAAGGCCTTATTACAAACCCAAATAAAAACCAAAATTTAAAAATAATACCCAAATCAAAGTCTATGTATAACCAAATGTATTTAAAGCATGGCCACCTCGAGTCCATCCGGCTCCTCATCCGCGATCTACGAATCACCTGAAAAGATAAGGGAGAAGGTGAGTCACCAAGACTCAGTGCATAATCCCCCTCCCGGCTAATGCAACAAGCTTACACAAATCATAACCAAGCAATATATCATGCACCCAAACCTAGCCATCCATAACTCGTTTCTACCCGTGTGGTACCAAACCATTGGTGGTGCCAAACCCTTTGGTGACCCAAAGTCACGATATCCAATAATAATGTGGTGCCAAACCACTGGTGACCCAAATCACGAAATATCAACAATCCAAGTGTGGGGCCAACCCACGTGTGATACCAAATCACTGGCGACAATCCCATTACATCAACTGTGGGGCCAACCCACTGTGGTACTAAGCCTCTGGTGACCCAAAGTCACGAAATGTGGTACCAAACCACTGGTGTCCAAAGACACGGATATCAAATCTTCCCCCTCCTCTCATATCACCCATGACAATGCAATACGTGTGTAAATCATGCCAACATGCCTTAAAATTAAACATACATCAAATATATCATAGATCATAGTATCTAGCATCATATAGCAATATCTCATCAATACGGACTTACCCGCAATCCTTGCTCATACCCATAAAGGTATCATTTCAAGATCTACGGTTTCAACTTTTAACAAATTTAGGTTATTAATATATTTACCAAGTTATAAAGTGTGTAAGCTACACACCTGTTACTAATGAAATCACTGAATCCCGAAGACTCGATCTACTGCACTAGGTCCTTTGTCCTACATTCGGCCAAACCAAAACCATTAACAAGGCCATTCGGCCATACCAATAAATCCTGAAGGGTTAACGCATGGAACCCCAAACCTTACCTTAATGCCCCTCGAATACTAGCCACAACACAAGATATGCGAGACTGATCTTCCCCCTACAATCGGCCAACATCAAAACTTAATCTCAATAGCCTTCAGCTTTTCAAACAACAAAAAGAATGATTGAACCAACATGGATCCTTACCACAGATTTGATGAAATCGATTGTCAGAGAATAACAACCCCAATCTACTGCTTCCAAAATCCTGAAGAACCTAGGAGAAATCAGTTCCTATAAATGATTAGAAATAATATCAACAAATGCCAAAATTTGGCTTTCGCTTCCATGAGAGTCGACAAAGAGAAGAGAAAAGAAGCAATAGAAATTCAGCCAAGATCACTTACCCTTCTCAACACCGATTGAAGAAGAACCCAAAGAAGATCTATGCTAGACTGATATTTGGCCAAAATAAACAAGAAGAAAACAAGGGAATTTTGGCAATAGTGGAGAGCAACAAAAGAGATTCGGCTAGAATGGATGTAGAGAATAGAAAAGAAAGTGTAATGGGAGAGAAAAGATTTGGCAAGGGAAAAAGGAAGGGAAAAAGGAGAGGGTTTCGGCACAAGGGTTTGAGAAGAGAAAAACAAATGAAGGGGAAGGGGAATGTTTTCAATTTTGAGCAAGCATGGAAGAAAGAAAAACAAAGAGATGGGGGAGTAGGAGATTCGGCCAAGTACTGAGAAGAAGAAGAAGAAAAAAGTAAAAGAAAAAAAAACTTAGAGGAACATTCGGCTAGGTGCTTTCAAGAGATTCGACAGATGTCAAAAAGGGATTTTGGCTTTTACTTCACTATGGTGCACTAGGGAGAAATCGATGAGCAAAAGAAAGAGTTTTGGTTTACCTCTCAGCGAAAGCACTATAGCCTAGACTAGCTGAAAGTGACCCCTAACTACCCAAAGGAATTTGGCACCCCTTACTCGACTTTTCAAATGAACACTCCACCTAACGGGAGTTCAAATTTCGGCAACTTCCTCAAATTCCTCCTGGCCAACCATTCAAATGAGTTTGAATTATTCAAACTCCTACATTTTCTCTTTGCCACCCATTTAAATTAATTTGACTTATTCCAAGCTTATCTGACAGAGTTTGTGCTGAGCACAACTCCTCCACCCTTGGCGTCAAAATATAAAGCAAAAAAATGAGATTTCTACTGCTCGAACCTGAGCTCTCCCTTCCCTGCATGTGGCGTCACCCTCAAGGCTCTAAGTGGCGCCTCCTTGCCACTTTACCAAGCCCATTCTTATGCTTAAATTCCCATGAATTACACTTAACCCCTAGCTCCTTCAGCTCCCTTTAACCAAAGCTTGAAAACAAAAATTTTCCTATAGCTCGGGCCTACCCTTGGCTTATACCTAGACCCTATAACACCCAAATTAATAACACCATCAAGCCATACATATGCAAAATAGTTCAAACACAATAGCCCCTATTTAAGGATGTTACACCAATTACGGCCCCAAAATTTGACGTTCCCCTAACTCTGTCCAGCAGATAGGAGTATGACACTTTCACCCATACAATGCTTAATAGGGCGCCATCTGAATACTAGACTAGTAGCTATTATTGTAAGCAAACTCTGCCAACGTTAAAAACTCTTCCCAACTACCCCTGGAATCAATGACACAACCTCTCAACATGTCCTCCAAGATCTGAATCACCCGCTCAGCACTTGATGCAATGCCTTCCAAAATTGTGACGTGAACCTAGGGTCCCTATCCGATATGATCAAACTGGTACTCCATGCAACCTCACCACCTCCGCTATGTATAGCTTAGCCAATTTCTGCAGAGAGTAATCGACCCGTGCTGGTATGAAATGAGCGGAGTTCATCAAGTGATCAATAATCACCCAGACAGAATCTTTCTTAGTAGGTGTGAGAGGTAGCCCACTAACAAAGTCCATTGTGATCCTTTCCCACTTCAATTGTGGAATCTTCACCGGCTGCAACAACCCTGATGGTAACTGATGCTCTGTCATTACCTGCTGACAGGTCAAACAATTACTCACCAATTCAGTTACCTCACGCTTCAAGCCCGGCCACCAGAACTGATCCCACAAATCCCGATACATTTTACTCCCTCTAGGGTGCATTGCATATAGACTACCATGCGCTTCTTGCAAAATCCTACGCCTCAACCCTGAATCTTTTGGCATACAAACTCTCCCTCGAAAACATAATAGTCCTTCCTCATTCACATTGAATTCCGTTGGCCCAACACTTGATCCTACTGGAAACTTCACATTCAGCAACACATCGGTCTGCTGCTTCTCCTTAACCTGACTGACCCAAGAGGGTTTCACTTGAAGTTCAGATAATAAACTCCCATCATCGTATAAACTAAGGTGAGAAAACATTGCTCTCAAGTCAGAGATCACTTTACGACTCAAAGCATCTGCCACCACATTAGCTTTACCCGGATGATACTCGATCGAGCAGTCATAATACTTTAACAACTCGATCCACCTCCTTTGCCTTAGATTCAACTCTTTCTGGGTCAAAAGGTATCTTAGACTCTTGTGATTGGTATAAATAACAGATTTCTCCCCGTACAGATAATGTCTCCAGATCTTTAAAGCAAAAACCACCACCGCCAACTCCAAATCATGGGTGGGATAATTTGCTTCATGCGGTCTTAACTGTCGAGATGCATACGTAACAACCTTTCCATCCTGCATCAACATGCATCCTAGTCCCATGTGCGAAGCATCACAGTAAATTACGAATTCCTTCCCAGCCTCCCGCTGAATCAATACATGAGCCTCTGTCAAAATCCTTTTTAACTTCTCGAAACTCTCTTGCTACTTATTAGACCAAACAAACAGAACCCCTTTCCATAACAACCTAGTCAATGGTGCCGCAATTTAATAAAATCCTTCAACAAACCTTCGATAGTACCCAGCCAGACCAAGAAAACTCTGAATTTTTGCCACAGACTTGGGTGGCTTCCAATCCAACACCGCTTCAATTTTCTGAGGGTCAACCCTAATCCCCTCTACCGACACAACGTGGCCTAGAAAAGTAACTTCACTTAGCCAAAATTTGCACTTACTGAATTTGGCATACAACTGCTTCTCTCTCAGTATCTGCAAAACCACTCACAGATGTAAATCATGCTCCTCTTCTGATCTTGATTAAACCAGAATATCATCTATAAATACTACGATAAACCGATCCAAGTAGGGTTGGAATACTCGATTCATCATATCCATAAACACTGCTGGTGCGTTAGTCAACCCAAATGGCATCACCATAAATTCGTAGTGACCATAGCGAGTCCTGAATGCCGTCTTATGAATATCAGCCTCCTTGAACTTAAGCTGATGGTACCCTGATCTCAGGTCTATCTTCGAAAAGACTGAGGCCCCCTTCAACTAATCGAACAAGTCATCGATCCTTGGCAATGGGTACTTATTCTTAATTGTTAACTTATTCAACTGGCGATAGTCAATGCACATATGCATTGATCTATCTTTCTTCTTAACAAATAACACTGACGCTCCCCACGGCGACACACTTGGTCGAATAAACACTCTATCCAGAAACTCCTGTATCTACGCTTTTAACTCCACCAACTCCTTCGGTGCCATTCTGTATAGGGCAATAGATACTGGCACTGTTCTCGGAAGAAAATCAATACCAAACTCTACTTCACGATCCGGAGGTAATCCCGGAAGCTCTTCTGGGAAAGCATCAAGAAATTCCTTCACTGTCCTAACGTCCCTAACAGTTAGGTCCTTGGCTTCCAGAGCCCGAACAAACATTAGAATTGCCTCGCATCCTTTTCTCACCATCCTTTTCGCTCTTAAGGCAGTCACCACATTCGACAGATAGTTCCCCCGTTCTTCTATCACCAACACTTTACCACCCTCGAAGGTTTTTAACATCGTATGCTTGGCTGTACAATCTAAATTAGCTTGATACTTCACTAGCCAGTCCATGCCTAATATTAAGTCGAACTTCTCAAATGGTAATTCCATCAGATCCGTTAGGAGAACTATTCCCTGAACTTCTAAGGGTACCTCCCGATAGAGTTTATCTACTACCACAGATTGTCCTAATGGGCTAATTATAGTCATCACCTTAGGGGTAATCTCAGAGTCTAAACTTAAAGTTCCAGACACACTACTAGCAACATATGAATGCGTCGACCCAATATCAATCAATGCAGTGTAAGGCAAACCAAATATTAAAAACGTACCGGTTATAACATTTGGTGCGTCAGCCTCCTCTCGACGTCTGGCAGCATAGACCAACCCCGACTGTCTCGCCTCAGTGTTTCCTGCCCCTCAGCCTGGTGCTTCACGGCCCCGACTGAAGCCGTTACCACCTCTGGCTGGACTACGACCTCTCTGTGGCTGCTGACCACCTCTACCCAGCAGAGCTTTTCCCTGCCCTACGGGTCCTACATCGACCCATGGCTGTGGACATTCTCTAATCTGATGGTCCATAGATCAACACCTAAAGCACTTCCCACTGCCTGCCCAACACTTACCTACATGGAATTTACCACATCGAGCACACTTTTGTGTCTGACTGGCAGCAGCAGGTCTCTCATCCCGTCTCGGCCTATCTGACATAGTTCTTTTCTGAACATATCCGGTTGCCCTTGATGCTCCAAAATTTCTCTTACTTCCACTCCTATCTCTATCCCTGTTCAGTTTTTCCGTCCGTTTCACCTCCTTAGCTATTTTAGCTTTCTACACAAGCATAGTAAATTCCCTCTCCCATTGTGGAGCTATCAAATCACGTAGATCATCCCTCAGGCCATCCTTAGCTGTAAGCCACCATTGGTACGCTTCGTCCCGCAAGAAAGATACGACTCCTTTAAATTTCTCCTCCTCCGTGAAATCCAGATCATCATTTATACACTCAACCGCCTCTAACTAATACTCAGCTGTACTCGGGGTTATACTAGAAATTCCCCTAAACACTTCTGCCCCATTTGCTCTGAGTCGCTCCGACACAGATTTTTGGGCTCTTGTACTCGTGCCTACCCCAGCAACCCTCTCTAAAACCCTTAACATCGCCTGAGATACCGCATCATCTCCATCCGTCTGGTCTTGAAATTCTGCCTCCTCAACTGGCGAAATTGGCATCTCATCTCCTGATCCATGGCTAGACCCTACTGGTTCTGGCACAGCCATCCTACCCCTACCACGGCCACGCGCAAGACGTCCACGACCTCTTGTACTCATTCTAACAATTTGCATTTATCTGATTAGAAATTTTATGAATTATTAATTTCTTTCACTGATTAACCACGAACAATCTTATGGAAAGTAGTTTAATTAGTAGTTCTTTTGAATTTGAAATCAGTCTCAAGTCTGTACCTCCTAATTCTAGAAGTCACATACATTTCGCATCCATATGCATCACAACGGATCATCACATAACAACATCAACACACAAGTGACAACCATAAACTCACCTTCGTCACATAAGGATATTTTTATCTTTTCACTACCAAGGGGTACTTTCATAATTTTATCCTATAAGGGTATTTCTGTAATTTTCCAAAATAGGGTATCTTGGTGATTTTACAAAATAGGGGTATTTCGATAATTTTACAAAACCAGGGGTATTTTAGCAATCTTACGAAATAGGGTAGCTGGTCCCTTTTGGGTTTTAGTTATAAATTTTGGCCCGTCAACAAGCCCTCTTGGTTAAAGTGAACAAACACTACACACCAGGTAAGATTCTAGCAGAGAGGAGGTGAGCCACTAGGGCTGCTTAAATACCAAGCTCTCCCTAGATCCAATCCTAGACATGCGTATGCCTGTTGCCACACTTCAACCCAACGACTTGTTCACGGACATGTTTAATTAGAGAAATTAAGTCTTATGGATGTTAGAGTATTGTTCAAACTAAACTTAAAGTCCATCAAACTCTAATCATACTAGCCTACGTCCCTATGGAGCCCATCAAGCCCAACATGCATGTCACATAATGAGTTTAGAATACTTACCTGAGTGGATAGGGTGCCGGTAGACTCGAAGGCCATATCTCAACCGAAAGTTTTCACAAATTCACATCGATTTTACCAATCACTACTGGACCCATTTTATAGCCTGAGTTTTGAACTAGGCTCGATACCAAAATGTAACACCCCAAACCCGGCCCAAAACGGCACGACCAGATCTGGTATGCTACAAGTTAAATGTTGAAAACTTTTCTTTGGAGGGTTTTGAAAATCTCGGTTTGTTTATGCAGGTATTTGTTAAATAAGTGATATTCGTAGAAAGCCTTTGAAGTTTTTTATTTTATTTTAAAGTTTATTTGAAAATCTCTCCTTTTTTTTCCTTCTTATAATCAAGTCCTTAAACATAAGTTTGTAGAATATAAACATTAATAAATGGAAATTGATAACCTAAGCTATGGAGGCCTTATTACATAAATAATCCCAAAATTAAAACTTAAAGGAAAACTGGAAATAGTTTATGAAAATAAAAACTTGATAGCCCCTCGAGTCTGCCTCGGCTCCCATGTCCACAATCTACTGCTCATTTGATAAGTTAGGGAAATAAAAGGGTGAATCACAAGACTTAGTGTGCAAATCCCGAAAACACATAAAAGGGTGAGGCCCACAAACACATTATGGGCATTGGCCCATACACAATGGCAACATAATATATATACATGCTACATGGCCCAACCCAATCCTATAATCCATCCTCTACACACCAGCCCGTACCAGCCATCACACCTTGGGGATTTCTACAATCAACCCTCCATCTGCTACATACCATTTCGACAGCTGTACTGCCTGTCATAAAGACTGATCACTATGTGACCTATGTGGCAGAGCCACCGATCGCCATGCGACCTTGATAATATATATTGTGGTTTAACCACCGATCGCCATGCGACCAAAATAATATGTTGTGTGTTAACCACCGATCACTGAGTGACCTATTAGCATGCTCTTCCCCTTCGTCATATCAATCCTATCCCATGCATACATACATGCAGAATCAAAATAATATACTATCTAAAAAGATCACAGACTACCACATCCTTCGATACACATAGAGAAGTTTCTATGATTACGTACCTGGTATCCTTTGCCTACTCCTTTCGGGTAACACGATTGTTCATACAGCCTTTTTTTGGCTTTTAACCCATAATATATATAGTACAGATTAACTAGTGTGATAGAGATCCGCACACCTGATTACAGTCAAGACGATACTTTCTGTGTCGACATTGCCAGTAACCGATACGACTGCTAATTGCCTAAGGTTTTGCTCTGAAGCTGGTCCACAACCCGACGACCAATCCCAAACTACTGACACTGCTCGTTTCTTAAACTTAGGGATTGGTTTTACAGATCCAATCCCCTCCTTCGCCTGATTGACATTTGATTCCATCAAAATACCTTGTCAGTTGCTACCAGCACAACACATGGTTGTTAATCCGTAACATATGGTTAAGATTATAAACACGATGATCGAACCTAACAAAAATCTAAAGAGAACCCCTTACCTTAAAATCCCGAAAAGAGATTGAGACTCAGGGACTAGTAGTTTCCAGCTTTTAGATCTAAACGATTTACTTCGATTCCCGACGTCGCCCAACAAGAAAACATCAGATCATTAATCAAACGTCAACCTTACCAAGCCCATTAGCCTTTCGGATTTAGCTTCCAAAAACTGAAAGAAAAGTGAAGAGAAGAAGATCGGCACTTGCCCTACCATAGGAGATTCAGCTAGTCCCAGAAGATTTTGACTTTTTGCGAAAATCAAAAAGAGAAGATGATTCAAAGAATCTATGGATATTCAACTTTTTAAAGAAGAAATCGGTAGGAAGAAAAAAAATGGACACTAGGGTATTCAGCTATGGCAGAAGAGAATAAAGAGAAAGAATACTTAAGGGTTTCGGCTTATAGAAGAAATCGAGAAAAGGTGTAAAGAAAGGCTATGAGGTTTCGGCTTTAGCAGAGAATGAAGAAGAAGATGGAACTTTAGGAGTTTTCGGCTTTTTGAGAAAAGAAACAACTAAGAGAAGAGAATGAGAATAAATGCCAAAATTAAGAAGTACCCCATTTTCTAATCAAATTTTCGGCACACACACTAACCAAAAGCTGGAATTGCCTTCTTTTGAAAACTAAAACTAATTAATTAGTAAGGGAAATTTTAGCACCCCCTTTAGCTTCATCAAAACCGATTTTCTCTTTCCCCCAGAGTTGGAAATGTGGCCACTATTGTGATCAATAGATAATTCCTAAACTTTCTCCCTTATCCCTATCTGATCATACCTTTACAAGTGGCCTAGATAGCACCACCTCTTCCTCTTTTTTATCTTCTACATTGCCCACATTATCCACTCACATAAATCCCCCTATTTCTAAGCCTCATTGCCGCCCCACTCTTCCCACTTAGATGCCAAAAATTAACTAAATTTAATTAAAAGAATTGAGCTTCATGCAACTTGAATTTGGGACTCCTCAGTTGCGCCACTTTTTGCTCTTTAAGTGACGCCTCTTTGCCACTGGGCCACAAGCCCCATTTTTTATCTTAAAACACAGATAACATCTTTTAAGCCCTATCCTATCCTGCTTTCCACTAGAGTGTCCAAACAAAAAATTTGATTAAGGCCTCGACCTAACCCTGAGCCCATTCTGGACCTCTAACACTCACATTAAACTTAACCACACATTAACGCAAAGGCCCATTAATTCAGGATGTTACAAGGGACATGGGCGTGCGTGATCACACGGCCTGCCCACACGGGCGTGTGGCCCTGTTTGAGTAAAAATTTTTTAAGTGTCTGAAAGCTTCCGGTTTAGTCCCGGATCACTCCATTGTATGTTTTGGGTCTCGTAGGCCCATATAAGGATGTTACGAGTTTAAATGAAAAAGTTTAAGTTGAAAAGAAAGTCCATTGCCTGATTTTGTACTAGTAAGTAAGTTAAGTCTGGTAATGCCTCGTACCCGATTTTGGCATTGAATACGGGTAAAGAGTGTTACATTTAATGGTATCAGAGCTATAGTTTAGTTAATTCTTGGACTAACAGAGTGTAAGCACGAGTCTAGCTATACATGCCATACAAATGAGTATTTATATAATGATAGTGTGACGACACTTGACAACTTAAATTATGTTTTTTTGAAAGAGTAGTAGCAGATAATGTAGAAAGTAACGTCCTAGCTCTCGCTTAAGGGACGGTGCCAATTGAAAATGAGAATAGACCAGCGACTGTGAGTCAAATATGAGGAGAAGAGGCTAGGTGTAACGGCCCGATTTAGACCTTAGTCAGAACAGTGGTCTCGAGACCATAAATCTAAGGTCAGAATAATATTTTAATGTTATTTTTGGTGTTGATTACGTGTGATATAACTTGTGTGAAAATTCTTTGTAGTAATTTTATCGATTGTGTGCCGAATTAAGAGAAAAGACTTAATCGTGTAAAGTGTTAAAGTTGTGTGCTGATTTATAAGTACCTAAGTGTTGTTGTCTTAATAATAGGATGGCCTTAAGAAGCAATTAAGCCATTATTAAAGATAATGGATGGTTAAATGACATATTAGCCTTAATATATATTTGTTATATATGATTAATAAAAGGATAAATGAGTAAAATGTTTAATAAGGTAATATTAATAAAACAAAAACATGCAATTAGATGAGTATTCATCTTTTACTCACCGAAAATAGAAAAGAAAGAAGGGCTAGTGAGCTTTGAGGTTTCGACAAGCTTAGGCACAAATTGGTATGTGAATTCAACTTGATTTTTGATAATTTCTATATTTTCGTAATCATTGTTTCGTGCTTTAGCTAACCCATGTTGTAATTTTGTGAATTGATGATGTTTTGTGATGAGTCATTGATGAACACTTGAGCTATGTGTTAGTTGATAGTGAAATATGGAAAGTTGGTGTTGGATTAACATAGTTTGTATTGGGATTGTTTTAAGCTTGTATTAGCATGGGAAGAATTCAACTAGCATATATGTTTTGCAATTTTGTGTATTTGATGATTTTGAGAAATAGGGACTAAAGTGTCGAAATGTGAAAATGTGAGGACTATTTCGTAAAATGCCCTAAATAAGTGTCTGTGGACAAAATTGAATGAAATTGTGATTGAATGGATTGAATTAGAATGTGTATAGACCAAGAGAGGAAAAGTTTAGATCAAGATCGATGCAAAGATAAAGTGATCGATTAATCGACCGTATCGATATTTTGACGTCCGAGGTAAGTTCGGATATAATACATGTTATTAAGATATGTTTTAGAAATATGGAATGAATATGTATATAATTATGAGATTTGAGATGCTATGTGCAAAATTGAATTAGATGGCACTAAGTGTGCGAAATTGAAATCAAAACAGAGATGAATAGCACTGTGTGTTTGATGTTATAAAAGCTTCGGCTTATTGATTTGGCACTGTGTGTGTGGTACCGAGATAAGTCGATTAAAAGAATAGACACTAAGTGTACGATGACGAATATGCTTCGGTTATGTATATGGCTCTGAGTGGGCGATTAAATTAAACGAATATCAGAGGATGATCGAAATGTAATATCGAGCATTGAGTAGCTTGAAAGTTGAATAACTATGTGTTAGCTAAGCTATGTATTAAAACTTTGTTGTTGATGAGTTTATAGGTAAAGCTATGAATGGATGAATGAGTATTTTAGCTATGGATGATATGGTATGAATATGAGAGAATTGATCTATGTGATGGTTTAATATATACAATGGTTTGAATTGATAAGATAATTGTATTGCAATTCAAACTTACTAAGCTTTGAAAGTTTACTGTGTGACTTGTTTATCTATTTTACAATGTCAGTAAAGCTAGCTCGGATTTGGGAATCCTCAGCGTATCTATCACACTATCGACAAATCTATTTTGGTACTTTTGTAAGAATGTATATAATAGAATATGGCATGTATAGGCTAGTCACTTGGTATATGTTTGAGATGTAAATAACCAGGTGATTTGGCTAGTTAAATGTTAGTAAGGTACATGAGAGAGTATGTTATTTGGTGCATTTTTAATATAGCTTGATGAAAATGAAATAGTTTTATGAATGGTAAGTTTAATGATGAATTGATGCCTTAGTGAATTAGTGAGGTATGGATGATTTATACTTAGATTTAGATGGAAATTGGTTGTACAATTTGGCATGTTTAGAAATGAGATGGAATGGAATGATATGATGTTCATTTGATGTGTTTTTGGTTGTCATTTGTATGGATTAGTATGCTTGTATATGCTTATAGAGATTGACCCTTATGTGGGTGGAAAATTGGCGTTTCAAGTGGCATTTTTGCCATACGGTTGTGGCACGCAGGCGTGGCTAGTGATCGTGGGACTAAGTCAGTAGCTAATTAAGTGTACACAGTTGTGGCACACAGACGTGCCTGGTAGCCGTGGAGCCAAGTCAGGATCAACCACGGCCAAGGTACACGGGCATGCTTGGTGGTCATTGAGTGAAGTCAGATTTGACCACGGGGAAGATACATGGGTGTGTCTAGCAGCCGTGAGAGGCACACAGCCTATCCACACGGCGTGTAACCCCTGAAACTTTAAAAAGTTTTAAATTTTTGTGAATTTCTGTATGTGTTCGGTTTAGTCCCTACCCCTTTTTAAGATGTGTTTAAGGTCTCAAAGACCTCAATAAGTGACTATATACTCTTGATTGAATATGTTTGATTAATGTTTGACTTTGTGTCATGAAATGGTAGTGAAACGTTCTAAATGTTTGGTAATGCCTCTTAACGCTATTCTGGCGATTGTCTCGGGTCAGGGGTGTTACATTTTTTTGGTATCAGAGTTACGATTTAGTCGATTCTCAGATTAATGTAGCATGTGTGAGTCTAGCTATACATGTCATATATGAAATTGCGATAGTGTGAAGAATTCTAACAGGTATAAATATGTTTTCATATTGTAATTGATCCCGATCAAGTAGTTGCTGACGATGTAGAGAGTATCGCCCCTGCTCCCACTCAAGGGACAGCGCTGGCCACATCTAGGCCGAATGATAGTGGTGAGGGAGTTGAGACTAAGCAAGCTTTCTTCCGAATGATGAGCGAGTTATTTTCGGAGTTCGTTCGAACGAATTCGGCTGCTCCACAACCTCCACCCCCACAAGTACCTATTGTGCCACAAGTTGTAGATTCGATCAGATTGAATAAACCTCCTGTGGACAAGATTTGTAAGTACGGGGCCGAAGAGTTTAAGGCCACATCTGATGACGGTGCTGAGCGAGCCGAGTTTTGGCTAGAGAATACGATCTTGGTATTTGATGAGATGTCATTGACTCCGGACGAATGTATAAAATGTGCTGTTTCATTGTTGAGGGATACAACTTATAATTGGTAGAAAATGATGATATTTGTGGTTTCGAGAGAGAGAATCAATTGGGACTTCTTTCAAGCTGAGCTCAGTTAGAAGTATATCAGTCAACGCTTCATTGATAAAAAACGTGAAGATTTTTTAGAGCTGAAATAGGGTTGTTTGTCTGTTACTAAGTACGAGCGAGAATTCGTAAGATTGAGTCAATACGCGAGAGAATGTGTTTCGACCGAAGCTACTATGTGCAAACACTTCATAGAGGGATTGAATGAAGACACTAAATTATTAGTTGGGATACTTGATATAAATGAATTTGTTATGTTAGTTGAAAGAGCATGCAAAGCTGAGGAGCTCAGTAAAGAAAAGAAGAAAGCTGATTCTGATGCTCGTGATGAAAGAAAAAGATTGATGAGTAAGTTTTCTCAACCTTTGACAAAGAGATTTAGAGATGTAAGCAATCATTCAAATGCTTCATTTGGATATCCAAGTAGAGATCATTTGAGACAGAGTGTTGGTCAACGAACTCAAGCTCCGATTGAATCAAGTGTTGGTAGTGTTAAAAGTAGTAGGCCTGAGTGTAGACAATGTGAGAGACGACATGTGGGAGAGTGTTGGGGCAAGTATAATAATAGAACATGTTATAAGTTTGGATCAAGAGATCACTTTATACGGGATTGCCCAAAGCTAGCTGAGGAAGAATATAAAGACCAAGTAATGTGTCGACTAGGGGTAAACCATCCAGAAACACCAGAAATATGAGTGGAGGCTAGAGAAGGACAACTGATATAGCTGTGAGATTGGAGGCGATAGCTCCTATCCGAGCCTATGCTATACGAGCGCGAGAAGAAGCGTCATCTCCAGACGTTATAATCGGTACTTTTACTTTATTCGATACTGATGTGATTGCATTAATAGATTCGGGATCAACTCATTCCTATGTGTGTGTGAATCTAGTATTGAATAAGACTCTACCTGTTGAGTCTATTGAATTTATGGTTAGAGTATCAAACCCCTTAGGCAAGTGTGTTTTGGTGGATAAGGTATACAATAATTGCCCATTGATGTTTTGTGATATATGTTTCCTGGCTAATTTGATGTTACTACCATTCGATGAGTTCGATATAATTCTTGGCATGGATTGGCTCACTTTGGATAATGCTATTGTGAATTTTAAAAGAAAGAGTATTGAATTGAGAAATGAAAACGGTGAGATAGTTTGAATTGAATCCAGTGATATGAAAGGGTTACCGACTGTTGTATCTGCAATGAAAGCTATGAACTATATGAGAAAAGTTTATGAAGCTTATTTGGCGTACGTGATTGAGACAAAAGTGTCAGAAAAGAAAGTTGAATCTATGCTTGTGGTTAGTGAGTTTCCAGATGTGTTTCCTGAAGAACTACCAAGATTACCTCTTATTCGGGAAGTTGAATTTGGAATTGGATTAGTTTCGGGGACTACTCCAATCTCAATAGCTCTATATAGAATGGCACCAATCGAATTGAAAGAGTTGAAATCTCAGTTGCAAGAGTTGACTGACAGAGGATTTGCACGACCGAGTTTCTCACCCTGGGGAGCTCCTGTATTATTTGTGAAAAAGAAAAATGGAACTATGAGAATGTGTATTGATTATCAACAGTTAAATAGAGTAACAATAAAGAACAAATATAGGTTGCCTCGTATCAATGATTTGTTTAATCAACTGAAAAGAGCTACAATGTTTTCTAAAATAGATTTGAGATCGAGCTACTATCAGTTGAGAGTTAAAGAATTCGATGTACCGAAAACTGCCTTTAGAATAAGGTACGGACATTACGAATTCTTAGTGATGCCTTTCAGATTAACAAATGCTCCTGCAGTGTTTATGGATCTGATGAATCGGATATTAAGATCGAATTTGGATCTTTTTATTGTGTTGTTCATGGATGATATCCTAATTTACTTTTGTGATGAGACTCAACATGCCGGGCATTTAAGAATTGTGCTACAAACTCTGCGTGAGAAAAATTGTATGCAAAGTTTAGCAAATGCAAATTTTGGTTATGTGAGTTGGTTTTCTCAGGCATATTGTGTCAGCTGCGGGGATACGAGTTGATCCAAGTAAACTATCTATTATTTTAGAATGGAAGCCTCCGAGAAATGTGTCTGAAGTCCGTAGTTTTTTGGGACAAGCGGGATATTACATACAGTTTGTGAAAGGCTTCTCGATGATTGCGACTCTGTTGACAAAGTTACTACAGAAAGATATTAAATTTGAGTGGTCAGAAAAGTGTCAACAGAGTTTTGAACAGTTGAAATTATTGTTGACAGAGGCTCCAGTGTTAGTTCAACCTGAGTCGGGAAAAGAATTTATAGTTTATAGTGATGTATTGTTAAATGGCTTGGGTTGTATGCTGATGCAATAAGGTAAAGTCATTGCTTATGCTTCGAGGCAACTAAAGTCGCATGAAAAGAATTATCCAATGCACAACCTTGAATTGGACGCGATTGTGTTCGCATTGAAAATATGGCGTCATTATTTATTTGGTGAGAAGTGTCATATCTTTACAGATCACAAGTGTTTGAAATACTTGATGGCTCAAAAAGACTTGAATTTGCGACAGAGAAGATGGTTAGAATTGTTGAAATATTACGAGCTTGTGATAGATTACCACCCGGGTAAAGCCAATATTGTAGCTGATGCCTTGAGTCAGAAATCATTATGTGCCTTGTGAGCTATGAGTACTCAAATAGATCTGTGTGATGATAGTGCGATTATAGTTGAGTTGAAAGTTAAGCTGATTTTTGTACATCAAATTTGTGATGCTCAAAAAGATGATGTTGAAATGGCGGCTAAACGAATTCAGTGTGAATTTAATATTGATTTAGAATTCTGAGTAGATAGTGATGATTGTTTGAGATTTAGAGATCGGATTTGTGTTTCGAGAAATTCAGAGTTGATTCAAATGATTTTGAAAGAAGCTCATAATAGTCGATTAACTGTCCATCCTGGGAGTACGAAAATGTATAATGATCTGAAACAGTTTTATTGGTGGCATGGTATGAAACGAGATATATCTGACTTTGTGTCAAAGTGTCTAGTTTGTTAGCAAGTTAAAGTTGAACATCAAGTTCGTCTGGTTTGTTAAAACCGATTATGATCCCTAAGTGGAAATGGGAAAGAGTTACAATGGACTTTGTGTCGGGATTGCCTTTATCTCTGGGAAAGAAAGATGCGATCTGGGTGATAGTTGATAAATTGACAAAATTAGCCCATTTAATTCCAGTGAGAACAGATTATTCACTCG
Organism: Gossypium rotundifolium; assembly: GCA_025506655.1. Taxonomy (NCBI): domain Eukaryota; kingdom Viridiplantae; phylum Streptophyta; class Magnoliopsida; order Malvales; family Malvaceae; genus Gossypium; species Gossypium rotundifolium. The sequence continues at coordinate 43,387,525 of CP106730.1, forward strand.
ATAGATTGGCTGAATTGTATATTGCCAAGATAGTGAGATTACACGGAGTGCCATTAACTATTGTATCTGATAGGGATCCGAGATTTACCTCGCGATTTAGGAAGAAATTGTAAGAGGCTTTAGGCATAAAATTACAATTCAATACTGCGTTTCACCCGCAAATGGATGGTCAGTCCGAGTGGATCATTCAGATTCTCGAAGACATGCTGAGGTGTTGCACACTTGTGTTTAAGAGTACATGGGAAGAACATTTTCCGTTGATTGAATTTGCGTACAACAATAATTTTCAATCTAACATTAAAATGTCAACATATGAGGCTCTTTACGGTCAAAAATGCCGAACCCCATTGTATTAGATTAAGTTGAGTGAGAATAAGATTCACGGGGTTGATCTTATAAAAGAGACTGAGCAAAAAGTGAAAGTAATTCATGACAGTTTGAAAGCGGCCTCCGATCGTCAGAAATCGTATATAGATTTGAAACAGAAAGATATCAAATTTGATATTTTGACAAAGTGTTTTTGAAAGTGTCTCCGTGGAAGAAAATACTTTGATTTGGCTGAAAAGGCAAGCTGAGTTCGAGGTTCATCGGACCGTATGAGATTATCGAATGAGTTGGGCCGGTTTCTTACAGATTGATGTTACCACCTGACTTAGAAAAGATTCATAATGTGTTTCATGTGTCGATGCTTCGACGGTACCGATCTGATTCGTCTCATATGATTGCTCCTACTGAGGTTGAGATTCAGCCAGATTTGTCGTATAATGAAGAACTGTTCCGAATTTTGGCACGAGAGAACAAAGAGTTGAGAAATAAGAAAATCTCTTTAGTGAAAGTATTATGGCACAAACACAAAGTTGAAGAGACTATGTGGGAGCCTAAGAACATTATGAGAGAGCAATATCCACACCTATTCACTGGTAAAATTTTTGGGGACGAAAATCCCTAAGGGGGAGAGTTGTAACAGCCCGATTTAGACCTTAGTCAGAACAGTGGTCTCGAGACCACAAATCTGAGGTCAAAATAATATTTTAATGTTATTTTTTGTGTTGATTATGTGTGATATAGCTTGTGTGAAAATTCTGTGTGGTAATTTTATCGATTGTGTGCCGAATTAAGAGAAAGGACTTAATCGTGTAAAGTGTTAAAGCTGTGTGCTAATTTATAAGTACCTAAGTGTTGCTTTCTTCATAATAGGATGGCCTTAAGAGGCAATTAAGCCATTATTAAAGATAGTGGATGGCTAAATGACATATTAGCCTTAATATATATTTGTTGTATATGATTAATAAAAGGATAAATGAGTAAAATGTTTAATAAGTTAATATTAATAAAACAAAAACATGAAATTAGATGAGTATTCATCTTTTACTCACCAAAAATAGAAAAGAAAGAAGGGCTAGTGAGCTTTGAGGTTTCGACAAGCTTAGACACAAATTGGCATGTGAATTCAGCTCGATTTTTTGATAATTTCTACATTTTCATAATCATTACTTCGTGCTTTAGCTAACCCATGTTGTAATTTTGTGAATTGATTATGTTTTTGTGATGAGTCATTGATGAACACTTGAGCTATGTGTTAGTTGATAGTGAAATATGGAAACTTGGTGTTGGATTAACATAGTTTGTATTTGGATTTTTTAGTGAAATTGAGTATTTTGGACTTAATTGAGAAAATGAGAAATTTAAAGGTTAAAATGTGAAATAAATGAAATGTATGAGCTTGTATTAACATGGAAAGAATTCGGCTAGCATATGTGTTTTGAAATTTTGTGTATTTGATGATTTTGTGAAATAGGGACTAAAGTGTCAAAATGTAAAATGTGAGGGCTATTTTGTAAAATGCCCTAAATAAGTGTGTGTGGACTATTAAATGAAATTGTGATTGAATGGATTGAGTTTGAATGTGTATAGACCAAGAGAGGAGAAGTTCGGATCGAGATCGAGGCAAAGATAAAGTGATCGATTAATTGACCGTATCGATATTTTGACGTCTGAGGTAAGTTCGGATATAATACATGTTATTAAGATATGCTTTAGTATTATGAAATCAATATGTATATAGTTATGAGATTTGAGATGCTATGTGCAAAATTGAATTAGATGGCACTAAGTGTGCGAAATTGAAATCGAAAAAGAGATGAATAGCATTGTGTGTGCGATGTTATAAAAGCTTCGGCTTATTGATTTGGCACTGTGTGTGCGATACTGAGATAAGTCAGTTAAAAGAATAGGCACTAAGTGTGCAATGACGAATATGCTTCGGTTATGTTTATGGCACTGAGTGTGCAATTAAATTAAACGAATGTCGGAGGATGATCGAAATGTAACATCGAGCATTGAGTAGCTTGGAAATTGAATAACTATGTGTTAGCTAAGGTATGTATTGAACCTTTGTGGTTGATGAGTTTATAGATAAAGCTATGAATGGATGAATGAGTAATTTAGCTATGGATGATATGGTATGAATATGAAAGAATTGATCTATGTGATAGTTTAATATATACATTGATTTGAATTAATGAGATAATTGTATTGTAATTCGAACTTACTAAGCTTTAAAAGCTTACTATGTGACTTGTTTATCTATTTTACAGTGTTAGTAAAGCTAGCTCGGATCTGAGAATCCTCAGCGTATCTATAACACTATCGACAAATCTATTTTGGTACTTTTGTAAGAATGTATATAATAGAATATGGCATGTATAGGCTAGTCACTTGGTATATGTTTGAGATGTAAATAGCCATGTGATTTGGCTAGTTAAATGTTAGTAGGGTACATGAGAGAGTATGGTATTTGGTGCATTTTTAATATAGCTTGATGGAAATAAAATAGTTTTATGAATGGTAAGTTTAATAATGAATTGATGCCTTAGTGAATTAGTGAGGTTATGTATGATTTATATTTAGATTTACATGGAAATTGGTTGTACAATTTGGCATGTTTAGAAATGAGATGGAATGGAATGATATGATGTTCATTTGATGTAATATCCTGGTTTATGGCTTATGCATTTATGCTTAATAGCATGCTTGAATGTGTTGTGAATGTGTATTGTGAATTTTTTGAACCTTCGAATGTAGGAAAATGCCTTAGAAAATATTTAATTTTAAGTTTTAATAAGGGAGCTAAGCTTAGTAGGGCCTTAAGAGAAATTGTATGTGGAATATGACACATAAATGGGCTTGTCTAAGTGGCTTGGAGGCGCCACTTAAAGCCCAGGTAAGTGACGCCATATGCAGGGGGCTGAGGGCTTAAGTTCGAAATGCATGGGTAGCAAAAGAATTTTATTTTTGGTGCAAGGAGCTAGAGAAGTGGACTGACAAAGGGTACTTAAAAGATGAGTTTTATCTTTTTTAAAATTCGGCTAGAAGAGTAGGGGATAATTATGTTTTTTTTTATTTTGAATAGGTGATTAAGGGATAAAATAGGAGAAATATGAGGGATATGATAAGTAAAGATAAAGTGGCCGGCCAAGGGACTCTTTTGGTAGTATTTTCGGCCAAGGAACGAGATTAATACTTTTCTTCATTCTTTTCCTCCCCTTTGAGTCTCTACCAAATTCTCCCTGCAACTCTTTCTCTTTTCTTTTTTATTCTCTAAAAGCTGGATATAGAATCCTCTAGTCTTGCCGATTTTTCCCTAGGTCCTACATCTTTTCCTTTCTTTCCTTGTTGAAGCCGAAATCCTATAGTGTTCATCAAAAGCCGAAATCAAGTGGACAGCATTTAGGCCATAGCAAGAATAATACAATGGATTCAAGTAAAGGTGCTGCCGATTTTAATATAAATGGGGTAAGGATCTATAGTCATCATCTTGTTTCTTTTCCTTTAAGCCGAAGTTAAGATTCTAATGTCATTGGTGTCTCTTGGCCGAGACTACAGAGGATCTTTCGGGACTGTGTCTATAGTCGACTAGAAGGAGGATTATTCGAGATTCAATATCCAAGGTAAAGTCATGTGTATATTCGGCCAAGGGCTATTTTTCTTGTGATTAAATGATAGAAATTAATCTAACATGTGTTTATAGAGGTTTCGACAGATACCAAGAGTAATTAGAAATTTCGGGATTTAGATTTATAAGGTAAGTGTACATGTACATTCGGCCAAGGCCATGTTTGGTGATATAGATCTACTTCTTAATTATTCAAAAGCCGGAAACTAACCCTTTAAGTGATCTAATGTTGGCCGATTACAAGGTAAAAGGATTTCAACGTTTCGGGATTTGATTAGTGGCGAAATCGGCATCAAGGTAAGAATTTGATTACAATAATCCTATTAGGATTTGGTTTTATAGTCGAATGGCTTTTTACTAATAAGATTGGGGTTGGCCGAATATAGGCAGTAAAGATCTAAAGCAGTAGATTGGATTTTTGGGATTTGGAGTGAATTTGCTAAGTAAATTAGGTGTGTAACCCACACTGAATCTTAATAGATTTGCGGATTTAATTTAAAATATGTGTTAATAAGAATGTGCAAAAAAATGGCTAAGGTAGCATGCAATGTACAAAGTACTCAGGTACGTTTTCCTACTCCTACTAGGATTATAACACGATTTGTAATGGCACATATGTGAACCTATAAGAATGTGAATAGAGAACTTGGCATGGTAATGCATGATTTGCATGACATGGGCATTTGGGGTGGTTATGAAAGGGGAAGTGAATGTGGTGACTTCGATCACATTAAGTGAATGTGGTGACTTCGGTCACATTATCTGAATGTGGTGTCTCATGACACAAAATAACTATCTGGTGGCTATGCCACAAATTATAAGGGCGATGAGCATGTCAACTGCAGCGACTGCCTTCGATGGTGTGTAGCGAATGGAGGGTTGACTTTGTAGTCCCCACGGTGTGCAGGTTGGTACGGGTGATGTGTAGCGGATGGTAACTAGGCTTGGGTTCGGGATTGCATCATTATTTATGTTATTATATTTGTATGTATGATTTTGTATGCCATAATCTGTTGGGCCTTAGTGTTGTGGTTGCACATTGAGTCTGCTTGACTCACCCCGTTGTGGGAACCTTTTTTAGGTGACGCACAGTAATGGACCGGGTCGGTAGGAGCTTAGTGGTGGCCATGCTCAGCAAGGAACTTATTTTATTTGGACTTTTATTTTAAAGTACTTTGAACTTAATTTTGGGTTTTATTTGATGTAATAAGGCCATAAGCATTTAATTGTTTTTTTTTTTTTGCATGCTTTTAAATTACTTAGTACGACACAATTATCATCGAATTGAAGTTGAAAGTAAATTTCTCTTAAATATTAGAAATGAATGTATTAACACCTAAACAACACGGTTTTGTTTTAAAAAATTAAGCCCAACCCAATTCAACTGTTTTCAAAGACACATAAGTTTTTGGCAAAGCTCAAATAGAATTTGAAAGGTTTTTCTTTAGAAGCATACCAGATCCGGTCAGGGCTTGTGGGCCGGGTTTGGGGTGTTTTAGTTTAGTATCAGAGCCCGGTTCAAAACTCGACCTTGAGGGCTTTTTGGGCCCAAAACGTTTTCTTTTGGAAAATTGGATTTTATTAAGAAATAAGCAAGTTTTCTAGCATGGCACCTCAGACTCCGGCCCGAAGTCCACCAGGTAAGTACTCCTATCCTCTTTGTGATTTGTATGTGGGGATATATATAGGGACTTAGACTAGTGGATTAGGAACTAAACCCTAGGACTAGTTTACCCCAACAATTACATAAAACTCTAAGGCACAATTAAACAAACCTGTGTCTAAGTCGCCAAGTTAGGGTGTGGCAACCATTGTGCGCATGTCTAGGATTGGTTTCGGTGGGAGCTTGGTATTTAAGCAGTCCGCGTGACTCACCTCCTCTCCACTCGAATCCTACCTGGTGCGTAGCTTCGGTTCACCCTAATCAAGAGGACTTAGTCACAAGCTAAACTCAATAATTAAAACCCGAAAGGGACTAGCCACATTTTTATGGAAACCCTAGTTTCAAAAGTCAACAAACTACCCTTTTGAATTGTGAAAGTTATTATTTTGGAAAAACTTTCTAAAAATTTCTAATTTACAAAATTACCTAAATACCCTTAGTGGTAAAATTACTAAAATGCCCTTGGTTCTAAAATTACCATACTACCCTAGATTTCAATAAAATTTCTCTACTTTGCAAAAGTATCCATGAAACCCTAACTCATAAAAATTGAAGATACCCTGGTTTGAGAAATTTATGAAATTACCCTTGATTTGCAAAATGACCAAATTACCCCTGATTTGCAAAATGACCAAACTACCCCTGATTTGCAAAATGACCAAAGTACCCTCAGTAAGGAAAATTACCAAAGTACCCTCAATTTAGAAATATTTAAAAATACCCTTATTTTGAACAGTCACCAAGAACCTTATTTTGCAAAAAATTACCGAAAAGACCTTGGCTTGTAAAATTACAAAAATACCCCTAATGCGTAAAATTATCATTTCATCCTTGAAATTTTTCCAGCAAGAATTTTAATTTTGTAAAATATCATCAATCTCTATTTTGCAACATTTTCAAATACCCTAATTTGAAAAAAAATTACCAAAATACCTCTATAGGATAAAATTACGAAAATACCCCTAGGTAGTGGAAAACAACAAACAATGATAACTACAATATTTCTCTGTAATGGACGCAAGTTCATGCGTGTGATTAAATGAATGATGTGGGACTGTATGTGTATGAATCGAAAGAACAACTTTCTATTAAACATAAAACTGTTCGTGTTTAATTAGTGGAACAAAGCTAATACATAAAATTCTCTAATCAGATAAACGCAAAGCAAAAGTATGAATTCAAGGGGACATGGTCGTAACATGCATGGTCGTGGAAGAGGCCGAATGATCGTGTCTAAACCCATTAGATCGGGTCGGGATCGAGAATGAAATGCCACCACCACCACCGGTACGTGATGTGGAATATCGTGATCGACGGGGATGACGCATGTCACAGCGATCTTTGCGGGTTTTGGAAAGGGTGGCTAGAGCAGGTGGAGGCATGGGAGCTCGAAAGTCGGTACCTGAACGACTCCGAGCCAACAGAGCTAAAGTGTTCCATGGTATATCTGGTGTAGCACCCAGTACCGCTGAGTATTGGTAGGAGGCAACTGAGCGGATTATGAATGAGCTCGATTTAACTGATGAGGAAAAGTTGAAAGGGTTGGTGTCGCTTCTCCGTGATGAGTCATATGAATGGTGGCTCACGGTGCAGAATGGTGCTTCAGTTGAGGATCTTACTTGGGAATATGTTAAGGCTGCATATCAGAAGAAGTATGTCGGCACACACTATGTTGATCTGTGAGAGAAAGGCTTTTTGGGGTGGTTCAAGGAACAAGTCCGTGGTGAAATCACGAGGCTAAATTCCTAAAATTTGAGCCGTTATGCTCGAGGGATAGTGTCTACCGAGCATGAGCGGTGTGTCCGATTTGAGGACGGACTAAGGGATGACCTGAGGTTACTGATAGCCCCGCAACAGGAGCGGGAGTTTACTGTGTTGGTTGAGAAGGCTAAAGTAGCCGAGGGAATCAAGGATTTCGTAAGGCAGAACTCCGATTGGAATAGGCAGAAGAGAGGCTTTGGATCTTCAAGGCCATCTAGGAATGAGCAAAAGAGGCCTAGAGTTGTTGGGCCACGGGGTCAACAAGCTGCTATTGGAGGGAAGTATCGTACATGTGATCAGTGTGGGAAGAAGCATTTAGGGGAGTGTTGGAAAAGAACAGGGGGATGCTTTAAGTGTGGGTCCAAGGACTACATGATTAAGGATTGTCCGATGATAGCCAAAGGGGGTCGACCAGTGAGTCAAGGTCCTAACCAGGTTAGAAGAGGGGGACAGCAGCCATCGCGAGGTCGTGGTTCAACTAGCAGAGGTAATGGTTCTGGTAGAGGACGTGGAGCATCGGGCAAAGGTGTTAGTAATACTGAAGCTAGGCAGCCGGGTTTGGTTTATGCAGTTCACCGGAGGGAAGATGAAGATTCACTGGACGTCATAATCGGTACATTCTTTATATCTGGCAAACCCTATGTTGCTTTAATTGATGTGGGCTCGACCCATTCTTATGTTGCATGTAGTGTAGTTGAAACACTAGGCATAGCCTCTGAACCTTCTAGTAGGGAGATGACTGTAGTATGCCCATTAGGTCAAACTATAGTAGTGAATAAGATGTTTCGGAGAGTGCCTTTGGAGCTTCAAGAAGCGGTATTTCCTACCGACTTAATGGAATTACCCTTCGGGGAATTCGATCTTATACTTGGCATGGACTGGCTGGTAGAACATCGACCTGTTTTCGATTGTGCTGCTAAGAGAATGGAGTTAAGGACCCCAGAGGATGAAGTGGTGATTATGATAAGAGAAAGATGAAACTACTTGTCTAATGTAGTTTCTGCTTTAAAGGCTGATAAGATGGTTCGAAGGGGTGTAAGGCATTTTTGGAGTTCATTTGTGCTTTGGATACAAACGAAGGAGGAGTTAATGGAGTTAGAACTGTGCGGGAGTTTGTGGATGTCTTTCCGGAGGAATTACCCGGGAATACCCCCAGACAGGGAGGTGGAGTTTAGAATTGACTTGTTGCCAGGAACAGCTCTTGTGTCCATTGCCCCGTACAAAATGGCACCAAAGGAGTTGGTTGAGCTTAAGGCCCAGATTCAAGAATTGCTTGACCGTGGTTTCATCTGACCCAGTGTGTCTCCATGGGGAGCACCTGTCTTGTTTGTGAAGAAGAAGGACGAAACTATGCGTATGTGCATAGATTATCATCAGTTGAACAAGCTAACAATCAAGAACAAGTACCCGTTTCCAAGAATTGACGACTTGTTTGATCAGCTTAAGGGGGCTACAGTATTCTCGAAGATAGATCTAAGGTCTGGATATCATCAGCTTAAGGTGAAGGAGTCTGATATCCATAAGACGGCTTTCTGAACAAGGTACGGACATTTTGAATTTGTAGTAATGCCATTCAGTTTGGCAAATGCCCCAGCCACATTTATGGACATGAAGAACTGGGTTTTCCAACCCTATCTGGACTGGTTCGTTGTTGTGTTCATAGATGATATTTTGGTCTATTCAAAGTCGGAGGAAGAACATGATGAGCACCTCCGGGTTGTGTTGCAAGTGTTGAGGGAGAAGAAGCTTTATGCCAAATTCAGCAAGTGTAAATTTTGGCTTAGGAAAGTTGCCTTCTTAGGGCATGTGGTATCCGCAGAAGGAATAAGGGTGGATCCTAGGAAGATTGAGGCGGTGTTGGATTGGAAACCCCCTAAGTCAGTGGCAGAAGACCAGATTTTCTTAGGATTGGCAGGCTATTATAGACGGTTTGTGGAAGGGTTCTCGTCAATAGCCGCGCCTCTGACAAAGTTGTTAAGGAAGGAAGTGCCTTTCATTTGGACTGATAAGCAACAGGAGAGCTTTGAGAAGCTTAAGAAGGTCTTGATCGAAGCTCCAATTTTGATTCAGTCGGATACAGGGAAGGATTTCGTGGTGTATTGTGATGCTTCTTACACAGTAGTCGCTTATGCGTCTCGACAACTAAGGCCACACGAGGTTAACTACCCAACGCACGACTTGAAATTGGCGACATTGGTCTTTGCCCTTAAGGTATGGAGGCACTATTTATATGGAAGGAAGTCATTAATCTACACAGACCACAAGAGCCTTAAGTATCTGCTGACTCAGAAAGAGCTAAATCTGTGACAGCGAAGGTGGGTGGAACTATTGAAGGACTATGATTGTTCGATAGAGTATCACCCGGGCAAGGCGAATGTGGTAGCGGATGCCCTAAGTCGAAAGGTAGTGTCAGATCTGAGGGCGATGTTTGCATATCTGAGCTTGTATAACGATGGAAGTTTGCTGGCAAAACTACAAATTAAGCCAACGTGGTTGAATGAAGTGTAGGAGGGACAGTTGGTGGATGAGGATCTAAGTGTTAAGTTGTGACAAGCGCAGAATGGATAGTTGGAAGGTTATGGTGTTAATGACAAGGGAGTATTGTGCTTCAAGGGTAAGGTGTGTATGCCGAAGGACGAGGAGCTTAGGCAAAGAATTCTTCGGGAATCGCATAGTAGCCATTATGCTATGCATCCCGGAGGTAGTAAAATGTACAGAGATTTAAGGGAACAATTTTGGTGGCCTGGTCTTAAGCGGGAAGTGATCGAATATATTGGCAAATGCTTAACGTGTCAGCAAGTTAAGGCTGAATACCAAGTGCCATCGGGGTTGCTTCAGCCAATACAGATTCCCCAATGGAAGTGGGAGAGAATTACCATGGACTTCGTTAGTGGGCTTCCCCTTACACCTACTAAGAAGGACTCGGTATGGGTGATAGTGGATCGGCTGACCAAGTCTGCTCACTTTATTCCATTGCGGGTTGACTACTCCATATAGAAGTTAGCAAGGTTGTATGTAGCTGAGATTGTGAGGTTGCATAGAGTGCCGATGTCAATTATCTCAAATAGGGACCCGAGGTTCACATCTCGGTTTTGGAAAGCACTACATCAGGCTTTAGGCACCAAATTGGATTTCACTACGGCTTTTCATCCACAGTCGGACGGCCAGTCTGAACGAGTAATCCAAGTCTTAGAGGATATGTTACGAGGCTGTGTGATAGATTTCAGAGGAAGTTGGGAGGAATATTTTCCTTTAGCAGAGTTTGCCTACAATAACAGCTACCAGGCAAGTATTCGGATGGCACCGTACGAAGCACTGTATGGTTGAAAGTGTCGGACTCCTACATGTTGGACGGAATTGGGAGGACGTCAGATTTTGAGTCTGAAAATTATGGCAGAATCCAAGGAGGAAGTTAAGATATTTCGGGCACGGTTAAAGGAGGCATCTGATAGGTAGAAGTCGTACGCAGATCTCAAACGGAAGGAAATAGAATTTGATGTGGGAGATCAAGTGCTTCTTAAAGTCTCGCCTTGAAAGAAGGTAACGAGGTTTGGACGGAAAGGGAAGTTAAGCCCAAGGTTTATAGGGCCCTATCGAGTGTTGAAGCGAGTTGGATCAGTGGCATACCAGTTAGAGTTGCCTTCAAAATTGAAGTAGATGCACGACGTATTCCATGTGTCCATGTTACGTCGTTATCGATCGGATCCATCTCATGTGGTACCAGTTGAAGAGGTGGAGCTAAGGCCAGATTTGTCCTACGAAGAAGAGCCAATTCAGATCTTGGAGTGAGATATGAAAGTGTTACGGAGGAAGTCAGTTCCTCTAGTCAAGGTGTTATGGTGTAATCATGGATCAGAAGAAGCTTCGTGGGAGCCAGAAGAAGCAATGCGACAGCAATACCCTCACTTATTTCAGCCAGGTAATTTTGAGGACGAAATTATTTTAAGGGGGTAGAACTGTAATATCCTAGTTTATGGCTTATGCATTTATGCTTAATAGCATGCTTGGGTGTGTTGTGAATGTGTATTGTGAATTCTGTGAACCTTCGAATGTAGGAAAATGCCTTAGAAAATATTTAATTTGAAGTTTTAATAAGGGAGCTAAGCTTAGTAGGGCCTTAAGAGAAATTGTATGTGGAATATGACACAGAAATGGGCTTGTCTGAGTGGTTTGGAGGCGCCACTTAAAGCCCAGGTAAGTGACACCATATGTAGGGGGCTGAGGGCTTAAGTTCGAGCTGCATGGGTAGTAAAAAGAATTTTTATTTTTGGCTGCAAGGAGCTAGAGAAGTGGACGGCAAAGGGGCACTTAAAAGATGAGTTGATACTTTAAGTGTGGGTCCAAGGACCACATGATTAAGGATTGTTCGATGATAGCCGAAGGGGGTCGACCAGTAAGTCAAGGTCCTAACCAGGCTGGAAGAGAGGGATAGCAGCCACCGCGAGGTCGTGGTTCAGCTGGCAGAGGTAATGGTTCTGGTAGAGGACATGGAGCACCGGGCAGAGGTGTTAGTACTACTGAAGCTAGGCAGTCGGGTTTGGTTTATGCGGTTCATCGGGGGGAAGATGGAGATGCGCCAGACGTCATAACCGGTACGTTCCTTATATCTGACAAACCCTATGTTGCTTTAATTGATGTGGGCTCAACCCATTCTTATATTGCATGTAGTGTAGTTGAAACACTAGGCATAGCCTCTGAACCTTCTAGTAGGGAGATGACTGTAGTAAGCCCATTAGGTCAAACTGTAGTAGTGAATAAGATGTTTCGGAGAGTGCCTTTGGAGCTTCAAGGAACGGTATTTCCTGCCGACTTAATGGAATTACCCTTCGGGGAATTTGATCTTATACTTGGCATGGACTGGCTGGTAGAACATCGAGCTATTTTGGATTGTGCTGCTAAGAGAATGGAGTTAAGGACCTCGGAGGATGAAGTGGTGATTATGATAGGAGAAAGACAAAACTACTTGTCTAATGTAGTTTCTACTTTAAAGGCTAATAAGATGGTTCGGAAGGGGTGCAAGGTATTTTTGGCCTTCATTTGTGCTTTAGATACAAACGAAGGAGGAGTTAATGGAGTTAGAACTGTGAGGGAGTTTGTGGATGTCTTTCCAGAGGAATTACCCGGAATACCCCCTGACAGGGAGGTGGAGTTTGGAATTGACTTATTACCGGGAACAGCTCTTGTGTCCATTGCCTCGTACAGAATGGCACCAAAGGAGTTGGTTGAGCTTAAGGCCCAGATTCAGGAATTGCTTGATCGTGGTTTCATCCGACCCAGTATGTCTCCATGGGGAGCACCGGTCTTATTTGTGAAGAAGAAGGATGGAACTATGCGTATGTGCATAGATTATCATCAGTTGAACAAGCTAACAATCAAGAACAAGTACCCATTTCCAAGAATTGACGACTTGTTTGATCAGCTTAAGGGGGCCGCAGTATTCTCGAAGATAGATCTAAGGTCTGGATATCATCAGCCTAAGGTAAAGGAGGCTGATATCCATAAGACGGCTTTTCGAACAAGGTACGGACATTTTGAATTTGTAGTAATGCCATTCGGTTTGACAAATGCCCCAGCCACGTTTATGGACATGATGAACCGAGTTTTCCAACCCTATCTAGACCGGTTCGTTGTTGTGTTCATAGACGATATTTTGTCTATTCAAAGTCGGAGGAAGAACATGATGAGCACCTCCGACTTGTGTTGCAAGTGTTGAGGGAGAAGAAGCTTTATGCCAAATTCAGCAAGCGTGAATTTTGTCTTAGGGAAGTTGCCTTTTTAGGGCATGTGGTATCCGCAGAAGGAATAAGGGTGGATCCTAGGAAGATTGAGGTGGTGTTGGATTGGAAACCCCCTAAGTCAGTGGCGAAAGTCCGGAGTTTCTTAGGATTGGCAGGTTATTATAGACGATTTGTGGAAGGGTTCTCGTCAATAGCCGCGCCTCTGACAAAGTTGTTAAGGAAGGAAGTGCCTTTCATTTGGGTGATAAGCAGGAGAGCTTTGAGAAGCTTAAGAAGGTCTTGATCGAAGCTCAGTTTGATTCAAATGGAGGAGGAGGGAAGGATTTCGTGGTGTATTGTGATGCTTCCCACACAGGATTAGGAGGTGTTCTTATGCAAGATGGAAAAGTAGTCGCTTATGCATCTCGACAACTAAGGCCACATGAGGTTAACTACTCGACGCACGACTTGGAATTGGTGGCAGTGGTCTTTGCCCTTAAGGTATGGAGGCACTATTTATATGGAGAGAAGTCGGTAATCTACACAGACCACAAGAGCCTTAAGTATCTGCTGACTCAGAAAGAGCTAAATCTGAGACAGCGAAGATGGGTGGAACTATTGAAGGACTATGATTGTTCGATAGAGTATCACCCGGGCAAGGCGAATGTGGTAGTGGATGCCCTAAATCGGAAGGTAGTGTCAGATCTGAGGGCGATGTTTGCACATCTGAGCTTGTATGATGATGGAAGTCTGCTGGCAGAACTACAAGTTAAGCCAACGTGGTTGAATGAAGTGAAGGAGGGACAGTTGGTGGATGAGGATCTAAGGTTAAGTTGCGACAAGCGCAGAATGGAGAGTTGGAAGGTTATAGTGTTAATGACGAGGGAGTATTGTGCTTCAAGGGTAAGGTGTGTATGCCAAAGGAAGAGGAGCTTAGGAAAAGAATTCTTTGGGAATCACATAGTAGCCCATATGCTATGCATCCCGGAGGCAGTAAAATGTACAGAGATTTAAGGGAACAATTTTGGTGGCCTGGTCTTAAGCGGGAAGTGGTCGAATATGTTGGCAAATGCTTAACGTGTCAGCAAGTTAAGGCTGAACACCAAGTGCCATCGGGGTTGCTTCAGCCAATACAGATTCCCCAATGGAAGTGGGAAAGAATTACCATGGACTTCGTTAGTGGGCTTCCCCTTACGCCTACTAAGAAGGACTCGGTATGGGTGATAGTGGATCGGCTGACCAAGTCCGCTCACTTTATTCCAGTGCGAGTTGACTACTCCCTACAGAAGTTAGCAAGGTTGTATGTAGCGGAGATTGTGAGGTTGCATAGAGTGCCGATGTCAATTATCTCGGATAGGGACCCGAGGTTCACGTCTCAATTTTGGAAAGCACTACATCAAGCTTTAGGCACCAAATTGGATTTCACTATGGCTTTTCATCCACAGTCAGACGGCCAGTCTGAACGAGTAATCCCAGTCTTAGAGGATATGTTACGAGTCTGTGTGATGGATTTCATAGGAAGTTGGGAGGAATATTTGCCTTTAGCAGAGTCTGCCTACAATTACAGCTACCAGGCAAGTATTCGAATGGCATCGTACGAAGCACTGTATGGTCGAAGTGTCGGACTCCTACATGTTGGACGGAATTAGGAGAATGTCAGATTTTGGGTCCAAAAATTATGGCAGAATCCGAGGAGAAAGTTAAGATAATTCGGGCACGGTTAAAGAGGCATCTGATAGGCAGAAGTCGTACGCAGATCTCAAACGGAAAGAAATAGAATTTGATGTGGGAGATCAAGTGTTTCTTAAAGTCTCACCTTGGAAGAAGGTATTGAGGTTTGGACGGAAAGGGAAGTTAAGCCCAAGGTTTATAGGGCCCTATCGAGTGTTGAAGCGAGTTGGGTCAGTGGCATACCAGTTAGAGTTGCCTTCAGAATTGAAGCAGATGCACGACGTATTCCATGTGTCCATGCTACGTCGTTATTGATCGGATCCATCTCATGTGGTACTAGTTGAAGAGGTGGAGCTAAGGCCAGATTTGTTCTACGAAGAAGAGCCAATTCAGATCTTGGAGCAAGATATGAAAGTGTTACGGAGGAAGTCAGTTCCTCTAGTCAAGGTGTTATGGCGCAATCATGGATCGGAAGAAGCTTCGTGGGCATTATCTGAATGTTTGTATGACATGGGCATTTGGGGTGGTTATGAAAGGGGAAGTGAATGTGGTGACTTCGGTCACATTATCTGAATGTGGTGTCTCATGACATAAAATAACTATCTGGTGGCTATGCCACAAATTATAAGGGCGATGAGCATGTCAACTGCAGCGACTGCCTTCGATGGTGTGTAGCGGATGGAGGATTGACTTAGTAGTCCCTACAGTGTGCAGGTTGGTACGGGTGATGTGTAGCGGATGGTAACTAGGCTTGGGTTCGGGATTTCATCATTATTTATGTTATTATATTTGTATGTATGATTTTATATGCCATAATCTGTTGGGCCTTAGTGTTGTGGTTACACATTGAGCCTGCTTGACTCACCCCGTTGTAGGGAACCTTTTCGTGTGACGACAAGAATGGACCGGGTCGGTAGGAGCTTAGTTGTGGCCATGCTCAGCAAGGAACTTATTTTATTTGGACTTTTATTTTAAAGTACTTTGAACTTAATTTTGGGTTTTATTTGATGTAATACGGCCATAAGTATTTAATTGTTTTTTTTTGCATGCTTTTAAATTACTTAGTACGACACGATTATCATCGAATTGAAGTTGAAAGTAAATTTCTCTTAAATATTAGAAATGAATGTATTAACACCTAAACAACACGGTTTTGTTTTAAAAAAAATTAAGCCCAACCTAATTCAACTGTTTTCAAAGACACATAAGTTTTTGGCAAAGCTCAAATAGAATTTGAAAGGCTTTTCTTTAGAAGCATACCAGATCCGGTCAGGGCTTGTGGGCCGGGTTTGGGGTGTTTCATTTGATTTGTTTTTGGTTTTCATTTGTATGGATTAGTATGCTTGTATATGCTTGTAGAGATTGACCCTTATATGGGTGGCAAATTGGCATTTCAAGTGGCGTATTTTGCCACACAGCTGTGGCACACGGGCATGCCTAGTGACCGTGGGACTAAGTTAGTAGCTAATTAAGTGTACACGATTGTGGCACACGGACGTGCCTGGTAGTCGTGGAGCCAAGTCAGGATTGACCACGGCCAAGGTACACGGGCGTGCTTGGTGGCCGTAGAGTTAAGTCAGATTTGACCATAGGGAAGATTTACATGGGTGTGTCTAGTAGCCATGGGAGGCACATGGCCTGCCCACACGGGCGTATAACCCCTAAAACTTTGAAATGTTTTAAATTTTTGAGAATTTCTGTATGTGTTCCGGTTTAGTCCCTACCCCTTTTTAACACGTGTTTAAGGTCTCGAAGACCTCAATAAGGGACTATATACTTGTGATTGAATATGTTTGATTAATGTTTGACTTTGTGTCGTGAAATGGTAGTGAAATGTTCTGAATGTTTAGGAATGCCTCTTAACCCTATTTCGATGATGGTCTCGGGTTAGGGGTGTTACACTAGGGAAGCCTTTATCCTCATGATGAATGCCTGGTATACGAAGTTTGTTCGAACGAACCCGAACACGCAACCCCCTCCACCCCACCTATTCCTTATCCTACCCCTATAGCTCCCCAAGTTGTAGAAGTGGTAAGAAGGGAAAAGCCCCCTGTTGATAGAATGCAGAAACAAAGAGCAGAGGAATTTTAAGCTAATAAAGATGATGATTCGGAAAGAGCAGAGTTCTGGCTTGAAAATACCATCAGGGTATTTGATGAACTATCTTGCACACCTGAAGAGTGCATGAAATGTGTTGTGTCTCTCTTAAGAGATTCAGCTTACCAGTGGTGGAACACACTTGTGCCGGTTGTACCAAGGGAGAGAGTTAATTGGGAATTTTTCCAACAGGAGTTCCGAAAGAAGTACATTAGCCAAAGGTTCATCAACCAGAAAAGGAAGAAATTCCTTGAGTTAAAGCAAGGTCGAATAATAGTAACTGAATATGAGCATGAGTTAGAAAGGCTTAGTAAATACGCTCAAGAATGTGTATCCACTGAAGCCATTATGTGCAAAAGGTTTGAGGACGGTTTAAATGAGGATATCTGATTATATGTTGGTGTCCTAAAACTAAAGGAATTTGTCGTGTTAGTAGATAGAGCTTGCAAGGCTGAGGAGTTGGCCAAAGAGAAAAAGAAGGCTGAAATCGAGTCTCGTGACTTGAGGAAGAGACAATTGGGTAAGTCGTTTCAATCCTCATCCAAGAAATCAAGAGAGTTCACTACACGATCAGCTGCTTCAGCTGGGTTTTCAAACAGAAGTAAGGGTAAAAAGTACTCGGGTTTTAAAGCTCAAACCACTTCGATTGCTAGTGTTGTTAATGCTCGACCAAGTAGACCGGAATGTCCACAGTGTGGCAAACATCATCCCGATGAGTGTCAAGCAAATGAGAGAGCTTGTTTCAAGTGTGGATCCCCAGATAATTTTATTAGAGACTGCCCCGAGATGGTCGAGAAAGAGAAATCTCAGAGTGCAAGATCAGGAAGTACCGTTAGAGGACGGTCACAGAGAAATTTGGGAAACAGAATGAGTAGTAAGAATACACCTAGAGAGCAGACTGCAAGATCTGAGGGTAGAGCGCCTACGAGGACTTATGCCATTCGCGCTCACGAAGAGGTGTCCTCTCCTGATGTGATCACGGGTACATTTTCTCTCTATGATACTTATGTTAATGCTTTAATTGACCCGGGATCTACCCACTCATATGTTTACATGAAATTAGTCTCTACTATGAACATGCCTATAAAGTCTACAGAATTTGTGATAAAGGTGTCAAATCCCCTAGGCAAATGTGTGTTAGTTGATAAAGTATGCAAAGATTGCCCTTTGATGATTAGAGGTCATTATTTTCTAAAAAATCTCATGTTATTGCCATTTGATGAATTCGATGTAATTCTTGGTATGGATTGGTTAACTACTAATGATGTGATAGTAAATTATGGAAGGAAAATTATTGAGTTAAAATGTAAAAATAGGGATATTCTTCGTGTTGAATCAGATGAACAGGACCTATTACTGTAGTGATTTCTCATATGTTTGCTAAAACATATGTAAGAAAGCGATATGAAGCTTATCTTGCCTTTGTGATGAATGCCAAAGAGACTGAGTTAAGAATTGAATCATTGCCCATAGTATGTGAGTATCCAGATGTAGTTCCAGAAGAATTACCCGAGTTACCTCTAGTTAGAGATATTGAATTTGGAATTGAGTTAGCTCTTGGTACTGCCCCTATTTCAATTGCTCGTACAAGATGGCTCCAACCGAGTTGAAAGAATTGAAGGCACAATTACAAGAGTTGATGGATAAAGGTTTCGCAAGACCAAGTTACTCTACGTGAGGTGCTCCCGTATTATTTGTGAAAAAGAAAGATAGTTCCATGATGTTATGTATAGATTATTGGCAGCTTAATAAGGTAACCATAAAGAACAAGTACCCTCTTCCAAGGATTGATGACTTGTTTGATCAATTGAAGGGAGCCACAATGTTTCCCAAGATAGATTTGAGGTCTGGCTATTACCAGTTGAGATTCAAGGACTCAGATGTGCCAAAAAATGCATTTCGGATAAGGTATGGTCACTATGAATTCCTAGTTATTCCTTTTGGTTTAACAAATGCCCCTGCCGTGTTTATGGATTTGATGAACTGCATCTTCCGACTATACTTTGATAAATTTGTTGTGGTTTTTATTGATGATATATTGATTTGTTCTCTTGAGGAAAACGGGCATGTTAAACACTTGAGAATGGTCTTACAAATTTTACGAGATAATCAGTTATATGCCAAGTTTATTAAAAGTGAATTTTGGCTTAAAGAAATCAGATTTTTGGCGCACATTATCTCGGGGGATGGAATTAGAGTTGACTCAAGTAAGATTTCAACAATTATGGATTGGAAGCCACCAAGAAACGTATCAAAGGTTAGAAGCTTCCTGGGCCTAGTTGGTTATTACAGACGGTTTGTTAAGGGATTTTCCATGGTAGCTACTCCGACAACGAGGCTATTGAAAAAAGATGTGAAGTTTGAGTGGACAGAAAAGTGCCAACAGTGTTTTGAGAAATTGAAGGCATTGTTGACTGAGGCTCCAGTTTTAGTACATCTCGAACCAAGAAAAGAATTTGTGGTCTATAGTGATGCATCCTTGAATGGATTGGGTTGTGTACTCATGCAAGAAGGCAAAGTGATAGCTTATGCCTCTAGACAGTTAAAGCTGCACGAGAAGAATTACCCTACCCATGATTTGGAGCTAGCCGCCATTGTGTTTGTGTTAAAGATTTGGAGACACCATTTGTAAGGTGAGAAATGTCAGATATTCACTAATCATAAAAGTCTAAAGTACTTGATGACTCAAAAGAATTGAATTTAAGGCAAATAAGATGGTTAGAGTTGATAAAGGATTATGAGCTTGTAATTGACTACCATCCAGGAAAGGCGAACGTGGTCGCCAATGCCTTGAGTTGGAAATCCTTGTTTGCATTAAGAGCCATGAGTACACGGATGGTTTTGTTAGATGATGGCTCTATTCTAGCAGAATTGAGAGCTAGACAGATGTTTCTCTATGAGATTTGTGAAGCTCAGAAAGACGACAATGATTTACAGGCCAAGAGAGTTCAATGTGAGTCTGGTGTTGAGTCAGACTTTCGGATTAGTCCCAATGGATGTTTGATTTTTCGAGATAAGGTTTGGGTACCTAGAGATGATGAGCTTATTCATAAAATTTTGCAAGAAGCACATAGTGGATGTTTATCTGTACATTTAGGCAGCAAAAAGATGTATAATGACTTGAAGAAATGGTATTGGTGGCAAAATATGAAGAAACATATTTTTGAGTTTGTATCGAGATGCTTGATTTGTTAACAAGTGAAAGCTAAACACCAAGTACCTTCGGGTCTACTTCAGCATATTATGGTTCCCGAGTGGAAATGGGACCATATTACTATGGACTTTGTGATGGGTTTGCCTTTGACACCGAAAAAGAAGGATGCCGTAGGGGTTGTGGTTGATAGACTTAAAAAGTCAGCCCATTTTATACCGGTATGCATTGATTATTCACTTGATAAGTTGACGGATTTGTATGTTTCAAAAATTGTGAGACTTAACGGAGTACCGTTGTCGATTATTTCGGATAGGGATTCGAGATTTACATCACGATTCTGGAAAAAGTTGTAAGAAGCCTTGGGCATAAAATTGAGCTTTAGTACAACTTTCCATCTGCAAACCGACAGACTGTCGGAGAGGATAATACAGATACTTGAAGACATGCTCCGATGCTGTGTTTTGGAATTTCAATATAATTTGGAAAATTATTTACCATTAGTATAATTTGCCTATAATAAAATTTTTCAGTCGAGTTTGAAAATGGCACCTTATGAGGCATTATATGGGCGTAAGTGTCGAACACCCCTGTATTGGACTAAACTCAGAGAGAATCAGACTCACGGGGTCAATTTAGTTAGAGAAATTGAAGAGAAAGTAAAAGTGATTCGTGATTATTTAAAAGCTATTTCTTATAGACAAAAGTCCTACGCGGATTTAAAATAAAAAGATATTGAGTTTCAAGTTGGTGATAAGGTATTTTTGAAAGTGTCACCATGGAAGAAAGTTTTCAGATTTGGCCGAAAATGGAAGTTGAGTCCGTGTTTTATCGGACCGTATGAGATTACCGAGAGGATAGGGTCGGTAGCTTATCATTTGGCTTTTCCACCTGTGTTGGAAAAGATTCATGATGTGTTCCATGTATCTATGTTATGTCGCTACCGATCAGACCCTTCGCATGTGATCGTTGTAACAGCCCGATTTAGGGGCTAGTCAGAATAGTGATCTCGGGATCACTAATCCAAGGTTAGAGAAAATTATTTCCATGATATTTTATGAGTTATAGTGTGATGGTATAAGTGCATGAAAATTTTGATGCTTTAATGTTATTGATTTCTTGCTTAATCGCGAAAAAGGACTAAATCGCATAAAGTGCGAAAGTTCCATTTTATAAGCTAAATGTGCCAGATAGCCATAGAATGTTAATAGGAGGTCTTTAAAGGGCAATTAGCCCTTTTGTAAATGGTTGGTCGGTCATAGTAGATCATAGGAGACAAGAATTGACAAATTGGTCAATGTAGGTAATAGCTGTTGACTAATTGATAAATAGAATAAAATAAAGAAAAGATGAAATCTATCTTTTCTTTTCATCTTTCTCCATCGGAAATAGCAAGCAAATAGGGGTTTTTGAAAGCTCAAAATTTTAGCATGCTCTTCTCCATTCAAGTAAGTGATTCTAATGATTTTTCTTGAAGATAGTTGTACTTTAAGGACCACTAGAGCTTAAGCTTTCAAATGAGGGGACTAATTTGAAAATGGTGAAAAGCTTAGAGTTTTTCCATGAGAGCTTTCATTGTTACTTGCTGCATTTTTATGGAAGAAAATGAGTCTTGGTTGTTAGATGAATAACTTTTGTGAAAGGTGTTGCCATGAAAACACCTAAATGGACCATGCTATGAAGGTTATAAAGTTGTAGTAAATGTGTGAAATGTTGTGTTTTGATGATATCCATAAGATGAATAAATGTTCACCTAGGCTCATTAAAGGTAGAAATTTGATTAGAATTTATTTTCGAGCTTAGGGGTAAATTGGTCATTTTACCAAAGTGTAAGGGCAAAATAGTAATGTTGCCAAAGCATGATTATTCAAAAGCTTTTATGAATATGATGATTAAAATGAGCTAATTTGCTATTAGAGAGTAAGAAGAAACAAGAATTTACCTCGATCGGGGAAAGAATAAAGTCTTAGACTAGATCGATGATCAAGCTTATTTTGAAATCGAGGTAAGTTTGTATGTGATAAATTCAACATTTTGTTAGCACGTTTGAGAATATTTGGTATATTATATTGATACATGATGCTCTACTAAATTGAGTAAATTGAAATGTTGAAATCCTAGTGGACTATAATAAATGTAAAAATGCTATCATCGAAACATGAAATGGATAAGGTCCCGTATAAGACCATGTCCGGGACATGGCCTCGGCACCTAATTGAGATCTTGTATAAGACCATATCTGGGATATGGCTTCGGTATTGAATATGAGAATCGTATAAGACCATATTCGAGATATGGCATCGATACATGATGTGAGAGTCCGTATAAGACCATATTCGGGATATGGCGTCGTCACTCAGTAGTGACCCATGTAAGACCACATCTGGGGTATGACATTGGCTTCGTACTTATATTAATGACAGTGAATATGTGTCCTTGAGTATCCCTAGTGATTAATGGGATAGATATATAATCTTGGAAATAGAAATGAGATTAGTACTAAAGTCATGTGAATGAGCGAATATAGGTGTTCGTGAATGATTCACGAAGAAATATTTACAACATGTGGCATGGTATGTGCTTAATAAGGGCGAGTGTGAGTAGGTATGGCAAGAAGCCTATAACCTTGTGCATGGTTAATTAATGCTACGGATGAATTTTATCATGAGCTTATGGTTGTTATTTATTTCCATGCAAACTTACTAAGTTTTATGCTTACCCCTTTTTATTGCCCTTTTTCCCTTGTAGTATGGCCAAGATAACTCGAGGAACGTGGAAGTTAGAGTTCAGAAATCACACTATCAACATCATTTTGCTATAAAATTTAGACTTATTTTGAGTATGCCATGTATAGGGCTTGATATTTTGTTAAGTAGTAATTGTTAGCCAAAGTGTTGGCTATCTATGTTACCAAAGTCATTTTGTAAATGGTCATCGGAAATGGACCATCCCTTGTTAAGTTTATATACATTTAATGATAATGAAATTGTGTAGTTTATGCTTGTGTGAATGCTTTGAATTGAGTTCTTGGATGTGCCTTTGGGTCATGAATGATGTTTATATGAGTTGAAGTTGGTATGTTTACTATGCAGAGAGGCTTTTGGCTTGGAATATAGCCTTTTTATGTCCACACTGGTAGACACACGGGCGTGTGTCTAGGCCGTGTGGGACACACGGTTAGCCCTATAGGTGTGTTGGTCGACTGTGCGTCCCCTGTATGCTAGGTTTACAAAGTTAGGATGCTTAGTAGTAAACACACAGGCTGAGACACGGTTGTGTGTCTCAGTCGTGTGGGAGGCACGGCCACAGACATGGGTGTGTGCCCAGGCCGTGTGATTTCTGTACCTTGAATTTGAAATTTAAATTGCCAGACGGTTGAAACACACGAGCATGTGACAGGCCATGTAGAACAAGTTAGTGTTTACCACGGGTACAACACACGGGCATGTGGCTGACCATGCGAGGCAAGTAAGTGTCGACCATGAGTGAAAAGCATGGGCGTGTGAAATACCACACGGGTGTGTCCCATTTCACATGAGTGTGTGGCCTTTGTTTAGGTAAAATTTTCCTAAGTGCGTGCAAGTTTTTGATTTATTTTTGAAACCTCTCGAAAGTGTGTTTAGGGCCTCGTAGGTCCATTATAAGGATGTTAGATATGTGAATGGAAAGTTTTAAATTGGGAATGAAATTTGATAACCCGAAGGTGTATGACCATATAAGTCAAGTATGGTAACGCCTCATACCCGATTTTGGCATTGAATACGAGTAAGGGGTGTTATATTTAGTGGTATTAGAGCTACGGTTTAGTCGATTCTAGGACTAATGTAGCATAAGCATGAGTCTAGCTATACATGGCATACGTAAGAGAACTTGTGTAATGGTAGTGTGACAGCTCCTAACGTTTTAAATTGTGTTTTTGTATATAGTCATGGATCCCGATCAGACTGCAACTGATGATGCTGTGAGTAATGCGCCGGCTTCCGCGTAAGGGATCGCGCCAGGAGAAACTAGACCTGAGACCTTGGGTCAGGGAGAAGAGGCACGAGAAGCCTTTCTCTAGATGATGAGCAACTAGTAAACTGAGTACATTCGAGCAAACCCTAATGCTCAACCCCCCTCCACCCTCACCTATTCCTCAACCTGCTCCGGTAGCTCATCAAGTGGTTGAGATAGTGAGAAGAGAAAGGCCTTCAGTTGATAAGATTCAAAAACAATGAGCCGAGAAATTTTTGGGAGAGTAAGGATGGTGATCCGGAAAGAGCAGAATTTTGGCTCGAGAATACCATCAGGGTATTCAATGAATTGTCATACATGCCTGAGGAGTACCTAAAGTATGCGATATCTCTCTTGAGAGATTCGACTTATCGGTGGTGGAACACCCTTGTGTCGGTGGTACCAAGGGAGAGGATTAACTGGGAATTCTTCCAAGAGGAATTCCAGAAGAAATATATGAGCTAGAGATTCATCGACCATAAGAGGAAAGAGTTTTTGGAACTAAAATAAGGCCGAATGATGGTGACAGATTACGAATGAGAGTTCGTAAGGCTTAGTAAGTGTGACCGAGAGTACGTTTCTACCAAAGCTATCATGTGCAAGAGATTTAAGGACTGGCTAAATGAGGATATTTGTTTATACATTGGTAGTGTTGGTAGATAGAGCCTGTAAGGCTGAAGAGTTGGCTAAAGAGAAAAGAAGAGCCGAGATTGAGTCTCATGACTCGAGGAAAAGGTAGCTGAATAAGTCACTCCAATCTCCATCTAAGAGATCGAGGGATTTTGCTACTCGACCAGCTACTTCAGTTGAGTTTTCAAACCAAAGTAAGGGCAAAAAAATTTTGGGGTCTAAAGCGCAGACCTCATTAGTTGCTAGTGTGGGCAACGTTTGACCGAGTAGACCGGAATGCCAGAAGTGTGGCAGGCATCATTATGGTGAGTGCCGGGCAAATGAGAAGGCTTGTTTTAGATGTGGGTTTTTAGACCATTTTATTAGAGATTGCCCTGGGGTGGGCAAGAAAGAGAAGTCCCAAAATGCAAGACCGGGAAGTCCCGCTAGAGGAAGACCGTAGAGAAACCCAGGAAATGAAATTAGTAATAGGGTTCCATCTAGTGAGCAGACTGCAAGAGTCGAGGGTAAAGCACCAGTGGGAACATATGCCATTCGTGCTCGTGAAGAAGCATCTTCTCCTGATGTAATCACGGGTACATTTTCTCTTTATGATACTCGTGTTATAACTTTAATTGATCCGAGATCTACCCACTCTTATATATGCATAAAATTAGTCTCTAGCATGAATATGCCTATAGAGTCTACTGAATTTGTAATAAGAGTGTCTAATCCCCTAGGAAAGTATGTGTTGGTTGATAGAGTATGCAAAGGTTTCCCTTTGACAATTAGGGGTCATTGCTTTCTAGTTGATCTTATGTTATTGCCGTTTGATGTCATCCTTGGGATGGATTGGTTAGTTACTCATGATGTAATCGTGAATTGTGGAAAGAAGTTTATTGAGTTGAAATGTGAAAATGGGGATTTTATTCGTGTTGAATCAGACGTGCAAGACAGATCACCAGTAGTGGTGTCATCCTTGTTGACTCAGAAGTATTTAAGAAAGGGGCACGAAGCTTACCTTTCCTTTGCGATAAATACTAAAGAGACTGAGTTGAGAATTGAGTCAGTACCTGTAACAGTCCGATTTAGGGCCTAGTCGAAATAGTGGTGCAAGAACACAAATCCGAAGTAGTAATATGATTTCTTAAGGTATTGAGATATTTGCATGATATTATGATAGCATTATGTAGAAATTTGATGGAAATTTCCATTAAAAGGGTTCATTAGGACTAAATTGTAAAAGTTGTAAAATATGAGTTTCTAGAAGCTTTTTGTATGAAATAGCTTTAGAATATTAATTGGAAGTCCTTATATAGTAATTTGCCCAAATTATAATTTTTGAACAAAATTGGACATGAGTGAGTAAATGGTGAAATTTTAAAGAGAAGGGCATTTTGGTCATTTATCAATTAAATGATTAATAAGGGAAAAAGATGACAAAAATCATTCTCATCTTCTTCCCCAAGTTCCAAAAATTGAAGGAAGCCATAGCTAGGGTTCTTCAATTTTTCAAGCTTGCTAGTAAGTTCATCTTAGCCCCTTTTTAATATTCTTCGTATTTTTGGAGTCCTCGTAACACGAATTAGCTATTTTTAGCTATAAGACGAGCTAAGATGCATGTTCAAAAATCTACCCATGTATGACATGTTTGTAAAATGATGTTTTAAGAGAGAATATGAGAGTTTGATGTTAGATAAACATCTTTTCCTAAATGAATTTCATAAAAAAAAAATGCTAGTAAGGACTAGTTTGTGTTGTGAAATTTTCCGTACATGGTAGAAATAGTGAGAATTGGTTATTGCTATAGTTGAGAAAATGAATCGGTTGAGCACGAAATATTATAAATTTTAATGAAAATCACTTTACGAGCCTAGGGGAAAAAGTGTAATTATGAGAAAGTTTAGGGGCAAAATAGTAATTTTTCCAAAGTATGAGTTAAGAGTCAATTTAGTCAATGTTAGTATTAAATGACCTAAATTATTATTATAGATCAAGAAAAATGAAGCCCGGATCAAAATCGAGGCAAGAATAAAGTCGAGGACTAAATTGCATATTTACATACATTTTATATATCGAGGTAAGTTTGTATGATTTCTAAGCTTTATAATTATTATCATTGATTTGCTTAGTATAATGTACATTATTACCATAGAAATGCTTAATGCTATGTTAAATAAAGAAATCAATGAGATTAAGCATGAGAAAGTCCCAATTGAAGTTGAATTATTTAGGATACTCGATCTACCACATGAGAAAACAAAGTCCGTATAAGACCAAGGCAAGGTATGGCATCGGTAATCAAGCAAGTTATCATGTAAGACCAAGACGAGTCTTGGCATTGAAGAGTTATTATGAGATGAAGACCCATGTAAGTCCAAGCCAAGGCATGGCATTAGTGAGTCTCCAAGCAAAGATGTCATGTAAGTCCAAGACAAGTCTTGGCATTGAAAAGCTATCATGAGATAGAGATCCCATGTAAGTCCAAGCCAAGGCATGGCATTGGTGAGTACCAAGGAATATTTCATGTAAGTCCAAGCCAAGGCATGGAATTGGTGAGTATCAAGGAAGATTTCATGTAAGTCCAAGCCAGGGCTCGGCATTGACCAGTTCATGATTAAAGCTACCAAATAAGACAATGATAGGACATGGAAATGGTAAGTTCCCAAGGGAACACATAAGGAAGACTTTGAGTAAGTCCATGTCAAGACATGGCTTCAATACCAAGATGAGAGATCCCATGTAAGACCATATCGAGGATATGGCTTTGGCATCGAGTTA
The DNA here is from genome assembly GCA_025506655.1 of Gossypium rotundifolium. Lineage (NCBI taxonomy): Eukaryota > Viridiplantae > Streptophyta > Magnoliopsida > Malvales > Malvaceae > Gossypium > Gossypium rotundifolium. The sequence goes on from CP106730.1 coordinate 43,414,923, forward strand.
TATGTGGGATGAGATTTCGTATCCTAGGTTATTCATGGTAATTCATCGGGCAAATTGAGTAAAGAGTAAATGAGAAAATAAGAAAGTTAAGTAAGTACAAGTATCATTAAAGAATGCTAGTTAAAGCTAACTAAGAGTATTATTCATGTTATGCTTACCATGACAGAGTATGTTAATCTATATGATTAAGTGATACAGGTACCTCATTTACTTCACGAGCATGAGACTAGTAAGTGTCATGAGATATATAAGAAACAATATGAGTAAGTAAGCTTAAATAGCTAAAATTTATGATGCTATTGTGTATGCCAAGTGGTTTATGTTAACTAAGTATGTTGTTTTGTGCATTATATGCAAACTTACTAAGCTAAATGCTTATGTCTTCAATTCTTTCTTTCCATGTAGTTCCGCCAAGCTAATCATGTAGATCATCATCATGAGCTTGAAGCACACTATCAGTCGCTTTTTGTTATAGCCAAGCTATTTTTATTAAGTATGGCATGTATAGGAAGTATTTCATTTTTAGAATATGTCTTAAAAAGGGCAAATGTATGGGCCATCAAGTCTATTATAATTTTGTATATGGCTAAGCGATTGTCCAAAATTGACTAAGTATGTATGTTTATTGATATCAATGAAGCATGTAGTATTGTTCATGAAAGATATAGTATTTGAGTTGTTGAATTGAGTATAAGATTGATCTTGATTTCAAGGTGGTAATTGGCTTGGTAAAATGCCTCTAAGTGCCCACACGAATAGACACACGGGTGTGTGTCTAGGCCGTGCGCCCCTTACACCTTAGTACCTTAAGTCAAAATAGATTATGGACAAATCCCACGGCCATTTGTTTAGGCCGTGTGTTACACACGGTCAGAACATAGGCGTGTGCCCCAGGCCGTGTGAATAAGTCAGTATATCAAGGTATAGCACACGATCTAAGTCCACGGGCATGTTAAGGCCGTGTGAAATTAGTCAATGTCAACCACGGTTGGAAGACACGGGCATATCTTAGGGGTACATGGGCGTGCCCTAAGCCACATGGCTGTGTGACCCCTGTTTCGAGGAAAAAGTTCCCGTTTGAATTCTGAAAGTTCCTGGATATGTGTTTAAGGCCTCATAGGCCTATGAAATGTACGTTTTGTCTAAGAAAGAAGAGTTTCTAATTCGAAACAAAATTTTATAGCCCGTAGGTACATGTTTAAGTGAGTTCAAGCATGGTAATGTTTCGTATACAGTCTTAGCCTCGAACTCGGGTATAGGGTGTTACAGTACCCATAGTACGCGAGCATTCAGATGTTTTCCAAGAAGAACTTCTAGGGTTACCTCCTGATAGAGAGATCGAATTTGGGATTGAGTTAACTCCGGGTACTGCCCCCATCTCTATTACTCTATATAGAATGGCCCCAACCAATTTAAAAGAGTTGAAAGCACAGTTGCAAGAACTAACGGACAAAGGTTTCGCAAGACTGAGTTTTTCTCCATAGGGTGCTCCCATTTTATTCGTGAAGAAGTGTAACATCCTAGATTAGGGGTTATGCGTTTGTGCATAATTCATGAGTAGTAGGTTTTGGCAGTGTTTGGAAGTGAATTAAGGGTTTTTAAAATCCTAGGATGGAATAGAAAGCTTTGGACAATTATTGGTTTTAAGTTAAAAACAAGAAGTGATGTGGAAAAAATGGCAAGAGACGCCACCTAAGGTGTAAGGGTTATGGCATCAAGTGAAGTACTTTGAGGGAAGAGGTTCAAATCCCATTGTGTGCATCTTTGCTTAATAGCATGTTTGCTGTGATATGTGGTGTGCATTTTAGAACCTTGGAAATGCTTTAGAAAATATTAAGTCTTAAGAGGAAATATAAGGAAATGTAAGGAAATGAAAAGAAATGTAAGGAAATGAAAGGAAATGTAAGGAAATGTAAGGAAATGTAAGGAAATATAAGGAAATGTAAGGAAATATAAGGAAATGAAAGGAAACAAAAGGAAATGAAAGGAAATGTAAGGAAATGAAAGGAAATGTAAGGAAATGTAAGGAAATGTAAGGAAATGTAAGGAAATGTAAGGAAACTTGGAAATGATTTAGAAATGTTAAGTTTCAAAAGGAGGGAAGTAAACATTTTGGAAACCTAAGCTAAAAGAGGAAAGTAAACATTTTGGAAACTTAAGTTAAAAGAGGAAAGTGAACATTTTGGAAACCTAGGAAATGTCAACCTTAAAGAGCCAAACGAAAATTTTTAGAAACTTAGAAATGACCTAGAAATGTCGAGTTTTAAAGTTTAAAAGAGGTAATTAAGGCAAGGTGGCCTGAAGAGAAAAAGTATGTGAAAATTGACACACAAACAGGCTTGGAAAATTAGCCTGAAGATGCCACTTAAGGCCTCTGGAAATGGCGCCACATGCAAGTGTATTTGGGCCAGGGATTGAGTCACTTAGGAAGCAAATAAAAGAAGTTTTATTTTACTACAAAGAGCAGAGAGGTGGACAGCATGTGGGCTCTTAAAAGATAAGTTTTATTTCCTTTAGAATTTCGGCTAATTAGGAGATAATTGTTGGATTAATTCTTTTGATAAAGTGATAAGTATCACATAGGAAGAGTGGTGGCCAAGTAGGGGACTCTAGCCTAGTAATTTCGGCTATAAAAGGGAAAGAAGGCCATTCATTCATTCATTCACTCTTCCTTTGCGAATTTCTTAAGCGATTCTCCTCTCTCACCAAATTCCTACGCTTTATTCTTCCTTCTCTTTTTTTCTAATCCTCCAAAAGCCGAAAGTTGTGAGAGCATCATTTAGCCATAGCCGAATCTCGAAGGTTGAAGTGAAGGTGCAATCGATTCCTTCAAATAAGGGTAAGATCAAGTTTAGTTTCCATTCTTTTATATTTTAGACTTTTCAAAATTTAAGGACTAATTTTGATTATTAATCTTGGCCGAATCATGGAAGGAGAAGTTCTTTTCCCGAAGGTACACCATAGGTCGCATGTTCCCTAGTTATTCGGTGAATTTTGGGATTTAAGATCCTTAAGGTAAGTGACTATGAATATTCGGCCAAGACCTTATTTTTGTAATAGATCTATTATTATGTGTTTTAAGCTGAAAACTAACCGATTCAAGGGATCTAGTGAGTAGCCGATTTCAAAGTGGGAAGAATACAAGTTTCCGAGATTTGATTTTTTATTCAATCGGAATTAAGATAAGTACACAAATCCTACTAGAATATGGTTTTATGGCCGAATAGGCCTTTGCTAAATATTACCATGTTGGCCGAATGTAGGCATTAAAAATCTAAGGTAGTAGATCGAATTTCGGGATTTCAAGTGAAATCGTTAAGTGAATTAGGTGTGTACCCCACACTAATCTTAATAGATTTATGGCTTAAACTTGATATATGTGTTAATATGAAAGTGTAAGAATGTGGCTAAAGTACCATGTTATGGTACAAAGTACTCAGGTACTCAGGTACGTTTTCCTACTCCTACTAGGATTACGAAATATGTTATACTTAACATGTGAAAAGTGACATGAATGTGAATTTAAGTATGATATGCATGATATGAATAATATGGGGCATTCGGGTTATTTGAGAAAGGGGAAGTGAATGTGATGACTTCGGTCTCACTATCTAAATGTGGTGACTTGGTCACATTATCGAATGTGGTGACTTGGTCACATTATCTGAATGTGGTAACTTCAGTTACATTATCTGAATATGGTGTCTCATGACACAATTATCTGGTGGCTATGCCACGAATTTTATATGGGCGATGAGCACGTCGACTGCAGCGACTGCCTTCGATGGTGTGTAGCGGATGGAGGGTTGACTTAGGAGTCCCCACGGTGTGCAGGATGGTACGGGTGGTGTGTAGCGGATGGTAACTAGGTTTGGGATTGGGCTGCATCATTATTATTTTTATTTATTTGTTTATGAATATGTATGATAATGTATGCCTGAATTATTAAATTTTAGTGTTGGTTACACATTGAGTCTGTTTGACTCACCCCTTGTGGGATTATTTTTCAGGTGACGACCAGTGATGGACCGGGCCGGCAGAACTTGTGGTGGCCATTCTTAGCTTGAAGTTTTATTTAATTTGGACATTTTATTTTATTTAAGTACTCTAAAATTTTATTTTGGGTTTTGTTTTATGTAATAAGGCCATAGTGATGATTTTATTATTGTTTTAATTACTATGTTATGAATTTATGGTATTTAAAGATTAAGTCAATTTAATTCAAAATAAACTTTAAATATTTTGTCACTTGAAATAAATGGGTTTTCGATATAAAAAAATAATAAACTTGTTTTCAACTCGAGCCCAACCCACTAACAAACTATCTTCAAAAACACACAGTTTTCAAAGTAATAAAAGAATTTTGAACTAGGTTACATCGAGGAACATACCAGATCCGGTCCAAGCTCGTGGGCCGAGTTTGGGGTGTTTCAAGAAGAAAGATGGTTTTATGAGATTATGCATAGATTATCGGTAGCTTAACAAGGTAACTATGAAGAACAAGTACTCATTGCCTAGAATTGATGATATGTTTGATCAATTGAAGGGAGCCACAGTATTTTCCAAGATAGACTTAAGGTCTAGGTACTATCAGTTGAGAGTTAAGGACTCGGACGTACCGAAAACCACATTTAGGACTAGGTATGGCCACTATGAATTTTTGGTCATGCCTTTTGGTGTAATGAATGTCCCTACCGTTTTCATGGACCTGATGAACTGCATTTTTCAACCATACTTAGATAAGTTTGTAGTGGTCTTCATCGATGACATCCTAATCTACTCTCGATAGGAGAACAAACATGCTGAGCACTTGAGTATTATTCTACAAATTTTAAGAGAAAAGCAATTGTATGCCAATTTCAGCAAGAGTGAATTTTGGCTTAAGGAAGTAGGATTTTTAGGGCACATTATCTCGAGAGAGGGAATTGGAGTCGACCCGAGTAAAATCTCAATTATTGTTGAGTGGAAACCGCCGAAGAATGTGACTGAAGTAAGGAGTTTTCTAGGCTTAGCAAGCTATTATCGGTGTTTTGTCAAGGGGTTCTCCCTAATAGCTACTCCGATGATAATATTATTGCAAAAAGATGTGAAGTTTGATTGGTCAGACAAGTGTCAATAGAGTTTTGAAAAACTAAAGGCGTTGTTGACGTAGTCGCCGATGCTTTGAGTAGGAAATCATTGTTTGCGCTAAGAGCTATGAATACTCATATGGCTTTGTTAGATGATGGTTCTATTCTAGCCGATGTGAGAGCTAGACCATTGTTTCTCCAAGAGATTTGTCAAACTCAGAAAGGTGACAGCGATTTACAAGCGAAAAGAGTTCTATGTGAGTCAAATATTGAGTCAGACTTTCGGATAAGTCCTGATGGATGTTTGATGTTCCGAGGTAAGGTCTGTGTACCCAGAAATGAAGAGCTTATTCAGAAGATTTAGCACGAAGCACATAGTGGATGTTTAACTGTGTTCCCTGGTAGCATGAACATGTACAATTATTTGAGGAAGTGGTATTGGTGGCCTGGTATGAAGAAATATATTTCTGAGTTTGTATCGAGATGCCTAATTTGTCAACAAGTGAAGGCTGAACACCAAGTACCTTCGGGTCTACTTCAGCCTATTATGGTTCCTGAGTGGAAGTGAGACTGTATTACCATGGACTTTGTGACGGGTTTCCCGTTGACGCCCAAAAAGAAAGATTCTGTGTGGGTCATAGTCGATAGGCTCACAAAGTTGGCCCATTTTATACCAGTGCGAGTCAATTATTCGCTTGATAAATTGGTGAACTTGTACGTGTTAGAGATAGTAAGACTTCATGGTGTACCATTGTCAATCATTTCAGATAGAGATTCGAGATTCATGTCACAGTTTTGGAAAAGGCTACAAGAGGCCTTGGGCACAAAATTGAGTTTTAGTACAGCCTTTCATCCACAAATTGACGGGTAGTCAGTAAAGAGTAATTTAGATACTCGAAGACATGCTTCGATGTTATGTTTTGGAATTTCAAGGTAATTGGGAGAAATACTTATCGTTGGTGGAATTCGCTTACAACAACATCTTTCAGTCAAGTATTAAAATGGCGCCTTATGAGGCATTGTACGGGCGTAAGTGTCGAACGCCTTTATATTGGATAGAACTTAAGGAGAGCCAGATACACGGGGTCAATTTAGTTAGGGAAACTGAAAAGAAAGGAAAGGTGATACGTGAATGTTTGAAAGCGGCCTCAGATAGACAAAAGTCCTATTCGAATTTAAAAAGGAAAGAGATTGAGTTCCAAGTAGGTGATGAAGTGTTTCTGAAAGTATCACCATGGAGAAAAGTCCTCAGATTTGGCAGGAAAGGAAAATTGAGTCCGCGTTTTATCGGACCTTATGAAGTTACCGAGAGGATAGAACCAGTAGATTATTATTTGGCCTTGCCACCCGAGCTGGAAAAGATTCATGATGTTTTCCACATATCCATGTTACGATGATACCAGTCAGACCCTTCAAATGTGATTGTGCCATCAGAGGTAGAGTTTCAATCAGACATGACTTATGGCGAAGAGCCGATTAAAATTTTTGCACGGGAGGTCAAACAATTGCGAAAAAAAAAGTATAGCTGTAGTTAAAGTGCTATGGAAAAAACACGAAATAGAAGAGGCTACATAGGATTCCGAGGAGTCCATGAGAAACTAATATCCCAACCTTTTTACCTATAAGATTTTCGGGGACAAAAATCCTTTAGGGGGAGAATTGTAACAGACCGATTTAGGGGCCAGTCAGAACAATGATCTTGAGATCACTAATCCGAGGTTAGAGAAAATTATTTCCATGATATTTTATGAGTTATAGTGTGATGGTATAAGTGCACGAAAATTTTGATGCTTTAATGTTATTAATTTCTTGCTTAATCACGAAAAAGGACTAAATCGTATAAAGTGTGAAAGTTCCAATTTATAAGCTAAAGGTGCCAAATAGCCATAGAATGTTAATTGGAGGTCTTTAAAGGGCAATTAGCCCCTTTGTAAATGGTTGGCCGGTCATAGTAGATCATAGGAGACAAGAATTGACAAATTGGTCAAGGTTGGTAATAGTTGTTGACTAATTGATAAATAGAATAAAATAAAGAAAAGATGAAATCCATCTTTTCTCTTCATCTTTCTCCACCTAAAATAGCAAGTAAATAGGGGTTTTTGAAAGCTCAAAATTTCAGCAAGCTCTCCTCCATTCAAGTAAGCGATTCTAATGATTTTTCTTAAAGATAGTTGTACTTTTAAGACCTCTAGAGCTTAAGCTTTCAAATGAGAGGACTAATTTGCAAAATGGTGAAAAGTTTAGAGTTTTGCAACGAGAGCTTTCATTGTTATTTGCTGCATTTCTATGGAAGAAAATGAGTCTTGGTTGTTAGATGAATAACTTTTGTGAAAGGTGTTGCCATGAACACCTAAATGGACCTTGTTGTGAAGGTTATAAAGTTGTAGTAAATGTGTGAAATGTTGTGTTTTGATGATAGCCTTAAGAGGAATAAATGTTCACCTAGGCCCGTTAAAGGTAGAAATTTGATTAGAATTTATTTTCGAGCCTAGGGATAAAATGGTTCTTTTACCAAAATGTAAGGGCAAAATAGTAATGTTGCCAACGCATGATTATTCAAATGCTTTTATTAATGTGATGATTAAAATGAGCTAATTTGCTATTATAGAGCAAGAAGAATCAAGAATTCACCTCGATCGAGGAAAGAATAAAGTCTTGAACTAGATCGACGATCAAGCTTATTTTGAAATCGAGGTAAGTTTGTATGTGATAAATTCAACGTTTTGTTAGCACATTTGAGAATATTTGGTATATTATATTGATACATGATGTTCTACTAAATTGAGTAAGTTGAGATGTTGAAGTTCTAGTGGACTATAATAAATGTAAAAATGTATCATCGAGACATGAAATGGATAAGGTCCCGTATAAGACCGTGTCCGGGACATGGTCTCGGCACCTAATTGAGATCCCGTATAAGACCATATCTGGGATATGGCATCGATACATGACGTGAGAGTCTGTATAAGACCATATCTGGGATATGGCATCGGCACTCAGTGGTGACCCATGTACATCTGGGGTTTGGCATTGGCTTCGTACTTATGTTAATGATGATGAATATGCGTCCTTGAGTATCCCTAGTGATTAATGGGATAGATATATAAGCTTGGAAATAGAAATGAGATTAGTACTAAAGTCATGTGAATGAGTGAATGCAGGTATTCGTGAATGATTTAAAAAGAAATATTTACAACATGTGGTCCTTATTATGTGCTTAATAAAGGCGAGTGTGAGTAAGTATGGAAAGAATCCTATAACCTTGTGTATGGTTAATTAATGCCACGGATGAATTTTATCATGAGCTTATGGTTGCTATTTATTTTCATGCAAACTTACTAAGCTTTATGCTTACCCCTTTTTATTGCCCTTTTTCCCTTGTAGTATTGCCAAGATAACTCGAGGAACATGGAAGTCAGAGTTCGAAAATCACACTATCAACATCACTTTGGTATACAATTTAGACTTATTTGAGTATAGCATGTATAGGGCTTGGTATTTTGTTAAGTCGTAATTGTTAGCCAAAGTGTTGGCTATGTATGTTACCAAAGTCATTTTATAAATGGTCATCGAAAATGGACCATCCCTTGTTCATTTTATATACATTCAATGATAATGAAATTATGTAGTTTATGCTTGTATGGATGCTTTGAATTGAGTTCTTAAATGTGCCTTTGTGTCATGAATGATGTTTATATGAATTAAAGTTGGTATGATTACTATGCAGGGGGCTTTTGGCTTGGAATATAGCCTTTTTATGTCCACATGGGTAGACACACGGGCGTGTGTCTAGGCCGTGTGGGGCACACGGTCAGCCCTATGGGCGTGTTGATCAACCATGCGTCCCCTGCATGCTAGGTTTGCAAAGTCAGGATGCTTAGTAGTAAACACATGGGGTGTGTCTCAGTCGTGTGGGAGGCAAGGCCACGGACATAGGTGTGTGCCCAGGGCGTGTGAAGTCTGCACCTTGAAATTGGAATTTAAATCGCCACACGGTTGAAGCTCACGGGCGTGTGACAGGTCGTGTGGAATAAGCCTGTGTTAACCACGGGTGAAAAGCACGGGTGTGTGAAATACCACACGGGTGTGTTCCATTTCACACGGGCAGGTGGCCCCTATTTAGGTAAAATTTTCCTAAGTGAGTGCAAGTCTCTGATTTGTTTTTGAAACCTTCTGCAAGCATGTTTAGGGCCTTGTAGGCCCATTATAAGGATGTTAGATATGTGAATGGAAAGTTTTAAATTGGGAATGAAATTTGATAACCCAAAGGTGTATGAACATGTGAGTCAAGTATGATAACTCATCATACCCAGTTCCAGTGTTGAATACGGGTAAGGGATGTTACAATTGTACCAACAGAGGTAGAAATTCAACCGGACATGACTAATGGTGAAGAACCGGTTAAGAATTTGGCTAAAGATGTCAAATAGTTAATAAATAAAAGTATTGCTCTTGTGAAAGTATTGTGGCAAAGACATGGGATAGAAGAGGCTACATGGGAGCCCGAGGAGGCTATGAGAAACCAATATCCCAACCTTTTTACCAGTAAGATTTTCGAGGACGAAAATCCCTAAGGGGGGAGAATTGTAACAGTCCGATTTAGGGCCTTGTCAGAGAAGTGGTTGTGAGACCACAAATTTGAAGTAGAAATATGTGTTTTAAGGATTTTATGAGGTCTATGACATGTTTGCATGATTGTGTGAAAATTTCATGAAGAAATTTTATAAATTAGTGACCAATTTATTTATGAGGACTAAATTGCAAAGATTGAAAAAATATGAGATTCTAAAAGGTTCAAATATGAAATAGCATTAGAAATATTATTAGAGGTCCTTATTTAGCAAATATACCATTATATGTCAAGATGGACAAAAATAGACATGGGAAGGAAAAATCTCAAGAAGGGGGCCTTAAGGGCATTTTTGTCATTTGGATAATAAAAGAATTAAAAGGGAAAAAAAAGTAAAAAATGGTGTCTATCTTCTCCATGCTAGCCGAAATTCTCAAGGACATCATAACTAGGGTTTCTTTAACTTTCAAGCTTGATTGTAAGTACCTCCTAGCCCCATTTTAATGTTCTTCGTATTTTTGAGATCCTCGTAGCTCGATTTAGCTATTTCTAGCTATATTTTTAGTCCAGATTGAAATCGAGGAAAGAACAAGGTGGTGGACTAAATCAAACAATTATGCAAATTTTGATACTAAGGTAAGTTTTGTGTAATAAATTAACCTTATGTCATTATGTATTGAGATTGCATGAAATGGACATTATATTTATGAAATTTGATCAATGATGTTCGATAAGAAAATGATGAAGATTTATGAGGTGAATGTCCCGATTGAGCTACGGAATAGCGGATTCTATTAACCGAAGGCTTTTCTCTCCTTACCACTTCTACCACTTGGGGAGCTACAGGGGTAGGCTGAGGAATACGTGGGGGTGGAGAGGGTTGCGCATTTGGGTTCGTACGAATGAACTCCATATACCATGCATTAATCATGTGGAGAAAGGCTTCCCTATCCTTTTCTCCTCCTCCCTGACTTACAGTCGCTGGTATATTCTCATTCTCAATCGACACCGTCCCTTGAGCGGGTGCTGGCGCATTACTTTCTACATCATCTTCTACAGCTCTATCAGGATCCATTTACTATATAAAAACACAATTTAAATCGCCAGGAGTCGTTACACTATCATTAGATAAATACTCATACGTATGGCATGTATAGCTAGACTCATGCATACGCTACGTTAGTCCGAGAATTGACTAAACCATAGCTCTGATACCACTAAATGTAACACCTCTTACCCGTATTCAACGTCAGAATCGGATACGAGGCATTACCGAACATAACTTGCTCAAACATATAACATTGGGACATAAAATTTCATTTCAACTTAAAACTTTTTCATTCATATTCATACAATCCCTATTATAAGTCTACGATACCCTAAACATACATATAAAATGGTTTGGGACTAAATCAAAAGCTTTTACACACTTAGAAAATCTTTACTCAAAACAGGGCTACACGCCCGTGTGGTTAAGAAACACGCCCGTCTGGGCAGGCCGTTGTTCACACACACCTATGTTCCTAATCGGTTTCGATTTTATTTTTCATTTTGAACCTACAGGGGTTTTCACACGGCCTGGCACACGCCTGTGTCTATGGCCCGTGTCCGTCACACAGCCAAGATACGCCTGTGCCCTCACCCATGTGTGAAAACCTTGGTATTCTATTTATGACATCAACAAACACTTAGGGGCACACGGCCTAGTCACATGCCCGTGTGCTGGCCCATGGACGAACTCAATTTTCGCAAATTTGATACAGGGGACACACATCCTATCAACACACCAATAGGGTTGACCATGTGTCATACACTGCCTAAACACACGCCCGTCTGTCTATCCGTGTGGACAATTAGAAGGTTATTTACCAAGCTAATTGCCACCCTGAAAAACAAACACACTTATACCACCACAATCAATACATAACATAGCAATAATACGCTATGAAGATTCACTAACTCATCATGCATACACTTTACATCTTACTCGATCAATCACACGAACTTGCACTTCATGAATATCATCATCATTTCATATATATATAACTTAACAAGTATTGGCCAATTCCCCAATGGCCATTTACAAAATGAATGAGTAACAGTAATAGCCAACAGTTTAGCTAATAATTATGACATAACAAAATGACCAAGTTCCTATACATGCCATATCCAAAATAAATCAACTTTATTATACCAATAGAATAGTTGATAGTGTAATCCGAACTCCGACGTCCTACGATCCCCGAGTTAGCTTGGCGATACTATAAGGAAAAGAAAAATGAGAGGGGTAAGCAATAAGCTTAGAAAGTTTGCATGAAATAAATAGCAATATTAAGACTTATAATAGCATCCATTCATCTCATTGAATATTACACAAGTTCTCAAACACATCAACATAACTTACTCATGTATACTCTTACCAAATTACATCTCATTGAATAATACACAAGTTCTCAAACACATCAACAAAACTTACTCATGCATACTCTTACCAAATTACATATCACATTTTGCATTCATTTCTCGTAAGTTACTCATGGGTACATGTATCAGTTCATCACACAACTTTAGCACTTTTAATCTCTTAAACATAGACTTAGCTTTTTGTCATCTGTACATAAACTTACCTCTTTACCCGTTGAACTACTCAGAATATCGAAGGATACTTAATCTCATCATACATGTATCATGATGCTAATGCCATATCCCAGATATGGTCTTACATGGGATCACATCTTGATGCCGATGCCATATCCCAGATATGGTCTTACAGGGGATCTCATATCTCGATGTCGATGCCATATCCCAAATATAGTCTTATATAAGATCGTATATAGATGTCTATGCCATGTCCTAGACATGGTCTTACATGAGATCTTTCTTTGGTGCTGAGGCCATGTCCTAGACATGGTGTTATACGGGACCTTCCTTATTTGGTGCCGATGCCATGTCCCTGACATGGTCTTATACGGGACCTCCTTTGTTTGGTACCGATGCCATGTCCCTGACATGGTCTTCTACGGGACCTCCTTTATTTGATGCTGAAGCCATGTCCTAGATATGATCTTATATGGGACCTTCCTTATTTGATGTCAATGCCATGTCCCAGATATGGTCTTATACGGGACCTTCCTTATCTCATGTTGTGACACAAGTATCCTTGTTATTCTGAATGTTCAACTGGGACTTCAATTTAACATGACCTCATTATAATTTCATCGAGGCATCATTAATCAACTTCATGGAAATAATATACATTTCTCATAATAATAAATAATTAAAAACATAATAACATTATGTAGCTTTAATTTCACACAAACTTACCTCGGTACTCAAAATACGTATAGTTGTTCGATTTAGTCAACAACCTTATTCTTGCCTCGGTTTCGATTTGGGCTTTGTGTTTCTTGATCTATAATAACAATTTCACTTGTTTAATACTCACTTTGATTAAATTAACTCATGAATCATACTTTGGCAAAACTATGATTTTGCCCCTAAACTTTTACATAATTACACTTTTGCCCATAAGTTCGTAAAATGATTTTTATTCAATTTCCTTGTATTTTAGGCCTAGATGAATCATTTTCTTAACTACAACAGCCCCTAATTTCCACTAATTCAGTCATGTATAACCATTTTCATGACTTTTACAATTTAGTCCTTTTTATGAATTTCTCATGAAAATCACTTAGAAAAAGATGTTTATCATGCATCAAACTTTCATATTCTTCCATAAATCATCAAAATACATGCATGTCATACATGGGTAAATTTTTTAACATAAACCCTAGTTCAAAATGTAGCTAGAAATAGCTAAATCGAGCAAAGAGGATCTCAAAAATATGAAGAACATTAAAAATGAGGCTAGGAGGTACTTTCAATCAAGCTTGAAAGTTAAAGAAACCTTAGCTATGGAGTCCTTGTAACTTTTGGTTATGGAGGATGGATATGGACATGATTTTTAGCTTATTTTCCCTTTTAATTATTTTATTAACCAAATGACAAAAATGCCCTTAAAGCCCCTTTCTTGAGATTCGTCCTTCCCATGTCTATTTTTTTCCATCTTGACATATATTGGTCTAATTTCTAAATAAGGACTTCTAATAATTTTTATAGTGCTATTTCATACTTAAATTTTCTAGAATATCATATTTTCCAATCTTTGCAATTTAGTCCTAATAGACAATTATTCACTAATTTATAAAATTTCTTCTTGAATTTTCAAACAATCATGCAAACATTCTTTAGGCCTCATAATAGTCATAAAACACATATTTCTACCTCAAATTTGTGGTCTCGCAACCACTATTTTGACTAGGCCCTAAATCGAGTTGTTACAGGTATTTTTACTATTCATTCTCATCCATACTTTGAATTAATTGGTATTGATTCCACACATTCATACATTATTAGCTCTATTTCTAGTAATTTGAGGATTCCTACTTAGTATACTTGTAGTAGGGTTTCAATAATTAGTCTAATTGGTCAATCAGTGCAAGTTAGTAAGATTTATAGGAGGTGTTCTTTAGAGATTCAAGAGGTCGTGTTCTTAGCCGATTTGATGGAGTTACTACTTGGGGAATTCGATCTAATTTTTGACATGGACTGGCTTGTGGTGCTTCAAGTGAATCTGGATTATGCTTCGAAGAGGGTAACTCCAAAAACTGCGCATAGTGAGGAAGTTGTTATGGTAGGTGAGATCATCTCTTTAACGTGATCTTTGCTATGGTAGCTAAGATATTGGTCCTAAAAGGATGTGAGACATATTTGGCCTATATGCATGACACAAGTGTTGTGGGTTCTTCTGTGGAGAGAACTCACATGATTAAAGACTTTGCAAATGTCTTTCTTAAGGAATTTCCAAGGTTACTACTGGATAGGGAAGTGGAATTCAGAATTGAGGTTCTACCTGGGATAGCACCGATGTCCATTGCTCCTTATCGTATGGTGCCAAAAGAGTTGAAGGAACTAAAAGTGTAGGTTCAGAAACTTCTTGATATGGGGTTCATTAGACATATTGTTTCTCCATGGGGAGCATCGATACTCTTTGTCATAAAGGATAGTTCTACGAGGATGTGTGTGGATTATTGGCAACTGAACGAGTTAATGGTAAAGAATAAATATCCACTACCAAAGAGCATCTATGTTCTCCAAGTTTGATTTGCAATCTGGGTACCATCAATTGAAGGTAAAATAATCTGATGTGTATAAGACCACCTTTAGGACTCGTTATGGTCATTACTAGTTCCTAGTTATACCTGTTGGTCTGACTAATGCTTTGGCTGCATTCATGGATCTCAAGAATAGGGTATTTCAACCATATTTGGATTAGTTCATCGTAGTGTTTATCGACAACATTTTAGTATACTCTAAGATCAAGGCTGAGCATAATGAGCATCTTGGAGTGGTTCTATAGATTCTTCGAGAGAAGAAGCTCTTTGCTAAGTTGAGCAAATTTGAATTCTAGTTGAGAAAAATTATGTTTCTAGGACATGTAGTTTCTGCCGAGAGTATCCGTGTGGACCCGAAAAAGATAGATGCTATTCTTGAGTGGAAACAAACTAAGAGTGTCTCAAAGATTCAAAATTTTCTTGGACTAACGGGGTATTATCGGAGATTCCTGGAAGGTTTTTTCCCTAATTGTAGCTCCTTTGAATACTTGTTGCATAAGAATGCGCATTTTGTATGGACTGCTGATCAGCAATCGAGCTCTGAAAAGCTTAAGTTAGTTTTGAATCAAGCACCCATTCTAATACAACCTGAATCTGTAAAAGAGTTTATTGTGTATAGTGATGCATCTCACTATGATTTGGGTTTTTTTTTATGCAAGAGGGCAAAGTGGTGGCTTACACTTCTAGATAGATCAAGTCGCATAAAGGTAACTATGCAACACATGACCTTGAGTTAACTATGGTTATCTTCATTGTAAAACTCTAGAGGCATCATCTGTATGGTGAGAGGTGTATTATCTACACTAATCACAAAATCCTTAAGTATCTCCTCACTTAGAAGGAGATGAATCTTAGGCAACATAGATAGATTGAGTTGCTTAAGGAAAACAACAACACTATAGAGTACCATCCTGGTAAGGCCAGTGTGGTGGTTGATGCTCATAGTTAAAGGTCGATGTTTGAGTTGAAGGTGATATTTGCTCTTCGTTAGTGGGTTGCCCTTAACACCCATTAAAAAGGATTCTATATGGGTTATCGTGGATCATTTAACCAAGTCTCCTTACTTTATTCCGGTTCAGACTGACTACTTATTGCAAAAGTTAGCTAAGTTGTACATTTCTAGGATAGCTAGAATTTATGGGGTTCCTGTATTTGTTATCTCAGATTGAGACCCCCATTTCACATATCAATTTTGGAAGAAACTGCTTGAGGCTTTGGGTACTTGGTTGGAATTTAGAATAGCATTCCTCCGTAAGCTGATAGACAGTCCAAGAGGGTAATTCAGATTCTGAAGGATATGCTTCGGGGTTACATGATAGAGTTTCTATTGGCTTGTTGGTTTGCCCCGTGGTGCAATAGTAAAATTATTCTGGTGATCGTCAACCAAGGATCCATGTACGAAAAACGAATCAAATTGAAACAAGGGTAAAAAATATAGCTTTTAAAAAACAAAAAAAGTGATGAATGATGTTGTTGATGGGATCCTTTTGAAAATTTAGATTCCAACCTGCAACAATAAGGTCTCGGCCTCTACATAATCCACCTAATCAAAGAACGAACAACAAAATTCTCTTCAACTTTTTTGGAGAGAGATTTCAAGAACGGCTTCTAGACCTCTTTAGTTTTTTTCTTAGTAACCCTAACACATTAAGTGATTCATTTCCTTTTATTTAATATGATATCATACAAAGAAAATAAAAACGGGATTATTCCCTTATTATTAGTGAAACAAATGAAAAGTTAGGGAAAATATTATATTCTTTCCAAAAGAATATCACTTTCCATGTCCTTTCATATTTTGACCAAATCATTATAATTTTCATATTAATAATTTATGTAAAATATATATAATTAATATTTTGTATGAATCAATTCATATATTAATTTTTCTATGTTCTCTATTTGTGTCCAACAAGTTTGTACATATAATGTGTTTTATATTTAACTATCAAATTAAATTAATTCTATAATTAATTTAGTTAATAAATTCAATAATTAATTTAATTCATGTGATAGCTAAATTACAATATCAAATGTATTTGGATTCAATTAGCTCCAACTATAGGGTGTAACCCTGTAGGCTCCTGTAATGTTAGTAGTAATACTAGAATGTTTCTAAAAGCAATGAGTGGCATCTAACAGTGCATCATTGCTACTCACTTACAAGAAGTCATGATTCGACACAAGTCATGTATTATATCCTTTTATCCTTAATATCTAGATTGGACAGAAGTCATGGAATAATCACACTTGTATAGTCCAATCTCATATTTCTTGATTTTTCTGAGTAGACTACAATAAATAAATAAATGTGATATCTCATATCAACTTATTCAAGCATTGCCATGCATTTCTAATCTAACTCCATCAAGAGTCCTAAGATATTGTTCTCATTATGTAGGAGGGATAAATCCTATCTTGATCAATCATATCTCACTACATGGATTGTGGTATATCCAACATCAGTCTTTATAGTACAGCCTACTATGGTATACATTTGACTGTATCAAAATATACGACTTACAATGTTGAGAAAATGATGATCTTAAGTTTGAAGATCATATACATAGTTATCACTATGAGTAATATTTGTGACTATTACATAATAATCCAAGAAACATACTCATTGCAAGTCAGTCCAGTATGTTGTTCTCTAACACATATACGTATATTGATTTTGACATCCCTATGTCAATGAAAACACTTTGTCATCAATCAACTACACATTAGTCTAAATGTATTATTGTTGTCTAAGCCCACAATAATACTTGTCTATGGACCTTTTAAAAATAATCATATTTTTCTTAGGACTTCATTACAATTCAATTTATTTATACATAGAAAAAGAAATTGAAATAATAATGGCAGTGCCTTATATTAATAAACAAGGTAAAACATGTATGTAATTACAATTATCTCATGATTGGTCTATGGGCATACTATAATAGTCTCCCACTAACACTACTACCAATCACTCATATACCTAGTACCAAGTGACTTAGTGTGACGATCATGCTTCTACTGTGTTAGAGACTCCGTTAGTGGATCAGTAATGTTATCATTTATTGGTACTTTGCATATTTCTATATCTCCTAGATAAACGATTTCTCGAATAAGATGGAAGCGCCTAAGTATGTGTTTGGACTGCTAGTGAGATCTGGGTTCTTTTGCTTTTGCAATGGCTTCGTTGTTGTCACAATGAAGTTCTATAGCATCTGATATGCTAGGCACAACCTCTAGTTCAGATATGAACTTCTTGATCCAAACAGACTAATTTGCAGCCTCACTAGCTGCAATGTATTCAGCCTCAATTGTAGAATCAGCTAGTGTATCTTGCTTTGAACTTTTCTAGCTCACAGTGCCACCATTAAGGCAAAACACAAAACTTAATTGTGATCATGAATCATCCTTTTCAGTTTGGAAGCTAGCATCAGTGTAACCTTTTACACTAAGCTCTTCCTTACCTCCATATATAAGGAATGTATCCTTAGTTCTTCTCAAGTACTTAAGGATATTTTTAACTGCGACCAAATGACTTTCACCGGGACCAACTTGGTACTGACTCATCATGCTTAAAGCATATGTTACATTTAGGCAAGTACATAACATGACATATATGATAGCTCCAATAGTCGAAGCATATGGAATCTTACTCATACGTGTTCTCTCTTTTGAAGTTGAAGGACACATTTCATTCGAGATTGAAATACCATGTCTCATAGGTAGAAATCTTCTCTTAGATTCTTTCATACTTAACCTTTTTATTACTTTATCTATGTATGTACTTTAGCTTAAACCTAGGAGTTTTCTTGATATATCTCTATAGATTTTGACTCCTACTTTGTATGTAGTCTCACTCAAGTCCTTCATAGAAAACAAATTCCTAACTTAACAAACTGTAGGGTAGGTATGTCATTTCCTAAGATAAGTATGTTATCTACATACAATACCAATAATACAATAGTGCTCTCACTAATTTTCTTGTAAACACAAGGCTCATATTTGTTTATGATAAAACCAAACTCTTTGATCGAATCATTAAATGAAGATTCCAACTTTGAGAAGCTCTCTTCAATCCATAAATGGATCTTTATAGCTTGTATATCTTTCTAGCATCTTTTGAATCGACAAAACCTTCAGGTTGTGTCATTTACACATCCTCTTCCAATTTCCCATTAAGGAAAGTTGTTTTGATGTCCATCTGCTAAATTCCATAATCATGGAATGCAACTATTATAAGTAAGATCCATATAAATTTAAACATAGCAACAAGAGAAAAGGTTTCGTCATAGCTTACACCATGAACTTGTTAGAAACCTTTAACGATTAATTGCCTTTTATATGTTTGTACATTACCTTTCATGGTGATTTTCTATTTGAAAACCACTTGCACCCTATGGGTTTAACCCCTTCAGGTGGGTCAACCAAGATCCATACTTGGTTTTCTAACATGGAATCCATCTCATACCTCAAGGCCTCAAGTCATTTATTAGAATCTAGGCTCGCCACTGCTTCTTGATAAGTCCTAGGCTCATCTTGATCCATAAGTAGAATATCACCATGTGTTGTAATGAGAAATACATATCTATCAGGTAGATGGCGTTCTCCTAAAGATCTATGCAATAGTTGTGTTTCCAAAATAGTTGATTCTTCTGCAACAACTTTTGGAACCTATTGTTGTTCAATCTCTAGTTTAATGATCTGTTGTTGTTCTCAAATTTCTTTGAGTTCTATTCTTCTACCACTTCCTTTTCTAAAGACAAACTCTCTTTCAAGGAAGATTCCTATCTGAGCAACAAACACTTTGTCCTCGGTAGGATTGAAGAAATAATATCCTTTAGTTTTCTTAGGATATCCCACAAAGATGCACTTTTAAAATTTAAGTTTGAACTTAGTAGACGTCTGACGTTTAACACAAGCTTCACTGCCCCAAATCTTCATGAAAGACATACTAGGATGCTTCCTAGTCCGCATCTTATATGGTGTCCCTAAAAGGAAGTAGGAAGATCAACATGATCCATCATTGATCAAACCATGTCTAATAATGTTCGATTTCTTCTTTCAAAAACTCCATTCCATTATGGAGTACCAAAAGGTTGAAGCTGTGAGACAATCTCACATTCCTTCAAAAATTCATCAAACTCTAAGCTTAAGTATTCTCCTCCTCGATCTGATCGAAGTGCCGTAATACTTTTACCTAGTTGGTTTTGTACTTCATTTTTAAATTCCTTGAACTTTTTACATGCTTTAGATTTATGATGCATAAGATAAATATATCCATATCTACCGAAGTTATCAGTGAAAATAATGCAGTATTGAAAACCTCCTTTGGCTTGTGTGTTCATTGGTCCACATACATCACTATGTATCAAGCTTAATAAATCACTAGCTCACTCACTTTTACTATTAAAAGGAGTTTTGGTCATTTTACGCAACAAGCAAGACTAACATATATCCAATTGTTAAAAAACAAAAGAGTCCAAAATTCCATCTTTATGGAGCTTTAATATGCGTTTCTCACTTATATGGCCCAATTGACAATGCCAAAGAAAAGTTTGATTAGAGTCATTTATTTTTGATTTTTTAGTATTTATGTTATAAATGGGTTTATCTTGATCTAAAATGTAGAGGCCATTTACTAATTGTGCTTAACCATAGAAAACATTATCGAGATAAAATGAACAACAATTATTCTTAATAATTATCTCAAAACAATTTTATCTAAACAAGAAATTGAAATAATGTTTCTAGTCAAACTTGGCACAAAATAACAATCCTCTAAAATTAAATCAAGTCCACTAGGCAATGATAAAATATGTGTTCTTACAGCTAATGTAGCAACTCTTGCTCCATTTCCAACTCACAGGTCAACATCTCCTTTAACCAAATTCCTACTCCTTTGTAATCCATATACAGAGGTCCTAATATGAGAACCACATCTGATATCTAATACCCATGAAGTAGATGTTGATAAATTAATATCAATAACATAAATACTTAAAGCGGACACTCCATTTTTTTTTTTTTTGCATTCTTGACCTCTTCAAGATAGGTAGGGCAGTTCCTCTTCCAATGCCCGATCTTACCACAATGGAAACATTTTCTATAACATTCTGTTTTTAGTCAAATCAGAATAGTAGTTTTGGGACCACAAATCTGATGTTGAAATAATTATTTTATTATTATTTTATTGTCTACATCATGATAGTATGATTGTGTGAAAATTTCGTTAAGAAATTTTATCATTTGAATGCTCAATTTGATAAAAAGGCCTAAATTACGTAATGTGCAAAAGTGGTGTTCTAATAAATAAAGGTGTCTAATAGCTATGGAACCTTAAAGTGGAGGTCCTTATGTGGTAAATAGCCCATTAAATTGTTAATGGATGATAATGGCTTCATAATTTTGAAATTTGTGATAATTTTTAAGGTTAATTTTGGTATTTAGTAATTAAAGTTAAATTAAATAAAAAATCAATTTTCTTTCCCATTCATCTTCTTCAACCGAATTCTAAGGCTTGATAAGCCATTTTTAAGCTTTCAAAATTTGGCAACTTCACTTTGCTAATTTGGTATGTATTTTGTCCCATTTTTAATAATTTTTATGTTTTTAGAGTCAGTGTAACTTAATTTAGCTAGCCCAGGGAATAATTTAAAATTTTTTTAAAGGTTTAGAGTTTTACCATTGATGAATATGTGTGTATTTTGATGTTTGATGATAGAAAATCAATGGTTGTTGTTAGATAAACAACATGTGTTAAGTGATTTTTGATAAAATTGCAAATTAGGGATTTATTTGTGAAAAATGAAAATTATGTGGTAAATGTGTGAAATAATGAAAATTTTGGGCTGCTATGTGTATATATATAATTCGGCTAGCATGGGTATGGGTTAAATTTCATGAATTTGCATTTTTATGAGCTATGGACTAAATTGTAAAGAAGTTTAAATATTAGGGGTAAAAGTATAAAATTGTCATAATATGCATTTTGGGCTAAAATGAATAAGAAATTAGTTAAATTTGATTATATATAGATCAAGAAAAGTGAAATTCGGATCTAGATTGAGGGAAAAGTAAAGTATTGGACTAGTCGATACATTTAGTCATTTTTGTGAATTGAGGTAAGTTCGTATGTTAATAAGCATGAATTTAATTGTGTTTTAAATGCTTTATTATTGAATTAATTATGAATATGATCTTACGAAAATGTTTGATGAAGATTCGGCAACGTTAAATTCCGGTTGACCCTTAAGAATAAATAGGATACAAATGACATGTCATTAGGGGTTATTTTGTTTGGGTGTTGGTCCGTACATTCTACCGGTGGCTAAGTTATTCAACATGTGTTGCGGATCCTCGTCAACTTGTGTGAGCAGCACCGTGTAGTTACGTCTTGACCATCAGCTTGTGTGAGCAGACCCGTTAATAGCTCGAGTGTGAGCATTATATGAGATATGAGATTGAGATAGTTTTGGCTATGTATAGGCACTTAGGGTGTGAGATTCTTGAGTATCTGATATTATTCTAGATGGTTCAACGGGTATTCAAAGATATGAAATGGTGAGAGATAGTTACGTATCAGTACAAGTATGTACAGAAATTCATATGATTATTGAATCCATGAATTTGTGAGTTCATGATCATTCTGTGAATGAATATATATATTAACCTTATGATTAAATGGTTTTGTAGTATATTATGTTATATTACTTGAATGGTGACTGAATGGTGAGTTTTGCTTATTAACCAGTCGAGCTTACTAAGCTTTATAGCTTACTCTGTTTACTTTCCGTGTTTTTTAGTGAATATCAAAGCTTGCTCGAATTTGGGAGTCTTCGGAGATCTCATCACACTATCAAGCTATCATTTTGGTGCTTTTGAATTTATGTATTTGGTTATATGGCATGTATAGGAGTTTTGGTTAATATGGCATATATATTGGTAATGGATTTAGCCAATTGATTTGGCTTGTAAATGTTGTAAGTTTTGGTTATGTGTATAGCCATGTGATTTGGCTCATTTTGGTATACTTGGTTTTGTATATATGTGTGTGTGTGTGTGTGTGTGTGTGTGTGTGTGTGTGTGTGTGTGTGTGTGTGTGTGTGCAATTGGTCTTTTGTTAGGTGGTTGGTAATTTCCATGTGAATGCTTGTTTGTGTATTGGTATTTTGAGTATCAAATGGTTGAAATTTGAGATTGGTATGCTTGTGGGTTTAGGTAAAATAATGCATAATTGAAAATGACCATATAGGTGATTTGTGAATGTGAAATTGGAATGAAATTAAATGGCTAATTGTATTTTTGTATGTCTTGAGGTTGATGGTATAGATATAGCATGAATTGAACTTGGTTTAGATGAGTTTAAATGCCATTTGAAGATGTGGTCATGTAACAGTCTATTTTTCAGTGGTGTCAGAAATAGTGGTTTCAGGGCCACCAAATCCAACAAATACGTTTGTAAATATTATATTTAATATTTACGAGTTAATTGTGATTTTAAAAAGGTTTTTGATATGGTAAGATTAATTAAGTTCAAGTGGTAAGATCTTAAATTCAAGTGGTTTTAAAAAATGAGGTAGCAGGACCTCGTTTCTATAAACCGAACCGTAAATATTTTTATAAATATTTACGAAGTGTTATTAAGGTTATTAAGAAATTTTAACATTTCGATAGTTAATTAATTAAAAAGGACTAAATTGTAAAAGTTAAAAAAGTCAATCGGTACTAGTTAAAGGTGTTAAATTGATTAAAGAATTATAATTGTATGGCCTTAATGGATAAATAAACCATCCTTAAAATAGTGAGACGGTGGATGCTTTAATTTATTTTAATTCTAAAGTTTTATATGTTATTATATTATGAAAATAATGAAAAAAAGGCTAATAAGTAATAAATTAATAAAAAGAAAAGCAAAACCCTATTTTGCTTATGTCTTTCTTCTTCAACCGTGAGAACTCCAGTTTTGGAGCAAGGAGCATTCTACCAACCTTAAAATGTTGCATGTAGGTGATATTCTTAACCATTTCTAATAATTTTTATGTTTTTAATATCTTGCAACTAGGTCCAACTAGCCCGTACCTTCGATTTTGAAACTGTTAAAGATTTTTAATGTTGCCATTGATGAATCTTGTGATTTTTTATGTTAGATGATGAATTTGTATTGTTGATTTATATTTATAAGTATTTTGCTAAGTGATTTTGATGAATTTTTTGGTTAGGGACTAAATTGTTAAATTAATAAACGTACAAGGATTTAATGTGAAATTGTTGCATGAATGGGCTGTTTTGGATACCATGAACATTCGTATAAGCTCAATTTTGGGTAAAAATGGTTAATTTGCATGTTTTGGGTTCATGGACTAAATTGAATAAAAGTAAAACTTTAGGGGCAATTTTGTAAAAATGTCAAAAATGACCAAACTGCATGAAATGAATTATTTTAGTTTCTAAATTAATATATTGAATGAAAATTTTAATTTAGATCACGATCGGGCAAAAAATCGAGGAAAATAGAAATTATAAAAATGCCCCTGAACTTTGGTAGTTCTACAATTTAGCCGGGTGAGTTCGTATGAACTATACTATGTAATTTGTTCATTAAATTGAATGTTATTGGAACACCTCAAACCCGGCCTAGACATTATAGCCGGATCTAGCATGTCACATCCAAAGGTAGTTGAAAAGCTAAGCGTTCGTTGAAAATATTGCATCTTCTTTTTGAAAACTCCGAGTTTCGTTGTTTATTTGTAAAAACCCAACTTACTTAATGTCCATTTTTATAAAGTTGTTATTATTTTGAAGAATTGTTTTTGCTGTGAAAGTCGAACTTGAATAGTTGCGAAAATGTGATATTTTGAAACACGGTTATTAACATTTTAGAAGAGACCCAGTATTAAACGTTTAGCAATTTGAAATAGCAAAAATGATAGTTAAAAAGTAAAATAAAAAAATCCAAAAGCCTTATTACAAATTATTAAACCAAAAAATAATTAATCATAAAATAAAGTAAAGACAAGATTTACTATGTTTCGCAAGAAATAATTCCGATGTATGGCCACCACCGAGACCTCCACAGCGCCAAATCCTCTAACGCTGGGGATTACCTGCAAGATTAAGGGAAAGGGGGTGAGTTCGACAACTCAGTGTGTAATCACCTAAACGGTCACTCACTGGCCCGAGCCCAATAATCATGATAATGCAGATAATGTAATGCAGCCTAGCCCAATCCAACCAATCACACCCCCGTACCAACCAATCGTCACCTGTGGGGATCAAGTCAACCCACCCCGCCAATCACACCAATATTGCAGACCAGCTACTAATCACGTATATGTGGCTGGGCCACCTAAATAATAAATTATATATATGTGGCATAGCCACTAAAATAATATGTGGCAAAGCCACTAAGCTACACTTCCTCCGATCATCAAACCCAACCCATGCAACATGGTATAAATGTAATATAGAAAACATATAAAAATGTAACCATAATCATATAGACAATACTCAACCCTAATGGAGGGTATAACAGACATTTTCACGCCTTTCGGGGTATTTTGGTAATTTCTCAATCCAAAGGTATTTCAGTAATTTACCCTCCAAGGGTATTTTAATAATTTCAGAACCTAGGGGTATTTTAGTAATTTCGTAACCCAGGGGTATTTCAGTAATTTACCCTCTAAGGGTATTTCGGTAATTTTGCAACCCAAAGGTATTTCGATAATTTCACAACCCAAGGGTATTTTAGTAATTTCGACATTTAAAGGCCTTTCTGAAGGCCTACTGTCACCTCGAGCGACTCGAGACCCCTTTTTGGGGCTCTACGGTACTATTGGGTCAAAAATCCATTTCAGGCCTAAGCAGGCCCACACGCTCATGTGGCCCATTTGACACATTTTCAGTCTTGGATTCGTAAACTTCGCAGTCGCATCAACCGTTCAGTATTTCTCCATTAATTTTGCCCCTGTGGACTCGTAAGCCCATTGGGCCCATTTAGCACGTTTCAGTTCGATTAGGCCCGTTACAGCCTTAATTTTGTGAAAGTGCTCGCATCACTCTCAACGATCCAGCTTCATCATTCGTGTCTCGGTTTACCACCATGGGCATTCGCATGCTCGAGTAGTCACAGTTACCGTCTTTTCGGCTTTTGGCCAATTCACAAAACATCACATGCATTCATCAAGATGGGTGTACGATTACACACCTGATCACGTAGAGCACTATACAATCACGAACATCATCACCTATACCAAAAATAACGCATAGTTAACTCTATTGACAAAAGAGCTGGAAGATCTCTAATCTAAACATCTAACTATGAGATTACTAACACTTGCCCTCACTAGATCGAGCAACTGCGATTTGACTAGTGGAACCAAATGTTGACGCCGATCCCATCTAGGCGGAAAGTCCCGAACCGCTGACACCTTACATTGCTTAAACTTGAGAGCAGGCGCTAAGATTCCATTTCCATTAAGCACTCTTCTTGATCCCCCCTCAGGCTGGCTATCACTTGCACCCATGAAGAACTCTCGATTAGTGAGTCGTGCTAACCATTGCTTCCAACATAAGAGGTGGACTACTCCTTGCTGTGAATGATATTTGATTTACAGCCCTAGATCACGAACACGAGTCCCTAAAGATGAGCACAGATTAGCAATGTTGCATCAATACAACATAGAAATGGCCTTTTGGCCACAAGGAACCACAAAAATTAATGGAGCCACAACCATCCCCCATTCGACCACAGTTACACTTACCTACAAACGCATGGCAACGATTGAAAAATGGCTAACCACAAGATTCGACTCTCAGTACAGAGAACAAAAAGATCTCGAGATGGAAGAGAGTGAGTGAATTCGGCCTAGACCATATAAAGTTAAAAGTTGAGTGTTTCGGTTCTTAAAGAGAGAAAATAGGAAAAGACTAAAATAGAAAAGAAACCATTACCTTGCAACTAGCGAAGAACCGAATAAGGAGGAAGATTCGACAGACAGAAGAGAACCAACTTTCCTGCTTCTAGATGTTTGGCTAAGGGAAAACAAAATGGAAGTAGATGTGATTTTTTGGATTTTTGAAAAGAGAAGAAATAGATGCCACAAGAGGATAGATGAGTAAGAGAATTTCAGCTAAAGCAACTTAGACAGCAAACAAAAGAAATGAAAAAGAACACGAGAGGTAAGACAAAATGTGAACAAGAAAAAGAGTGCATCAAATGCTTCCCAAAAGAGTTACCAAAAAAATGAACAAAAAGAGAAAATGAACACCCAAGGGGAATTTTAGGTTCCACTCATACACTAGGCTGTCGAATTTGCTACACAACACCCCTCTCTAGCCGAAATTCTCACCCCCACACACTCCCACATTCGACCACTACTACCACTCTCCTCTATCCCTCGATTTTCTTCCCTTTTTGCTCCTCAACTTGCTCTCCACCTCTCATTCAAACCGTTTAACTCAATCTCCAACCTCCGCGCTAGAGTTTGAACCCAACTCTGCTTCCTCCTATTCCAATGCACAAAATAAAAGCTATCCATTGCAGTTCGTGAGATTCGAACTCTCCCCCTCTATGCTTCCCTTGTGACGCCACCACCACCTTGCCAACTGCCCAACTTGTGTCTTAAAACATGCACAACTAAAGATAAGTCTATGGCCAAAGTCTAAAACCATTTAAAAAGGTAATCTAAAAGAAATGCAAGCGCCAAGACTTGAACCTTGGACCCCTTGCTTCCTTGTGTGGCGTTACTTCCTTGTCTCCCATGTGGCGCCATTTTCCACTAGACCACAAATCCTTTTGTGTCATTTTCTTCCACATTTTATTCTTAAATCCTACTTACTAACTCCTAGGGTTTTATTCACCTAAAACAAAAAATTTTCTAGGTTTGATCTCGGGACTTCATAGAAGCCCCCCAAACCATCAAAAATCTCTCACCTAATAGGTCTAACTTGCAATAGTGCCGTTCTCTTATTCTTAAAAATTTTAAACGCTCCTACGCTCAAGGCCCAATGGGCCCAGTTTACTAGGCCCAAATTTTGGGCATTACAAATCTACCCTCTTAAAGAAATTTCGTCCTCAAAATTTCCAACTATATAATAGCTGCACAACACAGGTTACCCCACTACGCTTCCGCTGCGCAAATTATCCCAATAACACTACAACACTTTTAACTTAAGCTTGAAACCTCTTACACACAATCGACCATCTAACCACAGAAACAAATAGATATTTATCACACATGCATACAATTTCTATATTCAAACATCACATCAGATCCAAACAAAACGCACACAAAATAAATACTAAACATACATTCATTTCAGCATATAATAAAGTTTAAGAAACTTACGAATTTGGTGTTGGAGACTCAGTGTGCCATACTTCCAGTAACACTATAACTTTTTCTAAACCATTTTTAAATAAATTTGAAAATATTCTCAAACCCATTCCACAGTCGAGTTTTGTAACCAGGCTCTGATACCATTAAATGTAAGACCCTAAACCCGACCTAGACATTATGGCAGGATCTAGCATGTCACATCTAAAGGTAGTTGAAAAGCTAAGCATTTGTTGAAAATGTTGTATCTTCTTTTTGAAAACTCCGAGTCTCGTTGTTTATTTGTAAAAACCCAACTTACGTAATGTCCATTTTTATAAAGTTGTTATTATTTTGAAAAACTATTTTTCTATGAAAGTCAAACTTGAATAGTTGCGAAAACATGATATTTTGAAAAACGGTTATTAACATTTTAGAAGAACCCAATATTAAACACTTAGCAATTTGAAATAGTAAAAATGAAAGTTAAAAAGTAAAACAAAATCCAAAGGCCTTATTACAAATTATTAAACCCAAAATAATTAATCTTAAAATAAAGTAAAGACTAGATTTACTATGTTTCGCGAGAAATAATTTCGATGTACGGCCACCACCGAGTCCTCCATAGCTCTAAATCCTCTAACACTGGGATTACCTACAAGATTAAGGGAAAGGGGGTGAGTTATGAGAACTTAGTGTGTAATCCCCTAAACGGTCACTCACTAGGCCTGAGCCCATGCGACATCAATCTGGGCCTAAGCCCAATAATCATGATAATGCAGATAATGTAATGCAGCCCAATCCAATCCAACCAATCACACCCCCGTACCAACCAATCGTCACCTGTGGGGATCAAGTCAACCCACCCCGCCAATCACACCAATATTGCAGACCAGCTGCTAATCACGTATTTGTGGCTAGGCCACCGAAATAAAAACTTATATATATATATATATATGGCACAGCTACTAAAAGAATATGTGGCAGAGCCATCACGCTACACTTCCTCCGATCATCAAACCCAACCCATGGAACATGGTATAAATACAAATAGCAAACATATAAAAATGTAACTAGAATCATATACACAATACTAAACCCTAATTGAGGGCATAGCGGACATTTTCAACCCTTTAGGGGTATTTTGGTAATTTTGCAATCTAAGGGTATTTTGGTAATTTACACTCCAAGGGTATTTTGGTAATTTTGCAACCCAGGGGTATTTTGATAATTTCGTAACCTAAGGGTATTTCAGTAATTTACCCTCCAAGGGTATTTCGGTAATTTTGCAACCTAGGGGCATTTTGGTAATTTTGACATTTAACGGCCTTTCCGAAGGCCTGCTGTCGCCTCGAGCGACTTGGGACCTGTTTTTGGGGCTCTATGGTACTATTTGGTTAAAAATCCATTTCAGGCCTAAACGGGCCCACACACTCGTGTGGCCCATTTGATACATTTTGGTTTCAGGTTCGTAAACTTCGTAGTCGCATCTACCGTTCAATATTTCTCCGTCGATTTTGCCCCTATGGGCCCGTAAGCCCATTGGGCCTATTCAGCCTGTTTCAGTTCGATCGGGCCCGTTATAGCCTTAGTTTTGTGAGAGTACTCGCGTCACTCTCAATGATCCATCGTCACCATTCGTGTCTCGATTTACCACCACGAGCTTTCGCATGCTCGAGTCGTCACAGTTGCTGGCTTTTCAGCTTTTCGACTTTGGGCCGATTCACAAAACATCACATGCATTCATCAAGATGGGTGTGCGATTACACATCTGATCACGTATAGCACTATACAATCACGAACATCGTCACCTATACCAAACATAACGCATAGTTAACTCTATTGACAAAAGAGCTAGAAGATCTCTAATCTAAACACCTAACTATGAGATTACTAACACTTGCCTTCACTAGATCTAGCAACTACGATTTGACTAGTGGAACCAGATGCTAATGCCGGTCCGTATCTAGGCGAAAAATCCCGAACCGCTAACACCTTACATCGCTTAAACTTGAGAGCAGGGGCCACGAGTCTATTTCCATTAAGCACTCTTCCTAATCCCCCCACAGGTTGGCTATCACTTGTATCTATAAAGAACTCTCGATTAGTGAGTTCTGCTAACCACCGCTTCTAACACCAGAGGTCAACTACTCCTTGCTGTGTAAGAGTATTTGATTTACAACTCTATATCACGAACACGAGTCCCTAAAGATGAGCAAAGATTAGCAATGTTGCATCAATACAACATAGAAACGGCCTTTCGGCCACAAGGAACCACAAAAATTAATAGAGCCACCAACCATCCCCCATTCGGCCATAGTTATACTTACCCAAAAATGCACATCAATGATTGACAAATGGCTAACCACAAGATTCAACTCTCAGCACAGAGAACAAAAAGATCTCGAGATGGAAGAGGGTGAGTGAATTTGGCCTAGACCATATAGAGTTAAAAGTTGAGTGTTTCGGTTCTTGAAGAGAGAAAAGAGGAAAAGACTAAAATAGAAAAGAAACCATTACCTTGCAACCAGCCAAGAACCGTATAAGGAGGAAGATTCGAACAGAAGAGAACCAGCTTTCCTACTTCTAGAGGTTCAGCTAATGAAAAACAAAATGGAAGTAGAGGTGATTTTTTGGCTTTTTGAAAAGGGAGGAAATAGATGCCACAAGAGGATAGATGAGTAAGAGAAGTTTCGGCTAAAGCAATTTAGACACCAAACAAAAGAAATGAAAAAGAACACAAGAGGTAAGATAAAATGTGAACAAGAGAAAGAGTGCACTAAATGCTTCCCAAAGAGTTTTCAAAAAAAAGAACAAAAAGAGAAAATGCACACCCAAGGGGAATTTTCGGTTCCACTCATACACTAGGCTACCGAATTTGCTACACAATACCCCTCTCTAGCTAAAATTCTCACCCCCACACACTCTGACATTCGGCCACTACTACTCTCCTCTATCCCTCAATTTTCTCCCCTTTTTGCTCATCAACTTGCTCTCCAACTCTCATTCAAACTGTTTGACTCAGTCTCTAACCTCCACGGCAGAGTTTGAACCCAACTCTGCTTCCTCCTCTTCCAATGCACAAAATAAAAGCTATCTATTGCAGTTGGTGAGATTCGAACTCTCCCCCTCCATGCTTCCCTTGTGACGCCACCACCACCTTGCCACATGCCTAACTTGTGTCTTATAACATGCTCAACTAAAGACAAGTCTATGGCCAAAGTCTAAAACCATTTATAAAGGTAATCTAAAAGAAATGCAAGCACCAAGACTTGAACCTTGGACCCCTTTCTTCCTTGTGTAGCATCACTTCCATGTCTCCCATGTGGCGCCATTTGCCACTAGACCACAACTCCTTTTGTTTCATTTTCTACCACATTTTATTCTTAAAGCCTACTTACTAACTCCTAGGGTGTTCTTCACCTAAAACCAAAATTTTCCTAAAGCCCAGGTTTGATCGCAGGACTTCATAGATGCCCCCTATCCTTCCAAAATCACTCACCTAATAGGTCCAACTCGCAATAGTGCCGTTCTCTTATTCTCAAAAATTTTAAATGCTCCTACGCCCAAGGCCTAATGGTCCCAATTCTACTAGGCCCAAATTTAGGGCGTTATAGTTATTATATAAAAATTATTGAAAGTGAATCGATATATATATATATATATATATGTATATGTTATTATAAATTTGGCTTATAATGAAACAAGAGAAATTCAATGACACACGACGACTATCGAGTCCCATTTGAACCTTAGGAATATTTAGGATACAAATGACATGTCATTAGGGCTTATTGTGTTTGGGTGTTGGTCCCTACGTTCTATCGGTGGCTGAGTTATTCGGCATGTGTTGTGGATCCTCGTCAACTTGTGTGAGCAGAACAGTGTAGTTACGTCTTGACCATCAACTTGTGTGAGTAGACCCAATGATAGCTCGAGAGTGAGCATCTATATAAGATATGAGATAGAGATGGTTTTAACCATGTGTTGGCACATAATGTGCGAGATTTCCCTCGTATCTGATATTATTCTAAGTGGTTCAACAGGAAATGTGTTGGTACGAGACGATATTAGTTCGATACGAACTAATACAGGTATATACATAAAATACATGGAAATGATGGTTCATGGCATATTGATATATTGAAGTGGATGATATATGTATATAATGAAACAGTAAGATAAAGATATGTATCATGACATGTACATATATGAATATCTTTGATATGTTGATTCTTGGTAATTATGTAAGTTGAGACGAGTAATGAACTCAAGTGTGACATGTTGAGAAAATAAGGTTATCAATGTTGAATTAATATGAAATATGTTCAAGTACGCTAACATGTGTTGTTGTTTGATGCTTAGGAAAGTGCCATGCTATTGGTTGAATGGTATTATGTTTACTTATAAGTCGTATTGAATTGGTAAGTGCTCAAATGAAAATATACTTGTACTCATGAAAAAGTGGTAAGGTTTAAATTATGCAACTTCTTATGAAATGGTTTATCATCTAACACCCCTTACCCGTGTTCGACACCGGAACAGGGTACGAGGCATTACCAAAACAAAACACATACAGTTGTAATAAATTGAGACATAAAAATATTTAAAACTTTTCAATTTTCATGACACACCCATTCAATCTAGTCATGCATTTCATAAATTGCATCATCATAAACATATAACTTGATCAACAATAGCCAACATCAATGGCCTTGTACAAAATGAACTATCAAATAACTTATGCCAACATTTTAGGCCAAATCAATTATGACACATAACAAAATAACCAAGTCTTCTATACATGCCATAATTCAAAATATTGATTTCAAAAATACCAAAAGAGTGTTGATAGTGTGGATGGATCTCCAACGATCTCCGAATCCCAAGCTAGCTTGGTGACACTATAAAAAAAGGGGAAAGAGTAGGGAGTAAGCATATAGCTTAATAAGTAAGTATGTAAATAATAAAAAATTTATTAACATGCCTTTAACAATCCTCATAATATGTTCTCAAGATAATGCAATCATAATTACACATAGTTCCACCATTTACTCATGTTCATCTTAAGTTGTCTACTTGAGTCACAGTCACTAAATTATTTATATATTGAGATACAAAACTCCAAATTAAAATCCATTAATTTTCCCTGGAACTAGACTCCAATATATTCTTACCATAAAATTTTTAGAATTTTTTGTTCAGAAAATAAGTACATTTTATTCTTTAAAGTATCCCTTATTCTGCTGTCTGACAGTTTTGACCCTCCTTCACTAAAAATGAATTATCTCCTCGTATGGGATTCGGATGATGTTATAGTTTGTTTCTTTTCAAAATATACTCATTAAGGATTTTAATAATATAAATTATAACCCATAATTATTTTTATAAAAGTTTTAGAGATTTTCCAAATTCGGAACAGGGGATTCCGACATCATTCTGACCCTGTCTCACAAATATTCAAATATCACAGAATATGAAATTCTTTTGTTTAAAACGTTTCTTTTATGTGAAAATAGACTCATTCAGATTTAATATCATTTCTTATTCAATCTATAATACAATTTCCATCATTTTTGGTGATTTTTCAAAGTCACACAACTGCTGCTGTCCAAAACTATTTTGTTGCTAAATTTGCTCTTTCATAATTTCACTTACTCCATTTCATCTTACTGAAGGTTCGATAAAATATCGAGCACATTGTTCATAAATTTTCACACTTTTACCTGTACTTATTCATCACATAATAATATTCAATTACACTTAGTTGTTACATGATCACATGTATTTTCACTTAGTCAATTTCCTATTGAACTCATCAGAAAAGTAACAGATACACGGTGGCCCGCACATAGTACCACCCTTGTAGCCGAAGCTATCTGATGCACATAGTATCCTGCACTTAGTTCAACACATGTGACCAAAACCATCACTTACGCATAGTGGCCTGCACTTAGTACCACACATGTGATCGAAGCTATCGGGTACGCATAGTAGCCTACACTTAGTACTACACATGCGACCTATCCGTCTGGTACACATAGTAGCCTGCACTTAGTACTACACACGTGACCTAAAACCATCACGTAGCTCTCTTGTACACATAGTGGCCTACACTTAGTACCACACATGTGACCTAGCTACCTCATTCGTATCTTTTCTATTCCGAAGGTTCAACCGGGAATTCTCACTTTTCAACATTTTACCAATTCATCCATAATCAATCACAATTCATAATTTACATCAAATAATTACTCCATATTAAACCATATCTCATATGATATAACAAAATATTAAAACATAAATAAAAAAGATGTATTATTTACATACAAACTTACCTCGAAAGCAAAATCGGTGAAAAGGACTTATTCGTCTTATTCTTTATTTTTCCCCCGTTCTAAGTCCGAATCTCGTTTTCCTTTATCTATAACAACTCATTTAACTCATTCATTCATCCTTCTACTCAAATTAGCATAAATTCAATTTTTTGGAAAAATTACATTTTTGCCCCTAAACTGTCATATTTACACTTTTTTCCCTTAGGCTTGTAAAATGATTTTTATTCAATTTCCTTGTATTTTAAGCCTAGATGAACCATTTTCATAACTATAGCAGTCCAAAATTTCCATTTATTCACACACACACATTTTACAACTTTTTACAAACTAGTCCTTTTTAACAATTTCACCGAAAATCACTTAGTAAAATCATTTCTCACACATCAAACATTTATAATATGCCATTAAAAATAAAAATACACAAATTTATAGCATGGTTCAAACCCTAGGCCTTCATCATATCTCAAATTAATGGTAGAACTAGATAGATCATGTTACGAGGATTTCCAAAACGTAAAAATCATTAAAAACGGGGCTAGAACGGACTTACAATCGAGCTTGGAAGCTTGAAAAACCCAAGCCATGGTTTATCCACGCAAGTTTCAGCCAAGGGGTTGAAGATGGACAAAAATTGGCTTTTAATTTTGTTTTTAATTCATTTTAATAACTAAATGACCAAAATGTCCTTAATGAAAAACTTTGGAAACATGCCTAACCATGTCCATTTTTGTCCACCAACTTAACCGATGGTATAATTACCATATAAGGACCTCTAATTTAAAATTTCATAACAATTGGACACCTCTAGCATGTAGAACTCAACTTTTTCACTTTTTACAATTTAGTCCTTTAGACTAAATCGAGTGCCCAAACGTTAAACGAAATTTTCACAAAAAAATTCCATAAAACCGTAGACCATAAAAATATAATAAAAATAAATTTTACTATGTCGGATTTGTGGTCCCAAAATCACTGTTCTGACTAGACCCAAAATCGGGTTGTTAAAACTCTCCCCCCTTTAGGGATTTTCGTCCTCGAAAATCTTACCAGAAAAGAGATCAAGTATCATTATCATAGTTTTCTCTACCACATCGAAGAATCTTATTCAAGGTCAATACTTCCAGAAACACTCTGTCGTTGGATCTAATATCCAAAATCTTAAACTTTCAAATCTGTATATTACTTATGTCAGTCTGAAGTCACTTTCAACTTTCATGAATCACTTTCACTAATTTCCCAGAATCACAAATCAATTTAAATTTGTATATCTCTTTCCAATAACTTTTTAACTTTAGCACACAGTGCCAGAACATATCCTCAAATATTTAAATTACTCTCTCAAGAACACATATACTCAGTTGATCTATCAAATAAGGACTCGGCACATACTGGAACAATCATGCGGATTTTGTCAAACAATCAATCACAATTCAAATAATATCTTTCTTTTCAGAAATAAAAGAAATCCCATTACGAAATTTTTAGTAACTCTATCTCATTATCACTCTCGTACAATCACTGACTGTATTAGTCCTAGATACACTTGATTTTCGACTTTTATCTGTTAACATATAGTCATCTGAATACAGATAAAAAAATATCATGTAACATACGCAATCACTAGCACATCTACTTTATATAACTGCACATTTTATTACTCTTGGATGAACAGACGTGTTACTACTGAGCCTTGTACAAAAACTTCTACATAAGTTCTAGATTCATCAATACGCAAATTCTATCTTGAAATAACAATAATAATAGGAATCATCTCTGACCTAAAATTCAACATCAGAAGTAAACTCACTTTGAACTCATTTAGATTACCATTCACTATCACATTTCTAAGCTTCTTAGTTTCACAGAGAAAACCTCACTTTAGTATTTAATATAGCTAGAATTAGACCATCATCAAATAAGATCAATCAAGTAACCAGTACTCACAAAAATAAATAAAGATTTTCCATCCACACATCTATATCTATAATTGCTTTCTCAGAGATTGATCGATAATTTCCCGAAATCTTTCAATATCTAAATCCATTGACAATGTCTTAAACTTTAGATTTTTTTCTATAACATTATCTACTTTAAACCATTAGGATCAGGAAGCATATGAAATTTTCCCTCAAACATATGATATCATCGAACTCACAACACATACATAAAAGTGATCGTCTTTAAATCACTAGTTGAACAATTCTTTTTAATGTGATTTTAATCGTCTGAACGTACAAACCATCATTTTACATTTTTGTATTAAAACATATTCCAATCTGTTCAATAGTACATCACTGAAAAGTCGCCAATTCTTTTCTCAATTTATACTGAACTCAGAACTAGAGATTCAATTAATAATGCTTTCAACTATTTTCAACTTTGCTAACATGAAACAGACCGTTCAAATTTTCACAACTGTGATAACGTTATCAATTGGAATTGCTTTAACTCGTAATAACATCATTTGATTAAATTAATCCCATAAGTATATCTCTATATCATACTTTCTAAAATATAGATTTTTTTCATTCCGACTATCTGTCTTCACACTCGTGAATGCACAAAATTTATTCTCTTAGCTGAGGACATGCTTAAATACATATAACTCAAATCACATCTCAACAAATCAGTTCACTCTAATAAAAACAATTGAGTTGATTTCAACTATCGAATAATAACATATCAAGGTACTCTTTTCTTCATGCCGAGAAAACAACTCAAACTACCAATCTTTCAAATTTCTCTTAACATGCTAATAAAAAATCTTTTCAATCGTATTAGCTCGAGGAAATAAATATATTAATTTAACTCATTGGTTGTAGTCAAACTTACCTGTGCAAATAAAAAACACTATACAATTTGAGCTTGTGCTCTCACCATTTACGCTCTTTCTGATGTCAAACCCTTTCACGAAAATTAGGGAAACCTTGATACCAGAATCACCACATTCCTATTATCGAATCCAGAAATACAATCATAATAAACATAGTCATCACAAGTCAAAGAACACACTTCAAAGGTGAGCCATGATTAATAATTTACGAAGTATGAATGATAGGAAAACCAAGATAAGGAAATCCAAGATACGATACCATACCAAAAATCCGAGAACATAACTCATAAGAAAATAATAAAGATCCTGATGATTCCTCAGAGAACACCAGAAGAAAATACTGCTTACTAGATCTAGACTTCTTTTATAACAGAGATAATACACTTTCCAAATATTTATATATAAGATAGAATAATATCCAGTAAAAATAGAAGAATAGTCCCACATAAATTTTTACCATTGACTTTATTCCAACATAATAGAATAGAATCCCGGAGAAATAAGGAAATGTCAGTTATAATTCAAACAGGCCCAAATTGCTTTCATCTAACATTAGAGTTAGCCAGTATACTCATATAATGACATTTTCATCAGAAAGAGAATGATTATATAAACTCTTGAGGATAATTGAATATATGGAACACCCAGAAAGGTCATCATAATTTATTCAATCATAACTATTACACACGACATCTTTACAACTCAAACATCATTTTTACGATTAATTCTATCATCATGAAACTCAGATTATTCCACTCACTAACGAAAACCAATTCAGGAGAAATTTCAACAAACATATCTTTAGACTTCATACCCAATTGAGTCGAATAACCGAGACTAGCTTCTTCTTTATCCGTGACATTGCATAATCTTTGTAATCTTGAAAACATTCTAATTTTTCTTCCAAAGCTATTTTCACTTTCCAAACTATTCTCATCTCTGTATACATTACTAATTATTTCACCACTGAACTCTTTAGTTTCACACTTATGGACTTATTCAACTTCAATCTCGTGAAATCTCATCACAAATACCATATTGGCAAAGGGTTGAGTTCGTAAAGCCTCTAACTTGACTCTCATAAATACACACATATGACTTAGCATTCATCATCAATATCATATCATCACAATTACATAATTCACTTCAAGCAAATTAACATACATAATTATTGTAACGTCCCAAATTAGGGGTTGTAAATTTTTGCTTAAATTCATGTTGTGATTGCTCAGCCAGTTATTTGAGTGTATTTGAGGGTTCTAGGGAGGCCTGGGTTCGAGTCTAAACCTTGGAAAAAAATTTAGTTTTTGGACCTTAAGAGGAGAAGGCTGGTTGAGGTTGGACTTAAGTAAATTTGAGTGTGTTTTACTAACACAAGTGGAGCGTGTGGTGTGGTGGTGTGGCATCAAGTGGAGAGCAAGGAGGGGAGGGGTTCGAATCCCTCAAGATGCAAATAAAGAATTTTATTTTGTGACTTGAAAGGGGAGGAAGTAGAGTTTGGATCAAACTCTTCAAGGGGGAGTGGAGACTTGGTCAAATAATTCAAATGGATGGAGGAGAGGTATTGTAGGAGGAAATAAGGGAGAAAATCAAAGAGCTGGTAGGTGTGGGAAGAGTTGGATGAATGTGGGAGTCTAGCTAAGGGGGAGTGTAACATCCCAAAATTGGGCCTAGGAGAATTGAGCCCAATAGGCCTTAGGCGTAGTAGATTTTAAATTTTTGGAGAATAAGAGATCGGCTTAAATGCAAGTTAGACCTATTGGATAAGTGATTTTGGAAGGTTAGAGGGCTTCTATGAAGTCCCGGGACCAAATATTGGCTTTGGGGAAATTTTGGTTTTAGGTGAAAAAAAACCCTGAAAGTTGGCAGATAGGCCTTAAGAATAAAATATGGAGGAAAATGACACAAGTAGAGTGTGTGGTGTAGTGGCAAAGTGACGCCACATAGAGACAAGGGAGTGATGCCACAAGGAAGGAAGGAGGTCCAAGGTTCAAGTCTTGGCTTTTGCATTTTGGTTTCTTTTTACTTGGACCTTATAATTTGGCCCATAGTTTATATTTAGTTGCGCATGGTTTAAGACACAAGAGGAGCTTGTGGCCAAGTGGTTAGCGGCGTGGATTATGTTGCAAGGGAGCCTAGGTTCTAATCTCATGAGAAGCAAGGGAGTATTTATTTTGCGGTTTGGACGGCAAGAGTTTCAGTTGGATTTAAACTCTACTGACGAAGGGATCCCACATCGGAAAGATACAAAGAAGGATGGTGAAGAGCTAGCTATATAAAGAGCATCCTAGGAGGAGAGTAAACACATCTTGGAGGGCGTTTGGGCACAATAGTGATCGGAGCGCGGATTAGCCCCAGAGTCCTATCAGGTGTGTAACTCTCTACTCTAGTTGTAAGCGGCAAAATCTTGGAATGTCGGTTACACGACATTAGTAGCCACACGAGCGTGCGAGCGCATGTGTGGGGCTTCGACGCGATAGTTGAGGCCATCAGTAGTATTCTCGTGGGTTGGGGCTACTTGGGCCTCGATGGGCCAAAGTGGGCCCAATGGGCCCGTGGGCCCATATGAGTAAATTGTATGATTGGTTAGTATATGTTGAACTAGACTAGGTGGAACTTATATACGTGGCTAGATTTGTGCTAGGTGGGCCACACGAGTATGTGGGCCCGGATGGGCTGAAATCGGATTTTAGGCCCAATCGTCTAAATACGAATAGGAAATGGTAGCTGAGTCACTAGTGACGACATTAGGCCTTCGAAAAGGCCATTACAGCTTAGAATAATTCTGAAAATACCCTTGGTGGGTAAATTATGAAAATGCCCTTGGTAGGTAAAATTACGGTTATACCCTTAGAGGTTGATTAGCATGATTATGTTGTTTAGTTTTGGCCGATTGTAGGGAAGGCAAAACCTTTTTAGGAGGCGTATAGTTAGCATTTGTAGTAGTGATCTACCGAGATTTGGAGACTTGAGACTTTTAGGAGCCATGTGTGATTTCGAGGTTTAGTCAACTGTGCTAATCAGGTGCATAATCATCGCACTGTTTCTCCGGTTAATTGTTTATTAATATGTATACTTGAGTATGATGTGTGATAGCCGACAATAAAGGCTAAAATGATGGATACCCATGTGTGGGGTAATCGGTTAATGAGTTAGTAAATTGTGATATTAAATTATTTATGGTGCTGTGTGATATAATAATGAGCATGTGATGTATACTCATTCGATATGATGATTTGACATGATACATTTGCATATTTGCATGGGGATTGGTTTTGATCAAGGAAGGACGGGTGTACATATTATATACGTGGTCTAATGTTAGCCTCGTGCTACATTAGCGCTTGATGATTAGTTGTGTGCTTCATCAAGGAGATGTTGGCTAGGTGCCCATCTCGGCGGTTGATAGTCGAGTGCATCACCGTAGACGGATTAATGTTGGGATCACTTATGTGATCGGTGGCTCTGCCACTGACCTTGAGCAACAAGTCCGCCAAGGTAGGATTTGAGGATCACGATGTGATCGGTGGCTCGACCACGACCTTGTCTGCAGTCCGCCGAGGTAGGATATGTGGGATCACTCGATTGTGATCGGTGGATTAGCCACGGACCTTGGGTGAGAGTCTGCTAAGGTTGGTGTAATGGATGGACTTAGGTTGGGCTAGGATACATTTGGCATGACTAGTTGCATGGATTGTGTGGATATGGGTCAAGCTCATACGTGTGGAAACATGTGTAATGATTATGCATCGAGTGCGTGGACTCACCCAATTTTCTTAACCATTTCGTGTGATTCATGAGCTTGGACCGGGTTGTAGTGGATACGAGGTGGCCATGCAGTAAAAGAGATTTTGATTATTTTACGCATTTTGAAATTAAGTATTTTGTTTAAATATTGGGTTGTAATAAGGGCCTTGTTATTATTTTTGGTATTATTTTATTATGGGCTTAATTTAATTAAATTACTATGTGAAGATGATTTTATTTTTAGCCACCTATTTATTCAAAGTATGTACATAAAAGTTTTAATTTGGACATTTTATAATAACAAAGTTTTACTTATAATTTTAAATGGACATGGTTTTCAAAAGTTAACAAATTTACATGTTTTATTCTAAAGTCAAAAGATTTTCAATCGTTCTTCGCGATGACATACCGAGATCCTATCGGGGCTTGTGGGCCGGGTTTGGGGTGTTACAGGGAGTTTTGGCTGAATAGGGGTGATAGATAGCATTTTCGGTTGTTTTGAGTAAATGGATAAACCGAAACCTTTCTTTGTTTTTGAAGTGTTCCTTTCGGGTTTCTTTTGGAGGTGACATTTCAGGCTATTTTGGGGTTGCTTCTTCTCATATTTTACCCCTGCCAAAATCTTTTCTTCTCCAATCTTCTTTTTTCTTCTTCACTTTTGACCATTGCTATTCGGTTAAGCCTCTCCTCTTCTACCTTCTTGTTTTCTTTCCTATCTTTAACTCGTGTTTGCTATTTTTCTCTGCCGAAATTTTTTTTCCTCTTTCAGTTTTTCTGTGGCCGAACTCTTAATTATTCTTTCATCTCACTTTTTTCTTTACCTTGAAAGTAGTCAACTTTAAGCATTGTTTCATTTGGGTAGGTCGAATCCTATAGGGTATAAATACTTTCTTCTTGTTGGTTTAAACTGCTTCTGAGTCTCTTCCGCCTGTTGGTAAGTTGTGGCTACGGTCGAGTAAGGGTTGCTGGTTTCCTCTCTTTATCATTTTAAGTTCTCTTAAGTTCTTTGGGGTCGAAAGGCCGTTTCTCTTATTGCCAAGGAGCAACATTTCTAACATGATTCTTTTTCTCAAGGGACTCAGTTCCTTAATCAGGAGGTGTAGGCCGAATATTTCCCCATAGCAGCGAGTCTGTCGTTCTTTGGTAAGTAAGTCAATAGTTAGGATATGCCTATATTTTGGATTATCAAGGCTGAGATTAATTATGGTCAATTGTTATGCTAGGTGTCACGAGAAGTGTCACAAGCCCTAACTCTTAACAGGTGTGTAATCTCACATACTGCTAATATGATATGCTATGTCTGTGAATCAGCTAAAAGCTGACATATTGAAAAGCCAGCGTATCGGCAACTGAGATCTCTCGAGCGTGTGAGCACTCGCAGAGATAAACTGAGCCACTAGGGATGGCGATAGACCGTTGAGAGTGTCATGAACTCTCTCGTGGAACTAAGGCCGTAATGGGCCTTGTTGAGCCAAAACGGGCTAAGTGGGCCCAATAGGTTAACGGGCCCACATGAGTGAAAACGATAGTAAGCACTGGATGGCTGATGCAACTGCGAAGTCTATAGAATCGAGTCCAAAAATGAGCTGAATAGGCCACACGAGCGTGTGGGCCTATTTGGGCCTAAATTGGAGTTTAGGGCCCAATTGCA
This sequence comes from Gossypium rotundifolium, assembly GCA_025506655.1. Lineage (NCBI taxonomy): Eukaryota > Viridiplantae > Streptophyta > Magnoliopsida > Malvales > Malvaceae > Gossypium > Gossypium rotundifolium. The sequence continues at coordinate 43,457,618 of CP106730.1, forward strand.
CCGTAGTGACCCAAAAGGGAACCCGTGTCGCTCGGGGTGACAGTGGGTCCAGAAAGGCCATTAAAAGATAAATTACTGGAATACCCTTAGTGGGTAACTTATCGAATACCCTTAGTGGGTAAATTACCGAAATACCCTCAGTGGGTAAATTACAGAAATACCCTTAGTGGATAAATTACCGAAATACCCTCAACGGGTAAGTTATTGAAATACCCTTAAGAGGTGAAATTACCATTTTACCCCCTAAATGACGAAATGACCATTATGCTCTTAGTGGTAGTTTAAATATTGTTATGTGATTTTATATATTTATTTATAATCATAATACACTGCATTCATAACATATTGCATGGGGTTGGGCTTGCTGATCGGAGGAAGTACTGTTTAGTAGCATTACCACCTATCGTTCTAGTGGCATCGCCACATACTGTTATAGTGGCTTTGCCACATGTTCTTAATTTAGTGGCTCAGCCACATATATCGTTATTAGCAGCTTGACTGCATTATTGGAGAGTTTTGGCTGAGTGGGTTGACATGGTCCCCACGGAGAGATTTGTTGGTACGGGTGGAGAGTTTGGTTGGATTTGGGTGGGTACATATCCTTTGCATTGATTTGATTTGGGGCTTAGGCCCAGCTTGTTACCGAATAGGGCATAGGCCCACACCGACATCGTATTGGCTCGGGCCCAGATTATGACCGTTATAAGGGATTACACACTGATTTCTTGTAACTCACCCCTTTCTCTTAACCGTGCAGGTAATCCCTAGCGTTAGAGGATTTGGAGCTGCAGAGGACTCGGAGGTGGCCATATGCCAAATTTGTTAATTAACAGAACATAGTAATTTTTGGTTCAATTTATTTTTATATTATTCTGGGGTTAATAATTTATGTAATATGGCCATTGGGATTTTCTTTTAACTTTCATTTGGTAATTTTTTTATTTATGAACTGCCAAATAGTTAAACACAGGTTTTCAAAATAATAACTGTTGTATTCAAATATCACGTTTCCGCAACTATGGAAGTCAGTCTTCTGCCACAAACAACGTTTTGAAAATAATATTGTGATTCGCAATGGAAATAACTTTAATCAAATCTGGTTTGATAAGCAACGAAGTTCGGGGTTTTGTTTTCATTGATAAAAAGTTTTGAACTGAGAAAAGGTTTTAATGATCATGTAGTTCTAAACAACCTTTTTGATGTGACATTCCAGATTCGACCGTAACGTCTAGGTTGGGTTGGGTTGGAGGTGTTACATTTAGTGGTATTAGAGTCAGGTTGCAAAACTCGACTGTGGGATGGGTTTCAAAATTTTTTTCTCTAATCTGCTAAATTTTTGGAAAGTGATAGTGTTACTAAAAGTATGGCACACCGAGTCCCTGGCACCAAATCTGTAAGTTTCCTGACATTATACTCTGTTATATGCTATAATAATTGTATCGAGAAACTACTAGGGATAGTAGTAGTATACCGAACTCTTTAGTTAGGGAAACTGAGCCTATAGGAGATTGAAACTATAGTAAACTTGATCTGCCAAAACCACTCTTATTACTATTTTTCATAAAACATTTGTTAATAATCATGAGAACTATAAGCTGATTCATAAAACTCTTAAACATATTAATACGTTACATCTATATGAGCACAATAGGTCATGGAAGGGGTACGAGGTCATGGTAGAGGCCGTGGTGCTAGGGCTGGGTCCTCAGCATCAGGAAATATGCCTGAAAGGGAAGCGTCGGCATCATTAGTGGCTAAAACGGGGTCTCATGATTGAGCCGGTGGGGATGATGCTCTGTCCCAAGCGATGCTACGAGTTCTGGAAAGGGTTGCTGGAGCGAGTACTAGGTTAGTGGGCCGAGAGTCAATTTTGAGTGACTCCGATCAAATGGGGCAAAAATTTTAAGGGCATCTCTGGTGTAGCCCCAAATGTAGCAAAGTATTGATTAGAGGCTGTCGAGTAGATCATGGATGACCTTGATTGCACGGTGGATAGAAGCTAAAGGGAGTGGTGTCTTTACTGCGAGATGAGGCATATCAATGGTGGCTTACTGTGAGAGAAGGCACGCAGGCCGACCGATTAACATGGGATTTTTTTAAGATGGCCTTCCAAGGGAAGTATGTTGGGGCAAGTTATGTGGATGCCTGAAGAAAGAAATTTCTGAATCTAGTCTAGGGGAACAAGTCTGTAGCGAAATACGAGGCAAAATTTCTACAGTTAAGTCGGTATGTTTGGGGCATAGTCGTGACTGAGTATGAGCGCTATGTGCAGTTTGAGGATGGTCTTTGAGATGAGTTGCGATTGCTGATAGCCCCGTAGAGGGAGAGGGATTTGTTGCCCTGATTGAAAAAGCAAAGATTGTCGAGGGTGTGAAATGCTCTGAGTGTCAAAACCGGGAGAAGGAAAGGGACAGAAATAAAAGGGATGTTGGGCCCTCAAGTTCTTCAGGTGGGATTAATAAGAGGCTTAAGTTTGATGGGCCAATCCGAGTTGGGATTCCAGTTGTGGTTAATCGACCACCACCTTGTGTTGAATGTGGGAGACCTTATTCGTGAGAGTGCTGTAAAAGGACTGGGGGTGTTTCAGATGTGGGTCCAAGGATCATCAGAACAAAAACTGTCCTCAGGAGCCTGTACAGAGGCAAGCCGCCGGTCAAGGCTATGTGCAGCCAGGGAGAAGTGGTCAGTAGCCACTGAGAGGTTGTGGTCCACCCAGAGGGGGAAATGGATTGGGCCGAGGTCGTAGAGGACCGGGCAAAGGTGCTGGTAATACAGAGGCAATATAGCTAGGTTGATTTATGCTGCTCGGTGTCGATAGGATGGTACGCACCTGACATCATAACCGGTACGTTCCTCATTCATAATGTACCATGTATTGCTTTAACTGATATTCGGTCGACGCATTCGTATGTTGCATGTACTGTGTCTGGAACTTTGGGTATACAGTTTGAACTTTTTGATAGAGAAATGTCGGTGATTAGTCCTTTGGGACAATCCTTTGGAACAAGAACGAGGCTATTTGCCAAGCTCTTTGCACCCCTCTAGATCACACCACATGAATCCATTCAACATATCAATAAACAACTCATAATTTGCAACATGAATTTTTATGAATAACTTCATATTTTCATAAATGATAAGTGAGCCATCAACCATGGCATTATACAATATAGTTATCTTAGTAAGGGGCCAACACACTTTTGGCCAAAATAACAAGATAATCTAACTAGTCTAACTCCTATACATGCCATATAAAAAATCACTAAGTCTAGATATACCGAGGTGAACTGATAGTGTGAGCGATCTTCTGCTTATCGGCGTATCCCGGCTCTGCTCTTAAACTCTATAAAATAAGGGAAAAGAGAAGGGGGAGTAAGATTTAAGCTTAGTAAGTTTACATGTAAACCATTAGCATTATAGTATGTGCAAAACAATAAATAGCATTACATACAAAACTAGAAACATTCCACATTCATAATCATTCTTACTCATTTCTTCCATATCCACATCCAAACCATATCACAAGCTTAATTTACATATTTATTATCATGCCTCCTTCCACTTAGTACCATAATGTCACATAATACAACACATCTTGATCTTTCAATCAACTACTCATAATCGAATTACTCGGTGGTTCTGCACTTAGACCACTATCAGTCTTTATTAGGGTGGTATCGCACATAGCCCACCAAAGAGGTTAGTTACAGTGGTATCGCACCTAGCCCACCAATTAGTAAATAGATGATGGTATCGTACATAGCCCATTGTAATTAAGTATTAAGGTGGTATCGCACTTAGCCCACTATCAAATATTGATATAAGATAATTACATATCTATTCCATCATTCATACTAGAGTTATTCAATAACTACACATTCTATCCACTTGAATCATACATGTTCTAAATTGTGCCACGCACTAGTTAGCAACAACAATATATATATAATGCATCGTTTACAGATAAACTTACCTCGATGCAAAACGTGTTGAATTGCGATTTACTCTGCAACCTTGCATTTTCCTCGGTCAAGGTTAATTTCGCGTTCTTCTTGATCTATAACAATAAGATTCATTTATTTAGATCATTTAATGATCATAATGCACCAAAATCTACACTTAGGCAAAAATGACCATTTTACCCTTACACTATGGCAAAATTACGATTCTACCCCTAAGCTTGTAAATCATTTTTCAACACATTTTATCAATAAACAAGCCTAGCAGAACATTTATTTCTCTTACAACTACTCATCATTCCAACTATTTCATGCATTTATGACACAAATTTGTTCTTTGCATTTAAGTCTTATTTAGGTGTTTTCATGCCAACACCTTTCACAAAAATTATTTCTCATCTTCCTAACATTCAATTTCTTCCAAAAAAAAATCAGCTAACAACATAAACTCTTTCATGGCAAGTCCCTAAACTTTCAACCATATTGCAAATTGGTCCCCTCATTAGCTAGCTTAAGCTTTGGGGACTCCAAAAACACAAAAATCATCAAGAAAAACTTCAAAAATCACTTACTTGCTAAGGAATATGTTAACATCTTTATTCATTTTAATTTATTCATTTTTATTACCTAATATCCATCAAATTTTGACTAACATTAAAATCTTGTCTCCCTAGCTCCTATATGGCCGGCCATCACTAGATAAATGGCCTAATTGCTCTTTAAAGACCTCCAAATTGCATTTTACAGCTATTAAGTACCTTTACCATAGAAAATAGAACTTTCACACTTAATGCGATTCAATCCTTTTTCATAATTAAGCATGCTATCACTCAAATTAATGTACCAAAATTTTCACATAGCCTTATAATTATGCTACAACACATAAAATAACATCAAAAATAATTTTCCCTTACCCCGATTTAGTGGTCTCGAAACCATTATTCCGACTAGCCCCTAAATCGGGCTGTTACAACTCTCCCCTCTTTAGAGATTTTTGCCCTCGAAAATCTTACCGGTAAAGAGGTTTGGATATTTCTCTCTCATAGCTTCTTCCTATTCCCACGTAGCTTATTCTACATCGTGTTTTTTACCATAACACTTTTACTAAAGCTATGCCCTTGTTCCTTAACCGTTTTACCTCTTGAGCCAAGATTTTAATTGGCTTCTCTTCATATGTCATATCCAGCCGTATCTCAATTTCTGTTGGAGGAATCACATGCGAAGGATCAAAGTGATAACGCCTTAACATTGATACATGAAACATATTGTGAATTTTCTCTATCTCTACCGGTAAAGCCAACCGATATGCCACTAGCCCAATCCTCTCAGTATTCTTATACGGCCCTATGAATCATAGACTCAATTTCCCTTTTCGGCCAAAACTCAATATTTTCTTCCATGGGGACACTTTCAAAAATACTTTGCCACCCACATTAAACTCGATTTCCTTTCCTTTCAAGTCTGCATATGACTTTTGTCTGTCTGAAGCAGCTTTTAGACTATCCTAAATCACTTTCACCTTCTTCTCGGTTTCTTTAACTAGATCGACCCCATAAATTTGCTTCTCACTTAGCTCGGTCCAATACAAAGGAGTCTGACACTTATGACCATACAATGCTTCATACAGTGCCATCCGTATACTCGACTGGTAACTGCTATTGTAGGCAAACTCAACCAAAGGTAGGTATCTCTCCCGACTACCTTCAAATTCCAACACACAGCATCGGAGCATATCTTCAAGAACTTAAATCACTCTTTCAGACTGACCGTCAGTTTGATGATGGAATGCAGTACTAAAGTTCAATCTTGTCCCTAAGGCCTCTTGCGAATTCTTTTAAAACCTCGAAGTAAATCTAAGATCTCTATCTGAGATAATAGATACGGGCACTCCATGTAATATCACCACCTCCGTAATATACAACTCAGCCAACTTGTCCAATGAATAATTAACACACACTGGCATAAAGTGAGCCGACTTCAGTAGTCTATCAACGATAAACCACACATCATCTTTCTTTTTAGGAGTCATAGGTAACCCCATCACAAAATCCATGGTGATTCGATCCCACTTCCACTCGGGAATCATCACTGGCTGAAGCAATCCCGAAGGCACTTGATGCTTAGCTTTCACTTGTTGACATATCAGACACCTTGTTACAAACTCCGAGATGTCTCTTTTCATACCCGACCACCAATAAAATTTGTTCCGATCATTGTACATTTTCGTATTTCCTAGATGTACTGACAAATAACTACTATGTGCTTCATTTAATATCTTCCAGATCAATTCATCATTCTTTTGAGCTTCACATATCTGTTGAACAAATTGTGGCCTAACTCTCAACTCGACTAATACAACACCATCGTTAGACCATGCTAAGCTCGTGATCATAACTCTCAAAGCATAAAGAGATTTCCTACTTATGGCATCCGCAACAACATTCACTTTCCTCGGGTCATAATCGATTACTAGCCCATAGTTCTTCAATAACTCAAGCCACCACCATTGTAGCAAATTGAATTCCTTTTGATCCACCAAGTACTTCAAACTCTTATGATCCGTGAAGATTTGACACTTCTCACCATATAAATAATGTCGCCAAATTTTTAATGCAAAAACAATCGCGGCCAACTCCAAGTCATGAGTCGTATAATTCCTCTCATGCGGTTTTAGCTGCCTTGAGGTGCAAGCGACTACCTTTACCCTCTTGCATAAACACACAGCTAAGACCATTAAACGACGCATCATTGTAGACCACAATCTCTTTCCCTGACTCAGGTTGAACCAAAATCGATGCCTCTGTCAATAATATTTTCAATCTCTCGAAACTCTGTTGACATTTTTTCGTCCATACAAACTTAACATCCTTATGCAACAGTTTCGTAATCAGGGTGACAATTATAGAAAACCCCTTTACGAATCGTTTGTAGTACCCCGCTAAACCCAAAAAGCTTCTAACTTTCGACACATTTCTTAGCGCTTTCCACTCCACAATAGCAAAGATCTTACTCAGGTCAACTTTAATACCATCACTCGACACGATGTGTCCTAGGAATCCAAACTCTCAGAGCCAAAACTCGCTCTTGCTAAATTTAGTATACAACTGCTTGTCTCTTAAAGTTTGCAAAACAATCCTCAAATGCTTTGCATGATCACTCTCATCTCGTGAATAAATCAATATGTCACCGATAAAGACAACTACAAACTTGTCTAAATACGGTCGGAAGACACGAATCATTAAGTCCATAAAGACTGTAGGAGCACTCGTTAAACTGAACGGCATGACCAGAAACTCATAATGGTCATACCTCGTCTGGAATGCCATTTTCGGCACATCTTTCTCCTTAACCCTTGACTGGTAATAATCAGACCTCAGGTCAATCTTAGAGAACACCTTAGCTCCCTTTAGTTGATCAAATAGATCATCTATCCTTGGTAAATGATACTTGTTCTTCATAGTCACTTTGTTGAGCTGTCTGTAATCTATACACAATCTCATCGACCCATCTTTCTTCTTCACAAATAGTATTAGAGCACCCCACGGTGAATAGCTTGATCTTGCAAAACCCTTATCCATCAACTCTTGCAACTGAACCTTCAGTTCTTTCAACTCTAAGGGTGCCATCCTATACGAAGCAATCAAAATATGTGTCATTCCCGGAACTAAACCAATCCCAAACTCGACTTCTCTAACTGGAGGTAATCTAGGTAACTCTTCCAGGAATACATCCGAATACTTACATACAACTGACACTATTTTAATCTTTACTTTGACCCTTCAGTATTTAAAATGAAAGCAAGATAAGACTCGTAACCTTTTCTCAAATATTTCTCAGCCACCATGGAAGAAATCATCACTGGTAAACTATTTGACCCACCTGATTCAACCTGAATAACATCTCTATTTTTACATTTCAGTTTAATAAATTTACTACCACAGTTCACTGAAACACTATGGGTAGTCAACCAATCCATACCAAGAATCAAACCAAAATTCATCAAATGGTAACAACATAAGGTTTACCAAAAACAATGACCTCTAATTGTCAAATGACAATTTCTACATACCTTGTCAACTAACACATGTTTACCTAACGGGATTGACACCTTTACCATAAATTTTGTACACTCAATAGTCATACTCAAACTAGATGCCAATCTCATACAAATATAAGAATGGGTAGACCCCAGATCAATCAAAGCAATAACAAAGGTGTCATGAAGATAGAAAGTACACGTTATTACATCTGGCGATGATACATCTTCTCGAGCGCAAATAGCATAAGTCCTCACTAGCGCCTGACCCTCTGGCCTCACAGTAGAGTCTCGTGATGCACCTCTACTACTAGTCCTACTTCCTGGGTTCTTTTGTGGCCTACCTCTAGAGGATACGCTGCTTGATCTTATCTCTTGCTTCCTCTCTTTGTCATCCCTTTCGGGGCAGTTTCAGATGAAAAGGTCAAGTGACCCACACTAATAAAAATTTTGATTATTTCCCCAACACTCTCCAGTGTGATATCTACCATAACTTGGGCACTCTGATTTGGACTTTGGATTGCCCACACTTGCCATCGAGGTGGCCTGAACTCTTGAACTCGAGTATGTGTTGCTTCACTCTCTTTATGAATACCCGACTGATGTAGTCACCGCGGGTTCACTTTTTAGGACCTCTTCGATTGACTTTGGTAGGATTTACTCATCTGCCTTTTCCTTGCATCCCAGGCCTCACTCACGGCCTTCTTCTTTTCCTTACTCAATTCTTCGGCCTTACTGGCCCTATCTACCAATACCACAAATTCTTTTAGTTCTAAAATCCAAACTAAAAGTCTGACATCCTCATTTAGCCCATCTTCGAACCTCTTGTATAAAATGGCTTTTGTAGGAACGAACTCTTGTACGTACTTACTGAGCCTAATAAATTTACGCTCATATTTTGCGCAGTCATTTTTCCTTGCTTTAACACGAGAAACACCTTTCGTTTCTGGTCTACAAACTTTTGACTTATATACTTCTTTCAGAACTCTGCCAAAAAGAAGTCCCATGTCACTATCTCCTTAGAAACCACTGATGTCAACATTTTCCACCAATGGTATACCGAGTCCCTCAGCAAAGATACAGCACATTTTAAGCTCTCCACGAGGTTCCAAGAGAGTTCATCAAACACTCTCATTAAGTTCTCAAGCCAAAACTCTGCCCGTTCAAGGTCATCATCTATATTAGCTCTAAACTCCTCAGCCCCTTATTTTGAATTTTGTCTATCGGAGGCTTAGTTGTTCTCACCAATCCTATGCCTTGGGGAGCCACAAGAACTGGTTGAGGTATAGGAGGGGTTGGAGGAGGTTGAGCATTGGGGTTTGCTCGTACATATTCTGTGTACCAGTTACTCATCATTTAGAGGCAGGCTTTCCGAGCCTCTTCCCCCTGACCCCTAGTCTCGGGTCCACTCTGCACAGGCGCGGTCCCTTACACGGGAGCCGGCTCATTACTAGCTGTGTCATCAACAGTTGATTGATCAGGATCCATAAACTACATGAAAACAAAGCGTTGAATCATCAGAAGCCGCCACACTATCTTTATACATTTATGGCATGTATAGCTAGAATCTTACACATGCTACGGTAGTTTGAGAGCCGACTAAACCATAGCTCTGATACCACTAAATGTAACACCCCTTACCCGGGTTTTCCATCAGAATCGAGAATAAGGCATTATCGGACTTGACTTGCTTAGTCATTCCACTCTAGGCTATAAAAATGTTTTCCAATTTAAAATTTTTCATTCACCATCATAACATCCCTATTATGGGTCAACCAAAACTTTATGGACACATAGAAAATTTTCACCTAAACAGGGGTCACACACCCGTGTTGGTCTACGGACATGCCTGTGTGCCCCTAAGACATACCCGTGTCATCCACCTGTGGTTGACACTGACTAATTTTGCATGACCTGGACACATCCGTGGCCCTGACCGTGTGCCAAACCTTGGCATTCTGACTTATTCACACGGCCTGTACACACGTCCATGTTCGATGCCCGTGGTCATCTCTGATTAATCCACACGGTTGGTCGCAAACCCGTGTGCTTCCACCGTGTGGCGATTCAAATTCCAAACCCTAAGTGTAGAGTTCACACGGCCTGGGCACACGCCTATGGACTAACCATGTGTCATATATAACCTAGACACACGCCCGTGTGCCTACCCATGTGGACAAGAATGAGGCTATTTGCAAAGCTCTTTGCACCCCTCTAGATCACACCACAGGAATTCATTCAACATATCTACAGACAACTCATAATTTGCAACATAAATTTTCATGAATAACTTCATATTTTCATAAATGATAAGTGAGCCGTCAACCATGGCATTATACAATATAGTTATCTTAGTAAGGGGCCAACACACCTTTGGCTAAAATAACAAAATAATCTAACTAATCTAGCCCCTATATATGCCATATACAAAATCACTAAGTCTAGATATACCAAGGTGAGCTGATAGTGTGAGCGATATTCTACTTATCAGCGTATCCCAGCTCAGCTCTTAAACTCTATAAAATAAGGGAAAAGAGAAGGGGGAGTAAGCTTTAAGCTTAGTAAATTTACATGTAAACCATTAGCATTATAGTATGTGCAAAACAATAAATAGCATTACATACTAAACAAGAAACATTCCACATTCATAATCACTCTTACTCATTTCTTCCATATCCACATCCAAACCATATCACAAGCTTAATGTACACATTTATTAGCATGCCTCCATGCACTTAGTACCACAATGTCACATAATACAACACATATCGATCTTTCAATCAACTACTCATAATCGAATTACTCGGTGGTTCCGCACTTAGCCCACCATCAGTCTTTATTGGTGTGGTATCACATATAGCCCACCAAAGAGGTTAGTTATGGTGGTATCGCACCTAGCCCACCAATTAGTAAATAAATGATGGTATCACATATAGCCCATTGTAATTAAGTATTAAGGTGGCATTGTACTTAGCCCACCATCAAATATTGATATAACACAATTACATATACATTCCATCAGTCATACTAGAGTTATTCAATAACTACCACATTCTACCCACTTGAATCATACATGTTCTCAATTGTGCCACGCACTAGTTAGCAATAACAATGTGTATATATATAATGCATCGTTTACACATAAACTTACCTCGGTGCAAAACATGTTGAATTACGGTGTAACATCCCAAAGTTGGGCCTAGTAGGATTGGGCCCATTAGGCCTTGGGCATGGGAGCATTTAAAATTTTAGAGAATAGGAGAATGACTCTATTACAAGTTGGATTTAGTAGGTGAGTGATTTTGGAAGGTTAGGGGAATTCTATGAAGTCCTGGGTTCAAGTTAGGCCTTAGGAAAAATTTTGGTTTTAGGTGAATAAAACCCTAGGAGTTAGTAGGTAGGCTTTAAAAATAAAATGTGGAGGAAAATGACACAACTGGAGTGTGTGGTGTAGTGGCAAAGTGACGCCACATAAGAGGCAAGGGATGACGCCAAAAGGAAGGAAGGAGGTCCAAGGTTCAAGTCTTAGCTCTTGCATTTTGGTTTTCTTTTTATTTGGACATTAGAATTTTGCCATAGAGTTATATTTAGTTACGCATGGTTTTAGACACAAGAAAAGCTTGTGGCTTAGTGGCAAGTGGTCTGAATTGGCTGATGGGAGAGCCTGGGTTCGAATCTTATGGAAAGTAATTGATTATTTATTTTGCGGATTGGACGAGAACAGTTTGAGTTGGATTTAAACTCTATTGACGGAGGGATCCCACATCGGAAAGATACAAAAGGAAGGTGAGAAGCTAGCTATATATAGAGTTGTCTAGGATGAGAAGGAGCATACCTGGTTGGCGTTGGGCATAGGAGTTCTCAGAGCGCGGTTTAGCACCTTCAGATTCCTATCAGGTGTGTATCTCGCCCTACTCTAGCTGTAGAGTGGCAAATGCCGAAATGCCGGTCACACGGTAATGGTAGCCACACGAGTGTGCGAGTGCATGTGTGGAAGCTTTGACGCGATAGTCGAGGCCACCATGAGTATTCTTATGGGTTGACGTTGTTGGGCCACGATGGCCCAAAAGGGGCCAAGTGGGCCCAATGGGCTTGGAGGCCCATATGAGTAAATTGTATGATTGAGTAGTAGATAGTGATCTAGACTATGTGAATCTCATATATGTTACTAGGTTTAGGATAAATGGGCCACACGAGTGTGTGGGCCCACTTGGGCCGAAAATGGGCCTTAGACCTATTCGTATAATTATCTCTATTTAGAATACTTGAGTCATTCGAGGCGACAGTGGACCTTCTGTTGGGTTCTTAACACCCTAATTTGTATAATTACTGAAATACCCCTAATTTACAAAATTATCGAAATACCCGTGGTTTACGAAATTACCAAAATACCCCAAATTACAAAATTTCCAAAATACCCTTAGTTTGTAAAATTACCAAAATACCCATAGTTTGTAAAATTATCAAAATACCCCTAGTTTGTAAAATTACCAAAATAGCCCTAGTTTGTAAAATTACTAGAATACCCTCGATGGGTAAAATTACCATTATACCCTTAGGGGTTGATTAGCGTGATTGTGTGTAGATTTCACACTCTGCTATTAGCTTGTGTTATTAATTGTATGGGCTGAAAAGCCAAAGTGACTGGAAGGCAGTTGCAATACCCTTGTGGGTATAGTTGGGGATACCAAGTAAGTACCTTATTATTCTATTTGTGAGTACATAAACGTATGCCATAATATATTGGTTATTTAACAGCATGTTGCATTCATTTGATATGTATGTTATGCATGGGTTGGTTCATGATGAAAAGGGGAAGTGCTATTAATGACTGTCATAATGGTTTTGTACCACAGTGGGTTGACCCCACACATATTGATTAGTGACTAAGTCTTAGTGATTTGGTACCACAGTGCTTTGGTACAACATACATACGTGTTAATTCTGTGACTCGTCCCAGTGGTTTGGTACCACAGTGGGTTGGCCCCACATACATGATTATCAGGGATTGTCACCAGTGGTTTAGTACCACAAGTGGATTGGCCCCACGTGTTATAAGTTGTGACTCTGTCACTAGTGGCTTGGTGCCACATATATGGCGTGTAGCGGATGGAGGGTTGATTGTAAAATCCCACGGTGTGTTGGGGGTATGCAGTGGCATGTCTGAATGGAAAATTAGGTTGAAATTTGGGTTTGCATCGCATTGCATACATTATCTGCTGTGACATATGATATGGGTTAAGGCTCAACCAAGGCTATTTTGGGCTAAGGCCGAATTGCCACCGTTACTGTAATGGGCTTCAGCCCGGATTGTTGTGATGCATGTTCTTCCCGATGAGGGTTGTACACACTGAGTTTTCGTAAACTCATCCCTTCTTTTTATTAAATGTTTCAGGTAATTCCCAGCAATAGAGGATTGGGAGCCGTGGAGGACTCGGGGGTGGCTATATATCGGAGATACTACTCGTGAACTTTATTAATTTCAATTTTTACCTTATTTTAAGATTATTTATTTTGGTTTAATATTTTGTAATAAGGCCATTGGTTTATTTTTCTAAGTTTTCATTTATAACTATTAAACTTATAAATACGGGGTTTTTCTTAAAACATTACCAACCGTTTTCTAAAATATCATGTTTACGCAACGATGCAAGTTAAACTTTCATAACAAAATAGCTTTTTCAAAATAATAACAACTTTTAAACGGTCATTTAGCCAATCGCATTTTTTTGAAACAAACAACGAACTCGGAGTTCAAAAATCCAATAAAACTTTTCTAAACAATTGCTTAGCTTTTCCACTTCCTTCAATGTGACACGCCAGATTTGGGCCTAACTTCTAGGTTTAGGGTGTTACAACTATGGTATCAGAGCCTAGGTTGTAAAACTCACTGTGGAATGGGTTCAAAATTTTTTTTTCAAAGTTATTTAAAATTTAGTTTTTTTTAAAATGTATCTTTAGTGGAAGTATGGCACCCAAGTCTCAGGCACCAAATCCATAAGTCCCCTTACTTATTATTATATGCTAAAATGATTGTATTTATTCTATGTATGTTTTGGATGTGATGTTTGAATGGAATATTTTTATGTATGAGTGTTAAATATATGTTTGCTTCTGTATTAGATATTTGGTTGTGTAAAGAGGTTCCAAGCTTAAGTTAGAAAGTGTACTACTGTTTTAGAATCAGAGTGCGCAGCGTGAGTGTAGTGTGGTAGGTTAGGATGTGCGACTGTTCCTATAGCTGGAAATTTTGAGGACAAAATTTCTTTAAGTATGGTAGATTTTAGCATCCCAAAGTTGGGCCTAGTAGGATTGGGCCCATTGGGCCTTGGGCACGGGAGCATTTAAAATTTTAGAGAATAGGAGAATGACTCTATTGCAAGTTGGATTTAGTAGGTGAGTGATTTTGGAAGGTTAGGGGGCTTCTATGAAGTCTCGGGTTCAAGTTAAGCCTTAGGAAGAATTTTGGTTTTAGGTGAATAAAACCCTGGGAGTTAGTAGGTAGGCTTTAAGAATAAAATGTGGAGGAAAATGACACAAGTGGAGTGTGTGATGTAGTGGCAAATTGACGCCATATAAGAGGCAAGGGGGTGACGCCAAAAGGAAGGAAAGAGGTCCAAGGTTCAAGCCTTGGCTCTTGCATTTTGGTTTTCTTTTTATATAGACTTTAGAATTTTGCCATAGGGTTATATTTAGTTGTGCATGGTTTTAGACACAAGAGGCTTGTAGCTTAGTGACAAGTGGTGTGAATTGGCTGATGGGAGAGCCTGGGTTCGAATCTCATAGAAAGCAATGGAGTATTTATTTTACGGATTGGACGAGAAGAGTTTGAGTTGGATTTAAACTCTACTGACGGAGGGATCCCACATCAAAAAGATACAAAGAAAGAAGGTGAGAAGCTAGCCATATGTAACATCCGGGAATTAGGGGCTTTACATCTTTTATGTTTTTTTACGTTTGTTGAGTTACGTCTGTTGTTTGGATGTGTTTGGGGGCCGTGGGAAGGCACGGGGTTAAGCTGAAGCCTTGGGGGAAATTTTTGTTTTGGGCACTTTAGGAGGGTAGCCGAATGGGAGCATGACTTAAAGGTTTTAGTTTGCATTTGGTGTCACAAGGAAGTGCAGTGGTAGAGTGGCAAGGGGACACCACTTAGCATGCAAGGAGGTGGCGTCACAAGGAGAGGGTGAGAGAGAGAGGGTTTGAAACTCTCAAGCAGTAAGGGAGTATTATTTTTTGGCTCAGACAAGGGAGGTAGTTGGATGATAATCAAACTCTGGAGGATAGAGGTAGGACTTGGTCAAATATTTTAAAAGGATGGTGGAAAGGGATTTAGGGAGGTTGAACTTTTCAAATTAGTTTGAATAGGTGGAAGGGAGGGAATTAAGGAGAGTTGTAAGGGACGGCATGGCGTTTGAGGTGAGTAGGGGTTGCTAGCTGAAATTTTGAGGAGTGTGGGAGGGGTGAAGCTTTCAGTTTTGTGAGAGGAGAAGGTGCCGAATCTTGATGGGTTAAGTAGCTGGTGTGTGTGTGTGTGATGTTTTCTTTTTTTGTTTCTTTTTCGGCATTTTTGAGTGTGCCCTTCTTCTAGTTATCTTATTCTCTTTTGCCGAAAGTGCCTAGCCAATTCCCATCATTTTCATTACTTGGACCAATAGCCGAAACTAAGAAGACCAAGTGTGCATATTTCTTTTCATCTTCTTTTCTACTCATTCTCAAAAAACTCCATAAACGAATACATATTTGTCCCTTACAATCTTCGGGTTCTTCTTCTTTTCCATTTGTTTCCTTTAAACCGAAACCACTATTCTTCTCTCCCTATTTTTCCCTTATCATTCTTTTCCCTCAAACTTCTTCACTCTTTGTGTTACTTGGTGTTGCCGAAACTCCTAAGCCTCCATCAAAGTTCTCTTGTTTCATTTTCAATTTTTTTCATCTTAATTTCTTCCATTTTTGTTCATAGCTGAATCATTACCCCAGGTGTTGCTAAGTTCTCTGTTACTCTCTTTCTTTTTCTTTTCTCCTCTAGGCTGAATCATTTTCCTTAATCCCTTTTTGAGGTTGTTTCATTCTTCTTCCCTTATAGCCAAATTTTCTCTGCTCTGACAGCTTGTGCCAAATCTTTGGGAGGCATCTTTTGGGATCGATAAGGGATCTTTTCACCTTAAAAGTTGTTCTCTTCTTTTTCTATTTTGGTTTGGTTAATCGAAGGTGAGTGGGTGGTGATTGGTATTTTTTTCGAATGGTGAATGTAGGGCTCATGTTTTTTGTTTGGCCGATCAGCCATCTCCTCCAATCTATTCTCTTTCAAATCGATTCTCACTTGGTTTTTCCATAGGTGTTCGATCGACTTCTTAATCTAAGCCTTCTAAATTTAGAACTCAACTGACTTAGGTAAGAAGATTTTCCCTAGTTATTCTATTAATCGATTTATCCATCGTTCGTCGCCTTAACCCAGTGGGGTGGTTATTCAATCATATCTTTTGTAGTGATTTATTGACCGAGGCTTTTAATGGATGCAAGAAACATACAAGTTGGGGAAAGAAGCAAACCTTCAGGTTTGATTCCAAAGTTTAAGAAACGAGTAGTGTCGACAGTTCGAGACTGGCCACCAGGCTGTGGGCAGGCGTCTGAAAGGGATAAGTAGATCGCTGTGATCCCTACGAGTAAGGATGTTGGTGAGGTCGATAGTGTAGTGCTTCAGGTTTAGATGTGTGTAATTATCACACTATTTCCTTAATTTTTTTATGTGTATGTATTGTGATTGAAAGCCGGGGAAATAGAGCAGTGGGGGTTAATTTACCTATGTGGGGGTAAAATCGAAAACCAGGTTAGTATATTATACTCATGCGTGATAAATGATTGTGGACATATTGTATGTGAGTGAATGCTAAATAGTATATGTTTCATATCATATAACTTATCATCTATATGATATTGCATGTGCATGGGATATTGGGTTATAAATGATTAAAGGGGAAGTGTATATGTGTGACTTTGTCACGGTTAATGATGGCGTGGTGCCTCATTGTGGATTTGGTGATTTAATCACGTGTGGAAACATTGGCTAAACCACTTATGTGGAATTTGAGCAGTGTGTCTGTCAGCATGATAGCCAAAGAGGTGTGTAGCGGATAGAGGGTTGATTGTAGAAATCCCCACAGGTGTGTATGAGGATGGACGTACGGAGCGGTGTGTAGAGGTTGGTACTAGGTTGGGTTGGGCTATCAGTCTTATTACTGGTGTATGATGTGATGATACGACAGTGGTTTGGGGCCAAGCCCATTTGTGGAAATTTTGTGGACTGATTGCACACTGAGTCTGGTGACTCACTATATTCTTAACAAATTGCAGGTAGCTCGTGATATTTTGGACAGGGTTGGATCGTACTCGAGGTGGCCATGCGAGGGGTTATTTATCAAACTTAAATTTTTAAATTTGAATTGAGTAATCGCTATTTTCTCTGGGATATTTTCATGATGTAATAAGGCCACTTTAAATTTGGTAAATTTTGGATTCTCCTATCAAGTTGGTTTTCATTATTCATTAATCATGAAATGGTCAAATGAAACAGTTTTTTTTGAAAACGTATATATATATAATCTCAAGTTTCTTTGCAAACCTGCTTAAACAAATTTTTATTGAAATTAATGTTTTTTTCTTCCTCTCGACGAATAATGCCTGGATCTAAAGTTAACCATGTTTTTAAACATCATCTAATCGCTAAGCTGGCTAAATACCTTTTCCTTAAAATAGAGTTTTTCCTTCCAAATGTAGCATTAAATTTTGGCTTTATTAAATTATTCCGAATTGTTATTCAAACCTTATAAAACCTTTCAAACCCTTTTTCCTAGTGACATTTCAGATCCGATTGTGGTGTTTAGGCTGGGTTTAGGATGTTACAATTTTGGTATCAGAGCCCAATTTTAAAGAAAAACTCGACCTTGGGTTTCGGGGTCACAATGTTTTCAAATTTTGTAAATAGGATGGTTTAAAACTAAATTTCATGTGAACTCATCTATAGAAGAATGACACTCGAGTTGTCTAACCCAGGTCCACCAGGTAAGTCTCTTGACTATTAAATGCATTGCATGAAGTGGTTATATAATGCAAATACTGTGAATATGGGAATTTAGAATCTATACTGTAGAGATGGAAACCTTTAGGAATGTATCTGTTTTGCGAAGAAACCACTTAAAACTCTATTTCATAAAATTACTCGTAAATAAACAAGTGGAAATATACTAACTCATAAAATTTATAATCAGAGTAAAGCAGAGCTATAAATATGAGTGGTAGAGGACGTGGATGTGTTACTCGCGACCGTGGGAGAGGTCAGGGTACCGAGGTTGAACTTTCGGAGGCAGGGATTGAGCCTGAGTACGAGGTACCAACATCACTTGTGGTGGGAGCAGGTTCGTAAGATAGAACTGGGGGAGACGATGGGGGAGACGATGCTCTGTCTCAAGCGATGTTACGGGTTTTAGAGCGTGTAGCTGGGGCAAGTGCTGGAGCTACAACTCGGAAGTCCATTCCTGAGTGACTTTGAGCAAACGGAGTCGAAATATTTAGGGGTATTTCTGTGATAGCTCCAAACGTGGCAGAATATTAGCTAGAGGTAGTCAAAAGAATTATGGATGATTTGGATTACACAGCGAAGGAGAAGGTGAAGGGCGCAGTGTCCTTACTTCGGGATGAAGTCTATGAATGGTGGCTTACTGTGAGAAAGGGTACATCGGTGGGCTGGATAGATTGGGACTTTTTTAAGATGATGTTTCAAGGGAAATATGTTGGAGCTAGTTACGTGGATGCTCAGAGAAAAATGTTCTTGAATTTGGTCTAACGGAGTAAATCGGTAGCTGAGTATGAGGCAAAATCCATACGGTTAAGTTAGTATGCCCGGAAAATAGTTGCGACCGATTATGAGTGATGTGTTCGGTTCGAGGATGGGCTGCGAGACAAGCTGTGAGTGTTGATAGCTCCTTAGAGGGAGAGGGACTTCACTATTTTGGTGGAAAAGTCTAAGGTAGCTGAGGAGGTAAAGCGAACTGAGAAGCAAAATATGGATTGGGATAGGGGCAGAAACAAGAGAAGTTTTAGACCATCAGTGCCATCAGAAGGGTCTTAGAAAAGGTCTAGGGTTAAGGAGCCGAGTCGTATGGCAACGCCGTGATTGAAGAAGCGATTTAGGCGGTGTGCTCGGTCAAGGGAGGTCTGATGCAGGAGAGTGTTGGGGGAGAAATAAGGAATGTTTCAAGTGTGGGTCGAAGGATCATCTGATAAAGAATTGCCCGCTAGATTTAACCAGGGCTCGGATGGTAGGTCAGGGGTCTGTGCAGCTAGGAAGGGGTGGTCAACAGATGCCGAGAGGCCATGGTTCGAATTGATGAGGAAATGGTTCTGACTGAGGTCGTGGAGCATCGGGCAGAGGTGTTGGAAGTACTAAGGCAAGACAGTCAAGGTTAGTTTACGCAGCCAGACGCCGAGAAGAGGGTGATGCACTAGATGTTATAACTGGTACGTTCCTCATTTTTGGCTTACCCTTACTGCATTAATTGATGTTGGGTCGACACATTCCTATGTTGCTGTATGGTGTCGGGAACTTTGAGTATGAATCCTGAAACTGCTTCTAGGGAGATGACTGTACTTAGTCCTTTAGGCCAAATGGTAGTGGTAAATAAACTTTTTAGGGATGTGCCTTTGGAAGTTCAAGGGTTGGTTTTCCCGGCTGATTTGATGGAACTACCATTCGGAGAGTTCGACTTGATCTTAGGCATGGATTGGTTGGTAAGGTATCGATCAAATTTGGATTATGCTGTGAAGCGCATGGTGTTAAGGACTACCGAGGGAGATGAAGTTTTGGTTATAGGTGAGAGGAGAAACTACTTGTCCAATATAGTGTCTGCACTAAAGGCAGAAAGAATGGTGAGAAAAGGGTGCATGGCTTTCCTAACTTTTGTCAGTGCTTTGGATGCAAAGGAAGTGACTGTGAATGAGGTTAGAATGGTAAAGGAATTTGTAGATGTCTTTCTTGATGAGCTTTCAGGGTTGCCTCCGAATTGGTAGGTGGAGTGGGGAATTGAGCTTCTACCGGGAACAACTCTAGCGTCCATCGCCCCGTACAGGATGGCACCGAAGGAGCTAGTTGAACTTAAAGCACTGATTCAAGAGCTGTTGAATCATGGTTTCATCCGACCCAGTGTATCGCTGTGGGGAGCGCCTGTGCTATTCGTGAAGAAAAAGGATGGGTCCATGCGGATGTGCATTGATTATCACCAGTTGAATAAATTGACCATCAAGAACAAGTACCTGTTGCCGAGGATAGATGATCTGTTTGATTAGCTCAAGGGGGCTTCAGTATTTTTGAAGATAGATTTGAGGTCAGGTTACCATCAACTTAAGGTAAAGGAAGCCAATATTCATAAGACAGCTTTCCGGACTCGCTACGGTCATTACAAATTTTTGGTGATGCTGTTTGGATTAACCAATGCACCAGCAGCGTTCATGGATATGATGAATAGAGTTTTTCAACCTTATTTGGACCGGTTCGTCGTAGTGTTCATCGACGACATTCTAGTGTATTCCAAGATAGAGGAGGAGCATGCATCTTGGTGGTTTTACAGATTTTGAGGGAAAAATGTTTATACGCCAAATTCAGCAAGTGTCAGTTTTGGTTAAAGGAAGTTACTTTTCTGGGTCATGTGGTGACTGCAGAAGGGATTAAAGTGGATCCTCGGAAGATTGAGGCAGTACTAGACTGGAAACCACCTAAGTCTGTGGTGGAGATTCGAAGCTTCTTGGGATTGGCAGGTTACTACAGGAGGTTTGTTGAGGGTTTTTCCTCAATTACGACTCCTTAACTAAGTTGTTGAGGAAGGGGGTACCTTTTGTGTGGACTGACAAGTAGCAGGAAAGTTTCGAGAAGTTGAAAATGATTTTGTAGTATATTGTGATGCTTCTCACACAGGGTTAGGTTGTGTGCTGATGCAGGATGGGAAGGTCGTTGCCTATGCGTCCCGACAGTTAAGACTACATGAGATTAACTATCCCACGCATGTTTTAGAATTGGCTGCGATGGTTTTCGCTTTAAAGGTTTGGAGACATTATTTATATGGAGTGAAGTCTATTATTTACACCGACCACAAGAGTTTAAGGTATCTCTTAAGTCAGAAGAAGCTGAATCTAAGGCAGTGAAGGTGGATCGAGTTGTTGAAGGATTATGATTGCTCGATTGAATATCATCCAGGTAAGGAAAATGTGGTGGCAGATGCGTTAAGCCGAAAGGTAATATCAGAGTTGAGAGCGATGTTCGCCAACCTTAGTCTATACGACGACGGAAGTTCAGTAGCTGAACTGCAAGTGAAGCCGTCATAGGTAAGTCAAGTTAAAGAGAAACAGTTGTTATGATGACTTGAGTGCTCGACTTCTACGAGTACAGAATGGTGGAGTAGAAGATTACAGTTTGAGTACCGATGGGGTCTTGTGTTTCCATGGGAAGGTTTGCATGCCAAAGTACGTGGAATTGAGGCAAAAATTCTTCAGGAAGCACATAGTAGCCCTTACGCTATGCATTCTGGAGGAAGCAAGATGTATCGAGATTTACGAGAACAGTTTTGGTGGCCTGGATTAAAGCGAGAAGTTACAAAATTTATGGGAAAATGTTTAACATGTCAGCAGGTCAAAGCCGAACACCAGTTGCCTTCGGGGTTGTTACAACCAGTGATGATTCCACACTGGAAATAGGAGAGGATCACTATGGATTTTATTAGTGGGTTACCTCTTACGCCTACTAAGAAGGATTCGGTATTGGTGATAGTGGATCGGTTGACAAAATCCGCTTATTTCCTACCTGTTCATGCTGACTTTTCTCTTCAAAGATTGGCTAAGCTATATGTGGCAGAAATTGTGAGGTTGCACGGGGTACCAGTGTCGATCATATCAGATAGAGACCTTAGGTTTACATCGCGATTCTAAAGAGCATTGCATCAGGCTTTGGGCACAAGGTTAGACTTTAGCACAGCGTTTCATCTACAGATAGATGGACAGTCTAAGAGAGTGATTCAGATTTTGGAGGATATGTTGAGGGGCTATGTCATCGATTTCAGAGGTAGTTGGGAGGAGTTCTTACCTTTGGCAGAGTTTGCGTACAACAACAGCTACAAAAGTAGTATTCAGATGGCGCCTTATGAAGCATTATATGGATGGAAGTGTCGCACTCCCACTTGGTGGACGAAGTTAGCTGAACGTCAGATCTTAGGTCCGGAAATGGTTGCTGAAGCAGAGAAGAAAGTTAAGTTAATTAGGACTCGATTGAAAAAAGCGTCAGATAGACAGAAATCATATGAGGATCTAAAGCGAAAAGAGATAGAGTTTACAGTGGGTGATCGAGTTTTCCTGAAAGTCTCACCGTGGAAGAAAGTGATAAGATTTGGATGTAAGGGTAAGCTAAGTCCTAGGTTTATCGGGCCTTATCGAGTTTTGAAGCATGTGGGACCAATGGCGTATCAACTAGAGTTACCTTCAGAATTGAAGCAGATGCATGATGTGTTCCAAGTTTTGATGTTAAGATGATACCGTTCGGATCCATTTCACGCCGTGCCAGTTGAGGAAGTCGAAATAAGGCCAGACTTGTCTTATAAGAAGGAACCAATCCAGATTTTAGAATGAGATGTTAAGGTGCTAAGAAGGAAATCAGTTCATTTGGTCAAAGTGTTGTGGCGGAACCATGGTTCAGAAGAGGCAACGTGGGAGCCAGAAGAGGTGATGCGACAGCAATACCCTCATCTCTTTTGATCAGGTAATTTCGAGGCCAAAATTTCTTTAAGGGGGTAGAACTGTAACATCCGAAAATTAGGGGCTTTTCATCTTTTATGTTTTTCTGCGTTTGTTGAGTTATGCCTGTTGTTTGAATGTGTTTGGGGGCTTCAGGAAGGCATGGGGTTAAGCCGAAGCCTTGGGGGAAATTTTAGTTTTGGGCACTAGGAGGGTAGCCGAATAGGAGAAGGACTTAAGGGGTTTTAGTTTGTGTTTGGTGTCACAAGTAAGTGCAGTGGTAGAGTGGCAAGGGGACGCCACTTAGCATGCAGAGAGGTGGCGTCACAAGGAGAGGGTGAGAGAGAGAGGGTTCAAAACTCTCAAATAGTAAGGGAGTATTATTTTTTGGCTCAGGCAAGGGAGGTAGTTGGATGATAATCAAACTCTAGAGGAGAGAGGTAGGACTTGGTCAAATATTTCAAAAGGATGGTGGAGAGGGATTTAAGGAGGTTAAACTTTTCAAATTAGTTTGAATAGGTGGAGGAGAGGGAATTAAGGAGAGTTGCAAGGGACGGCATGGTGTTTGAGGTGAGTAGGGGTTGCTAGCTGAAATTTTGAGGAGTGTGGGAGGGATAAAGCTTTCGGTTTTGGTGAAAGGAGAGGTGTAGAATCTTGATGGGTTAAGTAGCTGGTGTGTGTGTGTGATGTTTTTTTTTTTTCGACATTTTTGAGTGTGCCCTTCTTCTAGTTATCTTATTCTCTTTTGCCGAAAGTGCCTAGCCAATTCCCATCATTTTCGTTACTTGGACCTATAGCCAAAACTAAGAAGACCAAGTGTGCATATTTCTTTTCATATTCTTTTCTACTTATTCTCAAAAAAACTCTATAACCGAATACATATTTGTCCCTTACAATCTTCGGGTTCTTCTGCTTTTCAATTTGTTTCCTTTAAATCGAAACCACTGTCCTTCTCTCCCTATTTTTCCCTTATCATTCTTTTCCCTCAAACTTCTTCACTTTTTGTCTTACTTGGTTTTGCCGAAACTCCTAAGCCTCCATCAAAGTTCTCTTGTTTCATTTTCGGTTTTTCATCTTAATCTCTTCCATTTTTGTTCATAGTCGAATCATCACCCCAGGTGTTGGTAAGTTCTATGTTACTCTCTTTCTTTTTCTTTTCTCCTCTAGGCCGAATCATTTTCCTTAATCCTTTTTTGAGGTTGTTTCATTCTTCTTCCCTCATAGTTGAATCTTCTCTGCTCTGACAGCTTGTGCCGAATCTTTGGGGGGCATCTTTTGGGATCGGTAAGGGATCTTTTCACCTTACAAGTTGTTCTCTTCTTTTTCTATTTTGGTTTGGTTAATCGAAGATGAGTGGGTGGTGATTGGTATTTTTGCCGAATGGTGGATGGAGGGCTCATTTTTTCTGTTTGGCCGAGAGGCCATCTCCTCTAATCTATTCTCTTTTCAAATTGATTCTCACTTGGGTTTTGCATAGTTATTCTATTAATCGGTTTTTCCATCGTTCGTCGCCTTAACCTAGTGAGGTGGTTATTCAATCATATCTTTCGTAGTGATTTATTGACCGAGGCTTTTAATGGATGCAAGAAACATACAAGTTGGGGAAAGAAGCAAACCTTCAGGTTCGATTCCAAAGTTTAAGAAGCTAGCAGTGTCGACAGTTTGAGATCAGCCACAGTGTGGTAGGCGTCTGAAAGGGATAAGCAGATCGCTGTGATCACTACGAGTGAGGACGTTAGTGAGGTCGATAGTGTAGTGCTTCAGGTTTACAGGTGTGTAATTATCACACTATTTCCTTAATTTTGTTTATGTGTATGTATTGTGATTGAACACCGGAAATAGCAACAGTGGGGGTTAATTTACCTATGCGGGGGTAAAACCAAAAACTAGGTTAGTATATTATACTCATGCGTTATAAATGATTGTGGACATATTGTATGTGAGTGAATGTTGAATAGTATATGTTTCATATCATATAACTTATCATCTATACGATGTTGCATGTGCATGGGATATTAGGTTATAAATAATTAAAGGGGAATTGTATATGGGTGACTTTGTCACGATTAATGATGGTGTGGTGCCTTATTGTGGATATGGTGATTTAGTCACGTGTGGAAACAGTGGCTAGACCACTTATGTGGACTTTGAGCAGTGTGTCTGTCAGCATGACTGCCAAAGAGGTGTATAGCGGATGGAGGGTTGATTGTAGAAATCCCCACAAGTGTGTATGAGGATGGACATACGGAGCGGTGTGTAGAGGTTGGTACTAGGTTGGGTTGGGCTATCATTCTTATTACTGGTGCATGATGTGATGATACGATAATGGTTTGGGGCCAAGCCCATTTATGGAAATTTTGTAGGTGATTGCACACTGAGTCTGGTGACTTACTCTATTCTTAACAAATTACAGGTAGCTCGTGATGTTTTGGACTAGGTTGGATCGTACTAGAGGTGGCCATGCGAGGGGTTATTTATCAAACTTAAATTTTTAAATTTGAATTGAGTAATCGCTATTTTCTTCGGGATATTTTTATGATGTAATAAGGCCACTTTAAATTTGGTAAATTTTCGATTCTCCTATCAAGTTGGTTTTCATTATTCATTAATCATGAAATGGTCAAATGAAACAGTTTTTTTTAAAACGTATATATATATATATATATAATCTAAAGTTTCTTTGCAAACCTGCTTAAACACAGTTTTATTGAAATTAAAGTTTTTTTATTCCTCTCGACGAATAATGCCTAGATCTAAAGTTAACCATGTTTTTAAACATCATCTAATGGCTAAGCTGGCTAAATACCTTTTCCGTAAAATAGAGTTTTTCCTTCCAAATGCGTCATTAAATTTTGGCTTTATTAAATTATTCCGTATTGTTTTTCAAACCTTATAAAACCTTTCAAACCCTTTTTCCTAGTGACATTCCAGATTCGGTCGTGGTGTTTGGGTCGGGTTTGGGATGTTACACTATATATAGAGTTGCCTAAGAGGAGAAGGAGCATACCTGGTTGGCGTTGGGCATAGGAGTGCTCAAGCGGTTTAGCGACTTGATTCTATCGGTGTGTATCTCGCCTACTCTGGCGTAGAAGCGGCAAGCAGAAATGTCGGTCACACGGCAATGGTAGCCACACGAGTGTGCAAGCGCACGTGTGGAAGATTTGACGCGATAGTCGAGGCCACCATGAGTATTCTTGTGGGTTGACGCTGTTGGGCCACGATGGCCCGAAATGTGCCAAATGGGCCCAATGGGCCCACGGGCCCATATGAGTAAATTATATGATTGAGTAGTAGATAGTGATCTAAACTATGTGAATCTCATATATGTTGCTAGGTTTGGGCTATATGGGCCACACGAGTGTGTGGGCCCACTTGGGCCGAGAATAGGCCTTAGGCCCATTCGCATAATTATCTCTGTTTAGAATACTTGAGTCGTTCGATGCGACAGTGGACCTTCTGTTGGGTCGTTTAACACCCTGATTTGTACAATTACTAAAATATCCCTAGTTTGTAAAATTTTTGAAATACCCCTGGTTTGTAAATTACCGAAATACCCCTAGTTTGTGAAATTACCAAAATACCACAGGTTTGCAAAATTACCGAAATACTCCTGGCTTGCGAAATTACCAAAATACTGCCAGATTACAAAATTACAAAAATACCCCTAGTTTGTAAAATTACCAAAATACCCATGGTTTGTAAAATTATTGAAATACCCTAGTTTGTAAAATTACCAAAATAACCTTGGTTTGTAAAATTATTGGAATACCCTCGGTGGGTAAAATTACCGTTATACCCTTAGGGGTTGATTAGCGTGATTGTGTGTAGATTTCACACTCTACTATTAGTTTGTGTTATTAATTGTATGGGCTGAAAAGCCGAAGTGACTGGAAGGCAGTTGCAATACCCTTGTGGGTATAGTTGGGGATACCAAGTACCTTATTGTTCTATTTGTGAGTACATAAATGTATGCCATAATATATAGGTTATTTAACAGCATGTTGCATTCATTTGATATGTATGTTATGCATGGGTTGGTTTATGATGAAAAGGGGAAGTGCTATTAAATACTGTTACAGTGGTTTGGTACCACAGTGGGTTGACCCCACTCATATTTATTACTGACTAAGTCTCAGTGGTTTGGTACCACAGTGCTTTGGTACCACATACATACGTGTTAATTCTGTGACTCGTCATAGTGGTTTAGTACCACAGTGGGTTGGCCCCACATACATGATTATCAGGGATTGTCACCAGTGATTTGGTACCACAAGTGGGTTGGCCCCACGTGTTATAAGTTGTGACTCTGTCACCAGTGGCTTGGTGCCACATATATGGCGTGTAGTGGATGGAGGGTTGATTGTAGAAATCCCCACGGTGTGTTGGGCTGGTACGGGTGGCATGTAGAGGATGGAATATTAGGTTGAGCTGGGTTTGCATCGTATTGCATACATTATCTCCGTGACATATGATATGGGTTAAGGCTCAACCGAGGTTATTTTGGGCTAAGGCCCAATTGCCACCAGATCTTGTAATGGGCTTGACCCAATTGTTGTGATGCATATTCTTACTGATGAGGGTTGTACACACTAAGTTTTCGTAAACTCACCCCCTCTTTTTATTAAATGTTTCAGGTAATTCCCAGCGATAGAGGATTGGGAGCCGTGGAGGACTCGGGGGTGGCTATACATTAGAGATACTACTCGTGAACTTTAGTAATTTCAATTTTTACCTTATTTTAAGATTATTTATTTTGGGTTAATATTTTGTAATAAGGCCATTGGTTTATTTTTCTAAGTTTTCATTTATAACTGTTAAACTTATAAATATGGGGTTTTTCTTAAAACATTAGCTATCATTTTCTAAAATATCATGTTTACGGAACGATGCAAGTTCAACTTTCATAACAAAATAGTTTTTTCAAAATAATAACAACTTTTAAACGGTCATTTAGCCAATCGCATTTTTCTAAACCAAACAATGAACTCGGAGTTCAAAAATCCAATAAAACTTTTCTAAACAATTGCTTAGCTTTTCCACTTCCTTCAATGTGACACGCCAGATTCGGGCCTAACTTCTAGGCCGGGTTTGGGGTGTTACATGCGGTTTACTCCGTAACCTTGCCTTTTCCTCGGTCAAGGTTAATCTTGCGTTCTTCTTGATTTATAACAATAAGATTCATTTATTTCGTTCATTTAATGATCATAATGCATCAAAATCTACACTTAGGCAAAAATGACCATTTTGCCCTTGCACTATGGCAAAATTATGATTTTACCCCTAGCCTCGTAAATCATTTTTCAACACATTTTATCAATAAAAAAGCCTAGCTAAACATTTATTTCTCTTACAACTACTCACCATTCCAACCATTTCATGCATTTATGACACAAATTCATTCTTTGCATTTAAGTCTTATTTAGGTGTTTTCATGCTAACACCTTTCACAAAAGTTGTTTCTCATCTTCCTAACATTCATTTTCTTCCATAAAAACTCAGCTTACAACATAAACTCTTTCATGGAAAGTCCCTAGACTTTCAACTATATCGCAAATTGGTGCCCTCATTAGCTAGCTTAAGCTTTGGGGACTCTAAAAACACAAAAATCATTAAGAAAAACTTCAAAAATCACTTACTTGTTAAGGAATATGTTGGCTGAAAGTTTGAGCTTCAAAACCCTTGTTTCCTCTTCAAATTTTCGGTGGATGAAGGTGGATGGATAGTGAAAAGATGATAACATCTTTATTCATCTTATTTTATTCATTTTTATTACCTAATATCCATCAAATTTTGACCAACATTAAAATCTTGTCTCCCTAGCTCCTATATGGCTGGCCATCAATAGATAAATGGCCTAATTGCACTTTAAAGACCTCCAAATTGCATTTTACAACTATTAAGTACCTCAACCATATAAAATTGAACTTTCGTACTTAATGCAATTTAATCTTTTTTCACAATTAAGCATTCTATCACTCAAATTAATGCACCAAAATTTTCACAGAGCCTTATAATTATGCTACAACACATAAAATAACATCAAAAATAATTTCTTCTACCTCAGTTTAGTTGTCCCAAAACCACTGTTTCGACTATCTCCTAAATCGGGCTGTTGCAACAAAGACCAAGTCCCTATACATGTCATACTCAAAATGATAAATCTAACTATACCAAATGTTCAGATTGGTAGTGTGATCGAGCCTCCGACGTCCTTTGATCCCCGAGCTAGCTTGGCGATACTATAAGAAAATGGAAAGGAAAGGGAGTAAGCATAAAGCTTAGTAAGTCGCTTGTAAATAATTTACAATAATTACCATGCATTATATACTCATAACATATTATAAACTTGCACATAATTCTCGAATGATTAAAGGCATAACTTACTCATTTTCATCCTTACTAATCATACAACATAAATCAAGCGCATTTCTCATAAATTTCGTATAGGTACCTGTATCACTTACAACATATTTGTAACTTTTCTCACTTTTGACACAAACTTTAAATTACCCGTTGAACCAATTGGAATACCAAAGGATACCCGACAAACCTCACACAAGAGGGTACGATGTCGATGCCATGTCCTAGACGTGGTCTTACACTAGCTTTTGTCTCAATGCTGATACTAAGTCCCAGACATGGTCTTACACTGGCTCTCGTATTGTGGCCAATGCCATGTCCTAGACATGGTCTTACACTAGTATACATATCAACACCGATGCCATGTCCCAGACATGGTCTTACACTAGCGCACATATCGCTTCAAATGTCATGGCTTGGATATCCAATCTATTCCTAAGGTTCAACCGGGAGTATATCACATCAACTTTCATCATGCATATTCACAGAAATAATCAAACATTTTATGCAATATCAATTGTTTAATGCATAAATACAATAAAATTGTATTATTTATGTACAACTTACCTCGGTATACAAAATATGAGTGACTAGTTTGATTTAGTCCACTATCTTGCTTTTCCCCCGGTCTAAGTTCGGATCCTGTTTTTCTTGATCTATAATGAAAAAATTTACTCATTTAATCACAACATTAATCACAACATTTCAAAATTCTTACTTTGACAAAATTATCGTTTTGCCCTTAGACTTTCACTTGATTATGATTTTGCCCTTAGGCTCGTATTTTAATCAAATTTCCTCCTTTAACAAGCCTAGCCCCACCTTTATTACTCTTATAGCAACTCAAAATACCAATTATGTCACACATGTACTACCCATTTTATAAACTTTACAAAATGGTCCTTTTAGGTGTTTTCATGAAAAATCCTTTCACAAAAGTTGCTTATTTAACAACCAAGATTCATTTTCTTTCATAAAATTTCAGCAATCAACATTAATGCTCTATGGTAAAACCCTATACTTTCAACCATAGTGCAAAATAGTCCCCTCATTAGCTAGATTAAGCTACAAAGGTTCTAAAAACACAAAAATCAACAAAAATAACCATCAAAATGACTTACTTGCAAGGATTGTAAGTTGGCAAAAATTTCAATCTTCCAAAACCCCTATTTTGCTGATATTTTCGATGGAGAGGAGGAAGATGAAAAAATGATATCTTTTTCTCTTTATTTTTTGATTATTTTATCAATTAAGTCACCTAATGTCACCAAACCTTGACCAATTTCTTTTCCTTGTCTCTATATGGCCGTCCATCACCCTCTTGAAGGATATTTGCACATTAAGGACCTCTAATTTAAGGTTCTCTAGCTATTTAACACCTGTATCTTGTAGAACAAAACTTTCGCACTTTTTTCGATTTAGTTATTTTTTCAAAATTAAGCATGCAATCACTAAATTAAGTCACCAAAATTTTCATGCACTCATATAATCATGCTATAACACATAAACTAATATTAAAAATAATTTCTCTATCCTGAGATTAGTGGTTTTGAAACCACTATTCTGACTAGCCCCAAAATCGGGCTGTTACAATTCTCCCCCTTTAGGGATTTTCGTCCCTAAAAATCTTACCAACAAAAAGGTTTGGGTATTGGTCTCTTATAGTCTCCTCAGGCTCCCATGTGGCCTCTTCAACACCATGTCTATGCCATAGTACTTTCACGAGTGCTATACTTTTACTTCTCAATTACTTGACCTTTTGATCTAAAATCTTAACAGGCTCTTCACCATAGGTCATGTCTGAACAAATCTCAACCTCTGTTGGTGAAATCACGTGTGATGAGTCAGAATGGTGACGGTGCAACATAGACACATGGAATACAGTGTGGATTTTCTTTAGCTCGGATGGCAATGCTAGTCAGTATGCTACTGGTCCAATTCTCTCAGTCACCTCATATGGACCAATAAAATGTGGACTTAATTTGCCTTTCCAACCGAATCTGAGGACTTTCTTCCACAGGGATACTTTCAAAAATACCTTATCACCTACTTAAAACTCAATCTCTTTCCATTTCAAGTTGGCGTAGGATTTCTATCTATACGAAGTAGCCTTCAAATAGTCATGAATCACTTTTACTTTCTCCTCGGTTTCTCTGACTAAGTCAACCCCATGTATCTAATTTTCCTTGAGTTCAAACCAATACAAGGGCGTTCGGCACTTACGCCCATACAAAGCCTCATAAGGCGCCATTTTCAAAATCGACTGATAGCTATTGTTGTAGACAAACTCTACAAAGGTAAGTACCTTTCCCAAATGCCTTGAAACTTAAGAACATAATACCGCAACTGTAACAAACATATATCCAAGCCCGAGGCTAGGAGTGGATACGAAACATTACCATGCTTGAACTCATTAAAGCATACTCTTATGGGCTGTAAAATTTTGTTCCGACTTAAAAACTTTTCTATATTAGTATAATAATACATTTCATGGGCCTACGAGGCCTTAAGCACATATCTAAAAGAACTTTCGAAACTTAATCGAAATCTTTCTTTAAAGCAGGTGTCACACGCCCATGTGGCTTGGGACACACCCGTGTACCCCTTGACATGCCCATGTTTTCAACCATGGGGAGCTACTGAATATTTTCACACAGCCTAAACACACCTGTGGGCTTAAACTATGTGATAAACCTTAATATACTGACTTGATCCACACGGTATGGGCACACGCCCATGTTCAAACCATGTATTCTACACGGCTCATACACAAGGTCGTGGGGTTGTATCGTGGCCTATCCTGATTAATAATAATAAGGTGCAGGGTTCACACGGCCTAGACTCATGCCCGTGTGTCTAACCGTGTGAGCACTTAGAGGCTATATACCAATCCATTTGCCACCCTAAAATCAAAATCAAGCCAATACATTTCAAAAACTATACAACATGCTTCATTGAATACAACAACATACATATAACCAATTTTGGCTAACCACTTAGCCATATACAAAAGAATACTGGTTTGATATCCTATACAATGGCCCCTCTTAAAACATGTTCTCAAAATGAATGCTTCCTATACATGCCATACTTAGTAAAATAACTTGGCTATACCAAAATAAGGATTGATAGTGTTCTACGAGCTTCGACTCCAATGATCCACAATTAGCTTGGCTGAACTACATAGAAAAAAAAAGATTAAAGACGTAAGCATTTAGCTTAATAAGTTTCCATGTAAAACACAGATTAATAAACTTGCTTAATATAAACCATTTGACATAACAATGATATCATAATTTCAGCTTTAGCTTACTTACTCATACTGATTCTCACATGTCTCATGCTACTTACTATCCTCATACTTGTAAGGTAAACATAGTGCCTGTTTCACTTGATCACATTGATCAACATACTTTAATTTAATAATCATGATCTCTCATTCATCATTCATAACATAAAAAATACTAAATTTCAACTTGGTAATATCTTTACTTACTTAGCTTTCTTGTTATCTCATTTTAACTTTACTTATTTGCTCGATGAATTTCTGCAAATAATCGAGGATACTAAATCTCTTGCCATGATCTTAATACCAAAGCCATATTTTAAATATGGACTTACATGAAATATCTCTTCTTGCATCAATGCCAAGCTTGCCTTGGACTTACATGATATCTATGTTTAATGCCAAGCTTGCCTTGGACTTACTTAATATCTCTGTTCAATGCCAAGCTTGCCTTGGACTTATATGATATCTCTGTTCAATGCCAAGCTTGGGTCCTTGGACTTACATGATAACTTGTTCAATGCCAAGCTTGCCTTGGACTTACATGATAACTTGTTTAATGTCAAGCTTGGGTCCTTGGACTTACATGATAACTTGTTCAATGCCAAGCTTGGGTCCTTGGACTTACATGATATCTCTGTTCAATGGCAAGCTTGCCTTGGACTTACATGATAACTTGCTCATACTTAATCACATTGATTTCTTTATTTAACAAACATTAAGCATTCCATTATAACAATGTACATTATACTAAGCAATTCAATGAAAGCTTAGAAATCATACAAACTTACCTCAATATATAAAAAGTATATAGATATGCAATTTAGTCCTTGATTTTGTTCTTGCCTCGGCTTCGATCCAGGCTTCTTTTTTCTTGATCTATAATCATAAATAAACCATTTAATAAGCATATTGACTAAATTGACTAATAACTCATTCTTTGGCAAAATTACTATTTTACCCTTATACTTTCTCATATTTGCACTTTTGCCCCTAGGCTTGTAAAAAAGATTTTTGTACAACTTTCTTAAACTACATGCTTACCTGATTAATAGTCTCAACTATAGCAATTATCAATTCTCACAAAATCACACATGTATGACCAAATTTAAGATTTTCACAATCAAGTCCCTACATGTATTTTCATGGAAAATCACTTAACAAAAAATGTTTCTACTACATCAAGCGTTCATAATCTTCCATAAAACATCAAAATACATGCATGTCATACATGACCACATTTTTGAAAATACATGCATGTCATACATGACCACATTTTTGAACATCCATTATAGCTCATCAAATAGCTAAAAAGCTTACTCACGCTTCCAAGACTTCAAAAATACGAAGAATATCAAAAATTGGGCTTAGGAGCACCTATTAGCAAGCTTGGAAAATTGAAAAAGCCCTAACAATGGCTATTGGAATTTTTGGCAGCTTGGGGAAGAAGATGAATGGATTTTTTTTTCATCTTTTTCCCATTTTAAATATTTCATAGGCAAATGACCAAAATGCCCCTCTTTTTAAAAATTTCCATAAAACTATCTCATGACCAATTTTGTCAAAAAATTAAATTTTGGGCAAATTGATATCTAGGGGTTCATAATTATTATTCTAAAGCTATTTCGTACAAAAAGCTTCTAGAAATTCATATTTTGCAACCTCTGCAATTTAGTCCTTTTGGACCATTCAACCACAATTTAGCGAAATTGCTTCATGAAACTTTCATACTAGCATGCAAACATGATATAAATCTTAAAACTCATAATTTCATCTCGGTTTCGTGGTCTCGTACCACTATTCTGACTAGGCCCTAAATCGGGCTGCTACAGCAACATATCTTCAAGAATCTGAATTACTCTTTTAGACTGACTGTTAGTTTGTGGGTGGAAAGCAGTACTAAAATTCAATTTTGTCCACAGCGCTTCTTGCAACCTTTTCCAAAACCTTGATGTGAACCTCAGATCTCTATCTGAAATGATCGATAAAGGTACTCCATGAAGTCTTACAATTTCAGAAACATACAAATCGGCCAATTTCTCAAAGGGATAATTAGTATGCACCGATATAAAACCCATATAACATCTTTCTTCCTTGGCATCAGCAGCAATCCAAACACAAAATCCATGGTAATACAATCTCATTTCCACTCGGGAACCATCACGGGCTGAAGTAAACCTGAAGGTACTTGGTGTTCGGCTTTCACTTGCTGACAAATTAAACATTTAGAGACAAACTCCGAGATGTCTCTTTTCATTCTCGACTACCAATACATTTTCTTCAAGTCATTATACATCTTCACACTACCCGGATGGATAGACATACAACTACTATGAGCCTCATGCAAAATTTTCCAAATAAGCTCATCATCTTTAGGTACAAAATTTTGTCTTGAAACATTAAACAGCCATCTAAACCAATCCGAAAGTCTGATTCTATACCCGTCTCGTACTAAGTTATCTTAGCTTGCAATTCTTTATCACCTTTCTGAGCTTCGCAGATCTCTTGTAAAAACATTGGTTTCGTTCTCAACTTGGCTAAAATGGAACCATCGTCGGTTACTAACAATTGAGTTTTCATAGCCCTCAAGGCAAACAATGACTTCCTGTTCAAAGAATCGGCAACCACATTTGCCTTCCCTGGGTGATAGTCAATTATCAACTCATAATCCTTTATCAACTCTAATCATCTCCGTTGCCGTATGTTTAACTCCTTTTGATTCATCAAATACTTTAGACTTTTATGGTCGGTGAATACTCGCCATCTCTCGCCATACAAATGGTGTCTCTAAATCTTCAGTGCGAACACTATGGCGGCTAACTTTAAGCCGTGAGTCAGATAGTTTTTCTCATGTGGCTTCAGCTGTCTCGAGGCATAATCTATTACCTTACCTTCTTACATAAGCACACACCCCAATACATTTAAGGATGCATCACTATACACCACAAATTCTTTTCCCAGTTCTGGTTGCACTAAAACTAGGGCTTCAATCAACAATGCTTTTAGTTTCTCAAAACTCTATTGGCACTTCTCTGTCTATTCGAACTTAATATCTTTCTATAACAACCTCATCATTGTAGTAGCAATCATGGAGAATCCTTTAACAAATCGTCTGTAGTATCCCGCTAAGCCCAAAAAGCTTCTAATCTCTGACATATTCCTCGGTGATTTCCAATCAACGATAGCCGATATCTTACTTGGGTCAACTCTAATTCCATCACCAGACATGATTGTCATAAGAATCTGACCTCTCGGAGCAAAAATTCACTTTTGCTAAACTTAGCATACAACTTCTTATCTCTACAAAATAGTTCTCAAATGCTTCGCGTGCTCACTCTCATCACGAGAATAAATTAATATATCATCAATAAAAACAACAACAAACTTATCCAGGTACTATCAAAAAATACAGTTCATTAAGTCCATAAATACTGCAGGAGCATTTGTCAAGCCAAAAGGCATGATAGGGAACTCGTAATGAACATATCTCATCTGAAATGTAGTTTTTGGTACATCTTGTTCCTTAACTCTCAACTGGTAATAACCGGACCTCAGGTCTATCTTAGAAAACATTGTGGCTCCCTTCAATTGGTCAAAGAAATCATCGATCCTTGGCAAATGATACTTGTTCTTAACTGTAACCTTGTTGAGCTGTCGTAGTCTATACATAATCTCATTGACCTATCTTTCTTTTACACAAAAAGTACCGAAGCACACCACGGAGAAGAACTCGGTCTTGCAAAATCGTTATCCATTAACTCTTTTAGTTGAACATTCAGATCTTTTAACTCCAACGGTGCCATCCTATACGGGGCAACTGAAATAGGTGTCATACTTGGGACTAACTCGATACCAAACTCAACTTCCCTATTTGGAGGCAATCCGGGCAACTCTTCCAAAAACACATCCAGGTACTCACATACCATAGGCAGTGACTCAATATTTACTTTCGACTCTTAAGTTTTCAACAAAAATCCAAGATAGGACTCATACCCTTTTCTCATGTATTTCTCAGCAGTCATACAAGAAATCAGTAGAGGTAAGCTATCCGATTCACCTGATTAAACCCAAATACTATCCCCATTTCACTTTTTAGTTCAATAAATTTTCTTCCACAATTTACTATCACATCATGAAGAGTTAACCAATCCATACCAAGAATCACGTTAAATTCATCAAACGGCAACAACATAAGGTTAGCGGAAAATAATGACCTCTAATTGCCAAGGGACAAATTCTACATATTCGATCAACTAACACATGCTTGCCTAATGGGTTTGACACTTTTATCACAATCTTTGTGGACTCAACAGGCATATTCATAGTAAACACCAATTTCATACAAACATACGAATGGGTAGATCCTGGATCAATCAAAGCAACAATAGAAATATTGCGAAGAGAAAAAGTACACATAATCACATCTGATGATGATACCTCTTCGCGAGCGAGAATGGCATAAGTCCTTGCAAGCGCTCGACCCTCGAACCTCACGATGGAATCTTTAGGCACACCTCTACTGCTAGCCCCACTTCCCGGGTTCTTTTGTGGTCTACCCCTCGAAGGTGCATTACTCGCTCGCACATCTTACTTTCTGTCTTTTTCCTCCATCTCAGGATAATTTCGAATGTAGTGGTCTAGTGAATCGCACTTGAAGTAGCCTCTATCTTTTCCTCGAGACTAACCGGAATGTCGTCTACCGCACTGCGAACATTTCAGTTTATTTGGTCGAGCACTACCAACACTCGCAATAGAAATGGTTTGAGCTTTAGACGCCGAGTATTGCTTACTCCTATTTCTACTCGAGAATCTCGCTGAAGCATTTCATCGGGTAGTGAATTCTCTTGAATTCTTGGATGAGGACTAAAATGATTTCCCCAACTGTCTAATCTTTGAGTCACGAGACTCAATATCAGCTTTCCTTTTCTCTTTGGCCAATTCCTCGGCCTTGCAAGCTCTCTCTACTAGTACAACAAATTCCTTCAGTTATAGAATACCAACAAACAATCGGATGTCCTCATTCAATCTGTCCTCAAACCTCTTACACATGATGGCTTCGGTAGATACGCATTCCCTAGTGTATTTTCTGAGTCTCACGAACTCACGCTCATATTTTGTTACTGTCATTCGGCCTTGCTTCAATTCTAGA
Source organism: Gossypium rotundifolium (assembly GCA_025506655.1). Classification (NCBI taxonomy): domain Eukaryota; kingdom Viridiplantae; phylum Streptophyta; class Magnoliopsida; order Malvales; family Malvaceae; genus Gossypium; species Gossypium rotundifolium. Next base: position 43,495,177 of record CP106730.1, read on the forward strand.
AATTCCTTCCTTTTCTGGTCTATAAACCTCTGGCTAATATACTTTTTACGAAACTCTTCTTGAAAGAATTCCCAAGCTATCCTCTCCTTCGGTACAACTGACACAAAGTGTTCTACCATTGATAGGCCGAGTCTTTCAGGAGTGACACAACACATTTTCATGCAATCCTTAAGTGTGCAAGACGATTCATTGAATACCCTTATGGTATTTTCTAGCCAAAAATTTGCCCTCTCTGGATCATCATCTATATTCACTCTAAATTCCTCAGCTCCTTGCTTTCAAATTCTATCTACCAGAGGTTTTTCACTTCTAATTGTTTCCACTACTTGGGGAGATGTAGGGGCAAGCTTAGGAATTGGAGGAGGTGGAGGAGGTGAAGCGTTCAGGTTTGCATGAACAAACTTCGAATACCAGACATTCATCATATAAAGGAAGGCTTCTCTAGCTCATCCGCCCTGATTCAGTGTCACGGGCCTACTTTTGACTGGTGCGGTCCCTTCTGCGGGAGCTGACGCATTACTTTCAATATCATCCGCCACTGCTCCGTCAAGATCCATTTACTATATAAAAACACATTTGAAATTGTCAGGAGTCGTCACACTATCATAATTCATATATGGCATGTATAGCTAGAATCGTACACACGCTAGGTTAGCCCAAGAATCAACTAAACCATAGCTCTAATACCACTAAATGTAACACCCCTTACTCGTGTTTAACGCCAAAATAGGGTACGAGGTGTTAACTAACTCAAACACATACTAACATACATCTCTGGGCCATAAAAGTTCATTCAGATTTAAAACTTTTCAAACTTCCTCTTAATGTCCTTAATATGGGCCTATGAGGCCCAAAACATACTTTAGAAATGGTTCGATACTAAACCAGGCACTTTAGAAAACTTTGGAAATTTTCACTAAAAATAGGGGCACACACTCGTATGGCATGGGACAAGCTCGTGTGGGCTGACCGTGTGGTCACACACGCCCATATCCCTAGCCGTATGGATTTAGTTTTAACTTCAAACATATAGGGGTTTTCACACGGCCTGGCACACGCCCGTGTCCCTCATACAGCCATGACACGCCCGTGTGTAAAAACCTTGACATTCTATTTCTGACGTCATCAACCCAGTAAGGTCACACGGCCAAGGCGCACCCGTGTCCTTAGGCCGTGTGGCAAATTAAATTCCTAAAATCAAGTGCAGACTTCACACGGCATCGGCACATGCCCACATGTTGCGGTCGTGTCATCCACACGGCTGAGACACATGGCTGTACCTCAGCCCATGTGGTTATTACTGGTCATTTTGTTTTATCAAATTAAGGTGCAGGGGACACACGGCCTAACTACACACCCATGGAGTAGACCGCACGCCCGTGTGTCTACCGTGTGGATAAAAACAAGGCTATTTACTAAGCCCTTTCTACCACCCTTACTTGCACCAATATAAGCCACATCAAGTAACATACTGATTCAAGCAAATGTACCAATTACTCAACCATGCAATTTGCACATTCATGAAAAACATCATCATTTTCATATATAAACAACAAGTATTTTCCATCATCCATAGTTTTATACAAAATGAATCAATCTTCAAGACAAACCAATAAACTTGGCCAAAATAATATGACACTTGACAAAGACCAAGTCCCTATACATGCTATACTCAAAATGATAAATCTAACTATACCGAATGTTCAGATTGATAGTGTGATTGATCCTCCAACATCTTTTGATCCCTGAGCTAGCTTAGCCATACTATAAGAAAATGGAAAGGAAAGGGAGTAAGCATAAAGCTTAGTAAGTCACATATAAATACTTAACAACAATTACCATGCATTATATACCCATAACTTATTATAAACTTGCACATAATTCTCGAATTATTAAAGGAATAACTTACTCATTTTCATCCTTACTAATCATACAACATAAATCCAGCTCATTTCTCATAAATTTCGTGTAGGTACCTTTATCACTTACAATATAATCGCAAATTTTCTCACTTTTGACACAAAATTTAAATTACCCATTGAACCAGTTGGAATACCAAAGGATACCCAACAAGCCTCACACAAGAGGGTACGACGCCGAAGCCATGTCCCAGACGTGGTCTTACACTAGCTTTCGTCTTAATGTCTATGCCAAGTCCCGGACATGGTTTTCCACTGGCTCTCATATTGTGGCTGATGCCATGTCCCAGACATGGTCTTACACTAGCATACATATCAACACCGATGCCATGTCCCAGACATGGTCTTACACTAGCGCACATATCGCTCAAATGGCATGGCTTGGATATCCAATCTATTCCTAAGGTTCAACCGGGAGTATATCACATCAACTTTCATCATGCATATTCATAGCAATAACCAAACATTTTATGCAATATCAATTGTTTAATGCATAAATACAATAATGTTGTATTATTTATGTACAACTTACCTCGATATACAAAATATGAGTGACTAGTTCAATTTAGTCCATTATCTTGGTTTTCCCCTAGTTTAAGTCCAGATCTCATTTTTCTTGATCTATAATAACAAAATTTACACATTTAATCACCACATTAATCAAAACATTTCAAAATTTTTACTTTGGCAAAATTACCGTTTTGCCTTAGACTTTCACATAATTACAATTTTGCCAATAGGCTCATAAAATGATTTTAATCAAATTTCCTCCTTTAACAAGCCTAGTCGAACCTTTGTTACTCTTATAGCAACTCAAAATACCAATTATTTCACATATTTACTACCCATTGTATAAACTTTACAAAATGGTCCTTCTAAAAGTTTTCATGAAAAATCCTTTCACAAAAGTTGTTTATTTAACAACCAAGATTCATTTTCTTCCATAAAATTTTGGCAAAAACATTAATTCTCTCATGTTAAAACCTTAGACTTTCAACCATAGTGCAAAATAGTCCCCTCATTAGCTAGATTAAGCTACAAGGGTTCTAAAAACACAAAAATCAACAAAAATAACCATCAAAATGACTTACTTGCAAGGGTTGTAAGTTGCTAAAAATTTCAAGCTTCCTGAACCCTTATTTTGCTGACATTTTTTGTGGAGAGGAGGAAGATGAAAAGATAATATCTTTTTCTCTTTATTTTATGATTATTTTATCAATTAAGTCACATAATGTCACCAAACCTTGACCAATTTCTTTTCCTTGTCTCTATATGGTTGGCCATCACCCTCTTGAAGGCTTATTTTCACATTAAGGACCTCTAATTTAAAGTTCTCTAGCTATTTAACACATTTATCATGTAGAAAAGAACTTTCACACTTTATGCGATTTAGTCCTTTTTCAAAATTAAGCATGCAATCACTAAAATTAAGTCACCAAAATATTCATGCACTCATATAATCATGCTATAACACATAAAATAATATTGAAAATAATTTCTCTAGCCTCAGATTAGTGGTTTCGAAACCACTATTTTGACTAGCCTTAAAATTAGGTTGTTATAAGTAAGGGTGTTACATTTGGTGGTATTAGAGCTGTCGTTTATTCGATTCTTGGACTAACATAGCGTATGCATGAGTGTAACTATACATGCCATATGTATGTGTATATACATAATGATAGTGTGCCGACTCTTGACGATTTAAAATATGTTTTCATATAGTAAATGGATCCCGACAGAGCAGTGGTGGATGATGTGGAAAGTAACACGTCGGCCCCCGCCCAAGGGATGGTGCCAATTAAAAATGAAAATAAACCAGTGACTGTGAGTTAGGAAGGAGAGGCTCAGGAAACCTTCTTCAAAATGATGAATGAGTGGTTCTTAGAGTTCGTTCGAACGAACCTGGTCACTCAACAACAAGCTCCACCCCCTCCAAACCCTCAGTCTATCCCTATAGCTCCCCAAGTTGTAAAAATGGTAAGAAAGGAAAATCCCCGGGTTGATAGAATCTAAAAATAATGAGTTGAGGAGTTCTGAGCTAATAAAGATGACGATCTGAAAAGAGCAGAATTCTTGCTTGAAAATACCATCAGGGTATTTGATGAATTGTCTTGCACACCCGAAGAGTGTATGAAATGTGTTGTGTCTTTCTTGAGAGATTTGGCTTATCAGTGGTGGAACACCCTTGTGTCGGTTGTACCAAGGAAGAGAGTTAATTGGGAATTTTTCTAAGAAAAGTTCTGAAAGAAGTATATTATGTAAGAGTATGCCCAAAGATCAATCATGAGATGGTTGTAATAACATACTTGATTAACCATGTTTATTAATATAAAGCATTGTCATTATTATTTTAGTTTTTCATTCTATGTGTACAAATAAAATGTTTTATAATAATGTCCTGAGAATAATATGATTATTCTTAAAATATCCTTAGTCAAGTATTATTGTTGACTAGGACAACAACAATAATGCATTAAGATTAACATATAGTTGATTGATGATAAAGAGTTGTCATTGATATGGAGTGTCAAAATCAATGCATGAATATGTGTGTTAGAGAACAACATATTGGACTGACCCGATATGAGTATGTTTCTTGGATTATTATGTAATTGTCACAACATTACTCATAGTGATTAATATGTATATGATCCTTAGACTTGAGATAATTATTATCCCAACATCGTGAGTCGTATATTTTGATCTGATCAAACATACAAGAATCTGGTTGTTCTATAAAGGCTGATGTTGGATATACCATAATCCATGTAGAGGGATATTGTGGATCAATATAGCATAAGTCCCTCCCACATAATGGGAGTAATATCTTAGGCCACTTGATTGAGTGAGACTAGAAATGCATGGCCATGCTCAAATAAGTTGACATGAGATGTCATACTAATTTGTATATCATAGTCTACTCAAGATATCTTGAAACATGGGATGGACTATACAAGTGTGACTATTCCATGACTTGTATATATTCCAGAGATAAAGGACTTAAGGATTAATGCATGAAAAGTTAATCACAAAAAGTTATGTCGAATCATGACTTCTTGTAACTTAGGTAGCAATGATGCATTGCTAGATGCCACTCATTGTTTGTGACATTAGAATCGTTCTAGTATTACTACTAACGTTACAAGAACCTCTGTGGTCACACCCTATGGTTGAAATGAGCGGAATGAAACATAGTTGGTATTGTGTTTGATTGTCACATGAATTAAATTAATTAAAGAATTAATTTAATTGGCCAATCAAATATTGAATATAATATATGTACAAGGATGTTGTACACATAATGAGAATTAATATATGAATTTGTTAGTATATAAATTTAAATAAATATAGTTTACCAAAATCCATGTTATAATTAATGTAATTATAACTTTTTGGGTTTAATTAATGTAATTATAATTTTTGATTAAAATATTATTATATTTATTTAATTTTATAATTCATAAATGAAATACCGATTATAAAAGGTAATTAGTGAAGAGAAACCCTAAGAATTTGCTTAGAAAAGTCTAGCAGCCGTCAAGCAAATAAAAACCTCTAAAAATAGTTTTTGGATATTTTATGCCATTCATAGTCAAACCGGGTGGATTACGTAGAGGCCGACATCGTAAAGGTTGCGTCTTGGTTTGATAATAGATCAAAACTCTTGTTGCCAAGGCATCGCTATCTACTCAGATTGAAATTTCGGTAATTTTGAAACCTTTATTTCACCCTAATTCGTTCCTCACACATGGATACATGGTTTGGATTGCCGAGATTAATTTTATTTCGCTACGCCATGGGGGTGCCGGCGTTCCAACATATTAGCCAAAGGTTTATCGATCAGAAAGGAAAGGGACTCTTGAGGTAAAACAAGGTCGAATGATGATAACCGAATATGAACGTGAGTTTGTAAGGCTCAGTAAATACGCTCGAGAGTGCGTATCCACCGAAGCCATCATGTGTAAGAGGCTTGAGGACGGATTAAATGAGGACATCTGATTATTTGTTTGTATTCTAGAACTGAAGGAATTTGTTGTGCTAGAAGAGAGAGCTTGCAAGGCCGAGGAATTATCCAAAGAGAAAAAAAAGGCTGAAATTGAGTCCTGTGACTCGAGGAAGAAACATTTGGGTAAGTTATTCCAATCTTCTTCCAAGAAATCAAGAGAGTTCACCACTCGATCAACTGCTTCAGTTGGGTTCTCAAACAGAACTAAAGGTAAACAGTACTCGATTTCTAAAGCTCAGACCACTTCGATTGCTAGTGTTGGTAATGCTCGACCAAGTAGATCGAAATGTTCACAATGTGGTAGACGTCACCTCGGTGAGTGCCGAGCAAATGAGAGAGCTTGTTTAAAGTGTGGTTTCCCAGATCACTGCATTAAAGACTGTCCCGATATAGTTAAAAAAGATAAAAATCAGAGTGTGAGATCGGGTAACACTGCTTGTAAAGGGAGACCACAAAGAAATCTGGGAAATGGAACGAGTAGTAAGAATACACCTAGACAGCAGACTGTAAGATCTGAGGGTAGAGCACTTGCGAGGACTTATGACATTCGCGCTCGCGAAGAGGCGTCATCCCCTAATGTGATTACGGGTACATTTTCTCTCTATGATACTATGTTGTTGCTTCAATTGATCCGGGATCTACCCACTCGTATGTTTGTATGAAATTAGTATCTAGTATGAACATGCCTGTAGAGTCTACAAATTTTGTGATAAAAGTGTTAAATCCCCAAGGCAAATGTGTGTTAGTTGACAAGGTATGCAAAGACTACCCTTTGATGATTAGAGGTCATTATTTTCTAGCTAATCTCATGCTATTGCCATTTGATGAATTTGATCTAATTCTTGGTATGGATTGGTTAACTGATCATGATGTGATAGTAAATTATGGAAGGAAATTTATTGAATTGAAATGTGAAAATGGGGATATTCTTTGGGTTGATTCAGATGAACAGGATAGATTGCCCGTAGTGATTTCTTTTATGACTGCTCAGAAATACATAAGAAAGGGATATGAAGCTTATCTTGCCTTTGTGATGAATGCCAAAGAGTCTGAGTTAAGAATTGAATTAATACCGATAGTATGTGAGTATCCAGATGTATTTTCAGAAGAATTTCCCGAGTTGCCTCCAATTAGAGAGATTGAATTTTGTATTGAGTTAACCCCTGGTACTGCGCCTATTTCGATTGCTCCATACAGAATGGCTCTGATAAAGTTGAAAGAATTGAAGGCTCAGTTACAAGAGTTGATGGATAAAGGTTTCACAAGACCGAGTTATTCTCTGTAGGGTGCTCCCGTATTATTTGTGAAAAAGAATGATGGTTCTATGAGGTTATGTATAGATTATTGGCAACTTAATAAGGTAACCATAAAGAACAAGTATCCCTTGCCAAGGATCGATGATTTGTTTGACCAATTGAAGGGAGCCACTGTGTTTTCCAAGAAAGACTTGAGGTTTGGTTATTACCAGTTGAGAGTCAAAGACTAAGAAGTGTCAAAAACCGTATTTCAGACAAGGTATGGTCACTATAAATTTCTAGTTATGCCTTTTGGTTTAATAAACGCCCCTGCCGTATTTATGGATTTAATGAACTGCATCTTTTGGCCATATTTGGATAAATTTGTTGTAGTCTTTATTGATGAAATATTGATTTACTCTCGTGATGAGAACGAGCATGCTGAGCACTTAAGGACAATTTTACAAATTTTATGGGATAAACAGTTATATGCCAAGTTTCGTAAAAGTGAATTTTGGCTTAAAGAAGTTAAATTTTTGGGCCACATTATTTTGGGTGATGGCAATAGAGTTGACTTGGGAAAGATTTCGGCCATTGTTGAATGGAAACTGTCGAAGAACGTATTAGAGGTTAGGAGTTTTCTATGCCTAGCTGGTTATTACAGACGATTTGTTAAAGGATTTTCCATGATAGCTACTCTGATGACGAGGTTGTTACAAAAAGATGTTAAGTTCTAATGGACAAAAAGTGCCAACAGAGTTTTGAGAAACTAAAGGCATTATTGACTGAGGCTCCAATTTTAGTACAACCTGAACTGGGAAAAGAAGTTATGGTTTATAGTGATGCATCCTTGAATATATTGGGTTGTGTACTTATACAAGAGGACAGGGTGATGGCATATGCCTCGAGACAGTTGAAAACACACGAGAAAAACTATCCGACACATGATTTGGAGTTAGCTGCCATTGTGTTTGCATTGAAGATCTAGAGACACCATTTATATGGTGAGAAATGTCTGATATTCACTGACCATAAAAGTCAAAAATATTTGATGACTCAAAAGGAATTGAATCTAAGGAAATGAGGATGGTTGGAGTTACTAAAAGATTACGAATTAATGATGACTACCATCCGGGAAAGGTGAACGTAGTCACCGATACCTTGAGGAGGAAATCTTTGTTTGTATTGGGAGCTATGAATACATGGTTAGCTTTATCAGATGATGGTTCTATTCTAGCTGAGTTGAGAGCTAGACCAATGTTTCTCCAAGAGATTTGTGAAGCTCAGAAAGGCGAGAGTGATTTGTAAGCCAAGAGAGTTCAGTGTGAGTCGGGTGTTGAGTTAGGTTTTTAGATTAGTTTTGATGGATTTTTAATGTTCCAGGACAGAATCTGTGTACTGAGAGATGGTGAGCTTATTTAAAAAATTTTACATGAGGCACATAGTAGTTGTTTGTCTATTCACCCCGGTGGTACAAAGATGTATAATGACTTGAAGAAATGGTATTGGTGGCCGAGTATGAAGAAAGATATTTTTGAGGTCATATCGAGATGCTTCATTTGTTAGTAAGTGAAAGCTGAACACCAAGTACCTTCCGGTTTACTTCAGTCGGTGATGGTTCCCGAGTGGAAGTGGGAAATAATTACTATGAATTTTGTGATGGGTTTGCCTTTGGAAACGAAAAAGAAGGATGTCGATTGGGTTGTGGTTGACAGGCTTACAAAATCGGCTCATGTTATTCCGGTACGTACTGACTACTCACTTGATAAATTAGCCGAGTTGAATATTTCTAAAATTGTGAGATTGTAAGGTGTGCCTTTGTCGATTATATCGGATAGAGATTCGAGGTTCACTTGCAGTTTTGGAAAAAGTTGCATGAAGCTTTCGGCACAAAGTTGAATTTTAGTACAACTTTCCATCCACAAATCGAAAGACAATCGGAGAGGGTAATATAGATACTTAAAGACATGCTCTGATGTTGTGTTTTGGAATTTCAAGGTAATTGAGAAAAGTATTTACCGTTAGTGGAATTTGCCTACAATAACAGTTTTCAGTCGAGTTTGAAAATGAAGCCTTATGAGGCATTGTATAGGCATAAGTGTTGAACACCCTTGTATTGGACCGAACTTAGAGAGAATTAGATTCACAAAGTTGATTTAGTTAGAGAAACTGAAGAGAAAGTAAAAGTGATTTGTGATTGTTTAAAACCTGCTTCGGATAGACAAAAATCCTATGCAGATTTGAAACGAAAAGAGATTGAGTTTCAAGTTGGTGATAAGGTATTTTTGAAAGTGTCACCATGGAAGAAAGTTCTCATATTTGGCCGGAAAGGCAAATTAAGTCTGCATTTTATCAGACTGTATGAGATTATCGAGAGGATAGGGCCGATAGCCTATCGGTTGGCTTTGCCATCGGGGTTAGGAAGAATTCATGATGTGTTCCACGTATCCATGTTTAGAAGATACTGATCAGATCCTTTACATGTGATTGTACCGACAGAGGTTGAAATTTAATCGGACATGACTTATGGTGAAGAGCTGGTTAAGATTTTGGCTCGAGAAGTCAAACAGTTAAGAAATAAAAGTACAGCTCTTGTGAAAGTATTGTGGCAAAGACACGGGGTAGAAGAGGCTATATGGAAGCCTGAAGATGCTATGAGAAACCAATATCCAAACCTTTTTACCAGTAAGATTTTCAAGGACGAAAATCCCTAAGGGGGAGAATTGTAACAGCCCGATTTAGGGCCTAGTCAGAATAGTGGTTGCGAGACCATAAATTCAAAGTAGAAATATATGTTTTGTGGTTTTTATGAGGTCTACGACATGTTTGCATGGTTGTGTGAAAATTTCATGAAGAAATTTTATGATGTAGTGATCAATTTATCTTTTAGGACTAAATTGTAAAAATTGAAAAATATGAGATTCTAGAAGTTTAAAGTATAAGATAGCATTAGAAAATTTATTAGAGGTCCTTATTTAGTAATTAGACCATTATATCTCATGATGGACAAAAATGGACATAGAAGGGAAAAAAATCTCAAGGTCTTTAAGGGCATTTTGGTCATTTAGTTAATAAATTAATAAAAAGGGAAAAAGAAGTCAAAATTGGTGTCCATCTTCTTCCCTAAGTGCCAAAAATTGAAGAGAAGCCATAGCTAGGGTTTTGTTCATTTTCAAGCTCAAAGTAAGTGCATCCTAGCCCCGTTTTTAATATTTTTTAAATTTTTTAGATCCTCGTAGCTCGATTTAGCTATTTCTATCCATATTTTAAGCTAGAGTTCATGTTCAAAAACTTACCCATGTATGACATGCATGTATTTTGATCTTTAATGGAAGACTATGGAAGTTTGATGTGTGATGAACATCTTTCTTTAAGTGATTTTTCATGGAAACACCTAAAAGGGACCTATTTGTAAAAGTGATAAAATGTGTAGCAAAAATCAGTTTAAAAGGAAAACATGAGCTATTATAAGCTTAAGATAGGTTCGGCTAGGCTTGGGTAACCAAGAAAATGAGTACATTTCATCATATGAGCCTAGAGACCATTTTGCAAATATGTGAAAGTTTAGGGGAAAAATTATAATTTTTACCAAAGTATGATTCATGGGCCATTTTAGTCAATGTGATAATTAAATACGTGAAATCTTTCATTATATATCAAGAAACACGAAGTCCAAACCTAAACCGAGGAAAGAACAAGGTGCTGGACTAAATTGAACAACTAACTATATTTTGGTACCGAGGTAAGTTTGTGTGTAAAAAATCAACATTATGTTACTATGAATTTAAATGCTTGATATTACATGAAATGTATATTCTTTTTATGAAATTGGTTAATGAGGTCTCGATGAAAAAAATGATGAAGTTTTACTATATCGAAATCCTGGTTGAACCTTAGTAATAGAAAGAATACCCTTGTCACGACATTTGATTAATAAGGTCTCGTATAAGATCGTATCTAGGATATGGCCTCGACACCGAATTGAGATCCTGTGTAAGACCATATCTGGGATATGGCATCGGCGTCGAATAGTGATTTTGTGTAAGACCAAGTCTGGGACCTGGCTTTGGTGTGAAATCGTGTAAGATCATGTTTAGGACATGGCATCGACATATGATCTCGTGCAAGACCATATCTGGGATATGGCGTCGACATCGATATGAGATCCCGTATAAGGCAATATCTAGGATATGGCACCGGCATCAACATGTGATCCCATGCAAGACCATATCTGGGATATGGTATTGGCATCTTACTACGTGTATGACAATTTTTGAGTATCCTTCGATATTCCAACTGGTTTAACAGGGTAAAGATTAAAGTTTATGTTAAAGATGGAAAAAGGGCTAAAGTTATGTGATGGAATGATACAGGTACTTATGCGAAACTCATGAGAAATGAGTTCGGTATGTGATATGTGGTTGGTAAGAGTGATCATGAGTAACCCATGTCAATGTTGCTTGAGAATTTGTGTTAATTCATAATGTAATATGTGGATGTTATTACAAGATTTTATGTTGTTATCTATTGCAAGCAAACTTACTAAGCTTTATGCTTACTCCGTCTGTTTTCCCTTTTCTTGTAGTATCGCCAAGCTAGCTCAGGGATCGAAGGATGTCAGAGCTCGATTCACACTATCAAGATATTCTTTTGGGTATACTAAAGTTTGATTATTTTGGGTATGGCATGTATAGGAACTTGGTCATTTTGTTATATGTCATATTGGTTAGCCAATGTGTTGGCTATTAATGTTACTTATTTCATTTTGTAACTGGCCATTGGAATTTGCCAATACTAGTTAAGTTATATCTATTCAATGATGATGAAATTCATGAAGTGTAAGCTTGCGCAATTGAATGAGTAATGTGTGAAGTATATGCATGATGAACTCAATGTGACATTATAGTGTGGTTGCTTTCTAGGGTGGCAAATGGCTTGGTAAATAGCCTTATATTTGTCCACACGAGTAGACACACGGTCAGCCCCGTGGGCATGTTGATAGGCCATGTGTCCCCTAGATCTGAATTTACCAAAACAGAATACCCGGTAGTAAACACACAAACAGAGACACAGCCGTGTGAAGGACACGACCTCAGGACATGGGCGTGTGCCCAGGCCGTGTGAAGTCTGCACATTAATTGCAAAAATTAAATTAGCCACACGGCCTAACACACGGGTGTGTAACTCGACCGTGTGACTTTAAGTGTCTGCTGACATCATAAACAGAATGTTAAGATTTTCACACAGGCTAAGACACGGGCATGTCATGGCCATGGGAGGGACATAGGCCACAGACACGGGCGGTGCCAGGCTATGTGAAAACCCTTGTAGATTCGACATGAAAAATAAAATTTGCACGGACTAGGGACATGGGCATGTGTGGGCATGTGTTACCACACAGCCTGCCCAGACGGGCGTGTTCCTTTCCACACGGGCGTGTGGCCCAAATTTGAGCAAAAATTTTCTAAGTGTTCATAAGCTTCTAGTTCAGTCCCGAACCACTGTATATGTATGTTTTGGGTCTCGTAGGCCCACAATGGGGACGTTATGAACACGAAAGAAAAGTTTTAAGTTGGAATGAAAAATTATGGCCCAATTTTGTATGATTAAGTATGTTAAGTCTGGCAATACCTCGTACCTAGTTCCAATGTCGAATACGGGTAAGGGTGTTACATGGAAAATAGCCTATTTTTGTCCACACGAGCAGAGACACGGGCATGTGTCTCAGCTATGTGTGACACACGGTCAGGTGACACGGTCGCGTGTCCCCTGATGTTTATTTAGATACCAAGTCAGTATGCTCCACAAAGTCTAGCACACGGGCATGTGACTTGGCAGGGTGGCATAAGTCAGTATACCCTATTGTTTTGGCATGACCTAGCACACAACCTGGCACATGAGCGTGTGAAGCCATTTCGAAGGGTACACGAGCTAGTCATACGGGTGTGTGGTTGGCCATGTGACCCAAGTCAGTGAGTTACATGGGGTCAGACACGGGCTAGGAACAGCCATGTGATCTCATTTCAAATGTCCAAACGGCCTATAACACGGGTGTATGTCCTCTGTATTTTGAAAATTTTACTACGTTTTCCAAAATTTTCCCGAGTTATTAGTTTAGTCCCGAAGCACTTCTAGTGCATGATTTAGGCCTCGTAGGCTCGTATTAGGGACATTATGATTTATTATGAATGCATTTTTTTTGGATATGAATAATGTATGAGAAATGTATGATTGTTTAATTGCTATGTTTGGTAATGCTCTATAACCCTATTTCAGAATTGATATTGGATAGGGGTGTTACATTTTTTGGTATCAGAGCTATAGTTTAGTCGATTCTAGGACTAACATAGCATATGTGAGTCTACCTATACATGCCACATATAACATGTGATAATATGATATCTCTTGACAGCTGTAAATCGTGTTTCCATATAGCTATGGATCCCAATCGAGCATTAGCTGACGATGTTCAAAGTAATGTGCCAAGGAAGCCAAGGAAGCTTTCTTCTAAATGATGAACTAATGGTTCATTAAGTTTTTTCGAATTAATTCGGCTACTCAGCAACCTTCACCCCTACCTATTCCCCAACCGGTCCTCGTAACTCCTCAAGGTTTGGAACCTTTACGATTGAGTAAGCCATTGGTGGATAAAATTTAAAAATATGAGGCTGAAGAGTTTAGAGCTACCATTCATGATTATCCTGAGAGAGCCGAGTTTTGGCTTGAGAATATGATATGACTATTTGATGAATTGTCTTATACGCCAGCAGAGTGTGTTAAATGCGCTGTGTCACTTTTGAGAGATACTGCATATCAGTGGTGGAATACTTTGATATTTGTAGTGCCGAGAGAATGGGTCACGTGGAAATTCTTTCAAACTGAATTTAGAAAGAAATACATAAGCCAGTGGTTTATCAACCAAAAATGAAATGAATTTCCAGAGTTGAAACAGGGTCGTATGTCTGTGACCGTTTACGAAAGAGAATTTGTGAGACTTAGTAAATATGCTTGAGAATGTGTCTCCACTGAGGCAATTATGTGTAAGCGATTTGAAGACGGGTTGAACGAAGACATTAAGCTTGTAGTCGAGATTTTTTGAATTAAAAGAATTTTTTGTGTTAGTTGGCAGAGCTTGCAAAGCTGAGGAACTTGGCAAAGAAAAGAGAAAAGCTGATTTCAAAGCTAGACATTTGAGAAAAAGGCCAATGAGTAAACCCTATAATTATTTTCAAAGAAATCACAGGATTCGTATAATCGTTTGACAGCGTTAGTGGGGTATTCTAATAGAGATCGTGGAAAGTAATACACAAGTCCTAAAGCTCAAGCCACTTCAGTATCGAGCGTTGGTAGTGTTAGAACCAACAAAACTTAGTGTCAACAGTGTGGAAGACGGCATTTTAGAGACTGCTGGATGAATAATAAAGCTTGTTTCAAATGTGGCTCGTAAGATCATTTTATTCAGGATTGTCCAGAGTTACCAGAGATAGATAAATTTCTACAAACAAGATCAAACAATACAACTGCTAGAGGGAGACCACCTATAAATACAGGAAATGTGACTAGTAGCAAAGGTACAAAAAAGGATTCTGCTGTGAGATCCGAGGCTCGAGCATCAGCCAAAGCTTACGCTATTCACATTCGTGAAGATGCGTCATCACCAGATGTTATCACCGGTACATTTTCTCTCTATGACACTTATGTAATTGCATTGATTGATCCTGGATCGACTCATTCGTATGTTTGTAAGAATTTAGTGTCTAGTAAGAGTTTACCTGTTGCATCTACTGAATTTATGATTAAAGTATCGAACCTTTTAGGTAAGTATGTCCTAGTTGATAAAGTTTGCAAGAATTGTCCTTTGATGACTCGGGGTTATTCTTTTCCAGCAAATTTGATGCTTTTACTGTTTAATGAATTCGATGTGATTTTGGGTAAAGATTGGTTGACTTTTCGTGATGCTGTTGTGAATTATAAATGAAAGACTATTGAGTTGAGATGTCATAATAATGATATTCTTCGAATTGAATCTGATGAGTCAAGTGAGTTGCCTGTTGTGATATCGACGATGTTAGCACAGAAATATGTGAGAAGAGGATATGTTGCTTAGCACAGAAATATGTGAGAAGAGGATATGTTGCTTACCATGCATATGTACTTGATATAAAAGTGTCGGAATCGAAGATTGAATCAGTGTCAGTGGTTTGTAAATATTAGGATATGTCTCCAGAAAAGTTACCTAGGTTACCACCGATCAGAGAAATTGAGTTTGCTATTGAATTAGTACCGAGAACATCACCAATATCAATAGCTCCATACATAATGGCTCCAACAGAATTAAAAGAGTTGAAATCTCAATTGCAAGAGTTAAGAGATAGAGGTTTTGCACGACCTATTTTTTTTGCCTTGGGGAAAACCAGTGTTGTTCGTAAAGAAGAAAGATGGATCTATGAGACTGTGTATCGACTACCGTCAGCTCAACAAGGTTACAATTAAGAATAAGTATCCTTTACCGAGAATTCAGGATTTGTTCAATCAATTGAAAGGAGCAACAACATTCTCAAATATTGATCTTCGATCTAGCTATTATCAATTGAAAGTTGAAGATTCGAATGTGCCAAAAAATGTATTCAGAACAAGGTATGGGCATTGTAAATTTCTTGTTATGCCATTCAGATTAACTAACGCTCCTGCAGTATTTATGGATTTGATGAATTGAATCTTTAGACTGTATTTGGATAGATTTGTTGTTGTATTCATTGACGATATTCTGATCTATTCCCGAAATGAATCTGAGCATGCTGAACATTTAAGGATTATATTACAAACAATGAGAGATAAGCAAATGTTTGCTAAATTCAGTTAATACAAGTTTTGGCTCTGAGAAGTTGGATTCTTGGGACATATTGTTTCAGCGGAAGGCATCTGAGTTGATTCGAGTAAGATTTCAGCAGTTGTTGACTGAAAAACACCAAGAAATGCGTCCGAAGTTAGAAGTTTTTTGGGATTAGTTACTATCGGCGTTTTGTAAAAGGGTTCTCAATGATTGCTACACAGATGACTCGATTGCTACAGAAAGATGTGAAGTTCGAATGGTCTGAGAAATTCCAACAGAGTTTTGACCAGTTAAAAGCACTGTTAATGAAAACACCAATTTTAGTTCAACCTGAGTCGGGTAAAGAGTTTGTAATTTTTAGTGATGCGTCATTGAACAGTTTGGGGTGTGTTTTGATGCAAGATGGAAAAGTGATAGCTTATGCTTCTAGACAGTTAAAACCGTATGAAAAGAATTATCCAACGTTTGATTTAGAGTTGGCTGCTATTGTGTTCGCTTTGAAAATTTGGCGAAATCATATATTTGGTGAGAAGTGCCACATCTTTAGTGACCACAAGAGCATGAAGTATCTAATGTCTCAAAAAGATTTAAATTTTACGACAACAAAAATGGCTCAAGTTTTTGAAAGACTATGAATTAGTGATTGATTATCATCTGGGGAAAGCGAATGTAGTCGCGAATGCTCTGAGTAGAAAATCTTTATTTTCTTTGCGGGCGATGAAAACAAAATTAACTTTTTCTAATGATGGTTCGATTTTAACTGAGTTAAAAGCTAAACCATTATTTCTATAGCAAATTTGTGAAGCTTAAAAATATGATAATGAGTTACAAGCTAAAAGAGTACAATGCGAGTCAACTACTGATTTAGAGTATCAGATTGGACCCGATGATTGTTTATTGCTCCGAGGTAGATTTTATGTACCAAAGAATCCCAAGCTTATTCAAAAAATTCTATACGAAGCACACAGTGGTTGTTTATCTATTCATCTGGGAAGTACTAAGATGTACAATGATTTGAAATAGTCGTACTAGTGGTTAGGGATGAAACGAGACATTTCATAATTTGTATCGAGATGCTTGGTTTTTCAACAAGTTAAAGTCGAACATCAAGTGCCTTCAAGACTACTACAGCTAGTGATGATACTAGAGTGGAAATGGGATAGAGTTACGATGGATTTTGTATCGGGATTACCCTTATCTCCGAAAAAGAAAAATGCCATCTGGGTTGTTCTTGATAGACTAAAAAAATCTGCACATTTTCTTTCGGTACGTATAGACTTTTCACTTGATAGATTAGCTGAATTTTACATCTATGAGATTATCAGATTGCATGGGGTACCAGTTTCTATTATTTCGGATAGAGATCCAAGGTTTACGTCTCGATTTTGGAAGAAATTGCAAGAAGCCTTGGGTACGCGATTGCACTTTAGTACTGCATTTCATTCACAAACCGGTGGTCAATCCAAGAGAGTTATTCAGATTCTCGAAGATATTCTTCATTGGTGTTTTTTATAGTTTGAAGGCAACTAGAAAAAAATTTACCGTTAGTTGAATTCAAGTATAAGAAAATTTTCAATCGAGCATAAAGATAGCACCGTATAAAGAATTGTATGATTGCAAATGCCGACCTCCATTGTACTGGACCGAGCTTAGTGAGAAAAAGATTCATGGGGTTGATTTGATTAGAGAGACTGAAGAGAAAGTGAAAGTAATTCGTGATAGTTTAAAAGCAGCTTCAGATCGACAAAAATCGTACGCAGATTTGAAATGAAAAGACATTGAATTTCAAACCGGCGATAGAGTGTTTTTGAAAGTATCGCTGTGGAGGAAGATTCTTCGATTTAGTTGCAAAGGAAAATTGAGTCTGCAATTTATCAGGTCGTATGAGAGTATCGAGAAAATTGGGCCAGTGGCATATCGACTAGCTTTACCGTCAAAACTAGAAAAGATTCATAATCTATTTCATGTGTCGATGTTACGCCGATATAGATCCGATCCCTCACAGGTAATTTCTCCGACGGAGATCGAAATTCATCCTGATATGACGTATAACAAAGAATCGATCAGAATTTTAGCTTGAGGGTTAAAGAGTTAAGAAAAAAGAGCATAGCTTTAGTGAAAGTTCTTTGGCAATGCCATGGTGTTGAATAAGCTACGTGGGAACTCAAGAACGATATGAGAAAATAGTACCCTAACAACTTTTCTGGTAAGATTTTCGGGGACGAAAATTTCTTGGGGAGAGAGTTGTAACAGCCCGTTTTTAGTCAAATCGAAACAGTGGTTTTGGGACAACAAATCTGAGGTCAAAATATTTATTTTATTCTTATTTTAATGTATATAGCATGATAGTATGATTGTGTGAAAAATTCGTTCAGAAAATTTATCGTTTGAATGCTCAATTTGATAAAAAGGACTAAATCGCGTAAAGTGCCAAAGTGGTGTTCTAATAATTAAAGGCGTCTAATAGCTATGGAACCTTATAGTGGAGGTCCTTATGTGGTAAATAGCCCATTAAATTGTTAATGGATGATAATGGCTTGGTAATTTTGAAATTTGTGATACTTTATAAGGTTAATTTTGGTATTTAGTAATTAAAGTTAAATTAAATAAAACAAAATTAATTTTCTTTCCCATTCATCTTCTTCGACTGAATTTTAGGGCTTGAGAAGCCATTTTTAAGCTTTCAAATTTTAGAAACCTCACTTTGTTAATTTGGTATATATTTTGTCCCGTTTTTAATAATTTATATGTTTTTGGAGTCGTTGTAACTTAATCTAGCTAGTCCAGGGACTAATTTACAAAATTTTTAAAGCTTTAGAGTTTTACCATTGATGAATATGTGTTTATTTTGATGTTTGATGATAGAAAATGAATGGTTGTTGTTAGATAAACAACATTTGTTAAGTGATTTTTGATAAAATTGTAAATTAGGGATTTATTTGTGAAAAATGAAAATTATGTGCTAAATGTGTGAAATAATGAAAATTTTGGGCTGTTATGTGTATGTATATAATTCGGCTAGCATGGTTGTGGGTTAAATTGCATGAATTTTCATTTTTATGAGCTAGGGACTAAATTGTAAAGAAGTTGAAATATTAGGTGTAAAATTGTAAAATTGTCATAATGTGCATTTTGGGCTAAAATGAATAATCAATAAGTTAAATTTGATTAGATATAGATTAAGAAAAGTGAAGTTCGGATCTAGATCGAGGGAAAAATAAAGTATTAGAGTAGTCAACCCATTTCATTGTTTTTGTGAATCGAGGTAAGTTCATATGTTAATAAGCATTAATTTAATTGTGTTTTAAATGCTTTATTATTGAATTAATTGTGAATATGATCTTACAGAAATGTTCGACGAAGATTCAACAATGTTAAATCCCGGTTGAACTTTAGGAATAGATAGGATACAAATGACATGTCATTGGGGGTTATTGTGTTTGGTTGCAGGTCCGTACGTTCTACCTATGGCTGAGTTATCCAGCATGTGCTGTGGATCCTCATCAGCTTGTGTAAGTAGCACTGTGTAGTTACGTCTTGATCGTCAGCTTGTTTGAGCAGACCCGTTGATAGCTCGAGAGTGATCATTATATGAGATTAACATAGCTTTGGATATGTATTGGCACTTAAGGTGCGAGATTCCTGAGTATCCGATATTATTCCAAATGGTTCAACGGGTATATCAAAGATATGAAATGGTGAGAGATAGTTACGTATCAATATAGGTATGTACAGAAATTCATATGATTATTGAATCCATAAATTTGTGAGTTCATGATCATTATGTGAATGAATATATATATTAACCTTGTGATTAAATGGTTTTGTAGTATAGTATGTTATATTACTTGAATGGTGACTGAATGGTGAGTTTTACATATTAACCATACGAGCTTACTAAGTTTTATAGCTTACTCTGTTTACTTTTTCATGTTTTATAGTGAATATTGAGGCTTGCTCAAATTTGGGAGTCGTCGGAGATCTCATCACACTATCAAGCTATCATTTTGGTGCTTTTGAATTTATGTATTTGGTTATATGGCATGTATAGGAGTTTTGGTTAAAATGACATATATGTTGGTAATGGATTTAGCTAATTGATTTGGCTTGTAAATTTTGTAAGTTTTGGTTATGCGTATAGCCATGTGTTTGGCTCATTTTGGTATACTTGGTTTTGTATATATATATATATATGTGTGTGTGTGTGTGTGTGCAATTGGTCTTTTGTTAGGTGGTTGGTAATTACCATGTGAATGCTTGTTTGTGGATTGGTATTTTGAGTATCAACTGGTTTAAGTTTGAGATTGGTATGCTTGTGGTTTTAGGTAAGATAATGCATAATTGAAAGTGACCATATAGGTGATTTGTGAATGTGAAATTGGTATAAAATTGAACGGGTAATTGTGATATCTGTATGTCATGTGGTTGATGGTATTGATATAGCATGAACTGAACTTGGTTTAGATGAGTTTAAATGCCATTTAAAGAAGTAGTCATATGCAATTTGGTTTGTGTAGGTGAATGCAATATTGGGTGAGAAAGATGGATTGGAAAATAGCCTATTTTTGTCCACATGGGTAGAGACATAGGCATGTGTCTCAGCCGTGTGTGACACACGGTCAGGTGACACGACCGTGTGTCCCCTGATGTTTATTTAGAAACCAAGTTAGTATGCTCCACATGATCCAGCACATAGGAGTGTGACTTGGCCATGTGGCATAAGCTAGTATACCCTACAGTTTTGGCATGGCCTAGCACACGGCTTGGCACACGGGCATGTGTAGCCATTTCGAAGGGTACACGGACTAGTCACACGGGCGTGTGGTTGGCCGTGTGACCCAAGTCAGGGTGTTACACAGGGTCGGACACGGGTTGGGACATGGCCATGTGATCCCATTTCAAATGTCCATGCGGCCTGTGACATGGACGTGTCTTTGGCCGTGTGAGGCACATGGCTGGGCAACATGGACGTGTGTCCCCTGTATTTTTAAAATTTTACTATGTTTTTCAAAAGTTTCCTGAGTTATCGGTTTAGTCCCAAAACATTTTTAGTGAATGATTTGGGCCTCTTAGGCCCGTATTAGGGACATTATGATTGATTGTGAATGCATTTTTATTGGATATGAATAATGTATGAGAAATGTATGCTTGTTTAATTGTTATGTCTGGTAATGCTCCGTAACACTATTCCGGCAATGGATACGGGTTAAAGGTGTTGCATTTTCCTTCCTTTACAATTCCTCCTTTAGGTTTCAATGCAGATTTTCCTTTGTTAGGCTTGCCCTTGCCATTGTCCTTGGGCTTTGCCTTAACATTTCCTTTACCATTGTCCTTGCGGACCATTAGAGTGGGTTTAGGCTATAACACCCCCAAACCCGGCCTTGACGTTATGGCCGAATCTGGCGATGTCACATTGAAGGAAAATCTTAAAACGACTTTGTTTAGTGAAAAACTTAAGTTTAAGGTTTAGAAGCCCAAAATCTAAGTAACTTGAAAAGTTATGAAGAAAGCCCATGTTTTAAAGCCCATAGGTTATAGTTATTTTGAAAACCTTGCTACACTTTAGAAATTTATTTAAGTTAAAATAAAATTAAGCAGCGAAAATAATAATAAAACCTATAAGTAATGTCAAATTGGAGATACAAGGCCTTATTACAACCAATATAAATAAAGTATTTAAACTAAAGTCATTCGAAACAAATAAACAAAACTTCTAATTAACTTGCAAAGTGGCCATCTCCGAATCCCCTTCCACGTCAAGCAATCTACTGAGCGTCACCTGAAACATTTAATAAAAAGGGTGTGAGTTTCAAAATTCAGTATGTACGACCCTTGGCATTCAACTCAATATACAATTATCACATTAGGTCTAAGCCCTATAAAAATTAGTGGTCTTGGGCCTTAGCCCATAATGACCTCGTAACATATCATATCATATCATATCACATGGAAACAAGATTATGCAAAACCCTCCCCAAAAATCCATCCGCTACACTCCATTTCCCTTCCAATGTTATACACCTATTGGGAATTCTAGCTCGACCCACCCCTCTACTGCACTCCAATGGTAGCACTCACAGCGGCACTACTCAACGTTGCAGCAAAGCTGCTAATCATATAATGGGCTTAAAGCGACTGGTGGATCCACAGTCGTCAAGCGACTATGCGATCCTCAAATTCTTCCTCCATACCATAATTCCCACCCATATGCATCCTAAACAGAATATCATATGAATGCAGCAAACACATAAGTAACATCCATAAAAACTCATACTCATCACATAGAGGTATTTTAGTCATTTCACAATCAAGGGTATTTCTGTAATTCTACCCTACAAGGGTATTATCATAATTCTACCCTATCGAGGTATTATTGTAATTCTACCCTAAAGGGGTATTATCGTAATTCTACCCTATAGGGGTATTTTCATAAATTTCGAATCGAGGGTATTTTGGTAATTTTACAAATTAGGGGTATTTTGGTAATTTCGTAAATCGAGGGTATTATGGCAATCTTCCAAACTAAATGTATTTTGGTAATTTCCAAATCAGGGGTACTTGGTCCCTCTCGGGTTTTAGTTATGAACTTTGGCCCATTAACAAGTCCTTACGGCTAGAATGAACAGACACTATGCACCAGGTAGGATTCCAGAGAAGAAGAGGTGGGCCACTAGGACCGCTTAAGTACCAAGATCTACCTAGATCTAATCCTAGACATGCATATGTCCATTACCACACTCTAACCCAGCGACTTGTTCACGGACATGTTTAATTATTAGATTAAGTCTTATGCGGTTTAAGAGTTGTTCAAAACTAGGCCTAAAGTCCATTAAACCCTAGCATACATGTCTATGTCCCCATCAAGCCCATTTCACGTTCATATAACCCCTTATGCCCAAATCACATTCTTATGCCCTATTAGGCCCTAATCTCATTCATATGGCCCATTAGGCCCAAAACAATTCCAGATAATGTCACATGCATGTCTAACTCAATTCATATACTCAAATCAATCAATTTCATCAAACTTAGCCTCAGGGCCCATTTAGCCACTTTCGGCTTTTCGGCTTTTCGGCATTGCCGATGTCATGTGTGTGTAGTGTTTGTACACACCTGGTTATTCGGCGTGCTATTATATCCTTGGTCTTGAACCTACAACCAACCAACCAACCAACTGTAACACCCCCAAACCTGGCCCGGACGTTATGGCCGAATTTGGCGATGTTACATTGAAGAAAAATCTCAAAACGACTTTGTTTAGTGGAAAACTTAAGTTTAAGGTTTAGAAGCCCAAAATCTAAGTAACTTGAAAAGTTATAAAGAAAGCCCATCTTTTAAATAAAAGCCCATAGGTTATAGTTATTTTGAAATCCTTGCTAAACTTTAGAAATTTATTTAAGTTAAAATAAAAATTAAGCAGCGGAAATAATAATAAAACCCATAAGTAACATCAAATTGGAGATACAAGGCCTTATTACATCCAACTAAAACAAAGCAATTAAAACCATGTCTTTTGAAACAAATAAATAAAAATTTTAACATCTCGTAGTGCGGCCAACTCGAGTCCTCTCCCACGTCGAGCCGTCTATTGAGGATCACCTAAAACATTAAATAAAGGGTGTGATCAGTGTGTACAACCCTTGGAAATCAAATCAACATACAAATATTCACATTGGGCCTAAGCCCTATCAAAATCGGAGGCCTTCGCCTTAGCCCACAATGACCTCATATCATATCACATCACATCATATCATATCATATCATATCATATCATATCATATCATATCATATCATATCATATCATATCATATCATATGCAAAACAAGGTAATGCAAAACCCTCCCCAAAAATACAATCGGTACACACGCCATTTCCCTTCCAACCTTATACACCTGTGGGGAATTTCGCTCGACCTACCCCTCCGCTACACTCCAATGGTAGCACTCACAGCGGCACTACACAACGTTGCAGCAAAGCTGCTAATCATATAATGGGCTTAAAGCCACCGGTGGATCCACGTTCATCAAGCAACTATGCTATCCTCAAATTATTCCTCTGTACCATAATTCCCACCCATATGCATCCTAAACAGAATATCATATGAATGCAACATGCACATGAGTAACATCCACAAAATCTGTATTCATCACATAGGGGTATTTTAGCCATTTCACAATCAAAGGTATTTTCATAATTTTACAAAATAAGGGTACTTCAGAAATTTTGTAAATCAGGGACATTTTGGTAATTCTGCAAATCAGGAGTATTCTTGTAATTTACAAATCAGAGGTGTTTTGGTAATTTTTACAAATCAGGGTATTTTGGTAATTTTACAATTCGGGGCTAATTTAGTGAGTTTGCAAATCTAAGGGTATTTTGGTTATTTTGAAATCAGGGGTATTTTCAAAATTTTACAATTCTAAGGGTGTAACACCACTTACCCATAATCCCCGCTGAAATTGGGCATGAGGCGTTACCGTACAAAACTATTTGATCGCCACTTAGGCTCAACGCGACTACTCTACTTGAGTCTCTACAACAACTTCATTTTTGACTTACGAGACCTCACTCGAAACTACGAGGGTTCTCGAGACTATATCGAAACTCCTACGATCCATAAAATTTCTTTCTCAACTAAACAAGGAGTACATGCCTGTGTTAGAAGACACACACGTCCGTGTGTAGTCTCACACGCCCATGTGCCCAAACCTTGCCTAAAAATTGCATCATTCTGCCAAAGTCCCATGGCTAGGGCACGCGCCCATGTGGAATAAGACACGCCCGTGTACCCTAAAGACATGCCCGTGTCTTCCACCCGTAGTCGACACTGACTAATTTCACACGGCCTAGACACACTCGTGCGGTTAGTCCGTGGTCTATCTTGACTTAAAAGGCTAACATGTAGGGGACACACGGCTAGGTTCCACCCCTGGGCTGACCGTGTGTCACACATGGCCTAAACACACGCCCGTGTGCCTACCCATGTGGATGAGAATGAGGCTATTTGCCAAGTTCTTTACATTCCCCTAGCTCATACCACATAACTTTTTTCATCATACTAATAAACAATTCATGATTTCAATATAAACTCCCATAAGTAACTCATAACTTCATAAATGATAAGGTGAGCCATCAACCTTGGCAATTTACAAAATAATTGTCTTAGAAAGAGCCAACACATCTTTGGCCAAAATAACAAAATAATCTAACTAGTCTAGCCCCTATACATGCCAAACACAAAATCACTAAGTCTAAATATACTGAGGTGAGCGGATAGTGTGGGTGGACTCCTAGTTTTCGACGTATTCCGGCTCGACTCTTTAGCTCTATAAAACAAGGGAAAGAAAGGGGAGTAAGCTTTAAGCTTAGTAAGTTTAAATGTAAACAATAAAACATTTTAACATGTAATCAACAATTTCATAGCTTAATATACTAAGTAAAAAACAATCTACATTCATGATCATGCTTACTCACTTATTCCATTCCCACACTTCAACCATATCAGAAGCATACCGCATACATTCATTGATAAGTTCCCCTGCACTCAGCATCACAAGGTCACATAATACAATTCATCACTATATCTAACTCCATAACTCAAGTCAAATTACTCGGTGGTTTCGCACTTAGCCCACCATCGACCTTCATTAGGGTGGTATCGCACATAGCCCACCAAAAGATTAGTTATGGTGGTATCGTACATAGCCCATCAAAAGATTAGTTACGGTGGTAACGCATAGCCCACCAAATGGTAAATAGATGATGGTATCGCACATAGCCCATCGTAATTAAACAATAAGGTGGTATCGCACTTAGCCCACCATCAAGCGTTGTCTTTACACATTTATATGATTATTTCATCATTCATACAATAATCATTCAATCCACTAGAATCACATATGTTCTCAATCATACCATACACTAATTAGCAACATAATGTTTACAAAAATATGAAATGTTTACACATAAACTTACCTCGGTGCAAAACGTGTTAATTAGCAATTTACTCGATCACCTTGCCTTTCCCACGGTCAAGGTTGATTCCGTGCTCTTCTTGATCTATAACAATGAAATTCATTCGTTTAAATCATTCTATGATCATAATACATCAAATTCTACACTTGGGCAAAAATGACCATTTTGCCCTTGTACATTAGCAAAATTATAGTTTTGCCCCTAGGCTCGTAATTTATTTTTTAACACATTTTCTCAATAAACAAGCCTAGATAAATATTTATTTCTCTTACAACTACTCAAAATTCCAACTATTTCATGCATTTATGACACAAATTAAATATTTGCATTCAAGTCCTATTTAGGTGTTTCCATGCTAACACCTTTCACAAAAGTTATTTCTCACCTCCCTAACATTCATTTTCTTCCATGAAAACTCAGCTAACAACATAAATACTCTCATGTCAAGTCCCTAGACTTTTAACCATATTGCAAATTGGTCCCCTTATTAGCTAGCTTAAGCTTTGGGGACACCAAAAACATAAAAATCACCAAGAAAGACCTCTAAAATCACTTACTTGTAGGGAGATAACTTGCCTGAAATTTTAAAGCATTCAAAACCCCTTTAAGCTTGAAATTTTTAGTGGAGGTGAAGAATGAATAGTGAAAGATGATATCTTTCCTCTTTTGCATTTTTTTATTCATCCTTTATCACCTAATGTCACCAAAATTGACTAAAATTAATGCTTTTGTCCCCCTAGATGGCCAGCCAACACCCTCAATATGGCCTAATAGCACTTTAAAATCCTCCAAATTACATTCTATAGCTATTAGGTACCCCTACCTTACAAAATAGAACTTTCACATCTTATGCGATTTAGTCCTTTTTCACAATTAAACATGCTATTGCTAGAATTAAAGCACCAAAATTTCCATATAGCCATATATTAATACCATAATACATAAAATAATACTAAAATAATTTTCCTCGACCTCAGTTTAGTGGTCTCAAGACCAATATTCTAACTAGCCCTAAAATCGGGTTGTTACACCTCTTTCCCACTTTAGGGATTTTCGCCCTTGAAAATCTTACCGGTAAAGAGGTTTGGACATTGCTCTCTCATGGTCCCTTCCGGTTCCCACGTATTCTCTTCTACACCGTGTCTTTTCCACAACACTTTTACTAAGGCTATGTCTTTATTCCTCAACTATTTCACTTCTTGAGCTAAGATTTTAATCGGCTCTTCCTCATATGTCATATCCAGTCGTATCTCAATTTATGTTGGAGAAATACATGCAAAGGATCGGAGCGATAATGCCTCAACATCGACACATGGAACACATTGTGAATTTTCTCTAACTCTACCGGTAAATCTAACCAATATGCTACTGGCCTAATCCTTTCAGTAATCTCATACGACCCTATGAATCTCGAACTCAATTTACCTTTTCGACCAAATCTCAATATTTTCTTCCACGGGGACACTTTCAGAAATACTTTGTCCCCCACTTCAAACTCAATTTCTTTTCTTTTCAAGTCCGCGTACGACATTTTTCGATCCGAAGACGTCTTCAAACTATCCCGAATCACTTTCACTTTCTCCTTAGTCTCTCTAACTAAACCAACCCCATGAATTTGCTTCTCACTCAGCTCAGTCCAATACAAGGGAGTCCGACACTTACGACCATATAAGGCTTCATACGGTGCCATCCGTATGATCGACTGATAACTATTGTTGTAAGCGAATTTGACCAAGGGTAGGTATCTTTCCCAACTACCTTTGAATTCTAACACATAGCATCGGAGCATATCCTCAAGAACTTGGATCACTCTCTCAGATTGACCATCAGCCTGAGGATAGAATGCAGTGCTAAAGTTCAATCTTGTACCCAAGGCCTCCTGTAACTTCTTCCAAAACCTCAAAGTAAATCTCGGGTCTCTATCTGAGATAATAGATACAGGCACTCCATGTAACCTTACTACCTCCACAATATACAACTCAGCTAACCTTTCTAGCGAATAATCAATACGCACTGGTATAAAGTGAGCCTACTTCGTTAATCTATCAACGATAACCCACACAGCATCTTTCTTTTTCAGAGTCATAGGCAACCCCGTCACAAAGTCTCTGGTGACCCGATCCCACTTCCACTCGGGAACCATCACTGGTTGAAGTAATCCCGAAGGCACTTGATGTTCAGCTTTCACTTGTTGACAAATCAGACATTTTGTTATATACTCTGATATATCTCTATTCATTCTCGACCACCAATAAAATTTCCTCAGATCATTGTACATTTTCGTACTGCCCAGGTGTACTGATAAATAACTACTATGTGCCTCTTTTAAAATTTCTCGGATCAACTCGTCGTCTTTGGGTACACAAATTCTATCATCGAACATTAAGCAATCATTCGAACTTACCCAAAATTCAGAATCAGCTCCTGATTCACACTTAGCTCTTTTAGCTAGTATCTCATTATCATTTCTTTGAGCTTCACATATTTGTTGAACAAATAATGAACTAGCTTTCAACTCAACTAGTATAGCACCATCATCAGACAATGAAAAACTCGTGCTCATGGCTTTGAAAGCATACAAGGATTTTCTACTTAAAGCATCTGCAACTACATTTGCTTCCCCGGGTGGTAATTGATCACTGGCTCATAGTCCTTCAATAATTCAAGCCATCGTCGTTGCCGTAAATTTAACTCCTTTTGATTCATTAAGTACCTCAAACTCTTATGATCCGTGAATATTTCGCATTTCTCACCGTATAAATAATGCCATTAAATCTTCAATGCGAAAACAATCGCAGCCAACTCCAAATCATGAGTCGGGTAATTCTTCTCATGTGGTTTAAGCTGTCTCGAGGCGTAAGCGACTACCTTACCCTCTTCCATCAACACACAACCGAGACCATTTAACGATGCGTCACTGTAGACCACAAACTCTTTTCCGACTCAGGTTGTACCAAAATTGGTGCCTCTGTCAACAACATTTTCAATTTCTCGAAACTCTGTTGGCATTTTTCAGTCCATTCAAACTTAATATCCTTGTGCAATAGTTTCGTCATCAGAGTAGCAATCATAGAGAATCCTTTCATGAATCGCCTATAGTACCCCTCTAAACCCAAAAAGCTTTTGACTTTTGACACGTTCCTCGGTAATTTCCACTCCACAATAGTCGAGACCTTTCCCGGATCAACTCTAATACCCTCACCTGACATAATGTGTCCTAAAAATCCAACCTCTCAAAGCCAAAACTCGCTCTTACTAAATTTAGCATATAAATATTTGTCTCTAAAAATCTGTAAGACAATCCTCAGATGCTCCGCATGATCACTCTTATCTCGGGAGTAAACCAATATGTCATCAATAAAAACAACTACAAACTTGTCCAAATACGGTTGGAAGACACGATTCATTAAGTCTATAAAAATCACAGGAGCATTGGATAAACCGAACGGCATGACTATAAACTCATAATGGCCATACCTCATTTGAAATGCTATTTTTGAAACATCATGCTCCTTAACCCTCAACTGGTAATAACCAGATCTCAGGTCAATCTTGGAGAACACCGTAGCTCCCTTCAATTGATCAAATAGATCATCTATCCTCAGTAAAGGATACTTGTTCTTCACAGTTACTTTGTTGAGCTGTCTATAGTCTATGCACAATCTCATCGACCCATCTTTCTTTTTTACAAAGAGTACTGGGGCACCCCACGGTGAATAGCTAGGTCTTGCAAAACCCCTATCCGTCAACTCTTGCAGCTGAGCCTTCAGATCTTTCAACTCCAACGGCACCATCCTATACGGGGAGATAGAAATAAGTGACGTTCCTGAAACTAACTCAATTTCAAACCCGACCTCTCTAATTGGAGGTAATCCAGGTAACTCTTTCGGGAATACATCCGGATACTCACATACAACCAAAACTATTTCAATCCTTGCCTCTAACTCTTGAGTGTTTAGTACAAAAGTAAGATATGACTCGCATCCTTTTCTCAAATATTTCTCAGCCACCAAGGAAGATATCATCATTGGTAAATTATCTGACTCACCTGATTCAACCCGAATAACATCTCCACTTTCACATTTCAATTCAATGAATTTACTACCACAATTCACTAAAACATTATGGGTATTCAACCAATCCATACCAAGAATAAAATCAAAATCATCAAATGGTAACAACATAAGGTTTGTCAGAAAATAATGACCCCTAATTGTCAAGGGACAATTTCTACACACCTTGTCCACTAACACATGTTTTCCTAAATGGTTGGACACCTTTACCACAAATTTAGTAGACTCAGTAGTTATATTCAAACTAAATGCCAATCTCATACAAATATAAGAATGGGTCGACCCCAGGTCAATCAAAGCAATAACAAAGGTGTCATGAAGAGAAAAGGTACCCGTTATTACATCTGGCGATGATGCCTCTTCTCAAGCCGCGAATAGCATAGGTCCTTGCTGGCGCCCGGCCCTCTGACCTCACAGTAGAGCCTCGTGATACACCTCTACCACTAGTCCCACCTCCCATGTTCTTTTATGGCCTACCTCTAGAGGATACATTACTTGATCTCACCTCTTGTTTTTCTCTTTATCATCTCTGTCAGGGCAGTTTCGGATGAAATGGTCGGGGGAACCACATTTGTAACAATTTCGATTGTTTCCTCAACACTCCCGAGTGTGATGTCTGCCACAACTTGGGCATTCCAGTTTGGACTTTAGTTTGCCCACACTTGCCATCGAGGTGGCCTGAACTCTTGAACTCGAGTAATTGTTACCTCGCTCCCTTTGCAAATACCCATCTGATGCAGTCGCCCGAGGGTTCACTTTTTTGGACCTCTTAGATTGAGCTTGATAAGATTTACTCATCGGTCTTTTTCTTGCGTCCCGGGCCTCACTCACGGCCTTCCTCTTTTCCTTACTCAATTCTTCGGCCTTACTGGCCCTATCCACCAACACCATAAACTTCTTTAGCTCTAAAATCCTGACTAAAAGTCTGATATCTTCATTCAACCCATCTTCAAATCTCTTGGATAGGATAGCTTCCGTGGACACACATTCTTGTGCGTACTTACTGAGCCGAACAAATTCACGCTCATATTCCGCCACAGTCATTTTTCCTTGCTTCAGCTTAAGGAATTCCTTCCGCTTCTGATCCATAAACCATTGACTTATATACTTCTTTCGAAACTCTTCCAAAAAGAAGTCCTACATTACCCTCTCCTTTAGAACCATTGAGGTCAACGTCTTTCAACAATGGTATGCTGAGTCCCTCAGAAAAGACACAACGCACTTTAAGCTTTCCTCAGGTGTACAGGAGAGTTCATCAAAAACCCTTATTGAGTTCTCAAGCCAAAACTCTGCCCGCTCGGGGCCATCATCTATATTAGCTCAAAAATCTTCAGCCCCTTGCTTCTGAATTTTGTCTACCAGGGGCTTAGTTGTCCTCACCATTTCTACACCTTGGGGAGCTACAAGTAGGGGCTGAGGTATAGGAGGAGGTGGAGGAGGTTGGGCATTGAGGTTTGCTTGTACATACTCAGTGTACCAACTACTCATCATTTGAAGAAAGGCTTCTCGAGCCTCTTCTTCTTGACCCCTAGTCCCGGGTTCACTCTGCAAAGGCGCGATCCCTTACGCGGGAGCTGATGCATTACTAGATTCGTCATCAGCAGCCGACTGATCGAGATCCATATACTACATAGAACAAATTTAAAATCATCAGAAGCCACCACACTATCATCATACACTTATGGCATATATACCTAGACTCCTACACACGCTACGGTAGTCCTAGAACCGACTAAACCATAGCTCTGATACAACTAAATGTAACACCCCTTACCCGTAATCCCCACCGAAATCGAGCACAAGGCGTTACTGTACAAAATTATTTGATCGCCACTTAGGCTCGACGCGACTACTCTACTTGAGTCTCTATAACAACTTCATTTCGACTTACGAGACCTCACTCGTAACTACGAGGGTTTTCGAGACTATATCGGAAACTCCTACTATCCATAAAATTTCTTTCTCAACTAAACAAGCAGTACACGCCCGTTTTAGAAGACACACATGGCCATGTGTAGTCTCACACGCCCATGTGCCCAAATCGTGCCTAAAAACACCATTATTCTGTCAAAGTCCCACGGCTAGGGCATGCGCCCATGTGGAATAAGACACGTCCGTGTACCCTCAAGACATGCCCTTGTCTTCCACCCGTGGTCAACACTGACGTATTTCACACGGCCTGGACACGCCCTTGTGGTTAGTCCATGGCTTATCCTGACTTAAAATGCTAACAAGCAGGGGACACATGGCCAGGTTGCAAGCCCGTGGGCTGACCGTGTGTCACACATTGCCTAGACACACGCCCGTGTGCCTACCCATGTGGACGAGAAAGAGGCTTTTTGCCAAGTTCTTTACATTCCCCTAGCTCATACCTCATAACTTTATTCATCATACTAATAAAAAATTTATGATTTCAATATAAACTCCCATAAGTAACTCATAATTTCATAAATTATAAGGTGAGCCATCAACCTTGGCAATTTACAAAATAATTGTCTTAGCAAGAGCCAATACATCTTTGGCCAAAATAACAAAATAATCTAACTAATTTAGCCCCTATACATGCCAAACACAAAATTACTAAGTCTAAATATACCGAGGTGAGCAGATAGTGTGGGCGGACTCCTAGTTGTTGACGTATTTCGACTCGACTCTTTAGCTCTATAAAACAAGGGAAAAAAAGGCAGAGTAATCTTTAAGCTTAGTAAGTTTACATGTAAATAATATAACATTTTAACATGTAATCAACAATTTCATAGCTTAATATACTAAGCAAGAAACAATCTACATTCATGATCATGCTTACTCACTTACTCCATTCCCACATTTCAACCATATCACAAGCATACCGCATACATTCATTAACAAGTTCCCCTGCACTTAGCATCACAAGGTCACATAATACAATTCATCACTATATCTAACTCCATCACTCAAGTCAAATTACTCGGTGGTTTCGCACTTAGCCTACCATTGACCTTCATTAGGGTGGAATCGCACATAGCCCACCAAAAGATTAGTTACTGTGGTATTGCACATTGCCCACCAAAAGATTAGTTACAGTGGTAACGCACATAGCCCACCAAATGGTAAATAGACGATGGTATCACACATAGCCCATCGTCGTTAAATAATAAGGTGGTATCGCCTTAGCCCACTATCAAGCGTTGTCCTTACACATTTATATGATTATTACATCATCCATACAATAATCATTCAATCCACTAGAATCACATCTGTTCTCAATCATGCCATTCACTAATTAGCAACATAATGTTTACAAAAATATGCATTGTTTACACATAAACTTACCTCGATGCAAAACGTGTTAATTAGCAATTTACTCGATCACCTTGCCTTTCCCACGGTCAAGGTTGATTCTGCGCTCTTCTTGATCTATAATAATGAAATTCATTCGTATAAATCATTCTATGATCATAATACATCAAATTCTACACTTGGACAAAAATGACCATTTTGCCTTTATACCTTGGCAAAATTACAATTTTGCCCCTAAGCTCGTAATTTATTTTTTAACACATTTTCTCAATAAAAAAGCCTAGATGAAGATTTATTTCTCTTACAACTAATCAAAATTCCAACTATTTCATGCACTTATGACACAAATTAAATCTTTGCATTCAAGTCCTATTTAGGTGTTTCCATGCTAACACCTTTCACAAAAGTTGTTTCTCACATCCCTAACATTCATTTTCTTCCATGAAAACTCAGCTAACAACAAAACTACTCTCCTGGCAAGTCCCTATACTTTCAACAATATTTCAAATTGGTCCCCTCATTAGCTAGCTTAAGCTTTGGGGACTCCAAAAACATAAAAATCACCAAGAAAGACCTCTAAAATCACTTACTTGTAGGGAGATAACTTGGCTGAAATTTTAAAGCATTCGAAACCCCTCTAAGATTGAAATTTTGGTGGAGGTGAAGAATGAATAGTGAAAGATGATATCTTTCCTCTTTAGCATTTTTTAATTCATCCTTTATCATCTAATGTCACCAAAATTGACTAAAATTAATGCTCTTGTCCCCGTAGCTTCCTTTGGTCGGCCAACACCATCAATATGGCCTAATTGTACTTTAAAATCCTCCAAATTACATTCTATAGCTATTAGGTACCCCTACCTTATAAAATAGAACTTTTGCATCTTATGCGATTTAGTCCTTTTTCACAATTAAACATGCTATTACTAGAATTAAAGCACCAAAATTTCCATATAGCCATATATTAATACCATAATACATAAAATAATACTAAAATAATTTTCCTCAACCTCGGTTTAGTGGTCCCAAGACCACTATTCTGACTAGCCCTAAAATCGGGCTATTACAAAGGGTATTTGGTCCCTCTCGGGTTTTAGTTATGAACATTGGCCTATTAACAAGTCCTTACGGCTAAAGTGAATAGACACTATGCACCAAGTAAGATTCTAGAGAGGAGGAGGTGGGCCACTAGGACCGCTTAAGTACTAAGCTCTCCCTAGATCCAATCCTAGACAAGCATATGTCCGTTGCCACACTCAAACCCAGTGACTTGTTCACGGACATGTTTAATTAGATTGAGTCTTATGAAATTTAAAAGTTGTTCAAACTAGGCCTAAAGTCCATAAACCCAAGCATACTTGCCTACGTCCCCATAAAGCCCATCAAATCCCAAATTACATCCTTATGGCCTATTAGGCCCAAATCACATCCTTATGGCCTGTTAGGCCCAACACAATTCTAGATCATGTATTATGCTTGACTGACTCAATTCGTATACCAAACAAAACAAACTCATCAAACCTAGCCTTAGGGCCACCGGGCCCATTTAGCCACCTTCGACTTTTTGACTTTTTGGCATTGTTGATATCGTGTGTGAAGTGTTTGTACACACCTGGTTACTGCGACGTTCTATTCTATCCTTGGTCTTGAACCTCAACCAACCAACCTTTAATCAGTCACCAAATCAAAGCATTTACCAAAAGCCAAAACCTTACCGTAACCTTACCGTGTGCCACCGGATTCTAATAGCCCTTCCTTAGCTACTAATCACGAGTATCCCCTAGATCTGTACTCACACATACACCAACACAATTTGAGTGAATCATAATCCACACAAGTCACCCCTATAGATCATACACATTCGGCCATTCACTTAAACCATAATTGAGTTGAGTACACTTAGACTTGCTAACGATTCTACCACGCTTGCGATCTTTGAACCTTATCCTTGTAATCACAGAGTTAACAACAGGACAGTTAGATAGCCTTTCGGCTTTTAGCAAAATGTACAAGAGAGGTTAACCGAATACTTACCAAATCCACTTTCGATCCTGCGGCCTAAATTCAGCTTTTGAGATTAGTATGGTGACATAGACACTTCGGCACCAATAGGGAGAAGAACAGGAGAAGTGATCGGCTAGAACTAAAAGTGAACAAGATAAGGAATTTAAGAAGAGAAGGTATGGGGAATTTGGCTAGAGAAAAAACCAAAATTTTGGCAAAGGAATGATGGTTTTGTTTCGAAAAATGGAAGAATTCGGCTAAGGGGGAGAAAAAGAAATGTAATGGAACCGAGGGAACCTCTTAAAGGAATTCGGTACCTCCTTTTATAGCCAATAGCCGAATCCTACCTTCCCCCACAATCCAATTCAGCACCAACTCTTCCCATCTCTCATCTCCTAATTTTTCTCCATGATATCTCCCTTTCTCATCCAAAATTCCCTCCTTTATCAGCTCACAAGACCAATTCAAACACTTCAACAAAAGAGTCCAAATTCCACACAACTCTGGCCGTCCACTATGCAAAATAAACACTCCAAAAACGCCATACCACTACTCGAACCTTGAACCTCTTCACGCCACCTTGTAGCTCCCCAGGTGATGCCACCTTGCCATTGGAGCACAAGACATTTGTGTCCTATTTTCCCCTTAATATGCTTAAGAGGCCTACTGACTGAAGTCACAGTTCCCTTGGGGCTAAAACCAAAATTTTTCCTGTACCCTTACTTGATCCCAAGACTTCTCCAACACCCCTAGACATTCCAAATTATTAACCATCAAAGCCAACATGCCAATTGTCATTTTCTCGCTCACTTAAAAATTTTCTAAGATCCAAAGCCTAAAACCTAGTAGGCCAATTACTTCTAGGCCCAAATTCAGGGCGTTACACCAACCGTCAATCAACCACCCATACTTAATCAAAATATTTACCAAAAGTCAAAGCCTTACCGTAACCTTACCGCGTGCCACACATTCTAGTAGCCCTTCCTTAGCTACTATTCGCGAATATCCCCTAGATCTGCACTCAAACATATATCATCAAAACAAGTACTCATATTCCACATAAGTCACCCCTATAGGCCATACTTACATTCGACCATCCATTAAACCATAACTGAGTCGAGAACACTTACCACTTTGCTAATGATCCTTACCTACCATGCTTGCGATCTTTGAATCCTATTCTTGTTATCACAGAGTTAACGACAGGACAGTTAGATAGCCTTTCGGCTATTAGTAAAACATACAAGAGAGGTTAACCGAATACTTACCAAATTTGGCTTTTGAGATTAGTATGGTGACAGAGACAATTCGACACCAATAGGGAAAAGAAGAGGAGAAGTGATCGGCTAGAACTAAAGGTGAACAAGAGAAGGAATTTAAGAAGAGAAGGTATGGGGAATTCGGCTAGAGAAAAACCAAAATTTCGGCAAAGGAATGATGGGTTTTTTTTTTTTTTTTTGGAAAATGGAAGAATTCAGCTAAGGGGGGAGAAAAAGAAATGTAATGGAACCTAAGGAACCTCTCAAAGGAATTTGACACCTCCTTTTATAGCCAATAGCCGAATCCTACCTTCCCCCACAGTCCAATTCGGTACCAACTCGGCCCACCTCTCATCTTCTAATTTTTCTCCATGTTATCTCCCTTATCTCATTCGAAATTCCCTCCTTTATCAGCTCACAAGACCAATTCAAACACTTCAACAAAAGAGCCCAAATTCTACACAACTCTAGCTGTCTACTATGCAAAATAAACACTCCAAAACAACCTTACCACTACTCGAACCTTGGACCTCTTGATGCCACATTGTAGCTCCCCAAGTGATGCCACCTTGCTACTGGACCAGAAGCCCATTTGTGTCCTATTTTCCCCTTAATATGCTTAAGAGGCCTAATGCCTAAGACTAGGGTCCACTAAAGCAAGAAAAATAAATTTTTCCCTATGGTCTTCCCTATCTCTAAGACTTTAAATAATCTCGATAATACCTTAAAATTATTATCCTAAGTGCCACTCATACAAAATAACTTTAGTGCACAAAAATTAGGGTTTTGGGATTTTAAGGCGTTACAACCCAATAGGCCCAAATTCGGGGCGTTACAATTCTACCCTCCTTAAAGAAATTTTATCCTCAAAATTTCCAACTAACTATTAATCACACCGCTCAAGTCACACCACTATGCTTTCGCTGTGCATTCTGATTTTAATAACACTAACACAATTTAACTCTAATTGAACCCTTTACACCTACCCACTGGAGCAGATAAACCTTGCACGCATACAGTTTCTATACCCAAAATATCGCATCCACACAAGCATACCCGACTTAATGATGATTGAAAAATCCTGAGCCTTATGCTCCTCAGACGCACATCTGAAACATGCTCCTGACTTCCTCCACCATTCACCCGGATGATGCCTTCTGCAATATTCGCAAGCCGAAAAGTTTGGATGTACCTTAACATGCTTCACAGAATGAGACTGTGGTCCTAGAGAACTACGATCTCTTTTTTTCTTACAGTCAATGCACCTAACCCAAAGTGTTTCACCAATTTTTTTAACCTCCTACAGTTCCTCCCTAACTAGCTGAGACAGCACATCAGCCCTAACATTTCCACGGCCTCTGCCGCGACCCCTTGCACTTCTCCTAGCGCTCATCGCTGATTCTCGTATTATCTGGATTAGGAATTTGTAAGAATTTAGTTCATAGTTCCACTATTTAAAGCACATGCCTTATGCAAGTAAAAATTTCAAAGTTGTTTCGTAGTCGTAAATCCACTACAGGCTTAAGTTTACTACGGGCTTTAGTCTCTAAAAACCTATTGTTTAAAGTAGTTGAATATCTAAATATAGTTCAATAATTTAAACAGTAAAAGAACAGAAAAAAACTTACTTGGCTCGACGTCAAGGGCTCGGTGAACCTCATTACAAGATCCGTCAAAACTTTTTAATCTGCTATTTTTTAAAAAAACCTAAAATCTAAGGCCCATTTCACAGCTCGAGCTTTGTAATTAGACTCTGATACCACTAAATGTAACACCCCCAAACCCGACCTGGACGTTATGGCTGAATCTGGTGATGTCACATTGAAGGAAAATCTCAAAACGACTTTGTTTAGCGAAAAACTTAAGTTTAAGGTTTAGAAGCCCAAAATCTAAGTAACTTGAAAAGTTATGAAGAAAGCCCATGTTTTAAATAAAAGCCCATAGGTTATAGTTATTTTGAAAACCTTGCTAAACTTTATAAATTTATTTAAGTTAAAATAAAAATTAAGCAACGGAAATAATAATAAAACCCATAAGTAATGTCAAATTGGAGATACAAGGCCTTATTACAACCAATGGAAATAAGGTATTTAAACTAAATTCATTCGAAATAAATAAACAAAACTTCTAATTAACTTGCAAAGTGGCCATCTCCGAGTCCCCTTCCACGTCAAGCCATCTACTGAGCGTCACCTGAAACATTTAATAAAAAGGGTGAGTTTCGAAACTCAGTGTGTACGACCCTTGACATTCAATTCAATATACAATTATCACATTGGGTCTAAACCCTATAAAAATCGGTGGTCTTGGGCCTTAGCCCACAATGACCTCCTATTATATCATATCATATCATACCACATGGAAACAAGATTATGCAAAACCCTCTTAAAAAATCCATCCGCTACACTTCATTTCCCTTCCAACGTTATACACCTGTGGGGAATTCTAGCTCGACCCACCCCTCTGTTACACTCCAATGGTAGCACTCACAGTGGCACCACTCAACATTGCAGCAAAGCTGCTACTCATATAATGGGCTTAAAGCCACTGGTGGATCCACGACAGTCAAGCGACTATGCGATCCTCAAATTCTTCCTCCGTACCATAATTCCCACCGATATGCATCCTAAACAGAATATCATATAAATGCAACAAACACATAAGTAACATCCATAAAAACTCATATTCATCATATAGGGGTATTTTAGTCATTTTACAATCAAGGGTATTTTTGTAATTCTACCCTACAGGGGTATTATCGTAATTTTACCCTACCAGGGTATTATTGTAATTCTACCCTACAGGGGTATTATCGAAATTCTACCCTATAAGGGTATTTTCGTATATTTCCAAATTAGGGGTATTTTGGTAATTCTACAAATTAAGGGTATTTTGGTAATTTCACAAATCGAGGGTATTATGGTAATTTTCCAAACTAAGGGTATTTTGGTAATTTCTAAATCAGGGGTACTTGGTCCCTTTCGGGTCTTTGTTATGAACTTTGGCCCATTAACAAGTCCTTACGGCTAGAGTGAACAAACACTATGCAGCAGGTAGGATTCCAGAGAAGAGGATATGAGCCACTAGGACCGCTTAAGTACCAAGCTCTGCCTAGATCCAATCCTAGACATGCATATGTCCATTACCACACTCTAACCCAGCGACTTGTTCACAGACATGTTTAATTATTAGATTAAGACTTATGCAATTTAAGAGTTGTTCAAAACTAGGCCTAAAGTCCATTAAACCTTAGCATGCATGTCTACGTCCCCATAAATCCCATCAAGCCCATTTCACGTTCATATAACCCCTTATGCCCAAATCACATTCTTATGGCCCATTAGGCCCTGATCTTATTCATATGGCCCATTAGGCCCAAAACAATTCCAGATCATGTAACATGCATATCTAACTCAATTCATATACCCAAATCAATCAATTTCATCAAACTTAGCCTTAGGGCCCACCGGGCCCATTTAACCTCTTCGACTTTTTAGCTTTTCGGTATTGCCGATGTCATGTGTGTGTAGTGTTTGTACACACCTGGTTACTGCGACGTGTTATTCTATCCTTGGTCTTGAACCTACAACCAACCACCCTTCAATTAACCACCCATACTTAATCAAAATATTTACCAAAAGCCCAAGCCTTACCATAACCTTACAGTGTGCCACACGTTCTAGTAGCCATTCCTTAGCTACTATTCGTGAATATCCCCTAGATCTGCACTCAAACATATATCGTCAAAACAAGTGACTCATATTCCACATAAGTCAGCCCTATAGGCCATACTTACATTCGGCCATCCACTAAACCACAACTGAGTCGAGAACACTTACCACTTTGCTAACGATCCTTACCTACCACGCTTGCGATCTTTGAACCATATTCTTGTTATCACAGAGTTAACGACAGGAAAGTTAGATAGCCTTTCACCTTTTAGCAAAACGTACAAGAGAGGTTAATCGAATACTTACCAAATCCACTTTCGATCTTGCGGCCTAAATTTGGCTTTTGAGATTAGTATGGTGACAGAGACAATTCGGCACCAATAAGGAGAAGAAGAGGAGAAGTGATTGGCTAGAACTAAAGGGAACAAGAGAAGGAATTTAAGAAGAGAAAGTATAGGGAATTCAGCTAGAGAGAAAACCAAAATTTTTGCAATGGAATGATGGGTATTTTTTTCAGTAAATGGAAGAATTCGGCTAAGGGGGAGAAAAAGAAATGTAATGGAACTCAAGGAACCTTTCAAAGGAATTCGGCAGCTCCTTTTATAGCCAATAGTAGAATCCTACCTTCCCCTACTGTCCAATTCGGCACCAACTCTTCCCACATCTCATCTCCTAATTTTTCTTCATGATATCTCCCTTATCTCATCCGAAATTCCCTCATTTATCAGCTCACAAGACCAATTCACACACCTCAACAAAAGAGTCCAAATTCCTCATAGCTCTGGTCGTCCACTATGCAAAATAAACACTCCAAAAACACCTTACCACTACTCGAACCTTGGACCTCTTCATGCCACCTTGTAACTACAAGCCCATTTGTGTCCTATTTTCCCCATAATCTGCTTAAGAGGCCTAATGCCTGAGACTAGGGTCCACTAAAGCAAGAAAAATAAATTTTTCCCTATGGTCTTCCCTATCTCTAAGACTTCAAATAATCCCAATAATACCTTAAAATTATTACCCTAAGTGCTGCTCATACAAACCAACTTTAGTGCATAGAAATTAGGGTTTTGGGATTTTAGGGCGTTACAACCCAATAGACCCAAATCTATTAGGCCCAAATTCAGGGCGTTACATAGGCCCAGCCTTTTTCATGTTACTTTTAGTAGTTTGTAACATGTTGAGTAACTGTGGCAAAGTCTTATTAATCTCATTCATGTTGAAATTAAGGACAAATTAGCTAAAACTATCCGACAACGATTGCAGGAAGACATCGGTGGCCAACTCCACACCTAAAGGGAATCCTAGTTTTTCAAGGCTTTCAATATAGCCTATCATCTTTATAACATGAGTTCCCACAGAGTATCCCTCCACCATTTTGTATTAAAATAGAGCTTTAAAGGTCTCATACCTCTTGTAACACCCCTCATCCGTTTTCAATGCTGGAATAGGGTTGCGGAGCATTACCAAACTTATAACACATTTAAACATACTTTCACAAACATTCAATCAATACATGTAATCATCATTCAATTTCAATCACTTTGTCCCTAATACGAGCCTACAAGGCCTTAAACATACATTGGAAATGGTTCGGGACGAAACCAGTAACTCGGGGAATTTTTCAAAACTTATAAATTTTTTCTTTAA
This sequence comes from Gossypium rotundifolium, assembly GCA_025506655.1. NCBI lineage: Eukaryota > Viridiplantae > Streptophyta > Magnoliopsida > Malvales > Malvaceae > Gossypium > Gossypium rotundifolium. Next base: position 43,537,081 of record CP106730.1, read on the forward strand.
AACAGGGGACACACGCCCGTGTGACCAAGCTGTATGGACATTCGAAATGGAAGCACATGGTCATGTCCCAATCTGTGTCCTACCCGGTGTCCAAATAAGTGATGTTACTGACTTGGGTTACACGGCCAACCACATACCCGTATGTCTAGCCCATGTGCTAGGTCGTGCCAAACTTGTAGGGTATACTAGCTTATGCAGCAAGGTCAAGTCACACGCCCGTGTGTTAGGCCGTATGCCAATTAGGGGGTATACTGACTTGTGTCACACGGCCGATTACACGCCCGTGTGTGAGGCTGTGTGGAGCATACTGACTTTATTTCAATTTTAACACCAGGGGACATATGGCCATGTATCATGACCGTGTGTCACACACGGCTGAGACACATGCCCGTGTCGCTGCCCGTGTGGACAAAAATAGGCTATTTACAAGCCATTTTTCCACCCCATTTGATACACACTTTCACCTACACATATGGCACCAAAACAAAGCATAATAGTCAACCCAAAACAACCAAATCAAACATAATTCCTACCATTTCATCTAAGCATTTCTTAGCCTAAACCTCAATCACAAACATCATCAATTCATCAACCATTTCCAAGCAACATTAAACACATCACAAAATAGCACTAGCACATCTATAAACATTTACCAAACATATATCATTTTGTACCAAATTCACAAGCATGATACTAATTCCACAACCCTCATAATATAAGTCATATATTTATATGTACATAGACTAGGCTCAAACATACCAAAAACAAGCCAACTTTCATGGTTATATACACAAACCAAAACATATACATTTACAAGCCATCTCAAATGGCAAAACTCACTACTAAAACATAACCAACATGACCATAGTTCCTATACATGCCATATGACCAAACCATAAGCTCAAAAGTACCAAAGTGAAGGTTGGATAGTGTGACGTAGCCTCTGATGATCCCCGAATCCGAGCTAGCTTTGAAGTCACTATAAGACATGGAAAATAAACAAAGTAAGCTTTATAGCTTAGTAAGCTCATATGATATAAACTTAACTAATCACAAATACACCATTCATCAATTTAAACATATTAACATGTAATTCATGATTACTAACAAACATTCCTCATACTTACTCATATGCTTATATACAAATTCATAACTTCTTCTATTTAAAGCTCATACTTTCCATGTACATGCCTGTACAAATTCATAATAAGTTCATACCTATTCGGAATACTGTCGAATACTCAAAATCTCGCACACTAAGTGCCAATACATAGCCGAAGCTATTTTAATCTCGCACACTAAGTGCCTTACATAGCCGAAGCTATCTAGATCTTGCACACTAAATGCCATATATAGCCGAAGCTATTTCGAATTGCACACTAAGTGCCATAAATAGTCGAAGCTATCTCGAATCGCACACTAAGTGCTATATATATCTGAATCGTCGTCAAACATGACTATAATCTCATATACACAATTTATGCAATATCAAAGCATTTAAAGCATAATTGTAACAATGCTTATTACATACGAACTTACCTCTGATTTTAAAACGGCGAATCGATTCGATTAGTCGATAACTTTATCTTTTCCCCAATCCAAATCCGTATTTTCCTTTCTTGATCTAAATATATTCAAAATTTACTTATTCAATAATCTATTCATTCAATTTAGTCCAAAACATACTTTAAAACACATTTTCACTTTTGCCCTATATTTTTCACATTTTTTACAATTTAGTCCTTATTTCATAAAATCACAAATCAATGAAATTCCAAATATACCCAAGCTAGCCGAATTACCATTATGATCCTAGCAGTCCATATTTTTCATTTATTTCACATTTTAACCACTAAATTTACACATTTCTCAATTTAATCCCTATTTTACATTTTCACTAAAAATCACTTTACAAAACTTGCTTAACTATCAGCAACCATTCATAATCTATCAAGAAACTTCGAAATACACATGTATTCAACAATGGCATCATTCAAAATCTTTAACAATTTTGCAAAATAGTCCTCGGGCTAGCTAGTACTAGATGCAACCATCACAAAAACATAAAAATCATTAAAAATCGAGTCAAAATGACTTACCAATTTAAACTTGCAAGTGCCGAACCCTAAAACACAACAAAATGTTTTCTTCTTCTTCAATATTCGACAAAAGAAGATGATAATGAAGTTTAAATTAATTTTTTTATTTAATAATTCATAATAACTAACTTACCATTTTAACCTTAATGATAAACCGTTTAAACACATAATAGTATGTCCATATATGTCCACTCACTAATATAATGGTCTAATTACAATGTAAGGACCTTAACTTTAAGGTTTTATAACTATTTGACACCTTTAGCTATTAGAACTCAAGTTTTATACTTTACACGATTTAGTCCTTTTTTATCAAATTGACCAACCAAACGATAAAATTACTTCACGAAACTTTCACACATACATACTATCATGCTGTAAACACTTAAAACAATATTAAAATGGCTTTACAACCTCAGATTTGTCATCCCAAAAACACTATTCTGGTTTGACTAAAAATGGGCTGTTACACCTCTCTTGACGAGCTTACCCTTTATATAATTCCTTGAAATGTTGGATCATATCATAGGCAATCATATCTTCATGTTGCTTTTGAAGCTTAGGAGTCATGGTGGCTAGCATTAGACACCCTATGTTTAACATATGATCAAGATGCTTCTTATAAACATCCTTGATAGCTTTAGAGGCATTAGCTACTAGTTCAAAAGGAACAGGTTCTTCAATGACGTATAATTTTCGTTCTTATTTAAGGACAATCCTCAAGTTACGGAACTAGTCAAGGAAGTTCAAGCCATTCAACTTGTCCTTCTCAAGGACAGATCGCAATGATAAAAAGTTTGTATTGTTTGCAATAATAAATCTACAATAATAATAAAATATGCTCATGAGTACATTTACCAAGTTTAATATAATCATTAAAAAGGACTTTATTAAATGATGATTCCACTACTTTATTCAAAATTAATAATTCTCATATTTTAATTTCAGAAAGACTTTCTCTAACGTTTTCTAGTGGGTAAGGATCAATATTTCACCTCTTCTTAACTCAGCTTTGGATTTACCCTCAAGATTATGGTTACTTAGGTAAGCAACACTTGTTAATTACATCACATGTAACTCCTCTATTTTGTGAACAACTCTTGTTCCAATCATCTCATGATTATCCAAAACTCTTGCCTCTAGGTATCTAATCCTATTAGAGTAACCTAGTTAAGTTATTAACCAATATTATAACCAGCAAATATCACTTGTTTATTCTTCGCATTTGACCAAGATAGATACATGTACTTCGCTTTAGCAAAACCCATATTGTATCGATCGAGGCTTTAACAAGAGTAAATATTGGAAGGAAATCTTAACTTAATACTTTATTGAAGGGTTTTAAATTAACTTAATCTCACCATTAGTGGTAAACATTTGTTCATTTTAATCCTTTAATTGATCTTATCAATGTCCTATAGCATGCATGCTAATATACCATCCATTGTATCATATACAAGAAAAATATAAAATAGAAATAAATGCAATGATTATAGCCCATAAAACTAAGGTGGTTCCTCTCAAGCCAATGGCAGAACCGAAAGGAATCCTAAAGGTGTATGTCACTTCTCAAGCTTCTTTTCCACTTTAGGTAGCTCAGCATTCTTTTCCTCTCATCCACAGTAGCTTGTACAATTTACAACTATAGAAACTCATTTTACATATGAAGGAGTAAGATGAGAAGAGAAATACAAGAGAAATATAGAAAGGCACGACACGTAGGCCGTATTTATAAAATTACAACCTTTGCAATTAATAAATTAAATGGACTATCGGCTATAACCATGTATTTCCAAACACTGTACATATCAAATATAGCATACAATATATGATACATTTTATTTAGTGGCTTGTTAATGTGAATTACCAAATTGTCCCTTCAATTAATTTTGCCTATTCATTGGGGTCAAGGGGAAGAGCCCCTTGCGGGGGTCTCACTATAACACCCCTAACCCGTATTCATCGTCGAAATAGGGTTACAAAGCATTATCGTAAAAATATAACTTTAAATGTACATTTAAATTCTCAACATAAACATATCAATCGTCATTCATGTACATGCATAATGTCCCTTAATCGAGCCTTCAAGGCCTTCAAAACACTTTAGAAATGTTACAAGACTAAATCGAGAACATTTGGATCATTTAAGAAAATTTTGGAAAAATTGAACTGCTGTGACTCACACGGCAAAGGCAGACGCCCGTGTCTCAGGCCGTGTAACAATCGAAATAGGGACACACACCCGTTTCCTAGCCCCTGTCCATGCCCGTGTAACTCTCTGAGTTGGATCACACGGCCAAGCCAAACTCCCGTGTGCCAGGCCGTGTAGCACTCACAATGGCCTCACACGCCCGTGTGCCAAGCCATGTGCTAGGTCGTGTAACTACCTAACTTGAATGCCTTTGAAACCTACAGGAGACACACGGTCATGGCTCATAGCCATGTGTCATACACAACTGAGACACACATCCGTATCTCAGGCCATGTAGAAATTCAATTCGCCAAATTTAAGTCATTTCCATCACCAACCCAAACATGTACCTACAAGCATTTTGTTCCCAAATTCAAGGCATTAAAACATAACAATTCATGAATGAAACAACAAATTCAATAGACCATAAATCAATCCAACCAATATGCCAACAAGGCACCTCAAATGCATTCAACCATATCTTATCTGAACATGTCAAAATCCTATCACAAATCAAGCATTATATCTCATTATTTACAAAGCTACTACACAACACAACTGAAGCATTCATACACCAACACTTTGCACCAAAAACCTTTATACATCTACTACTTATAAGTGTTCAAAAAGGTTTACCTAGTTATGCACACAAGTTCAAACACCATTCACTATCAACTTTTAATATTTATATATTCACCAAAATATCGTATTACTAAGGACCTTTCCTAATACATGCCACTTTAATCAATTGCAACAAGAACCAAAATGACTATCAAGATGATGATGATAGTGTGTGAGCTTTCGAGTCGATCCAACTATTCCAAGAGTCCTACAAAATCAAATCAAAGTAATAAGCACAAGAGAGCTTAGTAAGTTCAATAATAGATTCATTTGTTATCAACTACAAATTTTCAAATGGATGTTAACTTTTAATACACCAAAGCCTGAATAACACCAACAGAAAGCCTACTAGACATAGAGCCTGAATAACACTGGCATAAATCCTGCTAGGCACAAAGCCTAATTAATACCGGCATAAAGCCTGAATAACATAGCCACAAAACCTGAATAACATCGGCATAAGCCTGCTAGGCACAAGGCTTGAATAACATTATCCTTTTATTTCCTTAAACATAGTTCTTGTAACACCCCAAACCCAGCCCATACGTTACGACCAGATTTGGTATGACACACGAAGAAAATGTTTAAAGAATTTGAGTTTGTACTAAAGTTGGTGTTATTTAGTTATAGTTTAAGAAAAACAATTTTGAATATAGATATTCAATAAAATACTACTAATTTCAAGAGGTTGATTGGCAAATTGAAAATTGAACTAGCATACCTTAAAACCGTGACTTTTGAAAATAACGTTGAAAATTTCGAAAGAAAATCCAAGTTAAATTATTTTTCCATATTTATTATAAAATCTATTTGTTAATCAATTTTGGAAAACCGTTATTAATGATTTTAGAAAATCCCCATTTAAAACAATTTAAGAAAAATATAAGTACGTCAAACATAAAGCAAAAGTAAAATATTCCAGAGGCCTTATTACAACCTAAAAATCGAAAATAGTGAAAATAACGAAATAGAGTAGAAAAGTAATTTACTAAAGTTAGAAACATTTATTTCCGAAGTATGGCCTCTACCGAGTCATCCATGGGGCCAAGTCCTCATCACTGAGATTTAACTTATTAGGATTTCGTAAAGAACCACTCTTTGTTGGCCCCACAATCGTGATCCTTCCCTACTAGGTTCTAAAATCCAGCTTTGCACTTTGGCTATTGCAACGAGTTCCACCAATATTCGGCCTAATCTCCCACTTACCAATCAACTTTTGAAACCAAGGCTAAGAGAAAGGTTAGTAGTAGCAATGGATGGATTGATTCGGCCCTCAAAATGTTGATTAAAGAAGAAAATAGATGGGTTGTAAAAGAAAAGAAAAGATGGAGAAACTGTGCTAGATGGTTTCGGCTAAAGCAAAAGAAAAAGAAGTTGGAAAAGAAAGCATTAAAATTGTTCAAAAAGAATGAAAACTTCACAAGCACAAATTTGCATAGAGGCTAAAGGCAAAATTCGGCTTCCTTTTTTTTCTCCCTACCAAAACCTTGTATCATCTTCACCAAAAAGATGAGTGTTGACCAAAACTCTTTCCAAAACATCGTCCTCACTATAGGCCAACATGTTCCCTTCCCTTTCCTTTTCTTTCATTTCTTTCCTTCTTTTTCCCCTTATCTTCCTCTTTACCATATTCCTTAGCCTCCTTTCCATCAATAAAAAGTCTTCCCTTACCATATATAAAGCTTGGCCGACACTTACCTTAAAGCACTAAAAATATTAATCCAAAATAAGTGCAGTAGATAGGATTCAAACCCAAGCTCTCCCCTCTGCCATTCACGCCACTTGCCACTAAGCCACAAGCTCCTCTTGTGACGCCAACCACTAAAATTTTCCTATGGCCTAACTTGTACCCAAAACTTCCTAGAAACCCCGTAACTTTCCAAAATCATCGTCTTAGTTAGTCCAACTTGAAATAATACCGTTCTTTTATTCTCAATAATTTTAAACACTCCTACGCCCAAGGCTCAATGGGCCTAATTCTACTAGGCCCAATTTCGGGATGTTACAATTCTACCCTCCTTAAAGAAATTTTGTCCTCGAAATTTCCAACCAACTACTAAACGCACCACTCAAGTCACACCACTATGCTTTCGTTGCGCACTGTGATCTTAATAACAGTAATGTACTTTTAACTTAATCTTGAATCCTCTGACACACAACCAAACATCTAACCATAGAAGTAAGCAGTTATCTTCCATTTATGCCTAAAATTTCTACATTCAAACATCACGTCTAACCAAAACATACCTGACTTGATGGTGATGAAACAATCTCGAGCCTTATACTCCTTAGACCCACATCTCAAGCATTCTCCCGGATGACACCTTCTGCAATAATCGTAAGCCAAAAAGTTTGGACATGCCTTAACACGCTTCACAGAATGAGATTGTGACCCTAAAGAACCGCGATCCTTTTCTTCTTACAATCCACGCTCCTAACCTGAAGTGCCTCACTGATTCCTTTAATCTCCTTTAAAACCTCCCTTACTATCTGAGTCAGCTCATCAACCCTAGTTCGATCATGAGATCCTATCTCAGCCATTGGCGATGCCAACACCTCCTTTTCGGGCACATGCCTCATGCTGAAGATCCAGTCCTAGCTCCTCGGCCTCTACCACGGCCATGTCTACTGCATCCACGTCCTCTAGCGCTCATGTTCACTAAATCGACTTCATCTTATTAAGAGTCTATGGATCAGTATACTATTCAATGTTTATTAAACAATATTTTATAGAGTATAGGAAATAAAGTTATTTTCGTAAAACATATCCTAAAGTTTCAATCTCTACTATTTTAGCTCCTAAAGCTAAAAGTTCTAAAGTATTTCTACATTCATACGACAATAATCATAAAATGAAAACATAAACTTACTTGACTTGGTGCCGGATACCCGTGGTACCATACTTCTTTTAGAACATGCATGTATAAATAAAAATTTTAAACAGCTTTGGAAAAACGCTTTTGAACCCAAACCACAGTCGAATTTTGCAACCGGGCTCTAATACCATAAAATGTAACACCTTAAACCCAGCCCATGCGTTACGACCAGATTTGGTATGTCACGCGAAGAAAATGTTTAAAGAACTTGAGTTTGTACTAAAGTTGGTGTTATTTAGTTATAGTTTAAGAAAAACAATTTTGAATATAGATATTCAATAAAATACTACTAATTTCAAGAGGTTGATTGGTAAATTAAAAATAGAACTAGCGAACCTTAAAATCGTGACTTTTGAAAATGATGTTGAAAATTTCAAAAGAAAATCCAAGTTAAATTATTTGTCCATATTTATTATAAAATCCATTTGTTAATAAATTTTGGAAAATCATTATTAATTATTTTAAAAAAATCCCCATTTAAAACAATTTAAGCAAAATATAAGTACGTCAAACATAAAGCAAAAGTAAAATATTCCAGAGGCCTTATTACAACCAAAAAATCCAAAACAGTAAAAATAACGAAATAGAGCAGAAAAGTAATTTACTAAAGTTCGAAACATTTATTTTCAAAGTATGGCCTCTACCGAGTCATCCATGGGGCCAAGTCCTCGTCACTGAGATTTACCTTATTAGGATTTCGTAAAGAACCACTCTTCGTTGCCCCGACAATCGTGATCATTCCCTACTAGGTTCTAAAATCCAGCCTTGCACTTTGGCTATTGCAACGAGTTCCACCAATATTCGGCCTAATCTCCCACTTACCAATCAACTTCCAAAACCAAGGCTAAGAGAAAGATTAGTAGCAGAAAAGGATGGATCTATTCGGCCCTCAAAATGTTGATTAAAGAAGAAAAGAGATGGGTTGTAAAAGAAAAGAAAAGATGGAGAAACTGTGCTAAATGGTTTCGGCTAAAGCAAAAGAAAAAGAAGTTGGAAAAGAAAGCACTAAAATTGTTCAAAAAGAATGAAAACTTCACAAGCACAAATTTGCATAGAGGCTAAAGGCAAAATTCGGCTCCCTTTTTTTCTCCCTACCAAAACCTTGTATCATCTTTACCAAAAAGATGAGTGTTGACCAAAACTCTTTCCAAAACATCTTCCTCACTATAGGCGAACATGTTCCCTTCTCTTTCCTTTTTCTTTCATTTCTTTCCTTCTTTTTCCCTATCTTCCTCTTTACCATATTCCTTAGCCTCCTTTCCATCAATAAAAAGTCTTCCCTTACCATATATAAAGCTTGGCCGACACTTACCTTAAAGCACCAAAAATATTAATACAAAATAAGTGTAGTAGGTAGGATTCGAACCCAAGCTCTCCCCTCTGCCATTCACGCCACTTGCCACTAAGCCACAAGCTCCTCTTCTGATGCCAAGCACAAAATTTTCCTATGGCCTAACTTGGACCCAGAATTTCCTAGATTCCCGTAACTTTCCAAAATCATCGTCTTAGTAAGTCCAACTTGAAATAATGGCGTTCTCTTGTTCTCAAAATTTTAAACACTCTTACGCCTAAGGCCCAATGGGCCCAATTCTACTAGGCCCAATTTTTGGATGTTACAGTTCTTAATGGAATGCAAAGATTATTCACTAATGAGGTATTCAATTCAACTATAAATAAGCATATATCAAACTTATAGGACTAGATTGTAGTAATTGCGAAACATAGGAACTACTCTAAATTCTTTCCTTTTCAACGATCATTAGTCCGTTCATGATCTAAAACAATAGTTTCATTCAATTGAGTACTTTTATATATCAATTTAATCCATAATTCATTTTTATGAAAAATTACTATTTTGCCCCTAACATTTTAACTTTTCACAATTTAGTCCTTAAGCTCATAAATTGAAATAGAAAACATTTAAATCCCTATTCAAGCTAACCAAGTTTATTAGGGACTTATATCAACCCAAATAAACCCTTATTTCATAAATTTAAAATAAATTTTATAATTTTTACAAATCAATCCCTAAATACAATTTCATCAAAACTCACTTAACAAAACTTGTTTATTCAACCACAACGAATAATAATCTAGCATTAAACATAAAAAATCATTCAAGAACATTCATGGCGTCACCCTCAACTTTTAACAGTTTTACAAATTAATCCCGACCTAATAAGATTAAACCAAAATGACTTTAAAAACACAAAAATCATTAAAAACTGGGCAAAATTACATACCATGCACATAAGGATTGTAACAGCCAGTATTTATTCAAATTGAAATAGTGGTTTCGGGACCAAAAAATTTGAGGTCAGATATTTATTTTTATTATTATTTTAATGTTTACAACATGTTAGTAGTGTCGTATAAAAACTTTGTTAAGGAATTTTTCGTTTGCATGCTTATTTTGATAAAAAGGACTAAATTGCATAAAGTGTAAAAGTTGAGTTCTAATAGCTAAAGGTGTCTAATAGCTATAGAACCTTAATGTAGAGGTCCTTATGTGGTAATTAGACCACTGTTATAGTAAGTGAACATTTATGGACACTATATAGATGTTTTTAAAGGATAATTTATAACGTCAAATTAGTAAATTAATAAATAAGTTAAGTAAAACAACATAAACAAAAGGTATCATCTTCTTTAGTTGATATCACCACCAAAAATTAGGGTAGAAAGAAACCATAGCTAATCTTGAAGGTTTGGCCAACATTCCTTATGCATGTAAGTGCAATTTTGCTCGGTTTTTAATGACTTTTATGTTTTTGGAGTCGTTACAGCTTAATCTAGCTAGCTCAGGGACTAATTTACGAAACTGTTAAAAGTGTAGGGTTTTACCATTATGAATGAGTTTGTGTTTTGATATTTTATGATATAAAATAAATGGTTGTTATTAGATAAACAATATTTGCTAAGTGATTTTGGTTGAAATTGCAAATTAGGGATTTATTTGTAAAATGTGTAAAATTCATGGTGAAATGTGTGAAATAATAAAAAATATGGGCTGTTATGAATATATATAATTCGGCTAGCATGGGTGTGGGTTGAATTGCATGAATTTGTATTTTTATGGGCTAGGGACTAAATTGTAAAGAATTCAAAATTTAAGGGGAAAATGTAATTTTTCCATAATATGATTTTTGGGTTAAATTGAATAGAATGTATCTTGAATGAGTTAAATTTGATTATATAGATCAAGAAAAGTAACGTACAGATCTAGATCAAGGGAAAAATAAAGTATTGGATTAGTTAATCCTATTGCGTCATTTTTGTGATCGAGGTAAGTTCGTATGTCTAATAAGAATTAAATTATATATGTTAAATGCTAAATTGTTATAATTGAGATGATACGACACCATAAAAATTTTTGATCAGTTATCGTAAAAGTTTAAATCCCGGTTAAACCTTATGAATAGATAGGATACAAATGACATGCCATTAAGGGTTATTGTGTTTTGGGTGCTGGTCCGTACATTCTACCGGTGGCTGAGTTTTTCGGTATGTATTGCAGGTACTCGTCAACTTGTGTGACCAGCACCGTGTAGCTATGTCTTAACCATCAACTTGAGTAAGTAGACACGGTGATAGCTTGAGATGAGCATTTACATATGAGATATGAGATTGAGATGGTTTCGACCATGTATTGGCACTTACGGTGCAAGATTCCTAAGTATTAGATATTATTCCAAATGGTTCAACAGGTATATTGATGATATGAAAGGGTAAGAGATTGATACGTATCAGTATAGGTATGTACATAAACCATATAAGCATCGAATCCATGAAATTTGTGAGTTTCATGATTATCTATGTGAATGAGTATATGTTAGCCTTGTGATTAAATGGAATTGTAGTATATTATGTTTATATTACTTAAATTGTGAATGAATGGTAAGTTATACTTATTAGCCATACGAGCTTACTAACCTTAATAGCTTACTCTATTTACTTTTTCGTGTTTTATAGTGATTTTGAAGCTTGCTCGGATTGGGAGTTGTCGAAGATCTCATCACACTATCCAGTAGTTGTTTGGGTACTTTTAAACTTGTGTACTTGGTTATATGGCATGTATAGGTATTATGGTTAATATGGCATATATGTTTGTAATGTTGATAGCCAATTTATTTGGCTTGAAAATGATATATGTTTTTGGTTATGTGTTTAGCCATGTGATTTGGCTTATTTAGTTAAATTTCATTATGTAAATATGTGTAAATGGCCCTTTAATATGTGGTTCATAATTGTTATGTGAATGTCTTGGTGAGATTTGGTATTGAAGGTAGCAAATGGTTGAATTTGAGAATGTGGTATACATGTTGATTTAGGCACAAAGTCTAATAGGTGAGTTGGTCATTTAGGTGATTATTGGATGTGAAATTGGTATGAACTTTAAATGGTTATTTGGGATGCTTATGATCATTTTGGTTGTTGATATTGGTAGTATATGATTTTGGTTTGAAATTGGTTGGTTATAAGTGCCTATTTATGCATTGGTTGTTTGTGCATTGTTAAACCTAGGTTGACAATATTTTGGGTGAGAAATATGGCTTGAAACACAGCCTATTTTTGTCCACACGGGCAGAGACACGGGCATGTGTCTCAGCCATGTGTGACACACAGTAAGGTGACACCACCATGTGTCTACTGATACATAATTAGAAATCAAGTTAATAGCTTCACACGGCCTAGCACACGAGCTTGTGGCTTGGCCATGTGACCCAAGACAGTGAGTTGAACGGGGTTGGACATGGGCTGGGACACGGCCATGTGATTCCATTTCGAATGCCCACAAGGCCTGTGACACGGGCGTGTCTCTTGGCCGTGTGAGACACATGGGCTAGCCACTCAAGCGTGTGTCCCCTACACATTGAAAATTTTTCATGTTTTATCAAAAATAATTTAAGTATTCGAATTAGTCCCGAACCACTTCTAATAATTATTTTTGGCCTCGAGGGCTCGTATTAGGGACTATATGATTGTATTTGAATGATGTTTGTTTGGATATGATAATTGTATGATTGTTTAAGAAATAAGTCTAGTAATGTTCCATAACCCTATTCTGGCGACGAATACGGGTTAGGGGTGTTAAATTTATTGATATCATAGCTACAATTTAGTCGATTCTCGGACTAACATAGCGCGTGTGTGTCTAGTTGTACATGTCATATTTAACCTGTGATAGTGTGATATCTCCTGACAGTTTTAAATCATGTTTTCATATAGTAATGGATCCCAATTGAGTCGTTTCTGATGATGTAGAAAGTAATACGCCATCCTCCGTTCAAAAAGCAGCGTCGGTTTGAATCGAGACCTGTATCTAAGAGTCAAGGAGGAAAGTGTAACACCCCTATCCCGTGTCCGATCACCAGATTAGGGTTAAAGGCATTACCAGACAGATCGAAAACATTTACAAAATTATCACATAGTCACTTATCAATCTCAAACATAAAGTCCCTTAAGAAGGTCATCGAGACCTTAAACATGCTTGTAAACCGAGTCGGGACTAAACCAAAACACATATGAGATTTCATGAAAATTTAAAACTTTTCTAAAATACAGGGGACACACGGCCGTGGGGGTAGGCCGTGCCTCACCCACGGCTACTGGACACACCCCTGTGTACTCCCCGTGGTGGTATACTGCCAAATTTGACATGGTCACCAAGCACGCCCGTGTGCTAAGGCCGTGTACAATACTTCACATACTGCCATTTCCCACACGGTCACTAAGCACACCTGTGTCGAGGTCGTGTACAATATAAGGCACATTCTGCCAATTTATCCACGGTCTTAGGCACGCCCGTGTGCCTCAACCGTGCGATATTATAGGCCATTTTACAAGGCCAATATGCCACCCATTTTGGGTCTCACCTACAAGAAATACATACCAAAACATAATATGCATATATGGCAACCAAAACATATCAAATGGTTCACTTCATTCATACATCCAATAACAAATCCATCCATACCAAATTGCAACTAAATCCTATCTCATTTCAAACATATATCATCCATTTTCTTAACCAAAACTTAACCATTCCATATGCATCAAAACATACGAAATATATGCTTCATAACTTATTCATTCAAACATTTATCAACTCAAAAACTTGCCAATGCACATGGCCATGCTCACCTCATAAACATAAACACCTATCTAGCCTATACATGCCATAATTAGCCATATACATTTTCAAAAGGGTACCAAAATAAGTTTAGTAGTGTGATGATGATCCTTGACAATCCCGAGCCTTCAGTAGCTTCGACGACCTATAAAACAGAGAATATACACACACAGAGTAAGCTTTCAAAAGCTTAGTAAGTTATATACAAATAAACTTGGCATTTAAAAAGCATATATGCAATTTGATACATTTGCACATCTCGTACACTTAACAATTTATCAAGTATATGCTTGATTCATACTTATGACTACATTGGTCACATCTATCCATTCAAAACTCATTTGAAACACATAGCTCATTCATTAATCTTCCTTGCATCTCATTCACATTATCCTATTCAAACATACCTTTCTTCAAATCAAATTCATACGCATACTTACCACTCATGCATACTTAATGCACATTCAATGTACCTGAATCGGATATTCATTATCTTAACTGATCATAACTCGGATATACCATTCATATTGCAGACTTGCCCGTTGAACCATTAGGAACCTAGTAGGATACTCAAAAAGCTCGGAATATTAGTACAAGCCCAATGTCCCAGATGAGGTCTTACATGCACTCGTATATCGGTGCCAACGTCCCAGACGTGGTCTTACACGAGTCAATATGATGCATGTCCCAGACATGGTCTTACTCATAAAGTTCATATCGATGCCTACGTCCCAGACGAGGTCTTTTACATATACTTTATATCGATGCCTACGTCCCAGACGAGGTCTTACATGAAATTTCAAATCAACAATAAAACAGAACAGATACCTATGTCATGACATAGCTAATCCTATCTATTCCTAGGTTCGTACGGGACTTCTCGGCTTTATCACTATACTAAACTTATTTAAGAATTTACGCACTTAGCATATCATACTCATTCATTTTCATCGATAGACATATGGATGCATATATTCAATTCAATACAGATAAGTTTATTTGCATAGTAACTTACCTTGGATTTGATATTTCGGAATGAAAACGGCTACTCGTTAACTTTCGCTTTCCCGCGATCTAAGTCTGTTTTCCTCGGTTCTTGATCTAAAATTCAAGCTTACAATTGCCAAAACCTAGCTCAACTTCTTCTTTTTCTTTTCTTCAATATTTCGGCACTCATTAAAGATGATAATTATCATCTTTCCTTTGTTTCTTTTATTATAATTGATATTAATACCAATTTACCATATTATAAAATATTTATAACCTAAATTCACAAGGCTATTAATAACTTTTAGTCATCCACTAAACATGATAATGGCTTAATTGTCATACAAGTTCTCCATCTTTTTAAAGCCACAATATATATGTGCTTTAACATATAGCAAGCAACTTTCACATTTAATGCAATTCAATCCTTTTGTCAAACTAAACACACAGACAGACAAATTCGTTTACGGAAATTTACCACATGCTAATTCACATATCAATGGCACAAAAAATAATATTAAAATATTATAAAAATTTAGATTTGTGGTCATAAAACCACAGTTCTGACTAGGGTATAAATCGGACTATTACAATTCTCCCCCCTTAGGGATTTTCGTCCCCGAAAATCTTACCGTTAAACAGATTTGGATATTGCTGTCTCATTGAGTCCTCAGGCTCCCATGTAGCCTCTTCTATACCGTGACGATGTAGAGTACTTTCACTAACGGAATTTTCTTATTTCTCAACTCTTTCACTTCACGAGCTAAGATACGAATCGGTTCCTCTTCGTATGTCATATCAGATCAGATTTTAATTTCAGATGGGGCAATCAGATGTGACGGATCAGACCGATATCTACAGAGCATCGAAATGTGAAATACATTGTGAACCTTTTCTAATTCAGAGGGTAACTTCAATCTATATACAACAGGCCCAACACGTTCAATGATCTCATACGGTCCGATGAATCTCGAACTTAGCTTGCCTTTATGTCTGAATCGAAACAATTTCTTCCACGGAGACACTTTCAGAAATACTTTGTCGCCGATCTTAAATTCTATATCTTTTCGTTTTAAGTTTACATAGGACTTCTGACGATCAGATGCTGCTTTCAAACAATCTCGAATTAATTTTACTTTCTGTTCGGTATCTTTTATCAAATCGACCCCGTGTAAGTTATTCTCAATGAGTTCAATCCAATACAGAGGTGTACGACATTTACGTCCGTACAAAGTTTCACATGGTGCCATTTTAATGCTCTTCTGAAAGCTATTGTTATACGCAAATTCAATCAATGGTAGGTATTGTTCCCACTAACCATTAAACTCAAGTACACAGCATCTTAACATATCTTCTACAATCTGAATGACTCGCTCGGATTGACCATCCGTCTGCGGATGAAAAGCTGTACTGAAATGCAATTTCGTGCCGAAAGGTTCTTGCAATTTCTTCCAAAACCTCGATGTGAATCTCGGGTCTCTATCTGACACAATGGATAGTGGCACCCCGTGCAATCTCACAATCTCAGAAATATAAAGCTCAGCTAATCTCTCAAGTGAATAGTCAGATCTACCGAAATAAAATGGGCAGATTTCGTCAATCGGTCAACTACGACCCATATCGCATCCTTCTTTCTCGGAGTCAGAGGCAACCCAGAAACAAAGTTCATAGTTACTCTATCCCATTTCCATTCAGGAATCAGAATCAGCTGTAACAACCCAGACGGAACTTGATGTTCTACTTTCACTTGTTGGCAGACTAAACATTTTGAAACAAAGTCAGAAATGTCTCGTTTCATACCAGACCACCAGTAGTGTTGCTTCAAATCATGATACATTTTAGTACTTCCAGGATGAAATGATAAACGACTATTATGGGCTTCATTCAAAATCAACTGAATTAACTCCGGATTTTTTGGAACACAAATATGATCTTGAAATCTCAAACAATCCTTAACAATTTGAAATCAGATTCAAAACTCGATTCACATTGAGCCCGTTTCAATAACAATTCATTATCAACCTTCTGAGCATCACATATTTGCTGTACAAATAACGGTTTCGTTCTTAATTCAGCTATCACAGAACTATCTTCAGACAAATCTAACTAAGCATTCAAAGCACGTAATGCAAACAATGACTTTCTACTCAACGCATCAGCAACAACGTTTGCTTTACCCGGATGATAATCTATCACAAGCTCATAATCTTTTAACAATTCAAGCCATCTTCTCTAATGCAGGTTCAAATCTTTCTGAGTCATTAAATATTTCAGACTTTTATGATCTGAAAACACATGACATTTCTCACCGTACAAATAATGACGCCAAATTTTAAGTGCAAACACAATCGTAGCAAGCTCAAGGTCGTGTGTTGGATAATTTTTTCATGAGGCTTTAATTGTCTCGAAGCATAAGCTACCACTTTTCCCTCTTGCATCAAAACACATCCCAGATCGTTTAACGAAGCATCACTGTAAACAATAAATTCCTTACCTGATTCTGGTTGTACTAACACTGGAGCTTCTGTTAACAGAGTTTTCAACTGATCAAAACTTTTCTGACATTTATCCGACCATTCAAATATGACATCTTTCTGAAGTAATCTTGTCAACGGAGTAGCTATTGCGAAAAGCCTTTTACAAATCTACGGTAATAACTAGCTAATCCCAGAAAACTGTGGACTTCAGATACATTTCACGGAGGTTTCCAATTCAAAATAGCAGAAATCTTGCTTGGGTCTACTCGAATTCCAGAAGCTAACACAATGTGTCCCAGAAAGCTAACCTCGTGCAACCAGAATTCACATTTGCTGAATTTCGCGTACAATTACTTTTCTCGTAGAGTTTGGAACACAATCCTCAAGTGTTCAACATGCTCATTTTCACTTCGAGAATAAATCAATATGTCATCTATGAAAACTACAACAAACTAAACTAAATACGGTTCGAAAATTCTGTTCATCGGATCCATAAAAATAGTAGGAGCATTAGTTAGTCCAAATGGCATAACTAAAAACTCATAATGCTCGTACCTCATTCGAAAAGTAGTTTTTAGAATGTCTGAATCTTTAACTCTCAATTGGTAGTATCCTGACCTCAGATCAATCTTTGAAAATACAGTAGCTCCTTTTAACTGATCAAACAAATCATCAATTCTGGGTAATGGATATTTGTTCTTTATAGTCACCTTATTCAACTAATGGTAATCGATACACATTCTCATCATGCCATCTTTCTTTTTCACAAACAAAACAGGAGCACCCCAAGGCGAAAATCTCAGTCTCGCGAACCCTCTATCAGTCAACTCTTGCAACTGCGACTTTAACTCTTTCAACTCTATTGGTGCCATTCTATACGGAGCTATAGAAATAGTTGTCGTACCAGGCAACAATTTAATATCAAATTTAACTTCACGAATCAGAGGTAATCCCGGTAACTCTTCAAGGAACACATCAAAAAAATCACAAACAATGGGTACTCATTCAATTTTCTTCTCGGATGTTTTTGAATCAATCACATAAGCAAGATATGATTCATACCCCTTTTTCACATAACTCTGAGTTTTCAAAATGGATATCACAGTAGGCAATCCATTTAAATCATCAGACTCAATCCGTATAATCTCATCATTCGGACCTCGCAAATCTATAGTCTTTCTTTTACAGTTGACAACAGCATCATGCATAAACCACCAATCCATACCCAGAATAATATTGAATTCATCAAATGGAAAGAGTATCAGATCAGCAAGAAAATAGATATCTCGAAACATTAACGGACAGTTCTTGCATACTTTGTCTACTAGGACACTTTTACCTAAGGGGTTCGATAATTTTATAGCAAATTCAGTAGACTCTACAGGCAAATTCTTACCATATACAAAATTCATGCATAAGTATGAATGCATAGAACCAGGGTCTATTAAAGCTATCACAGAAGTATCATAAAGAGTAAAAGTACCCTTTATAACATCAGGTGATGAATCTTCTTCACGAGCTCTGATAGCATATGCTCTGGCAGGCGCTCTAGCTTCAGATCTTACCACAGTCTCTCGTGCACCTCTGACTACCACTAACATTTCTTGTATTCTTTGAAGGTCTACCCCTCCCAAATGCATTTTCAAGTCTCATATTTTGAACAGTCTCTAGCTCAGCAGACTCAGGATAATCACGGATAAAATGATCAAGAGATCCACATCTAAAGCAAGATTTATCATTTAATCTGCAGGTTCCCGGATACCTCTTTCAACAATGTTTACATTCAGGTCTCTCAGATCGAACGTTACCAACACTAGTCACAGAAGTTGCTGGGATTTTGGAACACATTTGTAATTTAGCTCGATTTCTGTTCAAATGTCCCACATTATCTCTAGAACGACTTTGATCATCTCAGAATCTTTTCAGAGCAGACTGAAATGATTTATTCTGAAATCTCTTTCTTGTATCCCGAGATTCAGACTCAACTCTTCTTTTATCCTTCCTGAGTGACTCAGCTTTGCAAGCTCGGTCAACGAGTACAACAAACTCTTTTATTTCTAAAATCCTGACTAGCAAACGAATATCTTCATTCAGACCATCTTTGAATCTTTTGCACATTATAGCTTTAGATGATACGCATTCACGAGCGTACGACTCAACCTGACAAATTCCCGTTCATATTCTGTAACAGTCATACGGCTTTGCTTTAGTTCCAAAAATTCTTTTCGTTTCTGATCAACGAATCTCCCACTGATATATTTCTTCCAGAACTCAATCTGAAAGAAATCCCATGTGACTCGTTCTCTCGAACAATGAAAATTAAGGTTTTCCACCATTGATAAGCTGCATCTCGAAGCAACGATACAACACACTTTATACATTCATCTGAAGTCAGAGACATTTTCTCAAATACCCGGATCGTGTTTTCAATCCAGAATTTAGCTTTTTTAGCATCATCATTATTAGTAGCTTGGAACTCTTCAGCCCTATACTTACGGATCTTGTCAACCGGAGGCTTACTCAACAAATTTAAATTTACAGTCGGAGGTAAATTTGATGTCTGAGGGGGATTAACCGGGGGCGAAGGTTGCTAAACATTCAGGTTATTCTTTACAAACTGAGTGAACCACTCACTCATCATTTGGGAGAAAGCTTGTTTAGCTTCTCCCTCCTGACCGCTCGTAGTCGGTTTCAAATCAGAGGGCGCTGTCCCTTGCGCGGGAGCAGGCGCATTACTTTCTACATCGTCAGCTACAGCTCTTTCGGGATCCATTGCTATACAGAAATCACATTTTATACTTCAGGATTCATCACACTATCACGGTTCAAATATTATGGCATGTATAGCTAGATTCTGACATGCTACGTTAGTCCGAGAATCGACTAAACCGTAGCTCTGATACCAATCAAATGTAACACCCTTATCCTGTGTCCGATCATCGAATTAGGGTTAAAGGTATTACCGGACAGATTGAAAACATTTACAGAATTATCACATAGTCATTTATCAATCTCAAACATAAAGTCCTTTAAGAAGGTCATTGAGACCTTAAACATGATTATAAATCGAGCCGGGACTAAATCAAAACACATACGAGATTTCATGAAAATTTAAAACTTTTCTAAAATACAGGGACACACGGCCGTGGGGGTAGGCATTGCCTCACCAACGGCTACTGGACACTCCCGTGTGTTCTCCTCATGGTGGTATACTGCCAAATTCAACATGGTCACCAAGCACGCCCGTGTGCTAAGCCCATGTACAATAGTTCACATACTGTCATATCCCACACGGCCACCAAGCACACCCGTGTCGAGGTCGTGCACAATATAAGGCACATTATGCCAATTTACCCACGGTCTTAGGTGTAACAGACCGAATTCGACCCTAATCAGAACGGTGGTTTCGGGACCACGAATCCGAGATTGAGAAATAATTTAATATTATATTTTGAGTTTATTATATGTGAATTAATGTGTGTGAAAGTTTCGTAGAAAAATTTTATCGTTTAAGTGCTTAAATTGATAAAAAGGACTTAATCGCGTAATAGGTAAAAGTGGCATACTAAAGTATAATGTGCTAGTTTGAGCTTGGCTTTTAATATGAAGTGTTAAATGGGTAAATAACCCATTTTTAAGTTAGTGGGTTGGTATATGACAAAATTAACCTTAAGTTTTATATTATATAATTTTATGAATTAAGGTTAAAATAGTAAATAAATTAAAACCATATTATATGTTAAATAAAACATAAAAGAAATAATGGATATTTTCATTCATCTTTTGGCTGAATATTGAGAAACACAAGGGAGCTAAGTTCTTTGAAATTTGGCAATATCCAAGCCAAATTCAAGGTAAATTCTTAGTCGGTTTTTGTAAATTTTACGTTTTGAGATCGTTGCTTGAACCGTAATCGACCCATGTTGTAATTTTGAATCTAAGCATGCTTGATGTTCGCCATTGTTGTATTCATGTGGTTTTGATATTTGATGATTTTAGATGAAAGATATGTAAAGGATTAATATGTTTTGTGTTGGAAGTTTTGATGAAATTGAGTTTTAGGGCTAAATTGTAAAAATAAATTTTAGAGGGCCTATTTGCAAAATAAATGAAATGTGAGGACTTGTAAGGTCCCTAGGAACATTCAGCCCTTGCATAGTTTTGGCTAATTTGGTGTATTTTGTGTGTTAAGCAAATAGGACTAAATTGCAAAGTTGTGAAATGCTAGGGGTAAAATAGTAATTTGCCCATTTATGTGCTTAGGGACTAAATTAAGATGAATTGCACTTGAATGAGCTGAATTTTAATGTGTTTTAGATCAAGAGCAAAGAAAAGCAGATTTAGTTCGGGGAAAGACGAAGGTTCTCGAATAGCCGATTTGCATGGCCTATCGACAACCGAGGTAAGTCCTTAAGTTAATACATGTCAAGGGACTAATTTGAATCTATTAAAAGTTGAAATTTTACATTTTAGGATAGAAATGTGGAAATTGCGAATGTGAATTATGGTAGTGAATTTGAAATTGTTTTGTTATATGTGAAGTGATCAAGTATGTTTGATTAGATATTGAAAGGAATATGAAATAAAATTGATAAATTTTAGTATCCCTTTACCTTATGGCGAATGTATATTGACATATTTGGTTGATGAATTATGTTGAGTAAGTAGTTGGAATTGTTGAGAATGTTTAACTATATTGACACGACTCGGGCTTTTACACCTAGCGTGCCTTGTCTTGCTTGATTTACTTATCGGGCTTTTACGCTTAGCAGGCCTTGTGCCGATGATTTACTTATCGGGCTTTTACGCCTAGCGTGCCTTGTGCGGTGTTACTAATCGGGCTTTTCGCCTAGCAGGCCTTGTGCGGTGTTACTTATCGGGCTTTTTACGCCTTGCTTGGGTGGTGCCTTTTTACGCCTAGCGTGCCTTGGGTGTTACTTATCGGGCTTTACGCCTAGCGTGCTTGATCTTGGTGATGTATTTTACAAAATAGAAACCAAAATTTATGTTCAAGGTGAATTAAAGCAAACTTATCGAGTTAACGGCTCGGTGAGTATGTCAAGTAGGAATGAATTTCTTACTTATATGAGACAAGGAAAATCAGTAATTTATTACAAATGGCATGTGTTACGAGTGTAGAATATATACATATATATATGGTTATAATATGTGTTCTCGGCTTTACTAATGAATGATATGATTGTTGTATCTTGGTCTTCTAATATGAGGATACATGACTAGGCATATTCGCCACATGAGTGGTTGTGTAATTGATGCCATGTTATAGTAATTGACATTTAAGAATATAAATGCATGTACCTATGATTATCGATGACATTTTGGGTTTGAAAGGTTGGTTTATAAACAAGTATTTTGATCACAAGCATGTGGGTAGAGAGATATCGTTTCTACTAATTCATACTTGTTAATATGGGTATGAAAATTAAAGTTTGAAAATAAGTATGAGCACAAGTCCACAAGTTGAATTATAGTAATTTAATTGTTAAAATTCAAATGTTATTTTTATGAAATTAGGACTTACTAAGCTAGCAAGCTTATCATGTGAAATGTTTCCTCTGTTTTATAGTTTAGGTGCAAGCTACAAGCTCTTGGGATCGTTCGGAAAGTCACTCACACTATCAATCTACATTTTGGGTACTCTTTCATTTTGATCTTTAAATGAAGGCATGTATAGGAAAGACTTGGTCTTTGTTTGATGAAATCTTAAGGTTCATGTATATAATAGCCATGCGAATATGGCTAAATTTTTAGTTAAGTGTTGTTGTGTCTTGATATGTATGTTGGTTTATAATGGCAATGTTTATGCATTCTTAATCAAAGTTTAATCGTTTTTGTTAAGGAAATGTTTGTATCTGAAATGAATCCTTGAATTAGGGATGTAGGTAGGTTCGGTTAGAAGCTAGTCTTTCATAAATGCAACAAAACAGCTTGTAGTAGCAGCAGTGATGTGAGTTATAAAATCACCAAAAATAGGGTATATTGAATTAGAAGGTTAATGAGATATGAAATTAAACCTTATTGTGTCTATTTTTACATAAAAGAAACAGATTAGGCAAAATATTTATATATTATGAGATAATTAAGTTTCAGTGAGACCTGCTCTGAATGAATTCATGAGTCACTGTTCTGTTTTGGAAAAATTGTAAAAAATTGTAAAAAAATCATTAAGAAGCATGGTTTATATGTGTAGAACCCTTAATGAGTCTATTTTCATTGGTATTAACAAGAACATTATAGGAAATTTGTGCAATGAGATAAATGTATTTTTGTAGAGACAGGTCAGAATTGTCAAGCAGTGTAATAAGGGTAACTTTGATGAATAAACTGTACTAATTGGCCACATGAAAAATTCTGGAAAAATTATGGTGTAAATTCATATGAGTCTAGTTTCAAGGAAAATTTACGAATATAAATTTTGAGTTTTTAACTCGAGTTATGGTCAATTTTTTCAGCATGACGCAGTTGGACAGCTTTAAAATCTTACACCCCGAGTTAATAGTCAAGTCTAGTAATGCCATGTACTCGATTAAGCAAGGGTTTCGGGTAAGGGTGTTACATTTATTGGTATCAGAGCTACGGTTTAGTCGATTCTAGGACTACCGTAGTATGTAAGGGTCTAGCTATACATGCCTTTAAATTGTATATATGATAGTGTGGTGACTTCTGACAATTCCAATTGTATTTTATATAGTAAATGGATTACGATCTCGATAGAGCCAGTAGCCGATGATGTGGAGAGTGTTGCGCTGGTCTTGCACGTGGATCGGTGCCACTAGACTCTCAACCGATTCACGGGTAACCACGAGGGAGAGGCTAAACAAGCCTTCTACCAAATGATGAATGAATGGTTTACCCAGTTTGTTCAGAATAATCCGACTGTACAACAACCTCCACCCCCGAATAATCCGACTCCGGTACCTTCAGCACCCCCGATGATAGATCCAATGAGATCTAGTAGGCCTCCCGTCGATAAAATCAGGAAATTTGGGGCTGAGGAATTTAAAGCTAATGATAATGATGATGCAGAGCGAGCCGAAATGTGGCTTGATAACACTATTCGGGTACTGGATGAGCTATCCTGCACTCCAGAAGAATGTTTGAAGTGTGCTATATCTTTACTTCGGGACACTGCCTATCATTGGTGGAATCTGATGAGTATCAGTGGTTCCAAAAGAAAGAGTGACATAGGATTTCTTTCAGAATGAATTCCGCAAGAAATATATTAGCAGAGGTTCATCGACCGTAAACAAAAGAATTTCTTGAACTAAAGCAGGCGAATGATGTGTGATGAATATGAGCGGAAATTTGTCGGGCTCGTGAGATATGCTAGAGAGTGTGTTTCCATGAAGCTATTATGTGCAAAAGGTTTGAAGGCGGTGCGAATGAAGATATAAAGTTGCTTGTTGGCATTCTTGAAATTCAAGAGTTTGTGACATTAGTTGAGCGAGCTTGCAAAGTCAAGAGCTCGGGAAAGAGAAAAGAAAGGTGAGGCCGAAGCTAAAGACACTCGAAAGAGACCGTCGGGTAAGAATTTCCATTCCACATCTAAGAAGTTTAGAGATGATTTCGACATAAAGCTACTTGGATTTATCTAGACGTGATCGACCTCCGGTGGGCTCCCGAGCTACCTCGGTGGCCAGTGTTGGTAATGTTCCACAAGATCGAGTTGAATGCAAACATTGTGGAAAATGGCATTCTGGGAGTTGTAGAGTTCGTGACCGGTCCTGCTTTAAATGTGGATCCTCAGACCATTTTATTCGAGAGTGCCCGATGTTAATGAAAGCGAATCGGCACCAAACTCTAGACCGAAAGCAAAGGTATCAACAGGCGAGACCACCCGAGCATTCCGCAATGTAGGTGGTAGTCGAGAGGGACGAAGAACACAGCGATTCGATCGAGGCTAGAGCTCCGCTAGAGCTTATGTTACTCGAGCTAGGGAGGATGCCGCTTCTCCGGATGTTATTACGGTACTTTTACCCTTTATGATACTATCGTGATTGCATTGATTGATCTGGTTCAACCCATTCATATGTATGTGAAACTACGGTATTGAGAAGACTCGCCATTGAGTCTCTGAGTTTGTGATTCAGCGTATCCAACCCTTTGGGTAGATGTGTGTTTGTTAATAAAGTGTGTAAAAGTTGCCCATTGATGATTCGGGATTTTGCTTCCCGATTGATTTAATCTTTGTTGCCTTTCGATGAGTTTGATATAATTTTGGGAATGGATGGTTAACTTCGCATGACGCAGCGGTGGTGAATTGTAAAAGAAAGCTTATTGATCCGAGATGCGAGCGGTGAGATCGTCGAATTGAATCTAGTGATTTAAGTGGGTTTCTACTGATAATATCTTGATGTTAGCCCGTAAGTATGTGAGAAAAGGTGCGAAGCTTATTTGGCCTATGTATTGGATAATAAAGTGTCTCAAGAGCATATTGAGTTTGTACTGGGTTGTATGTGAGTACCCGGGCGTGTTTCCGAGGAATTACCTGGGTTTACCACCAAGACGAGAGATTGAGTTCGGCATTGAATTAGTAGGGAATGACTCGATCTCGATAGCTCCGTATCGAATGGCACCTCTGAGTTAAAGAGTTGAAATTATCGATTCATGAGTTAGAGATACAGATGTGCTAAAAGCGCATTAGGACAAGGTACGGACATTTTGAGTTTTTGGTTATGCCTTTTGGGCTTACTAATGCACCTTCTGTTTTATGGATTTGATGAATCGGGTTTTTAGACAGTTTTTGGATCGATTTGTGGTGGTGTTTATTGATGACATATTGATCTACTCCAAAGATGAAATTGAACATGCTGAACATTTGAGGTTAGTGCTACAAACTTTGCGAGATCATCAGCTGTATGCGAAGTTTAGTAAGTGTGAGTTCTGGATGAAAGAGGTCAGCTTTTTGGGACATGTAGTTTCAGCATCAGGCATTCGAGTTGATCCGAATAAAATCTCGGCTATACTTGATTGGAAGCCACCGAAAAATGTTTCCGAGATTCGAAGTTTTCTGGGACTTGCGGGTTACTATCGACGATTTGTGAAAGATTTTTCTATGATAGCTACCCCGTTAACAAAGTTACTGCAGAAAGATGTCCGATTCGAGTGGTTAGAAAAATGTCAAAAAAGTTTTGATCAGTTGAAAGCCCTTTTGACAGAAGCTCCAGTATTAGTTCAGCCTGAATCGGGTAAAGAATTTGTTGTGTATTTTGATGCTTCTTTAAATGGTCTGGGCTGCGTTTTGATGCAGGAAGGCAAAGTTGTAGCCTACGCTTCAAGACAATTGAAGCCGCATGAAAGAAATTACCCGATGCATGATTTAGAGCTTGCAGCCATTGTGTTCACACTGAAGATTTGGCATCATTACTTATTTGGTGAGAAATGTCATGTTTACTCAGATCACAAAAGTCTGAAGTATCTAATGACTCAGAAAGACCTAAATTTGAGACAACGTAGGTGGCTAGAACTATTGAAAGAATATGAATTGGTGATTGACTATCACCCGGGAAAAGCTAACATTGTTGCGGATGCGTTAAGTCGGAAATCTTTATTTGCTCTTCGTGCAATAAATGCACAGATGGCTATGTCTAGTGATGGTTCGATCATAGCGAAGTTACGAGCAAGACCGATGTTTGTCCGCAAATTTGTGATGCAGAGAAAATTGACAAGGATATGATTGCTAAACGAATTCAATGTGAAAAAGGTGCGAGTCGATTTTGATTGATGCAAATGACTCTTTGAATTTTAAAATCCAAATGTGTGTTCCAAAGAACTCGATTTGATCTGAGATGATTTTGAGTGAGGCTCATAGTGGCCGACTATCGATACATCCGGTAGCACGAAGATGTATAACGATTTGAAACAGCTTCTATTGGTGGCACGGCATAAAGCGGGATATATCCGAATTTGTTTCGAAATGCTTAATTTGTCAGCAAGTAAAAGCTGAACATCAAGTGCCATCTGGACTACTTCAGCCAATCCTGATACCTGAATGGAAATGGGATAGAATTACAATGGATTTTGTATCCGGTCTTCCTATGACACCAAGTAAGAAAGATGCCGTATGGGTTATAGTTGATAGACTAACTAAATCAGCTCATTTTGTGCCGATTCGTACAGACTTTTCACTCGATAAACTTGCTGAATTGTATGTATCGCAAATTGTAAGATTGCATGGTGTACCGAGTTCCATTGTGTCAGACAGAGACCCGAGATTTACGTCGCAATTTTGGAAGAAGTTGTAAGATGCTTTAGGTACTAAACTACATTTTAGTCTGACCTTTCATCCGCAGACATGATGGTCATCGAGCGAACTATTCAGATACTTGAGGACATGTTGAGATGTTGCGTTCTTGAGTTTGAAGGTACGTGGGAACGATACCTACCTTTGATTGAATTTGCTTACAATAATAGCTTTCAATCTAGTATCAAAATGGCGCCCTATGAAGCCTTGTACGGGCGAAAGTGTCAAACACCATTATATTGGACTGAGCTCAGCGAGAATAAGATACACGGGGTTGATTTGATTAAAGAGACTGAACAGAAAGTAGCCATAATCAAAGATAATTTGAAAGCTACATCAGATCGACAAAAGTCCTATGCTGATTTGAAACGTAAAGACATTGAATTTCAGGTAGGAGATCGTGTATTCTTAAAAGTTTCCCCGTGGAAGAAAGTACTCCGATTTGGTCGGAAGGCAAGTTGAGTCCGAGATTTATCGGACCGTATGAAATCATTGAGCGTATTGGGCCTGTTGCTTATAGATTGAGATTGCCCTCTGAGTTAGAAAAGATACACGACGTATTTCAAGTTTGATGCTTCGTAAGTCTGGATCGATCCGTCTCATGTGATCACCCAACGGAGATTGAACTCCAATCGACTTGACATATAATGAAGAACCGATCCGTATTTTAGCTCGGGAAATAAAGAGTTGAGAAATAAAAGAATTACATTAGTGAAAGTTCTATGGAATCGTCACGGAGTTGAAGAGGCTACGTGGGAGCCGAGGATTCAATGAGGCAACAATATCCGACCTTGTTTAACGGTAAGATTTTGGGGACAAAAATCCTTAAGGGGAGAGTTGTAACAGATCGAATTTGACCCTAATCGAACGGTGGTTTCGGGACCACGAATCGAGACCGAGAAATAATTTAATATTATATTTTGAGTTTATTATATGTGAATTAATGTGTGTGAAAGTTTCGTAGAAAAATTTTATCGTTTAAGTGCTTAATTTGATAAAAAGGACTTAATCGCGTAATAGGTAAAAGTGGCATACTAAAGTATAATGTGCTAGTTTGAGCTTGGCTTTTTAATATGAAGTGTTAAATGGGTAAATAACCCATTTTAAGTTAGTGGGTTGGTATATGACAAAATTAACCTTAAGTTTTATATTATATAATTTTATGAATTAAGGTTAAAATAGTAAATAAATTAAAAACCATATTATATGTTAAATAAAACATAAAAGAAATAATGGATATTTTCATTCATCTTTTGGTGAATATTGAGAAACACAAGGAGCTAAGTTCTTTGAAATTTCGGCAATATCCAAGCCAAATTCAAGGTAAATTCTTAGTCGGTTTTGTAAATTTTGGCGTTTTTGAGATCGTTGCTTGAACCGTAATCGACCCATGTTGTAATTTTTGAATCTAAGCATGCTTGATGTTCGCCATTGTTGTATTCATGTGGTTTTGATATTTGATGATTTTAGATGAAAGATATGTAAAGGATTAATATGTTTTGTGTTGGAAGTTTTGATGAAATTGAGTTTTAGGGCTAAATTGTAAAAATAAATTTTTAGAGGGCCTATTTGCAAAATAAATGAAATGTGAGGACTTGTAAGGTCCCTAGGAACATTCGACCCTTGCATAGTTTTGGCTAATTTGGTGTATTTTGTGTGTTAAGCAAATAGGACTAAATTGCAAAGTTGTGAAATGCTAGGGTAAAATAGTAATTTGCCCATTTATGTGCTTAGGGACTAAATTAAGATGAATTGCACTTGAATGAGCTGAATTTTAATGTGTTTTAGATCAAGAGCAAAGAAAAGCAGTTTAGATCGGGGAAAGACGAAGGTTCTCGAATAGCCGATTTGCTACCTAAAACAACCGAGGTAAGTCCTTCGATTAATACATGTCAAGGGACTAATTTGAATCTATTAAAAGTTGAAATTTTACATTTTAGGATAGAAATGTGGAAATTGCGAATGTGAATTATGGTAGTGAATTTGAAATTGTTTTGTTATATGTGTAGTGATCAAGTATGTTTGATTAGATATTGAAAGGAATATGAAATAAAATTGATAAATTTTAGTATCCCTTTTACCTTATGGCGAATGTATATTGACATATTTGGTTGATGAATTATGTTGAGTAAGTAGTTGGAATTGTTGAGAATGTTTAACTATATTGACACGACTCGGGCTTTTACGCCTAGCGTGCCTTGTCTTTGATTTACTTATCGGGCTTTTACGCCTAGCGAGTCTTGTCTTGGTGATTTACTTATCGGGCTTTTACGCCTACTTGTGCCTTGTGCAGTGTTACTAATCGGGCTTTTACGCCTAGCAGGCCTTGTGCTGGTGTTACTAATCGGGCTTTTACGCCTAGGAGGCCTTGTGCCGGTGTTACTTATCGGGCTTTTACGCCTAGCAGGCCTTGTGCCAGTGTTACTTATCGGGCTTTTACGCCTAGCAGGCTTGATGCCGGTGATGTATTTTACAAAATAGAAACCGAAATTTATGTTCAAGGCGAATTAAAGCAAACTTATCGAGTTAACGGCTCAGGTGAGTATGTCAAGTAGGAATGAATTTCTTACTTATATGAGACAAGGAAAATCAGTAATTTATTACAAATGGCATGTGTTACGAGTGTAGAATATATACATATATATATGTGGTTATAATATGTGTTCTCGGCTTTACTAATGAATGATATGATTGTTGTATCTTGGTCTTCTAATATGAGGATACATGACTAGGCATATTTCGCCACATAAGTGGTTGTGTAATTGATGCCATGTTATAGTAATTGACATTTAAGTATATAAATGCATGTACCTATGATTATCGATGACATTTTGGGTTTGAAAGGTTGGTTTATAAACAAGTATTTTGATCATAAGCATGTGGGTAGAGAGATATCGTTTCTCACAATTCATACTTGTTAATATGGGTATGAAAATTAAAGTTTGAAAATAAGTATGAGCACAAGTCCACAAGTTGAATTATAGTAATTTAATTGTTAAAATTCAAATGTTATTTTTATGAAATTAGGACTTACTAAGCTAGCAAGCTTATCATGTGAAATGTTTCCTCCATTTTATAGTTTAGGTGCAAGCTACAAGCTCTTGGGATCGTTAGGAAAGTCACTCACACTATCAATCTACATTTTGGGTACTCTTTCATTTTGATCTTTAAACGAAGGCATGTATAGGAAAGACTTGGTCTTTGTTTGATGAAATCTTAAGGTTCATGTATATAATAGCCATGCGAATATGGCTAAATTTTTTAGTTAAATCTGCTGTTGTGTCTTGATATATATGTTGGTTTATAATGGCAATGTTTATGCATTCTTAATCAAAGTTTAATCGTTTTTGTTAAGGAAATGTTTGTATCTGAAATGAATCCTTGAATTAGGGATGTAGGTAGGTTCGGTTAGAAGCTAGTCTTTCATAAAATGCAACAAAACAGCTTGTAGTAGCAGCAGTGATGTGAGTTATAAAAATCACCAAAAATAGGGTATATTGAATTAGAAGGTGAATGAGATATGAAATTAAACCTTATTGTGTCTATTTTTACATAAAAGAAACAGATTAGGCAAAAGATTTATATATTATGAGATAATTAAGTTTCAGTGAGACCTGCTCTGAATGAATTCATGAGTCACTGTTCTGTTTTGGAAAAATTGTAAAACATTGTAAAAAAATCATTAAGAAGCATGGTTTATATGTGTAGAGCCCTTAATGAGTATATTTTTCATTGGTATTAACAAGAACATTATAGGAAATTTGTGCAATGAGATAACTGTATTTTTGTAGAGACAGGTCAGAATTGTCAAGCAGTGTAATAAGGGTAACTTTGATGAATAAACTGTACTAATTGGCCACATGAAAAATTCTGGAAAAATTATGGTGAAAATTTATAAGAGTGTAGTTTCAAGGAAAATTTACGGATATAAATTTCAAGTTTTGTAACTCGATTTATGGTCAATTTGGTCAGCATGATGCAGTTGGACAGCTTTAAAATCTTACACCCCGAGTTAATAGTCAAGTCTAGTAATGCCATGTACTCGATTCCGGCAAGGGTTTCGGGTAAGGGGTGTTACATTAGGCACGCCCGTGTGCCTCAACTTTGTGACATTATAGGCCATTTTACAAGGTTAATATGCCACCCATTTTGGGTCTCACCTACAAGCAATACACACCAAAACATAATATGCATATATGGCAATCAAAACGTATCAAATGGTTCACTTCATTCATACATCCAATAACAAATCCATTCATACCAAATTGCAACTAAATCCTATCTTATTTCAAAGTATCTCATCCATTTGCTTAACCAAAACTTAACCATTCCATATGCATCAAAACATACTAAATATATGCTTCATAACTTATTCATTTAAACATTTATCAACTCAAAAACTTGCCAATACACATGGCCCTACTCACTTCATAAACATAAACACCTATCTAGCCTATACATACCATAATTAGCCATATACATTTTCAAAAGGGTACCAAAATAAGTTCAGTAGTGTGATGATGATCCTTGACAATTTCGAGCCTTCAGTAGCTTCGACGACCTATAAAACAGAGAATATACACGCACAGAGTAAGCTTTCAAAAGCTTAGTAAGTTATGTACAAATAAACTTGGTATTTAAAAAGCATATATGCAATTTGATACATTTGCACATCTCGTACACTTAACAATTTATCAAGTATATGCTTGATTCATACTTATGACTATATTGGTCACATTTATCCATTCAAAACTCATTTGAAGCACATATCTCATTCATAATCTTCCTTGCATCTCATTCACATTATCATATTCAAACATACCTTTCTTCAAATCAAAGTCATATGCATACTTACCATTCATGCATACTTAATGCACATTCAACGTACCTGAATCGGAGATTCATTCACTTAACTGATCATAACTCAGATTGTAACATCCTGAAAATGGGCCTATGTATTTTTGATTTAATTATACGAAATGGCATGACTTATGTATTATGAATGTATGATGAACATTTTTTGGAAACTTGGAAATGTTAAGTTTAAAAGAGGAAAGTGAACATTTTGGAAACTTGGAAATGTTAAGTTTAAAAGAGGAAAGTGAACATTTTGGAAACTTGGAAATGTTAAGTTAAAATAGGAAAGTGAACATTTTTGGAAACCTGGAAATGTAAGGAAATGCTTTAGAAATGTTAAGTTAAATGAAGGGAACTAAGGCAAGGTGGTCTTATGAAAATTTATGGAGGAAATATGACATGAAATTGGCTTGGAAAAGTGGCACGGAGATGCCTCTAAAATGACGCCACATCTGAGGGTATTGGGCCAAGGTTCAAGCTGCAGGGGGAGCAAAATAAAAGTTTTATTTTGCAGCAGAGATTAGCAGCAAGGGACGGCACAAGGCTATAATTTGGGAGCTTTTATTCTTTTATTTTTAAGAGATAAATGGTGGATAAACAAGGGATAAATAATGGATTTATTTTAAGAGATAATTGATGGATTATTGGTAATTTAAATAAAGAGATAAAGAGGAAAATAAGGGAGGAGTGATGGCCAAGTAAGGGACTCTAAGCTTAGTAATTTCGGCTAAGCTAGAAGAAGGGATAGCCGAATATCATTCATACTTTTTGCCTCTCTTTCAAGCACTCTTTTCTCTCTAAGCTATCATCTTCTTCTTTTCTTTTTATCTATTCTAGCCGAACTTTCCATTCCCCTATTTTCACCATTGTCGTTACCCTTAATACTCCATACCCTTTTCTTTTGTGACCCTTGTGGAAGCCGAATCCATAATCCTTATTATTGCTTTCAAGAGCCGAATATATAGGGTACTTATAGTCAAATTTTCATCAAGTTCAAAGCCGAATATCTCAGTGGAGATTGGCATAGCTGCTGTCGAATTCTTCAGTAAGGGTAAGATCTCATTCAGTTTCATCCTTTTTCTTTTAAGATTTGCCGAAATCTAGGACTAACCCCATTAATATCTTGTTGTCGAAACTTTGAAGAGATCTTTCGGGATTTACTAAGTGTCGACTACAAGGAAGGAGAAATTCTTTTCCTGAAGGTACACCATAGGCCGCGTGTTCCCTAGTTATTCGGTGAGTTTCGGGATTTAAAATCCACAAGGTAAGTATCTATAGCATACGGCCAAGGCCATGTTGAGTAAATAGATGTGTTTCATTAATATTTAAAAGTGAAACTAATCCGTTCAAGTAATCTAGTGATTGTCGATTTCAAGAAAGAAGGATACAAAGTTTCCGACATTTGATTAGACATCAATCGGCAGCAAGGTAAGGATTTAAGTGTACTAATCCTACTGGGATTTAGTTTTATGGCCGAATGGCACTTTACTAAGTATTAAGTGATTGATCAAATGTATAGATTTAAGATCTAAGGCATTAGATCAAGCTTTTCGGGATTTGGATTGGAAACCTTAATCAAATCAGGTGTGTACCCCACACTATCTTTTAATAATATTTATGGAAATATTAAATATATGCATGAATGTGAATATGGCTAAGTACCATGTTAAGGTACAAAGTACTCAGGTATGTTTCCTACTTCTACTAGGATTATGTTAAATATTTGTTACAACACATATATGACATTATAAGAATGTGAAATAAGAATTTGGCATGTTAATACATGATATGTATGATATGAGGCATATGGGTTATATGAAAAGGGGAAGTGAATGTGGTGACCTAAGACCACGATAACTGAATGTGGTGACCTAAGACCACGATATCTGAATGTGGTGACTTAAGACCACGATATCTGAATGTGGTGACCTAAGACCACGAATTTTATAAGGGCGATGAGCACGTCGACTGCAGCGACTGCCTTCGATGGTGTGTAACGGATAGAGGGTTGACTTAGTAGCCCCCACGGTGTGTAGGATGGTACGGGTGATGTGTAGCGGATGGCATATAGGTTTGGGTTCGGGTTGCATCATTATTTCCCATCTGTTATATGAATATGCATGTAATATGTGAACATATGCCTAAATTGTTAAATTTTAGTGTTGGTTACACATTGAGTCTATTTAACTCACCCCTTGTGGGATTACTTTTCAGGTGACGATCAGTGATGGACCGGGTCGGCAGGAGCTTAGTGGAGGCCATGTGAAGTTCAGATTTTCTTTGTTTTGGACTTTCTTTATATTAAGTACTTGAATTTATTTTTGGGGATTATTTGATGTAATACGGCCTTAGTTGAATTATTTTACTTTACACCCAATTATCATGCTACGAAATATTTTTTTTTTTAAAAAAGACTAAATAAATTTATCTTAAACTAAACTCTAAATGTTTTGTCACCTAAAGTAAAGGATTTTACAAAATGAAATAAACTTGTTTTCAACTCAAGCCCAACCCAAAACAATCTTTCTTTCAAAACACACAAGTTTCTCCTGAGTAACAAAAGAATTTGAAACAGTTTACACCGGGGAACATACCAAATTCGGTCAAGGCTCGTGGGCCGGGTCTGGGGTGTTTCACAAATATACCATTCATATTACAGACTTGCCCATTGAACCATTAGGAACCTAGTAGGATACTCAGAAAGCTCGAAATATTAGTACAAGGCCAACGTCCTAGACGAGGTCTTACATGCTCTCCTATATCTATTCCAACGTCCCAAACGTGGTCTTACATGAGTCAATATGATGTCGATGCCCAGACATGGTCTTACTCATAAAGTTCATATCGATGCCTACGTCCCAGACGAGGTCTTTTACATATACTTTATATCGATGCCTACGTCCCAGACGAGGTCTTTTACATATACTTTATATCGATGCCTACGTCCCAAACGAGGTCTTACACGAAATTTCAAATCAACGCCAAAGTCCCAGATGTGGTCTTACATGATAAAATAAAACAAATACCTATGTCATGACATAGCTAATCCTATCTATTCCTAGGTTAGTACGGGACTTCTCGACTTTATCACTATACTGAACTTATTTCAGAATTCACGCACTTAGCATATCATACTCATTCATTTTCATCGATAAACATATGGATACATATATTCAATTCAATACAAATAAGTTTATTTGCATAGTGACTTACCTCGGATTCGATATTTCGGAATGAAAATGACTACTCGTTAACTTTCGCTTTCCCGTGATCTAAGTCTGTTTTCCTCGGTTCTTTATCTAAAATTCAAGCTTACAATTGCCGAAACCTAGCTCAACTTCTTCTTTTTCCTTTCTTCAATATTTCAGCACTCATAAAAGATGATAACTATCATCTTTCCTTTGTTTCTTTTATTATAATTGATATTAATATCAATTTACCATATTATCCTTATTATAAAATATTCATAACCTAAATTCACAAGGATATTAATGACTTTTAGTCATCCACTAAACATGATAATGGCTTAATTTCCAT
Organism: Gossypium rotundifolium; assembly: GCA_025506655.1. Lineage (NCBI taxonomy): Eukaryota > Viridiplantae > Streptophyta > Magnoliopsida > Malvales > Malvaceae > Gossypium > Gossypium rotundifolium. The sequence goes on from CP106730.1 coordinate 43,573,123, forward strand.
ACAAGTTCTCCATCTTTTTAAAGCCACAATATATAAGTGCTTTAACATGTAGCAAGCAACTTTCACATTTAATGCAATTCAATCCTTTTGTCAAATTAAACACATAGATAGACAAATTCATTTACAGAAATTTACCACATGCTAATTCACATATCAACGGCACAGAAAATAATATTAAAATATTATACAGATTCAAATTTGTGGTCCCGAAACCACTGTTCCGACTACGGTATAAACCAGACTGTTATAGAAAGGCTCAGTAACCTCAACCCTCACCTACTCCCCAACCGATTCCTATAGCTCCTCAAGGTTTGGAAACTTTGCGTATAAGTAAGCCACCTATTGATAAAATTTGAAAGTACGAGGCCGAAGAGTTTAGAGCTACAGTTGATGATGATCCTAAGAGATTTGAGTTTTGGCTTAAGAATACAATTTGGGTATTTGATAAACTGTCTTGTACGCCAGCGGAATGCGTTAAATGTCCTGTATCACTTCTGAGAGATACTGCATATCAGTGGTGGAACACTTTAATATCTCTGGTGTCGAGAGAACGAGTCACGTGGGAATTCTTTCAGACTAAGTTCAGAAAGAAATACATAAGCCAATGGTTTCTTGATCAAAAGCGTAGAGAATTTCTGGAGTTGAAACAGGGTCGTATGACGGTGACTGAGTATGACAGAGAATTTGTAAGATTAAGTAAGTATGCTCGAGAGTGTGTTTCTACTGAAGAAATTATGTGTAAGCGGTTCGAAGACGAGTTGAACGAAGACATTAAACTTCTAGTTGGAATTCTAGAACTGAAAGAATTTGTTGTTTTAGTCGGTAGAGCTTACAAAGCCGGAGAAATTAGCAAAGAAAAGAGAAAAGTTAATTTTGATGCTAGAGACTCAAGAAAGAGATCAATGAGTAAACCCTATCATTCTTCTTCAAAGAAATCAAAAGATTCTTATAATCATTCGAATGATTCAGTGGGATATTCTGATAGAGATCGTGGAAAGCAACATACGAGTCTGAAAACTCAAGCCGTTTTAGTATCTAATGTTGGTAGTGTCAAAACTAACAAACCTAAGTGTCAATAGTTGGAAGAAGAAGTTTTGGAGATTGTTGGATGAATAATAAAGCCTGTTTCAGATGTGACTCGTAAGATCATTTCATTCGAGATTGTCTCAAGTTACCCGAGAAAAACAAATTTCTAAATGCAAGGCCGAGTAATACAGTTTCCAGAGGGAGACCACCTCGAAATACTAGAAATGTGACTAGTAGAAAAGGTGCAACAAAGGATTCTGTTGTGAGATTTGAGGCTCGAGCGCCAGCCAGAGCCTACGCTATTCGTGCTCGCGAGGATGCATCATTACCAGATGTTATCACCAATACATTTCCTTGTTATGAAACTAATGTAACTGCTTTGATTGATCCTAGATGACTCATTCATATATCTGTATGAATTTAGTGTCTAGTAAGAGTTTACCTATTGAGTCAACTAAATTCGTGATTAAATTATTGAACCCTTATGTTCTAGTTGATAAAGTTTGCAAGAATTATCCTTTGATGACTCAGGGTTACTGTTTTCTAGCTAATTTGATGCTTTTACCATTTGATGAATTCGATGTGATCTTGGGTATGGATTGGTTAACTCTATATGATGCTGTTGTAAACTGTAGACAAAAGACTATTGAGTTGAAATGTCATAATAGTGAAATTCTTTGTATTGAAACTGATGATTTGAGTGGATTTCTTGTTATAATATCGATGATGCTAGCTCAAAAATATGTAAGGAAAGGTTGTGATATCTACCTTGCTTATGTAATAGATACAAAAGTTTCTGAATCAAAGATTGAATCAGTGCCAGTGGTTTGTGAATATCCAGATGTGTTTCTAGAAGAGTTACCTAGGTTACCATCGCTTAGAGAGGTTGAATTTGCTATTGAATTAGTATCGAGAACATCACCAAAATTGATAGCTCCATATAGAATGGCTATAATAGAATTGAAAGAGTTGACAACTCAGTTGCAAGAGTTAACAGATAAAGGTTTTGCACGACCTAGTTTTTCGCCCTAGGATGCACTAGTTCTGTTTGTAAAGAAGAAAGATAGATCAATGAGATTATGTATCGACTATCGTCAGCTTAATAAGGTTATGATTAAGAATAAGTATCCTTTGCCAAGAATTGATGATTTGTTTGATCAGTTGAAAGGAGCAACAGTATTTTTAAAGATTGATTTCCAATTTGGCTATTATCAGTTGCAGGTTAAAGATTCAGATGTGCTGAAAACTACGTTCAAGACTAGGTATGGACATTATGAATTTCTTGTTAGGCCGTTTGGATTAACTAACACTTTTGTAATATTCATGGATTTGATAAATCGAATCTTTAGATCATATTTGGACAGATTTGTAGTTATATTCATTGATGACATTCTGATCTATTCTCGAGATAAATTTGAGCATGCCGAGCATTTGAGGATTGTGTTACAAACATTGAGAGATAAGCAACTGTTTGTTAAATTCAGTAAATGTGAGTTTTAGCTCCAAGAAGTTGGATTTTTTGGACATATTATTTCGGCGAAAGGCATCCGAGTTGATCCAAGTAAGATTGCAATAGTTGTTGACTGGAAACCACCAAGAAATGTATCCGAAGTCAAAAGTTTTTTGGGATTAGTTGGCTACTATAGATGTTTTGTAAAAGGGTTCTCGATGATTACTATACCGATGACTCGATTGTTATAAAAAGATGTAAAGTTTGAATGGTCCGAGAAATGCCAATAGAGTTTTGAACAGTTGAAAGCACAGTTAACTGAAGCACCAGTTTTACTTCAGCCTGAGTCTGGTAAAGATTTTATGATTTTCAGTGATACGGCACTGAACGGTTTGGAATGCGTTTTGATGCAAGAAGGCAAAGTGATAGCTTATGCTTCCAAACAGTTAAAATCGCATGAAAAGAATTATCCGACTCATGATTTAGAGTTAGCCACTATTGTTTTCGCATTGAAAATTTTTCGACATCATTTATTTGGAAAGTGCCACATATTTACTGACTAGAAGAACATGAAGTATTTGATGTCTCAGAAAGATTTGAATTTGTGACAACGAAGATGGCTCGAGTTGTTGAAAGACTATGAGTTAGTGATTGATTATCATCCAGGGAAAGTGAATGTAGTCGTTCATGCTTTGATTAGAAAATCTTTGTCCGCTTTGAGAGCAATGAACACATGATTGACATTATCTGATGATGGTCCAATTTTAGCTGAGTTAATAGCGAAACCGATAATTCTTCAGCAAATTTGTGAGGCTCAAAAATGCGACAATGAATTGCAAGCTAAAAGAGTACAGTGCGAGTCAACTACTGATTCAGAGTATCAGATCAGATCTGATAATTGTTTATTGTTCTGTGGTATATTTTGTGTGCTGAGAAATTTCGAGCTTATTTAAAAAATTCTTTACGAAGCACACAGAGGTTAGTTATCTGTTCATTCGGGGAATACTAAGACGTACAATGATTTGAAATTGTAACAGTCCAGTTTTAGCCAAATTAGAACAGTGGTTTCGCAACCACAAATTCAATGTCAAAAATTTATTTTAATATTATTTTAAGTGTTTCCAAAATGGTAGCATGTATGTGTGAAAGTTTCATGAATTAATTTTATCGTTTGAATGCTTAATTCGGTAAAAAGGACAAAATCGCGTAAAGTGTAAAAGTTACATTATATTTATTAAATGCACTAAATGGCTATGAATATTAAATGTAGAGGTCCTTTAGTGATAAATAGACCATTAATAGGGTAGGTGGACATTAATGGGCATGAAATGGATGGTATAAATGTTTTATCATTAAGGTTATTTTAGTAATTTGTAAATTAAAGTAAATTAAATAAAAGAAACAAAGGTATCATCTTTGTTTCTATCATCTTCAACCGAAAAAAAAGAAGGGATGAAGCCATTTTAAGCTATTAGGGCTCTGTCATTGTTCTATTCAATTGTAAGTCTGTTTTCGCTCAATTTTTTTATAATTTCTATGTTTTTGTAATCGTTGCAGCTCAATCTAGCAAACTTGTACCTTTAATTTCAAAACTGTTAAAGATTTTGAGAGTTTCCATTGTTGAATATATGTGTTCTTTGATGTTTAATGTTGAAATATGAAAGCTTGATGATAGTTTTACATGTTTTGTTAAGTGATTTTTTATGAAAATGCATAATAGGGATGAAATTGTGAAAAGTACAAATTGAGTGGTTAAAATGTGAAATAAATGGAAAATATCGACTGCTAGGGGTATATTGGTAATCGGGCTAGCATGGGTTAGCCTTGAATTATGTGAATTTTGTGTTTTTGTGAAATAAGGACTAAATTGTAAAAGCTGTGAAATACTTGGGGCAAAAATGTAAAAGTGCTTTAAAGTGTGATATGGACTAAATTGAAAGAATATGTGATTGAATAAGTTAATTTTGAATTCATATAGATCAAGAAATAAATAATTAGGATTTAGATAGGGGAAAAGCAAGGTTATCGAGTAGTCGACCCGATCCGTTATTTTCGTATACGAGGTAAGTTCGTATAACTGAACTTAAAGGTGTATCTATTTATTTAATGGATGAAACTAAGATAGGATTTATTCTATTGGATAAATGTGGAGATATTAGATTAAATGCACAGTTTAAGTAAACGAGTTGTTGAATATGACCATAGTTAGGCTATGGCAAAATCGAATAATAAGACCATAACCGAGTTATGGCATATGAATGAAAGACCATGGCAAGGCCTTGGCAATGTATGTGTAAGACCATAGTTGGACTATGGCATCGAAAAATCAATGTACTTTTATCGTAAGCATTTATAAACTCAAAGTGATTTGATAAGCAAAATGGTAAGAATAGATATGTATCAGTATAGGTATGTACAGAAACCTGTTTGAATCATGAATTATAAGAAGATGAGAATTTATGAGGTGCTTTATAGTTAAACTTCATGTTATCTCATTGGTTGAGGTTTTAATTACAAATTATGTATTTACTCGAAATTATTCATGAATGATGTTGATTATTTTATTTATACATACGAACTTACTTAGCTTTATAGCTTACTTTGTTTATTTCCTTCTATTTTTATAGGAAATCGAAGCTAGCTCAGAACGGGGGACCGCCAGGAACTTCATCAAACTATCGACATCTATTTGGAACTTTTGAGTTGTGTAAATATAGTATATGGCATGTACAGGCTTGTGTCATTTTGGTATGTTTGGTGAAATGTATTTTGGCCATTTTTGTTGGCAAAAGATGATGAACTTGATGATGTTATAAATGTGCAAATGGTTCTATTTTGAGTTTGGTAAATTGACTTATGTTAGGTGATTGTTGTTGATAATTTGGAAATTATGTGTTTGTGAATTAATGCTTGATGATGCATGTTTGAAATGAATTAGTAAATTGAATTGTATATTTGAATTAGGTATGTAATTAAATAGCAAGTTGTGACATAATTGTGACTTGCATGGTTGGAGATAGATATAACAAGATTTATGTATTGGTTAATGACTTTTGGTTGTATTTTTGTGCCTTGAAATGGTATCATTTGTACTTGTGTAGGTATGTGCAAAATGGGGTGGTAAATTGGCCTTGCAAAGGGCATATTTTTTCCACACGGGCGTGTGTCTCAGCCGTGTGTGACCCACGGTCATTTTACACTGACGTGTCTCCCCTGGTGTTGATATTGAATTAAAGTCAATATGATGCACATGGTCTCACACACGGGTGTGTGACTGGCCATGTGGTACAAGTCAATATACCCCTTAAATGGCACATGGCCTAGCACACGGGCGTGTGACTTGGCCGTGTTGCATAAGTTAGTTCACCCTATAGGTTTGGCATGACCTATCACACGGCCTGGCACACGGGCGTGTGTGGCCACTTCGAAGGGCACACGGGCTGGACACACGATCGTGTGGTTGGCCATGTGACCCAAGTCAGTATGTATGCCCTGTTTCCGCACAGCCTGAGACATAGGCGTGTCTAGAGCCGTGTGAGGCACACGGCCTGTTCACACGGGCGTGTAACCCCAGGATGGTTGAAATTTTTCTAAGTTTCTAAAAATTTCCCAAGTTATCTGTTTAGTCTACAGCTACTTCTAAAGCATGTTTAAGGTCTCGTAGGCCCTTATCAGGGACAATGTGATTATGATTAAATGATATTTTAGTATGAATGCTTAAATGTATGAATTATGTATGTTAAATGATATGTATTGATCGGTAATACCTCTTAACCCTACTCCAGTAACTGATACGGGTTAGGAGTGTTACATTTATAGTATCAGAGCTACGGTTTAGTCGATTCTAGGACTAAAGTAGCATGTGTGAGAGTCTAGATATACTTTCCATATATACTCTGCAATAGTGTGATGATTCCTGAAAGCTTAAATTGTGTTTTCGTATAGTAATGGATCCTAAACGAGCGATAGCTGGTGATGCAGGGAGTACTACACTCGCTCCCACTCAAAGGACAGTGCCATTCGAATCTAGACCCCTGTCTAGTAGTCACGAAGGTAAGGCTAAAGAAGCCTTTTTCCAAATGATAAATGAGTGGTTCACTCAATACGTCCGGACAAATCCGGCTGCTCAACAACCTCCACCCTATTTTATTCCCCAAACTGTACCTGTACCAGTATGGCTGAAGAGTTCAAGGCTAATGTTGATGATGACCCTGAGAGAGCTGAGTTCTGGCTTGAAAATACTATTTGAGTGTTTGATGAACTTTCGTGTACGCCAGCTGAATGCTTAAAGTGTGCTATTTCTCTTCTGAGAGACTCTGCGTATCATTGGTGGAATACTTTAGTGTCGGTAGTGCCGAGAGAGTGAGTGACCTGGGAATTCTTTCAGACCGAGTTTCGGAAGAAATACATCATTCAACGGTTCCTTGACCAAAAGCATAAAGAATTTCTAGAATTGAAACAGGGCCGTATGGTCATAACTGAATATTAAAGAGAATTTGTACGGTTGAGCAAGTATGCTCGAGAATATGTTTCTACTGAAGAGATAATGCAAGAAGTTTATTGATGGGCTGAACGAAGACATTAAACTTCTGGTCAGGATATTGGATTTAAAAGAATTCATTGTGTTAGTCGAATGTGCTTGCAAAGCTGAAGAACTGGGCAAAGAAAAGAGAAAGGCTGATTCAGAAACTAGAGATTTGAGAAAGAGATTGATGAATAAACCCTATCACTCTTCATCAAAGAAATCTCGAGATTCGTATAGTCGATCAAATGCACTAGGAGTACTCTAATAGATATCGCGGGAAGTAATTTACGGGTTCAAAAACTCCAACTATGTCATTGGCAAGTGTGGGTAATATTAGACCGAACAAACCTAAATGTGGACGATGTGGAAAATGACATTTTGGAGAGTGTAGACTGAATGATAAAGCCTGTTTTCTATGTGGTTCACACTAACACTTCATTCGAGATTGTCCTGAGTTAGATGAGAAAGATAAATCTCAGAGTGCAAGACAAAGCAACACGACTACGAGAGGAAGACCATTCCATAATGTTGGAAATGTGACTGGTGGTAGAGGTGTGACACGAGATACTACTGTGAGATCCGAGGTTAGAGCACCTGCTAAAGCCTACGCTATCCGTGCTCGCAAAGAAGCATCATCTCCAGATGTTATCACCGGTACTTTCACTCTCTATGATACTAATGTGATTGCATTGATAGATCCAGGATAAACTCATTCTTATATATGTATGAAATTAGTATTTAATAAAAGTTTCCCTGTAGAGTCTACTGAATTTGTGATTAGAGTATCGAACCCCTTAGGCAAATGTGTTTTGGTTGACAAAGTCTGCAAGAATTTTTCGTTAATGTATCGGGATTTCTATTTTTCGGCTAATCTGACATTGTTGCCATTTGATGAATTTGATGTGATTATGGGTATGGATTGGCTACCGATGCATGATGCAATAGTGAATTATGGATGAAAGACAATTAAACTGAAATGTCAGAATAATGATACTATTAGAATTGAATCTAATGACTTGAATAGTTTGCCAGAGGTCATCTCATCTATGTTAGCTCAGAGATTTGTGAGAAGTGGTGTGAAGCTTATCTTGCTTATATACTTGATACGAAAGTGACAGAAATAAAGATTGAATTAGTACCAGTTGTGCGCGAGTATCTAGATGTATTTCCCGAAGAGTTACCAGGTTTATCACCTATTAGAGAGGTTGAGTTTGGTATTGAATTAGTACCAGGTACAACCTTGATATCAATCTCTCCGTACAGAATGGCTCTGATAGAGTTAAAAGAATTGAAAGCTCAGTTGCAAGAGTTGACAGATAAAGGTTTTGGTAGACCAAGTTTCTCTCCCTAGGGTGCACCGGTGTTATTTGTGAAAAAGAAAGATGGCACGATGAGAATGTGCATAGACTATTGACAGCTCAACAAAGTGACGATCAAGAATGAATACCCTTTTACCACAAATAGATGATTTGTTTGTTCAGTTAAAAGGGGCAACAGTATTTTTGAAAATTGATTTGAGATCGGGTTATTATCAGTTGTGAGTTAAAGACTCAGATGTGCCAAAGACTGCATTTAGAACAAGGTACAGACACTACGAATTTCTTGTTATGCCTTTTGGACTAACAAATGCACCTACTATTTTTATGGACTTGATGAACCGAATTTTCAGGCCGTACTTAGACCAATTCGTAGTTGTAATTATTGATGACATTTTGATTTACTCTCGTGATGAATCTGAGCATACCGAGCATTTGAGAATCGTGTTACAAACTTTGAGAGATAAACAGTTGTTTGCAAAGTTTAGCAAATGTGAGTTTTGGCTACGAGAGGTTGGTTTTCTGGGACATATAATTTCAGCCAACGGTATCCGAGTTCACTCGAGCAAAATTTCTGCTATTGTTGATTGGAAGCCTCCGAGAAATGTATCTGAGGTCCATAGTTCCCTGGGACTAGCTGACTATTATAGAAGATTTGTGAAAGGTTTCTCGATGATTACGACTCCGATGACACGATTGCTTCAAAAAGATGTTAAATTTGACTAGTCAGAAAAGTGTCAGTAGAGCTTTGAGCAGTTGTAAGCATTATTGACAAAGGCACCAGTATTAGTTCAGCTTGAGCCAGGTAAAGAATTTGTAGTTTTCAGTGATGCATCGTTAAATGGCCTGGGTTGTGTTTTGATGTACGAAGGAAAAGTTGTAGCTTATGCCTCGAGACAGTTGAATCTACGATCTAGAGTTAGCCGCGATAGTGTTTGCATTGAAAATTTGGCATCATTATTTGTTTGGTGAGAATTGCCATATTTATACCGACCACAAAAGCTTGAAATATTTGATGACTCAGAAAGATTTGAATTTGTGACAGCGGAGATGGCTAGAATTCCTAAAAGACTATGAATTAGTGATTGATTATCATCCAGGGAAAGCGAATGAAGTTGCTGATGCTTTAAGCCGAAAGTCCTTATTTGCTTTATGTACTTTGAACACACAATTAGCTTTGTCTAGCGATGGTTCGATAGTAGTCGAGTTGATAGCGAGTCCGTTATTTCTATAGCAAATTTGTGAGGCTCAAACATTTGATAATGAATTGCAAGCAAAACGAGCTCAGTGTGAGTCGACTTTTGATTCAGAGTTTTGAATAGGGATGATGACTGTTTGATGTTTCGAGGTACAATTTGCATACCGAGAAATCCCAATCTTATTCAGAAGATTTTAAATGAAGCACATAGTGGTTGTTTATCAGTACATCCAGGAAGCACAAAAATGTATAATGATTTGAAACAACTTTATTGGTGGTACGGCATGAAACGAGATATTTCAGAATTTGTTTCAAAATGTTTGATTTGTCAGTAAGTTAAAGCTGAGCATCAAGGGCCATCAGGTTTATTACAGCCTATTATGATTCCTGAATGGAAGTAGGATAGAGCAATAATGGATTTCATATCAGGTTTGCCCTTATTTCCAAAAAAGAAAGATGTGTCTGGGTTGCTATTGATAGATTGACGAAATCAGCTCATTTCATTCAGTACGTACAGATTTCTCACTTGATAAATTAGTTGAGCTATATATTTCTGAAATTATGAGATTACATGATGTTCCCCTATCTATTGTTTCGGATAGAGATCTAAGGTTTACATCAAGATTTTGGAAGAAATTACAAAAAGCTCTGGGTACTAAGCTGCATTTTAGCACCGCGTTTCACCTGCAAATGGATGGTCAATTGATAAACCATAAAAGTAACATATTTTAATCCCACATTTTGTATGCTTTTGGTTGATTTATCCTTGATTTATGTAAAAAGGTGCTCTTAATCCTTTCTTTTCATGTCTTATACTCAGGAGCACCTAAGGATAAAAAGAGCGTAAAACGGGTTTAAAACGGACTAAATTAGGCCAACCCAAAAATTTGACACGGCATGGCCCAAAGCCCACATGGCCATGCCTCGCCAATTACCTAGAGCACAGCCTCAACTCCGTCACACACGGTCGTGCATCACCCATTTACCACACACAGACGTGCTTGGTGATCTACATGGCCGTGTCCCAATCGACAGACCTATAGCACGGCCTGAATCCTAACTTACACGGCCGTGCCATGGCCGTGTCCAAAACGACAGAATCAAGGCACGGCCCAACCTCGATTTATACGGGCGTGTGCCATGGGCGTTCCTCTACCACGGGAATGAGCAATTTCACTTGGAATTGGATGCTTGAAGCCAAAGAAACATACTCCTAAGTCTACTTAAACACCCTAATAGTAATTCTACTTGAATGGGGTACTTAGGAGCCAAGTAAAGCATCTCAAAAGCCTATATAAACAACCCAAGGCAGACATTGAAGAGGACAATTTTTGGCAGAGGCTTTTGTCAAGCTTTCATCTTTTAGGGAATCACTTGAAGATAGCCAGTTGATCCATCTCAAGAAGCCGAAGCTCCATTCAAGACAGAAGATCTCTCCTTCAATTCCTTCAGGGAGTTTTAGGGATTTCTTATGTTTTGTTTTATCTTTCCTCTTGAGATGTTTTCTTATTTAGTTATGAACTAAGCCCTCAGATACCTGAAGGGGATGAAACCTATGATGGATTTTGTTATTTGATTTCTAAATTATATGATAAGTACTTTGTTTGTTCTTAATTATGTTGCTTAATTTAATCTGATGTGCTTAGGTGGAGGAGGAATAAACCCTGCCTAAGAGTAGATCTAGCATAATTGAGCGGAGTTGATCGGGCGCCTAGAGAAAGGGTTACGAGATTTTGTCGGATTAGGGTGAAACCTAATATGGGTATCCATTGATCGATTTACTGCTTCCTTAGGGGGTTATTATAAAAGAATGAGAGTTTCACTAATTAACCTAAGGTTAGACGTTATTCGCCTCAAGAGAGGGTTTAATATAGGTTAGGGAGTCTCACGGATCAAGCTAAGTAAAGAAATCATATAGTTTGGGGAATAAATAATAAGTGATGTCATAGGTGGATTCTTCCTGAGGGAATCGTCTTCATCAACTGAGTTTTCCTAAAGTCTTTCTCCAATTCATTCTTTTGTCTTTGCATCTAGTTTAGTTTTTCATTAGTTTCATAAACCAATCACTCCATATTTCAGGCTAAATAATAGAAAGAAAGTGAGTAGTAGTACTTTTAGGTTCCCTTGGGTTCGATAAGATATTCTTGCCTAAGCTATACTACTGTTCGATAGGTGCACTTGCCTCTATCGTTGTCATAGTTAGTCTACAGGTTCGATCCTTCTTTTTATAAATTTTAAAACTCGACTATTTGACACGATCATCAATCCGAACGAGTTATTCAGACACTTGAGGATATGTTGCGTTGTTGCATTCTTAAGTTTGAAGGTAGCTAGGAGAAATATCTACTACTAATTGAGTTTGCTTACAATAATACCTTCCAATCGAGTATAAAAATGGCACCGTATGAAGCTCTATACGGTCGTAAATGTAGAACACTGTTGTATTGGACTGACCTTAGTGAGAATAAGATTCACGGGGTAGATCTGATAAGAGATATAGAAGAAAAAGTGAAAGTAATTCGCGACAGTTTGAAAGTTGCTTCAGATCGACAGAAATCGTACGCAGATTTGAAATGAAAATATATTGAGTTCCAAATTGGGGATAAAGTGTTTTTGAAAGTGTCACTGTGGAAAAAGATATTGCGATTTGGTTGAAAAGGGAAATTAAGTTCGCGATTCATCAGACCGTACGAGATTATTGAGTGAGTTGGACCAGTGGAATATCGGTTGTCCTTACCATTTGAGTTAGAAAAGATACATAATGTGTTTCATGTATCGATGCTACGAAGATATCATCAGACCCTTCGCATGTTCTTTCTCCAACTGGAGTTGAAATACAGTCAGATTTATCATACAGTGAAGAACCGATTTGAATTTTAGCTCATGAAATAAAAGAGCTGAGAAATAAGAAAATAGCATAAGTGAAAGTTTTATGGCATTGACAAGGGGTTGAAGAAGCCACATGGGAAACCAAAGATGCTATGAGAAAACAATACCCAAACCTATTCACTAGTTTCGGGGACAAAAATCCCTAAGGGGGAGACTTGTAACAGCCCTATTTTAGCTAAATCCAAACAGTGGTTTTCGAGCAACAAATTTGATGTCAGAAATTTATTTTAATATTATTTTAAGTGTTTACATCATGGTAGCATGTATGTGTGAAAGTTTTGTGAATTAATTGTATCGTTTGAATGCTTAATTTGGTAAAAGGGACTAAATCACGTAAAGCGTAAAAGTTACATTCTATTTGTTAAATGCACTAAATGACTATGGCATCGAAAAATTGATGTACTTATATCATAAGCATTTATAAACTCGAAGTGATTCGATAAGCAAAATGATGAGAATAGATTTGTATTAGTACAGGTATGTACAGAAATCTGTTCGAATGATGAATTATAAGAAGATGAGAATTTATGAGTTGCTTTATAGTTAAACTTCATGTTATCTTATTGATTGAGGTTTTAATTGCAAATTATGTATTTACTTGGAATTGTTCATGAATGATGTTGATTATTTTATATATACATACGAACTTACTAAGCTTTATAGCTTACTTTGTTTATTACCTTCTATGTTTTATAGTAAATCGAAGCTAGCTCGAAATTGAGGATCGTCAGGAACTTCATCGTACTATCGGACATCTATTTGGTACTTTTGAGTTGTGTTAATATGGTATATGGCATGTATAGGCTTGTGTCATTTTGGTATGTTTGGTGAATATGTATTTTGGCCATTTGGGTTGGCATAAGATGACGAACTTGATGATGTTATAAATGTGCAAATGGTTCTATTTTGAGTTTGGTAAATTGACTTATGTTAGGTGATTGAAGTTGATAATTTGGAAATTATGTGTTTGTGAATTAATTCTTGATTATGCATGTTTGAAATGAATTAGAAAATTGAATTATATATATGAATTAGGTATGTAATTAAATAGCAAGTTGTGACAAAATTGTTACTTGCATGGTTGGAGATAGGTATAACAAGACTTGTGTATTGGTTAATGACTTTTAGTTGCATATTTGTGCCTTAAAATGGTATTAGTTGTACTTGTGTAGGAATGTGCAAAATGGGGTGGTAAACTGGCCTTGCAAATGGCCTATTTTTGTCCACACGGGAGTGTGTCTCAGCCGTGTGTAACACACAGTCAATTTACATGGCCATGTGTCCCCTGGTGTTGAAAGTGAATTAAAGTCAGTATGCTCCACACGGCCTCACACACGGGCATGTGACTGGCCATGTGGTACAACTCAGTAGACCCCCTAAATGGCACACGGCCTAGCACACGAGCATGTGACTTGGTCGTGTTGCATAAATCAGTACACCCTACAAGTTTGGCACGGCCTAGCCTAGCACACGGGTGTTTGTTGCCACTTCGAAGGGCACACGAGCTAGACACACAAGCGTGTGGTTGGCTGTGTGACCCAAGTCAGTATGTATTCCCTGTTTCTACACAGTTTGAGACATTGGCATGTGACCCCTGAATGGTTGAAAATTTTTCTAACTTTCTAAAACTTTCTCGAGTTATTGGTTTAGTCCCGAACCACTTCTAAAGCATGTTTAAGGCCTCATAGGCCCTTATAAGGGACAATGTGAGTGTGATTAAATGATATTTGAGTATGAATGCATAAATGTATAAGTTATGTATGTTAAATGATATGTATTGATCAGTAATACCCAGTAACCCTACTCCGATAAAGGAAACGGGTTAAGGGTGTTACAAAAATAGTTGTACTGGTGGTCGGGCATGAAACAAGACATTTCAAAATTTGTGTCGAGATGCTTGGTTTGTCAACAAGCCAAAGCCGAACATCAAGTGCCTTCAGGACTACTACAGCCAGTGATGATACCTGAGTGGAAATGGAATAAAGTTACGATGGATTTCGTATTGGGGTTACCCCTATCCCTGAAAAAGAAAGATGTTATTTGGGCTGTTGTTGATCGTTTGATGAAATTTGCACATATCATTCCTGTACGTATAGATTTCACTTGATAGATTAGATAAATTGTACGTATAGATTTCACTTGATAGATTAGATGAATTGTACATCTCTGAGATAGTTAGATTGCACGGGGTGCCAGTCTCCATTATTTTGGATAGAGATTCGCTGTTTATGTCACGGTTTTGGAAGAAATTGCAAGAAGATTTTGGTAGCAGTTGCATTTTAGTTCTGCATTTCATCCTCAAATCGTTGGTCAGTCTGAGAGAGTAATCCAGATTCTCAAAAATATGCTTCGTTGCTGTGTTTTAGAGTTTGAGGGCAACTAAGAAAAATATTTACCATTGGTTGAGTTTGCATATAATAATAGTTTTGAATCGAGCATAAGGATGGCACCGTATGAAGCTTTATATGGTCGTAAATGCTGAACTTCGTTGTACTGGACCGAGCTTAGAGATAAAAAGGTTTACGGGGTTGATTTGATCAGAGAGACCGAGGAGAAAGTAAAAGTAATTCGCGACAGTTTGAAAGCAGCCTCAAATCAACAGAAATCGTATGCAGATTTGAAATGTAAAGACATTGAATTTCAAATCGGTGATAGAGTGTTTTTGAAAGTATCGTCGTGGAAGAAGATTCTTCGATTTGGTCGCAAAGGAAAATTGAGTTGCGATTTATTGGGCTGTACAAGATTATCGAGAGGATAAGGCCAGTGGCATATCGACTAGCTTTACCATCAAAATTAGAAAGGATCCATAATGTATTTCATGTATATATGTTACGACGGTACCAATCAGATCTGTCGCACATAATTTCTCTGGTAGAGATTGAAATTCAACCAGATGTGTCGTATAACGAAGAATCGATCAGAATTTTGGCCCAAGAGATTAATGAGTTAAGAAACAAAAGCATAGCTCTAGTGAAGGTTCTTTGGAAACGTCATGGTATTGAAGAGGCTACGTGAGAACTCGAGGAAGCTATGAGAAAACAGTACCCTAACCTATATTCTGGTAAGATTTTCGGGGACAAAAATTCCTAAGGGAAGAATTGTAACAGCCCGTATTTAGTCAAATCAGAATAGTGGTTTCAGGACCACAAATCTGAGGTCAAAATATTTATTTTTATTATTATTTTAATGTTTACAACATGTTAGTAGTGTCGTATAAAAAATTCATTAAAAAATTTTACCGTTTGCATGCTTAATTTGATAAAAAGGACTAAATCGCATAAAGTGTAAAAGTTGAGTTCTAATAGCTAAAGGTGTCTAACAGCTATGGAACCTTAATGTAGAGGTCCTTATGTGGTAATTAGACCATTTTTATAGTAAGTGGACATTTGTGGACACTATATAGATGTTTTTAAAGGATAATTTATAAGGTTAAATTAGTAAATTAATAAATAAGTTAAGTAAAATAACATAAACAAAAGGTATCATCTTCTTTAGTTGATATCACCACCAAAAATTAGGGTAGAAAGAAGCCATAGCTAAGCTTGAAGGTTCGGCCAACATTCCTTGTGCGTGTAAGTGTAATTTTTCTCAGTTTTTAATGGTTTCTATGTTTTTAGAGTCGTTATAGCTTAATCTAGCTAGCCCAAGGACTAATTTGTAAAGCTGTTAAAAGTATAAGGTTTTACCATTAATGAATGAGTATGTATTTTGATGTTTTATGATAGAAAATAAATGGTTGTTGTTAGATAAACAATATTTGTTAAGTGATTTTGGTTGAAATTGCAAATTAGGGATTTATTTGTAAAATGTGTAAAAATCATGGTGAAATGTGTGAAATAATGAAAAATAGGGCTACTATGAATATATATAATTCAACTAGCACAGGTGTGGGTTAAATTGCATGAATTTGTATTCTTATGAGCTAGGGGCTAAATTATAATGAATTCAAAATTTAAGGGGCAAAAGTGTAATTTTGCCATAATATGATTTTTGGGTTAAATTGAATAGAATGTATTTTGAATGAGTTAAATTTGATTATATAGATCAAGAAAGGCAACGTACAGATCTAGATCGAGGGAAAAATAAAGTATTGGATTAGTCGATCCTATTGTGTCATTTTTGTGATCGAGGTAAGTTCGTATGTCTAATAAGCATTAAATTATATATGTTAAATGCTAAATTTTTATAATTGAGATGAAACGAAACCACAGAAATTTTTGACGAGTTATCATAAATGTATAGATCCTGGTTGAACCTTAGGAATAGATAGGATACAAACGACATGTCATTAAGGGTTATTGTGTTTTGGGTGCTGGTCCATACGTTCTTCCAGTGGCTGAGTTTTTTGGCATTTGTTGTTACTCGTCAACTTGTGTGAGCAATACCGTGTAGCTATGTCTTGATCGTCAGCTTGTGTGAGCAGACCCGGTGATAGCTCGAGATGAGCATTTACATATGAGATATGAGATTGAGATGGTTTTGACCAGTATTGGCACTTAGGGTGCGAGATTCCTGAGTATCCGGTATTATTCCAAATGGTTCAACGGGTATATTGACGATATGAAAGGGTAAGAGATTGATACGTACCAGTACAGTTATGTACATAAACCATATAAGCATCGAATCCATGAAATTTGTGAGTTTCAAGATTATCTATTTGAATGAATATATGTTAGCCTTGTGATTAAATAGAATTGTAGTATATTATGTTTATATTACTTAAATTGTGAATGAATGGTAAGTTATACTTATTAGCCATACGAGCTTACTAAGCTTAATAGCTTACTCTATTTACTTTTTCGTGTTTTATAGTGCTTTCGAAGCTTGCTCGGATTGGGAGTTGTCGGAGATCTCATCACACTATCTAGCAGTTGTTTTGTTACTTTTGAACTTGTGTACTTGGTTATATGGCATGTATAGGTATTATGGTTAATATGGCATATATGTTTGTAATGTTGAGAGCAATTGATTTGCCTTGTATATGATATATGTTTTTGGTTATGTGTTTAGCCATCTGATTTGGCTTATTTTGTTAAATTTGGTTATGTAAATATGTGTAAATGGCCCTTTAATATGTGGTTCATAATTGCTATGTGAATGTCTTGTTGAGATTTGGTATTTAAGGTAGCAAATGGTTGAATTTGAGAATGTAGTATGCATGTTGATTTAGGCACAAAGCTAATAGGTAAGTTGATCATTTAGGTGATTATTGGATGTGAAATTGGTATGAACTTTAAATGGCTATTTGGGATGCTTATGAGCATTTAGGTTGTTGATATTGGTAGTATATGATTTTGGATTTAAATTGGTCGATTATGTAACACCCCTTATGTAACACCCCAAACCCGGCCTAGACGTTATGACCGAAATCAACGTGTCACATCAAAGTTTTGTTTGAAGACTATGCGATCATTGAAAACCCTTTTTACAATTTAAAACTTATTACTATTAAAAACCTCAGATTTTGTTGCTTGATGTTTTTAAAACACGGTTCACTCAAGACATTTTCTCGCAAAATGGTATAATTCCTAAAGCCTTGTTTGTTTAGTTGGAAGTTTAAATCAAAACTGTTGCGGATACGTGATGTTTTGAAAATGGTGGTTATTGTTTTAAAAACCCATGTTTAATTTAGTAGCAGGTTGTAATTAAAAGAAGCACCATATAAAAATTTAAAAAAGATCCCAAAGGCCTTATTACATATTTATTAACCCAATAAACTAAAGCAAAATAAAATACAGTCACTGAGTATAACTTTAAAGCTTGTCGGACGTATGGCCACCTCCGAGTCCCTCGCAGCTCCAAATCCTCTATGGCTGGGGATTACCTGCACAGTCAAATAAAAGGGTGAGTTACGAGAACTTAGTGTGTAATCCCCTAATACAGTCATAGTCTGGGCCCAAGCCCATTTGATATCAGTCTGGGCCTAAGCCTTATTCGGTAACAGTCTAGGCCTAAGCCCTATTCAATAACAGTCTGGGCCTAAGCCCTACAATATGCAAAACAGACATGTAACCCAACCCAGTCCAACCACCACACCATCCGTACCAACCCTCACACCATGTGGGGACCAAGTCGACCCACCCATCCCTATACACCAAGAACGCAGTCAAGCTGCTAATAACAGTATACGTGGCTTAGCCACCAGAATCAGTATACGTGGCAAGAGCCACTAAATTAGTATAACGTGGCATAGCCACCAGTATAGTGCTCCAAAATCCATAACCCAACCCAATACAGTATGTCATGTCATCATTAATTCATGTATGCAGTGCATCACAATCAAAATCAATCATACAATTACTACTCATACATCAATGATCCTATCACTAAGGGTAAAACGGTCATTTGGTCGGTTGGGGTTAAAACAGTAATTTACCCCTATAGGGGTATTCCAGTAATTTTACCCATCCAGGGTAGTTCAGTAATTTCACCCATTGAGGGTGTTTCAGTAATTTACCCATCAAGGGTATTTTGATAATTTACCCTTCGAGGCTATTTCGATAATTTTACCCACCAAGGGTATTTCGATAATTTAGTCATCTAACAGCCTTTTCAGAGGCCTACTGTCGCCTCGAGCGACGCAGGTTCCCTTCCTGGTCAAAATTGTGCAATTGAGCCTAAAGCCCAATTTTGGCCCAAGCGGGCCCACACGCTCGTGTAGCTCATTCAGCCCATTTTCTATCATGGTTCTGCGGACTTCGTAGCCGCATCCACCATCCGGCACTTACCATGGATTTTGCTTCTGTGGGCCCGTTAGCCCATTAGGCCCACTTAGCCATTTCGGCCCAACAAGGCCCATTACAACCTCAGTCCCACGAGAGTGTTCGTGACACTCCCAACAGTCTATCGCCAACACTGGTGACTCAATTTGTCACTACGAGTGCTCGTACGCTTGAGTGATCTTAGATGCCGATATTTTGACTTTTCGGTATTTTGGCCTTTATCCGATTCACAGATCATAGCATTAACAGAACAACCAGAAGTGTGAGATTACACACTTTGTTACGAGTTGTGGTTTGAAAAGCTTTCAAGGCACCTAGAACAACGACCAACCATTAGTTAGTCACAAGGTCTTGCTAAGCTCGAGTAATAATCATTTAAACCAACTTAATTCACTTACCAGAAAATGAAAGTCCCTTTGCAATGGCTGAGTAATTGGCCTACACCCCTTGGTTAGGGAAACGAGTCCCTAGAGACAAATGATGAAAGCATGTTAGAACGCTACCCCATGGTCACTAGAGAAATAGCCTTTTGGCCCCAAAAAAAAACACCAAGAAAAAGAGAGAAAACAACCAACCTATATTCGGCTATAGCCACAACTTACCAACAAGTGGAATAGATTCTGAAACAGTTAGACGAGGGGAAAAGAATGTCCGTGCCCTCAAAGATTCGGCCTACACAAGAGAGTCAAGGTTGTTTCGCAAGGCCGAGAGAAGAAAGAGAGAAAAAGAAAGGTTTGGTGTTCAGCCAAAGAAGAATCGAAAGGGGAAGATGTATATTCGGCTTTGAGAAAAGAAAAACAAAGTATGAGGAGAAAATGGAAGGAAGTAAGGATTTGGCCAACCAATCTTGTAGACGAATAGCAAAATCGAGCAACTGAAGTGTGAATAGCTACTAGCAAAAAGGAAAGGAAATACACGAGAGGTAGGAAAATTGCACGAAAAGAGAAAAAGCACCAAATGCTTCAAAACCGAAATGACCAAAAGAAAACTTGAAAACAAAGAGGAATTCTCGGTTTCTCCTAACACTCAAGGTTATCGAAATACTCCCAATCACACCCCTCTAACCGAATTTCTCCCTTATCCACACTCCAAAATTCGGCCAACATTCCTACACACCTTACTTCCTCGATTTCCTCCACCAAAATCTCCTACTATTGCTCCCCTCCATCCATTTGAAACTCTTGACCAAGTCTCCAACCCCCTTGAAGAGTTTGATCTGAACTCTGCTTCCTCCACTCTCAAGTCACAAAATAAAAGCCTCCAATTGCAATATGTGGGATTCGAACCCCGCCTTTCCTTATTCTCCCATTGACGCCACACCACTAAGCCACCTGCTCATCTTGTGACTCCTAAATGCACACAAATATATTTAAGTCCTACAACTGCCAACCCTCTTCACTTTAGGGTCAAAAACCAAAATTTTTCCAAGGCTCAGACTTGAACCCAGGCCTCCTTGGAATCCCCAAATACACTCAAATAGCCAGCTGAGCAAGCACAACATGAAATTAAGCAAAAATTACAACCCCTAATTTTCGAGACGTTACACCTTACCCATATTCAATGCCGAAACAGGGTATGAGGCATTACCGGACTTACAACACAAGCATTCACAAAATTTTGAGTCATAAATTTGCGTCCAATTTAAAACCATTCATATTCAATCATAAAGTCCCTAATATGAGCTTACGAGGCCAAAAACATGCATTGGAAGTGATTTAGGACTAAACGAGAACTCAGGAAATTTTTACAAAATTTAGAAAATTTTGCTAACAGTAGGACTCACACTCCCGTATGGTCCAAGAGACACTCCCGTGTGACCCTGGGACACACCCATGCTTCAGACCGTGTTAAATTAAGGGTGCTCTCTGACTTGTTCCACACAGACATGCCACGCGCCCGTATGGTTAATTAATTTAATTAGAATTAAGTGCAGGTTTCTCACGGCGAAGACACATGCTGGTGTTCTATGCCGTGTAGCACACACGGCCGTGTCTCTACCCGTGTGCTATATTCTGGACATTCTGTTTTTCAAAATTAAGGTGCAGGGGACACACGGCCAATACACAGACCCATGGGGTAAGCCGTTGTCGCACACGGCCTAGACACACGCCCGTGTGTCTACCCGTGTGGACAAAATAAGGCTATTTACCAAGCCTTTTGCCACCCTTCCATGCATATTCCTACACAGCATCATATAATACCAACTCAAGCATACACAAGCAACCAAACCAATCACAACCAATGTATTAACATCCCATCCACATGCTAACATCTAACATGCTTTAACATCATAACCAATCAATACAAATCATGCAAGTTTCCACATTCATGAATGGCATCAACATATAAATATATTTCCACCAACATAAGCCATCATTCATTGCCATATACAAAATGAAATCATTAACCATTATAAGCCAATACCTTTAGCCAAATCATAATGCCACAAATAACAAAATGACCAAGTCCCTATACATGCCATACATTCAAAATGCTAAGACCATTAATACCCAAAATGAGAGTTTGATAGTGTGATCTGAATCTTCGACGATCTTCGATTACGAGTTAGCTTGGCAATACTATAAAAACATGAAAAATAAACGGAGTAAGCTATATAGCTTAGTAAGCTCGTATGCAAGAAATAAGCAACCTTACCACACATATAACATTCAATTATTATAACATAATTAAATGAAAATTTACCATGGTTTCATGATCATAATCTATTCCATCATAAAAAGTTACCTCATATTCATCATTTCACATATTTATTAAACATGGGCTTTATGTACATACCTGAGCTATCTTGAAATGAAATTACACATATTCTCATCTTTGATATACCCATGAACCACTCAGAATAACAACGCCAGTATACTTAGCCACCGATAGGACATACGAGACTAGCACCCGGATCACATAATCACATAACACATAATGACCCTAGTGACATGTCACCTGTATCCAAACCTATTCCTAGGGCTTAAATGGGATTTCTTGCTTGTCGATTCATCTTTGGACTCATTTGTAGGATTGTACTCATTCACAAAATCTAACATAAAATTCATGCAATATTAAAGCATTTAAATACAATTATTCTAAAGCTTATTTTTAACATACGAACTTACCCCGGTACAAAATGGGTAATTGTTCGATTTAGTCCACAATCTTGTTCTTTCCCCTATCTAGGTTAGAACCTCGTATTTCTTGATCTATAATAACAAATTTAGCTTATTCAATTATCACATTATTCATTTAATCCTAAAAACACCTTATGGAAAAATTACATTTTTCCCCTAACATTTCAACTTTTTACATTTTAGTCCCTAGGCTCGTAAAATGATTTTCTTTCAATTTCTTCTCATCCCAAGCCTAGCTGACTTTTATATATGCTTAAAAAGCCACCATTTTTCATTTATTCACATTTTTAAACACATTTTATAACTTTTACAAATAAGTCCTTTTTAGGCATTTTCATCAAAAATCACTTGCTAAATGTTGTTTATCTTACAACTAACATACATTTTCTACCATTAAACATCAAAATACACAAATATCTAACATGGGTAAAATTTTAGAATTTGACATCTCTTCAAATTAGTCCTTGAAATAGCTACATTAGGTTGAGACAACTTCAAAAACATAAAAATCATAAAAATCGAGGCAAGAACGGACTTACAATCGAGCTTGAAAGTTGGCCAAAACCCTAGCTATGGAGACCTTTCAATTTTCAGCTATGAGGGATGAAATTAGAAAGATAAACATCTTTTATTTGTTTTATTTTGGCTTTATTTACCAAATGACCAAAATGCCTTTCACTTAAACTTTGATATTTTTCCCTAACCATATCCATTTTTGTCCATACTAAAGTATAATGGTCTAATTACCATCTAAGAACCTATAATTTAAGATCTCATAGCAATTGGACACCTTTAACATATAGAACTTAAATTTTGCACTTTTTTGTAATTTAGTCCCTTTAACTAAATTGAGTGCCCAAACGTCAAAATTTTAGAACGAAATTTTCACGAAATTATTCCATAAAATTGTAGACCATAAAAATATAGTAAAAATAAATTTTACTGCGTAGGATTTGTGGTCCTAAAACCACCGTTCCGACTTGACCTAAAATCAGGCTGTTACAACTCTCCCCCTTAGGGATTTTCATCCCTGAAAATCTTACCAGAAAAGAGGTTTGGGTACTATTTTCTCATAGCTTCCTTAGGTTCCCACATAGCATCTTTGACCACGTGTCGTTGCCACAAAACTTTAACTAGGGCTATACTTTTATTTCTCAACTGTTTAACTTCCTGAGCCAAAATCTTAATCGGTTTTTCACCATAAGTCATATCGGGTCGAATCTCAACCTCTGTCGAAGAAATCACATGCGAATGGTCTGATCGATAATGTCGCAACATCGACACATGAAATACATTATGATTCCTTTCCAACTCCGTTGGCAAAGCTAACCAATATGCCATTGGCCTTATTCTTTCAATAATCTCATACGGCCCAATGAAACGCGGACTCAACTTGCCTTTGCGACCAAATCTCAGAATTTTCTTCCACGGAGATACTTTCAAAAATACTTTATCACCAACTTGAAACTCAATCTCTTTTCTTTTCAAATCCGCTTAGGATTTCTGTCGATCTGAACCTGCTTTCAAATAGCCGCGAATTACTTTCACTTTCTCTTCGGTCTCTCTAACCAAATCCGCCCCGTGAATTTTTTTCTCACTAAGTTTGGTCCAGTATAATGGTGTCTGACATTTGCGACCATACAATGCCTCATACGGTCCATTTTTATACTCAACTGAAAATTGTTGTTATAAGCAAATTCAGCTAACAATAGGTATTTCTCCCAACTACCTTTGAACTCGAGAACACAACATCGGAGCATATCTTCGAGAATTTGTATTACTCTTTCAGATTGACCGTCAGTTTGCGGATGAAAAGCAGTACTAAAGTTTAATTTTGTACCCAAAGCTTCTTGCAATTTCTTCTAAAATCTCGGCGTAAACCTCAGATCTCTATCCGAAATAATAGAAATAGGAACTCCGTATAATCTTACAATTCAGCTAGCTTATCAAGTGAATAGTCGGTACGTACCGGAATAAAATGACCCAATTTCATCAATCTATCAACAACGACCCAAACGACATCTTTCTTTTTCGAATTCAAAGGTAAACCTGTACGAAATCCATCGTAATTCTATCCCATTTTCACTCGGGTACCATCACTGGTTGAAATAAACCCGAAGGTACTTGATGTTCAGCTTTTACTTGTTGGAAAATCAAACATCTCAAAAAAAATCTGAAATATCTCGCTTCATACCTGACCACCAATACAATTTCTTTAAATCATTATAAATTTTTGTACTACTCGGATGAATAAACAAACAACCACTGAGTGCCTCGTGAAGAATTTTTTGAATAAGCTCGGTATCATTCGATACACAAATCCTACCTCAGAACATCAAACAATCATCGATCCTAATTTGATAGTCTGAATCACTAGTCTAAACTCTTTTAGCTTAAAGTTCTTTGTCACTTCTCTGAGCTTCACAAATTTGTTGAAGAAATGACGATCTAGCTCTCAGCTCAGCTAGAATCGAACCATCCTCAGATAAAGTCAACCTCGTACTCATAGCTCTCAAAGCAGACAAGGACTTTTGCTCAAAGCATCTGCAACTACGTTCGCCTTTCCAGGATGATTGTCAATCACTAGCTCATAATCTTTTAGTAGCTTGAGCCATCTCCGTTGCCGCAAGTTCAAATCTTTCTGAGTCATCAAATACTTTGAACTTTTATGATCCGAAAAGACATGATGCTTCTCACCATACAAGTGATGTCTCTAAATCTTCAAAGAAAACACTATGGTAGCCAAATCTAGATCGTGTCGGATAATTCTTCTTATACGGTTTCAACTGTCTCGAGGCATAAGTTATTACCTTGCCCTCTTGCATCAAAACACATTCTAATCCATTCATTGATGAATCACTATAAATTACAAATTCTTTTGCCAGTTCAGGTTGCAATAAAATTGGTGCCTCATTCAATAAAGTTTTCAACTATTCAAAACTCTTTTGACATTTCTCGGACCATTCAAACTTAACATCTTTCTGTAACAGCTTAGTCATAGGATTAGCGATCATCGAAAAACCCTTAACAAATCACCGATAATAGTTGGCTAAGCCCAAAAAGCTTTAAACCTCTGATACATTTCTCAACTGCTTCCAACCAACAATTGCCGAAATCTTACTCGAATGAACCTGAATACCTTATCCTGAAACAATATGTCCCAAAAATCTGACTTCTCGGAGCCAAAACTCACTTTTGCTGAACTTCGCAAATAATTTATTATCCCTCAAAGTCTGCAACACAATTCTTAAATGTTCAGCATGCTCAGACTCATCTCGAGAATAATCAAAATGTCATCAATATATACAACCACAAACTTATCCAAATACGATCGGAAGGTCCGATTCATAAAATCCATAAAAATAGTAGGAGCATTAGTTAATCCAAATGGTATAACAAGAAATCCATAATGCCCATACCTCATTCTGAACGCGATTTTCAGCACACTTGAGTCTTTAACTCTCAGCTAATAATAGCCGAATCTCAAATCTATCTTTGAAAATAATGTTGCCCCTTTAAACTGATCGAACAAATCATCAATCCTCGGTAAGGGATATTTGTTCTTTATCATAACCTTGTTGAGTTCACGATAACCAATACATAGTCACATGGATCCATCTTTCTTCTTGACGAATAATACTGGTGCACCCCAAGGAGAAAAACTCAGTCTTGTAAAACCCTTATCTGTCAACTCTTGTAACTGAGACTTCAATTCTTTCAATTCTATCGGAGCTATTCTATACGAAACTATCGATATTGGTGCAGTCCCCGGTACCAAGTCAATAGCAAACTCCACCTCTCTAACCGGTGGTAACCCTGGCAACTCTTCTGGGAACACATTCGGATATTCACAAACTACTAGTACCGAATCAATCTTCAATCCAGACACTTTCGTATTCAGTACATACATAAGAAATGCTTCACAATCCTTTTTTACATACCTCTGAGCTGACATAGACGAAATCACAATAGGCAATTCACCCGACTCATCTGATTCAACCCAAAAAATTTCATTGTTTTGACACTTCAATTTAATAACTTTTCATCTACAATTCACTACTACATCATGCAGTGTCAACCACCATTCCAAGAATTACATCAAACTTATTAAATGGAAAAATCATTAAGTTAAATAAAAAATAGTGACCCCGAATCATCAAAGGACAACCCTTGCAAACTTTATCGACTAATACATATTTACCTAAGGGGTTTGACACTTTAATACAAACTCAGTAGACTCAACAGGTAAATTCTTACTATATACCAAATTTATGCAAATATAGAAATGAGTCGATCCAAGATCAATTAATGCAACTACATTAGTATCATAAAGAGAAAATGTACCAGTGATCACATCAGGGGAGGACGTATCCTCGCGAGCACGAATGGCATTAGCTCTAGCAGGTGCTCTAGCTTCCGATCTCACAGTCGAATCCTTGGATACACCTCTGCTACTGGTCCTATTTCCTATATTTCTCACTGGTCTCCCTCTAGCAGCAAAGTTACTCGATCTTGCATTCTATAAATTATCCTTTTCAACCATTTCATGTAACAACATGATTTAGGGCCTAATTGGAATAGTGGTTGCGAGACCATAAATCTGAAGTAGAAATATATGTTTTATGGTTTATATAAGGTCAATGACATGTTTTCATGGTTGTGTGAAAATTTCATGAAGAAATTTTATGATTTAGTGGTCAATTTATCTTTTAGGACTAAATTGCAAAATTTGAAAAATATGAGATTCTAGAAGTTTTAAGTAGGAGATAGCATTAGAAAATTTACTAGAGGTCTTTATTTAGTAATTAGACCATTATATCTCATGATGGGCAAAAATGGACATAGAAGGGAAAAAAATCTCAAGGAAGGGCCGTAAGGGCATTTTGGTCATCTGGTTAATAAATTAATAAAAAGGGAAAAAAAGTCAAAATTGGTGTATATCTTCATCCTCCATAGCTGAAATTTGCAGGGAGCCATAGCTAGGGTTTTGTTTCACTTTCAAGCTTGATTGTAAGTACCTCCTAGCCCCGTTTTTTATGTTCTTCGTATTTTTAAAATCCTTGTAGCTCGATCTAGCTATTTCTACCACCATTTTGAGCTAGAGTTTGTGTTTAAAACTTTACCCATGGATGAAATGCATGTATTGTGATGTCTAGTGGTAGAATATGAAAGTTTGAAGTGTGATAAACAACTTTTGCTAGATGATTTTTGGTGAAATCGATATAAAGGACTTATTTGCAAAAGATGAAATAATGTGTATAAAATGTAAAATTGTTAAAATTTTGGCCTGCTATAAGAGAGATTATGAATCGTCTAGGCTTGGGTGTGAGAAAAATGAACACATTTCATTATACGAGCATAGGGACCATTTTGCAAATATGTGAAAGTTTAGGGGAAAATTTAAAATTTTTGCTAAAGTATGATTCATGGGATGTTTTAGTCAATGTGATAATTAAATAAGTGAAATTTGTCATTATAGATCAAGAAACACGAAGTTCGGACCTAAACCGAGGAAAGAACAAAGTGGTAGACTAAATTGAACAACTACCTATATTTTGGTACCGAGGTAAGTTTGTGTGTAATAAATCAACATTATGTTATTATGTACTTAAATGCTTGATATTGCATGAAATGTATATTCTTTTTATGAAATTGGTTAATGAGGTCTCGATAAAAAAATGACGAAGTTTTACTATATCGAAGTCCCGATTGAACCTTAGGAATAGAAAGGATACCCTTGTTATGACATTAGATTAATAAGGTCCCGTATAAGACCGTATCTGGGATATGGCCTCGACACCGAATTGAGATATCGTGTAAGACCATATCTAGGATATGGCATCGGCGTCGAATAATGATTCCGTGTAAGACCATGTCTAGGACATGCCATCGACATACGATCTCGTGTAAAACCATATCAAGGATATGGCATCGACATCGATATGAGATCCCGTATAAGACCATATCTGGGATATGGCTTTGGCATCTTACTACGTGTATGACAATTTTCGAGTATCTTTTGATATTTCAAGTGGTTCAACGGGGTAAAGAATTAAAGTTTATGTTAAAGTTGGAAAAAAGGGCTAAAGTTATGTGATGGAGTGATACAGGTACATATGCGAAACTCACAAGAAATGAGTCCAGTATGTGATATGTGGTCGGTAAAAGTGAGCATGAGTAAGCTATGTCAATGTTGCTTGAGCATTTTGTGTTAATTTATAATGTAATATGTGGATGTTATTACAAGATTTTATTTTGTTATCTATTACATGCAAACTTACTAAGCTTTATGCTTACTCCCTCTCTTTTTCCTTCTTTTTTGTAGTATCGCCAAGCTAGCTCGAGGATCGAAGGACGTTGGAGCTTGATTCACACTATCAAGCTATTCTTTTGGGTATAGTAAAGTTTAATTATTTTGGGTATGGCATGTATAGGAACTTGGTCATTTTGTTATATGTCATATTGGTTAGCCAATGTGTTGGATATTAATGTTACTTATTTCATTTTGTAAATGGCCATTGGAATTGGCCAAAACTAGTTAAATTATAACTATTTAATGATAACGAAATTCATGAAGTGCAAGCTTGAGCAATTGAATGAGTAATGTGTGAAGTATATACATGATGAACGTAATGTGAAATTAAGGTGTGGATGTCTAGATTGTGGATATTAAAGGTGCATTATTGTTATGCTACGTGTTGCTAGAAATGGTATAAGTATGGTTGCTTTTCAGGATGGCAAATGGCTTGGTAAATAGCCTTGTATTTGTCCACACGGGTAGACACACGGGCATGTGTCTAGGTCGTGTGTGACACACGGTCTGCCTCATGGGCGTGTAGCCTGGCCGTGTGTCCCCTACACTTAATTTACAAAAAATTAAGTTCGTTACACGGGCTAGCACACGGGTGTGTGACTCTACCGTGTGACCCTAAATGTCTGCTGGTGTCATAAATAGAATGTCAAGGTTTTCACACACGGGCATCTCATGGCTGTGTGAAGGACAGGGCTATAGACACTGGCGTGTGTCAGGTCATGTGAAAACCCCTGTAGGTTCAAAATGAAAAATAAAATCCACACGGACTAGGGACATGGGCGTGTGTGACCATACGGCCTGCCCACATGGGCGTGTTCCTTTCCACACGGGTGTGTGGCCCTATTTTGAGCAAAAATTTTCTAAGTGTTTGTAAGCTTATGGTTCAATCCTGAACCACTCTATATGTATGTTTCGGGTCTCGTAGGCCCATAATAAAGACGTTATGAAAACGAACGAAAAGTTTTAAGTTAGAATGAAAATTTATGGCCTAATTTTGTATGATTAAGTATGTTAAGTCCGGTAATGCCTCGTACCCGGTTCCGACGTTGAATACGGGTAAGGGGTGTTACATTTCAGGGCAATCCCGAATGAAGTGATCTTGGGAGCCACATTTAAAACAAGCCCGATTGTTCATCCTACATTCATCGGGGTGTCGCCTACCACAGTGTTGGCATTCAGGCTTATTAGACCTAGCGTTACCAACACTCGCTATAGACGTAGTCTAGGCCTTAGAACCTAAATATTGCTTCCCACGATCTCTGTTGGGATACCCAGCTGAAGCATTCGAACGAGTATGCATATCCCTCGATTTCTTTGACAAAGACAGAAATAGCTTATTCATTGCCCCTTTCTCGAGTCTCTAGTCTCAAACTCAGCTTTTTTCTTTTCTTTGCTCAACTCTTCGACTTTGCAAGCTCGCTCAACTAGCACAACAAATTCTTTCAGTTCCAAAATCCCAACTAATAGTCTGATATCCTCATTCAAACCATCTTCTAATCTCTTACACATGATAGCCTCTGTTGAAACACATTTCCGAGCATACTTACTGTGTCTAACAAACTCTCACTCGTATTCAGCCACAGTCATTCGACCTTGTTTCAGCTCCAAGAACTCTTTGTGTTTCTGATCAATAAACTGTTCACTGATATATTTCTTTCTGAACTCCTCTTGGAAGAAGTCCCAAGCAACTCTTTCCCTTTGTACTACCAATACTAAAGTGTTCCACTAATGATATGTCGAATCCCTCAGGAGTGATATAGCACATTTCAAGCACTCCTCTAGTGTGCAAGAAAGCTCATCAAATACTCGGATAGAGTTCTCAAGCCAAAATTCTGCCCTCTCGGGCTCATCATTGACATTTGCTCTAAATTCTTCAGCCCCTTACTTTTAAATCTTATCGACTGGGGGCTTGTTCAGTCTTACTTACCATTTCCACACCTGGAGGAGTTACGAGAACCAGTTGAGGGTTAGGTGGGGGTGAAGGATGTTGGGCAGCCGGATTTGTCCGAACAAACTCAGCAAGCAACTCATTCAACCTTTGGAAGAAGGCTTCCCTAGCCTTACCTCCTTGACCAATTGTCACAGGTCTACTTTCGGATCGCGTGGTCTCTTGGGCAAGAGCCAGCACATTACTTTCAATGTCATCAGCCACTTCTCGGTCGGGATCCATTTACTTTATGAAAACACAGTTTAAATTGTCAATAGTCATCACACTATCAAAATTCATATATGGCATGTATAGATAGACTCTTACACACACTACGTTAGTTTGAGTACCGACTAAACTGTAACTCTGATACCACTAAATGTAACACCCTTTACCCGTATTCAATGCCGAAATAGGGTACGAGGTATTACCGGACTTACAACACAAGCATTCACAAAATTTTGAGTCATAAATTTGCGTCCAATTTAAAACCATTCATATTCAATCATAAAGTCCCTAATACGAGCCTACGAGGCCCAAAACATGCATTGGAAGTGGTTTAGGACTAAACCGAGAACTCAAGAAATTCTTACAAAACTTAGAAAATTTTGCTAACTGTAGGGCTCACACGCCCGTGTGGTCCAAGGGACATGCCCGTGTGACTGGACACGCCGTGCCGTGCACAGTGTTCAATTTAGGGTGCTCTTTGACTTGTGCCACACTACCGCATTTACACGCCTGCTTGGTTAATTAATTT
The DNA here is from genome assembly GCA_025506655.1 of Gossypium rotundifolium. Classification (NCBI taxonomy): domain Eukaryota; kingdom Viridiplantae; phylum Streptophyta; class Magnoliopsida; order Malvales; family Malvaceae; genus Gossypium; species Gossypium rotundifolium. The sequence continues at coordinate 43,604,386 of CP106730.1, forward strand.
AATTCAATTAAGTGTGTTTCACAGCCAAGACACACGCCTGTTCTAGGGTGTAGCACACTAACCGAGACACACGTCTGTGTCTCTACCCGTGTGCTATATTCTGGACATTCTGTTTTTCAAAATTAAGGTGTAGGGGACACACGGCCAATACACACGCCCATGGGGCAAGCCGTGTGCGAGGCCTAGACACACGCCCGTGTGTCTACCCATGTGGAAAAAATAAGGCTATTTACCAAACCTTTTGCCACCCTTCCATGCACATTTCTACACAACATCATATAATACCAATTAAAGCATATACAAGTGTAAACGGAAAAATATATAGGATTTTTCCTATATAATTTATCACCTTTTACTTAAACTGTTGTTAAAACTAAGTAATTGTTTAATAAATTAATAAAATATGTGAAAATATGAAATTAGGACATTGAAATTATTAAAATATGATTTTATGCTTTATTATATAGTTTTCATGCAATAAATGGCTTATTTTATATTAATTTGAATATATTATATTTTTTAAGACATAAAGTGGGCCATGCATGATTAAATTAAATAATAAAATATTAAATTATATTTAATAATTCATTTTAAAATATTTTATTAATAATTTTAATTTTAATTAATAAATTAAATTGGATAAAATTTTATTCTTTGGTCTTCTAACCTGTTGATTTATTCGGGCGATGTGTCGATAGCTTTGTTGGATTACAAAACCGTCCAAATTGGAGACCAAGTCAACCCAATATTCGGCTACACATGGCTGTCCATTTAAACCATTCTTTGGTTTAATTACACAAGGTCCTTGCAGTGTTGAAGAAATTAGAGATTTGCCTGAAGATTTGCGATTGGTCGAGTCTCAGTCCTGAGTTGTGTGGCATCCAAAATTGCTTAAAAATAAAGAAAAAATCAAGTTAAAAGCCACTAAGCATGGCTGGCCACAATTTAAGGAGATTTGAAGAGGTTAACATCCACTATTTTTAGCAAACTATCCTCCTCTCCTCACCTATAAATAAGCATCCCTCGAGTATCCCTCAATCATTCCTTATTCATTCTCATCATTCATCATTCTCTCTTCTCTCCAAATTCTCTTAGCCTTTTCCATTCCCACATCTAGCATCATCTCTTCATAGAGATTTTTAGCAATTAAGCCTCTTAAAGAACCCTTGATCGGCCACCTTGAAGAGCCATCAGCAAAGGAGCAAAGCAAAAGAACGAAGGAGCCTCGTCAGTCAGAGTCTTGGGTGACAGCCACTCTGAATTGGGTTTAATCTTTCCTTTATTTAATTTAATCTAAATATGTTTGCTATGTGCTCTTTGTTCTTGTATACCACAATGTTAGCTTAATTTTATTTAAGCTAGGATGATTGTTTTGATTAAATAATATTTATTTGATTCATACTTATAATGTTTGTGCCTCAATCGATCATGTTTTCCATTAAAATCAAGTTTATATTTCATTCATACGTGATTGAAATGGACCTGAATTAGCTGAGCAATCCTATCCAAATGATGGCTAATGGACACATAATTGAAATGTGCATGCTCAATTTAGATCCTGACTCGATTAAATTGTAGGTTGCATAACAACTCTGACCAAGCTCTGTTATCTGCATAGTTTTTAGATTTGTGTAATTAAATGGTTTCAAACCTGACACATCCCTGTTACATCACAAAAGTGATAAGAAACCCTTAGTAAATAAGGATCAGTAAAATGCGTATTTACTAAGTAAAGGATTTCGAAAGGACCTAATGTGGTTTACAAACTCATGAAAGATCGAGTTGCCATGGAATGTTTTTCTGAATGTTATTAAGTATGCTGATAATAAATTTAGATTAATTAAAGTAATTGTGCTAGTTTATTTTTGTTATAATTGTTGCAAATTGTGTTTAATTTTACTAAAATCTATTTCATTCATATAGTTTGCATACTTAGGATAATTTACATTAGGGATCATTGCATTTGGTTTAATATATTTTAATCACCACTTCTCAACTATATTGTGTTTTTATTTACCTAATTGTTAATATAATTTTACAAATTAAGTGACTTAGAACAAATACAATCCCTGTGGAGATGATAACTCGATACTTACTTATTACTTGATAACGACTATGTACACTTGCACAAACCTACGCGTTACAACAAGAAACCAAAACAATCACAACCAAGGTATTAACATCCCATCCACATGCTAACATCTAACAAGGTTTAACATCATAATCTATCAACACAAATCATGCAAGTTTCCACATTCATGAATGGCATCAACATATAAATATACTTCCACCAACATAAGCCATCATTCATGACCATATACAAAATGAAATCATTAACCATTATAAGCCAATACCTTTGGCCAAATCATAACGACACATATAACAAAATGATCAAGTCCATGTACATGTCATACATTCAAAATGCTAAGACCATTAATACCCAAAATGAGAGTTTGATAGTGTGATCCGAATCTCCGACGATCTCTGATTCCGAGTTAGCTTGGCGACACTATAAAACATAGAAAATAAATGGAGTAAGCTATATAGCTTAGTAAGCTCGTATGTAAGAAATAAGCAACCTTACCATGCATATAACATTCAATTATTATAATATAATTAAATGAAAATTTACCATGGTCTCATGATCATAATCTATTCCATCATAAAAACTTACGTCATATTCATCATTTCACATATTTATTAAACATGGGCTTTATGTACATACCTGAGCCATCTTGAAATGAACTTACACGTATTCTCATCTTTGACATACCCGTGAACCACTCGGAATAACAATGTCAGATACTCGCCACATATGTAGCCAAAGCTACCTAAGTCTCATATCACATAATTGCTCGCTCTCGAGCTATCGACGGGTCTGCTTACACAAGTTATCAGTCAAGACGTAGTTACACGGTGCTACTCACACAAGCTATCAAGTATTCGCAACATATGCCGATATACTTAGTCACCAGGAGGATGTTCGAGACCAGCACTCGGATCACATAATCACATAACATATAATGACCCTAGTGAATGTCACTTGTATCCAAACCTATTCCTAAGGTTCAAATGGAATTTCTTGCTTGTCGATTCATCTTCAGACTCATTCGTAGGATTGTACTCATTCAAAAAATCAAACATACAATTCATGCAATATTAAAGCATTTAAATACAATTATTCTAAAGCTTATTTTTAATATACGAACTTACCTCTGTACAAAATGGGTAATTGTTCGATTTAGTCCACAATCTTGTTCTTTCCCTGATCTAGGTCAGAACCTCGTCTTTCTTGATCTATAATATCAAATTTAGCTTATTCAGTTATCACATTAATCAATTTAATCCTAAAAACACCTTATGGTAAAAATTACATTTTTACCCCTAACTTTTCAACTTTTTACGTTTTAGTCCCTAGGCTCGTAAAATGATTTTCTTTCAATTTCTTCTCATCCCAAGCCTAGCCAACTTTTATCTATGCTTAAAATAGGCACCATTTTTCATTTATTCATATTTTTCACATATTTTACAACTTTTACAAATAGGTCCTTTTTTGGCATTTTCACCAAAAATCACTTGATAAAAATTGTTTATCTTATAACTAACATACATTTTCTACCATTAAACATCAAAAATACACAAATATCTAACATGTGTAAAATTTTAGACTTTGACATCTCTTCAAATTAGTCCTTGAAATAGCTAGATTAGGTTAAGACAACGTCAAAAACATAAAAATCATGAAAAACGGGGCAAGAATGGACTTACAATCGAGCTTGAAAGTTAGCCAAAACCTTAGTTATGGAAACTGTAATAGTCTATTTTCGGTGAGATCAGAACAGTGGTTTTGTGACAACAAATTTGAGCCCAAAAATAAAATTGTATTTTATTTTATTTTATGGTCGGTATTATGATAGGAAGGTCACGTGAAAATTTTGATACGAAAATTTTATCGATTTTGTGGTTAATTAGGTAAATAACTAAATTGCATAAAATGTAAAAGTTGAATTCTGGTAGCTATAAGGATTAAATAGCTATGGAATTCAAAACTAGAGGTCATTATATGGTAATTAGACCATTAAGAAAAGTATGTAGATTTTTCTTGGTGACTCATCCATGGAAAAATTAAAAATGACTAGGGACTAAATTGGAAATCAACAAAATTAAAAGATGATAGAAAAATAAAAAGAAATTATCATCTTTTCTATTCATCTTCTTCCCCAAATTTTTTATGAAAACCCTAGGAGAGAGGAAGAGAACTTTTCAAGCATAGAAATACCTGGAAAGACCAACTACAAAATTAGATCGAGGGAAACAAAAAGTTTTGGATTAGTTGGAATTCAAACCTAAACAATTGTCAAGGTAAGTCCGTGTAACTTAAACATGTATGTTAAATGCTTTAATTGAATTGTATGATTTTGTTGATGTATATTTCTTGAATGTTATGATGAGAAATTTAATACATGCTTAATATGGTAAAAAAGGTTAAGTCCTGATTGAATATTGAATTCCGATGAATATATGCGCTTTCCTGAAATGAATAAGGTCCTGTATTTGTTGCGGACGGGATTCAGGTCGAACGAGTAATCGTATTGACCTTCTATAGAAGGGATTTAGCCCGGACGGGTAATCTTGATATAATACCTCTCGAGCATACGTTATGATTAGGGTTTAGCTTGGACTGGTAATCCTAATTGAACTCTTTTGAGCATACATTATATAAAGGATTTAGCATGGACTGGTAATCCTGTTATACGATATATGGCTCGAGAGTGTGTTCCTTGATTAAGTACCCTAATGGGTACCCTTGAATAAGAATTGACGAATTATGGAATTGTACACTTGAGTGTACTACTTGAGCATCCATCAAAATTTCAATGATTCAACGGACAAAGAACTCTTAACATAGCATGAAAATTTTGAGATGAAATGATAATGACTTGAAAGGACTATTGCATGATGAGCTCATCTATGTTTTACTTGAAATTCATATGAGATTATGTGACTAACTTGTTTGAATAAGTGATTGTGTGTTTAGGTAATTTACCCAAAATTGATGGATTTGTGTTTTATGTGTGCTTGTATTAATAAATATAACTGGTAAGTTTATTTCCCATTATACGAACTTACTAAGCATGAAAATGCTTACCCCATTTAATTTTCCCTTGTCTTATAGTGCTCGTAAGCTCGCGAAAGTTGGAAGATCGGTCGGAGGATAATCACACTATCCACAATCTCCTCTTTGGTATACTTAGAAATCTCATTTTGGTATAATGGCATGTATAGGCTTAATTGGTCAAATAATTACTTGTAAGTGATGTTTTGTAATCTAGCCATTGGAATGGCTAGTAAGGATTTATTTGGTATGTCTAAAAGTTATTCTATGTTCAATGCTTATGTGTTAAGTGTGGATGAATGGAGTATGTTTATCTTGTATATGCATTAAAAGTATGCTTATAAACATGAATTTCATATGATATTATGCCATGATAGATGTTAATTAAGGCTTGGTTTTAATGCTTGATTTGGCTGGTTTATTCATGCAAGTATTGGTGTAGGTTGTTGGCAAAATTGGGTGAGAAAATGAAGCTAAAAAATAGTTTCATTTTGTCCACACGGGTAGACACACGGGCGTTTTTCTAGGTACTTGGGCGTGTAGTCAGGCCGTGTTTCTCCTGCACCTTAAATTCAAGAAAACAGAATGCTCAGAATTGAGCACACAGGCAGAGACACGGGCGTATGTCTCAGTAGATGTGAGAGACACGGCCTAGAACACAGGTGTGTGTCTTGGCCATGTGAAACCTGCACCTAATTCAAATTAAATTACTTATCCACACGGCCTAGAACAAGAGCGTGTGGCATGGCCATGTGGCGCAAGTCAGAGAGCACCTTAAATCGAACACAACCTGTAAAATAAACGTGTCTCAAGGTCACACAAGCTTGTCCCCTAGACCACACGGGCGTGTGAACCCTACACCTTAGAAAAATTTTGAAATTTTGCAAAAAATTCTTAAAGGCTCCGATTAAGTCCCAATTCGATCCTAATACTCATTTTGAGCCTCGAGGGCCCATTCAAGGGACATCTGATAAAATTTGGAGTATGAATAGTAAGTTTAATACAAATTGCATGAGAATTTTTGGTGAACTCTAGTAATACCCTGTAACCCTATTTTGGTGACGAATACAGGTTAGGGATGTTACAGAGACCCTTCAATTTTTGGCTATGAGGGACGATATTAGAAAGATGAACATCTTTTATTTGTTTTATTTTGGCTTTATTTACCAAATGACCAAAATGCCTTCACTTAAACTTTGATATTTTTTCCTAACCATGTCCATTTTTGTCCATACTAAAGTATAATGGTTTAATTACCATCTAAGAACCTCTAATTTAAGATCTCATAGCAATTGGCATTTTTTTGCAATTTAGTCCTTTTAACTAAATTGAGTGCCTAAACGTCAAAATTTTAGAACGAAATTTTTTACGAAATCATTCCATAAAACTATAGACCATAAAAATATAATAAAAATAGATTTTACTACGTCAAATTTGTGATCCCGAAACTACCGTTCTGACTTGACCCAAATTCGGGCTGTTACAGGTTGTAAGTGCCTATTTATGCATTGGTTGTTTGTGCATTGTTGAACCTAGGTTGACAATATTTTGGGTGAGAAATGTGGCTTGAAACATAGGCTATTTTTTTCCACACGGGCGTGTGTCTCAGCCATGTGTGACACACGGCAAGGTGACACGGCCGTGTGTCCCCTGGTACTTAATTAGAAATAAAGTCAGTAGCTTCACATTGCCTAGCACACAAGCATGTGGTTTGGGTATGTGACCGAAGTCAGTGAGTTACATGAGGTTGGACATGGGCTGGGACACGACCATGTGATCCATTTCAAATGCCCACACGGCTTGTCACACGGGCGTGTCTCTTGGCCGTATGTCCCCTACACTTTGAAAATTTTCCATGTTTTCCCAAAAATTTATTAAGTATTCGAATTAGCCTAGAACCACTTCTAATACTTGTTTTTGGCCTCAAGGGCTCGTATTAGGGACTATATGATTTTATTTGAATGATGTTTGTTTGGATATGAGAATTGTATGATTCTTTAAAAATAAGTCCGGTAATGCTCCGTAACCCTATTCTGGTGACGAATACGGGTTAAGGGTGTTACAATGATTGCTTGGCTGAATACCCCCTTCTTCCAATGGTGTTTTTAGGTTTTCTAATTAGCAAAAGATGAACATGACAATGTTTTCTCATCTTTTGTTATTTAATTTTCTTTTTAATTACTAAATGACTAATTTAACCTTTTAAAACGATTAAAATTTTAATAACCATGTATATCCACTTACTATTTAAATGGTCTAATTACCATTTAAGTATTTTAATTTAAGGTTCCATAGCTATTTGACTCCTTTAGCTATTAGAACTCAATATTTACACTTTTTTACGTTTTAGTCCTCTTTACTAATTAATTATACAAACATCAAAATTTTATAATGAATTTTTAATACTACCAACTAATATCCCATAGACATTAAAATAATAATAAAATACTAATTTACTCATTGGATTTGTGGTCCCAAAACTACTATTCTAATTTCACTAAAAATGGGTTATTACACCCACACCCCAGTGTTGTGAGCCAGCGATTGCATCGACCAAATTCAATGGCATACCTTGGAGAAATTTTAAAACTACACTCAAATCTCTATGAAAAATCATTATTGTTTGATAATTTTTATCAAAATAGAATAATATTTTTTTAAAAAAATATGATCTGAGATGCTTCTTATTGGAACAGTTTTTGTTCCCTTTTTCAAATATAATTAACAAGTTAACAATTAACTTAAAATGAAAAAAAAACCCCACTACCGCAAACAGATTCATTAACACTTAACAAACCATATGCAAGATCCAATAGGCTTCAAAATCAATGATTAACACTTAATCATCGATTGAGAGGAACAAATACTCACAAAGGTTTAACAAATTAAACATGCACATTTTTAATAGCAGATAACAGATATCAAATATTCATAAAAATATATCGATTAAACATATCAAATAACATGTATGTCATACAATTGCATCAACTAATAAATTTAATCTCGAATCTGTATCGTACAAGTGGCTCTGATACCACTGTTAGATCGCTGGTACGCCCGTGGTGTAGCAAAAAAATTATTTTGGTGATCGTCAACTAAGGATCCATGTACAAGAACGAATCGAGTTGAAACAATAGTCGAAAATATACCTTTCAAAAAATTGAAAAGCGATGAATGACGTTGTTGATGGGATCCTTTTTGGAAATATTGATTCCAAGCTGTAACAGTAACGTCTTAGCCTCTACGTAATGCACCCAATCAAAGAACGAACAAAAAAAATTCTCTTCAAATTTTTCAGAGAGAGATTTCAAGACTGGATGCTAGACCTCTTTATTTTGTTTTCTTTGTAACGCTAACACACTAAGGGATTCATTTTCTTTTATTTAATATGATATCATATATCAGAAAATAAAAACGGGGTTATTCCCTTATTATTAATGAGATAAATGGAAAGTTAGGAAAAAGATTATATTCTTTCTAATAGAATATAATTTTTCATGTCCTTTTTTATTTTGACCAAAATTATAATAATTTTTATATTAATAATTTTGGTAAAATATATATAATTAATATTTTGAATTAATCAAATTCATATATTAATTTTATTTGTTTTCTATTTTTTTTTTTGTACAACAAGTTTTTACATATAATGTGTTTTATATTTAACTATCGAATTAAATTAATTTAAATTCATCTGACAGCTAAATTACAATACCAAATGTTTTTAGATTCTGTTTGCTTCAACTATAGGGTGTGGCTCTATAGGCTATTGTAATGTTGGTAGTAATACTAGAACGTTTCTAACATTATAAGAAATGGGTGGCATATAGCAGTGTATCATTGTTATCCAACTTACAAGAAATCATGATTCAACGTATCCTTTCTGTGATAATCTTGTCATGTATTATATTCTTCTATCCTTAAAATCTAGATTAGACACAAGTTATGGAATAGTCACACTTGAATAATCCAATCCCATATTCCTTGATTTTTTTTGAGTAGACTACAATAAACAAATAAGTGTAAAATCTCATATCAATTTATTCAAGCATGACTATGCATTTCTAGTCTCACTCCATCAAAAGGCCTACGATATTGCTCTCGTTATGTAGGAGGGATAAATCATATATTGATCAACCATATCCCATTACATGGGTTGTGGTATATCCAACATCAGTATTTATAGTACAACCTACTACGATATACATTTGACTGTATCAAAATATACGAGTCACAATATTGAGACAATGATGATCTCAAGTCTGAGAATCGCTATATAGTCACATAATTATACATAATAGTAAAATGAAATGAAATGACATAAAAAAAATAACTACAAACTAATATTTCAACTCAAACTTGATTTCTAAAATGAAAAACAATTATTCTTGATTTTCAATCTTAATTTCTAATACCCAAGCTTGAAACTTTTGCAACTGTTTAGAACTTAAGATTTCTCCCAGTTAATTTTAACAACACAATTTTTTTCTCTCTTGGCTTGTTTTTACAAAAAAAGAAAAACCAACCAAAGATTTGTTTAGGCGGGGAAGCAAAGGTTAAAATGCTAATCGGTGTTGCCTTCCTAGTTGGCAATACCATTCAATTTTTCTTTGTCTGTTACAGGGCACGCATGCAGGTGGCAAAAAGTGATGTCACCACCCTATATGGCGACTCTAGTATTTTTATACTAGAATATACAGTAAGCTAAAAGGGAAAATTGAGAGGAAAATTTAAAAAAATTGTGTCGCCAATTAGGGTAATAACACCAATTAAAAAATTTGATTAGTTAAAATAATTGATAAATAATAGTTATACTCTTGGGAGTGGTGTTGCCCGACAACTTAGCAAAAATTTACTATTCAAAACAATCAATTCTCGTAAATGATATGTAAAGTACCTTATTTTTATAATTATTATTTATATTATAACTGTAAAAAAAACTGACCAAATTATGTAAATAATTAAAGCGTAATAAAAATTAAAATTAAAATTTACTCATTTATCTAATGTTAAAACGGAAAACATCACGCATCCACTTGTTAATAGAAAAAATATTATTGCCAAATTTGAATCATTTAAGGCATTCATACCTAAACTTTCATCTCATTTAAGGCATTCATAAAAAGGTATAAAACTTATCTACTAAAACTTTCATCTCACTTTTTTGGGCAAAGAAGAAAAAATCTTTTCACATTTTATACTCAAACAATGCAATCATGCACTCATATAGAGACACTTGGAAGGCTATAAATATCTGCAACTTTGTTATGTTTATACTGATTCATATGAAGTTATAAACCAGTTAATTATCCAAATATTATTTTTAAGGAATATATTTAATATATTGTTTTTTAATTCAAAGAATTTTTTTAATCAATTATCATCTTAAGTGGGCTCAAAACTTAACACGGTTTTATTTTTAACATCAATTTAATTAAAAGAAAAAAGAAAAAGGGTTGATTTGGAACAAACTTAATAGGCAAGCGATCCAGGAGTCATGATTGGGAAAATTTCAACTATTCCCTTTTTCCTTTTCCGCCATTTTCTCTCTCTCTCTCTTTGCTTTTCCTCTTTTCTTTTTTTTTTTCCTTTCTTTCTAATACTCTACTTTTCCCTTTTAATTATTGCAATTGACCACTATTTTCCTTTCCAGTTTTACTCCACCATCAAATAATATTTGGCATCATATCATATCATTACATAAGGTAAAAAAGTATTTAAAATACAATACAATATACAATAATTTAAACATAATATAAACATTTCCAATTAAATAATACAACTTATTTATTTATTAAAATTTGAATTGACTTTTCAATGACTTCACACACAACTGGTTCATTACTCCATTTGCTACCCCATTACAAAACATGTAAATAAATACAAATTAAAGCATCCATTTGTCTTGTAGGTGGTAGTCTTTATATAAAAAAGATAATGAAAATAAAAGACCAATGAGAAAAGATCAAAGATCAAAGATCAATGAAGGAACAGAGCAAAAAAATGCAATCCCCTTGCCTAGAAGAGATTTCACAAGGATGCCTCCATGGCTGCTGTCCCTCTCCTTTCCTCAACCAACATGAGCCTCAAACCAAAGCTTCGAAACCCCGAAACTCTTCGGCAGCTTGCCGCCGTGACTTTGCGTCTAAAACTACTTCTATTTTCCCCAACACCCAATTCACCAACCATGAATCTCTTCCATCTATGCAAGACTCGTTTGCCGAATTCACCAAGGCTTACCCTCAGTATTCGGATACCTATCGAGTTGACCAAATACGATCACGAGAGTATTACCATCTCTCCTTCTCCGACCATACTTGCCTTGATTATCTTGGCATTGGTCTCTTCTCCTATTCACAGTTACAAAAACAGGAGTGCCCAAAATATCGAATTGCCTCATCTTCCTTCCCTGTGCCCCCAGAATCGCCTCCTCCGGTTTTGGATATTCCCTTCTTTGGGGTGTCTTACAAACCAGGAAATCTCAAGACACAATTACTTCATGGTGGAGTGGCATCAGAGTTCGAATCTGTTATCAGGAAGAGGATAATGAGTTTTCTTAATGTTTCAGAAAATGATTACTCCATGGTTTTCACAGCAAACAAGACATCAGCTTTCAAGCTAGTTGCAGAGTCTTATCCTTTCCAGTCTAATAGGAAGCTTTTAACAGTCTATGATTATGAGAGTGAAGCAATTGAAGCGATGTCCAATAGTTCTGAGAAAAACGGGGCCAAAGTTATGTCTGCAGAATTCTCATGGCCTAGGCTGAGACTTCAGTCATCAAAGCTGAGAAACATGTTAGTAAGCAAGGAGAAGAAGAAGAAAAAGAAGAAAAGAAGAGGTCTTTTTGTGTTCCCACTTCATTCCAGGATGACTGGAGCTAGATATCCTTATCTCTGGATGAGCATCGCGGAGGAAAACGGATGGCATGTGTTGATAGATTCATGTGCGTTGGGACCAAAAGACATGGACAGCTTTGGCCTTTCACTTTTTCGTCCAGATTTCCTTATCTGCTGTTTCTACAAGGTTTTTGGAGAAAACCCTTCAGGATTTGCTTGTCTCTTCGCCAAGAAATCAACCATTCCAGTTCTGGAAACTTCATCAACTTCAGGGATTATAGGCCTCATCCCTCCCCAGAAGCTATTCCGAGCAGTGACTGAATCTCCAGGAACCGACACTGAAGTTGAAAACTTAGCTTCACAGTCTGGAATAATTGAAAAAGGGAAAACAACTTACGAGATTCAACATGCAGAAATTGTAGAAAAACTAGAAGGGATTGAAATGAGTGAAGTGTCAGAATCAGACAAGGGTATTGAGATGGAGTGTAGGGGCTTAGATGAAGTGGATTCATTAGGATTGGTAACAATTAGCAATAGAGCAAGGTGCCTTATCAATTGGCTTGTGAGTGCTCTATTGAAACTCCAGCATCCCAACACAAATGGGACTCCCTTGGTTAGAATATATGGCCCAAAAGTAAAATTTGATCGAGTACCAGCAATCGCATTCAATGTATTCGATTGGAAAGGAGAAAAAATCGAGCCGGTCCTTGTACAGAAGCTAGCGGATCGGAGCAATATTTCCCTCAGCTATGGGTTCCTGCACCACATATGGTTTGCAGATAAGTATCAAGAAGAGAAGGAAAAAGTGATTGAGAGGAGAAATAATGAAGCCGATGGAAATAAAGGAAAAGACAAAAGTGATATGGGAATAGCTGTTGTTACTGCTGCATTGGGGTTCTTAGCTAATTTTCAAGACATTTATAAGCTTTGGGCATTCATTGCCCAGTTTCTTGATGCAGATTTTGTGGAAAAGGAACGGTGGAGGTACACTTCTCTAAATCAAAAAACTATTGAAGTTCTCTAAATTCAATTTTTCTTTGATAGCCAAAGGAATCTGTATTGCCACAAAAATGATATTACATAAAACATGTAGTTCCATTTCATTATTTTATTTTTGTTTGCATAAGAATACCATTACATAGTATGATAATTAACATACTGGATTATAGTTTCTCTGTTTGTGTCCCAAAATATGTCCTCTGTTTGTGTCCCAAAATATGTCCTGTCTTTGTGTTTTAATATATTTGTACTCTTCTTCTTTAGGTCGTAACTAGTAGTCTAATCTTTAACAAGGATCAGTACATATTGTGAGGATCAAGGACACTGGCTTCCTATTTATCAGGAACTTGCTTCCTCACCCAGGTTGACCAATTGCTTTTGAAGATTTTGTGATATTACATACAAAAAAAAAAAAAAAAAACCTACTACGTATCTGGTAACACGAATTACAAATAAAAGTCAAACTACGACAAATTTAGAAGGATGAAAGTAGCATTCGTTTTGAAAAATAAAAGAGATAGGATCGTTCAAAGATCAAACTTGAAAATGGTGTTTACTATTCATCAAAAAAAATGGTGTTAACTAAAAATTTAGAATATAAATATTTTATCATTTCATTAATAGTTGAGTTGACAAAACTTATCTTATTTATTATAATTTAGTATAATTCATCCACACTCCACGATGAATTGGTCATCTTTTGTGTCAAATTATAGAGAAAATTTTAAAGTTTAAAATATATTTAAGTTATATACATATTTTGTATATTTGAAATTTAGTTTCACTATTTTTATTTTCAAGAATTTAATTTTCTATTTGTTGAATTTAAAATCCACTCTCAAATTATTTATAACCATATTAATTTTTAATAAAAAGATAACGACATTAACAATTTGAGTTAATTAATAGCACACTATAAATATAAAGACTAATTACTAAAAATTAAGGAGATGAATTAAATATTAAATTTAAGCATAATAGCAAACTAAAGTTTAATAAATTTTATATAATGTAAAAAAAAAAATTATGCATCCACTTGTCAATAAAAATTTATGGGTAAATTATCTTAGTTGATACTCAATTTTTAGTATATTTTCATTTCGATCACCCAAAATGAAATCCTTACAATTTGGTCACTTAAGCATTAAATCTCTAAAGACGGTTAATTCTACACGCGACATCATGTTTACACTTTTATTTTGGCCACCCAACTTTTAGTTCACTTTCATTTTGGTCACCCAAAAAACATTTTTTTTAAGTATTGATTGGCGTAAAATAAATCAAGGATTAGAGTGAAGATGTAACACCCCTAACTCGTCTCCATCGCCGGATTGGGGTCACAGAGTATTACAATAACATTTCAAACATTTAACGTTTCATACAATTAAATATACAACCATAATTACCATTAAGCAATCACATACCATTCATAAATTAGTATACATATACGAACCTTAAAACAAGTCTACGAGGCCCTAAAAATAGATTGAAAATATTCTGGGGTCAATTCAAAACAAATTGAAAAAGTTGGGAAAATTTGAAAAAAATTTAGGTAACAGGGGATACACGACTGTGTGGCCAGGCTGTGTGTCACAACTCAGGCCGTGTGGACATTCAAAGTCTAGACACACGACCGTGTCCCAACCTATGTGTTTGCCCGTGTGAGAATCGATGTTGGGTCACACGACGTGTCACTGGCCATGTGCCATGTCTCAAACTGTGTAACTAACTGTTTTTAAGACACACGGCAGTGTTGTAGTGTAACATCCTTAAAACGGGGTCTCTGTATTTTGCATATAGTTGCATGTGTTGGTAAGTATGTTGTGTGGTTTGATATGTTTTGGGGTCTAGGCATGACCTTGGGTTAGTTCCGGGTCATGGCTAAAAATTTTGTTTTAGCATTTAAGAAGAAGGAGCTAGAAGAATTAGGGGTTAAAAAAATATTATTAGAGTTTTAGACACAAGAAGTGTCTTGGTAAAGTGGCAAGGAGGCACCACTTAAGTCACAAGGGAGGTGACGCCACAGGGAGCAAGGGGGACCTTGGTTCGAGCTGCAGAAATCCCTTTCTGCTTATTTATTTTTGACGCCACAGGCAAGCAGAGGTGTGCTCAGGTAGGACTCTGTTTGAGGGATAAGGATTAGACTAAATTCAAGTGATAGGTGTAGGACTCATTCAAATCTGTTTGAATGAGTGGATGGGAGGAATTCAAGGCAAGATGAGGGGGACGGCTAGGAGTGAGAGTCTTGAGGAGTTGGTTGAATTTTGGACTTTGGGGGAGGAGGTGTAATCGGTTTAGGAAGCTAGGGTAGGCCGAATCTCCTTAGCCAAGGGGGAATGTATTTTTGGCTAGCCTAAATGGTTTTCCCTTCTTGCGTTTTGTGCTAAAACCCGAACCTTAGGTGCTTTTCTCTTCTTTTTTTTTCCTCTTAGTCGAAACCAACAACCTCACCCCCCATTCGGCACTTTTCTTTTCATTCTCTCAAAACCCCTTTCATTGTGCTGAAATCTCTTTTATTCTCTCTTGTCGAAAACCATCTTTGTTCACCTATTCTCTCCTATTTTCCTTAAGCCGAAAACACCATACCTATTTCTCAGTTATTTTTGTTTCATCTTTTTCTTGAAAACCCTCAATAGCCAAATCAAATCTTTTCTCTTCTTCTTCTAATCGAAACCATCACTCTCTCTCTCTTGCGATTTCTCCTTTTGTTTCTTTTGAATTCATATCCGAACCTTCCTGGTAAGTATAGTTTTTCTCATTTTTTCTCAATTGGTTCGGGTAAGCCAAAATCTCACTGGCCATATTCTCTTTTGTTTCTTCAATGTTTGAAGGGTGAGAACTCTTATTTTGGTGGAGTGCCGAAACCGATCTCTTTCATTTGGGTTGGCCGAATCTTGGCAAAAGCTAGAGAGATCTCTTGTGTTTTCTCCTCCTTGACCAAATCTATCTTTTTCTATTAAGGCAAGCCGAATTCTTTGGTAAGTGATTTCCTCTCTATCCTCCCTTTTATCAAGGATCTGTACACTAAACATTTTTCTTATTATATGTGGTAGCCGAAACCCCTAACACTAATTTAGGGTGTCGACCTTTGGTGTATAGAAGCCGAATCTGTCGACTGAGATAAGAAGGTGTCAAACTCTTTTGGTTTCGGATTCATGGTATGGCCGAATGGCCTATAGTTCTCTAATAATGTGTTAACCCGATTGTAGAGGAAAGGGGAAGTAACCGAATACAGTGGAGTTGGAAGATTTGTTTGTCGATTAAGTGTGTAGTCGATTAAAAGAGGGGTTCATTATTAGTTTCGGGATTTGGTTGGAAACCAAATTGGCACTAAGGTAAGAAGTTATCCTTGTGCAATTTGTCCTTCGGGATTTATTGGTATAGCCAAATGGCTTTTGGTGATAACCTAAGTGTTGGCCGAATGTAGGGGCAAAGGGGATCTAGTACAGTAGACCAGATTTTTGGGATTTAGTGATTACGTTAGCAACCAGGTGTGTAATGCTTACACACTCCTATTTAGTATAATATGCTTATTGTGTTACCATTATAACTATTGAATCAGTGAGTATGCTTTGTGGATATGAGCTTAGAAACCGGGTAAGTCCCCTGTTATGTGACTTTTAGTATACATCGTCATGATCTGTTGATGCTATGTTATATGTTATTTGCATGATCATTCGATACTATGGCATGTATGTTATGAACATGATGATGGGTTTGATGAGAGGAAGGGGATGATTTATTTTGGACTGTCACCAGTGGTTTTGACCACACTACGGGTTGGCCCCGTCTTGATATTATATTTTGTGACTAAGTCCCAGTGGTTTTGACCACATATGAATATTGTGACTCGTCCCAGTGGTTTGGTACCACAGTGGGTTGGCCCCACATGTTGATTATGGGATTGTCATCAGTGGTTTTGACCACAGGATGGGTTGGCCCTATCACTTGATTTGTGACTTCGGTCATCAGTGGTTTTGACCACACCGATATATTTGTGACTACGATCACCAGTGGTTTTGACCACCAGTGGTTTTGACCACACGGGATTGTTAAAGGAGATTGGATGGTTAGGTTGTGGGTTGCATGATTTGCATGATTTGCATGTTTTTACTGATAGCTTGTGTAAGTGAATGCACTATTGGGTTGGGGATTTATACACTGAGTCTTGGTGACTCACCCCTTCCCTTATATTTTGCAGATAAATAGATTGCGGAGATGGAGCCGGGAGGACTCGAGGCGGCCATGCATGTTCGTTGGATTTTGATTTCTTTTAGTTACTATTTCAATTTTATTAATTTTCTTTAAATTTTGATTTTCGATTTTGTAATAAGGCCGCTAAGTTTTATTTTGGGTTTTTCTTTATTATTTGCTATTATTTTGACTATGTTGAATATATGGTTTTGTTAAGTTAATCGGTAAAAAGCAATGTTTTCAAAACTATAATTCCTTCGTTTTTCTTAAAAGCGTTGCCATCGGGTAACACCACTTAAATTATGATAACAAAGATAACTCAAATGTTTTCTAAAAACTTGCAACAATACGTAAATTTCAAGCAAGAATTTCTAAACTTATCGTACTACAAAACGGGTTTTCTAAGGAAAATTATCCGACAAAATTTTACTTTTAAAAGGTTATCACTCCGTGGCATGCCAGATTCAGTCATGGTGTGTTGACCAGGTTTGGGGTGTTACAATTTTGGTATCAGAGCCAAGTTCAAAAGCTAGGCTGTGGGCCCGAGGCCCAAAATGTTTTAAATTGGACTTTGAAAAGTTTTGTGGAAAAGGTACATGGTTGAATAAAGATGGCACCGAGTCTCAAGCACCAATCTACCTGTAAGTATTTCGATTGCTGTGTGAATTATATGGGGGGAAAGGGGTATTTCGGGATCATAGATTAGTAGATTAGGAATTGTTGAACCCTAGGAATAGCCTACTCCAACACAAAATACATAAGACTTAATGATCCATTGAACAAACTCGTGAGTACGCCATCGAGCTGGGGTGTCATAAACTGCACAGCGCATGTCTAGGAATTGATTCAGGGGGAGCTTGGTATTTAAGCAGTCCTAGTGACTCACCTCCTCTCCACTTGAATCCTACCTGGTGCGTAGTGACGGTTCACCCTAACTGAGACGACTTATTCACAGGCTAAATTTAACTAAAACCCGAAAGGGACCAGCCATCTTGTTTTGATAACACTTTAAACCTTGGTTTTGAAATTACCACGGTATCCTTGATTTAGGAAATGACCAAAATACCCTTGATTTGAAAAATAACCAAATTACCCCTGAGTTATGAAAATTACCAAAATACTCTCAGATGGAAAATTACCGAAGTACCCTCGAATTAAAAATTTTCAAAATACCCTTATTTTGTAAAATCACCAGGAACCATATGTTGAAAAAATTACAAAAATACCCCTGGCTTATGAAATTACGAAAATACCCCTAATTTATAAAATTACCAAAATACCCCCGATTTCTAGAATTTTTGAAATACCTACGATTTATAAAGGTCTCCAAATTAACCCTGTTTTATTACTAAAATACACTGATAGGTTAAATTACGAAAATACCTTCGGGTAGTGAAATGACGAGAATACCCCTACACGTGGAATGAGGGTAGGAAATTGAACTGAAAATTATGTGATGATCGAAAGAACCACTACCAAATTTCTCTACATAAAACTTATTCATGGGTAATCAGTGAAACAGAAGCTAATTCATAAAAATCCCTTAAACAGATAAACCGCGACTATAGACATGAGTACCAGGGGACGTGGTCGGAATGTGCGAGGATGAGGTAGAGGCAAAATGACCGTATCAGAACCCGTTAGGTCTGGTCAAGGGTCCGAGAATGAGATACCACCACCACCAGCTGTTGGTGTCGAGTATCAAGATCAAACGGGGGAGGATGCAGTGTCACAGGCGATGCTGCGAGTGCTGAAAAGAGTGGCTGGAGCAGGTGGGGGTACGGAGCTCAAAAATTCGTATCTGAGCGACTCTGAACCAATGGAGCTGAGGTATTCCGAGGAGTATCTAGTGTGGCGCCCAATACGGCTGAGTATTGGTTGGAAGCGACGGAACGAATCATGGATGACTTGGACCTGACGGCTGAGGAGAAGCTAAAAGGAGTAGTGTCGCTTCTCCGAGATGAGTCATACCAGTGGTGGCTCACGGTTCGGGATGGTGCTGCAGCTGATGATCTCACTTGGGATTATTTCAAGGTAGCATATCAGAAGAAGTATGTCGGGACCAGTTATATTGATGCGCAGAGGAAGGCGTTTTTGAGGCTTGGTTCGGGGAATAAGTCCTTATCGGAGTATGAGGCAGAATTTTTAAGGTTGAGCCGATATGCGGGGGGCATCATAGCAACGGAGCATGAGCGATGCGTTAGATTCGAGGACGGATTAAGGGATTATCTGAGGTTGCTGATTGCTCCACAGTAGGAGAGAGAATTTGCGGTCTTAGTAGAAAAGGCCAAAGTTGCTGAGGAAGTGAAACAGTCAGTTAGACAAAATCAGGACAGGGGATGGAATAAAAGGAATACTGGATCATCTGGGTCTAGCGGGAATCAGCAAAAATAGGGTAGATATAGTGGGCCGAATCAAGCTGCTAGACCTACTACTGATAATACTCAATGGCCGCCACGATGTGCTCGGTGTGGGAAGTCTTACACAGAAGAATGCTGGAATGAAAATAGAGGATGTTTTGAGTGTGGGTTGATGGAGCACCGAGTGAGGGATTGTCCACAGCGGTCAGCTAGATTGCAGTCTGGGGATCAGAACCGTACTCAAAACAAGAGGGATGGTCAGCAGCCACAGAGGGGCCGTGGTGCTGCTAGGGGAGGTAATGGCTCTGGTAGAGGCCGTGGAGCACCGGGCAGAGGTGCAGGTGGTGCAGAGGCGAGACAGCCTGGATTAGTCTACGCAGCGAGGCGTCGAGAGGAGGGTGACACACCGGACGTCATAACCGATACGTTCTTAATCTTTGGACTACCTTACAATGCTTTAATAGATGTGGGTTTGACGCACTCATATGTAGCCAGTAGCATAGTGGAAACTATGAACTTAGATGCTGAGATTACTTCTAGGAAGATGACTGTGATAAGCCCTTTAGGTCACTTTATAGAAGTAAGTAAACTATATAGGGATGTACCCCTAGAACTTCAAGGGGTCGTATTCTTGGCTAATTTAATGGAACTGCCATTTGGGGAGTTCGATCTGATTCTCGGGATGGATTGGCTGGTAAAGTACCAGGCCAGTTTGGATTGCGCGGCTAAGCGTATGGTGTTGAGGACAATGGAAGGTGAGGAGGTGGTGATGATAGGTAATAGGAGAGAGTACTTATCGAATGTAGTCTCTGCACTGAAGGCGGAGAAAATGGTCAGGAAGGGCTGTGAGGCGTTTCTGGTTCGGGTGTGTGCCTTGAAGGCCAAGGAGTCAGCAGTGGAGAATATCCGAACAGTGAAGGAATTCACTGACGTATTCCCTGAAGAACTTTCGAGTCTACCTCCGGATCGGGAAGTGGAATTCGAGATAGACCTATTACCTGAAACTGCGCTAGTGTCTATAGCCCCGTATAGGATGGCGCCAAAAGAATTGGTGGAGTTGAAGGCCCAAATTCAGGAGTTGTTGGACCGAGGTTTCATCCGACTGAGTATATCTCCTTGGGGAGCGCCAATGCTCTTTGTCAAGAAGAAGGAGGGTACGATACGCATGTGTATAGATTACCGTCAGCTGAACAAGTTGACGATCAAAAACAAGTATCTGTTGCCCAGGATTGACGACTTGTTTGATCAACTTAAGGGTGCATCAGTTTTCTCGAAGATAGATCTTAGGTCGGGGTACCATCAACTCAAAGTGAAGGAGGCTGATGTCCATAAGACGGTATTCTGTACTCGGTATGGGCATTACGAGTTTTTGGTAATGCCATTTGGATTAACCAATACACCGGCAGCATTCATGGACTTGATGAATCGGGTGTTCCAGCAGTGCTTGGACCAGTTTGTCGTAGTATTCATAGACGACATATTGGTGTACTCAAGGACTGAGGAAGATCATGATACACATTTGCGGGTGGTATTGCAAATTCTGAGAGAGAAGCAGTTATTTGCCAAATTTAGTAAGTGCGACTTCTGGCTTAGGGAAGTAACTTTCTTGGGTCACGTAGTGTCCGCTGAAGGGATTAGAGTGGACCCTCGTAAGATTGAGGCGGTGTTGGATTGGAAACCGCCGAGGTCGATTGCAGAAATTTAGAGTTTTTTAGGTCTGGCAGGGTATTACCGGAGATTTGTGGAAGGATTTTCTCTGATCACGGTACCGTTGACTAAACTGTTGAGAAAAGGAGTCCCATTTGTGTGGATGGAGAAACACCAGGAAAGTTTCGACAAGTTGAGGAAGATTTTGACGGAAGCTCTGGTTCTGGTATAGCCTGAGGCAGGAAAGGTATTCATAGTCTATTGGGATGCATCACATACTGGCTTGGGATGTGTGCTGATGCAGGAAGGAAAAGTAGTGGCGTATGCGTCTCGCCAGCTGAGACCGCATGAGGGTAACTACCCGACGCATGACTTAGAATTGGCTGCGGTGGTTTTTGCCTTGAAGATTTGGAGGCATTATTTGTATGGAAAAAAGTTGATAGTCTACACGGACCACAAGAGTCTAAAGTATCTTTTGACGCAGAAGGATTTAAATTTGAGACAGCAAAGGTGGATCGATTTGTTGAAGGACTACAACTGTTCGATTAAGTACCATTCGGGTAAGGCTAACGTAGTAGCTGATGCGTTAAGCCGTAAGGTGGTAGCAGACTTGCGAGTGATGTTTGCTCACCTTAGTCTGTATGATGATGGGAGTTTGTTGGCAGAATTGCAAATAAAGCTGACTTGGGTAGAGCAGATTAAGGAGAAACAGTTAGTGGATGAGGGTTTGAGTGCTCGGAGGTTGCAAGTACAGAGTAATGGGCTGGAAGGTTATAGCTTGACTCACGATGGAGTGTTGTGTTTTCAAAGGAGAGCTTGTATGCTGAAGGACGTGGAGTTGAGGCAAAGAGTTCTTCAGGATACACATAGCAGCCCATACGCTATGCATCCTGGAGGTAGCAAGATGTACCAGGATTTGCGAAAGTAGTTCTGGTGGCCAGGGCTGAAGCGGAAAGTGATTGAGTTTGTGGGCAAGTGTCTGACGTGTCAGTAGGTCAAAGCTGAACATCAGCTGCCGTCAGGTTTACTTCAGCCAGTGAAGATTCCTCAGTGGAAGTGGGAAATGATTACCATTGACTTTGTCAGCGGGCTACCCCTTACGCCCAGCAAGAAAGACTCAGTCTGGGTAATTGTGGACTGCCTGACCAAATCAGCTCACTTCATACCGGTGAAGGTTGATTATTCGCTCCAGAAGTTAGCCAAGTTGTATGTGGCCGAGATTGTAAGGTTACATGGAGTGCCAGTGTCAATCATCTCGGATAGGGATCCTAGGTTCACGTTGAGATTCTAGAAAGCTTTACATCAGGCTATGGGTACGAGGTTGGATTTCAAAGACGTTTTTCACCCATGATCGATGGACGATCTGAAAGAGTAATTTAGATTCTGGAGGATATGCTAAGGGGCTGTGTTCTGGATTTTAGTGGTAGTTGGGAGGAATATCTACTATTGGCGGAATTCGCTTATAACAATAGTTATCAAGCGAGTATCTAGATGGCACCATACGAGGCACTGTATGGACGGAAGTGTCGTACTCCTACGTGTTGGACAGAATTGGGTGAATGGCATGTTTTGGGTCCGGAGTTGGCGGCAGAAACTGAGGATAAGGTTAAGGTGATTCGGGCTCATCTCAAGGAAGCATCGGACAGGCAGAAGTCTTACGTTGATCTTAAATGCAAAGATATAGAGTATGCAGTAGGTGACAAGGTTTTTCTGAAAGTATCGCCATGGAAGAAAGTGTTGAGATTTGGACGGAGAGGGAAGCTAAGCCCTAGGTTTATCGGGCCATACACAGTGTTGAAGTGAGTAGGATCGGTAGCTTATCAGCTCGAGCTGCCAGCAGAGTTAAGTCAGATTCAAGACGTCTTCCATGTTTCGATCTTAGGCACTATCGATCAGATCCATCACACGTTGTGCCAGTTGCAGAGATTGAGGTAAGCTTGGACTTGTTTTTCGAGGAGGAGCCGGTACAGATCTTAGATCGGGATGTCAAAGTTCTGCGTAGGAAGTCAGTACCCTTGGTGAAAGTGTTATGGCGGAACCATGGTACGGAGGAGGCCACGTGGGAACCAGAGGATGTGATGAGGCAGCAATACCCTCAACTCTTCTGATCAGGTAATTTCGAGGCCGAAATTATTTTTAAGGGGGTAGAACTGTAACATCCTTAAAATGGGGTCTCTGCATTTTGCATATGGTTGCATGTGTTGGTAAGTATGTTGTGTGGTTTGATATGTTTTGGGGTCTAGGCATGACCTTGGGTTAGTTCCGGGTCATGGCTAAAAATTTTGTTTTAGCACTTAAGAAGAAGAAGCTAGAAGAATTAGGGGTTAAATGAATATTATTGGGATTTTTAGACACAAGAAGTGTCTTGGTAAAGTGGCAAGGAGGCGCCACTTAAGTCACAAGGGAGGTGACGCCACAGGGAGCAAGGGGGACCTTGGTTCGACCCCTTTCTGCTTATTTATTTTTGACGCCACAGGCAAGCAGAGGTGTGCTCAGGTAGGACTCTGTAACATCCTGAAAATGGGCCTATGCATTTTTGATTTAATTATACGAAATGGCATGTCTTATGTGTTATGAATGTATGGTGAACATTTTTGGAAACTTGGAAATGTTAAGTTTAAAAGAGGAAAGTGAACATTTTTGGAAACTTGGAAATGTTAAGTTTAAAAGAGGAAAGTGAACATTTTTGGAAACTTGGAAATGTAAGGAAATGTTTTAGAAATGTTAAGTTTAAAAGAGGAAACTAAGGCAAGGTGGTCTTAACAAAATTAATAGAAGAAATTTGACACAAGAACGGGCTTGGAGAAGTGGCTAGGAGGCACCACTTAAGGCCCAGGTAAGTGACGCCACCTACATATGCAATTGGGCTTGTGTTCGAGCCACAGGGAAAGTAAAAAGAAGTTTTATTTTTGCTACAAGATAGGTAGAAGTGGACGGCAATAAGGCACTAAAAGGGAGGTGTTTTATTTTTGTTAAAATTCGGCAAATAAGATGGATAAGTGATGGATTATTCTTAATAATTTTAAGTGAAGAGATAAAGAGAAAAGCTAGGAAAGGCTAGTGTTTGAATGTTAGCCGAAAACTCATTCTCTTATCATCTTTTTCATTTGTGCTTAGAAATTCTAAGCAAGAAGTGTCCATCTTTTACTTTGTTTTCTTTTCATCTCTTTCTCTAGCCGAACCTTTACAAAGCAATTAAGCCTCTTTCTCGCTTTTCTTTTCTTTCTCTTCAAAGCCACCACCTTTCTTTCTTTTGATTAGCGAACCCTATAGCCCCGTTTCTTTTCTTTTTTTCATTCATTCAATCATCATCTACCCCAAAACCAATCTTTTCTCATTATTGACAAAAGTCAAATCATCAAATATCTGCTTAGTCCATAGCCGAATCTCTGTAGGTGCAACAAAGAACGATGACTTCGTAAATAAGGGTAAGGATCTATTATTATCATTATGTTTCTTTTCTTCAAGACCAAGATTAAGATTCTAATGCTATTTGTATCCCTTGGCGAAACTACAAAAGATCTTTCGGATTTTGTCTATTGTCGACTACCGGGAGAAGAGACTACTTTTGGGATTTAAAGATTCAAGGTAAGACATGTGAATATTCGGCCAAGGCCTTTTAGATCTAGTTCATATTTATTCAACATAGCTTAAACTAACAAGTTAATAGATCTAAGGATCAGTCGACTACAAGGAAGGGGAAATTCTTTTCCCGAAGGTACACCATAGGCCGCGTGTTCCCTAGTTATTCGGTGAGTTTTGAGATTTAAAATCCACAAGGTAAGTACCTATAGCATTCGGCCAAGGCCTGTATTGATACTAAGATCTATTTCTTACATGTTAAAAAGCTGAAACTAACCTATGTAGAGATCCAGTGTTTGGCCGAATACAAGGAGGAGTATAGCAAAGTTTTCGGGATTTGAGTGATAAGCAAATCGGCACCAAGGTAAGTTTTAGTGTACAAATCCTACTAGGATTTGATTTTGTAGCCGAATGGGTTTTCATTAAAAACTTTAATATGGGCCGAATGTAGGAAGTTAAAGATCTAAGGCAGTAGATCGGATTTTCGGGATTTTAGTGAATTTGTTAAGCGAATCAGGTGTGTACCCCCACACTATCTTTTAATAAGAATTATGGCAAAATTTAATATGAGCATGTTTATAAGAATGTGAATATGGCTAAAGTACCATGCTATGGTACAAAGTACTCAGGTATGTTTCCTACTCCTACTAGGATTATGTTAAATATTTGTTACGACACACATATGACATTATAAGAATGTGAAATAAGAATTTGGCATGTTAATACATGATATGTATGATATGGGGCATATGGGTTATATGAAAAGGGAAGTGAATGTGGTAACCTAAGACCACGATAACTGAATGTGGTGACCTAAGACCACGATATCTAAATGTGGTAACCTAAGACCACGATATCTGAATGTAGTAACCTAAGACCATGAATTTTATAAGGGCGATAAGCATGTCGACTGCAGCGACTGCCTTCGATGGTGTGTAACGGATGGAGGGTTGACTTAGTAGTCCCCACGGTGTGCAGGATGGTACAGGTGATGTGTAGTGATGGCATATAGGTTTGGGTTCGGGTTGCATTATTATTTTATATCTGCTATATGATTATGTATGTGATGTGATAATATGCCCGAATCTATTTGGACATAGTGTTTGTGTACACATTGAGTCTATTTGACTCACCCGTTGTGGGAACATTTTCGTGTGATGATTAGTAATGGACCGGTTCATGAGAGCTTAAAGGTGGCCATGCACAAGAAGAAATTTTACGATTAGGACTTTTATTTTAATTAAGTACTTCCAATTATTTGGATTTATTTGATGTAATAAGGCCATAGTGAACTATTTTATTTTATTTTACTTTTAAAGTATTATGTTACGAAAATTTTATGAATTAAAGACTAAATAAATTTATTTTAAATTAATTCCTAAGTGTTTTGTCACCCAACCTAAAGGGTTTCAATATAAAATAAACTTATTTTTAACTCGAGCCCAACCCAAAAACAATCATTCTTTCAAAACCAGATTTTCCAAAGTAACAAAAGAATTTGAAATGGTTTACAGGGAACATACAGATTCGGTCAAGGCTCGTGGGCGGGTTTGGGGTGTTTCAATTTGGTATCGAGCACATTTTAAACTCTCGGCCTTGGGTTTAAGGCCCAAAACGTTTTCAAAGTTAAGCCCAAAAGAATTTTTGTGAATTAAGCGAGTTTTTCGGCATGGCCCACTAAGTCTCAATTCAAGTCCACCTGTGTAAGTACTTCGATCTTTTGTGTGTGATTTATATTATGATTTGTAGAAGGGTAGAAATGGAATGGAACGTAGAATAGAGATTAAGTACTTGAACCCTAGGGCTAGTATACCCCAACAAAAACATAAGACTTAAATGTCTAACTAAACAAACCTATGGTTAGGTCACTGAGTTAGGGTGTGGTAACCATGGTGCGCATGTCTAGGATTGGTTTCGGTGGGAGCTTGGTATTTAAGCAGTCCACGTGACTCACCTCCTCTCCACTCAAATCCTACCTGGTGCATAGCCTCGGTTCACCCTAACCAAGAGGACTTACACACGGGCTAAACCCCTAACTAAAACCCGAAAGGGACTAGCCGTATTTTTTTTATGGAAACCCTAGTTTTAAATTTTCTAAATTACCCTCTTGATTTGAAAAGATTATTTTTATAAATTTTCTTGAAATATTTCCGATCTATAAAAAATTACAAAAAATGCCCCTAGTGGTAAAATTACAAAAATGCCCTTGGTTTATGAAAATTTAAAATACCCACAATTCTTATCAAAATTTCAATACTTTATAAAATGTCCAAAAACCCTAATTTATAAATATCAAGATACCCTGATTTGGAGAATTTACAGAGATGCCCCTAACTTTCAAAATTACCGAAATAACCCCGATTTCTGAAATTTCTGCAACACCGCTGATTTGGAAAACAAATTTTCAAGATAACCTCGAGTTTTTGTAAATTTTGAAATACTTTTGATTTATAAAGATTATTTTCAAAGTGACCCGATTTATTACCAAAATACCTTATAGGAAAATGACAAAATTACCCCCGGAGATGATCAGAATGCCCAAAGTAGTGAAGTGAATGTTGTGAATGAATGTGTCTCTTCGAGATAGATGAATGTGAATGTGAATGTGAATCTCGAATTAGAATAGTGAACTTGAACTGAGACTTTGTTTGATCAAAAGAACCACTATTAAACTCTTTTCATAAAACATTCGCGGTTAAACAGTGGAACAAAGTACTAATGCATAAAACTCTTCAATCGATTAAATCGCGATGTTAGAAATGAGTTCTCGAACGTGAACTTAAAAAAATTGTGCCTAGGAAGTATGATGGCTCTATTAAGATCGAGTGTGTGACATAAGCGTAGCGCTGTGAGTTAAGATGTTTGATTATTCGATAGTAAGTAATTTCGAGGACGAAATTATTTTAAGGGGTAGAAGCGTAACATCCCGAAAATGGGCCTATGCATTTTTATTTAATTATCTGAAATGGCATGTCTTATGTGTTATGAATGTATGGTGAACATTTTAGAAATTTGGAAATGTTAAGTTTAAAAGAGGAAAGTGAACATTTTGGAAACTTGGAAATGTTAAGTTTAAAGAGGAAAGTGAACATTTTTGGAAACTTGGAAATGTAAGGAAATGTTTTAGAAATGTTAAGTTTAAAAGAGGAAACTAAGGCAAGGTGGTCTTAAGAAAATTAATAGAAGAAATTTGACACAAGAACGGGCTTGGAGAAGTGGCTAGGAGGCACCACTTAAGGCCCAGGTAAGTGACGCCACTTACATATGCAATTGGGCTTGTGTTCGAGCCACGTGGAAAGCAAAAGAAGTTTTATTTTGCTACAAGATAGGTAGAAGTGGATGACAATAAGGCACTAAAAGGAGGTGTTTTATTTTGTTAAAATTCGGCAAATAAGATGGATAAGTGATGGATTATTCTTAATAATTTTAAGTGAAGAGATAAATAGAAAAGCTAGGAAAGGCTAGTGTTTGAGTGTTAGCTGAAAACTCATTCTCTTCTCATCTTTTTCATTTGTACCGAAATTCTAAGCAAGAAGTGTCTATCTTTTTACTTTGTTTTCTTTTCATCTCTTTCTCTAGCCGAACCTTTACAAATCAATTAAGCCTGTTTCTCATTTTCTTTTCTTTCTCTTCAAAGCCACCACCTTTCTTTCTTTTGATTAGTCGAACCCTATAGCCTTGTTCTTTTCTTTTTCTGTTCATTCGAATCATCATCTACCCCAAGACCAATCTTTTCTTATTATTGACAAAAGCCGAAATCTATCAAATATCTGCTTAGTCCATAGCCGAATCTCTGTAGGTGCAACAAAGAACAGTCGACTTCAGAAGTAAGGGTAAGGATCTATTATTATCATTATGTTTCTTTTCTTCAAGACCAAGATTAAGATTCTAATGCTATTTGTATCCCTTGGCGAAACTACAAAGGATCTTTCGGATTTCGTCTATTGTCGACTACCGGGAGAAGAGACTACTTTTCGGATTTAAAGATTCAAGGTAAGACATGTGAATATTCGCCAAGGCCTATTTTTGGTGTTTTAGATCTAGTTCATATTTATTCAACATAGCAAAACTAATAAGTTAATAGATCTAAGGATCATCGACTACAAGGAAGGGAAATTTTTTTCGAAGGTACACCATAGGCAGCGTGTTCCCTAGTTATTCGGTGAGTTTTGGATTTAAAATCCACAAGGTAAGTACCTATAGCATTCGCCAAGGCATGTATTGATACTAAGATCTATTTCTTACATGTTAAAAAGCCGAAACTAACCTATGTAGAGATCCAGTGTTTGGCCGAATACAAGGAGGAGTATAGCAAAGTTTTTGAGATTTGAGTGATAAGCAAATCGGCATCAAGGTAAGTTTTAGTGTACAAATCCTACTAGGATTTCATTTTTGTGGCCGAATGGGTTTTCATTAAAAACTTTAATGTGGGCCGAATGTAGGAAGTTAAAGATCTAAGGTAGTAGATCGAATTTTCGGGATTTCAGTGAATTTGTTAAGCGAACCAGGTGTGTACCCCACACTATCTTTTAATAAGAATTATGGCTAAATTTAATATGAGCATGTTTATAAGAATGTGAATATGGCTAAAGTACCATGCTATGGTACAAAGTACTCAGGTACGTTTCCTACTCCTACTAGGATTATGTTAAATATTTGTTACGACACACATATGACATTATAAGAACGTGAAATAAGAATTTGGCATGTGAATGCATGATATGTATGATATGGGGCATATGGGTTATATGAAAGGGGAAGTGAATGTGGTGACCTAAGACCACGATAACTGAATGTGGTGACCTAAGGCCACGATATCTGAATGTGGTGACCTAAGACCACGATATCTGAATTTGGTGACCTAAGACCACGAATCTTATAAGGGCGATGAGCAAGTCGACTGCAGCGACCGCCTTCGATGGTGTGTAGCGGATGGAGAGTTGACTTAGTAGTCCCCACGGTGTGCAGGATGGTACGGGTGATGTGTAGCGGATGGCATATAGGTTTGGGTTCGGGTTGCATCATTATTTTATATCTGCTATATGATTATGTATGTGATGTGATAATATGCCGAATCTATTTGGACATAGTGTTTATGTACACATTGAGTCTGTTTGACTCACCCGTTGTAGGGAACATTTTTGGTGATGATCAAGAATGGACCGGCCTCATGGAGCTTAAAGGTGGCCATGCATAGCAAGAAATTTTACAATTAGGACTTTTATTTTTAATTAAGTACTTCCAATTATTTGGATTTATTTGATGTAATAAGGCCATAGTGAACTATTTTATTTTATTTTACTTTTAAAGTATTATGTTACGAAAATTTTTATGAATTAAAGACTAAATAAATTTATTTTAAATTAATTCCTAAGTGTTTTTGTCACCGAACCTAAAGGGGTTTCCAATATAAAATAAACTTATTTTTAACTCGAGCCCAACCCAAAAACAATCGTTCTTTCAAAAACCCAGATTTTCCAAAGTAACAAAAGAATTTGAAATGGTTTACACCGCGGAACATACCAGATTCGGTCAAGGCTCGTGGGCCGGGTTTGGGGTGTTTCAGACTCTGTTTGAGGGATAGGGATTAGACTAAATTCAAGTGATAGGTGTAGGACTCATTCAAATCTGTTTGAATGAGTGGATGGGAGGAATTCAAGGCAAGTTGAGGGGGACGGCTAGGAGTGAGAGTCTTGAGGAGTTGGTTGAATTTCAGACTTTGGGGGAGGAGGTGTAATCGGTTTGGAAAGCTAGGGTAGGCCGAATCTCCTTAGCCAAGGGGGAGGGTATTTTCGGCTAGCCTAGATGGTTTCCCCTTCTTGCATTTTGTGCTAAGACCCGAACCTTAGGTGCTTTTCTCTTTTTTTTTCCTCTTAGCCGAAACCAACAACCTCACCCCCTATTCGGCACTTTTCTTTTCATTCTCTCAAAACCCCTTTCATTGTACCGAAATCTCTTTTATTCTCTCTTGCCGAAAACCATCTTTGTTCACCTATTATCTCATATTTTCCTTAAGCCGAAAACACCATACCTATTTCTCTTTTATTTTTGTTTAATCTTTTTCTTGAAAACCCTCAATAGTCGAATCAAATGTTTTCTCTTATTTTTCTAATCGAAACCATCACTCTCTCTCTCTCTTGCGATTTCTCCTTTTGTTTCTTTTGGATTCATAGCCGAAACTTCCTGATAAGTATAGTTTTTCTCTTTTTTTCTCAATTGGTTCGGATAAGCCGAAATCTCGCTAGCCATATTCTCTTTTGTTTCTTCAATGTTTGAAGGGTGAGATCTCTTATTTTGCTGGAGTGCTGAAACTGATCTCTTCCATTTGGGTTGGCCGAATCTTGTCAAAAGCCAGAGAGATCTCTTGCGTTTTCTCCTCCTTGACCAAGTCCATCTTTTTCTTTTAAGGCAAGCCGAATTCCTTGGTAAGTGATTTCCTCTCTATCCTCCCTTTTATTAAGGATCTGTACACTAAACATTTTTCTTGTTCTATGTAGTAGCCGAAACCCCTAACACCAATTTAGGGTGCCGACCTTTGGTGTATAGAAGCCGAATCTGTCGACTTAGGTAAGAAGGTGTCAAACTCTTTTGGTTTCAGATTCATGGTATGGCCGAATGGCCTATAGTTCTCTAATGATGTGTTAAGCCGATTGTAGGGGGAAGGGGAAGTAGCCGAATACAGTGGAGTTGGAAGATTTGTTTGCCGATTAAGTGTGTGGTCGATTACAAGCGGGTTCATTGTTAGTTCTGAGATTTGGTTGGAAACCAAATTGGTACTAAGGTAAGAAGTTATCCTTGTGCGATTTGTCCTTCAGGATTTATTGGTATAGCCGAATGGCTTTTGGTGATAACCTAACTGTTGGCCGAATGTAGGGGCAAAGGGGATCTAGTGCAGTAGACCAAATCTTCGGGATTTAGTGATTACGTTAGCAACCAGGTGTGTAACGCTTACACACTCCTATTTAGTATAATATGCTTATTGTGTTACCATTATAACTATTGAATCAGTGAGTATGCTTTGTGGACATAAGCTTAGAAACC
Source organism: Gossypium rotundifolium (assembly GCA_025506655.1). NCBI lineage: Eukaryota > Viridiplantae > Streptophyta > Magnoliopsida > Malvales > Malvaceae > Gossypium > Gossypium rotundifolium. The sequence continues at coordinate 43,636,161 of CP106730.1, forward strand.
GGGTAAGTCCCCTGTTATGTGACTTTTAGTATACATCGTCATGATCTGTTGATGCTATGTTATATGTTATTTGCATGATCATTTGATACTATGGCATGTATGTTATGAACATGATGATGGGTTTGATGAGAGGAGGGGATGATTTATTTTGACCTGTCACCGATGGTTTTGACCACACAACAGGTTGGCCCGTCTTAATATTATATTTTGTGACTAAGTCCACGTGGTTTTGACCACATATGAATATTGTGACTCGTCCGGTGGTTTGGTACCATAGTAGGTTGGCCCCACATGTTTGTCATCAGTGGTTTTGACCACACAATGGGTTGGCCCCATCACTTGATTTGTGACTTGGTCATCGGTGGTTTTGACCACACCGATATATTTGTGACTACGGTCACCAATGGTTTTGACCACCAGTGGTTTTGACCATTGGGGTAGTTAAAGGAGATTGGATGGTTAGGTTGTGGGTTGCATGATTTGCATGATTTGCATGTTTTCTTGATAGCTTGTGTAAGTGAATGTACTATCGGGTTGGGGATTTATACACTGAGTCTTGGTGACTCACTCCTTCCCTTATATTTTGCAGATGAATAGATTGCGGAGATGGAGCCGAGGGGACTCGAGGCAGCCATGCATGTTCGTTGGATTTTGATTTCTTTTAGTTACTATTTCAATTTTATTAATTTTCTTTAAATTTTGGTTTTGGGTTTTGTAATAAGGCCGCTAAGTTTAATTTTGGGTTTTTCTTAATTATTTGCTATTATTTTGACTATGTTGAATAACCGGTAAAAAGTAATGTTTTCAAAACTATAACTCCTTCGTTTTTCTTAAAAGCGTTGCCATCGGGTAACACCACTTAAATTATGATAACAAAGATAACTCAAATGTTTTCTAAAAACTTACAACAATACGTAGATTTCAAGCAAGGATTTCTAAACTTATCGTACTACAAAACGGGTTTTCTAAGGAAAATTATCTGACAAAATTTCGCTTTTAAAAGTTTATCACTCCGTGGCATGCCAGATTCGGTCATGGTGTGTTGACCGGGTTTGCGGTGTTACATGCAGGCCGTGTGTAACCTAAACCTAAGGACAATAAGACATGCATCCGTGTGGATAGACCGTGTGAGTCACACGATTGTATGGCAGCCCGTGTGTACCACAAATTGCTTCAAAAACAAGGTAAAATTTTTACCTAAGTTGTTAACAAAACCATGTCTAAAACCATATCAAATTCATGAACAAAAACACTTTCACACAAGTCCAAATATACCAAATACCTACAATTTAAGTGCCTAACCAATATGCCATCATTGACACCACAATTCAATAATCATTCATTTATTACAAATCTTACTCTTTTATGTATCTAATCCATACAATTCATGAACCAAATTTCAACTCAATAAGTTTTGCCATACATTTCTCAAAAGCCAATTTCATTGAAACATATAGCATTCAACATATACACAAGCAATTTCAATCATTGCAAAAACATGATCCAAACACATATCCACCATATCTATATATGTATACTTGCCAATAATCACATGTTTAAAAGACTCAACTTCTAGGACATATTACACTCATTCATAATTATACTTTAAAAGTCTAAAAACCCTAAAATAACATCCTAGGTACATGCTAAAATGTAAAGCGAGCATCACCGACATTGAGTCCGAGATTTGATCGTTGGATGCTGAGTTATCAATCATAAAAATTTTATAAATTTTATAAATTAACTAAATATTTAGTTCAATTTATAAAATTTACCGCTCAATTCAACTAGGTATTTCATACATCTTAATGGTTAAATTGTAACTAACTTTACACCTAGCGCTAGTCAGATAAACTGACAGATATAAAGAGTGTGCCAAGCACTAGTCAAAAAACCTGACAAAAGTTGCACCCAGCGCTAGTCAGATAACCAATGATGGTGTAACAACTCGATTTTGGGCCTAGTTAGAACAGTGGTTTCGAGACCACAAAGTCGACGTAAGAAAATTTATTTTTATCATATTTTTATGGTTTACAATTTCATGGAATGATTTCATGTTCGTTCGAAAATTTCGACGTTTGGGCACTGAATTTAGTCAAAAGGACTAAATTATAAAAAGTGAAAAACTTGAGTTCTAGAAGCTAGAGATGTCAAATTGTTATGAAATTTTAAATTGGAGGTCCTTAAATGGTATTTAGACCATTGGTTAATTTTTTGGACAAAAATGGACATGAAATAGGTGAAATAGAATATTTTTAAGTTAGGGGCATTTTGGTCATTTAGTAATTAAAATGAATTAAAAACAAAATTAAAAGCCAATTTTTGTCCATCTTCAACCCCATGGCCAAATTTCACAAGGGGAAACCATGGCTAGGGTTTTCAAGCTCCAAGCTCAATTGTAAGTCCGTTCTTGCCCCGTTTTTAATGATTTTTATGTTTTTAAAATCCTCGTAACAAGATCTATCTATTTCTAGCACTAATTTGAGATATGGTTAAGGTTTAGGGTTTTGACCCATGATGAATATGTGTGTATTTTTGTGTTTAATGGTAGAAAATGCATGTTTATGGTTAGAGAAATGACTTTTACTAAGTGATTTTCGGTGAAAATGCCTAAAAAGACTAATTTGTAAAAGTTATAAAATTTATCCTAAAAGTGTGAATTAGTGGAAATTTTGGGTTTTTGAAGTTATGAAAATGGTTCGGCTAGGCTTAAAATACAAGGAAATTGAATAAAAAATCATTTTACGAGCCTAGAGGCAAAAGTGTAAATATGAAAATGTTTAGGGGCAAAAATGTAATTCTGCCATAATATGATTTTTGGATTGAATTGAATATTATAATAACTTAATAAGTCAAATGTGATATTTTAGATAAAGAAAAATGAATTTCGGACTTAGAACGGAGAAAGACGAATATTGGATGACTCAGTCCCTTTCTCCATTTTAAGTCGAGGTAAGTTCGTATGGTAAACATTAATGTTTATTTGTTAGATTGATGAATAATTTATAAAAGTATTCGTATTATTTGTTGAATATTGGAAACTAATGTACGAACAAGTAAACGTAGAGTTGAACTATTCTGTTCAGTGCTAAATGATAATTTGACGGAAAAGACCGTGGACGAACCATGGCATAGTGTGACAATGTGAAAACTATGCTAAATGATAATTTGACGAAAAAGACCGTGGACGAACCATGGCATAGTGTGACAATGTGAAAACTATGTGAAATTACGACTAACTGAATCCGGGTGCTAGTCTAGTACGTCCTACCAGTGGCTAGGTATTCCGGTATATTGCGGATACCTAGCAGCTTGTGTGAATAGCACTGAGTAGTTACGTATGACTGATAGCTTGTGTGAGCAGACCCGAGAATGTAAATGTGAATAGCTCGAGAACCAGCCTATGTGTGTTATGTGATTATGTGATGTCCGGGTGCTGGTCTTGTACGTCTACTAGTGGCTAGGTAGTCCTGCATATGTTGCGGATACCTGACAGCTTGTGTGAGCAGCACTGTGTAGCTACATCTGACTGACAGCTTGTGTGAGTAGACTCATGAATGTTAAGTGATTCAGGTGCTGGTCTTATAAGTTTTACCAGTGGCTGGGTAATCCGGCATGTGTTGCGGATACCTGACAGCTTGTGTGAGTAGCACTGAGTAGTTATGTATGATCGACAACTTGTGTGAGCAAACCTGAGAATTAAATGTGAATAGCTCGAGAACGAGCATATATGTGAAATGTGATAAGAGGTAGCTTCGGCTACATATATGTGGCACGTATGTGCAAGTGTTCCGAGTATCCGTTAATATTCCGATATGTTCAAAGGGAAAATGACTAAAGTGTAAATGAATGTGAATATGTGACGATCAAGTGCAGGTATATGTATGTATACACTCATGAGCAATGTGCTCGGTATGTGATTGAATTTTAGTGAAAATGTAAACGAGTAAGTTATACCTATGAGAATGACCTTGTGATTATAAGTCCATGCTTATGATGTACGAATATGTGGCAAATGTGATTGATGATCATGTGTGGGGCTTTTAGGCCAAATTAAATTGAGTAATGATATGTTCAAGTCTTTTTTGCTAATGTATATGTTAAATTGGCCAATGAATGGCTTATAAATATTTTATAATACTAGTTATTGGAATGGCTAACCATGGATATACTTTGGTGTTATATGTGTGTAAATGAAAATTAATATAAAGGAAACATGGAAGAGTAAAATTAGCAATAAAATAGTTTGGACAGCAGCAGTTGTGTGACTTTGACAAATCACCAAAAAATGGTGGAAATTGAATTAGATGTTGAATTAGATATTAAATTAAAGCTTATTGAGTTTATTTCTACATAAAAGAAATAGAATAAGAAAAATAATTTCATAGAGTAAGATTTTTGGATTTTAGTGAGACAGGGTCAGATTGATTTCGAAATCCCCTATTCTGACTTGGAAAATTCATTAAAAATTTTAAAAAAATAATCATGGGATAAAATTTATAATCTTGAATTTCTTAATGAGTTTATTTTCAATAGAAATAAACATGAATTTCATTCAAGTTTTGTACAACGAGATAATTAATTTTTAGTGAAAAGGGGTCAGAACTATCAGACAGTGAAACAGGGGAGACTTTAAAGAATAAACTGTATTGATTGGTTGAACCAAAAATTCTGGAAATTTTATGGTAAGAAGATATGTGAGTCTAGTTTTAGGAAAAATTAGCGAAATTAATTTGAAGTTTTGTAACTCTAGATACAAATTATTTAGTGGTTGTAACTCAAGTAAACAGCTCAAGATGAACATAAATGAATTGTGAAATTTTATGCAATAATGATGGTATTATCTTGAGAGCTTATAATTATGATTGTTAAAAGCATGGTAATCAATTTTTTATTATTTACATACGTACTTACTAAGCTTTATAGCTTACTAATTATTTTTTGTGTTTATACTGTACTCAGGTTAGCTCAGGTTGGAAGTCGCCGGAGAACCTATCACACTATCAAGCTTACAATTTAGGTATCGATAATTTTATACTTAAGGTTATGGCATGTATAGGGAACTTGGTCATGTGTATATGTTACTATGAGTCATCCTAGAATAATGACCCATGATATTCGAAGTTCATTATTGTATAAGGCCATTTAATGTGGCCAATAAATTGGCTGTGCTATAAACTCATGATGATGCATTCCATGGTTGAGTAAATTGTATGCTATGACTTGTTACGTGTGTGTGGTAGATGTTTTGGTAGCTTTAATATGTCATGAAATGTGTCATTCAAGTTATACTCAAGTATGGGCATGATAGGGTAGAAATTGGCTTAGAAAATAGCCAACTCCTTGGCCACAGTAGAGACACGATCAGTGTGTCTCACCTGTAGTGCAAGACACTACACCTTACTGCAAGTATAACTCTCCAAAACAAGGAAATTTTTAAATGTTCCAATAGTTTTAAAAGTTCTTGGTTTAGTCCGAATCAACGCTAAAGCAAGTTTTGGGCCTCGTAGGCCTGTTTTAGGGACTTGATGATATAAGATAAAATTTTTAAATTTTAAACGAAAATTTATGCCTTGAATTTGTTCAGTTGCAAGTGTTATTGTCCGGTAACACCTCGTACCCTTTTTCGGCGTTGAACACGGGTAAGGGGTGTTACAGATGGTTGTGCCTAGCACTAGTCAGATGAACTGACAGAAGTTGTGCCCAGCGCTAGTTGGATAACCGATGATAGTTGTGCCTAGCACTAGTCAGAAAAACTGATAGAAGTTGCACTGGTTGTGCCCAGCACTAGTTAGATAATCTGATAGAAGATGCACCTTGCGCTAGTCAGATAACCGAAGATGGTTGTGCCCAGCACTAGTCAGATGAACTGATAGAAGTTGCGCCCAGCGCTAGTCTGATAACTGATGATGGTTGTGTTCGGCACTAGTTAGATGAACTAACAGAAGTTGTGTCCAGCGCTAGTCGGGTGAACCGACGATATCAATTACTCATTCGCAAGTCCATAAAATCACATTTTACAATCCAATATCACATTCATAACTCAATATCACATTCACTTCAATTATCTAATAACCATTCATTAATTTATTCTATAATGCCACATTCTATCTATTTATGATTTTATCAATATCCATTCAATAAAGCTTAACCAAACACAAATAAAAACATAGTTAAATAATAATTAACAATTAACTAATTAAATTAAGTAAATAACGTTCGAGTTCCAAGATTACGAACTTACCTAACATGCAAACACAAGATTTTATTTAACACTTGTACATTAATAAATATTATTCAACTTCAATCTCATCAATTTGGCAATACATCTCCATATATAAAATTTCCATATTATGAATTTAAGGCTAATTATTCAATTATTCATTTTATCAACCATTCATTGGATTAAATATACATTTTATCATATCTCCGAATAGCTAATAAATGTATACAAGTATCATATGTATATATATAAATATCAAAGTTTACAAGTAAATATTTAAATAATTCAAGTTAAAAATTACAAACTTACTTAGCATTAAAGAAAATATTTTATTACTTCACAAGGATGTTGATAATTTACATGTACTGGACTATTCGAACAACTTAATTGAGTCATTGTGGTCGCTTGCATAAATGTTATAATTTAATTTGTATAAATATAAATTAGATATCACTTAAATAAAGGTTGTTTCGGACAGCCATGAATGAGGCACGACTCTAAATTTGTTAAGTTGATATCACATTCCATCAATTCATAATCAATATTTCGCATTAATCAATTATGCTATATCACATGGTCAAATTTCATAACACTCAATATAATTCTATAATATTTCATTCAAACAATTTAAATTCTAATCATTCATTGATTCATATCATAATTTAATCATTTGCGCATATATATATAATTAAGATATCAAAGTAATAATTAAGTATTTAAAATAAATAAATAGAGTTTAAGTTTAAAGACTATGAACTTATAGAATTTACGATAGTTTTCAGTGATCAATGTTGATTAATCGATAACTTTCTCTTTCCCTCGATTAACAACTGCATTACTTGTCTCTTGATCAAAATACGATAATCAAAATGAGCTTCAAAGCATGGAACTAAATGGCCGAATGCTTCTCCCTTTTCTTTCTCATATTCCGCATGCAAGGGTTAAAGGAAAAGAATGAATGATTTTCCTTCTCTTTCTCTCCACTATACTACTTATTTTTATTTATTATTATTTCATTATTATTATTAATTAAACAAAATCTATTAACTTGAGTTTTTAATATATATTAAACTTAAACATAAATCATGACCGGTCACTTACTCCCCACTTATATATATTGGTCTATTTATTATACAAGTCCCTAAAACAATTCCTATATTATAATTAAATTAAATCACTACTTTTATCACTTATGCAATTTAATCTTTATACCTAAATTAAACACTAATTTAATGGAATTACTTACTCGAAATTCAATTCGTTCCTAGTATAACACCGTAAATATTTAATAAAGATATTTACAGGTCTTGATACCTCAATTTTCAAAACTACTAACTTTTGAACCGATACACTTGTACTTTGTCTAACTTTCCAATTAACCAAAATTATTAGACTATTGTAAATATTAATGAATATTTCTTTTTTTTTATTGACTCTATCATCGGAAAACAGAATTCTAAAACCATCGTTTCTGACACCATTGACTTTCGAGTCGTTACAATTTTGCCATCCTTCAAGATATTTCGTCCCGAAATTTACCTGTAAGAGGTAGAGTATTAAGATTCCATTTCAGAATTGAATCAATTCATTTCAGTTTACTTCTCAATTTCCTCCTAATCCTCAACTATCAATTGAATCAAGAAATTTCCATTCTATTCATTTCAGTTTACTTTTCAATATTCAATACCCATAATCACAATTTATTTTATATGATAATTATAACCCATCTTAATCCACAATCATGTGAACATCATAAATTGATCTTAAATCATAAAAAAATTATACGTACCAAATCCCCATACTACTAATTCATCAATAATGATTCCTCGGCGTCTGGCTGCAAGGATAGGTTTCTGAATAATAGCAGGATATATATATTTTCAGGTGACTTGAGTTAGATGCTCTAAGGAGTCACACCGGTAACATGCTCCTAGTTCCTTTTTCTACTATTTACTTCTTACAAAACAATTATTACTGCTAATTATTGATCCACAGCATAACTCGATTCATCAAACCCTTTCTACATGTAAAACAAAATAATTAACAATCAGCATCCAATCTCGACTCAGATTAGTCTCAACTTGGGCATGTACCTCTAGACTCAATTTCGAGCTTGATTAAGTCTGTTAGTCTAAGAATTGGCTAAACCTATAGCTGTGATACCAATAAATGTAACACCCCTAACCTGTCTCCATCGCCTAATTGGGGTCACAGAGTATTACGATAACATTTCAAACATTTAACGTTTCATACAATTAAATATGCAACCATAATTACCATTAAGCAATCACATACCATCCATAAACTAGTATATATATATGAACCTTAAAACAAGTTACGAGGCCCTAAAAATAGATTGAAAACATAATGGGGTCAATTCAAAACAAATTGAAAAATTTGTCAATTCAAAACATAATGGGGTCAATTCAAAACATAATGGGACACAAGGCCATGTGGCCAGGCCGTGTGTCACAACTCAGGCCGTATGGACATTCGAAGTCCAAACACACGGTTGTGTCCCAACCTATGTGTCTGATCGTGTGAGAATCGATGTTGGGTCACATGACCATGTCACTGGTCGTATCTCAGACCATGTAACTAACTATTTTTAAGACACACGGTCGTGTCGCATGCCGTGTGAAACCTAAACCTAAAGACAATAACACACCACGGCTGTGTGGACAGACCGTGTGTGTCACACGATCGTGTGGCAGCCTGTGTGTACCACAAATTTCTTAAAAAACAAGGTAAAATTTTCACCTAACTTGTTAACCAAAACATGTCTAAAACCATACCAAATTCATGACCAAAAACACTTTCACACAAGTCCAAACATACCAAATACCTACAATTTAAGTGTCTAACCAATGTGCCCTAATTGACACTACAATTCAATAATCATTCAATTAGTGCAAATCTTACTCTTTTATGCATCTAATCCATAATTCATGAACCAAAACTCAACTCAATAAGTTATTCCATACATTTCTCAAAAGCCAATTTCATTGAAACATTTAGCATTCAACATATACACAAGCAATTTCAATCATTGCAAAAACATGATCCAAACACATATCCACCATATCTATATATGTATACTTACCAATAATCACATGTTTAAAAGACTCAACTACTAGGACATATTACACTCATTCATAATTGTACATTAAAAGTCTAAAACCACAAAATAACATCCTAGGTACATGCCAAAATGTAAAGCGAGCATCACCGACATTGAGTCCGATATTTGATCGTTGGATTCTAAGTCGTCAATCACAAAAATAGTACCTAACCTGTATATAAGGAAAAAATCTTATATTAAGTAACCTCATCATCTCAAGAGCCTCAAATTAATTTGGTGTTTCATGTTTTCATAATCCATAGCATATTTAGTTATATTTATAGAATTTACCGCTCAATTCAACTAGGTATTTCGTACATCTTCCATAATAGCTTTCCTACACCAACATTCTATGGGGAATTACTTTTACCTTGTCGATTTAAGCCATTCAAAGAATGGCACCCGTGCCTTAATGGTTAAACCGCAACTAACTTTACGCCCAGCACTAGTCAGATGAACCAACAGATATAAAGATGTGCCTAGCTCTAGTCAGATAAACTAACAGAAGTTGCATTTGGTGCTAGTTGGATAACCGACTATGGTTGTGCCTAGCACTAGTCAGATGAACTGACAGATGTTGCACCAAGCACTAGTCAGATAACCAAAAATGGTTGTGCCCAGCACTAGTCAGATGAACTGACAAAAGTTGCATCTAGCGCTAGTCGGATAACCGACGATAGTTGTGTCTAAAACTAGTCAGATAAACTAGCAGAAGTTGCATCCAGCGCTAGTCGGATAACCGACGATGGTTGTGCCCGACACTAGTCATATGAACTGACAGAAGTTGCACCTAGCACTAATCAGATAACCGATATGGTTGTGCCTAGCACTAGTCAGACGAACTGACAGAAGTTACACCTAGCACTTGTCGGATGAACCGACAATATCAATTACTCATTTGCAAGTCCATAAAATCACATTTCATAACCCAATATCATATTTCATAACTCAATATCACATTCACTTTAATTATCTAATAATCATTCATTAATTTATTCCATAATGCCACATTCTATCTATTTATGATTTTATCAATATCCGTTCAATAAAGCTTAACCAAACACAAATAAAAACATAGTTAAATAATAATTAACAATTAACTAATTAAATTAAGTAAATAACATTCAAGTTCTAAGACTACGAACTTACCTAGCATGTAAACACAAGATTTTATTTAACTCCATACATTAATCAACATTATTCAACTTCAATCTCATCAATTCGGCAATACATCTCCATACTAGAAATTTAAGGCTAATTATTCATTTATTCATTTTATCAACCATTCATTGGATTAAATATACATTTTATCATATCTCCAAATAGCTAATAAATGTATACAAGTATCATATGTATATATAAATATCAAACTTCACAAGTAAACATTTAAATAGTTCAAGTTAAAGAATTACAAATTTACTTAGCATTAAAGAAAATATTGAATTACTTCACAAGGATGTTGATAATTTACGTATATTGGACTATTTGAACAACTTAATTGAGTCATTGAGGTTGCTTCCATAAAAGTTATAATTTAATATGTATAAATATAAATTAGGAATCACTTAAATAAAGGCTGTTTCAGACAACCATGAATAAGGCACAACTCTAAATTTGTTAAGTTTATATCACATTCCATCAATTCATATTCAATATTTTGCATTAATCAATTATGCTATATCCCATAGTCGAATTTCATAACACTCAATATAATTCCATAATATTTCATTCAAACAATTTAAATTCTAATCATTCATTGATTCATTTTATAATTTAATCATTTGCTCATATATATAATTAAGATATCAAAGTAATAATTAAGTATTTAAATTAAATAAATAGAGTTTGAGTTCAAAAACTATGAACTTACAAAATTTACGATAGTTTTCCGTGATCGAGGTTAATTAATCGATAACTTTCTCCTTCCCTTGATTAACAACTGCTTTACTCATTTCTTGGTCAAAGTACGATAATCAAAATGAGCTTCACAGCATGGAACAAAATGGCCGAATGCTCCTCCCCTTTCTTTCTCAAATTCCGCATGCATGGGTTAAAAGGAAAAGAAAGAATGATTTTCCTTCTCTTTCTGTCCACTATACTACTTATTTTATTTATTGTTATTTCATTCTTATTTTCAATTAAACAAAATCTATTAACTTAAAATTTTAATATATATTAAACTTAAAACATAAATCATGACTGGTCACTTACTATCACTTATATATATTGGTCTATTTATTATACAAGTCCTAAAACAATTCTTATATTATAATTTATTATAAATCACTACTTTTATAACTTATGCAATTTAGTCTTTATACCTAGATTAAACACGAATTTAATGGAATTACTTACCCGAAATTCAATTCATTTCTAATATGACACCGTAAATATTTAATAAAAATATTTTCAGGTCCTGTTTACGGAAATAAGGTCTCGATACCTCAATTTTCAAAAGCACTAACTTTAGAACCGATACACTTGTACCTTGTCTAACTTTTCAATTAACCAAAATTATTAAACCAAGCTTCAATTCAATACTGTAATACCCTTGTAGATATTAATAAATAATTCTTTTTTTATTGACTTTATCATCAGAAAACAGAATTCTAAAACCACAGAATCTGACACTACTGACTTTCAGGTCATTATAGAAAAACAATAGGAACTAAAATAATACACAAAATTGTCAAATTGTACTTGTTTACCTCATTGCCGAAATTCTAAATTTTTTTTAAATTAAAATTTTAAATTTTAAAGCATCAAAATAAATTACTGAAACTTTTTTATCCATTGATAATCTCAACCAATTTGTTACTATAATATTAAAATTAATTAATTTAATATTCTTTTAAAATTTAAAATTTTATTTTATGTTTCTATATTATCTTTAACGAAATCAACTCAAATAATTCATATTTAATAATTGTGCAAAACTTAAATTTCCTTTGAATATATAAAGGAAAAATATTTGTAATTAATTAAATTAATTGCTTATTATTCGTTTGGGTAAAGAAATGATTAAAAATTATGAATTTTTTTGGAATTGAAGATAAAGTTAATTAATTTAATTAATTGCAATGATTTTTCTTTGCTTTTAGCTTATCATGAAAGATTCGATATCATATAATCAAACAAAATTTGGGTTTCTTAGACAACTATTAAAGATAATAATTTTCATTGATGATTTTTGAAAATAATTTCAAAACATCAAAATAAATTAAATAAATTGTTGAAAATTTGTTATCCATTCGTAATGTCAACCGATCTTCTATTATAATTTTGAATCTTAATATTCAAAATTTTTATTTCAAAATCAAATTTAAATTTTTGGCAATGGGATAAATAAGTAATTTTTAACAATTTTGTTTATTATTTTAGTTTCTATTGCTTTTAACTTTTAATTCTTGATTTTTTTCCCAATCAATACTTAAAAAATATACTTTTTGGGTGGCTAAAATGAAAGCGACTTAAAAGTTGGGTGACTGAAAGTGTAAACATGATATGATGTGTACAGTTTACTGCCATTAGAGATTTAACGCTTAAATGACTAAAATGAAAATGATCAAAAAATTGAGTGACCAGCTAGATAAATTGCCCAAAAAATATTATTTTCAAATTTGAATTATTTACACCATTTGTTGTGTCACATCCCAAAAATCGAGTTAGAAGAAATTGGGTTAGTGAAACTAAGAGTCGTCACGTTCTAAATTCTTAGCTAAGATTGTGAAAATTTTGTCAAATGAGTAAATCTAGTTCAATTGTTAAGTGTTGGGGTGGTGTGTGTAATGTGCTGGATTTGAATCCTTCCCTTGAAATTTTGTTAATTTTGACTCAATCTCTACCTTTGATTGTTTGGCATAAATATAATTTTCGTGGTACTAATGATAGAATGAGCTTGTTGGTTTAGTGGTAAGGTGTTAACTTACCCTAAGGTTATGTGTTTGAATCAATGCATGAGCAAAATGACAATATTTTTACTATTTCTGCTTGAGCCACCCAGGTGGTGGAGTTTGGATGGGTTTCAAATTCTGTGGGAAATCTTATAGAAGTGAGTACCTAATTTGGTGGAGTTAGAGGGGGAAATGGTTAGTGGTTTTTTTTTTTTAAAGAATTTTTTTTGAAATCCCCAAAAATTCTCTTTTATTTATTGACGTCTAACGTTTTCTTCCCCCATTCTTCATTTTTGCTTTACAATTCTTTCTTCTTCACACCATATTATATGTTTCTTTATTTTTGTTCCTTTTCCTTTTCCTTTTGCTTCTATTTCAGTTCCCATCTTCTACACAGTCAATTGTCGTACATTGTTGGTAAGTGGTTGTGGTGTTTGTGTCAATGGTGAAATTATTTCTTTCTTGGTATGGAGAATTATTATGTTCAAGTTGGTTGTAATTGTGGCGTAAGGTTTTTTGATTGGGTTCTTTTCTAATATTAGGAGAAGATCGTGAAGCATTCGATGACCCACAAGCAAATTAAATGTGGGTGGTGGCTGTTCGTTTGGGTAAGCGATCGAACACCCAAAAAGGGATAGAAATTTGATTTAGTAAGGTGTATGTTAGCATTTTTAATCATAAATGTTAATTGGAATTAGTAAATTGTTGCTAATTTGGAGGATTAATTGATGTTTTTAGGTTCTGGAAGCCTCATGGATGGATTAGCATAAAAAAAGCCAAGGTGTGTAGTGAAAACTAGAAAAGTTGAGAACGGCTAAAAGCAAAAAACTGGACTGTCGACTCCACCTCTTTGAGCCATCCAGGTGGTGGAGTTTGGATGGGTTTCGAATTCTGTGGGAAATCTGATAGAAGTGGGTACCTAATTTGGTGGAGTTAGTGAGGGAAATGGTTAATGGTTTTCTTTAAAAAGAAATTTTAATTATTATTTTTTTTTGAAATCCCTAAAAATTATCTTTTCTTTTTTGACGTCTAACATTTTCTTTCCCCATTCTTCATCTTTGCTTTTCAATTTTTCTTCTTCACACCATATTATCTGTTTCTTTCTTTTTGTTTCTTTCCCTTTTACTTTTGTTTCGGTTCTTCTACATAACCGATTGCCGTACCTTGTTGGTAAGTGGTTGTGGTGTTTGTTGTCAATGGTGGGATTATTTCCTTATTGGTATGGAGAATTATTATGTTTAGTTTGGTTGTAATTGTGGCATAAGGTTGTTTGATTAGTTTTTTTCTGTTACTAGGAGAAAATTGTGAAGCTTCCAGTGACCCATTAGCAAACTAAGTATGGGTGGTGGTTATTCATTTAAGCAAGTGATCGAACACCCAAAAAGGGGTAGAATTTTGGTTTAGTAAGGTGTATGTTAGCATTTTTAATCATAAGTGTTAATTGGAATTAGTAAATCATTGCTAATTTGGAGGATTAATTGACGTTTTTAGGTTCTGGAAGCATCGTGAGTGGATTCGCATAAAAAAGCCAAGGTGTGTAAAGAAAACTATAAAAATCGCGAATGGCTAAAAGTTGAAAAATTGAACTATCGATGCCACCTGCTTGAGCCTCCTAGGTGGTAGAGTTTGGATGGGTTTCGAATTCTATGGGAAATCTGATAGAAGTGGATACCTAATTTAGTGAAGTTAGTAAGGGAAATGGTTAGCTGTTTTTTTTAGAAAAGAAAATTTAATTTTTTTTGAAATCCCTAAAAATTCTCTTTTCTTTTCTAACATCTAATGTTTTC
Source organism: Gossypium rotundifolium (assembly GCA_025506655.1). NCBI lineage: Eukaryota > Viridiplantae > Streptophyta > Magnoliopsida > Malvales > Malvaceae > Gossypium > Gossypium rotundifolium. The sequence continues at coordinate 43,651,185 of CP106730.1, forward strand.
TTCCCCCATTCTTCATCTTTTCTTTTCAATTATTTCTTCTTCACACCATATTATATGTTTTTTTTTCTTTTTGTTCCTTTCCCTTTTGCTTTTACTTCTGTTTCAATTCCCATCTTCTACACAGTCGATTGTCGTACCTTGTTGGTAAGTGGCTTTGGTGTTTGTGTCAATGGTAAAATTATTTCCTTGTTGGTATGGAGAATTATTATGTTCATGTTGGTTGTAATTGTGGCATAAAGTTGTTTGATTGGGTTCTTTTTCTGTTATTAGGAGAAAATCATGAAGCTTTCAGCGAACCACCAGCAAATTAAGTGTGGGTGGTGGCTGTTTGTTTGGGTAAGTGATCGGACACCCAAAAAGGGGTAGAATTTCGGTTTAGTAAGGTGTATGTTAGTGTTTTTAATCATAAGTATTAATTGGAATTAGTAAATCGTAGGGTTAATTGACATTTTTAGGTTCTGGAAGCCTCGTGGGTGGATTTGCATAAAAAAAAAGCCAATGTGTGTAACGAAAACTAGAAAATTGTAAACGGTTGAAAGCCAAAAAACTAGACCATCGATTCCACATGACTGTGTGCCAAGCTATGTGCCAGACCATGTGAGCCACACGATCGTGTGGACCACACAGGTTGGCCAATTGGGTTGTGTGGGTTACACAGGGGTGTGAATTTAATTTTTAAAAATTCCTATTTGGGCCGATTTTGACCCGTAATACATATTTAGACTCTCCATAGGGTCCATACTACATAAATAGGGTGTGGAAACATGATATTTTTTAATATGCTACCGTAAGTGATATGATTAAGGTATGTGAATTAAGTACGTATGATATTACTACTGTTAATTCTGATGAAATGTGTCTATTCTTCTATGCTTGTTGGTGAGCAAATGATGTCTGAATATGTTATTCTATATTTTTCTAATCCTGCTATATGGCTGTGCATGACGCTATGGTGAAACTAATTTGGTCCTGTAGGTTTTGTGATATATTTGTCTACAAAGCATGTAATCGAATTCTTACTAGTGTCTGTTAAAGATATGAATGCATATTAACATGCTTATCATTATGTTTCTATATTTGCATGCCATGTCACATTGCATGGGGTTGGGATGATGTTGAAAGGAGGAATATTCTAGCAATTTAATGATTTGTGCATTTTGGTGGTTCATCCCCGTTTCTGTTATGGCAGCTCTGTTGGCTCAACCACTCATATTTGTTCTGGCAGCTTTGTTGCGATATAATGGCTTGATCACATATATATAATCTGGCAATTTTAACTGCAATTTTTGGTGACATTTCCCACAATTATCTGTTGGTGTGATTTTGGTTGGACTAGTTCTGGGAACTCTTTTTTGGTGTGTAAGGGAGTTGGGTTGTAACACCCCTAACCCATATTCGTCGCTGGAATAGGGTTACAAAGCATTATTGGAGTTTTCAAATCATTCAAACACATATTTATAAACAATTCATATCATATCAATAAACATTTTAAAACCAAGTCAAAACATACATATTGTCCCTTACATGAGCCCTCGAAGCCCTAAATACGCGTTAGAAAGAATTCAGGACTAAATCAGAAACTTAGAGAATTTTTCAGAAAACACTGAAAATTTTTAACACTGCAGGGGTCACACGGCCAAGAGACACGCCCGTGTGGGCATTCGAAGTAGGGACACACGGCCGTGTCCTAGCCTGTGTCCATGCCCATATAACTCACTAACTTGGGTCACACGGCCAAGCCACATGCCCGTGTGCCAGGCCGTGTTCCCTTCAAAATAACCTCACACATCTGTGTGCAAGGCTGTGTGCTAGGCCGTGTAACAGCCTGACTTGCAACCCTTTAAAAGCTACAGAGGACACACGGCCATGTCACTTGGCCGTGTGTCACACACGGCTAAGACATATGCTTGTGTCTCTACCTGTGTGGACGAAAATAGGCCATTTTATAAGCCATTTTTCTCACCAAACTTGGCATATACCTACAACCAAAATTGCACATATTCACAAGCCATAAGAAGTTATCAAAATCATGCATAAACAATTCATATCCATATGGTATAATATCATACAACCAATATGCCCTTAGGCACCTCAAATGCCAATATGCAAACATATCTAACTATGTACTCATTTTGGTCAAAATGATCAACTAACTTCCAACTAGATTTGCATCAATTCATACCGTTGAATTCACTTACGAAAACAACCAAATGGTACTAAATATACCATCCAACTACTAGCATCAATATTCATATATGTCATTCATAACCAAGTACCAATTCACCACATTCCCAACAAGTCACATGACATATATAATATGCATATTCACTACTATCTTTTCATCATCCATTATTCAAAGATATCAAACCAAACATCAACCATATCAAGGCTCAAGGCTAATATTTACATACCAAAACTAAATTCATTTGAACACCAAAATACCATAACTCAAGCCAAACCAAATGGCCATTTCATCAATTAAACACATGGCCAACATTAGCCAAAAATACCTATACATGCCATTATAACCAAAACTAAACAACCGAAAGTACCAAAAAAGCCAATAGATAGTATGATATAGCTCTAACAAGCTTCCAACCCGAAAGAGCTACCGATTCAATATAAAACATGAAAAAGAACACTGAGTAAGCATTTAAGCTTAGTAAGTTCTTATAACTTAAAACATAACTAACCATTTAATCACAAAATAGGTAAGATAAACATAGCATATCCCAACATATTTTGGCCAAATGACTAAGCACATATACACCAACCATGTTAGCCATGTAAATACATATACAAACCAATAATCATGGGTGAGCACAACAATTGATTAAGTTTCATAGACATGTATCATCCAATTAAATTCTCCATATACCATGTAACAACATTTCCATATAATTCATATGTATCCTTGTAATAGTTCGAAATAAACCCTTACCATTTCGTAACAGAATAATGCCCGTTGAACCATTAGAATGCCGTTGGATACCCAGGATAGCTCACACATAGTGTGCTAACTCATATAACTGTAATCCATCAAATCTTGTACATGTATGCTCACACAAGTTGTGAATCAGTATGCTTAGACAAGCTGTGAATTAGTATGCTCACATGAGCTATGAAAATGGGCTTGCTCACACAAGCTGTGGGTCGAAACGTAGTTACACAATGTTGCTCACACGAGCTGTGGAGTATCTACAACACATGTCGGACCTCAGCCATCGACAGGATGTTCAGGACCAGCACTTGAATCATGTAAACCCTAATGACATGTCATTTGTATCCTACAAATTCCTAAGGTTCAAACGGGGCTCGGTAATAGTCGTGCGTCGTTGGATATGCAACCTGTATATACGTATAGCAATTCACAACACAAGTATATTTCAATCAAAAGCATATATACACAATTTAATTACATGAACTTACCTCGACGAGTATACGTAAATATAGAGGCGATTAATTTGAAACTTTCTCTTTGCTCCGATCTAAAGTCGTGCGAGGTCTTTCTTGATCTATACGAATAAATTTAATTCAATTCAATATGATTTTATTCAATTTAACCCAAAATCATATTTTGGAAAAAATACCATTTTGCGCCTATACTTTTTATTTCTTTGCAATTTAGTCCCTAGCTCATAAAAATGAAAATTCATGAAATTCTACCCTAATCCACTATAGTCGAATAGCAATTAGGTCCCTAACAAGGCCTATATTTCATTTATTTCAAAATTTCACCATGTAAAATTTTTTATTTTTTAATTTAATCCCTATTTGACTTTTTTATCAAAAATTTCTTTACAAAAGTTGCTTATCTAACAACAACTAATCATTTTCTTCCATAACTCAACAAAACTCATGCATATTCAACAATGGAAAAACCCTAATAGTTTAACAGTTTCCTAAATTAGTCCCTAAGTTAGCTAGATTAAGCTACAACGATCCCGAAAATAAAGAAATCATTAAAATCGAGACAAAAATCACTTACAAATAGATAAAAGAGTTGGCTGAACCTAGCTTCTTCAATGGCTATCTTTCTCTTGTGAAAAATCAGTTGAAGAAGAAAATAAAAGATGATACCTTATTTCTGTTTTGCTTAATTAATCCTTGAATCGAACCGTCCTTTTAACTCAGTGGTAGAGTAAAGCCATGGTAAGGCGTAAGTCATCGGTTCAAATCCGATAAGGGGCTTTTGACTTTTTTTTTCATAAAACTCCTATGAAATGGTAGTATTCATATTGAAACATAGGGATGTTGTTTTTATTGGTAATAAAAACCCAACTGTATATGTATAATAATTGAATTAGAAATTGTATAATTTAACTCTACTAAGTTATTATTCTAATGAGTTAGAGTAGAGTAATTCTAAAAGAAAGTTGAAATTATAATGAAATTAACCTTTAAAAACATTAAAATTTACACAAATGCCAAGCCATCTGTAACACCCCTAAGCCGTAACCATTTCCGGACTAGGGTTAAGAGGTATTACTAATCACATCCAACATTTCATATCATTCCACATCCAAACATAGTAATTCACATTCAAAGAGTCCCTTATTGAGGTCTACGAGACCTTAATAATGCTTTAGAATAGGGTCGGGACTAAACTGAACTCATACAAAAATTTCTAAAATTCTAACATTTTTCTAAGTTACAGAGGTCACACGCCCATGTGGGTAGGCCGTGTGCCTCACACGGCCTCGAACACGCCCATGTGTCCAAGCCGTGGCAAAATAGGGCATACCTACTGACTAGTCCCCACGGCCTGAGACACGCCCGTGTGCCTCACCCGTGGTCGAAACTGACTTGCACCACACGACCAGTCACACGCCTGTATGTCCAGCTCATGGTCGAGCCTAACTTGCTTCAATTACACAACCACAAAAGACACGGTCGAGCCACACGCCCGTGTTGTAACAGCTAGATTTAGGGCCTAGTCGGGATAGTGGTGCGAGGCCGCGAACCTGAGGTGAAATTATGAGTTTTCCAGGTTTATGCCATCTTTGCACGTTAGTATGAAAGTTTTGTAAAGCAATTTTATTAAGTTAAGGTCAATTGGTCCAAAAAGGACTAAATTGCAAAAGTTACAATATATGAGTTTCTAGAAGCTTTTTGCATGAAATAGCTTTAGAATAATAATTATGAGCCCTTCAATAGCAATTTTCCCAAAATTTAATTTTTGGACAAAATTGGCCTTAAGAGACTATTATGGAAATTTTTAAGAGGAAGGGCATTTTGGTCATTTGGCCTAATTAGTGATTAAAATAGGATAAAGATGAGAAAAATTCACTCATCTTCTTCCTTGTTGCTGACAAAAATTGGGAGACACCATAGCTAGGGTTCTTCATTTTTTTCAAGCTCATAATAAGCTCATCTTAGCCCCGTTTTTAATATTCTTCGTATTTTTGAAGTTTCTGTATTATGAATTAGCTAATTTTAGTTATAAAATGAGCTAAGATGCATGTTCAAAAATCTACTCTTGAATGACATGCTTGTTAAATGATGTTTTATGGAAGTTTATGAGAGTTCGATGTTAGATAAACATCTTTTCCTTAATGAATTTCATGAAAAATGGTAGTAGGGACCATTTTGTAACAAGTTATAAAATTGGTCATACCTAAGAGAAATAGTGAGAATTGATGATTGTTATAGAAGAGAAAATGATTCAGTTGAGCATGAAGTTTAAGAAAGTTGCATGAAAATCATTTTACGAGATTTGGGGCAAAAGTGCAAATATTAGAAAGCATAAGGGCAAAATAATAATTTTTCCAAAGTATGAGTTATGAGTCAATTTAGTCAATATGGTTATTAAATGATCAATTTATGATATAGATCAAGAAAAACGAAGCCCGAATCGAAATCGAGACAAGAATAAAGTCGAGGACTAAATTGCACATCTACATACATTTTGTATATTGAGGTAAGTTTGTATGATTTCCAAGTTTTATGATTTTTATCATTAATTTTCTTAGTATAATGTACAATAATTGTATGAAATGATCATGTTATGTTCAAGCAAGAAATCATGATGATAAGTACGAGTAAGTCCCGATGGGAGATGAATTTCCCAGGATACTCGATCTACCACGCAAGTTATCATGTAAGTCCAAGGCAAGCTTGGCATTGATCAAGATATCATGTAAGTCCAAGGCAAGCTTGGCATTGATCAAGTTATCAAGCAAGTTATCATGTAAGTCCAAGGCAAGCTTGGCATTGATCAAGATATTATGTAAGTCCAAGGTAAGCTTGGCATTGATCAAGTTATCAAGCAAGTTATCATGTAAGTCCAAGGCAAGCTTGGCATTGATCAAGATATCATGTAAGTCCAAGGCAAGCTTGGAATTGGTCAAGTTATCAAGCAAGTTATCATGTAAGTCCAAGGCAAGCTTGGCATTAATCAAGATATCATGTAAGTCTAAGGCAAGCTTGGCATTGATCAAGCTATCAAGCAAGTTATCACGTAAGTTCAAGGCAAGCTTGGCATTGATCAAGATATCATGTAAGTCCAAGGCAAGCTTGGCATTGATCAATTTATCAAGCAAGTTATCATGTAAGTCCAAGGCAAGCTTGGCATTGATCAAGATATCATGTAAGTCCAAGGCAAGCTTGGCTTTGATCAAGATATCATGTAAGTCCAAGGCAAGCTTGGCATTGAGTATGTTATCAAGAGCAAGACTTCATATAAGTCCATGTCAAGACATGGCCGTGAAACCAAGATGAGATAGCCCATGTAAGACCATGTCTAGGATATGGCTTTGGCATCATATTATGTGGGAAGAGATTTAGTATCCTCGGTTATTCACAGAAATTCATCGGGAAAATGAGTAAGCTAAAAGAAGATAGCAAGAAAGCTAAGAAAGTAAAGTTAGTATCAAGATGAAGTTAAGTGAAGTTGAGTATTATTCATGTTGTGAATAAGAAAGTAGATATCATGATTATTGTTATTATAGTATACTAATCAATATGATCAAGTGATATAGGTATCATGGTTACCTTACAAGTATGATATTAATAAGTGTCATGAGACATGTAAGAATCTATATGAGTAAGTAAGCTCTTTAGCTAAAATTCATAATACCATTGTTTATGTGAAATGATTTATATTAAGCAATGATGATGCTATGAGTTGTTACATGCAAACTTACTAAGCTATATGCTTACGTAATGATTCTTTCTTTCTATGCAGTCCCGCCAAGCTAACTCGTGGATCATTAAAGTCAGAGCTCGTAACACACTATCAACTCTTATTTTGGTATAGCCAAGTTACTTTACTAAGTATGGCATGTATAGGAAACATTCATTTTGTGGGCATGTTTTAAGAAGGGCCTTTGTAAAGGTTATCAAGTTTATTATTCTTTTGTCTATGGCTAAGTGATTGGCCAAATTTGACTAAGCATGTATGTTTATTGAGATCAATCAAGCATGTAGTATTATTCATAAAATTGGGTTGTTATTGCATCGTTGAATTGTGTATGGATATGATCTTCATTTCAGGGTGGCTAACGGCTTGGTAAATAGCCTGTAAGTGCTCACACGGTTGGACACACAGGTGTGTGTCAAGACCGTGTTAACCCTGCACCTTAGTACTATTAATCATAATAGGCCACGGGCAAATCCCACGGCCGTGTGTGTATGCCGTGTAAGACACACGGTTTAGACATGGGCGTGTGCCCAGACCATGTTAATTTAGTCAGTATATCAAGGATTAGCACACAGTCTAAGCCCACAGACGTGTCATGGCCGTGTGAAATTAGTCAGTAATCTCCCACGGCTGGTAGACATGGGCATGCTGAAGGGTACACGGGCGTGTTCCAAGTTACACCGGCGTGTGAACCCTGCTTCAAAAATGAGTTATTTGATTTTAATTCCGAAAGTTTTCTGACATGAGTTAAAGGTCTCGTAAGCCCTTGTTATATGTGTCAACTAAGAAAGTGAAGTTTTTAAGTTGGAACGAAATTTTATAGCCCTTAAGTACATGTTTTAGTGAGTTCAAGCATAGTAATGTCTCGTATCCAGACCCAGTATCAGTCTTGGGTGCGGGGTGTTAGACGTGTGCTCAACCGTGTGGGCAATTATAGGCCATTTTTAAGGCCAAATCATCATCTACACTTTAGAACCACTTATATGTATTAAATCAATACCAATTCATACCTCAAATGCAACCAAAACATATCATTTCAAGCACAAATTATTCATCAACTAAACCATCTATTCTTATACTCAAATTTCTACTCAAATAAGTCCATCCAAGACACTTAATTTCACATCCCAATACATATAGGCCAAGCATCATATAACCATTACCACAATTTACATTAACCACTCAAGCATGAACAAACCATATTTAGCATTCCCTTATCCCACACATATATTTACTACATCATTCAACCTTTAAGCCATGTCACATGGCAAAGTCCAACATCTCAAAATACACCACATCAATTAGCCTATACATGCCATATACCAAATATGTACATCATTTAAAAGTACCAACATAGATTGCTGATAGTGTGATTGAGTCGTTGACGATTCCGAATCCAAGCTGGCTTTACTGACATTATAAAACAGAGAAACACATCACACAGTAAGCTTTCAAAGCTTAGTAAGTTCATACATAATACATTCAATTTAATAACTCAATTACAATGCATAAAAAAATGAATCCATTACATAGATTAACTCTCAAATGTCTACACCATATCAACCATAACTAGTATGCTCTCTCAACCATTCATAAATTCTTATACAATCTCATCAACCTCAAAGGTTCAATACATACCTTATCCAACACATAGTTACTCACCATCCATTCTAATTCATGCTCGATATTACATTTCGATCAACCTTTGTCTTTCATTAGGTTTAATTGCACACTTAGTGCCCACATTATAGCCGAAACTTAAATAAAATTGCACACTTAGTGCCTCAGTGTAAAAATGAACTTAATTCGGTATCACACACACAGTGCTAAATCAATAAGTCGAAGCTTCTATTGTTTTGCACACACAGTGCTAATCATCTCTTCTCGTTTCTAAATTCGCACACTTAGTGCCATATAACTCAATTCCTCACATAGCATTTATAATTTAATAATCTCATAACTATTCGTTTCATAACATTTAAACATAGTTAAGTACACGTATTATATCTGAACTTACCTCGGACGTCAAAATACCAGAACTAGCCGATCAATCGAGTACTTTATCTTTGACTCGATCTTGATCCGAACCTCTCCTTTCTTGATCTAAACACATTCAAATTTAACTCATTCAATCACCAATTCATTCAATTTAGTCCAAACACATATATTTAGGGCATTTTACAAAATATCCCTCATATTTTCACATTTCGACACTTTAGTCCCTATTTCATAAAATCATCAAATACATATTATTTGCTTGTACCCATGCCTAGACGAATTCTCACTATCTTTATATAAGTCCATACATTTCATTTATTTCACATTTTAGTCCCTCAAAATATTATTTTCACAATTTAGTCTAAATTACTCAATTTCACCTAAAATTCAAATACAAACTATGTTAATCTAACACATATCTTTCATAATTCAATACCAAACTTCACAAAGCTCATGAATTCATCCATGGCACATTTCAATTTCATCACCAATTAACAAAATTTAAGCATGGCTTTGTAGAGCATGAAGCAACGATTACAAAAATGTAGAAATTATCAAAAATCGAGCTCAAAACATACCTTGATTGAAATCAACAATGGCCGAATCCTAGATGAATTGTTCTCTTTTCTTTTCTTTCAAATTTTTGGCAAAGCTGGATGAACAATCCACTAACTTATTTTATTGGTTTTATTTAATTCATGTTAATATCTTATTTACTAATTTAACCTTAATAAATTTTAATAATAACAACCAATGCCACGCCGTTATCATCCATTTACTTTCAAATGGTTTATTAATAACATAAGGACCTTTCATTTAAGAAATCATGACAATTAAACACTTTAACAATAAGCACACAACTTTTACATTTTATGCGATTACGTTCTTTTCTCAAATTAAGCATACAAACGTAAAAATTTTTACACATGCTTAATCACATACTGTAAACACCAAAAATAATCTTAAAATATTTTTTCGACCTCGAATTTGTGGTCTCGAAACCACCGTTCCGACTAAGGCCTAAACCGGACTGTTACACCATCTCATTCCACTATCTTCATTAGTGGTCTAATTACCAAATAAGGACTCTTACTATAAGGTTTTATAGCTATTTAATACCTTTAGCTACTAGAACTCAAATTTTTCACTTTACGTGATTTAGTCATTTTTATCAAATTAAATTAAGAAATTTTTATATGGTTCTACTATCATGATGTAGGCAATAAAATAATAATAAAATAAAATTTTCAACTTCAGATTTATGGTCTCGAAATCACTGTTCCGATTTTACTGAATATGGGTTGTTACATGGGTAGGAAGATTTTCTAAAAAATTTGCATTATGTTTTTCTAAAAAAAACGCATTGGCATATGCATGCATAATTAGTTTTCTTAATTGATCGTTATGAATTTTCGCTATGATACTTGATCTGATTATTGTATTTTTCGTGTTCTCTGTTTGAGTTTTGTTGCACAATGAGCTTCATAGCTCACCTTTTTTTGTATTTGACCTTTCAGCTAGTCAGTAAATTTAGGACCGGACAGCGTGCGGGAGCTTGGATTATTCTCTGGTTCATTACATAAGTTGGTTATGTTTTTAATTATTTTGGACTGTAAATATGTTTAGATTTCGTTTTTGGTTTTTGTTTTGATTTTTTTTGGTATTTTAACATGAAAATGCAAAACCACACAGATTAAAAATTTAAAATTTGGTTTCAAAATTGAAAATCTAAATTTTTTTCACTGCAAAATTAAGTAACCTCTTAAGTGTTTTTATGAAAATAAACAAATAATTTTAATGTAGGTTTGCCTTAAAGCTAGAAAATATTTGCCAAAATTATTACTTTCAAAACACGATTTTGAATTAAAATTCTGGATTTAAAATAAGTGATTCAGGACACAAGTGTTTCTAAACAGTTGTGAGAGTTTTGTCGAATTTTATGTTTACGAAATGCACTTTAAATTTAATTAAAATAGAAATTTTTAAACAAATTAATGTAATTCCTTAAAATCTGATCATAAAATCTAAGTGGAGGTTGCGGTGTTTCAATGTAATGGCTATGCCATTACAACTCAATTCTGCGGGCCAAAAACAAACCATTATTTGGTTTAGTGAAATGCCTATTACCATTGTATTCCATTACGGGCTTATGCAGGGACTAGAGGGCATTTCTATTCCGTTTCATCCCCATGCTCTTACTCAGCCGGATAACCGCTCTCCCTTGCTTCCTTTGCTCTAGCACTCCTCCCCTTCATCGAAGCCTCCTTCAGGTAAACCTTTTTATCTCTTCTATTGTTCCTTTCGTTTTCCTCTCTGCCTCTTTTTGTTACCTTAAGAACAAAACTGGTTTTTTTTTTTTTTAATTTCAAAGTATTGGTTTATATTTCTGGGTTATTGAAAATGAAAAAAGCAAAGATTGGGTTGGGATCTGGGAGAGAGGCATTTGATGTTGACTATTGGAAACTCGGACCTTTGTTTGGATTGTGAGAAAATGAAAAATGTTTTTTTTTTCCTCTCCTTTTAATGTTGTCTAGGTATTATTTATAGGTTCGTGAATCAACCAATATCAATAGAAAGAGTTGTGACTCTTCCTATGAAATAAAATTAAAGTGTATACGGTTTGATTTACCCTTAGCTTACAAACTTATAGCTTGTAGTTGATCTACTGAAATGGTCGAGTTCCTTGTAGTAGATCTACCTGTAGCTTACAATGCAATTTTGGCTACAGCTTACTATTATCATCTGCAAGTTGTTTTTCGTACAAAACAGTTTATATTTCAAACATAGAAAAGCCTCCTGCAGGACAATATAGTCTGTATCTCAATGCTAGAAATTATATTGTGTTGAAAAAAAAAACCCTTCAAATATATTACAAACACAGAAAACTATATAAAGGAAACAACTTTTTTGCAATATAATTTTTCATGTAAATGAATGGATTTACAATACAGATAACTTAAAAAAATACCCTTTAAAGCCAAGTCTAAGGAAATTATTTGAATGGTTAAAACAAGTAAAAATTCATTTAGCTTGGTCTGGGATTTGATTAAGGCTTGGCAGAGTTGAGTTTGACACTTTGATAATTTGGGTTTTGAGACTTGTAAGAATGACTGCAGCCAAAATGCAGAAAAGATACAATCAAAATAACAAATTAGTTATTTTTCTTTGCTTCTCATATTTGATCATTCGAGGCTTTATTTATTTAAATTAATGGTGACCATTATTGGCAAAAGTATCTAATCCTTCTCTTCTACAACAATGAATTGTGTGATGTCTCTTTAGTACCATCAAATTGAATGATATTTTCATATTTGAAAAGAAAAAAGAAAAGAAGACATACACTTATAATGCTCAACTAAAAATTGAGGATGTACTGAAAATATTAGTAAATTTTAATATATTTAATTTAGACATGACTTCTTTATCCAAACCAACTACTTTACACAATTTTATCTATAACCTCTCTTAAATTAATTTTTTAACTTACCAATTTTTATGTAGTATATTGTGGTTGGAGCCCAATAAACTTGAAATGGTTATGTTTGTATAACAACTATTCTTCTGGTTCCATACTTTTTTTTTTATCTGTAGGCTCTCTTAAAATTATTCACTTGCCCAACAAATTAGTTACATTGATGTTTTTAGCTACTAGGTCTTGGTAGATGAAAAAATAATCCTAGAATTTACTTTGAATATACAATTTGTTTTGAAGACCTCCAAAGCTATTTGAATTGACAAAAGTTCAATTTTGTTTGGGTCTTTTTAAAAACTTCTCCACATCATATGTTATCTTTAAGCTCATATTGAGATTTGCCTTATGGCACAAATTAGTTACTTATTTTTTACTTTTTATATATTATTTTTCTTTGGTTTGCATATCTATTAACCAATTGTTAGCAGCAGTATCTAATCCTCCTCTACAACTATGAATCATGTGATATGGTCTTTTTTAGTTCGGTACTTTGTTTTGTTTTTTTTTTTTGGATGTTTCGGTTGTTTTTTCTTAATGTGTTGTGGTGTTTTTGTTTTTTGTTTTTAGTAAATAAGCTTGTAACTTAAATTGAAAAGCATAATATAATACATCAAAATAATGAATTAGTTATTCTTTTTAGCTTTACGTTGTGTGCTTTGAAGATATATGCATCACATTCTATTTTGAGATTAATTTATACTGCGATTTGAAGATATCTAATACTTTAATATATTGTAGTAATGGCACGTTTGCCTTTAATAGTAGAAAGTGAGAGGCAAAAAAAATTGATTTTGCATTGACAGTATGGTTGCAAATTTGTACATACTTATAGATCAAGGATTACATCATAAATTTTAGATTTTTATGCACAACGAGATTATGTGAAAAGACTTGTACATGCTAGCGATGAGACCTGTATTGAACAAGGTAGGAAGAATATAATTACTTTTTCTTTTAAAACTATGTGAGATGTTACAAATTTTAGGAGGATTGAAGTCGTCAAGGAACATGCTTGTTGATAAGCAAGTGACAATGTTCTTACATATCATTTCTCATCACCTTAAAAATCGAGTTATCAAGCATCACTTTAATAGGTCCAGCAAAACCGTTAGTGGATCATTTCACAGTGTTTTAAATGTTGTCATACGATTAGAAGATATGTTATTTAAAAAGGCAGAGCCAATTACAGCTTGTATATAATTCAGTTGATTTAGATTTAAATATAGTATTCTATCCCAAGGTTTTATACACATGATGTAGAATTCCTTAGGTGCTTTAGATGGAACCCACATTAAGATTAGAGTTCCAAAAGTTGATAAACCTAGATATCGAACACAAAAAGTTGACATAACAACAAATACGTTAGGTGTTTGTACACTTAATATGCATTGTGTTTATGTTCTTCTTGGTTGGGAAGGTTTTGTTACTGATGGACGAGTTCTTCGAGATGCCATTATTAGGAGACATAGACTAAAAGTTCCTCATGGTAAAGTGCAAAATTGGAGGAATTTGAATTAATTTTTAAGATCATACTTTTTTGGAAAAATTAACCATGATAAATAGTTTTTTTTTTCTTTTTCTTTTTTATAGGTTGTTATTATCTAGTTGATGCTGCTTACAAAAATTGTGAGGGATTTTTTATGCCTTTTAGAGGATAAAGATATCAATTAAATGAGTGATGTCAAGGTTACCAGCCAAGTACTCCAGAAGAACTTTTTAATATGAAACATTCTTCAGCACACAATGTTATTGAAAGATGCTTTGGGTTATTAAAGCCTAAATGGGGAATACTTAGGAGTCCATCATTCTATCCTACGAGGGTGCACAATAAAATCATTATTGTATGTTGTTTGCTCTATAATATTCTTTGAACCTATATGTGTCTTGATCCTATTGAAGTGAATTTAGTAGAAGGATTACCTAGTAATGTGTTATATGGCGATAAACCGAATATTGTAAATATTAATCCATCGAATGTATGGGCTACTTGGAGGATGAAATTAGCCAATCAAATGTTTTATGAATGACAAGCATCTAGAAATTAGTTAGGTTTATTAAAACATAGTAGAAGATTAATTTGTTTATGTTATTTCATGTATCTAGTTTACAAAACTTTGGTGTTGCTTGAATTGCCTTTATGTATTGTACTGGACGTGTTGAATTATAACTTTATTTTATTTTCTTTTGATTCGTCATGTGTTATAATTTTATAAAGTGTCGACCTTCTAATTCATAATATCGAACTTAATTTTAATTTGCATTTTTTTCTTAAGATAGTAATGTCAGGCTTCTCACAATTAAATGCTTCTTTCCAAAATTCACGAGGAATAAAAAGGAAATGGGTTTCAGAAAAAAATGTTGTGTTGGTTGCCTATATAGTCGACTTGCACAATGTTGGAACCTTTAATGCAACTAGAAAGAATGTTAAAAATTTTTTACCTCATGCTATGTTGAAGGCTAAACCTAATCTTGAATCGAGGATTAAGACATTGAAAAGGGATTGGGCAATCGTTTACGACATGCTCACTGAAAAAGACAATAGTGGCTTTGGTTGGGATGAGCATAGACAGATGATTGTTGCTGAAGATGCTGTGTGGAACTCATATATAAGTGTAAGAATTATTTCCTATCTTTATTATCTTGTTTTGACCAAACTTATATCTAATGTGGATTCTTTTTTTATAGAGTCATAAATCAGCATTCAGACATCGTAGTTTCCCTCATTATGACCAATTTACTTCCATATATACAAAAGATCGAGCCACTGGGAAAGATGCTCAAACAATTGCAGATATTAATGAAGAAATAGATGTTGAGGATGTAGCTATTGTAAAGAATCTTGAAGAAAGAAACATTACCATGGATGCAAAAATGATGTTTCCTTAGATGAGATGGATGTCTCGGCTACACAATCGTAAGCGTCGAAGCCAAACCAAGATGGTTCCACATTTTCAAAGAAGAAATAAGAAGATTTATTATTTAAGTGAACAAATTTATACTTCATTTACTAATGTTGCCACGTTATTGGGGAAAAACATACGGACTGTTGGCTTTAAATTAAGTAGGAGCATTAACGTCGAAATGCTAATTCAAGGGAAGTCAGAAATGATCATTCAAGAAAGTGCCCAAAAATTGTATTTGGCCTTATGTGAAGTAGAATGATTGAGGATGAGCACTGTGCGTTAAGCAAAATTCTAGGCGATCCAACGCAAATGTTTGTTTTGTTTAGTCTACCTTCTGTGCGATTGTTTTATTTATGACCATTAAAAACCATGGTTGTGTTGGTGGTGTTTTGGTAACTTTTTGTATATGTAATATTTGGATGGTATAATGACATGATAGAATGCCACACACTGTTACAACTTTTTGATGTTGTAAAATTTAATATATAGATTATAACATATAAGTTAATGATATCATGTAACTTTTTGTTAAATGTATGAACATTATGTTTGGATGTAAAATATAATTCTTAAGCTATTTATTATTTCTAATCTTTTGCTTCTTAGTTTAGAAGATAATTAAATTATTTGTTTTACTAATAATATTTTAGCACATTAAATATGCATTGTAATTTAAAAATAATAAAGTAGGTTACATATTATTTTTCTAATATTATATATTATGATTTTATTAATTCATATTTTAATAATAATTATATTAAAATGTTATTAAATTATATATTATTTTATTAAATTATATTTAATAATAATCTGATTAAAATTTAATAACAATAACAATAATCTATCTAAAAAAATTATGCTAAAGGTACTCTAGTCATTTAAGTTTTTGTTTTATGTTATTACAACATTTATTCCATTCAACCAAATACAAAAATATTATTACAGCTCTATTTTATTCCATAAAACTAAATAATTAAATTATTGATTATAACATTGTATTCCATTCACCCAACCCAACGTGGTTTTAAGGTATTTATTGCTAAACTTTGAACTCATTTAAGGCATTCATATAAAAGATATAATATTAAATCTACTAACATCTTTTCCCATTTTATATTCAAACCATGCATGAAACACTTGGAAGGCTATAAATATCTACTATTTCTTTATGTTTAAGCTGATTCATCTAAAGTTATAAACCAGTTAATTATCCAATTATTATTTTTAAGGAATTTTTATATTTAATATTTTTTTAATCAATATCATCTTAAGTGGGCTCACCCTTAAAACATATAGTAACAGAAAAAAGTAACACGGTTCTATTTGTAACATTGACTTTAATTGAAAGAAAAAAAGAAAGAAAGATAATAGGGAAGAGATCCAGGAGTGATGATTAGGAAAATATTTCAACTACGCCCTTTATCCCTTTTTTCCTTTTCCGTTATTTAGGCTCCTCTCTTTACTTTTCCTTTATTTATTTATTGACACATTACTTCTCCCTTTTAATGGTTGCCATTGACCACTATTTTCTTTTCCACTTTTCCTCGAGGACCTCCACCATACATCATATCATCACATACTATAAATATTTCCAATTAAATAATATAACTTATTTCTATATTTAATTTTATATAAATATCTCAATTAAATATTAATCCAATCAATATCCTTCTTCTTATAGAAACTTAAATATCATGAAAATATAAACACTTAATTTTATTTTAATTTTAAATTTATTGTGCATTTAATTGGATTTATCTCAACTTTTGAAAATAAGTTAACTTTTTAATCTAATTTTAGAATTAATTTAAATCTCAAATGAATTTTAGAATGAGATTTAAAAGGTTAATTTTAAATTAGAGATTGAGATTGATTTTGAATTTTGAATTTTCGAATTAACTTGATACTTAATCGAATTGAGCATTTGTATTTATTTTAAAATAAATTAATTTTGAAGTTAATTAATAAAATAATTTCATTTTAATTGGACCTTTGAAAATTGCTTTTGAGGAATAGAAAAACAAAATTAGTTTTTTTTGGGAATTGAAATTATTTTGTTTTCAATTATTTGATCCAAAAGGTCCAAAGTCCAAATTTCTGTCGAGCCTAGATCCAAATTCAAATTTTGGGCAAATCTTTATTCCTGGACAATTTTATGTTTCGACCTGATTTTTGGAGTCCAAAGCAATTTTTAGAGGCCCATTTAGGTTTAGCTACCGCCATTCTGTGTGTCTCTCTATATATAATTATCTTTTTTTTTTCTTTTTTTAATCTCTTATATATCCAATTTTCGCGAATACAAAACAAATAAAAGATTTTCAGTATTCAGATTTGGTTAGGGATTGTTTTGACATTTATTTATATTTGTATTAAATTTTTTGTAGTTGTATTTTTTATAAAATTAGACTTTGGAACATAACAATAATTATTTTCAACAAAAATAAAATCTATAATTATTTAAATAATTTATTTGATTTTTTACTGAAAGGAAATGTTTTAGAACAAATAAAATGATAGGATCTAATTTTGTAATTTTAGTAAAAATAATTTCTTTATTATTTAAAAGGTTGGAAAGGAATGTTGAGTACCTTCAAATAATTTAACAAAACATGGATAAGTTGAAAAGGAAATTACCTATTCACAAAAGCTAAAAGTTTCTAATGTATTGTCTTAAATTCATTTTAGATTATTCTAATTGAATAAATGAATATCTTCTTCTTGTTTATTTATTTTAAAAATTATTATTGCAATTTATCAAAAACTTACAAGTAAGCTTATTCATTTAAATAAGTGAATATAATGTTTGAGATTAAAAATTAATTTATATATAACTATTAATTTAAGAAAATAATCATGAAATGATTACAAAATACGTTAATTAAGATTCTATTATTATTATTATTATTATTATTATTATTATTTTAAATTTGTACTTAAATAGAATTTTTTTGATATTATCACCAACATAATTTTAATTAATAATAAAAGTAGTTATTTTAAATTTTAAATTTATAAATAATATATATTTGAAATAATATTATTTAAAAATTTCAAATATTTAATATTTTTATAAACTTAAATTTTGATCCATTAATATGATTTTTAATTGTTAAAATTTTATCAATTTTATAAAACCCATGCATAGGCGAGTTTAATTTAAGTATTTTAAATATTTAAATTTATAAATTATTGATATTATTCATATAATGTATTATAATTTTAATATTTTATTTTATTTTTAAAATAAAGAAAAAAATGAGTATACCACATATCAATAAATTAAATCTCGATGTTACCAAGGCCTTGTAATATATATAAGTATGATTTATATGTAAACCACTACCATTAAGTAGAGCAACCTTAATACCTAATAAATAATGAAGTAGCCTCATATCCTTGAGCAAAAATTCAGTGTGCAACCGATGAACAAAGACATCAATTTCCGTATCTGAATCACCAGTGATGATTATGTCGTCCATATAGACCAACACATACAAATAAAATGTATCAGTAACACAAACACATAATGACACATCAGACTTAGAAAGCTTGAACCCGACTAAAAGAAGAAGTGCTTTCAACTTGTCAAACCACGCTATCGGAGCTTGTTGTAACCCATACAATGCTTTATTCAATCGACAAACTAGTTGTTATCCATTTGCATCAGTTTGAACATAACTTGGAGGTTGTTGCATGTACACCTCCTCCATCAAATCACTGTTAAGAAATGCGTTGTTCACATCCACCTGTCGCAACTGCCATTGTTTAGTGACAATAAGAGAGAGAATAGTATGGATCGTAGTCGGCTTGATGACCGGAAGGAATATCTCCCGAAACTCACATCCATATACTTAAGAACACCCTCTGCCAACCAATCTCCCTTTTCGTATAGCCATATGGCCATCCGAATTGCATTTTACCTTAAAAATCCACTTGCAACTAATTAATTTATGACCTGGACGTAATGGAATCAATGTTTAGGTGTTATTACGGATCAAGGTATCATATTCCTCCTGAGCGGCCTCCCTTCATTCACTGCAAGCAAACACTTTTTCAATGGAGTGAGATTCTCAAACATCAAGCTCAATGGCTGACCGCCTCCAGACGTACTAGCATCTAGAGTGTGAATACTGCAACCAAATATAAGACTTAGGCGATTTTCGCAAGTATATGAGTCAGGTTGTAATATGGTTACAATGAAATAGTTAAGTACTATGAGGATCGTACCTAAGGGAGGCAAAACTAAACTAATCCTAATTTCTACGATAATGGGTCTAAGTGGTAATTTGATTAAACTATATTATGATTAAGCCTAAAGTGATGGAAAATACTAATTTATTAAAATATTAAAAGAGCATAAAAACAACTAGGGAAAACAATTTATAAATTTTATCACATCTACGATAAAAGACTAACTCATTTCAGTGTTCATAGCTAACTTCCTATTCCGGGATTTATGCAATCAACTAGTCATTAACCTAGTAGGACCTCTCGGCCTTCCACTAACCTAATGAGTCGACAAGAACTACTTATCTCTCGACCTCATAGTCTAGACTGGATTGGGGTAAGGTTTTCACATATAGACAATAATTTTGGGTTTATTCCTACGTATATGACTTCCTAGGGTCGTCAAGCCTAGGGTTTTAAGCTCTTTCTATCCCAGCCAACTGATCTACTAAGAGACCCTACATAGAAGTTAATTACTCTCATATCCACTCATTAATATCTGTTAATGGATTAGTTTCCTATGGATCTAGTAAACATCATAAACTTGATTAAAATGATAGACATAAAGAATACATCAATAAGAGAGTTTAAGAAGAATTCTAATATATTGATAATAGTACGAACAGTAATCCACGAAAAGTTGATTGATCCATAAATTGATTTCCGTGAAGAATGACATAAGAACTAAAATAGAATTACAAATAAAGAGAAACCTAAGTACAAAATAAACTAAAGAGAAACTGTAAATAAAACAAATTGAAAGTCGTAAACTAAAACTTGAATAACAAATGTCTATAAAGTGTTTTGAGTTGTCATTTATAGGCTTAGGGTTGGTCATTTTCCATTGACCTAATTTGGCTAATGTTTTGCATTAAAGTTTGCTGTGCAGGCTAAAACACCTTTGGTCCATTAATTCATCTCATAACGTTAGTGTCGCGACACCCTCTGGCCTATGTCGCGACACTGATGGTAGTTTATGAGCTAAGGCTTGACTATAGGGTTGTGTCGCGACATCCTCTGGCTATATGCGACACTAAAGGAAGTTTTCTCCTTTTGAGTACTTTGTTAATTATGTTGCGACATCAAAGCTCCGTGTTGCAACATCGCGACCAGTCTCGCGTTCCTATGCCTCCAAATGATGTCCTGCACACTTACTAAAAATGTTAGACTACTTTGGCCACTAAGGTCATATAAATGGATCAAATTACACTTTTTATTATCTATGAACTAAAAAATGAAAAATAAATAAAAACTTCGTTAAATTGCTTTTATACGAGCTCTTTAAGTACAGAAAATGGTCTAATATACTACAACGAATTGTGGCAGATCAAATTCCCCCACACTTAAGTCATTGCTTGTCCTCAAGCAAGAAAACATAAAAATTAAAGAACATAAAAGACGACCCTTAAGCAAGTGTGATACCAAGATGAGTTTCGGAGCGAAGTAAATAAGAGTAATCATAAATACACATAATTCTAGCATGATATGTAAATGACTTACCATTATCAACCTCAAACACCTAAGTTTAGTATATTACAAAACATATAAGCAACAAGGTCCTCAAATATATTGATCCATCGATAAATTATATAGGTAATTTGATTATACTAGCAAAACACAATGTAACACCCTAAACCAGGCCCATGCGTTTCGACTGGATCTGGCGTGTCACGGCTTGTACATTGAAAACTTTTGCCTTGTTGGTTTTGGAAGTCGTAAGTTAATTAGACATTATTAGAGTAAATAAGTGACATTTTAAAATAAAATCTTATATTAGTATTATTAAGTATAAATAAACCTTGACATAAAATTTATAAGTTGCATAACATTGGAAACTTCTTAGTTGAATAAAAACTAGGGCCTTAAAAAATCCCAAATAAAAATAAAATAAACTTAAAAAATCCCAAATAATTTGTAGAAATAAAACTTGATGGCCGCCGAGTCCGCCTCGGCTCCCATGTTCACGATCTACGCTCACCGAAATGTTGGGAAAATAAAAGGTTGAGTCACCAAGACTCGATGTGCAAATCCGAGAACACATAAAAGGCTTGAGGCCCACAAACACATTATGAGCCTTGGCCCGTATACAAGGGTAACAAAATATGCAACATGGCCCATCCCAAACCTATGAGTCCATCCTCTACACACCCCCGTACCAACCATCACACTGTGGGGATTTCTACAATCAACCCTCCATCCGCTACACACCATATCGACAGCTATGCTGCCTGTCATAAAGACCGACCACTATGTGACCTATGTGGCGAAGCCACCGATCGCTATGCGACCTTAATAATATATCGACAGCTGTGCTGCCTGTCATAAAGACCGATCATTATGTGACCTATGTGGCAAAGCCACCGATCGCCTCGCGACCTACTCTTCGTCCGTAAATCAATCAATCCCATCCCATGCATACATGCAAGAATCAGAACATTAAACTATCTAAATAGATCACATATTTTTACATACTTCGATACACATAGAAAAGTTTCTATGATTATGTACCTGGCATCCCTTGCCTACCCTTAATGGGTAATACGACTGTTCATACAGCCTCATTTTCTGGCTTTTAGCCCATAACATACATATAATTCAGATTAACTAGTGTGATAGAGATCTACACACCTTTTCCGGCTTTTAGCCCATAACATACATATAATATAACAAAGCTTATGTGTCAAGAATCTACACACCTGATTACCGATAAACGAGGCTTTCTATATCGACGCTATCCTTAGTCGACACAACTGCTATCTGCCTAAGGTGTTGTTCAGAAGCCGGTCCACAACCAATTGGCCAATCTCGAACAGCAGATACTGCTCGTTTCTTAAACTTAGGGATTCTTTCTTTTGCCTGATCCATATTTAATTCCATCATAAATCCTTATCAGAGTTACTATAATAATATTTAATCGTTAATCCTCCTTATAAAGTTAAAATCTTGTATATAATGATGAAATCTAATAGAAATCTAGGAAAATCTTCTTACCTTAAAAATCCGAAATTGGAGACTTATGAATTTCGGCTTTTAGATCTAGTCGACTAGGCTTCCTTCAAATCCCGACTTGCCGCCCATCATAAACCATTAAACTATTAGCTTTCAGCTTTTGCCTTTTCAAAAATCGGGAATAGATTATGAGAACTAATCAAAAATCTACTCTTACCTTAACTTAGGAGATTCGGCTAGTACTAGAGAGAGAATTTGACAATGTCAATGGAGGATTTAAATGCCGGAAGTATAGAAAAATTTCTCAAATAGGATGAATAAAATAAAAACTATAGAGATTTTGGCTTTTTAGAGAAGGAAGAGAATAATGGAGTTTTTAGCTTTTAGAAGAAAGAAGAGAATAATGGAGTTTTCGGCTTTTAGAGAAATTGGAGAAAGAAATTTGGAGAAAAGAAGCTAAGGAATTTTGGCACAAAAGGGAGAGGATTTAATGTCAGAAACAAGGAGCTAGCCCCCCTATTTATAGGAAATTCGGCAACCCTTTGCCATGTAGTAGCTGGTTTCTTTACTCCTTTCAGTGATGGATTCTTGGCCATCACTCTCTTTGTAGATAAATTCCTAACTTTTCTCCTTTATCTTAATCTACTAGCTCATCTAAAAGAGACTTAATTATCTCTAACTCCTCCCTCCTTTATCAGCATATTATCCACATATTTTAATCATAAAAATCCCTAGATCTTAGCCTTTATCTGCTTATTATCCACATAAAATAAATTCCTAAATAATAGCCTTTATCTGCTTATTATCCACATATTTTAAACATTAAAACCCCTAAATTTTAGCCTTGTTGCCATCCACTCCACCTAATCCTAATGCCCAAAATTTAGCTAACTTAAATTAAAAGAATTGGGCTCCATGAAACTTAAATTTGGGCCCCTTACTCATTGTGTGTGGCGTCACCTCCTAAGATTGGGCCACAAGCCCACTTTGGTATTTTAAACATAGATACTACCTTTTAAACCCTATAATGCCCAAACAGATAATTTTAATCAAGGCCTCTGCCTAAGGCTGAGCCCAATTTGGACCCCTAACACTTTAATTAACTTATTCCACATATTCACCCATTAAACACATAGGCCTAAAAATTTAGGATATTACAGTTCTACCCTCCTTAAAGAAATTTCGTCCTCGAAATTTCCAACTAACTAGTAATCATTCTACCTGAGTCTCACCACTATGCTTTCGCTGTGCACTCTAATTCTAAAGCCAAAATAAACACTTAGTATACTATGGTAAGGTACGCACCATTATTCATATCTGAAGCGTCTTCGTCCCCTTGTACTCATTCTATCGATTTGCGTTTATCTGATTAGAAATTTTATGAATCATTATTTCTTTCCACTGATTTATCGCGAACAGTCTTATGATTAATAGTTCTAAAAAGTAGTTCTTTCGAATTCATACACACACTATAATCTCAAGTTCATTCATTCAATCATCAACATTCATGAACTCGCATTCATTACAGAAAAGTGTTGTGGTTGTCATTGTTGTTGTTTTCCACTACCCAGGGGTATTTTCGTAATTTTATCCTACAGGGGCATTTTTGTAAATTTTTTTTTGAAATGAGGTTCCTTTGTGACTTTATAAAATAAGGGTATTTTGGTAATTTTGCATTCCCAGAGGTATTTTGGTAATTTTGGAAATCGAGGGTATTTTGGTAATTTTAAAATCCAGGGCATTTCAAAAATTTTAAAATCTGAGGGTATTTCGGTAAATTTGAAATTCGAGGGCATTTTACTAATTTTAAAATTCAGGGGTATTTCGATAATTTTGAAATTTTGGGGTATTTCAGTAATTTTGAAATTTGAGGGTATTTCGGTAATTTTTATTATCTGAGGGTATTTTGGTAATTTTGTGATTCAAGGGTATTTCGGTAATTTTACAAAACAAGGGTAATTTGGTAATTCTACAAATTAGGACTATTTTGGTCATTTTGCATAACAAGGGTAATTTGGTAATTTTCTTCATAGTTGCGAACATTTTCAAATCAAATGTATTTTTTTCTGGAAGTGTACAAAACTTAGGGGTTTTGGTTGCAAAATAAGGTGGTTGGTCCCCTTCGGGTTTTAATTATGGGTTCAGCCCATGAACAAGTCCTTATAGCTAGAGTGAACAGTCACTACGCACCAGGTAGGATTCTAGAGAAGAGGAGGTGAGTCATTAGGACTGCTTAAATACCAAGCTCTCTCTGAATCCACTCCTAGGCATGCGATGCCTATTGCCACACCCTGTCATGGCTAAAGTGAGCAAATACTATGCACTGTAAGATTCTGTGAAGAGGATGTGAGTCACTTGGACCTGCTTAAATACCAAGCTCTTAGGATCTACTCCTAGACATGCATATGCTGTTGCCACACCTTAGTCTTGTGACTCGTTTACGTGTTTTGTTTTAGTGAAGTTAAGTCTTATGGAATTGAAGAGTTGTTTGCCTAAGCCTAGAGTCCATCAAATTCTCATCTAGATAGTCTACGTCCCATAAAGCTCATTAAGCCCACATAAATAAACAATGCAAGAGTTCGAATACTTACGGATGGATCGGGTGCGATGAGACTCAAAGCCATGTCCTCGAACCAAAATTTTTTTCTAAAACATTTCTAGACCCATTTCACGCCCGAGTTTTGAACGGGCTCGATATAAATTGTAACACCCCAAACCCGCCCATGCATTTCATTTGGATCTGGCGTGTCACGGCTTGTACATTGAAAACTTTTGCCTTGTTGGTTTTGGAAGTCGTAAGTTAATTAGACATTATTAGAGTAAATAAGTGACATTTTAAAATAAAATCTTATATTAGTATTATTAAGTATAAATAAACCTTGACATAAAATTTATAAGTTGCATAACATTAGAAACTTCTTAGTTGAATAAAAACTAGGGGCCTTAAAAAATCCCAAATAAAATAAAATAAACTTAAAAAATCCCAAAATAATTTGTAGAAATAAAACTTGATGGCCCTCGAGTCCGCCTCGGCTCCCATGTTCACGATCTCTCGCTCACCAAACATTGGGAAAAATAAAGGTTGAGTCACCGGGACTCGGTGTGCAAATCCCGAGAACACATAAAAAGGCTTGAGGCCCACAAACACATTATGAGCCTTGGCCCGTATACAAGGGTAACAAAATATGCAACATGGCCCATCCCAAACCTATGAGTCCATCCTTTACACACCCCCGCACCAACCATCACACCGTGGGGATTTCTACAATCAACCCTCCATCCGCTACACACCATATCGACAGCTGTGCTGCCTGTCATAAAGACCGATCACTATGTGACCTATGTGGCGAAGCCACCGATCGCTATGCGACATTAATAATATATCGACAGCTGTGCTGCCTGTCATAAAGACCGATCACTATGTGACCTATGTGGCAAAGCCACCGATCGCCTCATGACTGCTCCCCTTCCAGTAAATCAATCAATCCCATCCCATGCATACATGCAAGAATCGAACATTAAACTATCTAAACAGATCACATATTTTTACATACTTCGATACACATAGAAAAGTTTCTATGATTACGTACCTGGCATCCCTTGCCTACCCTTAATGGGTAATACAACTGTTCATACAGCCTCATTTTTTGGCTTTTAGCCCATAACATACATATAATTCAGATTAACTAGTGTGATAGAGATCTACACACCCTTTTCCAGCTTTTAGCCCATAACATACATATAATATAACAAAGCTTATGTGTCAAGAATCTACACACCTGATTACCGATAAAACGAGGCTTTCTATATCGACGCTATCCTTAGTCGACACAACTGCTATCTGCCTAAGGTGTTGTTCAAAAGCCGGTCCACAACCAATTGGCCAATCTCGAACAACAGATACTGATCGTTTCTTAAACTTAGGGATTCTTTCTTTTGCCTGATCCATATTTAATTCCATCATAAATCCTTATCAGAGTTACTATAATAATATTTAATCGTTAATCCTCCTTATAAAGTTAAAATCTTATATATAATGATGAAATCTAATAGAAATCTAGGAAAATCTTCTTACCTTAAAAATCCTGAAATTGGAGACTTATGAATTTTAGCTTTTAGATCTAGTCGACTAGGCTTCCTTCAAATCCCGACTTGCAGCCCATCATAAACCATTAAACTATTAGCTTTCAACTTTTGCCTTTTCAAAAATCGGGAATAGATTATGAGAACTAATAAAAAATCTACTCTTACCTTAACTTAGGAGATTCGGCTAGTATTAGAGAGAGAATTCGACAATGTCAATGGAGGATTTAAATGCCGAAAGTATAGAACAATTTCTCAAATAGGATGAATAAAATAAAAACTATAGAGATTTCGGCTTTTTAGAGAAGGAAGAGAATAATGGAGTTTTCAGCTTTTAGAAGAAAGAAGAGAATAATGGAGTTTTCGGCTTTTAGAGAAATTGGAGAAAGAAATTTGGAGAAAAGAAGCTAAGGAATTTCAGCACAAAAGGGAGAGGATTTAATGTCAGAAACAAGGAGCTAGCCCCCCTATTTATAAGAAATTTGGCAACCCTTTGCCATGTAGTAGCTGGTTTCTTTACTCCTCTCAGTGATGGATTCTTGGCCATCACTCTTTTTGTAGATAAATTCCTAACTTTTCTCCTTTATCTTAATCTACTAGCTCATCTAAAAGAGACTTAATTATCTCTAACTCCTCCCTCCTTTATCAGCATATTATCCACATATTTTAATCATAAAAATCCTAGATCTTTGCCTTTATCCTGCTTATTATCCACATAAAATAAATTCCTAAATAATAGCCTTTATCTACTTATTATCCACATATTTTAAACATTAAAACCCCTAAATTTTAGCCTTGTTGCCATCCACTCCACCTAATCCTAATGCCCAAAATTTAGCTAACTTAAATTAAAAGAATTGGGCTCCATGAAACTTAAATTTGGGCCCCTTACTCCTTGTGTGTGGCGTCACCTCTTAAGATTGGGCCACAAGAACACTTTGGTATTTTAAACATAGATACTACCTTTTAAACCCTATAATGCCCAAATAGATAATTTTAATCAAGGCCTTTGCCTAAGCCTGAGCCCAATTTGGACCCCTAACACTTAAATTAACTCATTCCACATATTCACCCATTAAACACATAGGCCCAAAAATTTATGATGTTACACACAAACAATTATTATTATACTCAATATAATGTTTGTTCACAAATAGATTTACTTAGGTCACAAAGGACTTTTCGGCTTGTAACGTTTAAAGGCTTAAGATTGGTATGAAATTCAAGGACAAGAAGCATAAAAAAAATTTCAAGCATGAAATTAGTTTGGCACATCGTATGTCCCATAATCTCCCCCTCTAGTAACCCTTTCCTGCTCATCGCCTTATCTCTCCTTTCACCTTCCTTATTTCTCCATGTAAGAAGTCACAATGTAATACTAGTAACTATGGTCAGCTTACAAGTTTTTGTGCACTAAT
Source organism: Gossypium rotundifolium (assembly GCA_025506655.1). NCBI lineage: Eukaryota > Viridiplantae > Streptophyta > Magnoliopsida > Malvales > Malvaceae > Gossypium > Gossypium rotundifolium. Next base: position 43,679,376 of record CP106730.1, read on the forward strand.
GACTGAGTTTTCTACGTTTGCGACCTTGTTTTTGGGTCACTTTTGAATTTTTCAATGCCTTCACACTCACAAGGCTTTTTTATTTTCTCGTACTTTTTCAACTCGTTTTGACTTTTACTGAATTTTTTTTGTTTGCATATTTTTAGCTTAACCTATAATCACTAGATCACACTGTTTCTCCCTATTTCACTCTGATTTTACAAAATCACCGTTATGTCTCTACCTATCCATCAATACGTATGCCCCGACGTCTAAGCTCGTGCAATTAAGGGACTAAAGAAAAAGGGGTAAGTAGAATTTTTGTTTTGGCTTCGGGTGTTGTATGAAGGTTCATTAAGAAGTGCTTTTTTGGCTTAAATATGGGTACTAAAGATTAATGAATAAGATTGGTTTTTTGGCTCTAGCTTATACCAAACAATGCCTTAGGTCATTCCTAGGTATCTTAATATTAATGAATTTAATCAATTAAGCAATCACAATTCTATCCATTTATTATTCATGAATTGTTTTGTTGCGGTTATTGGAACTTCGACCTTTTTGCACAGGGTTGCCACTAAGTGGGGGAAGAAAACCCCAACTTTTTGGCCACTAATGCATATATTCATATAGTGGTATATCCACGTCCCTATACACACCTATTTTTTTTTTTTTTTTTGTAAAACAACATACAACAATATCACTTGAAAGGTATTTGCGTTAGATACATTTAAGGTAGGAGCATTTCGGGTGCATAAAAATTGCATCCACATTTTCGCGATAGGGAACATAATCACTTGATTTAAAGAAGTAGGAATATCAGTGCTGAGGCGGTGCTTCCATTCACCCCGACCCTTTATCAAGTAATTTATAATGTTATCCATATTAATGTCCTTAAATTATTCTAAACCACTATTTTCGACAAAATCAAATTCATAATTTTGAGCATTATAAAACTCACAAATTTCCCTAGGGTGATATGCACATCTTTGCCCTACACTAGTATGCTTTCCCAAATGCTATCATAAGGTCGCCTAAACTTTCGGTCCCTAAATAATGAATAAAACTCTTGTACTACTAGGATTACAACGGGGTCTTTAGGAGTTGTACAAAAACATTCCACCTATGATACCGAATGAGTGCCCAAATTTCTTTGCACAAGACCATTGATGGTTTGAAACCCTTCTCTTGTATGAACATTTTCCTTGAAGCTCTAAGAAAAAAATTCAACGTTCAGATTTGGCAATTTTAAGGGGTTCGCGACCACTGGTGTCTCTTATTCATTGGTTCTTCTAGACTTCCTAAGAGACATTTTTTTCTAATTTGCTTAACTAGATAACCAAATAATCAAGCAATGTATTTCACAACTAATCAATGTAACAATAAAAATTGAAAGTTTAACATTGTTACACTGAGTACTTTGTTGTTTTTTTGGATGACTTACTTGCAAACTCCTTCAGAATGTAGCACCCATACCTGCATAATAGAGAGACAAGAGAAAGGAAAAAAAAAGTTGCAGAAAAGAAAAGAAAGAGGAATACTAATGGGGATTTTGAAGTTTGAGAAGTTTGAAAGGTTTTTGAGAGGTTTCAGAGTTATCGATTGTTTAGGATTAGTGTTAGGAGTGTTTTTATTTAAGTAAAAGAGATTTTTTAGGTTAGAAATTGGGTAAAAATAAGACTTTGGCCAGTGGGTTGCATAGCGGGTCGGGTTGACCTTGCAATTTTTTGCAGCGATGTCTCGACACTTCTTGAATTTTTGGGATTTGGGGCCATTGTCTCCAATGTTGTGACGCAGGAGGACCTGTATCATGACATCAAGACGAATTTTATAGTTGTGACACTAACCTTGTTTCTGGCTTTTTCCTTTGAATTTTAAGGTGCTCGGCCCATACATCTCCTAATTCTAAGTAGTTTAAAGAAAATTAAATCCTAATCTACCTATTTAATCGTATTCCAATTACTAATATTTAAGTCTATTAGAATACAATAATTTACAAGAGAAATTAATAGTCTGTTGAGATTAGGTGTTGTTGTTGGATTCATCCATCAGCTTTTTTAATATGCACTTGGACTTTCTATGTCTTGGTTGTCTATCCGAATTTGTCCAAGTCCATCATGGCATTCCATAATGCTCCATTTATCATATTGTCTAAATTTCCTCTGTTTTCCTAAATTAATCACGAAATACACTCTTCCTGGATCAAGGTTATTAGGGATTTTTACAGATATTTCATAACATGTTTTCCCTAATTTCTCTTTTCCTCCCTCATTCTGTAGGCAACTACATTTAAATACTTCAGTCTCACCATTGATTTTCATGTTTAATTCATTGTTTTTTAAGTCAATGGTGGACCTAGATGTATCTAAAAATGATTGTCCTAACAGAATAAGTATCTCACGGTCTTCCTTGAAATCTAGAATAAAAAAATCTACCGGGATGATAGAATTACACGCTTTAACTAACACATCTTCAAGTACACCTTTCGGTTGTACTGAATATCTATCAACTAGTTGTAGTGTGATATGTGTATTTCTAAGCTCCCTTAACCTGAGTTTCTTATAAATTTATAAGGGCATTAAATTGATAGTGGCTCCTAGGTCATGTAGGGCCTTGCTAAAATGTATATCCCTTATCTCTATTTGAATTGTGAAACTCACTGCGTCTTTTAATTTTGGGGCGGCATCTTCTTAGAAAAGATCGCACTACAGGATGCATCAATGTTAATTTGATCTCCTCTTTTAATTTTCCTACGCCTAGCCGTTATTTCTTTTAAATATTTGACGTATTTTGGAACATTCTCTATTAATTCACTGAGAGGAAAATTAACATTAAGCGAATTGAATAAGTTTAGAAAACTTACAAACTTTATTTCATCTCGTTTTTGTTTATCCTCTAACCGTGAAGGAAATGGTATTTTTGTTAGGACAGGTTCCGTGTTCTGCTTATCCTTTGGTTTAGCTGCAAGCTTGACCACCATTTCTAGTTCTAGTTCAGTACCACCGTGTTAAAGGGTTTCCTCTTGAAGATCATTGGCACCCTTTTCATCCTCCTCATGAGTAGGTTTATTCGGGTTACTTAGTACTTTACCCAAACGGAGCGCTATTGCCTTCACTAGCTCATTTCCTTCTCCCCGAGGGTTTTTTCGGTGTTGCTCGGGATGCTTGTGCCAAATTGCCTTTTTATGTATCTTATCATGCTCATGAGTTTACTCATTTGATCTTCATCAATGTCTTCGTTGTTTGAGTGCACTTAGACTGCACCTGTAACATCCTAAATAATTGAGTATCATTATGTTGCTAAATGTTGGTTCGGGTTACTTAAAGATAGAATAAATATTATTATTTAAGTGTACTTTAGAGTAAAGAAATTAAATGACCTTAAGACTTAAATTAATTAAGTACCAAAAGATGGCATAAGTTGAGCTAGTAGTAAAGTGGAGTTGGAGCCATATGTAATACCATGAGGGAAGGAGTTCGAATCACCTAGCATGCAACTAGGAATTTTTATTTTTTTTGCTTTAGCTTAAGCATGTGTCGGCAAAGAGATAAGGCTAGGATGAGTTGGGATGTTTTATTTTTGGTAAGAACACTAAGTATTTGGAAAGCTAAGGATAAGGGCTTGAAATGGGGGATTGTGTTTCATCAACTTAAGGAAAAAGGAGGGGAAAAAGGCTTAAGTGTAGGAAGGTGTTTTGGAAACTTCTTAATGGCCATTTGACCCATGTATTTGGACGGCAATGAGACAAAAGGGGGTGGCCGGTTTTGGTTGAGAGTATGGTAGCTTGAATGTTAGAAGAAACTCTCTCATTTTGGTCATTTTCTTAACAAAGCATTTTCCTCCACCCATATTCTCTCTAGTGAAAATTTCCAACATATTTGAGTACACAATTCATTTTCTTCTTCTTTGAGCCAATCTCTTGTGACCATTTCGGTTTGAAACTTTTCTCTCCCAAATCCTTTTCTCTTTGTGACCGAAAGTACATAGACAAGCAAATATTTTTCTTCCTTTCATTTTCTCATTTTCTCCTCCTACTAGAATGCATTTTCTTCCAAACTAAGTATCTTTTTCTTCTCTTTCTTTCTCCTTTCTTTTCTTTCTTTTCTCTCTCTCTCTCTTTGAAACCGAACCATACCATCCTATCTTCCTTTTCTTCATTTTTCTTCTTCATTACAATTTTCCTCAATTTTATATCATCCATGGCCGAATGTAATTTGCTCTTGTGACAAAATCTCTTCATTTTCTCTTACCACAATCGATTTCAAGAATCAAGGTAAGGGGATTTTATTTTAAGGATTCTTATTCATTAAATATAGTTAGTTATTAATCGATTCGTTTGTAGGATCACAATCTTTCGATTGATTCTCGTGGAACGAAGACAAATCGTGGTAAGTCAAATCCCAAGTCTTATAAACGTTAATCATATTTCGATACTAATAAGTCGAACTAATAATTTTATGTCTTTAGAGACATTCAAGATAGGGCAGAAAAGGGCAGTCCATAGTCTTCGTAAGAGGGGCGATTCCACTATTCCCCTTAAATATAAATGAAGGGCTGTTTCGGGAATCTGGGATTTTCCACCAGGTTGCGGACCATCAACTGAGGAGAATCGATTATTTGAAGTAGTTCGTACTCCGAGCCCTTATGCGTTCGTGGATTCTCGGTGCACACGAATCAATAAACGAGGAGAAACCAAAATAGAAGTGGTTCAAAATCAAAGGGTAAGGATTTAGATCGAATACCAATAGTGTATTTTGGATAAATGATAGTATTCTAATGGTTCGTATTACGTTTAGGTGTTGACGAGCATGAAGGTTTAGTACTCACGATATCAAGGTGTGTAACTTCACACTTTTCTCGGGTTGGATGTCATTCGTGGTATTGAGTAAAAATCGTAAAAATGACAAAATCGGTATAATACGAAAGAATTGGTATTTTGGTGAAATTTCATAAAAATTGTTAAAAATGTGAAAATTACGAAAATGCCCTCGATGTGTAGGTAGTAAAATGAATACTAAAAATCTCATGTGTAAATGGGCCAAAGATGTGTTAGATCGTAAAATGGGCCGATAAGTTTGCTAGTTAGTAAATGGGCCGAAAAATATGATAGTTAGTAAAATGGGCCGAGATTTTGGATAGATAGTTAAATGGGCCGAAATCCTTGATAAATAATGAATGGGCCAAAATCTATGCTAGATCGATAAATGGGCCGAAATCTCTGTTAGATCAAAATGGGCCGTAATCACTGTTAAATTGTTATATGGGCCAAAATCTATGCTAGATCGCTAAATGGGCCAGAAAATTTGCTAGATCGCTAAATGGGCCAAAGATGCTAAATAGTTATATGGAACAAATGATATATTGTATTATGGGCCTTAATAAAAACCTGAATTATTGACTTGGGCCTTTTTGATAAAATTATCATATGTACATAAGCTATTTTGCATACATTTTGCATGGGTTTGGATTAACAATGAAGAGAAGAAAGGCATGTTGCCAAAATCTAGTTCGGTGGCTTTGCCATAAAATAATTAAACGGCTGATTGCCTCTAGTTCGGTGGCTATGCCACAAATATTTTAATGGCTCAATGCCTCTAGTTCGGTGACTTTGTCACAATCTAGTTCGGTGGCTCTGCCACAAAAATAAAATGGCTTAATGCCTACGATTGGTGCGATGGCGGGGTGGGTTGACTTGATCCCACAGGTGTGATGGTTGGTACGGTGGTGTGTAGTGGATGGAAATTAGGTTTGGGTGGGAAATTTCATTTTGCATGCATTCCATTATTTATCTTGTTAATCTTGATAATGGGCTCAAGCCCAAAAATCATGACTTGATGATCTGGCCCAATGAATAAGTAAGTGAGTTATACACTGAGTTCTAAGTAACTCACTCCCTCAAATTTTTTATCTCAGGTAATGGAAATTGACGTGGACTTGGGCCGAGGATGACTTCGTGGAGGCCATACTACAAATAAGGGTTAATTAAACTTTGAACTTTTATTAAAGATTTTCTATAATTTACTATTATGGGTTTGATGTAATAAGGCCTTTATTAATGTTTTATGGATTTTATGTGTGGATGGATTTAAAATTATGTTTTGGACTATTAATATGGGCTTATAATTATTTTGTTTTCTTAAAATAATTTGGGTTTTCAAATATATGAAATTCCTTTATCTATTTTTAAAATATTTGAACTCTAAAAGAAAAAATTTAAAAGTTACTTTAAGGTTTTGACAATCTAATATTAATGATATTTTCAACTAATATTTTCTCATATTCATAAAATTTAAAATACCCTTTTTGGTTTTTATTAAACCTTATTAAGAAAATGATTTTGAAATTTCCGGTTCACCTTAATTATTAAGATAGTTCGATCTATGTAACAAACCAAATCTTGTCTTTACGCATAGACCGGGTTTGGGGTGTTACATTTAATGGTATCAGAACTAGTTTCAAAAACTCGGCTGTGGTTGGGTTCAATAAATAATTTCTGTATAAAATTATTTCAATTATGTTCTAAAAGATCAGTATGGTACCACAAGCATCCGGCAACAAGTCAAGTAAGTATTTATTACTTAATGATTATTATGATAATCATAGGAACACTCTAGAACTTCTAGTTTTAGATGTTAAAAATCGTAGAGATTGAGACTATAGGATGTGTTGCGAAAAACAACTTTATCTCTCAAATCTCATAAAACTCCGTTAATAAACACTGAAATAATTTTCTAATTCATAAAACTTGTAATCAGATTAAATCGAATTAGTCATCATGAGCACTAGAGGACGTGGTCGTGGACGCGGTAGACGTGGTCGTGGAAGAGGACGAGGTGTTAGAGGTGCAACTGAAGCACCAAATCATATGCCGAAAATGGATGCACCTGCGTCATTTGAGAGTGAGACGGGATCACGCGATCACATGGAAGAAGATAATGCCTTGACACAAGCGATGCTGCGAGTCCTAGAAAGGGTCGCTGGAACTAGAATTGGGCCAACAACTCGTGGGTCAATTTCAGAACGACTCAAGTCAAATAATGCAGAAGTTTTTAGAGGAATTTTCGGTGTAGCTCCGAATGTGGCTGAATATTGGCTCGAAGCTGTGGAGCGGATTATGGATGATATGGAATGCACTGTTGGGCAGAAACTGAAAGGAGCTGTGTCCTTGTTTAGTGGTGGCTTACTGTTCGAGAAGGCATCGAAGCTGCACTGATTACTTGGGAATTCTTTAAAGCTGCCTTCCAAGGGAAATATGTTGGAATGAGTTATGTAGACGCCCGAAGGAAGGAATTTCTGAATCTTGTCCAAGGGAGTAAGACAGTGGCAGCGTATGAAGCTGAGTTTTTACGCTTGAGTCGCCATGCTCGGACAATAGTGTCAACAGATCATGAACGATGTATGCGATTCGAGGATGGGCTAAATGATGAGTTGAGGGTTCTGATTGCCCCACAACAAGTTAGAACTTTTTCCACGCTTGTGGAGAAGGCCAAGATAGTCAAGAGGCTAAGAACTCGAGCAACGAGAATCGGGAAAGATTTAGAAATAGAGAGATATCTGACGATCGGGTTCGCAAAAGGTTTTAGAAGAGGCCTCAGAATGATGAATCAGCTCAAGGTAGAGCACCTGTAACTAATAATCGAGGTCGAGATTGTCATTGAATGTGGAAAAAGGCATTCTGGAGAGTGTTGGAGGAAAACGGGCGCTTGTTACAAATGCGGTTCAATGGATCACCAAGATAGAAAGCGCCTCGACGTATGGATACGACTCGGGAAGTTCGTATATCGATGCATGCACCGACCAGAGGTACTCAAGACCACCAAGAGGTCGTGGACCAGGTCGTGGTGGTAATGGGGCTGGACGTGGTCAAAGTGCACCGGGTCGAGGCAATGGTCCTAGAGGAAACACGAATGCAAGACAGCCAAGACTGGTCTATGTAGTTAGACGCCGCGAGGATGGCAATGCACCTGATGTAATAACTGGTACGTTCTTCATCTTCGATGTACCTATTACTGCCTTAATAGATATTGGTTCTACCCACTCGTATGTTGCTAGTGCCATATCTGGAAACCTGAATTTAAAATCTAAAATTATCGATAGTGAGATGATAGTAATTAGTCCTTTAGGACAGTCAGTAATTGTAAATAAACTGTTGAGAGCCATACCCTTAGAAATTCAAGAGAAGGTATTCTTGGCGAATTTGATGGAATTGCCTTTCGGCGAGTTCGATCTCATTCTGGGCATGGATTGGTTGGTTAAACATCAGGCACATTTGGATTATGCTGAGAAATGGATGTCAATAAGAACCTCGGATGAAAAGGAAGTCATAATGATTGGTGAACGAAGGAACTACTTGGCAAACGTGGTATCGACGTTGAAGGCAGAAAAATTGGTGCGAAAAGGGTATGGAGATTCCTAGCCTTTATTTGTGCTTTGGATGCCAAAGAGTTATCTGTGGATGATGTGGGAAAGGTGAAGGAATTTCTAGATGTATTTCCCGAAGAACTTCCTGGTATACCTCCAGATCGGGAAGTAGAATTTGGTATCGAGCTTTTGCCCGGAACGGCTCCAGTGTCCATTGCTCCTTATAGAATGGCACCGAAGGAGTTGGCAGAGCTTAAAGCTCAAATTCAAGAATTGCTGGATCGGGGATTTATTCGACCGAGTGTGTCTCCGTAGGGAGCACCAGTTTTGTTCGTGAAGAAGAAGGATGGATCGATGCGTATGTGCATTGATTACAGATAATTGAATAAATTGACGATCAAGAATAGGTATCCTCTGCCGAGAATTGATGACCTGTTTGATCAATTGAAGGAGCTTGATCTTCTCAAAAATTGATTTGAGATCGGGTTATCACCGATTTAAGGTGAAAGAAGCGGATATTTATAAGACAAAGATTTGAACTCGTTATGGACATTATGAGTTTGTAGTGATGCTGTTTGGATTAACCAATGCACCAGCCGCATTTATGGACATGATGAACCGAGTCTTTCAACCATATTTAGATCGGTTTGTGGTGGTATTCATAGATGATATTTGGTTTATTCAAGAAATGATGAGGAGCATGACACGCATTTGCGTATTGTATTACAGTTACTTCGAGATAAACAACTTTATGCCAAATTCAGCAAATACGAATTTTGGCTAAAGGAAGTGACTTTCTTGGGTCATGTGGTATCAGCTGAAGGAATAAGGGTGGATCCTCGGAAGATTGAGGCTATTTTGGATTGGAAACCACCAACATCGGTAGCTAAAATTTGGAGTTTCTTGGGATTGGCTGGTTATTATAGACGTTTTGTTGAGGGGTTTTCGTTGATTGCTGCACCCCTAACTAAACTGTTGTGGAAGGGAGTTCCGTTTATTTGGACTGAAAAACAACAAGAAAGTTTCAAAAAATTGAAGAAGATTCTGACAGAAGCACCAGTTTTGATTTAGTCAGAGGCTGGAAAAGAATTTACTGTTTATTGTGATGCGTCTCACACTAGTTTGGGTTGTGTGCTGATGCAAAATGGAAAGGTGGTGGCCTATGCTTCTCGTCAATTGAGACCGCACGAAGTAAACTACCCTACTCATGATTTGGAGTTAGCTGCAGTGGTTTTTGCTTTAAAGATTTGGAGGCACTATCTCTACGGTGAGAAATCTATCATCTACACGGATCACAAGAGTCTTAAGTACCTTCTTACCCAAAAGGAGTTGAATTTGAGACAAAGAAGATGGGTGGAATTATTAAAAGACTATGATTTCTCAATAGAATATCATCCTAGAAAGGCTAACGTGGTAGCTGACGCGTTAAGTCGTAAGGCGGTATCTGATTTAAGAGTAATGTTTGCTCATTTAAGTTTGTATGAGGATGGTAGTTTATTAGCAGAACTTCAGGTGAAGCCTCTGTGGTTGGAACAAATCAAGGAAAATCAGACATTAGATAAAAAGTTGGGACTTTTATTTCAGCAGGTTGAAAGGGGTGAAATATAGGATTTTGGTATAAATATGAATGGAGTGCTGTGCTTTTGTGGAAGGGTTTGTATGCCTAAAGACTCAGAATTGAGACAAATGATTCTACGGGAGGCGCATAGTAGCCCTTATGCTATGCAACCCGGAGGAAATAAGATGTATCGAGATCTCCGTAAACAGTATTGGTGGCCAGGGTTGAAGCGTGAGATTTCGAGTTTGTAGGAAAATGTTTGACTTGTCGACAAGTGAAGGCGAGCATCAATTACCGTCGATTGTTACAACCGGTAAAGATTCCTCTTTGGAAATGGGAGCGGATAACTATGGATTTTGTTAGTGGGTTACCTTTAACACCTACTAAGAAAAATTTCGTATGGGTAGTAGTTGATCGTTTGACTAAGACCGCTCATTTTCTTCCGGTTCGACGGATTATTCATTGTAAAATTGGCAAAGTCAGTATGTATCCAAAATCGTGAGGTTGCATGGGGTACCAAAGGTTATTATATCGATGGGATCCTAGATTTACATCACGATTTTGGAAAGCTCGATGAAGCCTTGGGGACAAAGTTGAATTTCAGTACGGCTTTTCATCCTCAGTCTGATGGTCAGTCGGAAAGAGTAATTTAGATATTGGAAGATATGTTAAGGGGATGTGTGATAGACTTCAGGGGTAGTTGGGAGGATTTTCTACCATTGGCAGAATTTGCGTATAACAATAGTTATCAGTCTAGCATTCAGATGGCACCCTATGAGGCATTGTATGGTCGTAGGTGTCGTACTCCTACTTGTTGGACTGAATTGGGCAAACGGCAGATGTTGGGTCCTGAGATGATATCTGAAACAGAGGAAAAGGTGAAAGTTATTCGAGCACGGTTAAAGGAAGCCTCGAGATAGATGTAAGTCATATGCGCACTGAAGCGAAAGGATATCGAGTTTGCTGTGGGAGAGCAGGTCTTCCTGAAGGTCTCACCTTGGAAGAAAATTTTCAGATTTGGAAAGAAGGGCAAGTTGAGCCATAGGTTCATTGGGCCATATCGCGTGACGAAGCGTGTTGGTCCAGTGGCTTATCAGATTGAATTACCTCCGGAGTTAGGTCAAATTCATAATGTTTTCCATGTTTCCATGCTGAGACGCTATAGATCGGATCCATCTCATATAGTACCGATTGAGGAAGTGGAATTAAATTTAGACTTGTCTTTTGAAGAAGAACCAGTGGAAATTTTAGACCGGGATGTTAAGGTGCTAAGAAAGAAGACTGTGCCATTGGTCAAAGTTTTATGGCATAATCACGGAGTGGAGGAAGCTACATGGGAGCCTGAGGAAGCTATTCGGTAGCAATATCCTCACCTCTTTTAATCAGGTGAATTTCAAGGACAAAATTTTATTTAAGAGGGGTAGAATTGTAACATCCTAAATAATTGAGTATCATTATGTTGCTAAATGTTGGTTCGGGTTACTTGAAGATAGAATAAATATTATTATTTAAGTGTACTTTAGAGTAAAGAAATTAAATGACCTTAAGACTTAAATTAATTAAGTACCAAAAGATGGCATAAGTTGAGCTCGTAGTAAAGTGGAGTTGGCGCCATATGTAATACCATGAGGGAAGGAGTTCGAATCACCTAGCATGCAACTAGGAATTTTTATTTTTTTTGCTTTAGCTTGAGCATGTGTCGGCAAAGAGATAAGGCTAGGATGAGTTGGGATGTTTTATTTTTGGTAAGAACACTAAGTATTTGGAAAGCTAAGGATAAGGGCTTGGAATGGGGGATTGTATTTCATCAACTTAAGGAAAAAGGAGGGGAAAAAGGCTCAAGTGTAGGAAGGTGTTTTGGAAACTTCTTAATGGCCATTTGACCCATGTATTTGGACGGCAATGAGGCAAAAGGGGGTGGCTGATTTTGGTTGAGAGTATGGTAGCTTGAATGTTAGAAGAAACTCTTTCATTTTGGTCATTTTCTTAACAAAGCATTTTTCCTCCACCTATATTCTCTCTAGCCGAAAATTTCCAACATATTTGAGTACACAATTCATTTTTCTTCTTCTTTGAGCCAATCTCTTGTGACCATTTCGGTTTGAAACTTTTTCTCTCCCAAATCCTTTTTCTCTTTGTGACCGAAAGTACATAGACAAGCAAATATTTTTCTTCTTTTCATTTTCTCATTTTCTCCTCCTACGCCGAATGCATTTTCTTCCAAACTAAGTATCTTTTTTCTTCTCTTTTCTTTCTCCTTTCTTTTTCTTTCTTTCTCTCTCTCTCTCTCTTTTGAAACCGAACCATACCATCCTATCTTCCTTTTCTTCATTTTTCTTCTTCATTACAATTTTCCTCAATTTTATATCATCCATGGCCGAATGTAATTTGCTCTTGTGACAAAATCTCTTCATTTTCTCTTACCACAATCGATTTCAAGAATCAAGGTAAGGGGATTTTATTTTAAGGATTCTTATTCATTTAATATAGTTAGTTATTAATCGATTCATTTGTAAGATCACAATCTTTCGATTGATTCTCGTGGAACGAAGACAAATCGTGGTAAGTCAAATCCCAAGTCTTAGAAACGTTAATCATATTTCGATACTAATAAGTCGAACTAATAATTTTATGTCTTTAGAGACATTCAAGATAGGGCAGAAAAGGGCAGTCCATAGTCTTCGTAAGAGGGGCGGTTCCACTATTCCCCCTAAATATAAACGAAGGGCTATTTCGGGAATCCGAGATTTTCGACCGGGTTGCAGACCATCAACCGAGGAGAATCAATTATTTGAAGTAGTTCGTACTCCCGAGCCCTTGTACGTTCGTGGATTCTCAGCGGGCAACGAATCAATAAACGAGGAGAAACCAAAAATAGAAGTGGTTCAAAATCAAAGGGGTAAGGATTTAGATCGAATACCAATAGTGTATTTTTGATAAATGATAGTATTCTAATGGTTCGTATTACGTTTAGGTGTTGACGAGCGGGAAGGTTTAGTACTTACGATATCAAGGTGTGTAACTTCACACTTTTCTCGGGTTGGATGTCATTCGTGGTATTGAGTAAAAATCATAAAAATGACAAAATCGATATAATACGAAAGAATTGGTATTTTGGTGAAATTTCATAAAATTGTTAAAATGTAAAATTACTAAAACGCCTCGATGTGTAGGTAGTAAAATGAATACTAAAAATCTCATGTGTAAATGGGCCAAAGATGTGTTAGATCGTAAAATGGGCCGATAAGTTTGCTAGTTAGTAAATGGGCCGAAAAATATGCTAGTTAGTAAAATGGGCTGAGATTTTGGATAGATAGTTAAATGGGCCGAAATCCCTGATAAATAATGAATGGGCCAAAATCTCTGCTAGATCGATAAATGGGCTGAAATCTCCGTTAGATCAAAATGGGCCGTAATCTCTGTTAAATTGTTATATGGGCCAAAATCTATGCTTGTAATAGCCCAAACCCGGCCCAAATGTTTCGACCGAATTTGGTTTGCTACGGAGGAAAACTTTTTGAAACCCATTTTAAAATCAATTTAAGTTTTGTTGAAAACTTCTCGTTTTTGGTTATCTTGCTGTAATCATACTTAGATTAAATTTGGAAATTTAATTGAGGTCAAGTTATTATGCAAATTTCGAATGTGTCCATGACACGATAAAACATTTTCGTGTTAATTTAGGAAAACATGTGATTTTAATTTAATTTTAATAATGTAGCTTTAAACAAGTATCCAACATATGAGTAATAACCAAAAATAAAGTTTATGGAGGCCTTATTACAACCCAAATAAAAAAAAACAAACCAATAATAGAGTAAAATAACTAAGTTTAAAGTTCATTTAATTCAAGTCCACTGCATGGCCACCTCGAGTCCCTCCGGCTCCATATCCGCGATCTATGCATCACCTGAGAGAGAAAAAAAATAATGGAGAAGGTGAGTCACCAAGACTCAGTATGTAACCCTTCCCCCGGTTTAAACCAATCTCATACACAACTTATAACAATTAATATGCACAAGACAATGTACCCAACCTAGCCAACCAAACGCCTCAATCTACCCCGTTGTGGTACCAAACCACTAGTGGTGCCAAACCACTGGTGACATATAGTCACAAATGTGATACCAAATCACTGGAGGTGCCAAACCTCTGGTGTCCATAGACACAATCGATTGATGGGGCCAACCCATCGTGTGATGCCAAATCACCAAGGCGTCAATCCCATATCTCAAAGTGGGGCCAACCCACGGTGGTGCTAAGCCACAGGGACAAGACGCGATGAGGTACCAAACCTCTGGAGGTACCAAACCTCTGGTGACCGTAGTCACAGTGTGTTACCAAAACACTGGTGTCCGTCGACACAATATAACTGCCCCCTCCACTCATCAACCCATATCAAACAGTTATGAACAGAGTTTAAGTCAACATACATTTATTACATGTATCAAATAAGCCATGCTTCCCAAAGGCATATTTAACAATCACATATAGACAGAGACTTACCGAGATCCTCGCTTGTACCATCAAGGTACTAATTCCGTATCTACATAAAGCAGATTTACACATAGCATGCATTTAATTAATTATTATAAGTGTGTATGTACACACCTGTCACCCACGAGAAGTCTAAATCCAAAAAGAAAGTTGGCCTCCCTAGATCTCTCTGCACCTATATTCGGCCAACCTTAGGATTAGTATTATGGCCTATACGGCCAACCCAAGTAATTTAAAGGGGTCATCTTTTGAACCCGAATCCTTACCTTTACGCTTTGGATACTAATCACAACACCCGATTCCCGAATCTACTTCACCAAGTACCATCGGTTAGTAAATAAAGCTAATAGCCTTCAGCTTTGAATACTTGCAAGTTAAATCCATGAAAATCGATTCTTACCCCCACTTACCACTCGATTGGTCACGAATGAAAGCTTAGTTTGACGATCTCAAAATCCCAAAGCACCTAGATGATTTGATTCAACAAGTGATTAGCACCCTTAACGCCAATTGTCAAACCAATTACCTACCTTTATCAAAGTCGACAAGAAAGGAAGAGAGGACATGGGCATTCGCCAAACACACTTACCTTCCCAAAAGTGATTAAAAGAAAGCCTCCCCTTGTACAATATTCGCCTAGGTGTTTAAAAAAATAGAGAAAGAAATTCGCACATCAAATGGGTGTATTCGGTTTTATGAAGAAAAATAATGGAAAGAAAATAGTGGAAGGAAAAATGTGATAAGAATTTCGGCTAGTAGCAATAATGGGAAAAAGAGAACAAAGTGATAAGTTGGTGTTTTTACAGGCAGTCGGCACTCTACTAATATCCTTACCGTCCACTCTACCCCAACCAAGAGTTTAAAATTCCAACAATTCCTTAATTTGCTCTTGACCACATATTTGACTTAATTCAAATTAATTTGAATACCTCTAATAATAATTAAATAATAATCCCATAATAATCTAATAATAATGCTAATATTATCCCTTTTTATCTTATCAAATAAATAATAAATAAAAGAATCCATGTGCCTAGCAAACTCTTCCAGCCAAATGCTAAACAAAGAACCATGTGCAGGCCAACTCACCTTGTCACGCCAGCAGCAAAAAGGGTAAAACCATAGTGTTGCTTCTTTGAATCGAACCACCGACCTCACGCATCAGCCCTTCTTCCAGTAGCCCTTGCCAACTCTTCCACCGCCTTTCATGCCATAAAGCCCCTTATTTATTTATAAGACCTCCTGGGCGTTTACCCCAAAAATTAAAATACAAAACAGCGCCTTAGCAGCTCGAACTCGCGCCTATCCACCTCCGGACTCCTAGTGGCGCTCCAAGCCACTCCACCTACCTGACTTTCTTGTCCGAATTCCTCACCAATTATTTTTAAGGCTTCCCAAGCCAACTTCAACGCCCAAACAAAAATGCCACTTGCAGCTATCGTGCCTCGAACCCAGGCCCTTGTAACACCCTTGGACGCACCCAACCAATTGCACCAAGCCTATTCCTTGTGCCATAATTCGCCCAAAAATTTATTAAAGCCTTATCTCGCCTAGCTCCCTCCTTTATGGTACTAAAAAAAAATATTTTAACACTAGGTCAGGCCTAACTCGGGTTATTTTTAGACCCTTAAATATGTCAAATAAATCCTAGAATTTAACCCTTCAAGTACACACATGGGAAATTAGCTAAGTTACAAACAACCCCTAATTTGGGGTGTTACAATTCTACCCCCTTAAAATAATTTCGTCCTCGAAATTACTTACTATCGTTCAATCGTGCATCCTTAACTCATCACACTACGCTACTGCTGCGAGACTCGATCTTAAAGAACTATCATACTTCCTAGAAACATTCCCTACGTTCATAATCCAAGTTCCATACACTTTACTAGCAACCTAAGAGTGAATTAACGTAACCATAACCAAGACAAATAAGGGTATTCCGAAAATAAGAAACTTACCCGTTGTCAAGTCTGGCACATCTCCCTCCATCGCGCACAGACATGGTTATGGAGCATCTGTTTGATTAGAGAAATTTTAATTTGTAATAGCCCAAACCCGGCCCAAATGTTTCGACCGACTTTGGTTTGCTACGGAGGAAAACTTTTTGAAACCCATTTTAAAATCAATTTAAGTTTTGTTGAAAACTTCTCGTTTTTGGTTATCTTGCTGAAATCATACTTAGATTAAATTTGGAAATTTAATTGAGGTCAACTTATTATACAAATTTCGAATGTGTCCGCTGACACGATAAAACATTTTCGTGTTAATTTAGGAAAACATGTGATTTTAATTTAATTTTAATAATGTAGCTTTAAACAAGTATCCAACATATGAGTAATAACCAAAAATAAAGTTTATGGAGGCCTTATTACAACCCAAATAAAAAAAACAAACCAATAATAGAGTAAAATAACTAAGTTTAAAGTTCATTTAATTCAAGTCCACTGCATGGCCACCTCGAGTCCCTCCGGCTCCATATCCGCGATCTATGCATCACCTGAGAGAGAAAAAAATAATGAAGAAGGTGAGTCACCAAGACTCAGTATGTAACCCTTCCCCCGGTTTAAACCAATCTCATACACAACTTATAACAATTAATATGCACAAGACAATGTACCCAACCTAGCCAACCAAACGCCTCAATCTACCCCGTTGTGGTACCAAACCACAGGTGGTGCCAAACCACTGGTGACATATAGTCACAAATGTGATACCAAATCACTGGAGGTGCCAAACCTCTGGTGTCCATAGACACAATCGATTGATGGGGCCAACCCATCGTGTGATGCCAAATCACTGGCGTCAATCCCATATCTCAAAGTGGGGCCAACCCACGGTGGTGCTAAGCCACAGGGACAAGACGCGATGAGGTACCAAACCTCTGGTGACCGTAGTCACAGTGTGTTACCAAAACACTGGTGTCCGTCGACACAATATAACTGCCCCCTCCACTCATCAACCCATATCAAACAGTTATGAACAGAGTTTAAGTCAACATACATTTATTACATGTATCAAATAAGCCATGCTTCCCAAAGGCATATTTAACAATCACATATAGACAGAGACTTACCGAGATCCTCGCTTGTACCATCAAGGTACTAATTCCATATCTACATAAAGCAGATTTACACATAGCATGCATTTAATTAATTATTATAAGTGTGTATGTACACACCTGTCACCCACGAGAAGTCTAAATCCGAAAAGAAAGTTGGCCTCCCTAGATCTCTCTGCACCTATATTCGGCCAACCTTAGGATTAGTATTATGGCCTATACGGCCAACCCAAGTAATTTAAAGGGGTCATCTTTTGAACCCGAATCCTTACCTTTACGCTTTTGGATACTAATCACAACACCCGATTCCCGAATCTGCTTCACCAAGTACCATCGGTTAGTAAATAAAGCTAATAGCCTTCGGCTTTGAATACTTGCAAGTTAAATCCATGAAAATCGATTCTTACCCCCACTTACCACTCGATTGGTCACGAATGAAAGCTTAGTTTGACGATCTCAAAATCCCGAAGCACCTAGACAGATTTGATTCAACAAGTGATTAGCACCCTTAACGTCAATTGCCGAAACCAATTACCTACCTTTATCAAAGTCGACAAGAAAGGAAGAGAGGACATGGGCATTCGGCCAAACACACTTACCTTCCCAAAAGTGATTTAAAGAAAGCCTCCCCCTTGTACAATATTCGGCCTAGGTGTTTAAAAAAAATAGAGAAAGAAATTCGGCACATCAAATGGGTGTATTCGGTTTTTATGAAGAAAAAATAATGGAAAGAAAATAGTGGAAGGAAAAATGTGATAAGAATTTTGGCTAGTAGCAATAATGGGAAAAAGAGAACAAAGTGATAAGTTGGTGTTTTTATAGGCATTCGACACTCTCCTAATATCCTTGCCGTCCACTCTACCCCAACCAAGAGTTTAAAATTCCAACAATTCCTTAATTTGCTCTTGACCACATATTTGACTTAATTCAAATTAATTTGAATACCTCTAATAATAATTAAATAATAATCCCATAATAATCTAATAATAATGCTAATATTATCCCTTTTTATCTTATCAAATAAATAATAAATAAAAGAATCCATGTGCCTAGCAAACTCTTCCAGCCGAATGCTAAACAAAGAACCATGTGCAGGCCAACTCACCTTGTCACGCCAGCAGCAAAAAGGGTAAAACCAAAGTGTTGCTTCTTTGAATCGAACCACCGACCTCACGCATCAGCCCTTCTTCCAGCGCCCTTGCCAACTCTTCAAGCCTGCCTTTCATGCCATAAAGCCCCCTTATTTATTTATAAGACCTCCCCGGGCCGTTTACCCCAAAAATTAAAAATACAAAACATCGCCTTAGCACTCGAACTGCACCTATCCACCTCCAGGACTCTAGTGGCGCCCAAGCTACTCCACCTACCGACTTTCTTGTCCAATTCCTCACCAATTATTTTAAGGCTTCCCAAGCCAACTTCAACGCCCAAACAAAATGCCACTTGCGTACCATCGTGCCTCGAACCTGTGCCCTTGTAACACCCTTGGATGCACCCAACCAATTGCACCAAGCCTATTCCTTGTGCCATAATTCGCCCAAAAATTTATTAAAGCCTTATCTCGCCTAGCTCCCTCCTTTATGGTACTAAAAAAAATATTTTAACACTAGGTCAGGCCTAACTCGGGTTATTTTTAGACCCTTAAATATGTCAAATAAATCCTAGAATTTAACCCTTCAAGTACACACATGGGTAATTAGCTAAGTTACAAACAACCCCTAATTTGGGGTGTTACAATGCTAGACGATAAATGGGCCAGAAAATTTGCTAGATCACTAAATGGGCTGAAACACCCCACACCCGGCCCACGGGAATGGACCGGATCTGGTATGTTCCTCGAAGTAACCCGGTTCAAAATTCATTCAATACTTTGAAAACTGTGTGTTTTGAAAGATAGTTTGTTGTGGGTTGGGCTCAGCTTGAAAACAAATTTATCTTATAACAAAACCCATTTGTTTCGGTGACAAAATATTTAAACTTATTTAAATTAAATGGGCTTATTCTTTGTAAAGCCCTAAATTCATAACATAGTAATTAAAGCGTAAATAAAATGTCACGATGGCCTTATTACATAAAATGAAACCCAAAATAAAATTGTACAATACTTAAAATAAAATAAAGATTCAAAT
Source organism: Gossypium rotundifolium (assembly GCA_025506655.1). Taxonomy (NCBI): domain Eukaryota; kingdom Viridiplantae; phylum Streptophyta; class Magnoliopsida; order Malvales; family Malvaceae; genus Gossypium; species Gossypium rotundifolium. Next base: position 43,698,958 of record CP106730.1, read on the forward strand.
AAAATTAAACTTCAAGCTGAACATGGCCACCACAAGTTCTGCCGTCCCGGTCCATTATTGCTCATCACCTGAAACATGTTCCCACAACGGGGTGAGTCGATAGACTCAATGTGTAACCAACACCAAAACATAATAGAAATAGGCACACCATACATATCATATTCATATAAAAATTCAAGATAATGATGCAAACCCGAACCCAAACCTATATAGCCATCCACTACACACCACCCGTACCATCCTGCACACCGTGGGGACTACTAAGTCAACCCTCCATCCGCTACACACCATCGAAGGCAGTCGCTGCAGTCGACGTGCTCATCGCCCACTTATAATATTGTGGCATAGCCACCACTTTCAGATAATGTAACCGAAGTTACCACATTCACTTAATGTGACCGAAGTCACCACATTCACTTAGTGAGACCGAAGTCATCACGTTTCACTTAGTGAGACCGAAGTCATCACGTTTCACTTAGTGAGACCGAAGTCATCACATTCACTTAGTGGGACCGAAGTCATCACATTCACTTCCCCTTTCTCAATTAACCTAAATGCCCCAAATTATACATATCATGCATATCATATTTAATTTCACTTTCACATCACTTTTCACATGTTAAATATAACATATTTTGAAATCCTAGTAGGAGTAGGAAAACGTACCTGAGTACTTTGTACCATAATATGGTACTTTAGCCACATTCTTACACTTTCATATTAACATATATATCATATTTAAGCCATAAATCTATTAAGATTAGTGTGGTGTACACACGGTACCTTAGCCATAATCTTTCACTTTCATATTAACACATATAATGAATTAAAGCCGTAAATCTATCAAGATTTAGTGTAGGGTACACACGGTACCTTAACCACTTATATACTCTTAATATCACATATGTTAATTAAACGTAGCCATAAAACATATTATGAGATAGTGTGGGGTACACACCTGATTTGCTTATCAATTCCTTGAAATCCCGAAAACCCGATCTATTGCTTTAGATCTCAATTCCTACATTTGATTAATCACTTACTACTTTAATAAAAAGAACCATTTGACCATAAATCCAAATCCTAGTAGGATTAGTATTCTTAAAACTTACCTTGTTGCCGATTTCAATACTAATCAAATCCCGAAATCTATGCTATGCTACTCCTTGTATTCGGCCAAGCACTAAATCTCATCAGGGGGTTAGTTTCGGCTTTTTAAACAAACAAGAATTAGATCTAATTATCAAAATAGGCCTTAGCCGAAAGCTATAGACACTTACCTTGTGGATTTTAAATCCCGAAACTCACCGAATAACTAGGAACACGCGGCCTATGGTGTACCTTCGGGAAAAGAACTTCTCCTTCCTTGTAGCCTACACTTAGTAAATCCCGAAAGATCTCTTCAAAGTTTCGGCAACCATGAACATTAATGGGATTAGCCCTAGATTTCGATAAGTCTAAAATATAAAAGAATGGAAACCAAACTTGGATCTTACCCTTATTTGAAGGAATCGATTGCACCTTCACTTTAACCTTCAGAGATTCGGCTTAGAGACTTGATGAACAATCGACTATGATTCCCTTATGTATTCGGTTTCAAAGATGAAAGAAGAGAGGAATAATAGGCTTAGAAGGAATCGGCTAGGAGGCTAAAAGAAAAGAAGAAAAAGAATGGATGCTCAAGAAGAATATTCGGCAGAGGAAAAGAGAGAGGGAGAATGAATAATGAATGGCCCTAGTCTCATCCTTTTATAGTCGAAATTACTAGGCCAAGAATCCTTAACTTGGCCACCACTCTTCCTTATTTTCCTAATTAAAGAATAATTCTTCATTTATCCACCTATTTAGTCGAATTTTAAAGAGAGTGAAACTCCTCTTTTGCAAGCCTTGTGCCGTCCACCTCTTGGGCTTCTAGAAGTAAAATAAAACTTATTTTATTTGCTTCTTATGTGACTCGAACTCAAGCCCAACACCCTTGCATGTGGGCCATTTCCTGAGGCCTTAAGTGGCATCTTCAGGCCACTTTTCCAAGTCCGTTAATGGGTCAAATTTCACATACTTTATATTTTAGGGTCACCTGGCCCTAAGTTCCCCTTTGAACTTTAAAATTCGACATTTCGGGGTCATTTTTAAGTTTCCAAAAATTTTCGCGCGGCTCTGTAAACTTGACATTTCCTAGGTTTCCAAAATGTTTACTTTCCTATTTTGGCTTAGTTTCCAAAATGTTTACTTTCCTCTTTTAGCTTAGGTTTCCAAAATGTTCACTTTCCTCTTTTAACTAATCGTTCCATACATTTCCTTACATTTCCATACATTTCCTTACATTTTCATACATTTTCATACCTTTCCATACATTTCCTTACATTTTCATACATTTCCATACATTTCCTTACATTTCCTTATACTTCCTTTTATTTCCTTTCATTTCCTTACATTTCCTTACATTTCCATACATTTCCATATATTTCCATACATTTCCTTACATTTCCTTTCATTTCCTTTCATTTCTTTACATTTCCTTACATTTCCTTATATTTCCTTTTATTTCCTTTTATTTCCTTACATTTCCAAGGTTCTAAAAATGCACACCACACATCCATATCACAGTAAACATGCTATTTCATAAAATTTAAGCAAAAATGCACACAATGGGATTTGGACCCCTTCCCTCAAAGTACTTCACTTGATGCCATAACCCTTGCACCTTAGGTGGCGTCCCTTGCCACTTTTCCACATCACTTCTTGTTTTTAACTTAAAAACCAATAATTGTCCAAAGCTTTCTCTTCCATCCTAGGATTTTAAAAACCCTTAATTCACTTCCTAACACTGCCAAAACCTACTACACATGAATTATGCACAAACACATAACCCCTAATCTAGGATGTTACAGTTCTACCCTCCTTAAAAATAATTTCGTCCTCGAAATTACTTAATCGACAATCAGTACAATCTTTCTCACCGATTATGCTTATTTCAAGACTCGATCTTAATCGAACCATCATACTTTCCAGGCACAATCTCTAAGTTCAAGTCCCTTAGAACTCATTTCTAACGTCGTGATTTAATCTGATTAAGAAGTTTTATGTATTAAAAAAAATTTGTTTCACTGATTAACTGCGAAGAAATTTTATGAAAAGGAATTTAGGAGTGGTTCTTTCGTATTCATACATGCACACAATCTTTTCATTCATTCATACATCCATCAAACAATTATGAACCTTAGTTCATTCAGAGAAACCTTGTAGTTTTCATTTGTTGTTGTTTTTCCACTACCCGGGGGTATTTTCGTAATTTGTCCTACAGGGGTATTTTTGTATTTTGTCAAAATGAGGTTCCTTGGTGATTTTGGCACAAAGTATTTTGGAAGTTTTAAAGTTTTCGGGGTATTTTGGAAATTATTTTTGAACTCTGTGGGTATTTTGAAAATTTTGGACCTTGGGGGTATTTTGGTAATTTTATTCACACATAGGGGTAAATTGTAAAATTTTAATAAATCGGGGATATTTCAAAAGTTGCAAAACTTTGAGGGTTCTTTCTGAGAATTGTACTTTCCAAGAGGTTGAAGTTGTAAAAATTTTGAAAATCAGGGTCATTTTGGTAATTTTGGTAAGTTAGGGTAATTTTGTAATTTTCCAAAATCATGGTATTTTCATAGTTTCAAATTAGGGTTTTTGAATATTTATAAAATAATGAAATTGTAGCAAAACTGTTGAGTAGTTGGACATTTTATAAACCAAGGGCATTTTGTAATTTTACCACTAGGGATATTTTTGTAATTTTATAAATCGAAATATTTCAGAAAATTTATAAAATATTCTTTTCAAATCAAGAGGGTAATTTAGAAATTTTAAAATTAGGGTTTCCATAAAATACGGCTAGTCCCTTTCGGGTTTTAGTTATTGGGTTTAGCAGTGACTAAGTCCTCTTGGTTAGGGTGAGCAGTTACTACTACGCACTGTAGGATTCGCGTAAGAGGAGGTGAGTCGCTAGGACCGCTTAAATACCAAGCTCTTCTTGAATCCACTCCTAGACATCACGCACAACTGTTACCACACCTAGCTCGCGACTTAATCACGTGTTTGTCTAGTGTATTAAGTCTTATGTATTTGTGTTTGAGTAGACTAATCCTAGGGTTCAAGTTCCTATCATGCTATTCTACGTTCCATTCCTTTTCTACCCTTCTATAATTCACATAATCACACGAGATAGTTAGGCGTACTTACGGTGGATCATGGGTCGAGACTTAGGTGCCATGCCGAAAAACCTCGCTTATTTCATAAGATACTTTATAAAGCTTATTTGGGCTCGATTTGAAAACGTTTTGGGCCTTAGCCCACAGGCCTAAAGCTTAAAACTGGGCTCTGATACCAAACTGAAACACCCCACACCCGACCCACGAGAATGGACCAGATCTGGTATGTTTCTCAAGTAACCTTGTTCAAAATTCATTCAATACTTTGAAAAGCGTGTGTTTTGAAAGATAGTTTGTTGTGGGTTGGGCTCGAGTTGAAAACAAATTTATCTTATAACAAAACCCATTTGTTTGGTGACAAAATATTTAAACTTATTTTAAATTAAATGGGCTTATTCTTTGTAAAGCCCTAAATTCATAACATAGTAATTAAAGCGAAATAAAATGTCACGATGGCCTTATTACATAAAATGAAACCCAAAATAAAATTGTACAAGACTTAAAATAAAATAAAGATTCAAATAAAATTAAACTTCGTTGAACATGGCCACCACAAGTTCTGCCGTCCGATCCATTATTGCTCATCACGAAACAAGTTCCCTAGCGGGTGAGTCGATAGACTCAATGTGTAACCAACACCAAAACATAATAGAAATAGGCACACCATACATATCATATTCATATAAAAATTCAAGATAATGATGCAAACCGAACCCAAACCTATATAGCCATCCGCTACACACCACCCGTATTCATCCACACACAGTGGGACTACTAAGTCAACCCTCCATCCGCTACATACCATCAAGGCGTCATTGCAATCGACGTGCTCATTGCCCACTTATAATATTGTGGCATAGCCACCACTTTCAGATAATATAACCGAAGTTACCACATTCACTTAATGTGACCGAAGTCACCACATTCACTTAGTGAGATCGAAGTCATCACGATTCACTTAGTGAGACCGAAGTCATCATGTTTCACTTAGTGAGACCGAAGTCATCACATTCACTTAGTGAGACCGAAGTCATCACATTCACTTAGTGAGACCGAAGTCATCACATTCACTTCCCCTTTCTCAATTAACCCAAATGCCCCAAATTATACATATCATGCATATCATATTTAATTTCACTTTCACATCACTTTTCACATGTTAAATATAACATATTTTGAAATCCTAGTAGGAGTAGGAAAACGTACCTGAGTACTTTGTACCATAATATGGTACTTTAGCCACATTCTTACACTTTCATATTAACATATATATCATATTTAAGCCATAAATCTATTAAGATTAGTGTGGTGTACACACGGTACCTTAGCCATAATCTTTCACTTTCATATTAACACATATAATGAATTAAAGCCGTAAATCTATCAAGATTTAGTGTAGGGTACACACGGTACCTTAACCACTTATATACTCTTAATATCACATATGTTAATTAAATGTAGCCATAAAACATATTATGAGATAGTGTGGGGTACACACCTGATTTGCTTATCAATTCCTTGAAATCCCGAAAACCCGATCTATTGCTTTAGATCTCAATTCCTACATTTGATTAATCACTTACTACTTTAATAAAAAGAACCATTTGACCATAAATCCAAATCCTAGTAGGATTAGTATTCTTAAAACTTACCTTGTTGCCGATTTCAATACTAATCAAATCCCGAAATCTATGCTATGCTCCTCCTTGTATTCGGCCAAGCACTAAATCTCATCAGGGGTTAGTTTCGGCTTTTTAAACAAACAAGAATTAGATCTAATTATCAAAATAGGCCTTAGCCGAAAGCTATAGACACTTACCTTGTGGATTTTAAATCCCGAAACTCACCGAATAACTAGGGAACACGCGGCCTATGGTGTACCTTCGGGAAAAGAACTTCTCCTTCCTTGTAGCCTACACTTAGTAAATCCCGAAAGATCTCTTCAAAGTTTCGGCAACCATGAACATTAATGGGATTAGCCCTAGATTTCGATAAGTCTAAAATATAAAAGAATGGAAACCAAACTTGGATCTTACCCTTATTTGAAGGAATCGATTGCACCTTCACTTCAACCTTCAGAGATTCGGCTTAGAGACTTGATGAACAATCGACTATGATTCCCTTATGTATTCGGTTTCAAAGATGAAAGAAGATAGGAATAATAGGCTTAGAAGGAATCGGCTAGGAGGCTAAAAGAAAAGAAGAAAAGAATGGATGCTCAAGAAGAATATTCAGAGAGGAAAGAGAGAGGAGAATGAATAATGAATGGCCCTAGTCTCATCCTTTTATAGCCGAAATTACTAGGCCAAGAATCCTTAACTTGGCCACCACTCTTCCTTATTTTCCTAATTAAAGAATAATTCTTCATTTATCCACTTATTTAGCCGAATTTTAAAGAGAGTGAAACTCCTCTTTTGCAAGCCTTGTGCCGTCCACCTCTTGGGCTTCTAGAAGTAAAATAAAACTTATTTTATTTGCTTCTTGTGTGACTCGAACTCAAGCCCAACACCCTTGCATGTGGGCCATTTCCTGAGGCCTTAAGTGGCATCTTCAGGCCACTTTTCCAAGTCCGTTAATGGGTCAAATTTCACATACTTTATATTTTAGGGTCACCTGGCCCTAAGTTCCCCTTTGAACTTTAAAATTGACATTTGAGGTCATTTTAAGTTTCCAAAATTTTCATGTGACTCTGTAAACTTGACATTTCCTAGGTTTCCAAAATGTTTACTTTCCTATTTTGGCTTAGTTTCCAAAATGTTTACTTTCCTCTTTTAGCTTAGGTTTCCAAAATGTTCACTTTCCTCTTTTAACTAATCGTTCCATACATTTCCTTACATTTCCATACATTTCCTTACATTTCCATACATTTCCATACCTTTCCATACATTTCCTTACATTTCCATACATTTCCATACATTTCCTTACATTTCCTTATACTTCCTTTTATTTCCTTTCATTTCCTTACATTTCCTTACATTTCCATACATTTCCATATATTTCCATACATTTCCTTACATTTCCTTTCATTTCCTTTCATTTCTTTACATTTCCTTACATTTCCTTATATTTCCTTTTATTTCCTTTTATTTCCTTACATTTCCAAGGTTCTAAAAATGCACACCACACATCCATATCACAGTAAACATGCTATTTCATAAAATTTAAGCAAAAATGCACACAATGGGATTTGGACCCCTTCCCTCAAAGTACTTCACTTGATGCCATAACCCTTGCACCTTAGGTGGCGTCCCTTGCCACTTTTCCACATCACTTCTTGTTTTAACTTAAAACCAATAATTGTCCAAAGCTTTCTCTTCCATCCTAGGATTTTAAAAACCCTTAATTCACTTCCTAACACTGCCAAAACCTACTACACATGAATTATGCACAAACACATAACCCCTAATCTAGGATGTTACATGGGCCAAAGATGCTAAATAGTTATATGGAACAAATGATATATTGTATTATGGGCCTTAATAAAAACCTGAATTATTGACTTGGGCCTTTTTGATAGAATTATCATATGTACATAAGCTATTTTGCATACATTTTGCATGGGTTGGGATTAACGATGAAGAGAAGAAAGGCCTGTTGCCAAAATCTAGTTCGGTGGCTTTGCCACAAAATAATTAAACGGCTGATTGCCTCTAGTTCGGTGGCTATGCCACAAATATTTTAATGGCTCAATGCCTCTAGTTCGGTGACTTTTTCACAATCTAGTTCGGTGGCTCTGCCACAAAAATAAAATGGCTTAATGCCTACGATTGGTGTGATGGCGGGATGGGTTGACTTGATCCCCACAGGTGTGATGGTTGGTACTGGTGGTGTGTAGCGGATGGAAATTAGGTTTGGGTGGGAAATTTCATTTTTGCATGCATTCCATTATTTATACTGTTAATCTTGATAATGGGCTCAAGCCCAAGAATCATGACTTGATGATCTGGCCCAATGAATAAGTAAATGAGTTATACACTGAGTTCTAAGTAACTCACTCCCTCAAATTTTTCATCTCAGGTAATGGAAATTGACGTGGACTTGGGCCGAGGATGACTTCGTGGAGGCCATACTACAAATAAGGGTCAATTAAACTTTGAACTTTTATTAAAGACTTTCTATAATTTACTATTATGGGTTTGATGTAATAAGGCCTCTATTAATGTTTTATGGATTTTGTGTGGATGGATTTAAAATTATGTTTTGGACTATTAATATGGGCTTATAATTATTTTTGTTTTCTTAAAATAATTTGGGTTTTCAAATATATGAAATTCCTTTATCTATTTTTAAAATATTTGAACTCTAAAAGAAAAAATTTAAAAGTTACTTTAAGGTTTTTGACAATCTAATATTAATGATATTTTCAACTAATATTTTCTCATATTCATAAAATTTAAAATACCCTTTTTGGTTTTTATTAAACCTTATTAAGAAAATGATTTTGAAATTTTCGGTTCACCTTAATTATTAAGATAGTTCGATCTATGTAACAAACCAAATCTCGTCTTTACACATAGACCGGGTTTGGGGTGTTACAGCACCTATGCCAATTTGCCTTTTTATGTCTCCTATGCTTGATCTTCTATCATCTACACTTTTCCATTATTTATCCCTTCTTGAAAGCTCAAACTTGAACATAAGAAGTCTATTCTCACTATTAACATCAAAGCATTGAACTAAACTGGAGCCACAACCATCTGATAAATTAGAAGTATTATTTTGCTCCTTACGAAATCCTTCCCTCAGACAAACCACAGTGTTCTGATAAGACAAACGCTACCACCATATAGCTAAAACAATTCTTCAAATACCAATATTGCATTTCGAAGAAAATGAGAAAGGAAATCCAATATAGTTCTAGAAACAACAAGTGTAGCAACTCAACCTCAAAAAAAAAAGATCTGCCAACATGCTCCCATGATCCAACCAAGAATCATAACCATAATAAATATAATAATCCCAAGCCAATGTATATTCTTTGCAGATGGGCCATACATGATAGAATAGACAATAAGAACAATAAGAAAGCCAATATAAAGAAATACAAGATATAAAGCTCTATTAAACTCCTGAGAATATAACCCATTTCTATACTATCAAAATATACAAATTATGAGCCTTTCGAACACACTCGTCCACATCCAAACTATTTCTTTTGAAGACCATGCGACATAATATGAACATATTGGTTGCTAAAGAAATTGATGATACCCCAAAAAAATCCAGAAGAAGAATATCGCTCAGACACATTGGAACCAACTATGACATAAACAACACCAATTCCATATACATAAAGCAGAATAACAACTAGTAGAAGCAGAAAAATATCAACGCATTAGTTTTGCCGTTGAATTTTCTACTAAAACATAATTGAATAGAATGTCAAAAAATAGAGCAATGTCGGTCATTAATTAGTTAGACTAACAATACCTCTGTTTACCATCATGACTATCCAACATCTCCACACCATAAGAACCACATCTGGAGATAAAATAGCTGCATATGCCATTAAAGATAAAAGAATACATAGAATATCCAGATGAGATGATTGTAATATACTCTGCCGTAATGACAACATTTGGATCTATTGATATTTTTGAACACTACTCCACTGTCTACTAAAGTCATCGATGATCTCACATTATTTTGCTTCACTAAAATAATCAATTCAGAGGAAATCCTAGTTAACCCATTCTTTAGATACCATACCAATTTAAATCGATTACTAGTGAATAACTTTTTCTTTTAACAGTGACGTAGCATATCTCAAACAGTGTTCAAAAAGATCTATTATCTCATCTAGAAATCTTTGTATTTGTTAACCAACTCTCGGCTCTAACCACATTATTACTAAATCAACCGCTGTACTCTTTGATTCCTCTTTTGTAGACTTAATCAGCATAAATTTTGTGAATACTCCGTTCTATAAGACTTTGAAGATGAGGGGGTGGAAGTTGTGAAGCCGCAAAATTTAATTCTCATATACACACATGAAACATAACATTCATTATTAAAATAAACATTATGAACATCTACTCTAACCTTGATGAATTTATGTTCATCATTAGCAACCTTTTAATCAAAGACTTGAATATTGCTTTTAACATTATTGGAATTAGCTTGGTTGGAAAACATTTCTGTCTATAAGTGAAACAAATCCCATCAGAGTTAGGAGGCATCACACTATCACATGTTATATAATGGCATGCATTTCTAGACTCCATACATGCTACGTTTAGTCCGAGAACAAACTAAATCTATTTCTTATACCACAAAATATAACACCCTTCTCCGTCGACAGATGAGGGTTACGAAGCATTACCGTATAATCGAAAACATTTGAACATTATATCATTCGACAATTCAATCACATCATAAACTATTCATATACATACACATTGTCCCTAGATCTAGCCCACGAGGCACTCAAAAATAGCTTAGAAGCAATTCAGGACTAATTTGAAATAATTTGGAAAGTTTAGGAAACAGTTGTAAAATTTGCGAAACAAGGGTCACACGGCTATATGCCTCACACGACTCAGACACATGCCCGTTTCTCAGGCCGTGTAACCTTGAACTAGGGACACACGACCGTGTCCTAGCCCGTGTGCCAGGCCGTGTAACTCACTGATTTTCATACAAAGAAACCTTCAAGGGACACACGACTGAGTCACATGCCCGTGTCTCAGGCCATATGGACCTAAAATTTACCTAAAATAAGTAATTCCCAACACCATTTCATGCATATTCATTTGGACCGTTTGTGCACACTTTCAAGACACCTAAACACCATTCAAACATACATAAATATGTCATTTCAAAAAACTTAATTCACCTAACCAATATGCCATTCAAAGGCACCTCAATTTGTATACAAACATCAAAACTTAATCTAAAGCAATTTAACCATTTCACATTTACCGAACCTAGTGTATTTTAACCATCAAATGCCAACATAAATGACTAATTCAATTCCATCACAATATCCCAATAGTTCACATACACTATTACTTGAAGGTACCAAAATATGACATAGTTTAACATGCACTTCCATGTCCATCAACCAAACATACTTTTCCAAACATAACATATCAAATTACCTAATGCGTAACTCCCTATACATATTAACAAGGTTATTTCTATCCATAATAACCTAGTTCAAATGTGAACTAAAACATAACACAAGTAACCATTTTCATACCATCATCAACATACCAAGAGAACCATATTAACAAGCACTTTAAAGTAACCAAAATCACATAATTTGGTAAGGCATCAAGGTGTACCAACTAACAAAGCTTTCCAAAGCTTATACATACCAAAACACCATTAACACATGCATCATAATACCATTACAAATCACGCTATACATGCCATTATAAACCTTAGCCAAAATACACAAAACTATCGAATTAACCACTGGATAGTGTGATAGATCTCTGACGAACTTCTAGTCGATCGAGCTTCTGATAATCTGGAAAGAAAAGGAAAATAACTACGTAAGAAATGAATGCTTAGTAAGCTCGTATAAACTTTAAACCTAACTTACCACTTCAATATTATAATACAAAGATTAAGGATGATTCAAAACCAACACTTTAAACTTGGTATAAGCATATTAAACACCATTCAAATAAAAAATGAGTAAGTTCATCAACATCACATATAATTTAATTCATATCATAATAGGATTTTATGTGACAATCGAATTTAGGGTCTAGTCAGAATAGTGGTTTCGAGAACACAAATCTAAAGTAGAAATATTTATTTTATGATTGTTTTAAGGTTCATGACATGATTTCTTGATTGTGTGAAAGTTTCGTTGAGAAATTTTGTTGGTAAGGTGTCCAATTTGACTTTTAGGACTAAATTGCAAAAGTTGCAAAATGTGTGTTCTAGAAGCTTTAAGTATGAATTAGTTATGGATTCTTAATTAGAGGTCCTTAAATATAAATTTGACCAATTTTTATTTTTATGGACAAAAATTGACATGTTTAGGAAAAATTTTAAAGTTTGGCAAAAAGGGCATTTTGGTAATTTGGTTAATAAAAGAATAAAAAGGGAAAATAAAACCAAAGTTTTGTCCATCTTATTCAACCTTGGATGAATTTTACAAGACACCATATCTAGGGTTTTCTTCAACTTTCAAGCTTGATTGTAAGTACATCCAAGCCCCGTTTTTAATGCTCTTTATGTTTTTGAAGTCGTATTCACCCGATCTTTCTATTTTTACCATAGTTTTGAAGTAGGGTTCATGTTTAAAATTTTACCCATGTACGACATGCATGTGTTTCAATTTTTTATGGTAGAAAATGGAAGTTTAATGTATGATAAACGACTTTTGCTAAGTGATTTTCGATAAAAACGTCAAAAAGGACTTGTTTGTAAAAGTTGTATAATAAGTAGTAAAAGTGTGTTTTAATGGAAATTTTGGGCTGTTATAGTTATGAAAATGGTTCGACTAGGTTTTTTTATTAAATAAATTTTTTGAGCCTAGGGGAAAAATTATAAATATGACAAAATTTAGGGGCAAAAATATAATTTTGCCATAATGTGATTTTTGGACTGAACTAAATAATTTTAATAATATATGAGTTAAATGTGATATTATAGATCAAGAAAAACAAGGTTTGGACTTGAAACGGGGGAAAAACAAGTATTTGACAATTTAGTCCTTTTCGCCATTTTATGTCGAGGTAAGTTCTTATGTAAATAATGTATTGTTATTTATGTTTTAAATTGTTTATTATTATATGAATTGTGATTTACTCTTGAATGAAATCGACAAAGTTCGATAAACGAGAAATCCCGATTAAACTTTAGGAATAGGTAGGATACAAATGTCATGACATTAGGGTTATCTAAGATTACGTGTGAGACCATATCTGGGATATGGCATGAATTTGAGATTTTGTGTAAGACCATATCTGGGATATGGCATCGATATGAGATTTTTTGTAAGACCATAGCTGGGCTATTGGCATCGATATGAGATTACATGTAAGACCATATCTGGGATATGGCATTGGTACGGTACTGTATGTACTCTGGTTCTTCAAGATCGATCACCTTACTTGGTTCTCCATGGTGCTCAACCCAATTATACTCATCTTCGGGTGTTGTTATCCATATTTTCCCCTGTTCAATAGTCACAAGTTGGAGTTTTGATCATAGCCATGTTCATTTCTTGGGTATAGTCTACAACACAAGGGTTATCAATGCCTTGCTACTAATGTCGGGGTGTTTGTTTCTCATCATATGGTGTTTGATGAGATTTGGCTCATATTTGATTATTCTCCTCTTAACCTATGTGTGCCACATAGTTTGCAGCATGTCTCCGCTTATGTTCCAATAGTCTCTTCTAAACCATTAGACAAGGCACATGCTTCAAACTCTACTAGTCATCTTCCTACCTCCGTTGACTAGATCTGTAACACCCCTTACCCGTATTCAACGCCAGGACCAGGTACGAGGCATTACCAGACTTACCACACAAGCATTCACACAATTCCGAGTCATAAATTTGTGTCCAAATTAAAATCATTCATATACGATCATAAAGTCCCTAATATGAGCCTACGAGGTCGAAAACATGCTTTGGAGGTGGTTCGAGACTAAACTGAGAACTTTAGAAATTTTTACAAAACATAGAAAATTTTTGCTAGATGCAAGGCTCACAAGCCCATGTGGTCCAAGGGACATGCCCATGTGACCCTGGGACACGCCCGTGTGACCCTGGGACACGCCTGTGCTTCAGACCGTGTTCGATTTAGGGTGCTCTTTGACTTGTGCCACACACTCGTGTGCTAGGCCGTGTAGCACACATGACTGAGACACACGCCCATGTCTCTGCCCATGTGCTTAATTCTAGACATTCTGTTTCTCAAAATTAAGGTACAAGGGACACACGGCCAGAACACATTCCCGTGGGGCAGACCGTGTCACGCCCGTGTGTCTACTCGTGTGGACAAAAACAAGGCTATTTACCAAGCCATTCTGCCACCCTCACTTGCACACATCAACACAACATCACATGGCACAAATTCAAGCACATAAGAGCAACCAAACAACCACAACCAAGACAATAACATGTCATCCTCATGCCATTATTTATCATACTTAGATACAACCTTTCCATACCATATCATGCAATATTCCACACCAAATCATGCAAGATTCCATATTCACAAATGACATTAATATATAAATATACTCATAATCAATATTACCCAACTTCCATGGCTATATACAAAAATGAACCATAAACCATTATAAGCCAACACATATGGCTAAATCAATAATGAAACATATAACCAAGAGTCCAAATCCCTATACATGCCATAAACTCAAAATACTTGAATTCACCAATACCCAAAGTGATAGCTTGATAGTGTGATAGAATCTCTGGCGATCTCCAATCCGAGCTAGCTCAATGACACTATAAAACATGAGAAAGGAAGGGGGTAAGCTATATAGCTTAGTAAGTCAGTATGAATATAATAACCAACTCTTACCAATCATTTACCAAGTCCAACAATATAAACATAAGGTAATATAATTTGCTATAAATCTCACAGTTACAATTTATTCAGCCACATTGTTTGTTCTATCAATTTGTAAGTATAATTTAACATGTCTTGGCATTAGCCTAACCACCACAATCTCTCCATTATAACATATTACCATAACCAACAAACCATTTCAAACCTCATAAAAAACATACACATTAATTATGAGTATTTACGTTTCAAGTATATACTTTAACATCTTTCAATTACCTAAGCTCTTATCTTCCCTGTAATAGTCCAAATTTCAGCGATGTCGAAAATAGTGGTTCGAGACCACCAAATCCAAAAAATGAACTCATAGATTATATTATTTAATATTTACGAGCCAAATGTAGTTTTTAAAAGATTTTTGAAATAGTAAATTGTGTTTTATAAAGATTTATTTGGTCAAGAAGTTGAGAAAAAGAGGTATCGAGATCTCAGTGTTATAAATCGAGTCATAAATATTTTTATAAATATTTATGGAATGTCAATAAGGTAGTATTAAAATTTCGTTAGAAAATTTTGGCATTTGGGTGGTTAATTAAATAAAAAGAACTAAATTGAAAAAGGTGTAAAAGTTGCAAGAAGGATTAAATAGCTTAATTGTCAAATGAGGAAGGACCTAAAGTGAAAATAAGCTCAAAGGAGATATTTTGGGCGGCAATAGCTGAGAAAAATCAGGAAATGGGTGAAATAAGGGCAAAATTAGAAAATTGCCAAAATTAGCTAATAAAAATGGGACCAAATTGGAATATCTAGAATTCTCTTCATTTCTCTTCATTTTCATCAGTTGAAAAATAGACATGGAAGAGGGTTCAAGCTAGTTTTCATACTATAGATTCATGTAAGTTTAATTCTTGCTTTCTCCTTGAAATTTCTATGTTTTTGGACTTTTACCATTGAGTCCAACTTACTATGTCATTAGTTTTGGATTCTATGGCTAATTTTTAAAGTTTTTATGGACGATTTCTGGATGCATATGATGAATAAATATATAATTTAAGCTTTAATTTTGATATATGATGATTTTATCAAGTAAAATTGATGGAAATTGGTTATAGGACCTAATTGTAAAAGAGTTTAGAATTAAGGTCTAATGCTAAAGTTCTGATTTTTAAGGGCTATGAAGGAGTTTAAAATGATGGATTAAAGTATTAATTGAGAAAAATTATCCCAATTGAGGGGTTAATTGGATAAGGACTGACTTGTATGAACCTTGAAATTTGGGGCAAAATGAAAATCAACACTTTGCACTAAAACAGTTTTGGACAGCAGCAGTAGTCTAATTTTGAAAAATCACAAAAAATTTTATAAATTTAATTAGAGGATGAATAAAATATGTAATTAAATCTTATTGAGTTTAGTTTCTTATAAAAGAAACTGTGTATGTAATGGAATTATAAATCATGAGATATAATAGGTTTTGTGAGACAAGATCAGAATGATTTCGGGTTCCTCTTTTCTGATTTTGGAAAATCATAAAAAATTGGATAAAACTAATTGTGGGCTTAAATTTATATTTTTAAAATCCTGAATAAGTCTATTTTCAATAGAAACAAACAAGAACATCATCCAAATCTCGTATGAGGAGATAATTAATTTTTAGTGAAGAAGGGTCGGAACTGTCAGACAGCAGAATAGGGGTGAATTTAAAGAATAAACTGTACTTATTGGCTGAACCAAAAATTCTGAAAATTTTATGGTATGAAGATATGTGAGTCTAGTTTCAGGTAAAATTAATGAATCTTAGATTTGAATTATTTAACTCAAGATATACATAATTTAGTGACTATGACTCAAATGGACAGCTTTGAATAAATTTATAAGTAAATAGTGAAATCATAGATAATGTTACTTATAAGCATGTAATATAAATTATGGATGTGGAACGAGAGGAGGAAGGAAATATATATGAATATTCGGCTAGCTTGTCTAAATTGCATGAAATGGATTATTTTATTATTTAAGTTACAAAATTGAATGAAAATATTAATTTAAATCAAGATTGGGTGAAAACATATTTTAGGGATTAAATTGAAAAGTGTTGAAATTATGGAAAATTCTAATATTTCATAGAATTCATAGGCTGTTATCAATATATATGAGAATAATTAGGCTTGAAACAAGGATTAAATTACAAGAATTTTATTTTTCTGAGCCTAAGGATGAAATCGACATTAATTAAAAGCTTAGGGGCGAAATGGTAATTTTACCTAGAACATTAATTGAATGTATCAGAATATGGAATGAATGAAAATGATGATCAAATTTATTTATAAAGATCCGGATGACTCAAATACGAGACTTGAATGTGGAAATGAAAAGACATCAGATTAATGAAATTATAAACACGAACAAGCAACGAGGTAAGTTCGTGTAACTTGAATTATATTCTTAAATGCTTGAAATATATTTTTATTGATGTGAATATGATTTGGATGTTTATTGTATGACAATTGATGAAGTATTGATATTCTTGATGAAAATGGAAAATAAATCCCGGTTGAATGAAAGGAAACTTCGATAGATCTCTGAAATGGAAATGTGCGCACATGAATATGAATTGATGGACCCGGATTTGTATCACTATAATTCAAACTTTATCATTATTATGTGTTTAATTTACTAATTATGTGTGGTAAGTATTTTAAGGTAAGTGTTTAGTAAAATGATAAATTTATGATTAGGTATTGAAATTGAGACTGATACTGAACTGAATTATGGAATACTGAATATTGTTTTGAGTACTGAATTAAATTGTGAAGTTCTTGAATATTGTTATGTGTCTTGCATTAAAGCGTGAAATTATCAAGTAATGAATTCTCGCAATCTCGTGAAACCGATTGAAATAAGGAAATTATAATTGATCTTGAACTAAGATGGAAATTGTACTGAAAAGTGAATTAAATACCCTATTAACTAATCAAGCTAGTCGGATATAGTTGGCATGCCATAGGATACGGAAGAGTACGGGTTTTTGCCGACTTACCGATCAGGCACTTATGTGCCGACTCATCGTTATCTTATTATCGATTCGACACTTTGTGTGTCGAATCATCGTTATCGTTATTATTCTGATTCAACACATTGTGTGTTGAATACTATTCTTATTATTATATCTTTATCACGTATTCGACATCGATCGTGCACTTATGTGCCGACTACTATTACTGTTACCGATTCGACACTTTGTGGGTCGAATCATCGTTATCGTTACGATTCTTATCGCTATGATTCAGCACTTTATGTGTTGAATACTGTTACTGTTACTACTACTGTTACTAATTACTGATCAGGTACTATGTACCCTTTTAGGCACAATGTGCCTTACTGGTGTGTTTAGGTTGGAATCCGTGTATCCGTCAAAGTCTGGATTGTTAATAGGGTGAATAATTGAAATGAGAAAATTTTTAGGATTTTGCAAAAATTCCCTATGATCTTGATTTAATTCCGGTTGGTTCCTAATGTATATCTTGGGCTTCGAAGGCCCAATAGAGGGACATTATGATTATTTTCAGAATATGAAGAATAGTTGACTCGAAATTATTCGAAAATGTTTAGTAAACTCTGGTAATGCCTCGTACCCTATTCCAGCAACAGATACGGGTAGGGGGTGTTACATTCCCATACTTCCATAACCATTTTAATAGGCAATTATGCCAATCTTCCCTTTTTCTCATATCTGATAAATCACAATTTGTGTGAATAAAACATACTATATCATAACTCAATTTGGCTCGAAAACCAATCAGATAATCATCAACTGAATTTACCATGTAATCGTTCACATAGTTAACCAAGAATTTCACAGGTTTTTTCATTTCAATGCTTACATGGTTTGAATACTTCTTATCAATTCATTCACATTTACATAAGCATAAGCAAATAGAAATAAACTATATTCAATTCAATAGCCATCACATTTATAAATATTCAATTGAACCATATGAATTCTCATAATTTTCCACTTACTCATCATATGAAATTCACTTATAACACTTACTTGTCGATTTTTGTCATGAGTACCTTGACTGAGTCGTACCATCATTTGTAACCACATTTCGTCAACATTTCCCCTTGAATCATTTGGAATACTAAAGGATACTCGGGAATCTCGTACACACATTACCGTAACAATGCCATATCCCAGATATGGTCTTACATGTAATCTTGTATCGATGCCAATAGCCCAGCTATGGTCTTACACAAAGTTTCATATCGATGCCATATCCCAGATATGGTCTTATACATAATCTCAATAAACCTAATGTCATGACATTTATATCCTATCTATTCCTAAGGTTCAACCGGTACTTTCGTTGTATCGAAATTCTGTCGATTATTTTCGTAATATCGTACTCAATAGCATTCACATTTCATTTCAATAATATAGCATTTACCACAGTTATATCAATTAAGCATTTATGCATATATAATTTAATGCTTATTAAACATATGAACTTACCTCGATACAAAAATAGCGAAAATGGACCTAATCGTCAAACACTTTGGTTTTTCCCTAGTCCAGAACCGAACTTCGTTTTTCTTGATCTATAATACCAAATTCATCTCATTTAATCATCACATTATTCATTTTAGCCCAAAAGTCAAATTATGGAAAAATTACATTTTTACCCCTAAACTTTAGATTTTTTACACTTTAGTCCCTAGGCTCGCAAAATGATTTTCATTCAATTTCTTCAAAACCCAAGCTTAGCCAAACCATTTTCATAACAGCCCACATTTCTCATTTATTCATAATTTTCTACTCATTGTATAACTTTTACAAATATGTCATTTATGACATTTTTACCTAAAATCACTTAGTAAAAGTCATTTAACAAACAACAAACATGCGTTTTCTACCATCAAACATCAAAATACACACATATTTAACATGGGTAAAACCTTAGACATTAATCATATCTTAAATTAGTGGTAGAAATAGATAGATCATGCTTCAAGGATTTCAAAAACATAAAAATCATTAAAATGGGGCAAGAACGGACTTACAATCGAGCTTGGAAACTTGAAAAACCCTAGCTATGTCTTCCTTTAGTACATTTAACCATGGGGGAAGAAGATGGATAAGATTTTGGCTTTATTTTGGCTTTTTAATTCATTTAATTACCAAATTACTAAAATGCCCTTAATGAAAAACCTTAAAATTTTACCTATCCATGTTCATTTTTAAGTATAATGGTCTAATTACCATTTAAGGACCTCCAATTTAAAATTTCATAACAATTAGACACCTTTAACCTATAGAAATCACATTTTGCACTTATTACAATTTAGTCTTTTTGACTAAATTGAGTGCCCAAACGTCAAAATTTTTGAACGAAATTTTCAAGAAATCATTCCATAAAACTGTAGACCATAAAAATATAATAAAAATAAATTTTACTGCATCGAATTTGTGGTTTCGAAACCACTATTCTAACTAGACCCAAAATTAAGCTATTACAAGATCAGTTCAATTGGTCGCATTCAGGGGTATCGAAGTATGTACGGGGGCACGTATGTGGATTCAGGGGTACCAAAGTATGTACAGGGGCACGTATGTGCATTCAGGGGTACCGAAGTACAAACATAAATACTTCCAATTCACATGGTTATATAAATAACCAAGATAACTTCATATATATATATATATATATATATATCAATTGACTAGAATTTAGTAATCTAAAACACAAATAAATTACAATTCTAAAACAAAACACTATGATCTTAACAACGATCCACTTTTGATACAACATAGGCTGTAACACCCCAAACTCAGCCTAGACGTTATGGCCAAATCTAGAGGTGTCACAAAGAATGGTCTTTTGATAACGAAATCTTACACATTAAAACCATTTCAGTTTTTCAACTCTTATTTGCTTTTATCTATTGTCAAAATGTTTATTCAATTAATCAATTTGCCCTAAAATGTGTTTTATAGCGAAAGCTTACAAAAACATTATTTTTAAAAAAGCAATTTGTATTTTTAGAAAACCTTTATTTTAAAAAAAACCATAGTTTTTAGATATCAGTAGCAAATTAAGTACTAAATCGAAAATCCAAATCCAAAAGAAAATCAAGCAAAATGTCTGGAGAGTCCAATTTTTACAAAAATCCAAAAATGATCCTTAAAATAAAAACCATAAATCTAATCAGTTTACAAACTCGTGGTCACCGAGAGACTCCATCGCACCAACCTACCTAAGTCTATGGATTACCTGAACAAAATAGACAAACGGATGTGAGTTTTTATAAACTCAGTGTGTAACCCAACAAAATTAAGCATGCAAACATACAGATACAAAGTCAGGCTCATGCCTCTTTTCAAATACAGTAAACAGAATCTGATATACAGATAAGATATAGAGAATCCTAGCTCCATCCTCTACCATGTGGGGTTAAAAACACCCACCCATCCCTACACACCATATCGTGCCATTATGACACATGTCAAATAATGTGCAGCCAAGCTGCCAGAATATAGGTGATGATCGCCGTACAGAATACTTCTTACTCATATACAAATCCTACCCTACAATCATATACGGAAACAAATACAGAATAACATACTTGACATGCTCAACATGTTTATGTACAAACATCAGAATAATTAGACATGCATAGATTATCATACTCAGGACAGAATATCAGACTATCAGAACTACAATTTTAAGGTTTGGTTAGCCCTTACCGACCCTACGGTAGGCCTACAGTCGATTGGAACAACCCATGTGACCCTAGGGGAAATTTTAGAAATAAAGCCCCACATGCCCGTGTGGTTTGCCCGTGTGGCTCACACGCCAAACATGGCCTAGCCCGTGTGGCCCACACTGCCACACTTCGGCAACCACACACACGGTCGTGTCTTGAGCACGACCATGCCTTCGTCGTCCACACGGCCGTGTCTCGCATATGCCATTAACACCGATGACCACACGCCCATGTGGTGTCGACAGAACCATTTTTTGGCCGTAGTCGAAGCCTCATTTTTTGCATTTTGGGTACACACCTAGTACCGTTTTGATGCAAAAACTGTAACATCCTTAAATCGGGGTCTCTGTATTTTTTTTGTGCATTGTATGTGTTAGTATATTTGTGGTGCTAGTTTAGGGTGTTTTGGGGTCCAGGCATGAGCTCGGGATAGGCTTGAGTCATGGTAAAAATTTTTGTTCTGAGTACTTGGAAGGGGGAGCCAAGGGAGTTAGGTGATAAGAGGAATTGTGGGAGTGTTATGACACAAAAAACCTAGTGGTAAAGTGGCAAGGGAGGCGCCACTTAGGTGCAAGTGAAGTGACGCCATATGTAGGGGGAGAGCCTAGGTTCGAGCAGCAGAATTCCCTTTCTTCTTGTTGTTTTTGACGCCTAAGCTAAGGAGGTAGTGTGCTCAAGATGGACTCTCTTAGATGGGTGTTGAAGGAGTCAACACATTTGAATTGGATAGAGAGGAGTGAATGTAGGAGCTTGACTCATTCAAATCAATTTGAATGAGTGGATGAGAGGAAAATAAGGAGGAAAGGAAGGGATTGAGTTGGGGGGAGTTGCTAGCCGAAATTTGAAGGGAGTTTTGGTGTGCATTTCAGTTTTGGAGAATAGTAAGGGGGTGTGCCGAATTTGGGTTGTTTGGGGTATGAATTTCGACATTTTGGTGGGTGTTCATTTTCTTTTCGGCTTGAGTTTTCTTTCATCTCCTAGTGTGCCGAAACCACTCTCACAATTGCATTCTTATGCATTTTTGCTCTCTCCCTTTTCTCTCGAAATACCTTAGTCGAGTGCTCTCCTAAACTCCTCCTCATTTCTTTTTCTTTTACTTCTTTAGTGTCTGGCCGAATCTCCTCTAGGTTCTTTTCTTTTGTGCCAAGCTGAAATCATCATATCACATCTCTTGCGATTTCTTTTTCCCCTCCCAATCTCTTTTGTGTCAAAACTTGTTCTCTCTTTCCTTTCAATCCTAAAAGCTGAAACCTCTGCTACTTTTCTCCTTTTTCTTTTCTGACATCTTGATCGAATACCAATTGAGTGAGATCGGTCTCTTTTCATCTTTTCTTTGTTTCGTGGGGTGACACCGGCATTTGAAGGTAAGTTCTTGGCCTTGTGATTGAATCTTTCTCATCCCTTATCCCTTCCCTCTATCATTTCATATGGTGACAAAAGCCGAATCCTTTGGAACTCATAAGTGATCTTTCGAGTTTTGTGGCAGCAGATTCGGCGTTGGCTTTTCGTCATCACTCTTAGTCAGTTTCGTTAGTGTGAGGGTAAGTGCTTCTATTGTTTCGACATTTTTTTGTATGTTATTACGTTAAAATACTGTAGGCTTTAATCCTATGATAGTAGTACTGGGCCGATTGTAGGGGGAAGACTTGCCATCGTGTGGGCTTGGGTTTTGCGTGAAGATCGAAAGGTGTTAAGGTAAGAGTGATCATTTGGGTGCGTTATCTCTTCCTTTGGGATTTCTTGGTTAAGCTGAATGGCTATTTGCTTAATGGATTGTGTTGGCCGAATATAGGAAGGGTGAAGGCAAGCGGTTGGATTTTTGGGTTTCATTCGATTCGTGGTTTAGATCTAAATATTCAGGATTTATCAATTAGGTAAGGGATTTATTCATTCGGGTTTGATATTCTTAGTCATAGTATTCTCTGTGTTAACCTGGCTTAGTGACCCAAAGGTGTTATGGACTTTAATGGCAGCCAAGCATTAGGAGGGGTCAGATCTGAGACCCCAACCCCTAAGTTCAAGAAGAGGGTCGTGTCTGCGGTTCGTGATTGGCCACCTGGGTGTGGACCAGCATCCGAGCAGGAGAGTAGGCAGATAACAGTAGTGTCGATTAATGAAAGTACCTACGTGGAGGGTGTCATATTATGAGTAATCAGGTGTGTAACACTCACACACTCCATTAGTTAATTTTATAAGTATGTTTATTGTTAAAAGCCGAAATAACTATTGAAATCGATGTGTTACCCTTGTGGGTATGAGCGTGGACTCCGGGTAAGTCCCTTGTGGATTGGCTATTGATACATGCTGTTATACTATTTGATCCTGCTATGCTATGTGCTATTTGCATTACAAACATGTTATTATGCCACGAAAAATGTGTTCATGATGATGGGTATGCTGAGAGGAGGGGAAAGGATGATTTAGACTGTCACCAGTGGTTTTGGCCACACAGTGGGTTCGCCCCGCTTTCCTTATTATTTGTGACCAGTCTCAGTGGTTTTGGCCACCAGTGGTTTTAACCACACATGAATTATTGTGACTCGTCCTAGTGGTTTGGTACTACAGTGGGTTGGCCCCACATGTTGATTACGGGATTGTCATCAGTGGTTTTGACCACACGGTGGGTTGGCCCCACCATATGATTTGTGACTACAGTCACCAGTGGTTTTGACCACACTTATGTGATTTGTGACTACGGTCACCAGTGGTTTTGACCACACTTATGTGATTTGTGACTACGGTCACCAGTGGTTTTGACCACACTTATGTGATTTATGACTACGGTCACCAGTGGTTTTGACCACCAATGGTTTTAACCACACGGGGTAGACACAGGAGTACGGTTGGTTAGGTTGGGCTTGCATGATTTGCATATTGACTTATGAGATGTGTAAGTGCCTTGTTATTATCGGGATGGGGATTTATACACTGAGTCTCGGTGACTCACTCCTTCCCTTACATTTTGCAGATGAGGCATAGATCGCGGATGTGGAGCCGGGGTGGACTCGAAGTGGCCATGCACTATGTTTTTGGGTTTTATTTCAATTACTATTTCGGGTTAATTTACTTTTAAACTTGGTTTTGGATTTGTAATAAGGCCGCTAAATTTTATTATTTTGGGTTTTTGATTATCTGCTTTAAGTTTTATCATACTGTGCTTAAGTTAAATAACATAGCATGTTCTAATAACCTGTAAAATCAACGTTTTCGAAAATTGTACAACTTATCGGATTTTTCAAACTTTACCATCGGGTAATACTAAACAAATGAAGTCAGCAAACTAACTCAGACTTTCTCCGAACTAAGTTTTTCTTTATGTTCAGATACAAAATGGTTTTCAACTTTATTATGCTAAACTCACTTGGGTTTTCATACAACCAAACGGCTTACCAAAACTAGAAACAACAAACGATCTTCTCAAGGGAGTTTTCTTTTAAAACTCAAAACGACAAAATGTTTTCGATAACACTTTTTCACAAAAGTAAACCAGCAACTTGTTTTCTTCAAATTATTTTCACTCTGTGACATACTAAATTCGGTCGTGGTGTGTTGACTGGGTTTGGGGTGTTACAAAAACTATCTCGAGCCTCCTAATACCTAAAAGTCAACATGACAACACTAAAATCAATCCTAAAACAAGATTAAACCGAAAACTCGAGATCGAAAATAGTTCAAATAAAGTGTTCATCTTTTACCCCCAACACTCCGAAAGATTGACTACGATTCTACAAGAGTAGGGTCATGATATTCTCGATTCGCTGCAGCCAAGACATAAATTCAACATCAACGGAAAATTCAACACAACTCTAAACGGGTTGAAAGAAAATACTACCTACTCGAGCGAAACATATCACTTACCAATACGTACGAATACCATGAACAAAGAAACCGTAATTTGGAAAACAAAAATATGATGCCGATTGGAAAGAAAAATAACAGAAAGGAAAAAAGGGGATGAAGCAAAAAGAACATCCAACTTTTCCAAGAGGGGTTGAAATTTTGAAAAAGAAAAATAATAAAAAGATAATCAGAAAAATAATCAATTTGATCACATATCCGTTAATTTTCTCCCACTAACCTACTAACCTCTAACTTTTCAGAATCCACACACCATCGAAACACTAACTCATCACCGAGCAGAAATAACATCTACACTTGTGTGGGGACTCGAACACAAGACCTCCAACCCACCAATTCCCTTACCACTTGAACCAGCAAGCTCATTCTGATATGGATTTACAAGCAATTTAATATAAGTCCACTGAACAAGAATAGGGCTTAATTCCAAAAATAAAAAAAATTTAGAAAAGGTGAGACTTGAACCCAAGACCTCATACACACACCTAGAACACTTAACCATTGAAGGAGACACATATTTTGTGTCAGAATTCATAGAAATAGAAATACATAAGTCAGGGCGTTACAACTCTACCCCCTAAAAAAAATTTCGACCTTGAAATTACTTGATCAAAACAGATAAGGATACTATTGACGTATTGAGTCCTCAAGTTCCCACGTGGCTTCCTCAGTGCCATGATTCCGCCACAGATTCTTCACTAACGATATGGACTTCCTCCTCAGAATCTTAATATCACGATCCAAAATCTGAACTGGCTCCTCCTCAAAAGTCAAGTCCAATCTAACCTCGATCTCCTCAACAGAGACAACATGAGATGGATCAAACCGATTCGCCTCAACATCGAGATGTGAAAGACATCGTCGATATAATCCAACTCTGGAGGTAGCTTTAACTGATAAGCGACCGGTCCCACATGCTTTAGAATCCAATACGGCCCAATAAACCTAAGGCTCAACTTGCCCTACAATTGAATCTCAGAATATTCTTCCACAGTGAAACCTTAAGAAACACGGAATCACCCACAGAATATTCAATATCTCACCTCTTCAGATCTGCATAAGATTTTCGTCTATTAGAAGCTACTTTCAAACCATCCCAAATCAGTCTAACCTTATCTTCGGTCTCAGAAACCAACTCAGGACCCAAAACTCGACGTTCACCCAACTCAGTCCAACGTTGTGGGGTATGACACTTACGATTATATAAAGCCTCGTAAGGTGTCATCTGGATGATAGCCTGGAAACTGTTATTGTAGGCGAACTTAGCTAGCGGCAGATAATCCTCCCAACTACCTCAGAAATCAATAACACAACTTTGAAGCATATCCTCCAGTATCTAAATCACCTTTTCAAATTGACCATCGGCCTTAGGATGGAACGCAGTACTGAAGTCCAATCTCGAGCCCAGAGCCTCATGTAATTTCTTTCAGAACCGAGAAGCGAAACGAGGATCTCTATCAGAAATAATCGAAATAGGAACCCCATGCAGTTTAACTATCTCAGAGATATAAAACTTCGCTAACTTTTGCAGAGAATAGTTCATCCGAACCTGAATGAAATGAGCAAACTTGGTCAGTCGATCTACGATGACCCAAACATAATCCTTCTTAGTGGGTGTCAGGGGCAACCCACTAACGAAGTCCATTGTCACTCGTTCCTATTTCCATAGAGGAATCTTAACGGGTTGTAGCAAACCCGAAGGTAACTGGTACTCAGCCTTAACCTGCTGGCACGTCAAACATCGAGTAACAAAATTTGTAGCTTTACGCTTCAAACTCGACCACCAGTACAACTCACGAAAATCATGATACATCTTATTACCATCGGGATGCATAGCATAAGGGCTACTATGTGCCTCCCTCAGAATTGACTACCTCAAAATAGAATCATTCAGCACACAAATTCGACCTCGAAAACACAGAACACCATTATTATTCAGCCCAAAATCTGAAGTACTACCACTATTAAAACCGCAAACCCAGAGACTCATCCACTAACTACTTATCTTGAATTTGATCAATCCAAGTTGGCTTAACATGCAACTCGGCTAATAGACTCCCATCATCAAATAGGCTATGTCGAGAAAACATCACCCTCAAATCAGATATCACTCTACGACTTAGAGCATCGACCGTCACATTGGTCTTACCAAGATGAGACACTATTGTACAGTCATAATCTTTGAACAACTCAATCCATCGCCGCTGTCTAAGATTTAACTCCTTCTAGGTAAGGAGATACTTAAGGCTCTTGTAATCAGTGTAGATAATACACCTCTCACTATATAGATAGTGCCTCCAGATTTTTAACGCAAAAACGATAGTGGCTAGCTCAAGATCATATATCGGATAGTTTCCTTCATGTGACTTAAGCTGATGGGACACATAAGCCACTACTTTTCCATATTGCATCAATACACATCCCAAACTGACGTGGGATGTATCACTATAGACTACAAACTCTTTACCGAATTCAGACTGTATCAGAACAGGAGCCTAAGTCAGAATAGACTTGAGCTTCTTGAAGCTCAATTGTTGTGCATCAATCTAGACAAAAGGAACTCCCTTGCGTAGAAGCTTAGTCAAAGGAGCTACAATCAAAGAGAACCTCTCAACAAAACACCGATAATACCCCGTAAGGCCGAGAAAACTACGAATCTCTGATACATTCTTGGGCTGATTCCAATCAAGCACAGCCTAAATATTTTTAAGATCAACTCGGATCCCTTCAACAGAAACCACGTGGCCTAGAAAAGTTACCTCTCGCAACTAGAACTCACACTTACTCAACTTAGCGTAGAGCTGCTTCTCTCGCAGTATCTAAATCACTACTCTAAGATGTTCATCATGTTCATCCTCGGTCTTAGAGTAAACCAAAATATCGTCGCTGAAGACTACGATGAACTGATCCAGATATGGCTGAAAGACTCAGTTCATCAGATCCATGAATGCATCTGGAGCATTCGTCTGACCAAAAGGCATAACTAGGAACTCGTAATGCCTATAACGAGTCCTAAATTCAATCTTATGAATATCAACATCCTTAACTTTGAGCTGATGGTACCCAGATCGGAGATCAATCTTAGAACATATCGAAAACCCTTGGAACTAATCAAACAAATTGTCGATCCTCGGAAGTGTATACTTATTCTTCACAGTCAGTTTATTCAACTGTCGATAATCGATGCACATCCTCATAGTCCCATCCCTCTTCTTAACAAATAGATCAGTGCCCCCCATGGAGACACACTAGGACAAATGAAACCACAATCTAAAAGCTCATGAAGTTGAGCCTTAAGCTCAGGAAGCTCCTTCGATGCCATACGATACGGAGTGATAGGCACCAGAGTTGTACTTGGTAGGAGCT
This sequence comes from Gossypium rotundifolium, assembly GCA_025506655.1. Lineage (NCBI taxonomy): Eukaryota > Viridiplantae > Streptophyta > Magnoliopsida > Malvales > Malvaceae > Gossypium > Gossypium rotundifolium. Next base: position 43,727,642 of record CP106730.1, read on the forward strand.
CAATGCCGAACTCAACACTGAACTCAACTTCTCGATTCGAAGGTAAAACTGGCAACTCCTCAAGAAAGACATCTGAAAAATCCTTTACAATTCTGATATCCTTGGTAGAAGAGTCCCTAGAATCAGGAACACTAACGTAGGCCAAATACGCCTCACACCCTTTCCGAACCAGTTTCTCAGCCACAAGAGCAAAGATCACATTGGATAGATAATCTCGACGCTCACCGATCACAACCACTTCATTATCATCCTTAGTACTAATAACAACTGGAAACATGAAAATTTACGTGTTTTTACGTGCCCTTTTTAACTTAAAATCATGCTATTTCGGTTAAATTCTTGTCAAAAAATAATTAAATATTATAAAATAATTAAATTGTGCTAAAAATATGAACTTGATGAATTTTAATTCATTTTATAGTTAATTTTGATTAATTTTGATTATTTTCGACAGATTCGCACAAAGGGCAAGAATTGGCTCGGTAGACACTACTCGAAGAATAAACCCGAGAAGCAATTTGAAGTATCGAGGAAAATTTATTTCCAGCCCAAGATGGTTTGATTATGAATATTCAATCATAAATGAATTAATTTTAATTTATTCCCAACTTAATTTGGGCTAAATAAATTAATCTTAATTAATTATGGAAAAAGTGCCCAGTTGAACCGCACTAGTTGAACCAAACCGATTGAACCGAACCAAACAAAGAATTGGGCAGCCCAAACCGTCCATATGCTGCCCTAAATCAGCTTATTAGCTGATGAATTAAGCTTGCAAAGAAGCCCTTGAAGACTAGTCAAAGTTGCATTCAACCCCCTCCACAATTAGTGGCTTTGTAGATTTGCCCCAAGCTATATTTAACAAAGTTGAAGCCATCAACTTTGCCACATAGGTGGCCAGCCAAGGTGTGGCTCTTTGGCTGCTACTTTTAGCAAATTTCAGCTGCCACATTCATCTATAAAAGCCCCCCTTGGCTGATCATTCAAAGCATCCCTCATACTCTCATTCTCTCACTTTCTCTCAACTTTTTCCTTCCATTTCCCTTTTGTTCAAATGACGATTTCTTCTCTTGGGAAAGAGATCCTCATCAGCCATTGTTGAGAAGCAATTAAAGTGTTCATAAGCCACCTTGATAGCCGAGGACAACGAAGAATGAAGAACAGAGCAATTAGTCAAGCCACGGAGAAACACCGGATTTGCTTCTTGTTCCCTATCTCTTTAAATTTCGTTATTTTTTTGACAAACATGTTTATGAATATTTATGCTATTGGAATGGTTAATTTAATCAACTTGGCTTGAATTTAATTCGTGTTGGGTTGATTGCATGTCTTCCTTTTAAATTATTAAAATTGTGTTTATGCTGTTACAGGCCTCGGTAAAATGCTTGATTAAGTAAAATCGTGCTTAAGTTATTCTAGCATTATAATTATTTTGATAACTAAAGAATTAATTATTTAAACGCATTGAAATTGTAATTAATGGACACAGTACTTAGTCAGTGCATGTTTAATTCTTCTAAGGGAGCTAAAGGTTAAATTAGCATTGTATTTGGCGATACATATGCCTTGCATAACTTGCAAGATTTTTGTGATTAAATTGTTTCAAGGTAAGGATACTTTGTTACCTCACACAGTCTTTTATACACTTATTAAGTTGAATTAATAGTTTGAATTGGCATAGGAATATGCGAGAGATGGTTTAATTTAATAAGTATGTATGTGCAATAACATGTTTACCTTTATAAATCTGTTTTATTGGTTGAATTGACATAGGAATATGTACAAGAGATGAATGGATTTTTGAATTGTAAATATGTTCATAAGTTAGCAAATTACCGAGTTGCCGTGAATTTATTCGTAACAAGTGTAAACAACTAAAGAAATGTAATTAATCCAACACAATTATATCATCTTGATTAAAATCAGCTTTTGAAATTGTGCATTAGAACTTTATCTTATTTTATTTTACTTTGTATTTTTCTTTAGTTTTTAAATATTTCTTGTCGAAACCATTTTTTTTATCAATCTTTTGAAAAACGGGGATCGACTTTAAAAATATGGAGTCGCCACCGATCTTTTATTAGAGGTGTGATCAGATCACCTTGAGATGGATTATTTTAATAAAACATTTTGATTTATTAAAACAATGATTTTGCTCTACAAAATTCGAGAAAACAGTTCGGGAGTTGGTTACGTACGAAGAAGGATTAGCACCCCGTAATGACCAAAATTGGTACCGAATTGATTATTTAATGTCTTGATGTAAAAAATTTGAAAAGATTCTAGATTACAATCCATTTACTTAATATATATTTGGACAAAATCATATTGGATGCTGAAAGTTCTTATTTCGAAGAAATAAAATGTAGTACTCAGTAAGTTAGGGTACAATATTTTACATTCTCAAATTTGGATTTATCCTTCGACATTCAATACTCATCCATTTAAAAGGAGAAGGATATTCAATTATTTAGGTTAAATGAAAAATAGCAACCCAAAGAAGTTAGGCAAGATTTCTCAAAATTCCCAAATACGGAATATCGCCTTTATTCTTTTGAAATTCTTACAACGATAAATTACGAATAATTAATAGTTACAAATTAACAAATTACAATTCATATATTAGCAATAATCATGCAACATAATTTCAACATTAGCAATTAAAGAAAATGGAGTAAAATAATACATGACTAAACCAAAAAAACAAAATCCATTAATAAATAAATTTCGAACAAACCAACGTACGAAGCGATTCGCAATAGATAAGTGAAATTTAATACAAAAGATATAAACAGTCTAAAACGTCTATATACGTATGTACCCAAAAAGGACAAGATATGTGATATGAAAACAATCCAAAATAAACAATTGTTGAAACATGTTTAAATATATACAGATGATATTTAAAAAAAAAACAAATGGTATAGATGTTTTTTTTCTTTAAGAAAAATAATTTAAAACCTAATTAATAAGTTAATAAAACAAAAAATAGAGGTAGGAAATGCATATGAAAACAAAGAAGGATTTAACTAAATCAAAATAAAATTAAAAGACTAAGAGAAATCGTTTTACAAGTGCGGGGTTGAATTGAAATACATGCATTATTAAGGATCAAATCGAAATATTCCTCAAACACCAAACGCTATGCATCGATTTGGATGAAAACGTAACACCCTTGAAATGTGGAAGCTAATTTAAAAAGACACTGTACAAGGGACCTAATCGAATCGCAACTAAATAGGGACGGATCAAATGTGTAAATTGACCGCACATACAAAAGGCGCGGATCCTGAAATGGCATCGGGTCGGGCCGTGTCGGATCTGCTCATACGGCGTCATTTCAAGGTTATCAGTATTAACCTGAAGCGTCGTCGTTTTGCTAATGACCGAACCCCTATATAAACTACTTTAACCCCTCTGTTAGCCCTCTTTTAACGAAACCCTAGCCCCTTTCTCTCATCTCCGCTCCCCGCCACAAAGAAAACCCCTCTGTTCACCACCTTATCGCCATCACAACCGACGAAAGGTAGTACACTGATGAAAGGCCTCCTCCGTTCACTGTCAAATCGCCATCATACCCAGTGAAAGACCGTGTTCGAATGCGTCGATTGATTTTGAGGATAATGACTTTAAATCCTCAAGCATTAATCCACATCTAGCTCCGATTATGACGGAGTAAATGAAGATTAAGCGCTCGGCCCAGGTAAACTCGCCTCCCTCTCTTTTATTTCTTGTATACCGAGGAAGAAAAGGAAGAAATACAGAAAATGGATCAAAAAAAGAAAGTAACCTTTTTGTTTGAATCTCTGCTATTGGTTTTCTATATTGCTCTGTAATGTGTGCGTAAAAAAATAGTGGATGTGGCTCAGCCTTTTTTATAGCCGATCCGAAAAAATCAAAAAATACAAGTTTTTTCTTTTATTCCTTTTCTATCCTCTATTTGCTGTTGTTTTCGTCATTTTTCGTTCGTTTGCAGGTACAGACGTGACCAAGGTGCAAGGGTCGTACGACTCTAATGCACTGGAGGTAGTACGTACGCGCACTGGTGAAGGCCTGCGCGTGGGTGGAGGCATAGTGCGAGCGAGACATAAACGGCCGGACGCGTGAAGGCACGCGGTAGTCCTAGAGTCGCACGTGGGGAGTGGCTGCGAAGAAGGCACCAGAAGCTCCTGGAGTTCTGCTCTGTTTGGGCCGTGTAGGTCTATTCTGATGTTTGTCTTTTATATTGGGCCCATTTTGTATTTGGGTTTAAAAACGGGTTTGAATTGTGTTTGGGTTATGTATTGGGCCCATTTTGATGTAAAAGGACATTTAATGGACTGCTATTATTTATATTTTTTATCATTGGTTTTTTTTATTATTGGTTATCTGTGGGCCTGGGCAGATTTGGGCATCTACAGCTGCCCCTCTTTGCTCATTGTCGTGTAACGAAAATGGAGCAAAGACTTTAAAGAGGGCCAAATTTGCCCGATCTCACCGAGTTCAGACTTCTTTCAGTGCTTTTCTTCTTTAGGTAGCTTCATTACATCCCGCTGCATCTTCAGGGGCCCAGGAACTGGCGCTTCGAGCCTCTCCAATGTAATTTCAGGGAGAAAAGATTCATAGTTTCAATCTACTCCACTGAAACTTCGAAGAAATGCAGATTGATCCTCATTGTAAACTCAGTGAGGAGGGATTTGTAATTTCAACCTACTCTACTGGAACTTTGAGGTGATAGAAATTTAGAAAGAAGAGATTCGTAATTTCAATCTTCTTACTAAAACTTCTAGAAAATAAAGTTTGATCCTCGTTGCAAACTCAGGGATGAGGGATTTGTAGCCTCAACGTACTCTACTGGAACTTCGAGGAGATAGAAGTTCAGGGAGAAGAGATTCGTAACCTCAATCTTCTCTACTGAGACTTCAAAGAAATACAGACTGATCCTCATTGTAAACTCGGGGAGGAGGGATTTGTATCTTTAACCTACTCCACTGGAACTTCGAGGAGATAGAAGTTTAGGGAGAAGAGATTCGTAACCTCAATCTTCTCTGCTGAAACTTTAAAGAAATACTGACTGATCCTTATTGTAAACTCAGGGAGGAGAGGTTTGTAGCCTCAACATACTCCACAGGAACTTTGAGGTGATAGAACTTCAGGGAGAAGAGATTCGTAACTTCAATCTTTTCTACTGGAACCTCATGGTGATAAGAATTCAGGGAGAAAAGATTTGTAACTTCAATCTTCTCTGCTGAAACTTCAAAGAAATACTGACTGATCCTCATTGTAAACTCAAGGAGGAGGGATTTGTAGCTTCAACCTACTCCACGGGAACTTTGAGGTGATAGAAATTCAGGGAGAAGAGATTCGTAACTTCAATCTTCTCTGCTGAAACTTCAAAGAAATAGTTGGCTCCTCGTTGTAAACTCAGGGAGACGGGATTTGTAACCTACTCTGCTGGAACTTCGAGGAAATAAGACCTGTATGGCTTCGATCTGCTTCTACAACTTCAGGATTGCCAGATCTGCTATCTTTAATCTGATTCACTCAGGAAGGCAAGATATTCGAATTCACCAATGTTGCGGCAACGTCCACTAGGGAACCTGTCCTATAAAATTAGTTTTGTGTTTATGCTTATGCAAAACGGTTAGGATGCAATGATCAGAATACATCTAATGCTCCTAACTAAATTTATTATGGACGACATTTGCATGAATGCAGAATGTCATGAGAATAGTCTTTTTACAAAGATTAGGCTGCAATGATCGGAATGAATCAAATGCCTACTAAATAGATGTGTCTTATGGATGACATTTGTATGAATGCAGAATGTCATGAAAATAATTTCTTATAATGATTAGGATGTAATAATCAAAATGAATCAAATGCTCCTAAATGTGTTTTGCATGAATGCAGAATTTCATGAGAATGATCCCTGCTTAAGGTGGTCATCGCTCATTGTTTATCAGGGCTATATCACTGATGTCTTATACTGCGATATTGTTCGACTGGTACTTTCAACAGAAAACCCGAGAAAACGATTATATCTTACTCAAAAAATTTGCCCCACCGTAACTTCATAGTTTATCTCATTGTTACCTAGAGGTATAAGATTTGAATCTATCCCACTACAACTCTAAAATGTAGGATTTGTTTCTTCTTCAATCCATCTTGTTGCTATTCAGAGGTATAGGATCCATATCAGCTTCCATCTATTGATCACTCCCCGGGTGACCCAACCCGATGTGTATGCATGATGCTCGCAAGGATGCAGAATATCATTTTCTTACGAATGATTCCTGTAACAACCTCGATTTAGGGGCTAGACGGAATGGTGATCTCGAAATCACTAATTCATGGATTGAGAAAATTATTTTCATGTTATTTTTATGTGTGATAACATGTTTATAAGGATGTACGAAAATTTTGGTGCCTTAATTTTAGCAATTTATAGCTAAATGGTGAAAAATGACTAAATCGCATAAAGTGCAAAAGTTCCATTATATAGGGTAAAGGTACCAAATAGCCATGAAATATTAATTGGAGGTCTTTAAAGTGCAATTAGGCCAATAATAAAGGGTTGGTCGGCCATGTAGACAAGAGGGGACAAGAGTTTTTAATTTTGGTCAAAAGTTGGTGGGTTAAATTGATATTTTATAATAAAATAAAGAAAGGAAAAGATATCATCTTTTTCTCTCTTTCTTCTCCACTGAAAGTTGCAGCAAACAAGGGGTGTTTGAAGCTCAAAATTTCAGCAACTCATTTCCTCCTCAAGTAAGTGATTTTGATGGTATCTCTTGAAGAAAATTGTACTTTTATGATCCCTAAGGCTTGAGCTTTCTAGAGAGGGGACTATTTTGCATTATGGTAGAAAGTTTAGAGAGTTGCCATGAGAAATTTTAAGTTGTCGGCTGAGTTTTTATGGAAGAAAATGAATGTTAGGATGGTGATAAACAACTTTTGTGAAAGGTGTTGTTATGAAAACACCTAAATGGAACTAAAATGCAAAAGTTGTAATTTGTTCATTAAGGCATGAAATAGTTGGAATTTTGGATAGTTATAAGAGGATTAAATGTTTAGCTAGGCTTTTTTAACAAGAAAATGTGATAAAAATTTATTTACGAGCCTAGGGGCAAAATCATAATTTTGTCAAAGTGTAGGGGAAAAATAGTCATTTTTTCCTAGAGTGTAGATTACGATATATTATGATTTATAAGTGATTAAATCAGTAAATTTCATTGTTCTAGATCAAAGAAAACGAGTTTTGAACCTAGAACGGATGAAAAGAGAAATGTGGGCAAATAGTCCTTTTTGGCTATTTCGACAACGAGGTAAGTTCATGTATGATTGTTACGACTATGTATGAGATAATTTAATATTCCAATGTTGTATGGAAAATAGATTTACACTGTGAATGTATGAAACATCCTTGATGAGATGTCAAGAGAATTGAATTTAAGAGTAATGGAAAATGTATATAGAATGATATGATGATGGTTAAAGTCTTGAGTAAGACCATATTGGAATATGGTCTTGGTGTAGGAGTTCGTATAAGATCATGACAAGGACATGTCATCAATAAGTTAATATGTGAAAGACCCTATTGGGGGTATGATGCCGATGAGAATTATGTGTATGAGACTTAAGAGAGTTATTTAACAATTTGAATGTAGGTGGTTGTACCACGAGAAGTACAAGTTAGTGTTAGAACTGAATTGAGATGAATTCAATATATGATGAACCCCTACTAGGATATGTGTTATTAATGCACCTTAGTTGCATGAGATAGATTTATTGTTGTACTGTGTGAATGCGAATGAGTATCGTAGAAAGTCAAGTAAGAATGATAGTGAGGATGTTCACGGATGAACATTTGAATTTTTGAATGTATAGTAACGGTGAGCTTGTGCAAATGCACCTCATTGATGGCTGTTGATGGGCTATATGCGTTACCATCAACTATATCATTATCGGTGGGCTGTGTGCATTACCACCTAATATATTAGAAATCGATGGGCTGTGTACGATACCATCAATTATATTGCTATAGGTGGGTTGTGTGCGTTACCACCTGATATATTAGAAATCGATGGGCTGTGTGTGATACCATCGCTTAGAAATGATTGGTGAGCTAAGTGCGAAATCACCATGAGTATTAATGAATGGTGGGCTGTGTGCGATACCACCCCATTAGAGATTCAATCATAGGTTAAGAGCAAAACCACTGAGAGATTAGTGGTGTGAGCGATTTATTTAGATGGTTGATGTATGGTTTCATGTGATTAAATGGTGATCAGTGAAGGAATAAATGCTATCAGTACGAGCAGTTGGCTGGTAACAGGGTAAGAGTGTGGTAAAATATTGAAGGAGCAAGTTTCAACAATGGTTGTGTAAGTAACCATGAGCTCATGAGAAAAACTTATTGTAATAACTTGTAGTCATGGATATTCAATGAATATCAGTGTTTGTCAGTTTATGCAGATGAACTTACTAAGCGTTATTACTTACTCCTCTTCTTTTCTCATCTCTTATAGGTTTCTTTAGCTACCTCGGGTTGGAGATCGTCGGAGATGTTTTCACACTATCGTGCAGATCCTTGGTATGAGATATTAAGTCCTATTGATTCGTGGCATGTATAGGGCTAGAATTTAAGGTTGGTTAAGTTGTGGTTAAATGTGCTTAATTGTGTTGGCCTAAGAGGATTCATAGTTTAAATGTGTATGGCCATTGATGATGGCTTGAGTTGTTGTAATTGTATGGGAGGAACACCTTATTTTCATGAATCAAATGTATAAATTCATGTGTTTTAGTTGATGATTTGAGATTTTATTGGATTAGTATATGTATGTATGCTTTGAGAGTGGTAAGTAGGCTTGGTAAATAGCCTCTAAGTGCCCACACGGCTAGACACACGGGCGTGTGTCTAGGCCGTGCGTACCCTGCACCTTATTATTATTAGAAAGAATAGACCACGGGTGAATCCCACGGTCATGTGCATGAGCCATGTATGACACACAATTTGAGCATGTGCGTGTGCCCAAGCCGTGTGGACCAAGCCGTGTGGACCAAGTCAGTAGCTCCCCACGGGCATTGGACACGGGGGTGCCTTAGAGGTACACGGGCGTGCCCCTGAACTAACACGGATGTGTGCCTTGGCCGTGGAGCATTTGGCAAAATGCTCGAGTTTTAAGCACGGTTTGGAGACATGGGGTGTGTGTCTACACACGGGCGTGTTTCAACATGCACAGGCGTGTGAACCTAGAATAAAAGAGAAAAATTTAAGAAAAGAAAAAGCTCTGTGATAGTCTAGAGTCCTCGGGAATATGGGTGAGACTTCGTAAGTCAAAAACGAAGTTGTAAAGGTGGCTTAAGTGAGTAGTCACAATAAGCCTAGGTGGCGTCATGAGGTTTTAGTACGGTAACGCCTCGGGCCTAGTTCGGCATAGAACCCGGGCAAGGGGTGTTACAATTCCCCTTTTTACACTTGGGTTAACATTGCCCATTTTCGTCGAAATTGTATCACCAACTATTTTTAACAGAAAATTCAATGAGATAGCCTCAATTTAGACTCTTTCTTAAACTTGGTGACTTTTAAACAATAGTCCTATTTCAGGTTCTTGTATTATTTAGAAATTTCCAGAGTAATATGCGAAACTCATTTTATGAAAATATTATTGGTCCACTAATCGTTATTTCAATGCGAAGTGCTTGAAAAAGACCATAACCATGGACAAGGAAGAGGTTAATTAGGAGCATAGCTCGGAACAAATAAGCTAAGCAAAGATAGCAATCCCAATCAAGAAGGAAATTTATTGTGAACATATTTTGAAAAGAATAATATAATCACAAATAACAAATTTAAAATGGATGAAGTGGAAACTAGGTGCCCCAGATATGGTAGCCTGAGTTTCTTTGTTCAAACTTCTTGAGAACCATTTTAAGCTCAATATGTGTTTAGGGGATTCGAAGTACTTTTTCGATGCCCCAAGACATAGCATACTTTTTCATTGTTAATTCAGGCATAGCAAGACTGTTGTATGCCCCCTTTGATCAAAATTTGAGCCGCCCTTTTCGGGTTTTCAACTCAAATCCCATTTGGTCTCAAAGCGCCCTTTGCGGGTTTTCGCCTTGGCCTCTCCTTTTCTTTCTTCTTTTTTTTGCTAAATTTTTTTTATTTTCTTCTTTTTTTTATTGAATCTTAATTCTCCGGTTGGGTAGGTCCTTGTCATTTATCTCAGACAATATCCATGCTTCCCTAGAACATGCTTTCTTTGCTGCATACAGTCCTTCTTAGTTTGGCATCCACCTTCTTCTGAAGTCCCTTTTGCATGGGAAAAGTCTTCTTCAAATCCCTATCATGAAATTTTCTAGAACGAATCATTTTTGTTTTGAGCTCGCATCATCTGACCGTGATAGATAGCTTTTAACATTTTCTCTTCAAATTCAATTGATCATATTGAGATTAAACGCGTTCTGCCTCATCGAACTTCAGTTCTGATAAGACTCAAAAAAAGGAAATTTGACTTCAATGGACGAAACCAATGAGAAATGTGCTGCCCCGGTGACTCCTCCTGGCCAATGTTTGATAAGCGTAGAGGGTAAATAGTAACTTCTGTAAGCCAATCTTTACAAGTCTCGGTCTCTTTTTGATCTTTTGTTTTTCTTTTTGGCTGCTTTACTGTGATGTGGCACTTGATATTTGAACAGACCGCAAACTTTTGACATTGTACTGTTAAATATGATCTTTTCAACTTTTTTTGTCAATATTCTTTCTTTCTTTTTTGTTCTGATGACTATCGACTTTATAATATTGGCATATGAAGTGACTTTTATCATCTTAGTAAAGTAACCGACATCCACGAAAATGAATCGACATTGGCCAGAAGCTTTTGATGAGACTGGCTTGATAACATCCATGCCCCACATATAAGAAATCTCTGTGGTGAGTTAGGCTTCAATATTTGCCCCTTCTTAATCTTGCAACATCCATTAACCTTTTGCAAGGTAAAGTTTTTCATCTTGTTCTACCATCCTCAATAAGACAGGCTACGATCTCTGACATCTTCCAAGTCATTATATCCCTTAGACTCATATCTCATTCAAAAAGGGAGTCTGTAACAACATTGCTCCTGTCGTTGATATCTGGGTACCTATTGTAGGTACGAAGGCAAGTTTCAAAGAATAAATGATTCTAAGGATGATTATTTGTGTGGTATGGTTATGAATAAAAATGAAACAATATTCTAAAAACCAAAGAATGCATAGCATGAAATGTAAAGAATAAAAGATATTTGCTTAAAAGATGCATCTCATTGAAATAAGAATTTTGGACACAATCCTATTTCACAAAAAGATTCTTGTTGCTTCTAGGCTTAAAGAAACAAGTGCGTTTTGTACATTACTCCGAGTAAGCTCTAAATACTACAGGAATTTGTAGTTGTCAACCTTAGTGATCCCACAGTAACTTGCTTTGAATAACCCTTACTGTATGCTCCCACATTGTTTACCTCATTTTCTTTCTTTCTCAAGGCTAACCTTTTGGCACTTTCCCCGCATCTATTTTACCGCTTCTCACAGCATTTTCAATCATTTCACTGGTCATTACTATGTCTGAGAAACTCTTCGTAGCACTCCCCAACATATGGTTGATAAATGGGGCTTTCAAGGTGTTGATGAAGAGCATAGTAGTTTCTGTCTCAAGAATAGGTGGTTGAACCTGTATGGCGACCTCTCTCCATCTTTGTGCATATTTTGAAAACTCTTGCTTGGTTTCTTCTCCATATTTTGCAGGGTAATTCTATCAGGGGTCATTTCTATTATGTGACCGTACTGCTTCATAAATGCTTGTGCTAAATCCCTCCAAGAGCCAATTTTGGTACGGCTCAGCTGATTGTACCATTTAGGTGCCGCTCCCTCCAAACTGTCTTGGAAGCAATGAATTAGCAGTTGGTCATTGTTAACGTTCCCAGTCAATCTCCAGCAAAATATAGTTATGTGAGCCTCTGGGCAAGTAGTCCTATAGTATTTTTCGAATTCTGGCACCTTGAATTTGCGGGGAAGTATTAGATCTGGCACCAAACTTAGATCTTTAGCATCGATTCCATATTGACTATCAACGCTTTCCATGGCCCTAAATTTGTCTTCCAACCATTTGCATCGCTCCTCTAACTATTTTGGCAATTCAGCCCTTGCCCTTTCTCTCTCTGCTGCCTTATCAAAGTCGGGAATATCAGCATTAATTGGATGATCCACTAAATTAGAACCCGATCCAGCTTGACAATTTGGCAGCATCGAAACACCTTCTTGAAATTGCTGAGGTTTAATTGTAACGGATGTCCTTCGTGGATGTATTTTAGGATGTGTCGGGGTAAATCCCTGAGGATATAGCCGTTCCTCTCTATTTTCACCAATGTTAACCATAGGGGTTTTTTCTTTATTGATTCCTCCCTCCAGTAATTAAGTCATTTGGGACATCATATTCTTTTTTGATTCCATCATCTGATCCATCATATCCTGTTGGATCTTAGTAAGCTGCTCCTACATTTGCAGCTGAAGTTTTTCCCGCATCTCCTTTTGGAGTTGTTCAAGCTTCTCTATTCTTTGATCCGTATCTTTCGTCTTGGTCCGAGTACCGTAAGGATGTTTGGTTTTACCAGTGTCCAGGTTAATGCTAAAATAATTTTAACCAATCAGGGTCCTCTCATAAAATCTAATGTATGTGATGTAATGCTATGTGAATGCATGAAATGAATGTAAAGAGATGTCGATTCTAATTTAATTTCTTTTAAAAAACTTTACTAGAGGACAAAGCTCTTTACATGACACGGACTACAAATATACGAACATCCGTACTATCTTACGTTTTATCAAGAAATTCGTTTTCCATGCCGAGCTCCCTAATTTAGCAATCGAACCCAAATCGACATCTCTCTCTAATATGAAAATGCATGCAAAGCAATAAAACAAATAGTCAGTACGAAATTCAAAGCATGTAAAACATTCAAGCACCTATTGGGTGACCACTAGGATTTATCACAACTCCCTCTTGGGTAGGTTCATAGGGTCTTTTACATGTGGTTTGAGTTCTAAAGTTGAGGGTACCTGAACCAGCGGATTCCTCAATCCTCACCCATTATAGGCTCATATGGATCGAGTTCGATTCAGGGGAATACATTTCCCTATGGCTGCACAGAGATGAAAATCTCACGAAGACATAGGTACGGATGTATCCTGGAAGCGATTCACTATCCTGCACGGAGGTGAAAACCTCACGAAGGAGTAGCTTCGCACTCCCACTTAAAAAGGTGTGACCCAGCGGTCATGCAATATGATGCAAAATATTTTTACAAGATTTACAGTAATCACAAAAATATGAATGCAATAATAAGATTGCAATTTTTCAAATCAAATTTTTTTTAGTTTTCAACAAAAGGACAGAAATTAATCAATTTTACGGCTTGACTCTCTTTTGAAGTCCCCAGTGGAGTCTCCAAGCTGTCGAAACCATTTTTTTTATCAATCTTTTGAAAAACGGGGATCGACTTTAAAAATATAGAGTTGCCACCGATCTTTTATTAGAGGTGTGATCGGATCACCTTGAGATGGATTATTTTAATAAAATATTTTGATTTATTAAAACAATAATTTTGGTCTACGAAATTCGAGAAAACAAGTTCAGGAGTCGGTTACATACGAAGAAGGATTAGCACCCCCGTAATGCCCAAAATTGGTATCGAATTGATTAATTAATGTCTTGACGTCAAAAATTTGAAAATATTCTAGATTACGATCCATTAATATATATTTGGACAAAATCATATTGGATGCCAAAAGTTCTTATTTCGAAGAAATAAAATGTCGTACTTAGTAAGTTAGGGCACAACATTTTACATTCTCAAATTTGGATTTATCCTTCGACATTCAATACTCATCCATTTAAAAGGAGAAGGATATTCAATTATTTAGGTTAAATGAAAAATAGCAACCCAGTAAGTTAGGGCAGTATTTCTCAAAATTCCCAAATACGGAATATCGCCTTTATTCTTTTGAAATTCTTACAACGATAAATTACGAATAATTAATAGTTACAAATTAACAAATTACAATTCATATATTAGCAATAATCATGCAACATAATTTCAACATTAGCAATTAAAGAAAATGGAGTAAAATAATACATGACTAAACCAAAAAAACAAAATCCATTAATAAATAAATTTCGAACAAACCAACGTACGAAGCGATTCGCAATAGATAAGTGAAATTTAATACAAAAGATATAAAAGGTCTAAAACGCCTATATACGTATGTACCCAAAAAGGACAAGATATATGATATGAAAACAATCCAAAATAAACAATTGTTGAAACATGTTTAAATATATACAGATGATATTTTAAAAAAAAAAAAACAAATGGTATAGATGTTTTTTTTTTCTTTAAGAAAAACAATTTAAAACCTAATTAATAAGTTAATAAAACAAAAAATAGAGGTAGGAAATGCATATGAAAACAAAGAAGGATTTAACTAAATCAAAATAAAATTAAAAGACTAAGAGAAATCGTTTTACAAGTGTAGGGGTTGAATTGAAATACATGCAGATTATTAAGGATCAAATCAGAAATATTCCTCAAACCCCAAACGCTGCGTACTGATTTGGATGAAAACGTAACACCCTTGAAATGTGGAAGCTAATTTAAAAAGAAATTGTACAAGGGACCTAATCGAATCGCAACTAAATAGGGACAGATCAAATGCACAAATTGACCGCACATACAAAAGGTGCGGATCCTGAAATGGCATCGGGTCGGGCCGTGTCGGATCTGCTCATACGGCATCATTTCAAGGTTATCAGTATTAACCTGAAGCGTCGTCGTTTTGCTAATGACCGAACCCCTATATAAACTACTTTAACCCCTCTGTTACCCTCTTTTAACGAAACCCTAGCCCCTTTCTCTCATCTCCGCTCCCCGCAGCAGAGAAAACCGCTCTGTTCACTACCTTATCGCCATCACAACCGATGAAAGGTAGTACACTGATGAAAGGCCTCCTCCGTTCACTGTCAAATCGCCATCATACCCAGCGAAAGACCGTGTCCGAATGCATCAATCCATTTCGAGGATAACGACTTTAAATCCTCAAGCATTAATCCACATCTAGCTCCACTTATGACGGAGTAAATGAAGATTAAGCGCCCGGCCCAGGTAAACTCGCCTCCCTCTCTTTTATTTCTTGTATATCGAGGAAGAAAAGGAAGAAATTCAGAAAATGGATCAAAAAAAGAAAGTAACCTTTTTGTTTGAATCTCTGCTATTGGTTTTCTTTATTGCTCTGTAATGTGTGCGTAAAAAAATAGTGGTTGTGGCTCGACCCTTTTTATAGCCGATCCAAAAAAATCAGAAAATACAAGTTTTTTCTTTTATTCCTTTTCTATCCTCTATTTGCTGCTGCTTTTGTCGTTTTTCGTTCTTTTGCAGGTATAGACATGATGTAACACCCCGCCCCCAAGACCGATACTGGGTCTGGATACGAGACATTACTATGCTTGAATTCACTGAAACATGTACTTAAGGGCTATAAAATTTCGTTCCAACTTAAAAACTTCACTTTCTTAGTTAACACATATAACAAGGGCCTACGAGACCTTTAACTCATGTCAGAAAACTTTCAGAATTAAAATCAAATAACTCATTTTTGAAGTGGAGTTCACACGCCCGTGTAACTTGGAACACGCCCGTGTACCCTTAAGCACGCCCATGCCCTCAAACCGTGTAGAACTACTGACTATTTCCACACGGCTTAGACACACCCATTTCTACCAACCGTGGGAGGTTACTGACTAATTTCACACGACCATGACACGCCCGTGGGCTTAGACCGTGTGCTAATCCTTGATATACGGACTAAATTAACATGGTCTAGGCTCACATGGATCGAGTTCTAAAGTTGAGGGTACCTGAACCAGCGGATTCCTCAATCCACACCCATTATAGGCTTATATAGATCAAGTTCGATTCAGGGGAATACATTTCCCTATGGCTGGACGGAGATGAAAATCTCATGAAGACATAGGTACGGATGTATCTCGAAAGCGATTCACTATCCTGCACGAAGGTGAAAACCTCACAAAGGAGTAGCTTCGCACTCCCACTTAAAAAGGTGTGACCCAGCGGTGATGCAATATGATGCAAAATATTTTTACAAGATTTACAATAATCACAAAAATATGAATGCAATAATAGGATTGTAATTTTTCAAATCAATTTTTTTTAATTTTCAACAAAAGGACAGAAATTAATCAATTTTACGGCTTGACTCTCTTTCGAAGTCCCCAGTGGAGTCGCCAAGCTGTCGAAACCATTTTTTTATCAATCTTTTGAAAAACGGGGATCGACTTTAAAAATATAGAGTCGCCACTAATCTTTTATTAGAGGTGTGATCGGATCACCATGAGATGGCTTATTTTAATAAAACATTTTGATTTGTTAAAACAATAATTTTGGTCTACAAAATTCGAGAAAATAGGTTCGGGAGTTGGTTACGTACGAAGAAGGATTAGCAGCCCCGTAATGACCAAAATTGGTACCGAATTTATTAATTAATGTCTTGATGTCAAAAAATTGAAAAGATTCTAGATTACAATCCATTTACTTAATATATATTTGGACAAAATCATATTGGATGCTGAAAGTTCTTATTTCGAAGAAATAAAATGTCATACTCAGTAAGTTAGGGTACAATATTTTACATTCTCAAATTTGGATTTATCCTTCGACATTCAATACTCATTCATTTAAAAGGAGAAGGATATTCAATTATTTAGGTTAAATGAAAAATCGCAACCCAGCAAGTTAGGGCACTATTTCTCAAAATTCCCAAATACGGAATATCGCCTTTGTTCTTTTGAAATTCTTACAATGATAAATTACGAATAATTAATAGTTACAAATTAACAAATTACAATTCATATAATAGCAACAATCATGCAACATAATTTCAACATTAGCAATTAAAGAAAATGGAGTAAAATAATACATGACTAAACCAAAAAAACAGATTCCATTAATAAATAAATTTTGAACAAACCAACGTACGAAGCGATTCGCAATAGATAAGTGAAATTTAATACAAAAGATATAAACAGTCTAAAACATCTATATACGTATGTACCCAAAAAGGACAAGATATGTGATATGAAAACAATCCAAAATTAACAATTGCTGAAACATGTTTAAATATATACAGATGATATTTTAAAAAAAAAACAAATGGTATAGATGTTTTCTTTTCTTTAAGAAAAATAATTTAAAACCTAGTTAATAAGTTAATAAAACAAAAAAAGAGAGGTAGGAAATGCATATGAAAACAAAGAAGGATTTAACTAAATCAAAATAAAATTAAAAGACTAAGAGAAATCATTTTACAAGTGCAGGGGTTGAATTGAAATACATGCAGATTATTAAGGATCAAATTGAAAATATTCCTCAAACCCCAAACGCTGCGTACTGATTTGGACAAATATGTAACACCCTTGAAATGTGGAAGCTAATTTAAAAAGACACTGTACAAGGGACCTAATTGAATCGCAACTAAATAGGGACGGATCAAATGTGCAAATTGACTGCACATACAAAAGGCGCGGATCCTGAAATGGCATCCGGTCGGGCCGTGTCAGATCTGCTCATATGGCGTCGTTTCAAGGTTATCAGTATTAACCTGAAGTGTCATCGTTTTGCTAATGATTGAACCCCTATATAATCTACTTTAACCCCTCTGTTAACCCTCTTTTAACGAAACCCTAGCCCCTTTCTCATCTCGCTCCTCACCGCAAAGGAAACCCCTCTGCTCACCACCTTATCTCCATCACAACCGACGAAAGGTAGTACACTGATGAAAGGCCTCCTCCGTTCACTGTCAAATTGCCATCACCCAGCAAAAGACCGTGTCCAAATGTGTCGATTCATTTCGAGGGTAACAACTTTAAATCCTCACGCATTAATCCACATCTAGCTCCGATTACGACGGAGTAAATGAAGATTGAGCGCCCGGCCCAGGTAAACTCGCCTCCCTCTCTTTTATTTCTTGTATACCGAGGAAAAAAAGGAAAAAATACAGAAAATGGATCAAAAAAAGAAAGTAACCTTTTTGTTTGAATCTCTGCTATTGGTTTTCTTTATTGCTCTGTAATGTATGCGTAAAAAAATAGTGGTTGTGGCTCGGCCCTTTTTATATCCGATCCAAAAAAATCAAAAAATACAAGTTTTTTTCTTTTATTCCTTTTCTATCCTTTATTTGCTGCTGTTTTTGTCGTTTTTCGTTCGTTTGCAGGTATAGACGTGATGTAACACCCCACACCCACGACCGATACTGGCTCTGGATACGAGACATTACTATGCTTGAACTCACTGAAACATGTACTTAAGGGCTATAAAATTTCGTTCCAACTTAAAAACTTCACTTTCTTAGTTAACACATATAACAAGGGCCTACGAGACCTTTAACACATGTCAGAAAACTTTCGGAATTAAAATCAAATAACTCATTTTTGAAGCAGAGTTCACACGCCCGTGTAACTTGGAACACGCCCGTGTACCCTTAAGCTCGCCCATGCCCTCAAACCGTGTAGAACTATTAACTATATCCACACTGTAACATCCTGAAAAGGGCCTATGCATTTTCGGTTTAATTGTACATAATGACATGTCTTATGCGTTATGAATAAATTTTGAATATTTTTGGAAACCTGAGAATGTATGGGAATGTTACGTTAAAAAGAGGAAAGTGAACATTTTGGAAACCTAAGTGAAATAGGAAAGTGAACATTTTGGAAACCTAAGCAAATAGGAAAGTGAACATTTCTGGAAACTTGGAAATGTAAGGAAATGTCATGTTTAAAGAGCCGAACGAAAATTTTTAGAAACTTAGAAATGACTTAGAAATGTCGAGTTTTAAAGTTTAAAAGAGGAAATTAAGGCAAGGTGGCCTTAAGAGAAAAAGTATGTGAAATTTGACACACAAACAGGCTTGGAAAAGTGGCCTGAAGATGCCACTTAGGGCCTCTGGAAATGGCGCCACATGCAAGGGTGTTGAGTCATGGGAAGCAAATAAAGAAGTTTTATTTTGCTTCCGTATACGAGGGATAGCAACAAGGCTCTTAAAAGGGAGTTTTATTCTCTTTAAAATTGCTAAATAGGGATAAATGATGATTTATCTTAAGTATTTTTAAAGAGATAAATAAGGATTTATTTATCATTATTCCCATGAGATAAAGGTTGGATTAAACTCTTTTATTTTATGATAATTAAAGGATAAAGCTATCAAATAGAAGAGTGGTGGCCAAGTAAGGATTCCTTAGATGATAATTTCGTCTATAAAAGGAAGGAAGGAGGGCTACTCATTAATTTTCTTCCTTCTTCTCTCTCCAAAATTCTTAGGGTTCTCTTCTCTTCTCTTCTCTTTTTTTTGTCTAGCTGAATTCCCTAGCCTCCTCTCTCTTTTATTCAAAACCAAAACACAATCCAACCAAGTCGAATTCTTCATAGCACTAAAAGTGAAATTTCGCTAAAGTCAGAATCTTTGTTGTGACAGGGAGGGTGTTGCCGATTTCATCCAAAAGGTAAGATCAACTATTATTTGATTTTCAATCTCTCTTTAGTCAAATATAGGAATCTAACTCCTTTAGAATTCCATGGCTAAAATTTGGAAGGTTTTCTTGGGATCTAGTAGTTGTGGACTACAAGGAGAAGTACAACGAAGTTTCGGATTTCTAAGACTCAAGGTAAGTCATATGAATATTCAACCATAGGCCATTTAAAGATGATTAAGTGTTAGAAATCAATCTAACATGTGCTTATAGGATTTTCGACAATGCAAAGAAGGAAGCAAGGATCTATTTCGGATTTGAATAATCATCAAATCGGCATCAAAGGTAAGTTTTTTAGAATACAAATCCTACTAGGATTTGGTATTATAATAGAATAGGATTTATGCTAAGTAATAAGTGGTAAATCAAATGTAGGGATTAAGGATCTAAACATTAGATCAAGCTTTTCGAAATCTCAAGGAATTGCAAAGCGAATCAGGTGTGTACCCACACTAACTTTTAATATGTTATATGGCAAATATTTAATATATGAATGTATAAGAATGTGAATGTGGCTAAAGTACCCTAATGTGGTACAAAGTACTCAGGTACATTTCCTACTCCTACTAGGATTACGAAATATGTTATATTTTAACATGTGAAAAGTGACATGAATGTGAATTTAAGTATGATATGCATGATATGAAATATATGGGGCATTCGGGTTATATGAGAAAGGGGAAGTGAATGTGACGACTTCGGTCTCACTATCTGAATGTGGTAACTTCGGTTACATTATCTGAACGTGGTGTCTCATGACACAATTATTTAATCTAGTGGCTATGCCACGAATTTTATATGGGCGATGAGCACGTCGACTGCAGCGACTGCCTTCGATGGAGTGTAGCGAAAGGAGGGTTGACTTATTAGTCCCCACGGTGTGCAGGTTGGTACGGTGATGTGTAGCGGATGGCATCTAGGTTTGGGTTTGGGTTGCATCATTATTTTATCTGTATATGAATGTGCATGTGATATGTTATGGTATGCCTGATCTATTAAATTTTAGTGTTGTGTGCACATTGAGTCTGTTGACTCACCCCGTTGTGGGAACATTTTTCAGGTAATGAGCAGTGATGGACCGGGACGGTAGAACTTGTGGTGGCCATGCTCAGATTGAAGTCTTATTCAATATGGACTCTTTATTTTATTTAAGTATTTAAGAATTTTATTTTGGGTTTTTACTTGATGTAATAAGGCCATAGTTTTATTTCTTTATTTTCATTTTCAATTATTATGTTCACGAATTATTATCAATTAAAGTTTGAGTAAATTTATTTTTTTTTGTAAAATAAACCCTAATTGTTTTGTCTCCTTAATTAATTGGATTTCAATATAAGATAAAATTGATTTTTTTTCCACACAAGCCCAACCCAAAACAACATTTTCTTAATAATCGCACAAGTTTTTTTTCCAAGGAACAAAAGAATTTGAAACCGGTTTACCTAAGGAACATACCAGATCTGGACTAAGCTTGTGGGTGGGTGTGGGGTGCTTCAGTTTGGTATCAGAGCCCAGTTTTAAACTCTCGGCCTGTGGGCTAAGGCCCAAACGTTTTCAAATCGAGCCCAAATAAGTTTTATAAAGTATCTTATGAGATAAGCAGGTTTTTTCTAGCATGGCACCTATGTCTCGATTCATGATCCACCGTGTAAGTACCGAACTATCTGTGTGATTATGTGAATTATAGAAGGGTAGAAAAGGAATGGAACGTAGAATAGCATGATAGGAACTTGAACCCTAAGATTAGTCTGCTCAAACACAAATACATAAGACTTAATGCACTAAACAAACAAATGGCTAAGTCAATTGAGTTAGGGTGTGGTAACCATGGTACGCATGTCTAGGATTGGATCCCAAGAGCACAGTATTTAAGCAGTCCTAGTGACTCACCTCCTCTTCGCAGAATCCTACAGTGCGTAGCTTCGGCTCACCCTAACCCGTAAGACTTAGTGGGTGTGGCAACCTCTGTGCGCATGTCTAGGAATGGTTTCGATGGGAGCTTGGTATTTAAGCGTTCGTGTGACTCACCTCCTCTCCACTCGAATCCTCGCCAGTGCGTAGCTTTAGTTCACTACGACCAAGAAGACTCGGTCATAAGCTAAACTCAATAACTAAAACCCGAAAGGAACTAGCCATATTTTTTATAAGAACCCTAATTTTAAAACTCTTAAAATCATTTTTCTTTAATTCGTGGAAACTATCTTTTCTACACAATTTTTCGAAAAACTTCTGATTTATAAAATTACTAAAATACCCCTAGTGGTAAAATTACAAAAATGCCCTTGGTTTATAAAAATGTCTAAAATACCCACAGTTTTAATCAACATTATTTTATAACAAGTTCAAAAAAAACCTAATTTGCAAATTAACAAAAATACCTTGATTTTGGAAGAACTACAAAATTGCCCCTAACTTACAAAATTACCAAAATGACCTTGATTTCCAAAATTTTTGCAACTTCATCGTTTTGGAAAATAAATTTCTCAAAAAGAACCCTCAAAGTTTTGCAAATTTTGAAATATCCCTGAATTATTAAACTTTACAAATTTACCCTTGTTTATTACCAAATTACCCTAGAAATTAAAAATTACTGAAATACCCCTGGAATTTCCAAATTTACCAAAGAACCCCAGGACTATAAAATTTTCAAAAATACTTTTTGACAAAATTATCAAGGAACCTTATTTGATAAATTATGAAAATATCCCTGTAGGACAAATTAAGCAAATACCCCTAGGTAATGGAAAAACAACAACAATGAAAACTACAACATATCTCTGAATGAACGAAGGTTCATAATTGTTTGATGGATGTATGAATGAATGAAAAGACTGTGTGCATGTGTGAATATGAAAGAACCACTCCTAAATTCCTTTTCATAAAATTTCTTCGCGGGTAATCAAGTGAAACAAAAGTACTAATTCATAAAACTTTCTCAAATCAGATTAAAGCGCACAGTTAGATATGAATTCTAGAGGACGCGATCGTCGTGGACGTGGTAGAGGAAGAATGACTAGGTCAGAACCCATTGGATCGGGTCAAGGGTCTGATAATGAGGTACCACCGCCCCCACCACTCCCAATTTGTTGGTGTGGGCAAGCAAGCTCGAGATGGGGAAGATCTTGTGTCACAGTCATTCGTGAGTTCTTGAGTTGGTGGCTGGTGCAGGAGGAAATTTGGGAGCTCAAAAGTCTGTACCCGAGCGACTCGAGCCAATGGAGCTGAGGTGTTTTGTGGAGTATCCGGTGTGGCACCCAGTACAGCTGAATACTGGTTGGAAGCAACCGAGCGTATTATGGATGAGCTCGATCTGACCCCGGAGGAGAAGTTGAAAGGAATGGTGGCACTGTTACGTGATGAAGCGTACCAATGGTGGTTAACTATCCGGGATGGTGCCACGGCTGAGGATTTGACCTGGGAGTATGCTAAGGAGGCATATCAGAAAAAGTATGTTGGCACACGGTATATTGATGAGCAGAGGAAAGCTTTTCTGGGGCTGGTTCAAGGGAACAAGTCGGTAGCAGCATATAAAGCTGAATTTCTGAGGTTGAGCCGATATGCTCGAGGAGTAGTAGCAACTGAGCATGAGTGTTGTGTCCATTTTGAAGACGGTTTGAGGGATGACCTCAGGTTATTGATAGCTCCACATCAGGAACGGAGTTTTTCACTTTGGTTGAAAAGGCTAAGGTAGCCGAGGGAATCAAGGACTCGGTTAAGTAGAGCTCTGATAGGAATAGACCCAAGAGGGGTTATAAGTCATCCGGATCGTCAAAAAATGTGCAAAAAAGGCCCAGAGCTGATGGGCCGAGGGGTCAGCAAGTTGCTACCGAAGGGCAGTATCGTCCTTGTGAGCATTGTGGAAAGAAGCACTTAGGGGAGTGCTGGAAAAAGATGGGAGGATGTTTCAGGTGTGGGTCCAAGGGCCATATGCTCAAAGATTGTCCTAAGAAACCAGATGGAAGTCGATCAGTAGCTCAGAATGTTAATCAGGCTGGTAGAGGAGGACAGCAGCCTCAACGAGGTCGTGGTCCAAATAACAGAGGTAACGGTACCGGCAGAGGATGTGGAACACAAGGTAGAGGTGCTGCTAATACTGAGGCAGGGCAGCCAGGTTTGGTTTACGCAGTTCGTCGGAGGGAGGATGGAGACGCACCGGACGTCATAACCGGTACGTTCTTTATTTATGGCAAGCCTTACTATGCCTTAATTGATGTAGGCTCGACCCATTCTTATGTTGCTTGTAGTGTAGTTGAAACGCTAGGCCTAGACTCTGAATTTTTTGATAGGGAGATAATGGTAGTAAGCCCGTTAGGCCAAACTGTAGTAGTGGATAAGATCTTTCGGAATGTACCCCTAGGGATTCAGAGAGTAAACTTTCGGGCTGACTTAGTGGAACTACCATTTGGGGAGTTTGAACTCATACTTGGAATGGATTGGCTAGTAGAGCACTGAGCCGTGTTGGATTGTGCGGCTAAACGAATGGAATTAAGAATAATGATCAGAGAAAGAAGAAACTACTTGTCTAATATAGTTTCGGCACTTAAGGCTGAAAAGATGGTTCGAAAAGGGTGCGAGGCGCTTTTAGCCTTTGTAAGTGCGTTGGATGGAAAGGAGGAAGGTGTCAATAGAGTTAGAACGGTAAGGGACGTTGAGGATGTGTTTCCAGAGGAATTACCAGGATTACCCCCAGATAGAGAGGTAGAATTTGGAATAGATTTGCTACCGAGAATAGCACCTGTGTCAATCACTCCATACCAAATGGCCCCAAAGGAGTTGGTTGAGCTCAAGGCTCAAATCCAAGAATTGCTTGACCGTGGGTTTATCCGGCCCAGTGTGTCTCCGTGGGGAGCACCGGTCCTATTTATGAAGAAAAAGGACGAAACTATGCGTATGTGCATAGATTACCGTCAGTTAAATAAGCTGACCATCAAGAACAAGTATCCTTTGCCTAGGATTGATGACTTGTTCGATCAGCTTAAGGGGGCGGCAGTGTTTTCAAAGATTGACTTAAGGTTAGGATATCATCAGCTGAAGGTAAAGGAGGCGGATATCCATAAGACAGCCTTTAGGATAAGAAACGGCTACTATGAGTTTGTGGTAATGCCATTCGGGTTGACAAATGCCCCAGCCGCATTCATGGATATGATGAACCGGGTGTTTCAACCTTACTTGGATAGGTTCATCGTAGTGTTCATCGATGATATCCTCGTATACTCTAAGACTGAAGAGGAGTATGATGAGCATCTCTGAGTTGTGCTGCAAGTGTTAAGGGAGAAGAAGCTCTATGCCAAATTCAGCAAGTGTGAATTTTGGCTTAGGGAAGTTGCGTTCTTAGGGCATGTGGTATCCACAGAGGAAATAAGAGTGGATCCTAGGAAGATCGAAGTGGTGTTGGATTGGAAACCACCTAGGTCCGTGGCTGAGATCCAAAGTTTCTTAGGTTTGGCGGGGCTATTCTGTAAGGTTTGTGGAAGGGTTCTCGTCTATAGCCGCGCCTTTGACAAAGTTGTTGAGGAAAGAAGTACCCTTTGTGTGGTCGGATAAGCAGCAGGAGAGCTTTGAGAAGCTTAAGAAGGTTTTAACAGAAGCTCTAGTATTGATTCAGCCAGAGGCAGGAAAGGAGTTTACGGTGTATTATGACGCTTCCCAAACAAGTTTGGGTTGCGTGTTGATACAAGACGGAAAGGTAGTAGCTTATGCGTCCCGACAGTTAAGGCCACATGAGGTTAACTACCCAACCCATGACTTGGAATTGGCAGCGGTGGTTTTCGCCCTTAAGGCGTGGAGGCACTATCTCTATGGAGAAAGGTCGGTGATCTACACAGACCACAAGAGCCTTAAGTATCTGTTGACTCGGAAGGAGTTGAATTTGAGGCAGCGAAGGTGGGTGGAGTTATTGAAGGATTATGATTGCTCGATAGAGTACCACTCGGGCAAGGCGAATGTGGTAGCTGATGCCCTAAGTCGGAAGGTGGTGTCGAATCTAAGGGCAATGTTCGCCCATTTAAGTTTGTATGAGGATGGAAGCCTGTTGGCTGAGTTGCAAGTCAAACCCACATGGCTGAATGAGGTGAAAAGGGGACAGTTGACTAATAAGGACCTAAGTGCTAAGTTACAGCAGGTACAGAATGGAGAGTTAGAGGATTATGGCGTTAATGATGAAGGAGTATTGTGCTACAAAGGAAAAGTCTGTATGCCGAAGGACGAGGAGTTAAGACAGAGGATTCTTCGGGAAGCGCATAGTAGCCCTTATGCTATGCATCCCGGAGGCACTAAGTTGTACAGAGATCTAAGAGAATAATTTTGGTGGCCTGATCTTAAGCGGGAAGTTACTAAATTCGTGGGAAAATATTTGACATGTCAGTAAGTTAAGGCTGAACACCAAGTTCCATCGAGATTGCTTCAGCCAATTGAGATTCCGCAGTGGAAGTGGGAAAGAATTACCATGGACTTCGTTAGTGGGCTTCCCCTTACGCCTACTAAGAAGGACTCAGCATGGGTAATAGTGGACCGTTTGACTAAGTCCACACATTTCATCCCGGTAAGAGTGGATTATTCCCTTCAGAAGTTAGCCAAGCTATATGTGGCAAAAATCATGAGACTACACGGAGTGCCGGTGTCAATTATTTCAGATAGAGACCCAAGGTTCACGTCTCGATTTTGGAGGGTACTTCATCAAGCTTTAGGCACCAAGTTGGACTTCACTGCGGCTTTTCATCCACAATCGGATGGGCAGTCTGAACAGGTTATACAAGTGTTGGAGGATATGTTGAGAGGCTGTGTGATGGATTTCGAGGAAGTTGGGAAGATTACTTGCCTTTAGCTGAGTTTGCCTACAACAACAGCTATCAGGCTAGCATTCGAATGGCAACATATGAAGCATGGTATGGTCGAAAGTGTCGAACTCCTACTTGTTGGACTGAGTTAGGAGAACGTCGAGTTTTGGGTCCAGAGTTAGTGGCAGAAACTGAAGAAAAGGTTGAGATAATCAGGGCACGATTAAAGGAAGCATCTGATAGGCAGAAGTCATACGCAGATCTTAAGAGGAATGAAATAGAGTTTGAAGTAGGAGACCAAGTGTTTCTGAAGGTTTCGCCTTGGAAGAAGGTGATGAGGTTTGGCCGCAAAGGGAAGTTAAGCCCAAGGTTTATAGGGCGCTATCGAGTGTTGAAACGAGTTGGACCAGTGGCCTATCAGTTAGAGTTGCCACCAGAGTTGCAGCAGATGCACAACGTATTTCATGTATTCATGCTACGTCGTTACCGTTCGGATCCATCTTATGTGGTACCAGTTGAAGAAGTGGAGCTAAGGCCAGACTTATCCTACGAGAAAGAGCCAATTCATATATTGGAGCGTGATGTGAAAGTGCTACGGAGGAAGTCAGTTCCTCTAGTCAAAGTGTTATGGCGCAATCATGGATCGGAGGAAGCTTTGTGGGAACCAGAGGAGGCAATGCGACAACAATACCCTCAATTATTTTAGCTAGGAAATTTCGAGGACGAAATTATTTTAAGGGGGTAGAATTGTAACATCTTGAAAAGGGCCTATGCATTTTCGGTTTAATTGTACATAATGATATGTCTTATGCGTTATGAATAAATTTTGAATATTTTTGGAAACCTGAGAATGTATGGGAATGTTACGTTAAAAAGAGGAAAGTGAACATTTTGGAAACCTAAGTGAAATAGGAAAGTGAACATTTTGGAAACCTAAGCAAATAGGAAAGTGAACATTTCTGGAAACTTGGAAATGTAAGGAAATGTCATGTTTAATGAGCCGAACGAATATTTTTGGAAACTTAGAAATGACTTAGAAATGTCGAGTTTTAAAGTTTAAAAGAGGAAATTAAGGCAAGGTGGCCTTAAGAGAAAAGTATGTGAAATTTGACACACAAGCAGGGCTTGGAAAAGTGGCTCAAGATGCCACTTAGGGCCTCCGAAATGGCGCCACATGCAAGGGTGTTGGGCCTGAGTTCGAGTCACATGGGAAGCAAATAAAAGAAGTTTTATTTTTCTTCCGTATACGAGGTGGACGGCAACAAGGCTCTTAAAAGGGAGTTTTATTCTCTTTAAAATTTGCTAAATAGGGATAAATGATGATTTATCTTAAGTATTTTTAAAGAGATAAATAAAGGATTTATTTATCATTATTCCCATGAGATAAAGGTTGGATTAAACTCTTTTATTTTATGATAATTAAAGGATAAAGCTATCAAATAGAAGAGTGGTGGCCAAGTAAGGATTCCTTAGATGATAATTTCGTCTATAAAAGGAAGGAAGGAGGGCTACTCATTAATTTTCTTCCTTCTCTTCTCTCTCGCCAAATTCTTAGGGTTCTCTTCTCTTCTCTTCTCTTTTCTTTTGTCTAGTCAATTCCCTAGCCTCCTCTCTCTTTTATTCAAAACCAAAACACAATCCAACCTAGCGAATTCTTCATAGCACCAAAAGTCGAAATTCGCCAAAGCCAATCTTTGTTGTGATAGGAGGTGTTGCCAATTTCATCCAAAAGGTAAGATCAACTATTATTTGATTTTCAATCTCTTTAGCGAAATATAGGAATCTAACTCCTTTAGAATTCCATGGCTAAAATTTGGAAGGTTTTCTTGGGATCTAGTAGTTGTCGACTACAAGGAGAAGTACAACAAGTTTTGGATTTCTAAGACTCAAGGTAAGTCATATGAATATTGACCATAGGCCATTTAAAGATGATTAAGTGTTAGAAATCAATCTAACATGTGCTTATAGGATTTTTGACAGTAGTAAGGAAGCAAGGATCTATTTCGGGATTTGAATAATCATCAAATCGACATCAAAGGTAAGTTTTTTTTAGAATACAAATCCTACTAGGATTTGGTATTATAGCCGAATAGGATTTATGCTAAGTAATAAGTGGTAAATCAAATGTAGGGATTAAGGATCTAAACATTAGATCAAGCTTTTCGGAATCTCAAGGAATTGCTAAGTGAATCAGATGTGTACCCACACTAACTTTTAATATGTTATATGGCAAATATTTAATATATGAATGTATAAGAATGTGAATGTGGCTAAAGTACCCTAATGTGGTACAAAGTACTCAGGTACGTTTCCTACTCCTGCTAGGATTACGAAATATGTTATATTTTAACATGTGAAAAGTGACATGAATTTGAATTTAAGTATGATATGCATGATATGAAATATATGGGGCATTCGGGTTATATGAGAAAGGGAAGTGAATGTGACGACTTGGTCTCACTATCTCGAATGTGGTGACTCGGTCACATTATCGAATGTGGTAACCGGTTACATTATCGATCGTGGTGTCTCATGACACAATTATTTAATCTGGTGGCTATGCCACGAATTTTATATGGGCGATGAGCACGCCGATCGCGATGGATCGCCTTCGATGGAGTGTAGCGGAAGGAGGGTTGACTTATTAGTCCCCACGGTGTGCAGGTTGGTACGGGGATGTGTAGCGGATGGCATCTAGGTTTGGGTTTGGGTTGCATCATTATTTTATCTGTATATGAATGTGTATGCGATATGTTATGGTATGCCCGATCTATTAAATTTTAGTGTTGTGTGCACATTGAGTCATTGACTCACCCTGCTAGGGAACATTTTTCGGGTAATGAGCGTGATGGACCGGACAGAACTTGTGGTGGCCATGCTCGATTAAAGTCTTATTCAATATGGACTCTTTATTTTATTTAAGTATTTAAGAATTTTATTTTGGGTTTTTACTTGATGTAATAAGGCCATAGTTTTATTTCTTTATTTTCATTTTCAATTATTATGTTCACGAATTATTATCAATTAAAGTTTGAGTAAATTTATTTTTTTTTGTAAAATAAACCTTAATTTTTTTGTCACCTTAATTAATTGGATTTCAATATAAGATAAAACTGATTTTTTTTCCACACAAGCCCAACCCAAAACAACATTTTCTTAATAATCGCACAAGTTTTTTTCCAAGGAACAAAAGAATTTGAAACCGGTTTACCTAAGGAACATACCAGATCTGGACCAGGCTCGTGGGCCGGGTGTGGGGTGTTTCACACACGGCTTAGACACACCCATGTCTACCAACCGTGGGGGGTTACTGACTAATTTCACACGGCCATGACACGCCCGTGGGCTTAGACCGTGTGCTAATCCTTGATATACGGACTAAATTAACATGGTCTAGGCACACGCCCATGTTCAAACCGTGTGTCTTACACTGTATACACACACGGCCGTGGGATTTGCCCGTGGCCTATTATGATTAATAATACTAAGGTGCAGGGATAACACGGTCTTGACACATGCCCGTGTGACCAACCGTGTGGGCACTTATAGGCTATTTACCAAGCCGTTAGCCACCCTGAAATGAAGATCGTATCCATACACAATTCAACGATGCAATAACAACCCAATTTTATGAATAATACTACATGCTTCATTGATCTCAATAAACATACATGCTTAGTCAAATTTGGCCAATCACTTAGCCATATACAAAATAATAATAAACTTGATAACCTTTACAAAGGCCCTTCTTAAAACATGTCTACAAAATGAATGTTTCCTATACATGCCATACTTAGTAAAGTAACTTGGCTATACCAAAATAAGAGTTGATAGTGTGTTGCGAGCTCCAACTTTAATGATCCATGAGTTAGCATGGTGGGACTGCATAGAAAGAAAGAATCATAACGTAAGCATATAGCTTAGTAAGTTTGCATGTAAGAACTCATAGCATCATCATTGCTTAATATAAACCATTTCACATAAACAATGGTATTATGAATTTCAACTAAAGAGCTTACTTACTCATATAGATTCTTACATGTCTCATGACACTTATTAATATCATACTTGTAAGGTAACCATGATACCTGTATCACTTGATCACATTGATCAGTATACTATAATAACAATAATCATGATATCTACTTTCTCATTCACAACATGAATAATATTCAACTTCATCTAACTTTATCTTGATACTAACTTTACTTTCTTGGCTTTCTTACTATCTTCTTTTAGCTTACTCATTTGCCTGATGAATTTCTATGAATAATCGAGGATACTAAATCTCTTCCCACATAATATGATGCCAAAGCCATAACCTAGACATGGTCTTACATGGGTTATCTCATCTTGGTTTCACGGCCATGTTTTAACATGGACTTATATGAAGTCTTGCTCTTGATAACATACTCAATGCTAAGCTTGAGTCCTTGGACTTACATGATAACTTGCTTCCTAACTTGATCAATGCCAAGCTTGCCTTGCACTTACATGATAACTTGCTTGCTAACTTGATCAATGCCAAGCTTGCCTTGGACTTACATGATAACTTACTTGCTAACTTGATCAATGCCAAGCTTGCCTTAGACTTACATGATAACTTGCTTGCTAACTTGATCAATGCCAAGCTTACATTGGACTTACATGATAACTTGCTTGCTAACTTGATCAATGCCAAGTTTGCCTTAGACTTACATGATAACTTGTGTGGTAGATCGAGTATCCCAGGGAAATTCATCTTCAATCGGGACTTGCTTGTACATATTATCGTGATTTCTTGCTTGAACATGACATGATCATTTCATACAATTATTGTAGATTATACTAAGCAAATTAATGATAAAAATCATAAAACTTAGAAATCATACAAACTTACCTCAATATACAAAATGTATGTAGATGTGCAATTTAGTCCTCGACTTTGTTCTTACCTCGGTTTCGATCCGGGCTTCGTTTTTCTTAATCTATAATCATAAATAGATCATTTAATAACCATATTGACTAAATTGACTCATAACTCATACTTTGGCAAAATTACTATTTTGCCCCTATCCTTTCTAATATTTGCACTTTTGCCCCAATTCTCGTAAAATGATTTTCATGCAACTTTCTTAAACTTCATGCTCAACTGAATCATTTTCTCTTCTATAACAATCATCAATTCTCACTATTTCTAGTAGGTATGACCAATTTTATAACTTGTTACAAAATGGTCCCTACTACCATTTTTCATGAAATTCATTAAGGAAAAGATGTTTATCTAACATCAAACTCTCATAAACTTCCATAAAACATCATTTAACAAGCATGCCATTCAAGGGTAGATTTTTGAACATGCATCTTAGCTCATTTTATAGCTAAAATTAGCTAATTCATAATATAGGAACTTCAAAAATACGAAGAATATTAAAAACGGGGCTAAGATGAGCTTACTATGAGCTTGAAAAAAATGAAGAACCCTAGCTATGGTGTCTCCCAATTTTCGTCAGCAACAAGGAAGAAGATGAGTGAATTTTTCTCATATTTATCCTATTTTAATCACTAATTAGGCCAAATGACCAAAATGCCCTTCCTCTTAAAAATTTCCATAATAGTCTGTTAAGGCCAATTTTGTCCAAAAATTAAATTTTGAGCAAATTTATATTTAAGGGCTCATAATTATTATTCTAAAGCTATTTCATGCAAAAAGCTTCTAGAAACTCATATATTGCAACTCTTCCAATTTAGTCCTTTTTGGACTAATTGTCTTTAACTTAATAAAATTGCTTTACAAAACTTTCATACTAATGTGCAAACATGGCATAAACCTGGAAAACTCACAATTTCACCTTGGGTTTGTGGCCTCGCACCACTATTGATCGTGTCAAACAGTCGAGTTCTAATATTTATAAAAGAATGATCGAACCTGTAGACAAACTATGACAACGATAGAGGCAAGTGCACCTATCGAACAGTAGTATAGTTTAGGTAAAAATTTCTTATCGAACCCAAGGGAACCTAAAAGTACTACTACTCACTTTCTTTCTATTATTTAGCCTGCAATATGGGGTGATTGGTTTATGAAACTAATGAAAAACTAAAACTAAATGCAAAGACAAAAGAATGAATTGGAGAAAGACTTTAGGAAAACTCAGTTGATGAAGACGATACCCTCAGGAAGAATCCACCTATGACTTCACTTATTATTTATTCCCCAAACCATATGATTTCTTTACTTAGCTTGATCCGTGAGACTCCCTAACCTATATTAAACCCTCTCTCGAGGCGAATAACGTCTAACCTTAGGTTAATTAGTGGAACTCTCGTTCTCTTATAATAACCCCCTAAGGAAGCAGTAAATCGATCAATGGACTCCCATATTAGGTTTCACCCTAATCCGGCAAAATCTTGTAACTTTATCTCTAGGCGCCCGATCAACTTCGCTCAATTATGCTAGATCTACTCTTAGGTAGGGTCTATTCCTCCTCCACCTAAGCACATCAGATTAAATTAAGTAACATAATTAAGAACAAACTAAGTACTTATCATATAATTTAGAAATCAAATAACAAAATCCATCATAGATTTCATCCTCTTCAGGTATCTGAAGGGTTTAGTTCATAACTAAATAAGAAAACATCTCAAGAGAAAAGATAAAACAAAACATAGGAAATCCCTAAAACCCCCTGAAGGAATTGAAGAGGAGATCCTCCGTCTTGAATGGAGCTTCAGCTTCTTGAGATGGATCAACTGGCTATCTTCAAGTGATTCCCTAAAAGATGAAAGTTTCGGCAAAAGCCTCTGAAAAAAGCTCTTTCTTTTCAATGTCTGCCTTGGGTTGTTTATATAGGCTTTGAGATGCTATACTTGGCTCCTAAGTACCTCCTTCAAGTAGAATTACTATTAGGGTGTTTGAGTAGGCTTAGGAGTATGTTTCTTTGGCTTCAAGCATCCAATTCCGAGTGAAATTGCTCTTTCCCGCGGCAGGGGCACGCCCATGGCACACGCTCATGTGAATCATGGTTTGGGTCATGTCTCGTTTCTGTCATTTTGGGCACGGCCGTGTAAGTCGAGATTCAGGCCGTGCTTCAGGTCTGTCGATTGGGACACGGCCATGTAGATCACCAGGCACGTCCGTGTGGGACGGAGTTAAGGTCGTGCTCTAGGCAATCGATGAGGCACGATCATGTGAGATTTGGGCCAGGCCGTGTTGATTTCTTGCTAAGGCCCAATTACTCTGTTTTAAGCCTGTCTTGTGTTCTATTTATCCCCGGGTGCTTTCCTGAGTATAAACATGAAAAGAAAACATTAAAAGCACCTTTTTTATATAAATCAAGGGCTAAATCATCCAAAAGCATACTAAATATGGGGTTAAAATATGTTACTTTTACGATTTATCAAATACCCCCACACTTAAGCTTTTGCTTGTCCTCAAGGAAAATTCTCAACTTACAATTAAAAAGAACTTTCCATAATTCATAATCCCTATCAACAATGTCTCATCATAATTCATAGATAATTTATACATGGATAATTCAACTCAAAGAGTCCTACAGATTCAATTACGATAAGTCATACCTTTGTAGTACGAAAACATAGGTGTCTCCCCTTATCTAAATAATTACCCTTGATTCAAAACTGACAAAGACTGACATCCTTACTAAAGATTCACTCAAATCACTCAAAGTGTTTAAGGTTCAAGATTAAGCACTCATAAGTCGAACCTGAAAAGTTAATCCCATAGGCTTGCCTGAAAATCAAATCTCCACCACTGTATATGAGATGATATACAGATCAAAAGGTCTTTATCAGGGTTGTAATGGGGCTAAGGTTAAGGGTATGGATACAGGCTGCATTAGAGGGTTAAAATCGAGACTGACTTGACAAATTGCCTAACTAGAAACACTGAACTAAATATGAATATTTACTTTGAATGAAAACTAATAATACCACTATTAATAATTACTCTATAATAAAGAGTATTTTCATCACTTGAAATTTGATAATACTTTAATACGAGCTTTTTCTTCAATAGTTGGAGTTTAAATGTTCTAAGCTCTTTTATATACTACTAATATTGAATGAATTTGGATTTTTTTTTTTTGAGAACAAACTAAGAAAAACTTAATAGAAGGAAATTTGATAATTGAAATAATCTAATTCGGCAACTGATCAAATCAATTCTCGATAGAGGGGTATTCAAAGGAATGTTGATAACAAATACAAAGGAATTTTCGGTTAACATTAATGGGTGAGTCAATAAAAAGGTTGTTAGGATTCAACGGGGTTCACTAGGGGTTATTTATGTAGGTAGGCTTTTTAGTGGAGTGAATGAGTTAAAACCTAGGTGCCTTTATCATCTCAGCATATCAAATCATTAATGTGATCTCGAAATGCATAAACGAGGCAAGTTCTAGAATAACAATTCAAAGTTGACACACTCATAATCAATAAAGTGAGCATGAAAAAGGGTATATGCTCTATAAGGCTCAAAATCTCACAAAAATTATGGGTGTTTTGACATCAATCCCTATAAATTTTGAACTTCAAGGTGATACTCAAATTCGGTTCAACAACCTATCAATTTTAATTTTTAGAAAGTAGACTTATCATGCTCGATTCTCTAGTATTCTTCAAATTTAATCATCAATGCACAATTAACTATGACTTATTATAAAACATATAATAATAATCATAAATCATTAGAAATTTCACCCTAATTAGTAATATGAGAAAATTACTTAAAAATAAGACTAAATTTCAAGGTTTTGAGAATTATGCAAAAAGTTAGGCACTATTACCCCCCACACTTAAGATGTACATTGCCCTCAATGTACAAAGATAGATAAATAACAATTAATATAAGATCAAAAGAGAGGGATAGAGTGCCATTTCCTAAATTTTGGGTGATTTCTGGGAGTTGGCAGTGTTCGGGATGGAAGATGACTTATGTATTAGTGAATTACTCCTAGTGATTTGCTCGTGTATGTAGAATGTGTGATAGGAACTACGAAGTCATCAGTTAGATATTTCGGGTGTGTAAGATAAATAAATGTTAGGAATACTTCAAAGATTAGATAAGTAATGATAAAAGTTTTCAATGAAGAAAATTAGCAAATTATGATAATAAAGGAAAAATAAAATTAAAAATAACACTAAAAATAAGACAATAAAATGTAGATAATTAAAGGGACTCGAAGGTCCTCCTCATCTTCTGGATTTGGTGGTGGGGCTGGTGATGAGATATGAAGGTGTTGGCATATTTGGTGGAGGGTGGCCTCTATCCCATCAAAACATCGAGTATTGTCAACGAAGTACTGCTCGAACTAGTCGAGGCGTGCAGAGATATCTGCCTATGATGTTGCTACATGGGATGGCTACTGTTTCGGAGCTGGTGGGACATCCTCAGTAATGTCCTCGGGCTCCCCCTCATCTGTGGATGTCGCTAATCGATATTAAGGGGTGTTGGTCCCTCGACGATGTTTCATCATCCTCATGTGTAGCATCGTCTGGATGCCTTGAGGTACCATGTTACCCATCAGTGTGAGGGAGGTGATTTGATCGTCGGTGTTCAGGAGGTCGAAGTGTCAAGCCAACCTAGTGATGTATGGCCCCATTGATAGAATCCCCTTTTTGTGTGGCTCTATTTGGTACTGGATAGCACAGGCGATGAAATATGCCAAATCAAAAACGTCCCCCTCTGACATGCACGTAAGTAGTAGACAACGTGCTTGTTTACCACGCTGGTGCTTTCGCGTCGACCTGTGATAGTGTGGGCTAGGATGGCTTGGATATATCTCATGGGTGGGCCAAGGGCTGTTGCCTTCGATCGATTGGGGTTGTAAGAATTGTAGGGTGCTAGGCTCGCCGCCAATGATTAAGGGGTTTGCGGGGGAGTTCTTGGTCTAACTCGGAGAGGTTATTTTCCTCTAAATTAAATGCAGATAAAGTCTGAGAGCTATGCCAAATTGGGGAATGCTTAATTGATGTAACATACCCCCTAACCGGAATTGCACTATTCCCTGCTCGTCAAACCGTGCCATCACTGTTTGCAAAGTAAAAGTTGTGCAAAACTCTAGTGTTAGCTCTAGGTATGTGGGCTCGATGATTGAGAAGAACTGCTCCCATAGTTCGATTGAAATGAGGGCCCAGATGTCATTTGCTAGTCCTATTTGTTCAACGGCGTTCCAGTCAATGCACCTTCCTATGCCTAAGGGCCGCTCTCGGATTGCCTTGTAACGCTCTTCTTGGGTAGCTTGAGGGAATTGGAGAAAGGGGTGTCAGAGTTCGGTGAAGGCAGTTTCGGATGATGATCTGGGCCCCTTTCTTTTCTTGATTGGGACGGATCATTTAATACGTGATGACGACATAATACCAGGAGCAATGGTGGGTGAGGTGCACGGGTGAAGGGCATGGCGGTGGTGCTGGTTTCTTCAGTGTGGGCACGGCTTGGTAAGGGCATGGGGTTTTTTTAGCACGGTGTTGCTGCGGGCGTGTGGTTGGTATTTTGAGAAGAACGGTCGAAAAGAGGTGGGTTGAAGGGAGAAGGATGATTTGGTGGCGGATTAAAGAAAGGGGGAGGTTGGAATCGGATTTTAGGGTTTGGATTTGGGGAAGAGGACGGTTAGATTAATATATAGGGTCTAAGGCATGGTCATTCTCCACGCCCGTGTCGTTTTTAAATTTGCCCGTGCTTTTCGTGATTTTGGGTTTTAGGCGCGTTCAGGTGGATTTGCCAGGCCGTGTTGACGTTGCCACGCCCGTGTGTTGATTCACACGGTTGGGTCGAACGGGTGTGTATAGCCCGTGCTCGATAAGTCAGTATGTTTGCATGGTCGTAGGGCACTGCCATGTTCTAACCGTACTCAATAAGGCAGTAACTTCACAAGGTCGTGGGCATGGCCATGCAAATCACGTGCTAGATAAGTCAGTAACCTCGCACGGTAGAACGGCACGGGCGTGTCTGGTATCGCGGCCGTGTTGTTGAAAAGAATTTTTCCCCTGTTTATGCACGGATCCAGCCATGCCCGTGGTGTGTCCCCTGTCTTGTACACGGTCGTGGGCACGCCTGTGTTCAAGGTCATGTTAATAATCCTGCATTTCTATTAGATTATTTAAAAAAAAAATTAAAAAGATTAAGTTAATGTTAGTGAGTTAACACTTGGGTTGCCTCCCGAGAAGCTCTTGTTTATAGTCTTAAGCTAGACTTTCTCTATTTTTGGTTCTAAAAGAAGGTTCATGGAGCAGAAGCTCCTCTCTCATGTCTCTAAAATCTACACCATTATAAATTTTAAGTCGGTGACTATTTACCTTGAATGTGCCCTTAGTGGGGTGAGTTACCTCAATTGTGCCGTATGGAAAAATTGTTTTAATCATGAATGGGCCAGACCATCTTGATTTCAGCTTTCTGGAAATAATTTAAGCCTTGAGTTATACAGTAGGACCAAGTCTCCTACCTCGAATTGTTTTGACCTTTTTAGACGAGCATCGTGGCATCGCTTTGTTGCCTCTTTGTATAATTTTGAGTTCTCATATGCTTCAGCTCTCCATTCATCTAGCTCGTTTATCTGCATCATTCTTTTCTTTCCTGCAACATTAAGATCAGAATTCAAAAATTTATTGCCCAAAAAGCTTTGTGGTCTAATTCGAATGGTAGATGACAGCTTTTCCCATATACAAGTTTGTATGGGGATGTTCCTAGAGGTGTTTTGAATGTTGTTCTGTAGGCCCATAAAGCATCATCTACTTTAACTGCCCAATCTTTTCTATTTGATTCAACTGTTTTTTCTAGAATGAGCTTAAGCTCTCAATTTGCTACCTCAACTTGCCCGCTAGTTTGAGGATGATATGGGGTGGCTGTTCTATGGCATACTCAATATTTCTTTAGAACTTTTTCAAATTGTGTATTACAGAAGTAAGTACCCCTATCACTAATGATGGCTCTCGGTGTCCTGAATCGGGAAAATAGTTTCTTGAGAAATTTAACTACTACCCTAGCATCATTGGTAGGTAAGGCTTCCGCTTCTACCCATTTTGACATGTAATCGACTGCCACTAGGATGTATTTATTTCCAAATGAATTGGGGAATGGTCCCATGAAATTGATACCCCATACGTCAAATATCTCACATGATAACATATATGTTTGAGGCATTTCATCAAATTTAGAGATATTACCTATCCTCTGGCATCTATCACATGAGGTAACATACCTGTTGGCATCTTTGAATAGAGTGGGCCAATAAAAACCTGATTCGAGTATTTTGTGTGCTGTCTTAATCCTACTGTAGTGTCCTCCTGATGGTCCTGAATGGCAATGCTCCATGATTTTGTTTGCTTCTGTCTTTGTAACACATCTTCGAATTACCTGATCTGCACATATGCGAAAAAGAAAGGGATCTTCCCAAAATAATTTTTTATGTCAGCAAAGAATCGCTTCTTTTGATGATGTGTCAGTTTCCTTGGTAGAATGTTAGCTACTAAATAATTTGCGATATTTGCAAACCATGGTGCCTCAGAATAGGTTATAGAGAAGAGTTGTTCTTCAGGAAACGAATCATTTATTTCACCTTCGTCAAGCTCTTTAGTTTGTAGAATTTCAAGTCTAGAAAGGTGATCTGCTGCAAGATTCTCGGCTCCCTTCTTATCTTGTATTTCCAAGTCAAAGTCCTGTAAGAGTATAATCCATCGTATGAGTCTAGATTTTGCATCAGGTTTGGTTAAAATATAACAAAGAGCTGAATGGTCAGTGTAAACGACAACTTTCGATAATATTAGATATTGTCTAAATTTTTCAAAAGCAAAAACTACAGCTAGCAGTTCTTTCTCAGTCGTGGTGTAATATTCTTGCGCGGGTGTTAATGTTCGGCTAGCGTAGTAAATTGGCTGAAAATGCTTGTCTTTTTATTGTCCCAAAATTGCGCCTACTGCAAAGTCACTTGCATCACACATTAGTTCAAAGGGTAAATTCCAATCAGGTGCGATTATAATCGGTGCATTTATTAATTTATCTTTAAGGTCATTGAATGCATCTAAACATTCCTGATTGAAATTAAAAGGAACATCTTTTTCTAGTAATTTTGTCAAAGGCTTAGCTATTTTAGAAAAGTCTTTAATGAATCTTCTATAAAAACCTGCATGTCCTAAAAAGCTTCTAATAGCCTTCACTGAACTAGGAGGTAATTTTTCCATTAAGAAAATCGTGGGGAAAATGACTGAGACTTATAAAGATTGGCATGAGAAGCTACCATTTCCCTCTATGCTTATCGAACATCTGTCAGGACCTCTATCAGGGCAACGCCTTTCTCTTTGGTTTATGGAATGGAGGCAATTTTACCCATCGAAGTCGAGATTCCCTCTCCGAGTTTTGGCAGAATTGAAGTTGGATGAAGAAAAATGGATCCAATCCCGATATGATCAGCTAAACTTGATTGAAGAGAAAAGGTTGAAAGCCATCTGTCATGGTTAGATGTACCAAAAGCGAATGATGTGAGCTTACAACAAAAAGGTTCGTCCTAGAGAATTCCATAAGGGGGCCTAGTATTGAAAAAGATCTTGCCCATACAAAAGGATTTAAGAGGAAAATGGATGCCAATTTGGGAAGGACCTTATGTGGTAAAGAAGGCCTTTTCTGGAGGAGCATTGATTTTGATTGAGATGGATGGAAAAATCTTGCCCAATCCTATGAATTCAAACTCAGTCAAGAAATACTTCACCTAAAAAAAAGGGGAGAGGCCAAGGTGAAAACTTGCAAAGGGTGCCTTGAGACCAAATGGGTTTTGAATTGAAAACCCAAGAAAAGGGCAATTCAAATCTTGATCAAGGATGGGGCATGTGGTAGTCTGGTTATCCCTGAATGAACAAGGAGGAGAGATGCTATGTCTTAGGGCATCAACAAAGTATTTTGGATCTTCGAAACACATATCAAGTTCAAAAGAGTCCTTGAGAAGTTAGTACGAAGAAGTTCATGCTATGATATCCAGGGCATCTATTTTCATCTTTTTCATTTTGTATTTAAGTAAATTTTCCATTTTGATTAATCTATCGAGCCCTGCTCCTAGTAAACTTCGATCTTGTCCATTACTACAATCTTTTTCAAGTTACATTGAAATAACGATTAATGGACTAATAACATTTAAGTAAAGAGAGTTCTGCAAATTGCTCTAAAAGGTTTTCTAAAATAGTACAAGGATCTAAAAACAGGACCGCTATTCAGAACTAACCAAACTTAAGGGTTTGGAAACATTTGAGAAAAAATAGTCTAAAAGGTGACTATTCCTTTGAATTTTCTGTTAAAGATACCAACTGAACAATAGAGCCTTGATAAATATTGGGAAATGACAACCTAAGCATTAAAAAGGGATCATTCTCGAAAAATGACATTCTGCATTCATGCAAATATCATGCATACACATCTAGTTAAGAGCATTTGATTCATTCCGATCATGATATCCTAATCACTAGGCATAAACAGGCCCATAAAATGGATTCTACAGGTCATGTTCCCTAGAGAATAATGTAACAGATCAGTGAAACCACAAATCCTATACCCCTTAAGTTGCAGTGGGATGGATTATAGTCATCGCGGTGAATCTTATCTCCTTGAAATTACAGTGGAGCAGATTAAAGCCACAAATCTTATCTCCCTAAAGTTGCAGTGGAATAAACTAAAGATAGCAGATCTTATTTCCCTGAAGTTACAGTGGAATAGAGCAAAGTTACAAGTTATAAATCTTATCTCCCTGAGGTTGCAGTGGAGCAGATTGAGGATGCAAATCTTATTTCCCTGAAGTTGCAGTGGAATAGATAAAAGCTACAAGTCAAATCCTATACCTTTGAAATTGCAGTAGAGCAGTCATTGTAGCGGATCTTATTTTCCTGAAGTTGCAGTGGAATAGATTAGGGCTACAAATTACAAATCTTACCTCTCTGAAGTTGTAGTAGAGTAGATTGGAGATAACAAATCTTATCTCTCTAAAGTTGCAGTAGAGCAGATTGAAGCTACTAATCTTATTTCCTTGGAGTTGCAGTGGAACTGATTAAAGCTACAAATTACAAATCTTATCTCCCTGAAGTTGCAGAGGAGCAGATCGAACTGACAAGTCCTATACCTCTGAAGTTGCAGTGGGTCGGATTAGATCTATCGTAGCAAGTCTTATACCCATGAAGTTGTAGTAGGATATATTGAGGCTACTTGAAGAAGAGAAGCACCAAAGAAGTCGAGATTCGAAAACCAAGAAAATTTGGTCCTTCTTAAAGGTCTTTGATCCATCCTTGTTACACGACAATGAGCAAAGAGGGGCAGCTATAACAGGCCCAATTCGTCCGGGCCCACAAAACAAATAAAAAAAGAGTCCAAATTAGAGCCCAAATTTGGAAAACCCTAACCCAAATTTACAACAGCCCATTGGCCCAAAAAGACTTAAACAGTTTTGGCAAAAAGAAACCCTAAGGTCTCCCCCGCGCCACTCCTCCTCGGGGGCGCCGCCCCTCCTCGTCCCGAGGACTATTGCCGACGTTTCACCAAAATGGAAAAAGAAGTCCTTTGCCCCGCCGTTGACTCTTCAAAGACACTTGCAAAAATATGAAAGCAAGGACAACAAGCAAAAAGCAAAAATAGTAGCAAGACAGAGAAATAAAAGAAAATAATATATGTAAAATGGCTATAAAATCCAGATCTACCAATGTAACAAGGGGACTAAAAAATACGAAAAAAGATACAAAAAACAGATAAAATACAAAGAAACAGACAAGAAGAAAAAGGTTGCCTTTTATTTTTATTCTTTTCCTTTTCGCTTTTTTTTTTTTTGCTATTATTTTTAAAAAATATATATAAACAAAGAAATAAAAAGAGAGAAAATTCACCTAACCTTTCGCATTCTATAGCCGTGTGGGGGCAGAGGTTCGTCGCTTCCGATGAAATGCGACCTCTCGTGGGCTCGAAAACTAAAAAAAAGGGGATCTTTTTATTTTTTCGGCCACCGCGTATGGCGACGCCATTGCTGGCGACCGACGGTCGCCGTGGTGGTCCAGCGCCTCGGCCGGATTCTGGTAAAGGGAGAGAGTTTTTGAAGGGTTTTTAAATTTTTTTTTTTAGTAAAGGGGTTAAATGAAATTTTTGGCAAAAAAATGACTTATATAACTGGTCTAAACGGCACCGTTTTGAAGCCATTCTCAGAAGCTAAAACGATGCCATTTTGAAGGCCATTCTCGGCCTCTGACCCGAGATATAACATCCCTTGACCCGAGTCCATCGCCGGATAAGGGTTTACAGGTGTTACCATGCATTCTAACACTTAAGCTAGAATAATTGAATCATGGATGATCATCTTTATTAAAGAATTATCTATAAACAATTAATAAACACATGCGTAACACATAACATATATATATTAGATCCAAACCATTCAAAGAGGAATCGTTGATGAACCTAATTCATCATACTGTGTATAATACATCAATATCACATAAACAAGTAGATTTCATGAACTCTCATTAGTGTCTAAGCTTCTTATAGCATAAAGTCTCAGTTACAAATAAACTAATACGTGCAACCATTACACATCAATTGTACACCCATTAAAAGGCCGAATATGCATGGTTCCATTATTGGCATGTTATGCACATTACCTAGCATAAACCGAGTTTAACAATTTTATGTACTCAATTAAAACAAGTAATTCAACAAGTCAAATACATATATAAATAATATATATATATATA
The DNA here is from genome assembly GCA_025506655.1 of Gossypium rotundifolium. Lineage (NCBI taxonomy): Eukaryota > Viridiplantae > Streptophyta > Magnoliopsida > Malvales > Malvaceae > Gossypium > Gossypium rotundifolium. The sequence continues at coordinate 43,770,740 of CP106730.1, forward strand.
TGAAAAGGCATACATCTCAATTATGCACTCTTTCCATACTCAACTATGCCTAACTATTTTAAACATTTTAACCACATTAGCAATGGTCACATAGATTTGGCGAATACACATACCCATTTATTCAATATAATTCATCCTATTTAAAACAACTAAATTTGATACATATCTAGATACATACTTCACAAATATATATAACTCAAATTCATATTCATATCAATTTCATGAAATTGAAATGCCTAACATCTCTCTCTATTAACCTATCACATATGCATATAATTAAAATATTCTACCTTAATCTATCAAAGTGACCAATAAAGATCAAAATACATAAACATGTCATGACATATATCTATTAAACCATTTCATATAATGCCTAAACCACATCCAAACACAAATGATAATTCATGGCATGAGAAAACTATATCATCAAAACACGAAACAAGTTATCCAAAATAGATAGCCATTTTCGCATGGCTAGAATATTTACACGATTACAAAACATTAGTTACACTGTTTAGTCTAACCTATACATGCCCTTTTTAATACAAAACTAAGTTATTCAATACCAAAAGAAAGTCGATAGTGCGGTTGACTTCTTCCCAGATCCTTCGAGTCCGTAGCTTGAACCTAAATCTATAAAACAAGGGTAAACAAGAATACACACAATAAGCTTGCTAGCTTAGTAAGTCTCAAGCAGTATTTATGACATATACACACATACTTAATAATTTAACTTCCATTCTTGTGGCAATTAGCATAAATAATTCAATACGAGTTTCACCTAGCCAAATATTAGTCATATCCTTAATCTAATCAATAGTAGTTTATCACATTACTTATACAATAACATTTCATATATATAACCTATGCATTTGAATATTTCAAGTTATCAAACATAACGAAATTTCGATCTCATTGCACATCATAATCATAACCGAAGTTTTAAGTATCACCCAATCACATTTGAACCTTACATACATATACCATATGGCGAACATAATCAATCATATACAAATATATAATTTGACTTTCATTATTATAAATACATAAATAGGCCAAATCATGTATATGTTCAAATGGGTTAGCACATAATTCATATTTACATAACCATTTATCATTTCAAATAATCAACTTACCTTGTCACTTACCAATATAATAAGCTAATTTCCTTTTTCTTTTTAGAGCTTATAGCTCAATCTACTAGGTATATACATCTCCAATTCTCTATTTTAACTTATCACCGGCAAAAAGCCTGCTAGGCATTAAAGCCCGAAATAAATCACCGACACGAGGCCTGCTAGGCAGTAAGCCTGAAATGAATCACCGGCACAAGGCCTGCTAGGGACAAAGCCTGACATATAACACCAAGACAAAGCACGCTAGGCATTAAAGCTCGAATGAATCAAAGACAAGGCCGCTAGGCATAAAGCTCGAAATAAGTCACCTAAGACTAGGCACGCTAGGCTTAAAGCCCGAGATATCATCATTTTCAACATTTCAATGAACATTTCAATAGTATCATAACCACTTATCACTTAAATTTCATAATTCTATCACATTTCCAATTCAACTAAGCTTATTCACTTTTCACAAATAAAACTATTATAACATTGTATAATGAAACATATCCAATTCAATGTAATATTACTACATTCGGCTATCACATGAAAATATACCCAAATTTATCAAAATTGTCATTTAATACTTTCATAATGCATTCTTTAATATAATCCGACTTAGGGACTTACCTCTACTGTCGATAGACCATCGAATCAATTTATTCGAGAACCTTCGCCTTTCCCGATCTAAACTGTTTTCTTTGCTCTTGATCTTGAAACACATTAAAATTTAACTCATTCAAGTACATTTCATCTCAATTTAGTCCCTAAGCACATAAATAGGCAATTTACCATTTTACCCCTACTATTTCAAATTTTTACAATTTAGTCCTATTTGCTTAAAACAAAAAATACACCAAATTTCTCAATACCCCTTAAGGGCCGAATATGTATAGGGGCTATACAAGCCCTTTTCTTTCGATTATTTAGCAAATAAGTCCCTCTAAAATTTCATTTTTTTACAATATGGCCCTAAAACAAAAATTCATTAAAATTTCCAATACATAATATACTAATTTTAGCTTATCTTTTATCTAACATTATCAAACATCAAAACCATATAAATCTATCAATAGTCAAACCTCAAACATGCTTAGATTCTAAATTTTTAACATGGGTCACCTACGATTTGAAGCAACGATCTCAAAACGTAAAAATTAACAAAAACTAAATTCAATCTAACCTTGAAATCAAGCCTCCAAGTCCGAAAATCAAAGAACAAAACCCCTTTTTCTTTCTCAATATTCGCCATGAGAGAATGAGAAAGATGGTGGCTTTTGTTTATGTTATTTTAACATATTATAAAGTAATTATTAAATTACTAATATAACCTTTAATATAAAATAAAACTAACATATATATTAAGGTTATTATTGACATAAGCCACCCACTAACTCAAAAATGGGTTATTTACCCTTTTAATACTCCACTTTAAAAAGCCATCATCAAATAGGCACTTTACACTATAGTTTGAGACTTTTAAAATTTACGCGATTAAGTCCTTTTTGTCAAATTAAGCACCCAAACGATGAAATTTTTCTCTGAAACTTTCACACATTTTAATTCACACATAATAAGCACAAAATAAAATATTAAAATATTTCTTGAACTTCGGATTCGTGGTCCCGAAACCACCGTTCGATCGAGGTCAAATTCGTCTCATTATAACTCTCCCTTAAGGATTTTCGTCCCGAAAATCTTACCGTTAAACAACGTCGATATTGTTGCCTCATTGAATCTTCAGGCTCCACGTAGCCTCTTCAACTCCGTGCCTTTTCCACAGTACTTTCACTAATGGAATTTTCTTGTTTCTTAACTCTTTCTTTTCCCGAGCTAAAATACGAATCGATTCTTCATCATACGTCATATCGGGTCGGATTTCAATCTCAGACGGTGTAATCACATGGGACGGATCTGATCTATACTTACGAAGCATCGAAACATGAAATACGTCATGTATCTTTTCTATCTCAGAAGGCAACTTCAATCTATAAGCAACAGGCCCAATACGTTCAGTAATTTCATAAGGTCCGATGAATCTCGGACTAAGTTTGCCTTTCCGACCAAATCGAAGTACCTTTTTCCACGGAGAAACTTTCAAGAATACTCGATCTCCAACTTGAAATTCAATGTCTTTACGTTTCAAATCAGTATAAGACTTTTGACGATCCGAGGCGACTTTCAAATTGTCTCTAATAATAGCTACTTTACATTACATTTCTTTAATCAAATCAACCCGTGTATCTTATTCTCACCGAGCTCATCCGGTATAATGGCGTTCGACACCTTCGCGTCTGAGGGCTTCATAAGCGCCATTTTGATACTAGATTGAAAACTGTTATTATAGGCAAATTCAATCAGAGGTAGGTATCGTTCCCAAGTACCTTCAAACTCAAGAATGCAACATCTCAACATGTCCTCAAGTATCTGAATGGTTCTCTCGGATTGTCCATCCGTCTGGGGATGAAAGGCTGTACTAAAATGAAGTTTAGTACCTAAAGCATCTTGCAACTTCTTCTAAAATCGTGATGTGAATCTCGGGTCTCTGTCCGAAATAATGGAACTCAGCACACCATGCAACCTCACAATTTGTGATGTATACAATTCGGCAAGTTTATCAAGTGAGTAGTCCATTCGAATTGGTACAAAATGAGTCGATTTGGTCAATCTATCAACTATAACCCAGACTGCATCTTTCTTGCTCGGTGCCATAGGTAAACCAGATACAAAATCCATAGTGATTCTATCCCATTTCCATTCAGGTATCATGATCGGTGAAGCAACCCAGAAGGCACTTGATGCTCGACTTTTACTTGCTGACAAATTAAGCACTTTAAAACAAATTCAGATATATCACGTTTCATACCAGGCCACCAGTAGAACTGCTTCAAGTCATTATACATTTTCGTGCTACTCGGATGTATCGACATTTGACTATTATGAGCTTCTTTCAATAACATCTGAATCAAATCCACGTCCCTCGGTACACACATTCGGCCTTTGTATTTCAAGCAGTCATTTTCATCAATTCAAAATTCTGACTCTGCATTATTTCCACACTGAGCCCGTTTAACAGTCATATCTTTGTCATCTTTTTGTGCATCACAAATTTGCTGAATAAACATCGGTCTTGCTTTTAACTCTGCTATTATCGAACTATCACTTGACATAACCATCTGTGTGTTCAATGCATGAAGAGCAAACAATGTTTTTCGACTTAATGCATCTGCAACAATGTTAGCTTTCCCCGGATGGTAGTCAATCACTAACTCATAGTCTTTCAATAGTTCTAACCATCTACGTTGTCTCAAGTTTAACTCTTTCTGAGTCATCAAATACTTTAGGCTTTTATGATCCGAATAAATGTGACATTTCTCGCCAAATAAATAATGACGCCAAATTTTCGGTGCGAACACAATAGCTGCAAGTTCTAAGTCATGCGTCGGGTAATTTCTTTCATGCGGTTTCAATTGTCTTGAAGCGTAGGCTACAACTTTGCCTTCCTGCATCAAAACGCAGCCCAAACCATTCAAAGAAGCATCAAAATAAACAACAAATTATTTACCCGATTCGAAATTTGAACTAATCTGGAGCTTACATCAAAAGGGCTTTCGGTGATCAAAACTTTTCTGACACTTTTCGACCACTCGAACTCGACATCTTTCGCAATAACTTTGTCAACGGGTAGCTATCATAGAAAAACCTTTCACAAATCGTCGATAGTAACCCGCAAGTCCCGAAAACTTCAAATCTCGAAACATTTTTGGTGGCTTCCAATCAAGTATAGCCGAGAGTTTGTTCGGATCAACTCGAATGCCCGATCTTTGAAACAACATGTCCCAAAAAGTCGACCTCTTTCATCCGAACTCACACTTACTAAACTTCGCATACAACCGCTGATTTACAAAGTTTGTAGCACTAATCTCAAATGCTCAAGATGCTCGATTTCATCTTTGGAGTAGATCAATATATCATCAATAAACACTACCACAAATCGATCCAAAAGCGTCTAAAAACCCGATTCATCAAATCCATAAAAATAGCAGTGCATTAGTAAGCCCAAAAGGCATAACCAAAAACTCAAAATGTCCGTACCTTTGTAGGAATGGGTCTTTGGCACATCCGTATTTCTAACTCAGAATCGATAATAACCCGATCTCAAATCTATCTTGAAAATCTGAAGCCCTTTCAATGATCAAACAAATCATCAATCCGAGGTAACGGTACTTATTCTTTATAGTTACCTTATTCGATTCGATAATCAATGCACATTCACATCATTCCATCTTTCTTTTCACAAAAGAACTGGTGCACCCAAGGAGAGAAACTTGGTCGCAAAGCCCTTATCTGTTAACTCTTGCAACCGTGCTTTCAACTCTTTTAGCTCGATGAGGTGCCATCCGATATGGAGCTATTGAGATCGGAGTCGTTCGGTGCTAATTCAATGCCAAACTCAATCTCTCGTCTTTGGGGTAAACACGGTAGTTCTTCAGAAACACATCCGGTATTCACATACAATCAGTGCAGATTCAACTTTCTCGACAATTTATTATCCAAGACATAAGCCAAATAAGCTTCGCACCTTTTCTCACATACTTAGGGCTAACATCGAGGATATAAGCAGGAAACCCACTTAAATCATCGGATTCAATTCTAATGATCTCACCGCTCGATGTCTCAAATCAATAAGCTTTCTTTTGCAATTCACCACAACATCATGCAAAGTTAACGGTCCATTCCAAAATTATATCAAACTCATCGAAAGGCAACAAACATTAAATCGACTGGGAAGCAAAAATCGCGAATCATCAAGGGGCAACCTTTACACACTTTATTAACAAACACACATTTACCCAAAGGGTTGGATACGCGAATCACAAACTCAGTAGACCCAACTGGTAGAGTCTTACTGAATATCAGAGTTTCACATACATATGAATGGGTCGAACCAGGATCAATCAATGCAATCACAGTAGTATCATAAAGGGTGAAAGTACTGGTAATGACATCTAGAAGAAGACATCCTCTCTAGCTCGAGTAACATAAGCTCTAGCTGAAGCTCTAGCCTCAGATCGAACTGATGTGTTCTTCGTCCCTCTCCGACTACCACCTACATTGCGGAATGCGGGTGGTCGCCCGTCTTGCGTCGATGCCTTCGCTTTCGGTCTAGAGTTCTATGCCGATTCTCGCTTTCACTAACATCGGCCCTCTCGAATAAAATGGTCTGAGGATCCACATTTAAAGCAGGACCGATCACGAACTCTACAACTCCCAAAATGCCATTTTCCACAACGTTTGCATTCAACTCGATTACGTGGAGCGTTACCAACACCGCCATCGAGGTAGCTCGGGAGCCCTTTGGAGGTCGATCACGTCTAGGTAAATCAAGTAACTTTATGTCGATGAAATCATCTCCGAACTTCTTAGATGTGGAATGGAAAGTCTTACCAAGCGACCTCTTACGAATGTCTCTAGCTTCATCTCGACCTTTTTTTTCTCTTTCCGAGCTCTTGACTTTGCAAGCTCACTCAACTAGAGTCACAAATTCTTGAATTTCAAGAATGCCAACAAGCAACTTTATCTCTTCATTCAGACCGTCTTCAAACCTTTTACACATAATGGCTTCAGTTGATACACACTCTCTAGCATATCTGCTAAGCCTGACAAATTTCGTTCATATTCTATCACGGTCATCTTTCCCTGTTTCAGTTCAAGAAATTCTTTTCTTTTTTGATCAATGAATCTTTGACTGATATATTTCTTGCGGAATTCATTCTGGAAGAAATCCCACGTCACTTTTTCTTTCGGAACCACTGATACTAGTGTATTCCATCAGTGATATGCAGTGTCCCGAAGTAAAGATATAGCACATTTCAGGCATTCATCTGGAGTACAAGATAGTTCATCTAGTACCCGAATAGTGTTATCAAGCCACATTTCGGCTCACTCTGCATCATCATCATCATTGGCCTTGAATTCTTCGGCCCCAAATTTCTTGATTTTATCAACTGGAGGCCTACTAGATCTCATCGGATCTATCATCGGGGGTGCTGAAGGTATCGGAGTTCGATTATTCGGGGGTGGAGGTTGGTGTACAGCCGGATTAGTCTGGATAAATTGAGTAAACCACTCATTCATCATCTGATAGAAGGCTTGTTTAGCCGCCCTCTCGTGGCTACTCGAAACTGGTCGAGAGTCTATCGGCACTGATCTATGTGCACGGTCAGGTGCTACACTCTCCACATCATCCACTACGGCTCTTTCAGGATCAGTGTCCATTTACTATATAAAACACAGTTCAGGATATCAGAAGTCACCACACTATCGATATATGAAAAAGGCATGTATAGCTAGACTCACACGCGCTACGGTAGTCCTAGAATCGACTAAATCGTAAGCTCTGATACCAATTAAATGTAACATCCCTTGACCTGAGTCCATCGCCGGATAAGGGTTTACAGGTGTTACCATGCATTCTAACACTTAAGCTAAAATAATTGAATCATGGATGATCATCTTTATTAAAGAATTATCTATAAACAATTAATAAACACATGTGTAACACATAACATATATATATTAGATCCAAACCATTCAAAGAGGAATCGTTGATGAACTTAATTCATCATACTGTGTATAATACATCAATATCACATAAACAAGTAGATTTCATGAACTCTCATTAGTGTCTAAGCTTCTTATAGCATAAAGTCTCAGTTACAAATAAACTAATGCGTGCAACCATTACACATCAATCGTACACCCACTAAAAGGCCGAATATGCATGGTTCCATTATTGGCATGGTATGCACATTACCTAGCATAAACCGAGTTTAACAATTTTATGTACTCAATTAAAACAAGTAATTCAACAAGTCAAATACATATATAAATATATATATGAAAATGCATACATCTCAATTATGCACTCTTTCCATACTCAACTATGCCTAACTATTTTAAACATTTTAACCACATTAGCAATGGTCACATAGATTTGGCGAATACACATACCCATTTATTCAATATAATTCATCCTATTTAAAACAACTGAATTTGATACATATCTAGATACATACTTCACAAATATATATAACTCAAATTTATATTCATATCAATTTCATGAAATTGAAATGCCTAACATCTCTCTCTATTAACCTATCACATATGCATATAATTAAAATATTCTACCTTAATCTATCAAAGTGACCAACAAAGATCAAAATACATAAACATGTCATGACATATATCTATTAAACCATTTCATATAATGCCTAAACCACATCCAAACACAAATGATAATTCATGGCATGAGCAAACTATATCATCAAAACACGAAACAAGTTATCCAAAATAGATAGCCATTTTCATATGGCTAGAATATTTACATGATTACAAAACATTAGTTATACTTTATAGTCTAACCTATACATGCCCTTTTTAATACAAAACTAAGTTATTCAATACCAAAAGAAAGTCGATAGTGCGGTTGAATTCTTCCTAGATCCTTGAGTCCAGTAGCTTGAACCTAAATCTATAAAACAAGGGTAAACAAGAATACACACAATAAGCTTGCTAGCTTAGTAAGTCTCAAGCAAGATTTATAACATATACACACATACTTAACAATTTAACTTCCATCTGTGGCAATTAGCATAAATAATTCAATACGAGTTTCACCTAGCCAAATATTAGTCATATCCTTAATCTAATCAATAGTAGTTTATCACATAACTTATACAATAACATTTCATATATATAACCTATGCATTTGAATATTTCAAGTTCTGAGAAACATAACGAAATTTCGATCTCATTGCACATCATAATCATAACCAAGTTTTAAGTATCACCCAATCACATTTAAACCTTACATACATATACCATATGGTCGAACATAATCAATCATATACAAATATATAATTTGACTTTCATTATTATAAATACATAAATAGGCCAAATCATGTATATGTTCAAATGGGTTAGCACATAATTCATATTTACATAACCATTTATCATTTCAAATAATCAACTTACCTTGTCACTTACCAATATAATAAGCTAATTTCCTTTTTCTTTTAGAGCTTATAGCTCAATCTACTAGGTATATACATCTCCAATTCTCTATTTTAACTTATCACCGGCAAAAAGCCTGCTAGGCATTAAAGCCCGAAATAAATCACCGACACGAGGCCTGCTAGGCAGTAAGCCTAAAATGAATCACCGGCACAAGGCCTACTAGGGACAAAGCGACATATAACAGCACAAAGCAAAGCGCTAGGCATTAAAGCTCGAAATGAATCAAAGCACAAGGCACCGCTAGGCATAAAGCCTGAAATAAGTCACCGGCACTAGGCCTGCTAGGCTTAAAGCCCGAGATATCATCATTTTCAACATTTCAATGAACATTTCAATAGTATCATAACCACTTATCACTTAAATTTCATAATTCTATCACATTTCCAATTCAACTAAGCTTATTCACTTTTCACAAATAAAACTATTATAACATTGTATAATGAAACATATCCAATTCAATGTAATATTACTACATTCGCTATCACATGAAAATATACCCAAATTTATCAAAATTGTCATTTAATACTTTCATAATGCATTCTTTAATATAATCCGACTTAGGGACTTACCTCTACTGTCGATAGACCGTCTTGAATCGGCTATTCGAGAACCTTCGTCTTTCCCGATCTAAATCTGTTTTCTTTGCTCTTGATCTTGAAACACATTAAAATTTAACTCATTCAAGTACATTTCATCTCAATTTAGTCCCTAAGCACATAAATAGGCAATTTACCATTTTACCCTACTATTTCAAATTTTACAATTTAGTCTTATTTGCCTAAAACAAAAATACACCAAATTTCTCAATACCCTTAAGGGCCGAATATGTATAGGGCTATACAAGCCCTTTTCTTTCGATTATTTAGCAAATAAGTCCTCTAAAATTTCATTTTTTACAATATGGCCTTAAAACAAAAATTCATCAAAATTTCCAATACATAATATACTAATTTTAGCTTATATTTTATCTAACATTATCAAACATCAAAACCATATAAATCTATCAATAGCGAACCTCAAACATGCTTAGATTCTAAATTTTTAACATGGGTCACTACGGTTTGAAGCAACGATCTCAAAACGTAAAAATTAACAAAAACTAAATTCAAACTAACCTTGAAATCAAGCCTCCAAGTGCCGAAAATCAAAGAACAAAACCCCTTTTTCTTTCTCAATATTCGCCATGAGAGAATGAGAAAGATGGTGGCTTTTGTTTATGTTATTTTAACATATTATAAAGTAATTATTAAATTACTAATATAACCTTTAATATAAAATAAAACTAACATATATATTAAGGTTATTATTGACATAAGCCACCCACTAACTCAAAATGGGTTATTTACCCTTTTAATACTCCACTTTAAAAAGCCATCATCAAATAGGAACTTTACACTATAGTTTGAGACTTTTAAAATTTACGCGATTAAGTCCTTTTTGTCAAATTAAGCACCCAAACGATGAAATTTTTCTACGAAACTTTCACACATTTTAATTCACACATAATAAGCACAAAATAAAATATTAAAATATTTCTTGGACTCGGATTCGTGGTCCCGAAACCACCGTTCCAATCAAGGTCAAATTCGGTCTGTTACACGAGACCCAACCAGCTCCGGCTTAGGATCTGCGTGTTTTTCAACGGAAGGGCTAATTACACCTTTAGCGCTTCCGCTTTTTAATCATCTCGCGATTAAGTTTTTCCTTATTTCTGATTTTCACCCTATGATTCATTTCGATTTACAAATTGGTCCACCTTGAAGCTCTGCGCTTTGGAAGGTGGGATTATTTCCCATTTTGGTCTGTAACATCCCAAAAATGGGGTTACCTGGAATTTAATTATTTTTCCTATGTATGAATGGTTGAGGCATTATTTATGGAATAATCATGATCAATTTAAGTTTTTGTGTTGGCTCGATTTGGTAGGAAATTTTAGTTTTAACTTTTAAGGTAGGGAGCCTTAGCAAGAGGGTGTTATAAGAATAAATGGGGATAATTTGGACATAAAATGAGCCTAGACTAAGTGGCAAAGTAAGCCCACTTAAGAGCTACATGTGACGCCACCAAGGAGCAAGGAGAGCTTGTGTTCGAGTCATGAAATCCCTCTTTTGTTCTTTATTTTGACGGCACATGGGGAGAGTTTCTCCTCTCTTTAAACTCTTATTATTTATTTATTGATGATAAATAATAAGTTAAAAGAAGGATAATAGGGATTTTATTTTAAGGATAATAGGGATATTACATGGATTATTAAGGGATTATTACTTATTATTAGAAATTAAATCATATTAGTTTGAATGGGTGGCCTAGAGTGATTCAAGGAAGATTGATGAATCTTGAACTCTTTGTTAGAAGAAGTGGACGGCAAGGACACTAGGGGGTTAGAATGCTTATATAAGCACCTAAGTGATCACCTTATTTTCTTTTTCCAAGTTTGCTAGCCAATCTCTACACCCCTCATCTTATATTTTCTTTTTCTTTTACATCCTCTCCAAAACCATAGCGAAACCCTCATTACTTATCCTTGCAAACCTAATTCTTTAATCCCTTCTTCTTTTATTTCTTACTAGCCTAATCCTCTATTCCCTATTTACCTTTCTACTTTCTTTTCTCACCAAAAGTCCAGCCTTGTTTTAAACCACCCTAGTCAATCTAACTTCTATCAAAGTGTCAAATCCCTTTTCTTTAAACTCTACTTGGCGAATTGTGTGCATGAGAAGTAGGCATCTTTTGTTGACGATCTCGGAAGGTAAGGATCTTAGGTCAATGCCTATATTATTGGTATCTTATTATGTCGACTTTGGTAAAGATAAGTATGGTTTCGCAACTATTGATTAAGAATACTAATCACAGATTAAACTAATCCATTGTAGGATCTTCTGGATTTGGAGATAAGCAAGTAAGTTCGCCAACATTAGTCAATCAATCTTGATGAGGAGTTACATATAGATTGGTGTTCATTTAAAAGGGCTATGATTATTTATATTGACCGATTGTAGTTTGTGAATCGATAAGTGATTTGGGCACCGAGGCTAGTATTCAAAGAGACTAGGTAAGGATTCGGTACAAAAGGTTACCCTTTAAATTCCTTGAATTGGTCGAATAGGCCATAGGGCTAACCCATGGTTGGCCGAATGTAGGTACAAAGAAATCTAGGGTGGTCGACTCCTTCATTCGGATTTAGATCACTCGGTGGTGACAGTGTGTACATACACACTATATAATATGTTAACTATGCTTAACTTTGTGAATGCTCATTTTTATTAATGTAGCATTGGAATTAATACCAAATCGGTATAAGTGGTGATTCGTAAGTACATTAATGTGATTTATTATTATTAATGCTTTTGGTAAGCGTGATGTATTGACACATGAAATTTAAGAATGTGATGGCATGAAACATATGTATGTTTATCATTTGTGGGATTGATGAGTGGAGGGCAGATTAATCGTGCCGACGGGCACCAAAGTGTTTTGGTAACACACCGTGACTATATGTCACGGAGGTTTGGTACCTCGGAGGTTTGGTACCTCAATAGCGACTTATCCACGTGGTTAACACCACCGTGGGTTGGCCCCACTTGAGATATGGGATCGTCGCCCGGTGATTTGGTATCACACGATGGGTTGGCCCCATCACCCGATTTGTGTCTACGGACACCGGTGTTTTGGTAACACATTGTGACTATATGTCACGGTGGTTTGGCACCACTGTGGTTTGGTACCACAACAGGGGTAGCAAATGGCGTATGGTTGGCTAGGTTGGGTACACATTATTTTGCATATTAAATGTTATATGTTGTGTATGGAAAATATTTTAAAAGCGGGAAGGGTTACATACTGAGTCTTGGTGACTCACCTTCTCCATTAATTTTTCAGGTGATGCTTAGATCGCGGACATGGAGCCGAGGGACTTGAGGAGGCCATGCGGTGAACTTAAAATTTAATGGACTTTAATTCTTGTTATTTTAAATTTGGTTATTGGGTTGTTTTATTTTGGATGTAATAAGGCCTCATTAAACTTTACTTTAATTATTTTCTTTTATGTTGGATATTTTATTTTAATTAAAATTTGAATTACACGTTTTCTAAATTAACACGAAAATGTTTTATCGTGCCATCGGGCACATCGAAAATTTGTGTAACAACTTGACTTAATTAAATGTTCAAATTGGACTAAGTATAACTTCAAAGAAGATAACCTAAAATGAGCGGTTTTCAACAAAACTTAAGTGGATTTAGAAAATGGGTTTCAAAAACTTCTTCTTAGTAACGACCCATATTAGGTCCTAACGATTGGTAGGGTTTAATGTTACAAATTGGTATCGAGCCCAGTTCAAAACTTCTACTGGGGCCCAAGGCCCAAAAATGTTTTAGTAGGCCTTATTAATTGATTTTGGGTTTTAAAGCATGGCTGAGTCTCCAAGACCGATCCGCCTGTAAGTACATCTAAACCTCTGTGTGAATTATATTCGTAGAAGGGTAGGAAGCATGGAACGAGATAGACTTATAGGAATTTGAACCCTAGGATTAGATTACTCAAACACACAAGCTAAACATAAGACTTAAAGAACTAAACCAATCTATGACTTAGTCACTGAGCTAGGGTGTGGTAACCCCTGACGCATGTCTAGGATTGGAACAAGAAAGAGCCGGTATTTAAGCGCCCAAGTGACTCACCACCTCTTCGCAGTATCCTACAGTGCGTAGCTTGGGTTCACCCTAACTCGGGGGCTCGGTGGTGTGGTAACCTCGTGCGCATGTCTAGAAAGGTTCGGTGGAAGCTTGGTATTTAAGCGATCGCGTGACTCACCTCCTCTCCACACTAAACACGCACAGTGCGTAGCTTGGGTTCACCCCGACCAAGAAGGCTGGTCATAGGCTAAACCTAATGACTAAAACCCGAAAGGGAATTAGCCATGTTTTGAAAGGAACGAAACAACAAGAACCCTAATGCTTTCAAAATTTCGTAATAACTCTTTCAAATCGGAAAACATCATTTTACAACGTTTTCCTTGAAAAACTTGATTGTGGAAAAATTACAAAAATGCCCTTGGGGTAAAATTACTAAAATACCTCGGTTCATAAAATATCAAATCAATGATTTTGTCCAAAAATTTTAACTATTCTATAAATATTCAACAACTTAGCCTTGAAAATCATCAACAAAATATTTGGTTTGGAAAAATTACTTAAAACGCCTCAACTTATAAAATTACCAAAATGCCCCGAGTACAAAATTTTTGCAACATCACCGTTTTAAGAAGAAAAAATTCTCAAAAGGACCCTCGAGTTTTATAATGGTTAAAACACCCTTGTTTTACAAAATTACCAAATTACCCCTGAGGACCAAATTACCAAAATACCCTCGGTTTTCAAATAATGCCATAACTTCAAATCTTATCAATTTTAATAATACCCTCCAGTGTTGAGAATTGCAAAACAACCTACTCTACTAAAGTTTTAAAATCTCTTTTATTACGAAAATAATTTCGTAGGAAAATGACAAAAATACCTGGGTTAGAAATGGGCGTAAATGTCCAAGAGCGAATAGGTATGGAAAGTATTAAGGAATGGATGCAAGAACTTCTTTGTGTGAACTAGGATAGAAAGATGGAACCTTGTTTGCACGAAAGAATCTCTAATTAAAATTTCTTCATAAAATTTCTTCATGAGTAATGAAGTGGAACAAACGCTAATACATAAAATTTCTCTTAATCGATTAAAAGCGCAGTAGATAGAATGAGTTCTAGAGGACGTGGACGCCGTGGGACTTGTAGGGGTAGGATGACGGTGTCTCGAACCCGTCAGTCGGGACAAGGTTAAAACGATGTACCACCGCCACCACCACCTCCGACTTTTGGAGCGGAGGGAGCAGGATCGACGGGAGGAGAGGCGATCGCAAGTCGTGTTGCAGTCCTCGAATTGGTGGTGAAATGGTGGAATTTAGGAGCTCTAAACTGCTTCGAGCGGATTCGGTCCAACGGATTTGAGGTGTTCCGGTGTGTCGAGTGGCACCAGTGTAGCGTAGTATTGGTGGAATCTGATGAAGGGTAATGGATGATCTTGACCGACCGAGGAGGAAAAGTGAAAGGGTCAGACGCTTCTAAAGGATGAGGCGACGGTGGTGGTCGATTCGGGATGGCGCTACTACGAGATGATTTGACCAGGATTATTTCAAACCGCTTTCGGAAGAAGTATGTAGGCACCACCTACACCGACGCTAGCAGAGGAAGGCTTTTCGGGTCTAGTACAAGGAACTAAGTCCGTGGCCGAGTATGAGGCGGAGTTTTTAAAGTGAGTAGGTATGCGGAGGAATCGTAGTACTCGAACATGAGTACTGCGTCCGCTTTGAGGACGGCCTCCGAGATGACTTGAGGTTACCGATTGCCATGACAAGTTCGTGAGTTTTCATCTCGTGGAAAAGGCTAAAGTAGCCGAGGGATCAAGGAGGTCGTGAGGCGAATTATAGTAGAAATAATCGAAGAGAGGTTTTGGGTCGGTGGATCCAGTGGTAATGATCGAGAAGAAGGCTAAGCGAGTGGGCCAAGGCAAAAGCAAGGCTCTGTAGCTACTAATCGAGGCTCGGCCTGCAATCGCCGTGGGAAGTCCCATTGGGAGGTTGCTCGACCCGCGATAGAGGATGTTTTGAGTGTGGGTCTTTAGAACATCGGGTCGAGATTGTCCCGAGCGAGCTCGAAATCAGCCGGAGGGCGTAACTGCACTCAGGACGAAATGTGGGACCGCAGAGGGTCGTGGTAATGGCAGAGGAAGCAATGGTCCTAACCGAGGTCGAGGAACTCGAGGCGGAGGTTCAGCAACACGAGGCTAAGCACTGGCTTAGTCTATCTGGCAAGGCGTCGCGAGGAGGGTGACGCCGGATGTCATAACCCAGACGCTTCGATTTTTGGTCTCCTTATTATGCATTAATTGATGTGGGGTCCACACATTCGTATGTAGCCAGTAGTGTGGTAGAGACTTTAAACCTAGACTCTGAGACTGCTGCTAGGGAGGTAACTGTAGTGAGTCCTTTAGGTCACTCCGTAGTGGTAGACAAACTTTTTAGGGACGTACCCCTAGAACTCCAAGGGGTTGTGTTCAGGGCTGATCTGATGGAACTACCATTCGGGGAGTTCGATTTGATCCTTGGAATGGATTGGCTGGCCAAGTATCGGTAATTTGGATTGCGACTAAGCGCATGGTTCTTAAGACGGTGAGGGTGGTGAAGTGGTTATGATAGGTGATAGAAGGAATTACCTATCCAATGTGGTGTCTCGCCTTTAAAGGCGGAAAAGATGGTCAAGAAGGGTTGTAAGGCATATTTGGTTCGAATTTGTGCTTTGGAAGCTAAGGAGTCGATGAGTTGGAAAGGTCCGAACGGTTGGGGAATTTGTTGATGTATTCGGAAGAACTTCCGGTCTACCTCCGCATCGGAAGTCGAATCGAGATAGACTGCTACCCGAACAGCACTGTCTATAGCACTCACCGAATGGCACCAAAGGAATTGGTGGGTGAAGGCTCAAATTCGGGAGCTCTTGGATAAAGGGTTTATTCGACCTAGCATATCTCCGTGGGGCGCTTTGTATTGTTTGTCAAGAAGAAGGACGGTTCTATGCGAATGTGCATCGATTACCGTCAGTTAAACAAGTTAACGATCAAAAACAAGTACCCATTACCGCGGATTGATGACTTGTTTGACCAGTTGAAGGGGGCGTCGGTGTTTTCGAAGATAGACCTTAGGTCGGGTTACCATCAACTCAAGGTGAAGGGGGCCGATGTTCACAAGACGGCGTTTCGAACTCGGTATGGACATTACGAGTTTCTAGTGATGCCATTCGGGTTGACCAATGCACCGGCGGCGTTCATGGATCTAATGAACAGAGTTTTTCAACAGTACTTGGACCAATTTGTCGTAGTGTTCATAGACGACATATTGGTCTACTCAAAGACGGAGGAGGAGCACGACAAGCATTTACGGATAGTCCTACAAGTGTTGAGGGAAAAACAGTTGTATGCCAAATTCAGTAAGTGCGAATTTTGGCTAAGGGAGGTGGCTTTCTTAGGTCACGTGGTGTCAGCGGAAGGGATTAGAGTGGATCCCCGCAAGATTGAAGCGGTATTGGAGTGGAAACCGCCTAAGTCGGTGGCAGAGATACGAAGTTTTCTGGGTTTAGCAGGGTATTATCGGAGATTTGTGGAAGGGTTCTCTCTGATCGCAGCGCCGTTGACTAAGTTGCTAAGGAAAGGTGTTCCATTTGTATGGACGGAGAAGCAGCAAGAAAGCTTTGATAAGCTAAGGAAAATTTTGACGGAAGCTCCGGTTTTAGTACAACCCGAGGCAGGGAAATTATTCACAGTCTATTGTGATGCATCTCACACTGGTTTGGGGTGTGTGTTGATGCAGGATGGGAAGGTAGTAGCCTATGCGTCCCGACAGCTGAGACCGCATGAGGTTAACTATCCAACTCACGATCTGGAGTTAGCCGCAGTCGTCTTCGCCCTGAAAGTATGGAGACATTATCTTTATGGGGAGAAGTCGGTAATTTACACAGACCACAAAAGTTTGAGGTATCTTCTGACACAGAAGGATCTGAATCTGAGACAGCGCCGATGGATTGAACTGTTGAAGGACTACGACTGTTCCATCGAATATCATCCGGGTAAGGCTAACGTGGTGGCTGACGCGTTAAGCCGGAAGGTCGTGGCGGATTTAAGAGCTATGTTTGCTCAGTTGAGCCTCTATGACGATGGAAGCCTTTTGGCAGAACTTCAAGTTAAGCCAACGTGGATCGAGGAGATTAAGGATAAACAATTGGTGGATGAAGGGTTAAATGCTAAGAGAATGCAAGTTCAGGATGGTGGTTTAGAAGGGTATAGTCTGACTGGTGATGGTGTGCTATGTTTTCAGGGACGGCCTTGTATGCCAAAAGATATGGAGTTGAGGCGGAAAATTCTCCAGGATGCTCATAGCAGCCCATACGCTATGCATCCCGGAGGAAGCAAGATGTATGGAGATCTACTGAACAGATTACGGTGGCGGGTTGAAGCGTGAGATAACGAATTGTAGGGAAGTGTTTGACGTGTCGGCGGAGTTAAGGTGAACACGATTACCATCGAGGTTACTTCAACCGGTTAAGATCCTCAATGGAAATGGGAGAGGATCACTATGGATTTCGTCGATGGTCTACCCTCACGCCTGGCAAGAAAGATGCGCTTTGGGTGATCGAGACCAAATCGACTAAATCACTCACTTCATCTGGGTGAGAATGGACTACTCACCCGAAGCTAGCAAAGTTGTATGTGGCGAGATAGTCGATTACATGGTGTACCCGATCGCTTATCTCGGATAGGGACCCAAGGTTCACTTCGAGGTTTTGGAAAGCGTTACATCAAGCGTTGGTACGCGGTTGGATTTCAAAGATGCTTTTCCATCCTCGACGGACGGCGATCGAAAAGGTCATCAGATCTTAGAAGATATCTTTGAGGGTTGTGTCTTGGAATTCGAGGTAGTTGGGAGGAATTCTTACCTTTGGCGGGAGTTCGCCTACAACAATAGCTACCAAGCGAGTATTGAGATGGCACCATACGAAGCTTCAGATGGGCGGAAATGCCGAACTCGGCGTGTTGGATGGAGTTGGGTGAACGACAAGTGTTGGGCCCAGAAATGGTAGCGAGATCAAGACAAAGTCAAAGTGATTCGGTCTCGTCTCAAGGAAGCATCGATAAGCGTAAGTCTTATGCCGATCTCAAACGCAAGGAAATGGAGTATCTTTGTGGGAGACAAGGTCTTCCTAAAGGTGTCGCTTGGAAAAAGGTGTTAAGATTTGGACGAAAGGGAAGTGAGCCCAAGATTCATTGGCCCATATCTGATCTTGAAGCGAGTAGGACCGGTAGCTTACCGGCTTGAGCTGCCGGCAGAGTTAAGTCGGATACATAACGTCTTTCACGTATCAATCTTTGAGGCAGTATCGGTCCGATCCATCACATGTGGTGCCCGTGATGTAAATCGAAGTTAACGCGGACTTATCTTTTGAGGAAGAACTGTTCGGATCTTGGATAGAGATATAAAGGTTCTACGAGGAAGTCGATGCCCTTAGTGAAAGTGCTATGGCGGAACCATGGTGCTGAGGAAGCTACGTGGGAACCTGAGGATGTGATACGGCGGCAATATCCTCATCTGTTTTAGTTATGTAATTTTGGGACGAAATTTATTTTAAGAGGGGTAGAACTGTAACATCCCAAAAATGGGGTTACCTGGAATTTAATTATTTTTCCTATGTATGAATGGTTGAGGCATTATTTATGGAATAATCATGATCAATTTAAGTTTTTGTGTTGGCTCGATTTGGTAGGAAATTTTAGTTTTAACTTTTAAGGTAGGGAGCCTTAGCAAGAGGGTGTTATAAGAATAAATGGGGATAATTTGGACATAAATGAGCCTAGACTAAGTGGCAAAGTAAGCCCACTTAAGAGCTACATGTGACGCCACCAAGGAGCAAGGGAGAGCTTGTGTTCGAGTCATGAAATCCTCTTTTGTTCTTTATTTTGACGGCACATGGGGAGAGTTTCTCCTCTCTTTAAACTCTTATTATTTATTTATTGATGATAAATAATAAGTTAAAAGAAGGATAATAGGATTTTATTTTAAGGATAATAGGGATATTACATGGATTATTAAGGGATTATTACTTATTATTAGAAATTAAATCATATTAGTTTGAATGGGTGGCCTAGAGTGATTCAAGGAAGATTGATGAATCTTGAACTCTTTGTTAGAAGAAGTGGACGGCAAGGACACTAGGGGGTGCTTGAATGCTTATATAAGCACCTAAGTGATCACCTTATTTTCTTTTTCCAAGTTTGCTAGCCGAATCTCTACACCCCCTCATCTTATATTTTCTTTTTCTTTTTACATCCTCTCCAAAACCATAGCCGAAACCCTCATTACTTATCCTTGCCGAAACCTAATTCTTTAATCCCTTCTTCTTTTATTTCCTACTAGCCGAATCCTCTATTCCCTATTTACCTTTCTACTTTCTTTTTCTCACCAAAAAGTCCAGCCTTGTTTTAAACCACCCTAGCGAATCTAACTTCTATCAAAGTGTCAAATCCCTTTTCTTTAAACTCTACTTGGCGAATTGTGTGCATGAGAAGTAGGCATCTTTTGTTGACGATCTCGGAAGGTAAGGATCTTAGGCGAATGCCTATATTATTGGTATCTTATTATGTCGACTTTGGTAAAGATAAGTATGGTTTCGCAACTATTGATTAAGAATACTAATCACGATTAAACTAATCCATTGTAGGATCTTGGATTTGGAGATAAGCAAGTAAGTTCGCCAACATTAGTCAATCAATCTTCTGAGGAGTTACATATAGATTGGTGTTCATTTAAAAGGGCTATGATTATTTATATTGACCGATTGTAGTTTGTGAATCGATTAGTGATTTGGGCACCGAGGCTAGTATTCAAAGAGACTAGGTAAGGATTCGGGTACAAAAGGTTACCCTTTAAATTCCTTGAATTGGCGAATAGGCCATAGGCTAACCCCATGGTTGGTAGAATGTAGGTACAAAGAAATCTAGGGTGGTCGACTCCTTCATTGGGATTTAGATCACTCGGTGGTGACAGTGTGTACATACACACTATATAATATGTTAACTATGCTTAACTTTGTGAATGCTCATTTTATTAATGTAGCATTGGAATTAATACCAAATCGGTATAAGTGGTGATTCGTAAGTACATTAATGTGATTTATTATTATTAATGCTTTTGGTAAGCGTGATGTATTGACACATGAAATTTAAGAATGTGATGGCATGAAACATATGTATGTTTATCTATTGTGGGATTGATGAGTGGAGGCAGATTAATCGTGCCGACGGGCACCAGTGTTTTGGTAACACACCGTGACTATATGTCACGGAGGTTTGGTACCTCCGGAGGTTTGGTACCTCAATAGCGACTTATCCCCGTGGTTAACACCACCGTGGGTTGGCCCCACTTGAGATATGGGATCGTCGCGGTGATTTGGTATCACACGATGGGTTGGCCCCATCACCCGATTTGTGTCTACGGACACGGTGTTTTGGTAACACATTGTGACTATATGTCACCGGTGGTTTGGCACCACACGTGGTTTGGTACCACAACAGGGTAGAGCAGTGGCGTATGGTTGGCTAGGTTGGGTACACATTATTTTGCATATTAAATGTTATATGTTGTGTATGGAAAATATTTTAAAACGGGGGAAGGGTTACATACTGAGTCTTGGTGACTCACCTTCTCCATTAATTTTTCAGGTGATGCTTAGATCGCGGACATGGAGCCGGAGGGACTTGAGGAGGCCATGCGGTGAACTTAAAATTTAATGGACTTTAATTCTTGTTATTTTAAATTTGGTTATTGGGTTGTTTTATTTTGGATGTAATAAGGCCTCATTAAACTTTACTTTAATTATTTTCTTTTATGTTGGATATTTTATTTTAATTAAAATTTGAATTACACGTTTTCTAAATTAACACGAAAAATGTTTTATCGTGCCATCGAAGCACATCGAAAATTTGTGTAACAACTTGACTTAATTAAATGTTCAAATTGGACTAAGTATAACTTGAGAAGATAACCTAAAATGAGCGATTTTCAACAAAACTTAAGTGGATTTAGAAAATGGGTTTCAAAAACTTCTTCTTAGTAACGACCCATATTCGGTCCCTAACGATTGGGCGGGTTTAATGTTACATGGTCCCTCCTTGTTATTCGCACGTTCAACTTGGTCCTTTTCCTTTTTATTTATTTTTGATTCACCCCAAACTTCTGTTTTAAAATTCAATTTAGTCCCCTTTTTTGTTATTTTTCTATTTTTATTAATTTAATGCTATTATTACTATTATTATATTTTCTTTTTGTGTTTACTACTTGTTATTATTATATTATTAAATTAATTAATTTAGTGTTATTATTGTTGAAACTATTTTAAAATCGGGTTTTGAAAAATGGGGATCGACTTTGAAAACAAAAACGGGAGTCGCCACCAATCCTTTTTTACTTAGGTGTGATTGGATCACCTTGTAAAACGTTTTATTTTAAAACATTTAATTTTGGTCCGCGAAAAACAAGAAAATGGGTTCGGGAGTCGGTTACGTATGAGGAAGGATTAGCACCCTCATAACGCCCAAAATTGGTACCTAAATGATAAAATCATGCCCAAATGTTTAAAATTTAAAAAGTTTAAAATAAGATCCCTTAATAGAAAGAAAACCAAGACTTACCTATTTCAAAGAAATAAAAATACCACACCTAATAAGTTAGGATACAGCATTTTATAACTTTGAAACTAGGTGCATCTTTATTTTAGAAAATTTTTACCTCAAGATACAAAACATCACACCCAATAAGTTAGGATACAACATTTTGAGCTCTTAAGAATAAGTTTTTAATTTGAAACTTGAGATTTCTTTATTCCGAAAGAATATAAACATCACATCCAGCACGATTGGACACGATATTTTTTAAACCCTCATAATTAAAGTCTTCTCATAATTTACGAAATTTATTAAAAGGGTATTTAGTTATTTAGCCAAACGAAAAATCGCAACCCAGCACGATTGGGCACTATTTCCCGAATTTCTAAATGCAAAACATTGCCTTATTTAAAAAACCTTTAAATAAAATATTAATTTTGCAAAAATGTATTTTTTATTTTAAACAATAATCATGTGACAAATATGCATTTATATACTATCGAACATAAATATTAAAAGCAATTATAATATACTAACATTTAAAGAAATAATAAAAATATGACAAATAATAATTCCTACAAGTAAAACAATTGTAAATACATGATGAAGTATAAACAAATACAATAAACAATAAAACCAATATGAATATATTTCATGCAAGTTTAAATAATAGATAAAAAGACATACATATAATATAAACAATATATAAAATAAAAATAGTATATAAAAAATATTTAAAATTACAATAGAAATGGAACATATTTTTCTTTTAAAAATATATTTTATAAGAATAAAAATATGATATGATATATAAAACTAATATATGAAAATAATATATAATTAAAATAATATTAAAATAAAATAATAAATAATATATACATATATATGTAGTACATTAATTATAAAATTATATACATAATATAAACAATATAAATAAAATTATAAATAAATTTTATATAAAATATATTTTTAAAAGTAATATATAATATAACATAATACTATATAATATACAAAATATAATAATAAAAACATATAATAATATATAAATTATTTAACAAGTAAAATAATTTAATATAAAGAGAGTAAATATATATATATATAAATTTATATTATCAATAGATTAATATATAAATAATTTAAAAAATAAAATTTTAGCATAATAAAATATTTCAATATAATATTAGAATAATAAAAAATATATAAAAAATAAAGGAAAGAGGATTAAATTGAAACAAAAAGTAAATTTTAGGGCTAAATTAATAAAGAATAAAAGTCTGAACTAAACTAAATTTGAAACAATGAATTTTCGAAAGGACTAAAGGGATAAATTTTTCATTTTCTAAAAACACGCGGATCCCAGAGTAAAGGGTCGGGTTGATTTTCGGGTTTTTAAACGAAACGACGTCGTTTTGGTAATGAAGTTTAAGTCCCAAAACGGCGCCGTTTTAAATCTTATTTAAATAGCCCATGTTAAAAAAAATCATTTTGTTGTGTTTTTTTAAAAAAAATTCTGAGAGAGCTCTCAGTTTCTCTGCTAGACGATTTAAGCAATGCTCCAGGACTCGATCACCGTCTTGCACTGCCGCCACCACCATGCGATTTCCAAAAAGGTTAGTTTTTTCGCTCTTTTTTACACTTTAACATATATATTATTTATTGTTAAAAAAATACTAATAATAAAACGAAATAGAATAACAGTATTCGGAAATAAAATAAAAATAAAATGAAACAAAACCTTGGCTCGATTTCTTTTTCGATTGTATTTTATTTTCGTATATATCTCTCTGTATTCGTTCCCTCTTATACAAGCTGATCATAGGGCTTTTATAGCCTCAAAAATGAAAATGTAAAAGGAATACAAATATTTATGTTTTTGTTTGCCATATTTTGCTCTCGTTCTTTCCTTTTTTTTCAGGTTAAAGGTGCGGATTTGGCGACGAGGAGCTGTCTGCGTGTTGATGGAGGCATGGTTCACGCGAATTTGGTGAGATTGATGGTCGGACAAGGCTACTTGCGGCGCGAGTGGTGCGTCCTGCGGCGCCTAGGGTTTCAAAAACCCTAGGCCATTGAAACTGATCAAAATTTCGGGCCACTTTGGGCCGTGTATTTTGGGTCTGGGTATTGGGTTTGTAATGGGTCCAGTTTGTTTAAGGAGTAATGGGTCAGTTTTGGGCTAATCGGGTTTTGGGGTTTAGCTGAGTCAAATCTATTTTGGGTTAAGCTAATTGGTCTGAAAGTGTATTTGGTTTGGTTGTAAGATGGACTTTGGACATTATTTAAGCCCAATCAAAATTGGGCTCTTACAGCTGCCCTTCTTTGCTCATTGTCGTATAACGAGAATAGAGCAAAGACAATAGAAGGACCAATTTTGCGGTCTTGGCTAAGTCTCGACTTCTTGGTCCTCGTCTTCTTCAAATAGTTTCCAATCCCCTGTAACTTCACTGGTATTGGAACTTCATCTTAATTTCAGCGAGTTTGATAGCTTCAACTTTATGAAGGCAATATCCACTATCTTTTGATCTGCTCCACTACAAAATTAGGGAGACCAGATCTGATATTTTCAATCTGATTCCTGCAAACTCAGGGATCACCAGACTGATGTCTTCGATCTACTTCCTACAAACTCAGGAATCGTCAGATCTGTCATTTTCAATCTGTTTCCTGTAAAGCTCAGGAATGCCAGATTGGTATCTTCGGTCTGTTCCACTGCAAACTCAGGGATGCCAGACTGGTAGTTAAATCTGTTCCACTACTGCTTAGGGAGACAAGATTTGTCGTTTGATCTTGGTCCACTATTGCTTAGGGTGACAAGATCTACAATTTTTGACCTATTCCCATGCTGGTCAGGGAGATAGGGCTAGTGGCTTAAATTTGTTCCACTACTGCTTAGGGAGACAAGATTTGGCATTCGATCTTGATTTACTACTGCTTAGGGTGACAAGATCTACAATCTTTGGCCTATTCCACTGTTGGTCAGGGAGATAGGGCTGGTGGCTTAAATCTGTTCCACTACTGCTTAGGGAGACAAGATTTGTCGTTTGATCTTGGTCCTCTACTGCTTAGGACGACAAGATCTACAATTTTTGACCTATTCCACTACTGGTCAGGGAGATAGGATTGATGGCTTAAATCTGTTCCACTACTGCTTAGGGAGACAAGATTTGTCGTTCAATCTTGGTCCTCTACTGCTTAGGGTGACAAGATCTACAATTTTTGACCTATTCCACTGCTGGTCAGGGAGATAGGACTGATGACTTAAATCTGTTCCACTACTACTTAGGGAGACAAGATTTGACGTTCGATCTTGGTCCTCTACTGCTTAAGGCGACAAGATCTACAATTTTTGACCTATTCCACTGCTGGTCAGGGAGATAGGACTGATGACTTAAATATGTTCCACTACTGCTTAGGGAGACAAGATTTGCCGTTCGATCTTGGTCCTCTACTGCTTAGGGCGACAAGATCTACAATTTTTAACCTATTCCACTGCTGGTCAGGGAGATAGGACTGGTGGCTTCGATCTGCTTCTTGCAAACTCAGGAATTGTCAGATCTACTATTTTCAATCTGGTCCATGTAAGCTCAGGGATTGCCAGATTGATGTCTTCGATCGGCTTCCTAGAAGCTTAGGAATTGCCAGATCTGCTATCTCCAATCTGCTCCACTGTAAACTCATGGATGTCAGATTGGAATCTTCAATCTTACTACATTGTCCTTTAGAGGACATAACCTGTAGAATGGATATATGCTTTTGTCTAATAATTAGGATGCCTTGATCGAAATGCATCAAATGCCCCTAATTTGGACATGCTGTGATATATGAATGTAAAAATGATATGAGTATGATTCCCACTCAAGGTGTTATCACTCATTTATCTGTCAAGGTTTCATCTTCATTCCCTTTGAAGTATCATTTTTTTAATTATTTTGCCCCGTGGTAATTCTAAATCCACCCCACTCGAACTTTGGGACATAAAGTTTGTGCCTCCTACTGTAATAACATTTGGCTTCTTCCAATCGATCTATTACCACTCAGAGGTATAGAACTTGTATCGTTTTCCATCATTCCCATGAATGCAGGGTCTCTCAACAATAATCCCCTTTTACATTTAGCTTGACCTTGTTCGTCATTTGCCGATATGGTATCACCCATAGAATTGTCTTATCCAATAAGAATCCGAAGAGATAATCGATTTCCAATGTTTCTAGCTCTTAGGCTTGGTGAATTCTGAAAATAGTCATGTTTCAGATTCCTCATATTATTTAGAAGCTTCTAGAGTAATATACGAAACTCCTTTTTATGAAAGTTATTAGTCCATAAATCGTTATTTCAATAAATGCTTGAAAAAGAACACAAAAATGGACGAGAAAGAAATTAGTCAGGAGCATAGCTCGAAGAAAGAAAAATAATAATAATAATAATAATAATTTAGTCAAAGATAACCCAGGCAATAAAAAAAATTTGATTTGGGTGTATCTCAAAAAGAATAAAGCAATCAAAGATAAGAAATTCAAAAATGGATAGGATAGAAGCTAGGTGCCCCAGATATCGCAGCCTGAGCTTCTTTGTTCCAACATCTTGAGGACCATTTTAAACTCAATATGTGTTTAGGGGATCCAGAGTACTTTGTTGATGCCCCAAGGCGTAACATACTTCCTCGTAGCAAGACTACTGTATGCCCCACTTTTTATTCAAAATTTGAGCCGCCCTTTTCGGGTTTTCAACTCAAAGCCCCTTTGGTCTCAAGGCGCCCTTTGCGGGTCTTCACCTTGACCCTTCCCTTTTCAGGTAAAATCCTTCTTGACTAAACCTGAATTTGCCGAATTGGGCAAGTCTTCGTCATTCATCTCGGTCAATATCAATGCTCCTCTAGAACAGGCCCTACATAAGTCCTTCCCAGTTTGGCATATGTTTTCCTCTAAAACTATTTTGTAGAGGAAAAATCTATTTCAACATCAGGTTCCCCTTGTGGAATTCTCTAAAATGAACCTCTTTGTCGTAAGCTCGCATCATCCGACCGTGATGGATAGCTTTTAACCTTTTCTTTGATTAGGTTCAATTGGCAAAAACACTTCAATTCCATAATGGGTAAGCTGTTGCCCCAGTAAAGGTTCTGGCCGGCGTATAATAAGACAGAGGGTAACAGTAGCTTTTTATGCCAATCCTTACAAGTCTAAGTCATCTTTCATTTTTTTTTTTTTGCAACTTTTGCTGTACAGTGATATGCTGCTTGATCTTTGGACAAACTGTAAACTTTGACTTTGTACAGTTATGCATTCTGTGTTGGCATCTGATCCCTCTTTTTTTTTTTGAATTTGGTGACTGTTGACTTTGCAATGTTGGCATATGAAGCAACATTCACCCTCTTAGTGAAGTAGACGACGACCATAACGATGAATCAATGTCAACTAAAAGTATTTGACGAGATTGGCCTAATAATATCCATGCCCCACATATGGAAAACTTGTGAAGAATTGGAGTAGGCATATGAATATTGTCTACTTAAATTCGGCATAACTGATACCAACCCTTTCTATGTAGGTCGATGGTGCCTAATCCTCATGTTTAACCCGCATCTCAGTATGCCAGGCATGTCCTGATATGATCGTGCGAAAACATTTTTGATGTCTCACATTATTTCTATGGTAAGCTGGGTTTCAATCTTTACCCCTTTCTAGGCTCGCAATTTCCAATGACCTTTTGTAGAGTAAGGTCTATTTTTCATCTTGTTAAATCATTCTTAACAAGTCAGAAGATATTTCACAATCTCTGTCATCTTCAAAATCCTGAGATCCCCTAAACTCATATCTTGTTCAAAAAAGGAGCCAGTAACAATGTCGCTCATGACGTTGATATCTGAGTACCTAGGTTAAATCCTAAGAATAAATGATTCTAAGGATGATTATTTGGATAGTATGGTCACAAATAAAGAATGAAAGAATATTGGT
Source organism: Gossypium rotundifolium (assembly GCA_025506655.1). NCBI lineage: Eukaryota > Viridiplantae > Streptophyta > Magnoliopsida > Malvales > Malvaceae > Gossypium > Gossypium rotundifolium. Next base: position 43,799,133 of record CP106730.1, read on the forward strand.
AAAAAATGTACAGTATGAAATGTAAAGAATTTAAAGAATATGTATTCAAAAAGATGCATTTTATTAAAATAAGAATTTTGAACACAAGCCTATTTCACAAAAGAGTTATTATTGCCTCTAGGCTTAAGGCAACAAACATGTTTTGAATATTACTATAGATTAGCTCTAAAAATACAAGGATCTCATCCACAATCCTATTATTCAAAACACTCCCAAGTACACAAGGGTTTAGAAACTTCATTTCACGGTTCACTCTTCGGATATGTCATTGGTATTTTGATTCCCCGATTATTAGGTTTCTGATGACTTCTTTAAGGAATCACAACTCTCCTGCCCCGTCCTTCAATTATCACTGCTCCGTTTGACTCATCGAACTTTACAACCCCTATTTTAATAAGCCTTTCAACCAATTTCTTAAATGACATGAAGTTATAGATTGAGTGACCTGTTATTCCAGCGTGATACTCACATTGAGCATTCAAATCATACCATTTGGGGTATGGGGGTTGTATTGGTTCCATGTAATAAGGAGCTACCACATGTTCATCAAATAGACTTTGATACAACTCCCTATATGTCATTGGAATTGGTGTAAACTGGAGTTGATCATTGCTTTGTCTTGTTCCAAATTCTTTCCTTGATGAACCTTGATACCCAGTAGTCACTATTTTTGGCTGTTTAACAGTAATCGACTTTGAGCACCCCATGCTTTTATTATCCACTTCATTTTCTCTCTTCCTTGTGGCCATTCTTTTGTTACTTTCTCTCGCCTCGATCTTTCCACTTTTTATGTCATTCTCGATCATTTCTCCATTCATTACAATGTCTGAGAAGCTTTTAATGGTACTTCCTATCATATGGGTGATAAAACAAGCCTTTAGAGTATTGATAAACAACATGGTGGTTTCCTTTTCCAGGAGAGGTGGTTGGACTTGCATGGCAATTTCCCTCCATTTTTGTGTGTATTGCCTGAAACTCTCGTTTAATTTCTTTTCCATGTTTTGTAACATGATTCGGCCAGGCGTCATATCTGTGACATGATTATACTACCTCATGAAGGCTTGGGCCAAGTCCCTCCAAGAGCTAATATTAGCACGACTGAGTTGGTTGTACCACTTAGATGCTGCACCCGTCAAACTATCCTAGAAACAATGAATCAGAAGTTGATCATTGTTCACATAGCCCGTCATACGTCTACAGAACATTGTGATATGGGCTTCAGGGCAAGTAGTTCTATTGTACTTCTCAAATTCTGGCATCTTGAATTTATGAGGAAGTACCAGATCAAGGACCAGACTCAAGTCCTTAGCATCAATACTATGATGATGGTCAGCATTTTCCAAAGCTAGGAACTTTTCTTCTAACCACCTACAGCGATCCTCCAACTTCCTTGAAGATTTAATTCTTATTCCCTCTCTCTCTTCTATGTCCAAATCAGGGATGATGGGGTTGGCAGGGTTATCTCCTAGGTTAAATCCTGAGCCTACTTGAAAGTTCATGGGTACTCTAGGATCAGCTTGCCCCTATTGAGGTCTAATCGTGATGGGTGGCCTTTGGGGATATTCCTCAGGCTGTGTTTGCACGTGTGGTGGAGTGAATCCCCTAGGAAAGTCTTCATTGTCTTCAGCATTGACTATGGGACCTTTTGCTTTGTCCATTATCCCACTCATCATTTGGGCCATTTGAGCCATCATGTTCTTTTGGGCCTCCAACATCTGGTCCCTCATCTCTTGTTGGAGTTTTGTCATCTACTCTTGCATCTGTTCTTGCATTTCTCTCTGGAATTGTTCCATCCTTTGGTCCATTTTCCTTGACTTTGCTTGTGTACCGTAAGGGTGTTCAGCTTCCAGACTTTCTTTCTCTCTCTCTCCTATAATTTAAACTAATTAGACTCTTTCTATAGATTTGAATGCATATGATGTTATGTAATGCAAATGCATGAATGCAAAGAAAGAGAGGCATTGATTCTGAATTCAATTACATTAGAAAAACTTTTCTAGAAAACAAATCTCTTTAAATAAAACAGATCGCATACACGGCCTTATCCTCATAGTCCAAGTGAAAACATGAATCCCTTCTTCGCAAAAGTCAAGTCTTGCAAACTTCTAATATATGCCCTCTAGCTCCTTTTTGCTTGATCTGGGACGCGACTCACTGCTCCATAATACTCGTTAGCTTCTTCAAGAATATAGAGACATGGCGATTCTCTATTTTTCTTTGTTAGCTTGATTCCTTGGGTAATAAAGTCTTGTATTCCTCCGCCGACTATCAGTCTTCTCTTGTTGTGTTCACTTAGACTATATTCGGACGAGACCGTATTATAATCCACTTTATCAAAAAACCCGTCTTCTTATGACAAACTTTTCTATTTAGCAATCGAATTTGAAATCAGTACCTCTTTTCTATGATGTCAATGCAATGCAATCAAAACGAAAGAAAATCCATTAGCATAGGAAAAATAAATAACATAGAACCTATCAGGGTGACCACTAGGGTTTGACATGGTTCTATCTAGGGTAAGCCCTTAGGTTTTCACTATATGTGGTTTAGCTCATACCCGAACCAGCAGATTCCTCGATCCTCACCCATTATAGGTTCATACAGACCGAGTTCGGTTCAGGGGAATACATTTCCCTATGGCCATGCAGAGGTGAAAATCTCACGAAGACATAGGTACGGATGTATTCCGAAAGCAATCCACTAGCCCATGCGGAGGTGAAAACCTCACGAAGACATAGCTTCTCACTCCCACTTAAGGGTGTGACCACAACGGTCATGCAGTGCAATGCGAAGAGATTTATATTAGAATCACATGAAATAAAAGGATCATTTTTTTTAAAAAAACCAAAATTTTAAATTCAGACATAAGGACATGAAATTATCAATTTCACGGCTTGACTCTCTTAGGTCCCCAGTGGAGTCGCCAAGCTGTCGAAACCATTTTAAAATTGGGTTTTGAAAAATAGGGATCGACTTTGAAAACAAAAACGGGAGTCGCCACCAATCCTTTTTTACTTAGGTGTGATTGGATCACCGTGTAAAATGTTTTATTTTAAAACATTTAATTTTGGTCCGCGAAAGACAAGAAAATGGATTCGGGAGTCGGTTACGTATGATGAAGGGTTAGCACCCTCATAATGCCCAAAATTGGTACCTAATTGATAAAATCATGTCCAAATGTTTAAAATTTAAAAAGTTTAAAATAAGATCCCTTATTAGAAAGAAAACCAAGACTTACCTATTTCAAAGAAATAAAAATACCATACCCAATAAGTTAGGATACATCATTTTATAACTTTGAAACTAGGTGCATCTTTATTTTAGAAAATTCTTACCTCAAGATACAAAACATCACACCCAATAAGTTAGGATACAACATTTTGAGTTCTCAAGAATAAGTTTTTAATTTGAAACTTGAGATTTATTTATTTCGAAAGAATATAAACATCACATCCAGCACGATTGGACATGATATTTTTTAAACTCTCGTAATTAAAGTCATCTCATAATTTACGAAATTTATTAAAAGGGTATTTAGTTATTTAGCCAAACGGAAAATCGCAACCCAGCACGATTGGGCACTATTTCTCGAATTTCTAAATGCAAAACATTGCCTTATTTAAAAAACCTTTAAATAAAATATTAATTTTGCAAAAATGTATTTTTTATTTTAAACAATAATCATGTGACAAATATGCATTTATATACTATCGAACATAAATATTAAAAGCAATTATAATATACTAACATTTAAAGAAATAATACAAAATATGACAAATAATAACTCCTACACTAAAACAATTGTAAATACATGATGAAGTATAAACAAATACAATAAACAATAAAACCAATATGAACATATTTCATGCAAGTTTAAATAATAGATAAAAAGACATACATATAATATAAACAATATATAAAATAAAATAGTATATAAAAATATATAAAATTACAATAGAAATGGAACATGTTTGTCTTTTAAAATATATTTTATTAGAATAAAATATGATATGATATATAAAACTAATATATGAAAATAATAAATAATTAAAATAATATTAAAATAAAATAATAAATAATATATACATTAATTATAAAATTATATACATAATATAAACAATATAAATAAAATTATAAATAAATTTTATATAAAATATATTCTTAAAAGTAATATATAATATAACATAATACTATATAATATACAAAAATATAATAATAAAAATATATAATAATATATAAATTATTAAACAAGTAAAATAATTTAATATAAAGAGAGTAAATATATATATAAATTTATATTATCAATAGATTAATATATAAATAATTTAAAAAATAAAAATTTTAGCATAATAAAATATTTCAATATAATATTAGAATAATAAAAAAATATATAAAAAATAAAGGAAAGAGGATTAAATTGAAACAAAAAGTAAATTTTAGGGCTAAATTAATAAAGAATAAAAGTCTGAACTAAACTAAATTTGAAACAACGAATTTTCGAAAGGACTAAAGGGATAAATTTTCCATTTTCTGAAAACACGCGGATCCCAGAGTAAAGGGTCGAGTTGATTTTTGGGTTTTTAAACGAAACGACGTCGTTTTGGTAATGAAGTTTAAGTCCCAAAACGGCGCCGTTTTAAATCCTATTTAAATAGCCCATGTTAAAAAAAATCATTTTGTTGTGTTTTTTAAAAAAATTCTGAGAGAGCTCCCAGTTTCTCTGCTAGACGATTTCCGACAATGCTCCAAGGACTCCGACCGCCATCCGCCGCAGTCGCCGGCCACCGCGCGATTTCCAAAAAGGTTAGTTTTTTCGCTCTTTTTTACACTTTAACATATATATCATATATTGTTAAAAAAATAATAATAATAAAACGAAATAGAATAACAGTATTCGGAAATAAAATAAAAATAAAATGAAACAAAACCTTGGCTCGATTTCTTACAAAAAGTCTCATATCGATGCCATATCCCAGATATGGTCTTACACATAATCTCATTAACCCTAATGTCATGTCATTTGTATCCTATCTATTCCTAAGGTTCAATCGGGACTTTCACTGTATCGGATCTCTGTCAATCATTTCTGTAATAACGTACTCAATAACATTCACATTTTATTTCAATAATATAGCATTTACCACAATTATAACAATTAAGCATTTATACATATATAATTTAATGCTTATTAAACATACGAACTTACCTCGACATAAAAATGGCGAAAAGGACTAAATCGTCAAATACTCATTTTTCCCCCTGTTCTAGGTCCAAATCTCATTTTTCTGGATCTATAATATCACATTTAACTCATTTATTATTCACATTATTCAATTCAGTCCAAAAATCTTATTATGGCAAAATTACATTTTTACCCTTAAACTTTTGACATTTTACAATTTAGTCCCTAGGCTCGTAAAATGAATTTCATTCAATTTCTTCAAAGCCCAAGCTTAGTCGAACCTATTTCATACTTAAAGCTTCTAGAACACACATTTTCAACTTTTTCAATTTAGTCCTAAAAGTCAAATTGGACACTTTACCAACAAAATTTCTCAACGAAACTTTCACGCAATCAAGCAATCATATCATGAACCTTAAAAAAGATCATAAAATAAATATTTCTACTTTAGATTTGTGGTCTTGAAACTACTATTTTGACTAGACCCTAAATCGGGTTGTTACAACTCTCCCCCTTTAGGGATTTTCGTCCCCGAAAATCTTACCAGAATATAAATTCGATTTCCACATAAACTCCTCTATCTCGTGACACTGCCAAAGAACCTTCACTAAGGTTATGCCTTTATTTCCCATCTTTCAAATCTCTCTTGTCAAAATTCCGTTCAATTCTTCATTATACAACATATTGGCTAAAACTTAATCCCTATCAGAGAATTCATACTCAAAGAGTCTAATCGATACCATCGCAACATAGATACACAAAACACATTTTAAATCTTTTTCCAAGGCAATACTTTCGAAAGCATGCTATCGCTGAACGAGAATTTCATATCTCCATTTTTCAAATTCACATACATTTTCTGACAATCTGAAGTGGATTCTAAACTACCACAAATCACTTTTACTTTCTGTACATTTTCTGATCGGATAGTCTCAGAAACATATAAATCAACTAATCTATCAGATTACATACCTGATCACCAGAACATCTATTTAAAATAATTGTACATTTCATTTCTCTCTGAATGAATAAACGAGCTATTACTGAGTCTTGTACAACCTTTTTTGCATAAGCTCTAGATAATTCATTACACGGATTCTATCTATGAGTAATAATAACAGAAATCAGAATAGAAAATAGTCTCACACTGTACTCGTTCAATTTACCACTTACTATCACATTCCTAAGGTTTTCAATCTTGCAAAGAAAACATCATTTTAGCTTCTAACTTAGCTAGATACAGACCACCATCAATTAATATTAATCATGTATCCAATACTCACAAAATATTCAAAGGTTTCCATTCAAGCATTTGCAACTATATCTACTTTCCCAAAGGTTAATCGATCACAATCTTTCAATAATTCAAGCCATCTATGTTGTTTAAATTCAAATCCTTCTGTGACATTAGATACTTTAAACTCTTGGGATCAGGAAACATATGACATTTTTCGTCGGTCAATCGATGCCATCAAATTCTCAACACAGACATAAAAAGTGGTCGACTTTAAATCATCCATCGGACAGTTTCTTTCATGTGACTTTAAGTGTCTGAAAGCATAAACTATCACTTTACATTCTTGTATTAAAACACATTCCAATCCATTCGATAGTGCATCGCTGAATAATCACAAATTCTTTTCTCAATTTAAACTGGATGAGAACTAGTGCTTCAGTTAACAATACCTTAAACTATTTTCAACTTTGCTAACACTCAACAGACCATTCAAATTTTCACAAATGTGATAACTTTATCAATCAAAACAACTTTAACTCATAATAATATCATCCAATTAGAACTGATCTAATAAGTATGTCATTGTATCACACCTTTTTTGAATATAAATTCTTCATTCAGACTGTTCGTCAATTTACCCATGAATGTACAAATTTTATCCTTTTACCTGAGGATAAACTTAAATGCATATGACTCAAATTACCTTTCAACTGACCAGCTTGCTCAGATAAAAACAACTGAGTCGATTTCAACAATCAAATAATAGCATATCAAAATACTCTTTTCTTCATTTTGTTAAATAATTCAAACATAAAATCTTTTATAATTCCCTTAACATGCTAATCAAAGATCTTTACAACTGCATTAGCTTAAGGAAACAAAATATCTTGATTGAATTCATTCACTATAGCAAAACAGGGCTTTAGCGTCGTTTTTAGTGGCATTTGGACAAAAAATGCCACAAATATTATACATTAGCGGCGTTTGCATTAAAACGCCACTAAAAACTTAGAAATAATGGCGTTTTAGGGTCAAATGCCGTTAAAAATAAAGCAATAGCGACGTTTTTTAACAAGCGCCGCTAATAATCTGAGCAATAGCAGCGTTTTTGTACAAACGCCGCTAATAATCTGAGCAGGCGTTTTTATAAAAACGCCGCTAAAAGTTGAGTAGTCATTTTTGTGTAGGGACTCGTTTCGATTTGATCCGATTTAATTTTCATATTTTTTTTTTCCTATTCTTGCTTTGAATTATATTTTAGTTTGATACATTCACTTATAAGCAATGAGAAAGTTTCATTTTAGTTACTTAATTATGAAAAATTACAAATTTCTAACTAAACAATTTAGAAGTTTTCATTTAAGTTACAAATTAAGCTATTAAAATTGATTTATGGTTTAATGTTTAGTATGTTAATTGTATGGTTTAGGGTTTATTATTTTGGGATATGAGTTTAGTGTTTTAAAGTTTGTTATATATTTAGGGTTTATTGTTTAGGGTTTAAGATCTTAGTGTTTAACGATATTAAGGTTAATTTAAGTGGTAGTGGTAAGGGGTTAAGGTTAAGGTTAAGGGTTCATGGGTTTAGGGGTTAAGGGTTAACTGTTTGTGGGTTAGGGTTAGGGGTTAATGTTTAGAGTTTAGGGTTTAAGATTTAAGTTATAAGATTTAGGGTTTAGGGTATATGACCCAAAATTCAGAAACCAAAATCCTTCAAATCAGTTTCCCCTAATTCAAACCCACAAAATCCCTAGAATCGTATAACCCCGAAGCTGTTGGATCCAACCATCATTTTTTGATCATTCCTTTTATTGTAAATGTAACAGCCCAAACCCGGCCCAAACGTTAGGACCGAATATGGGTCGTTACGGAGAAAACTTTTTGAAAACCCATTTTAAAAACCAATTTAATATTTGTTGAAAGCTTCTCATTTTAGCTATCTCGTTGAAATCATACTTAGTCCAAATTTGAAAATTTAATTAAGTCAAGTTATTATACAAACTTGAGATGTGCCTAATGGCACGATAAAACATTTTCGTGTTAATTTAGAAAACGTGTGATTCAAATTTATAATTAAAACAAAATATCCAACATATAAGAAAGTAACTAAAGTAAAGTATGATGAGGCCTTATTACATCCAAAATTAAACAACCAAATAACCAAATTTAAAATAACTAAAATTAAAGTCCATTGAATTTTAAATCCACCGCATGGCCTCCTCAAGTCCCTCCGGCTCCATGTCCGCGATCTAAGCATCACCTGAAAAAAATAATGGAGAAGGTGAGTCACCAAGACTCAGTATGTAACCCTTCCCCCGTTTTAAAATATTTTTCATACACAACATGTAACAATTAATATGCGAATATTTAATTCCCGACCTAGCCATCCAAACGCCATCGCTTACCCTGTTGTGGTACCAAACCTTTGGTGGTGCTAAACCACCGGTGACATATAGTCACAATGTGTTACTAAAACACGGTGTCCAGAGACACAGATCATTTGATGGGGCCAACCCATCGTGTGATACCAAATCACCGCGACGATCCCATATCTCAAGTGGGGCCAACCCACGTGGTGTTAACCACGGGACAAGTCGCTATTGAGGTACCAAACCTCCGGAGGTACCAAACCTCCGTGACATATAGTCACGGTGTGTTACCAAAACACTGGTGCCCGTCGGCACGATTAATGCGCCTCCACTCATCAACCCATATCACAATCATAACAGAGATCATACATTTATCACATGTATTAAATAAATCATGCTTCCCAAAAGCATCATAATAATCTCATATAAATAGAGACTTACAGGGGTTCTCGCTTGTACCATTTAAGGTACCAAATCCAAATCTACATCAAGCGATTTACAAACAACAAATATTTATCACACATACTAAGCGCTATAAGTGTGTATGTACACACTGTCACCACCGAGTGATCTAAACCCGAATGAAGGAGTCGACCACCTTAGATTTCTTTGAACCTACATTCGCCAACCAAGGAGTTAGCCCTATGGCCTATTCGCCAAATTAAACAATTTAAAGGGTTCTCCTTTTGAACCCGAATCCTTACCGAAAGTCTTGAGTATCAACCTTTGCTTCACCACCCTAAAATCGGCACTTAACTAAATTAGTAGCCTTCGGCTAAAATGATTAACAAGAATAAAGAAAGTTGATCTTACCACCTTACCCCAAAACCGATTGCTATAGATTTGGAGGATTCAACCTACTGCTTGGAGATCCCGAAGTCCTAGGTGAAATCGGCTTCAACAAGATTAGCCCATCATTAGTTTATGCCAAATTTTCGGCTTTTCCTTAAGCCCAAATCGACAGGTCATGAGAGTGAATACTAAAAACATTCGGTTAGTACCCCTTACCTTCTCAACCGATTGGAAAGATAGTCCCGAAAAGTCTTGTATCACCTTTGATATTCGGCCAAAATGAGTCTTAACAGAAGAAGAGGATTTCGGCAACAGAGAAGTGGATATTCGGCCAAAAGAATAGAGGAGAAATAATGGTAGAAAACTAATGGAGAGGAGGAGATGGTGAGAGTTTTCGGCTAGCAGTGTTTGAGAGAAAAGAAAGGTGAGAAAATAGATGGAAGATTTGAGAATTTCGGCAGTTTGCCAAGATGGAGAAAAAACAAAACGAATGCTAAGTGATGCTATTTATAAGCATTCGGCACCCCCCCCCAAAGCTTTCAGTCCACTCTTCTTTGAAGAGTTTAACCTTCATTCAACTTCCTCAATTTGCTCTTGACCACATATTTGACTTAATTCAAAATAATTTGAATACCTCTCATAATAATTAAATAATAATCCCATAATAATCTAATAATAATGCTAATATTATCCCTTTTATCTACTATTATCAAGATATCTAAATAATAATAATAACTAATTAATCCTTTTAATCCAAATAATCTTCTTGATTATCCTTGGAATTATCAAATAGAAATTTAATAGAAAAATACTAATATTATCCTCATCATTTATCCCTAGAATTAATAATAACAATTTAAACACTCATATTATCCTTATTATTCCAAGAATTAAAATTGAGTAATTCTTTCTCTCTCTTGCCGTCCAAATAAAGTGCCAAAAAGAGGATTTCTACGACTCGAACACAAGCTCTCCCTTGCTCCTTGGTGGCGTCACATGTAGCTCTTAAGTGGGCTTACTTTGCCACTTAGTCTAGGCTCATTTTATGTCCAAATTATCCCCATTTATTCTTATAACACCCTCCTGCTTAGGCTCCCTACCTTAAAAGTTAAAACTAAAATTTCCTACCAAATCGAGCCAACACAAAGCCTTAAATTGATCATTATTATTCCATAAATAATGACACAGTTAGTTCATACATAAGAAAAATAATTTATTTCCAAATAGCCTGTTTTTGGGATGTTACAGTAAAACTGTCTTCCCATAACCCCGAATGGTATATGTATCCATTATCCGAATGTTTATTTCTTTAAAATAGGTTCAAGTTTTTAACCTTAATTTATATATTAAATAATTTATTATATAATTGTAAAATAGATAATAGGATTTTTAATATTAAAATTATTACTATATAGTTTGGGGTTTGGGGTTATATGTTAGAGATTAGGGTTTGAAGTTTGGAGTTGAGATTATGTACTGGGGTTTGTGGTTAAGTATTTAAATTTATATATTAAATAATTTATTATATAATCGTAAAAGTGATATTATGAAATTTTTATATAAAATTATCATTATAGTTTTTAAACCTTTTTATTTCATATTTTGAAATTTTCTTTTTTATTTTCCTACATAAAAATTTATATAAAAATTATGTCATGTATCTAATTCTTTTAAATATTACTCAAAGTTTCAAAAATTATTTATTTAAAATTGATATGAATTATGTAATAATTAAATATAAAATTCTAATAAAAGTCAAGCACTCTTTCATCCTCTTCTTATAATTATTTAACTTTGTATTAACTAAAATATAATTTTTTAATTTGATATTTAAATTATTTAGAAAAATTAATAATTATTTAGAAAAATTTGAAACAAATTATAACATAGAAAATATATGTTAAAAATGAAAAAGTTAAAATACTATTATTTAAAATAATTTTAAAGATTTATGGGTATATGAGTGATATATTTTGAATTTATATATATTTAAAATAATTTTAAAGTTTTAAGTTTTAATGGTTTAAGGTTGATGGTTTAGATTAATTAGTGTTAATAATATTAAGTAATTGGAGTAATTAATAATAGTATAAAAATATATAGATTAAATGACATTAAAAATTACTTGCGTTTAATAAAAAAAAAAACTCCATAAAATCCATCAATATATATTAAGACGGCATCGTTTGAAACTTTGTTGTATGAATTAGTGGAGTTTTTTTAGTAAAACGCCATAAAAAAATCTGTCAAGTATTAGTGGCGCTAGTTCAAAAACGCCGCGAAAAGTCTATATTTAGTGGCATTTTCCTGAAAACGCCGCAAATATGTATGGACATTAAGCTTCACGTCGTCGTTTTATCAATAGTATAATGTGCAGTAAGGTGGATGTAATATCCTGATTTGGTGGGTCTGTGCATTTGGTATGTTGTATGGCTAAATTGGTAATTGAGGCTTTGAGGTGTGTAGTGGGCTCAGGCTCAGGCTTAAACCCGGGTTAATTTACTGATAAATAGTGTTAATGTGTAATCTAAGTTAGATAATTAAATTAGTAGCAAATTGGGCTTGTGGCCCAAAGTTGGAGATGCTATAAGTGGGCATGAAGGTGGCGTCAAAAGGGGGAGGAGTTTGGGCCTTGTGTGGCCGCTTGGGGCCCAAATTGATGGGTCAAAATTCGGCACTCCTAGGGGAAGGGGTGGACGGCATAGTGGTTACAATTTAGGAGTTTATTTACTTTTATTTTATTTTTTTGAGTAATTAAAAGATAGTAATTAAGAGGGAAGAGTTGGTTTCAAGGTTGCCTCTTCTAAAGGTAAGATAATGGTTGAGTTATCAGATGAGATAAAGGCTATCAGGAGATGGGGGAGTTGGCTGAAACTCCAACTCTGTGCATGTGTGTGTATTGCCAAAATTTGGGTGGCCTGTTATCATCTTTCCTTTCATTTTTTCCTCTTTTCTTTCTCATACTTTTCTCTCTTCTAGCCGAAATTCCCTAGCCTCACTTCCCTCTCCAAAATTCATCTAAAAGCTGAATTCTCCCTGTGCATATCCCTTTCTCTCATAGCCGAACCATCAGGTGGGATCTCTTTTTCCTGAAGGTGCACCATAAGCCGAGTACTCCTCTTTAATCTGGTGAGTTTCGGGATTTTGTTTCTCTGCGATTTCTCTATTTTTATCAAGTTTCTAATCCGAATCATTTGTTTAAAGGCCCTGTCGATTTCACTCTCTGCCCCTAGAAGCCGAATAATTCCTTGCTGTAATCTGAAGTACCGATTTAGAGAAAAGCTGAAGGTAGGTGGTGGTAGGTTCGGCCGAATAGCCTTTCTTGTTCTTTATCCTTGTGGCCGAATATCAAAAGGTGTTTGTTGGGTTGCGATTAAGGGATCGGTTTAATATATTAGTGTTGGCTGAATGTAGGTAGGTTGGTGGTGACGTTTTCTTAAAGACTTCCGGGATTCGACAGTTTAGGTAATGTTATGTTTTAGTGCTATAAGTATTTAATTAATTAGATCTCACCGTTTACATTCGGTTTAGTGACCAAGAAGTTATTATGGACAATATTAACAGTCAAACAATAAGGGTTGGATTTGTAAACCCAACGCCAAAGTACAAGAAACGATCAGTATCAGGAGTGCGAGATTAGCCATTGGAGTGCGGGCCGACATTAGAGTTAGATCGTAGGCCGATAGTTGTAGTCTCAAGTGACAGTAGCGTAGAAGCGATACGAGCGTTAGTGTGAAAACCAGGTGTGTAACTCTTACACACTTTCTTTACATAATATGTTAACTGTTATGTGTTGATAAAATCCGGAGTGACGGCTATGATTACCAAATTATCCTTGTGGGTAAAAGCGAGGATGCTGGGTAAGTTGTTATGATTTCTCGTGTTGATTGTGATCTATGAGAGCATGATATCCTGTGTACGTAATTATGTATGTTAAGCATGATCATACTGATTTTGTTCGCATGAATATATGTTATGGGTAATGAGAGGAGGTGGAGTATGATCTATCAGACTGTCACCAGTGATTTGGTATCACACAGTGGGTTGGCCCCACATATATTGTAAAAATTGTGACTAAGTCTCAGTGGTTTGGCACCACCAGTGATTTGGTACCACATTTGTTATTTTTGTAACTACGGTTACCAGTGGTTTGGCACCACCAGTGGTTTGGTACCACAAGGGGTAGATTTGGGAGACATGGTTGGATACCTAGGTTGATGGGTTGCATGACATGCATATTTGTATTTGAATCTGTGTAAGAGCATATTTTCTTTTGGGATGGGGACTTACACACTGAGTCTAGGTGACTCACCCCTTCCGTTACATTTTGCAGATCAGACCTAGATCGTGGATATGGAGCCGGAGTGGACTCGAGGTGGCCATGCACAGCATTTGGTTTATTACAAAGTTTTCCATTCGGACTTAGTTATTTTATTTAATTTTGGTTTTCAGTTCTGTAATAAGGCCGCTTAAGTTTTATTTTGGGTTCTTTTATTTAGTTGATTTTAAAGTTTCTATTTAATATGTTAATTAAGCTATGAATTGGATGTTTTTAAAAGCTAAATAAATACTTGTTTTTTTAAAATATACAATGACTAAGTAATTAATACGGAGTAACAATATGACAACTAAGTTTCTCCAAACCAAGTTTCAACATGTTCTACACGATACATAATACATCGACGTTTTCTCTAAAATCTTACATCGGTTTTCTTTCTAAAATAAGTCGACAAATCAGTTTCCAAAACGTTTTCTTTCCGTGGCACGCCAGATTCGGTGTAATGTTTGGACTGGGCTTGGGATGTTACATTTTGGTATCAAAACCCAGTTTAAAAGCTCGGTTGTGGGTTTAAGGCCCAAAATATGTTTTAAGAGTTTGTGAAATGAAATTTTTCTGGAAAGCATGGCACCTGAGTCTTCGGCGCCGGTCCACCCAGGTAAGTACCCTAACTTTTGATGTGATGTTTATATGTTGGGCTTTATGGGTTCCTAGACGTAGTTGAGCATGATAGTACTGATGGAACATAGGGTTAGTTTACACAACTTTTTAATTACATAAGACTTAAGCCTAATTAAACAAACCTGTGAGAAAGTCACCGAGTTAGGGTGTGGCAACCGCCATGCGCATGTCTAGGATTGGATTCAGGGAGAGCTTGGTATTTAAGCAGTCCTAGTGACTCACCTCCTCTTCGCTCGAATCCTACCTGGTGCGTAGTGACTGTTCACCCTAACCATGATGACTTGTTCACAGGCTAAATCCGATAATTAAAACTCGAAAGGGACCATCCACACTGTTTTGTAAAAACCTTAGTTTTGAAATTACCAAATTACCCCTGGATTTGTAAAAACTACCTTAGATTTGAAAAATGACCAAAGTACCCCTAGTTTGTAAAATTACCAAATTACCCCTAACTTACAAAATTACCGAAATACCCCTGGGTCGCAGAATTACCAAAATACCCTTGCTTCACGAAATGCCTCTGGGTCGAAAAATTATCAATATAACCCCTTTATAATTATCTAGCCTTCCCTGCAAAATTTTTTTTTAACCGAGACCAATTCACATCAACCAATCTTATTCAACATATTTTCAAAATAAATCCATATATATTTATAAGATAACCTCATTACATACTAAAACTAAAATTTGTTAGCTATACCAATGGCCGACCTTACATTCATTTCATATTAACATCTACTTTATTAGCTTATACATGCCATTGATTTCCAAAATAAAGTTTCTTTATATACCAAAATCTTGAGGTTGACGATGTGATGTGTCTCCTACCGAATCCGACCTCAGAGCTCCTAACACTACAAAACAGGAAAAGGAAGCAGGTAAGCACTTTGTGCTTAGTAATCTCATGTAACAAGAATTATACTTACCTAATATTTTCAATACAATGCAATAAACATTCATATATCCATTCAATGCACTATTGCCCTAACATACACAAACTCAACATTCAAGTTAATCCAATAATTTCCATATACCAATAATATATACCATGATTGATGAGCTCATCAATACCATGATTTTCGTTTCTTTGTTATATTTCCATATTTATCCCGTTGAATTACTCGAAATTTCGATGGATTTTTAGAAGTACACTTTTAGTGTACAATCCAGGTCCGTCAATTCATGTTCATGTGCGTACATTTTCATTTCAGAGAGCACACTCCCGCGAACCTCATCTTTACAGCGGGATTACCAGTCCAGGCTAAATCCCCTGTAATGTAAACTCATAGAGTATTGTCGGGATTACGGTCAAAGCTAAATCTCGCAACGACAACTACTCTAATGAGCTTGAATCAATTACCATCAAAGCTAAATTCAGACCCTAATTCGGATTACCCGTCCGGGCTAAATCCATTTTCCACATATTCTTCGGGAGGGCTATATCAGGATAGGATCACCCGTCCGGGCTAGATCCTTTTTACCGTCAATTCCTTTTCAGAGATCCATCGAATTTTCCTTTCATTCAACTGGGATTTCTTTCTTTTAATCAAATATATCAATGTTTCATCAATCTTCATACAATGAAAATTCAAATTATATTCACATCAATAACATACATTTCAAGCATTTAAGAAGATAATTCAAGTTACATGAACTTACCTCGATACTAGTTCGTATACAAAATCTACTAATCCGGGACTTTTCCTTTCCTCAATTTAGGCTTCGTATTTGAGTTTTCCGGATCTAAATAAATAAATTCAATCATCAATTCAATACATTTCATGTTCACATGTAGCATTTTCTATAATTCTATTATTATTTTTAGTTTATTCAAAGCTGTCTACTTGAGTCATAGTTACTAAATTATTTATTTCTCAAGATACAGAACTCTAAATAAAGAAATGTTAATTTTCTATGAAACTAGACTCACATGTCTTCGTATCATAAAATTTACAAAATTTTTGATTTAGCCAATAAGTACAGTTTATTCTTTAAAGTCACCCCTGCTCTGCTGTTTGACAGTTCTGACTCTTCTTCACTAAAAATTAATTATCTCTTCATACAGTATTCAAATGATGTTTCCGTTTATCTCTATTGAAAAAAGACTCATTCATGATTATAAAATATAAATTTAACCCCCTAATTATTTTTCTCAATTTTTTTAGGATTTTCTAAAGTCAAAACAGGGGAACCCGAATTCATTCTGACCTTGTATCACAAAATTCATTATATCTCATGATTTACATATCTATTTCTTACACCGTTTCTTCTATGAGAAACTAGACTTAATAATATTTAATTTCATATTCTATTCATCTTCTAATTTGATTTCTACAATTTATGGTGTTTTTTCAAAGTTAGTGTACTGCTGCTGTCTAAAACTGTTTTAGTGCAAACTGTTTATTACCATTTTTCCCCTAAGCTTTCAATAAATGATAATTTCATCCCTGCTCAATTAACTTCTCAATTGAATTGATTTCTCTCAATTAAAACATTATTCTATCACTTTAAACTACTTTATAACCTTTGAAAATCAGAATTTCAGTAATAGACTTTAATTCCAAACATTTTCACAATTTAGATCCTAAAAATCAATTTCTATTGGAATTACCTAATAAAATCATCTCCTAAACAAATCAAAGCTTCAATTTCATGCTATCTCATCATAAAATTACAGCACATATTCATAGAAACTTACAACTTCATTCATAAAATCTAAAACTAATGAATTTAATAGTAGGACCTAGTTGTAAAAGTCACAAAAACAAAAAAATTACAAGAAATAGGCAAGGATTAACTTACTTGGTGCAAAAATTATGAAATACCAGCTTAGAAAACCCTCCTATAGCATTTTTAGCTGATGAGAATGAAGAAAAATGAAGAGATATCTAGATAATTCCACTTTAGTCCTAGCTTTATTAAGTAAATTTTGCAATATTCCAATTTTACCCTTAATTCTCCTTATTTTCTTGCTGATTTCATGCCCTTGCCCTCTAGCCCAAATAGACCTTGGGTCTATTTTCCTTTTAAGCCCTCTTTCCTTTATCATTTAAACTATTTAATCATTTCCCATAATTTTGCATTTGTTACAATTTAGTCCTTTTTATTTACTTACCTACCCAAACGTTAAAATTTTCTAACGAAATTTTAATACTACATTACTAGCATTTTATAAATATTTATAAAAATATTTCCCACTCAATTTTATGAGATCAAGGTCTCGATACCTTTTTTTTACCCAATCCTTCAATAATTCATTTTTCTAACTAACCGCTAGATCGGTAAAATTTTTCTATCAATATTTTAATACGATTTTCCTATCATATAAATATGCATTCAAAAATATTAAAATAAATTTCTCTTTAAATCGGATTTATGGTTACGAAACCATTGTTCCGATAACCTTGAATTTAGGCCATTACCACTCTCCCCCCTTTAAGGATTTTCGTCCTCGAAAATCTTACCAGTAAAGAGGTTTGGGTATTGTTTCCTTATTGTCTCCTCCGATTCCCATGCCGCTTCCTCAATCCCGTGCTTTTTCCACAATGCTTTCACCAAATTTATTTTTTTATTTCTAAGCTTCTTTGTTTCCCGTGCCAATATCTTGATCGGTTCTTCACTGTAAGTCATATCCGGCTGAATATCCACTTCTGTCGGAGAAATAACATGTGAAGGATCTAACCGATATCGTCGTAGCATAGACACATGAAAAACATTATGAATTCTATCAAGTTTCGTGGTAATGCCAATCGATAGCGTAGGTCCAATTCTTTCTATAATTTCATATGGCCCGATAAATCTTGGACTTAATTTACCCTTTCTACCGAATCGGAGAACTTTCTTCCAAGGAGACACTTTGAAATACCTTGTCACCGACACGAAATTCAATCTCTTTTCGTTTAAGATCGGCATATGATTTTTGGCGATCGGAAGCTATTTTAAACTATCCGAATAACCTTTACTTTTCTTACATTTCCTGATTAAATCAACCCCTGTATCTTCTTTTCACTAAGCTCTGTCCAATATAACGGTGTTTTACATTTTCTACCATACAAAGCCTCATACGGAGCCATTTTAATACTGGACTGATAACTGTTATTGTAAGAACATTCAATCAAAGGTAGATATTTCTCCCAATTACCTTCAAACTCTAATATACAGCATCAGAGCATATCTTCCAATACTTGAATTACATGCTCAGATTGGCCATCTGTCTGAGGATGAAATGCAGTACTGAAATACAACTGAGTACCCAAAGCTTCGTGCAATTTATCCCAGAAACGAGACGTAAATCGGGGATCTCTATCCGATATAATGGAGACAGGCACACCATCAATCTCAGATATGTACTGTTTAGCCAATTTATCTAAATAATAATCCACACGTACCTGAATAAAGTGCGCTGGCTTTGTCAATTGGTCAACAATCACCCAAATAGCGTCCTTTTTTCTCAGAGACAACGGTAATCCCGATACAAAATCCATAGTGATTCTTTCCCATTTTTATTCCGTTATAGTAATTGGCTGAAGTAACCCTGAAGGTACCTGATGTTCAGCTTTAACCTGTTGACATATCAAACATCTTGATACAAACTCAGAAATATCACGTTTCATACCTGGCCACCAGTACATCTTCTTCAAATACATTTTATTACTTCCCGGATGTACAGACATAGTATCGCTGTGAGCTTCGTGTAGAATCTTCTGTATGAGCTCTGAATTCTTGGGTACACATACCTTACCTCTGAATAACATACAACCATCAATCCCAACATGAAATTGAGAATCGACACGACTCACACCGTGCTCGTTTAACTGTAACTTCTCATAATTCTTCTAATCTTCACATATTTTTGTAAAAATGTCAGTTTAGCTCTCAATTCAGCTATAATTGGACCATCATCAGTTAGTGACAACCGGGTATTTATAGCTCGTAAAGAAAACAAAGATTTTCGACTCAAAGCATCAGCTACAACATTAGCCTTACCGGATGGTAATCAATAATCAAATCATAATCCTTTATCGATTCAAGCCATACTGCATCTCAAATTCAAATCTTTCTGTGTCATCAAATATTTCAAGCTTTTATGATTAGTATAAATATGACATTTCTCACCGTACAAGTAATGCCACCATATCTTCAATGCAAATACAATAGCGGCTAATTCAAGATCATGCACCGGGTAATTTCTTTCATGTGGTTTAAGTTGTCTTGAAGCATAGGCTATTACTTTACCTTCTTGCATCAAGACACAACCTAAACCATTTAATGAGGCATCACTGTAAATAACAAATTCCTTACCCAGTTCATGCTGCACTAATACTGGTGCTTTCGTTAGTAGATCTTTCAATCGGTTGAAACTCTACTGACATTCATCAGTCCACTCGAACTTTACATCTTTATGCAATAATCAAGTCATCGGAGAAGCTATCATAGAGAATCCCTGTACAAATCTTTGATAATAATCAGCTAAACCCAAGAAACTTCTAACTTCAGATACATTCTTCGGTGGACTCCAATTGACAATAGCTGAGATTTTACTTGGATCTACCCTGATGCCTTCGGCAGATACAATATGTCCTAGAAAACCCACTTCTCGAAGCCAAAATTCACATTTACTGAATTTATCATATAACTGCTTCTCTCGCAAAATTTGTAACACTATTCTCAAATGTTTTGCATGCTCATTTTCATATCGAGAATAGACTAAAATATCATCAATGAAAACTACCATAAACATGTCTAAGTATGGTCTGAATATCCGATTCATCAGATCTATAAATACTGCAGGTGCATTAGTTAGCCCAAACGGCATAACCAGAAACTCATAATACCCGTACCTGGTTTTGAAAGCTGTCTTTGGCACATCTGACTCCTTTACCCGTAGTTGGTAATAACCTGATCGGAGATCAATCTTCGAGAATACTGTGGCACCTTTGAGCTGATCAAATAAATCATCAATCCGAGGTAACGAGTACTTATTCTTTATAGTTACCTTATTGAGCTACCGATAGTCAATACACAATCTCAAAGACCCGTCTTTCTTTTTCACAAACAGAAGTGGAGCACCCCAAGGTGAATGACTCGGTCGGACAAAATCCCTGTCAACAAGTTCTTGCAACTGTATCTTTAATTCTTTTAATTTTGTAGGAGTCATCCGGTACGGAGCTATGGAAATCAGAGTAGTTCCCGGAATCAAATCTATAGAGAATTCCACTTCTCTTTCTGGTGGCAACCCTGGTAACTCTTCTGCAAACACATCAGAAAATTCACATACCACTGGCACTGCCTGAATCTTCAACTCAGATACCTTGGTATCCAATACATAAGTAAGAAAAGCATCATACCCCTTTTTGACATACCTCTGAGCAGTAATAACTGAAATCAATCAAATAATCCCTTTATCTGATCAGATTTAACCCTTCTTCGAATCGTTTACACATTTCAGCTTCTAATTGTACCTATTCTCGAACATATTTACTCAACCGGACAAATTCTCTTTCATACTCAGATATCAATCTATTGCCCTGTTTCAGCTCAAGAAATTCTTTTCTTTTTTGATCAAGAAATCTCTGACTGATACATTTCTTTTTGAACTCGGTCTGGAAGAATTCCCATGTAATTTCTTCTCTCGGGACAACTGAAGCATTAGTATTCCACTAATGATAAGCTGTGTCTTTTAGCAATGAGACAGCACATTTTAGACATTCTTCTGGTGTACAGGATAAATCCTCCAAAACCCGAGTAGTATTTCTAACCAAAATTCAGCCTGATTGGGATCATCATCAACTGCTGCTTGAAATTCTTCGGCCTCATATTTTAAAATTTTATCAACTGGAGCTTTTCCTTTTCTGACAAATTCAGTACCTGTACCCTGTGGAATCTCGGGAACCGGTGGAGGAATAGGAGGGGGAGTTTGAGTTTGCTGCACTATAGGGTTAGTTCTTATGTACTGAGTAAACCATTCATTCATCATTTGAAAGAAGGCTATTTTTGCCTCCTCCCCTTGACCCTCTGTACCGGGCCTTCTACTGCTAGTTTCTTCTCTTTGTACTGAAGCCGGAGCATGACTCCTAGCTTCTTCGGATTGAGC
Source organism: Gossypium rotundifolium (assembly GCA_025506655.1). Taxonomy (NCBI): domain Eukaryota; kingdom Viridiplantae; phylum Streptophyta; class Magnoliopsida; order Malvales; family Malvaceae; genus Gossypium; species Gossypium rotundifolium. The sequence goes on from CP106730.1 coordinate 43,820,766, forward strand.
TCGGTCGGATGACATTATTATAAGAAAAACTCAATTTAAATGGTCAGGAGATATCACACTATCAATAATAATTTAAATGGCATGTATAGCTAATCCGTATTTGCTATGTCGATCCTAGAACCGACTAAACCGCAGCTCTGATACCAATAAATGTAACACCCCCTACCGTATTCGTTGTCGGAATAGGGTACGAGGCATTACAGGAGTTTACGATTTTTTTTTACTCAATATAACCCCTTTATAATTATCTAGCCTTCCCTGCAAACATCAACCAATCTAATTCAACATATTTTCAAAATAAATCCATATATATTTATAAGATAACCTCATTACATACTAAAACTAAAATTTGTTAGCCATACCAATGGCTGACCTTACATTCATTTCATATTAACATCTACTTTATTAGCTTATACATGCCATTGATTTCCAAAATAAAGTTTCTTTATATACCAAAATCTTGGGGTTGATAGTGTGATGTGTCTCCTACCGAATCCGACCTCCGAGCTCCTAACACTACAAAACAGGGAAAAAGGAAATAGGGTAAGCACTTTGGGCTTAGTAAGCTCATGTAACAAGAATTATACTTACCTAATATTTTCAATACAATGCAATAAACATTCATATATCCATTCAATGCACTATTGCCCTAACATACACAAACTCAACATTCAAGTTAATCCAATAATTTCCATATACCAATAATATATACCATGATTAATGAGCTCATCAATACCATGATTTTCGTTTCTTTGTTATATTTCCATTTTATCCCGTTGAATTACTCGGAATTTCGATGGATTTTTAGAAGTACACTTTTAGTGTACAATCCAGTCCGTCAATTCATGTTCATGTCGCACATTTTCATTTCGAGAGCACACTCCCATGAACCTCATCTTTACACGGGATTACCAGTCGAGCTAAATCACAGTAATGTAAACTCATAGAGTATTGTCGGGATTACCGGTCAGGCTAAATCACAAGCGACAACTACTCTAATGAGCTTGGATCTGAATTACCAGTCCAAGCTAAATTCAGACCCTAATTTGGATTACCCATCCGGGCTAAATCCATTTTCCACATATTTTTCGGGAGGGCTATATCAGGATAGGATCACCCGTCCAGGCTAGATCCTTTTTACCATCAATTCCTTTTCAGAGATCCATCGAATTTTCCTTTCATTCAACCGGGATTTCTTTCTTTTTATCAAATATATCAATGTTTCATCAATCTTCATACAATGAAAATTCAAATTATATTCACATCAATAACATACATTTCAAGCATTTAAGAAGATAATTCAAGTTACATGAACTTACCTCGATACTAGTTCGTATACAAAATCTACTAATCCGGGACTTTTTCCTTTCCTCGACCTAGCTTCGTATTTGAGTTTTTCGGATCTAAATAAATAAATTCAATCATCATTTCAATACATTTCATGTTCACATGTAGCATTTTCTATAATTCTATTATTTTTTTTAGTTTATTCAAAGCTGTCTACTTGAGTCATAGTCACTAAATTATTTATTTCTCAAGCTACAGAACTCTAAATGAAGAACCGTTAATTTTATCTGAAACTAGACTCACATGTCTTCGTATAATAAAATTTACAAAATTTTTGGTTTAGCCAATAAGTACAGTTTATTCTTTAAAGTCACCCATGTTCTGCTGTTTGACAGTTCTGACTCTTCTTCACTAAAAATTAATTATCTCTTCATACAGTATTCGGATGATGTTCACGTTTATCTCTATTGAAAATAGACTCATTCATGATTGTAAAATATAAATTTAAGCCCCTAATTATTTTTATCAAAATTTTTATGATTTTCTAAAATCAAAACAGAGGAACCCAAATTCATTCTGACCTTGTATCACAAAATTCATTATATCTCATGATTTACATATCTATTTCTTACACCATTTCTTCAATGAGAAACTATACTTAATAATCTTTAATTTCATATTCTGTTCATCTTCTAATTCGATTTCTACAATTTATGGTGATTTTTCAAAGTTAGTCTACTGCTGCTGTCTAAAACTGTTTTAGTGCAAACTGTTTATTACCATTTTTCCCCTAAGCTTTCAATAAATGATAATTTCATCCCTGCTCAATTAGCTTCTCAATTGAATTGATTTCTCTCAATTAAAACTTTATTCTATCACTTTAAACTACTTTATAATCTTTGAAAATCAGAATTTCAGTAATAGACTTTAATTCCAAACATTTTCACAATTTAGATCCTAAAAATCAATTTCTATTGGAATTACCTAATAAAATCATCTCATAAACAAGTCAAAGCTTCAATTTCATGCTATCTCATCATAAAATTACAGCACATATTCATAGAAACTTACAACTTCATTCGTAAAATCTAAAACTAATGAATTTAATAGTAGGACCTAGTTGTAAAAGTCACAAAAACACAAAAATTACAAGAAATAGGCAAGGATTAACTTACTTGGTGCAAAAATTATGAAATACCAGCTTAGAAAACCCTCCTATGGCTTTTTTAGCTGATGAGAATGAAGAAAAATGAAGAGATATCTAGATAATTCCACTTTAGTCCTAGCTTTATTAAGTAAATTTTGCAATATTCCAATTTCGCCCTTAATTCTCCTTATTTTCTTGCTGATTTCATGCCCTTGCGTCTAGCCCAAATAGACCTGGGTATATTTTCCTTTTAAGCCCTCTTTCCTTTATCATTTAAACTATTTAATAATTTCCCATAATTTTGCATTTGTTATAATTTAGTCCTTTTAATTTACTTACCTACCCAAACGTTAAAATTTTCTAACGAAATTTTAATACCACATTACTAGCATTTTATAAATATTTATAAAAATATTTCCCACTCAATTTTATGATATCAAGGTCTCGATACCTGTTTTTACCCAATCCTTCAATAATTCATTTTTCTAACTAACCACTAGATCGGTAAATTTTTTCTATCAATATTTTAATACGATTTTCCTATCATATAAATATGAATGCAAAAATATTAAAATAAATTTCTCTTTAAATCGGATTTATGATTACGAAACCATTGTTCCGATAACCTTGAATTTAGGCCATTACAAGAAGTGTTTAGGGGAGTTTCTGGTGTGGCTCCCAACACTGTTGAGTACTGGTTAGAGACAACGGAGCATATAATGGATGACTTAGACTTCTCGGCTGAGGAGAAGTTGAAGGGGATAGTGTCTCTTCTCCGGGATGAGTTGTACCAATGGTGGCTCACGGTCAGGGATGGTGCAGTGGCCGGTGATATCACCTGGGATTATTTTAGGGCAGCCTATCAGAGAAAGTATGTGGGGGCTGGTTATACTGATGGGCAACGTAGGGCGTTCTTGAATTTGGTGCAAGGGAATAAGTCGGTACCCGAGTACGAGGCTGAATTTTTAAGGTTGAGTAGGTATGCTCAGGGAATGGTGGCTACGGAACATGAGCACTGTGTTAGGTTCGAGGACGGCTTAAGAGATGAGCTGCGGGTGTTGATTGCACCTCAGCGTGAAATGGAATTTATCGTTCTCATAAAAAAGGCCAAAATAGCTGAAGAGGTGAAGTGAACCGAGAGACAGAATCAGGACCGAGGTAGGGATAAAAGGAGTTTTAGGTTTGTTGAAGTCTTTGGAAGTTCACGAAGAGGGCTAGATTTGGTGGACGGATCGAGTGCAAAGCTTCTTCTTTGCTCGATTGGCCACCTCGATTGTGCTCGATGTGGGAAGTCTCATTCGAGAGAGTGTTGGGCTGGTAATAGGGGGTGTTTTGAGTGAGGGTCATTGGAGCACCGGGTTAAAGACTGTCCGCTGAAGTTAGCTAGGACTCAAGCTGAGGGTCAAGGATGTGGTCAATTCAGGAGAGATGGCCAGCAACCACAGAGGGGTCGAGGTGCAGCTAGGGGTAATGGTAATAGTAATGGATGAGGCCGTGGAGCACCTAGCCGAGGTGCTGGGGGCATTAATGCTAAACAGCCTGGGTTGGTCTACGTAGCCAAGCGTCGAGAGGAGGGCGACGCACCGGACGTTATAGCCGGTACATTTATAATTTTTGGGTTGCCTTACATTACTTTAATTGATGTTGGTTTGACACACTCTTATGTTGCTAGTAGTGTAGTGGGAACTTTGAACTTAGCTTATGAGATATCTGCTAGGAAGATGACAGTAGTTAGCCCTCTAGGACACTCTGTGGTAGTAGACAAACTGTATAAGGATGTACCCCTAGAACTTCAAGGGGTCGTGTTTCAAGCGAATTTGATGGAACTACCCTTTGGGGAGTTCGATTTAATCTTAGGAATGGATTGGTTGGTTAAGTACCGGTGAATCGGATTGTCTTGACTAAGTGCATGGTGCTAAAATCGGTCGAGGGTGTAGAGGTGGTAATGATAGGTGAGAGAAGGAATTACCTATCTAATGTGGTGTCCGCGCTGAAGGCAGAAAAGATGGTAAAGAAAGGATGTGAAGCGTTTGTAGTTTATGTTTGTGCTTTGAAAGGTAAGGAACCGGCTATAGGAAGTGTCCGAACGGTGAAAGAGTTTATTGATGTTTTTTCGAAAGAGTTTTTGGGTTTGCCCTCGGATCGCGAAGTGGAGTTCAGTATAGATCTTCTACCGGGAATAGCGCCAGTGTCTATTGCTCCGTATAGGATGGCGCCAAAGGAGTTGGTGGAGTTGAAAGCACAGGTTCAGGATTTGTTGGATAGGGGTTTCATTCGGCCAAGTGTTTCACCTTGGGAAGCGCCTGTGCTTTTTGTTAAGAAAAAGGATGGGTCGATGCGAATGTGTATAGACTACCGTCAGTTGAATAAATTGACGATTAAGAACAAGTATCCTTTGCCTAGGATAGATGACCTGTTTGACCAGCTTAAGGGAGCATCGGTCTTTTCCAAGATAGATTTGAGGTCGAATATCACCAACTTAAGATAAAGGAGGCGTATATCCATAAGATGGCGTTTCGTACTCGATACGGGCACTATGAATTTTTGGTAATGCCGTTCGGGTTGATGAACGCACCAACAGCGTTTATGGATATGATGAATCGGGTGTTTCAGCCGTATTTGGATCAGTTTGTGGTAGTATTTATAGATGATATTTTGGTGTACTCAAAATCGGAAGAGAAGCATGACGCGCATTTGCGAGTGGTGTTGCAGATTCTTAGGGAGAAGCAGTTATACGCCAAGTTTAGTAAGTGCGAGTTCTGGTTGAAGGAAGTTACCTTTTTGGGTCATGTGGTGTCAGCTGAGGGGATTAGAGTGGACCCTCCGAAGATTGAGGCAGTTTTGGATTAGAAGCCACCGAAGTCTGTGGCGGAGATTCAGAGTTTTTTGGGTTTAGCAGGGTATTACCGAAGGTTTGTGGAAAGGTTTTCTTTGATTGCGGCACCATTAACCAAGTTGCTGAGGAAAGGGGTTCCGTTTGTGTGGTCGGATAAGCAAAGAAAAGTTTTGAGAGGTTAAAGAGGATTTTGACGGAAGCTCCGGTGTTGATTCAACTGGAAGCTGGGAAGGAATTTACGGTTTACTGTGATGCATCCCATACAGGATTGGGATGTATGCTGATGCAAGAGGGGAAAGTAGTAGCGTATGTTTCTCGACAGTTGAGACCTCATGAAGTGAACTACCCGACGCATGATCTAGAGTTGGCTGTAGTGGTTTTTGCCCTAAAAATCTGAAGACATTATTTGTAAGGGAAAAGTCATTGTGTATCTGAGATCACAAGAGTTTGAAGTACCTCCTTACTGAAGGAGTTAAATTTAAAGCGAGAAGGTGGATTGAGTACATTAAGGACTATGACTATTCGATTGAGTACCACCCGGGAAAGGCTAATGTGGTAGCAGACGCCTTGAGTCGTAAAGTGGTGGCAGAGTTAAGAGCCATGTTTGCTCACCTTAGTCTGTATGATGACGGAAGCCTGTTAGCGGAGTTGCAAGTGGGGCCATCATGGGTAGATCAGGTTAAGAAGAAACAATTGGTAGATGAAGTTTTTGGCGCACGAAGGTTGCAAGTGCAGACTGATGGATTAGAAGGGTATAGCTTGAGCAGCGATGAAGTGTTATGTTTTCAAGTAAAGGTGTGTATGCCTAAGGATGTGGAGTTAAGGCAGAAGATTTTGCAGGAGGCACATAGTAGTCCATATGCTATGCATTTGGGAGGTAGTAAGATGTACCGGGATTTGCGGGAGCAATTTTGGTGGTCGGGCCTTAAGCGTGAGATAACAGAATTTGTGGGTAAGTGTCTGACGTGTCAGCAAGCCAAGGCTGAACATTAGTTTTCGTCAGGTTTGTTGCAACCGATTAGGATTCCGCAATGGAAATGAGAAAGGATTACAATGGATTTTGTGAGTGGGCTACCCCTTACGCTTACCAAGAAGGATTCAGTTTGGGTGATTGCGGACCGTCTGACGAAGTCTGCTCATTTCATACCTGTGCGTATGGATTATTCTCTTCAGAAGTTAGCAAGGATATATATAGTGGAGATTGTAAGGTTACACAGGGTGCCAGTGTCGATTATTTCAGACAGAGTACGTCAAGGTTCTAGAAGGCTTTACACCAGGCACTAGGCACAAGATTGGATTTCAGTACGGCATTTCATCCCCAGTCAGACGGACAGTCGAAAAGGGTGATTCAAGTCTTGGAAGATATGTGAAGGGGTTGTGTCTTGGAGTTTAAAGGCAGTTGGGAAAAATTTTTACCGTTGGCAGAATTCGCATATAACAATAGTTATCAGGCGAGTATTCAGATGGCACCATACGAAGTGTTATATGGTCGGAAGTGTCGTACCCCTACGTGTTGGACGGAGTTGGGGGAGCGGCAGTTGTTGGGTCCAGAGTTGGTTGCTGAGACAGAAGATAAAGTGAAGGTGATTAAAGCTCGTTTGAAAGAAGTTTCGGATAGGCAAAAGTCTTATGCTGATCTTACACGGAAGGATATAGAGTTTGCAAAAGGTGACAGGGTTTTCTTGAAGGTGTCGCCGTGGAAGAAGGTTCTGAGATTTGGTAAAAAAGGCAAGTTGAGCCCTAGATTTATAGGGCCTTATCAGGTGTTAAAGCGAGTGGGACCAATAGCTTACCAACTTGAGTTGCCACCAGAGTTGAGTCAAATCCATGATGTGTTTCATGTTTCCATGCTTAGACGCTATCGCTCAGATCCGTCTCATGTTGTGTCGGTAGAGGAAATAGAGGTGAATCCAGACTTGTCTTTCGAGGAGGAACCAGTACAGATCCTAGATCGGGATGTTAAGGTTTTACATAGAAAATCAGTTCCTTTGGTGAAGGTATTATGGCTGAACCATGGATCAGAGGAAGCGACATGGAGCCGGAGGATATTATACGGCAGCAATACCCTAAACTCTTCTGACCAGGTAAATTTTGAGGTCAAAATTTATTTTTAAGGGGGGTAGAACTGTAATATCCTAATTTGGTGGGTCTGTGCATTTGGTATGTTGTATAGCTAAATTGGTAATTGAGGCTTTGAGGTGTGTAGTGGGCTCAGGCTCGGGCTTAAACCCGGGTTAATTTGTTGATAAATAATATTAATGTGTAATCTAAGTTAGATAATTAAATTAGTAGCAAGTTGGGCTTGTGGCCCAAAGTTGGAGGTGCTATAAGTGCGCATGAAGGTGGCATCAAAAGGGGGAGGAGTTTGGGCCTTGTGTGGCCGCTTGGGTCAAAATTCTGCACTCCTAGGGGAAGGGATGGACGGTATAGTGGTTACAATTTAGGAGTTTATTTTCTTTTTTTTGAGTAATTAAAAGCTGATAATTAAGAGGGAAGAGTTGGTTTCAAGGTGGCCTCTTCTAAAGGTAAGATAATGGTTGAGTTATCAGATGAGATAAAGGCTATCAGGAGATGGGGGAGTTGGCCTAAACTCCAACTCTGTGCATGTGTGTGTATTGCCAAAATTTGGGTGGCCTATTATCATCTTTTCTTTCATTTTTTCCTCTTTTCTTTCTCATACTTTTCTCTCTTCTAGCCGAAATTCCCTAGCCTTACTTCCCTCTCCAAAATTCATCTAAAAGCCGAATTCTCCCTGTGTATATCCCTTTCTCCCATAGCCGAACCATCAGGTGAGATCTCTTTTTCCCGAAGGTGCACCATAAGTCGAGTACTCCTCTTTAATCTGGTGAGTTTCGGGATTTTGTTTCTCTGTGATTTCTCTATTTTTATCAAGTTTCTAATCCAAATCATTTGTTTAAAGGCCCTGTCGATTTCACTCTCTGCCCCTAGAAGCTAAATCATTCCTTGCTATAATCTGAAGTGCCGATTTAGAGAAAAGCCGAAGATAGGTGGTGGTAGGTTCGGCCGAATGTGGTGGTAGGTTCGGCCGAATGGCCTTTCTTGTTCTTTATCCTTGTGGCCGAATATCAAAAGGTGTTTGTTGGGTTGCTATTAAGGGATCGGTTTAATATATTGGTGTTGGCCGAATGCAGGTAGGTTGGTGGTGACGTTTTGTTAAAGACTTCTGGGATTCGACAGTTTAGGTAAGGTTGCGTTTTAGTGCTATAAGTATTTAATTAATTAGATCTCACCGTTTACATTCGGTTTAGTGACCAAGGAGTTATTATGGACAATATTAATAGTCAAGCAGTATGGGTTGGATCTGTAAACCCAACGCCAAAGTACAAGAAACGATCAGTATCGGGAGTGCAAGATTGGCCATTAGAGTGACGGCTATGATTACCAAATTACCCTTGTGGGTAAAAGCGAGGATGCCGGGTAAGTTGTTATGATTTCTCGTGTTGATTGTGATCTATGAGAGCATGATATCCTGTGTACGTAATTATGTATGTTAAGCATGATCATACTGATTTTGTTCACATGAATATATGTTATGGGTAATGAGAGGAGGGGGAGTATGATCTATCAGACTGTCACCAGTGATTTGGTATCACACAGTGGGTTGGCCCCACATATATTGTAAAAATTATGACTAAGTCTCAGTGGTTTGGCACCACCAGTGGTTTGGTACCACATATGTTATTTTTGTAACTACGGTTACCAGTGGTTTGACACCACCAGTGGTTTGGTACCACAAGGGGTAGATTTGGGAGACATGGTTGGATACCTAGGTTGATGGGTTGCATGACATGCATATTTGTATTTGAATCGTGTAAGAGCATATTTTCTTTTGGGATGGGGACTTACACACCGAGTCAGGTGACTCACCCTTCCGTTACATTTTGCGGATCGACCTAGATCGTGGATATGGGCCGGAGTGGACTCGAGGTGGCCATGCACGACATTTGATTTATTACAAAGTTTTCCATTCGGACTTAGTTATTTTATTTAATTTTGGTTTTCGGTTACGTAATAAGGCCGCTTAAGTTTTATTTTGGGTTCTTTTATTTAGTTGATTTTAAAGTTTCTATTTAATATGTTAATTATGCTATGAATTGGATGTTTTAAAAGCTAAATAAATACTTGTTTTTTTTTTAAAAATATACAATGACTAAGTAATTAATACGGAGTAACAATATGACAACTAAGTTTCTCCAAACCAAGTTTCAACATGTTCTACACGATACAAAATACATCGACGTTTTCTCTAAAATCTTACATCGATTTTCTTTCTAAAATAAGTCGACAAATCGGTTTCCAAAATGTTTTCTTTCCATGGCACGCCAGATTCGGTTGTAGTGTTTAGATCGGGCTTAGGGTTTACATTTTGGTATCAGAGCCCAGTTCAAAAGCTCAGTTGTGGGTTTAAGGCTCAAAATATGTTTTAAGGCCCAAAATCGATTTCCAAAACATTTTTTTCCATGGCACGCCAGATTCGGTTGTAGTGTTTGGACCGGGCTTGGGGTGTTACATTTTGGTATCAGAGCCCAGTTTAAAAGCTCAGTTGTGGCTGTAGTGATTGACCTTAATCAAACTTACCTGAAAGAAGAAAACCATTCAAACAATTTGAGCCTGAGCTTTCACTATCTATACCTTTGCCGATGTCAATTCCTTTTACGAAGATTAGAGAAATTCTGATACCAAAATCACCATGTTCCTATGATCGGACCAGAAATACACTCATAATAGAAATAGTTATCACAAGTCAAAGAACATACTTTAAAGATGAGCCATGATTGATAATTTACGAAATAAGGATGATAAGAAAACCGAGATAAAGAAATCCAAGATGCAATATCATATTGGAAGTCCGAGAACATAACTCATAAGAAAATAATAAAGATCGTGATGATTCCTCAAAGAAAACAAAAAAAAACAATGCTTACACGCTCTGGAATCAATTGTAATAGAGATAATATATTTTCCAAATATATATACAAAATAACACAACATCCAGTAGAAACAGAAGAATAGCCTCACATAAATTTTCACCAACAACTTTTATTCTAAACATAATAGAATAGAATCCCACAGAGAGAGATAAGAAATGTTTCTTATCAACCAACCAGATCAACAGTGCTATCATCTAACATTATAAGCAGCTAGCATTCTCATACGATAAGAATTTCATCAGAAAATGAACAATCACATATATCTCTGAGGATAAATGAGTACATAAAAAACCCAGGAGAGATCATCATAATCTATTCAATTACAACTATTACACTCAGACATCTTTACGGTTCAAATATTATTTCTCTAACTAATTTTGTCATCGCTAATCTTGTATTATTCCATTCACTAACGAAAATCAATCCGGAAGAAATTCCAATAAATATATACTTTAGACATCATACCTGAATGAGTCGATTAGCCTAGATTAACTTTTTCTTTAAGTATGACATCGCGAAATTCGAATGATCATTAGAATAACTTGACATCTTTTCCAAAACTGTATTCACTTGCCAAACTATTTTTAACTCTGACCACATTATTAGTCATTCCGCTACTGAACTCTTTAGTCTCTTACTTGTGAGCTCATTCAACATAAATCTTGTGAGATTTCGTTATAAAATACGACATTGGTAAGGGGGTGAGGTCGTAAAGCCTCTTACTCAACTCTTATAAATACATACATATAACTTAGCATTCATCGTCAACATAATATCTTCACAATCATATAATTCATCTCAAGCTAATTAACATACATTTTTATGTTACATGAACTTTCTGATTATATAATTCAAACAAGTGCACTTATACATACATTCCATAGATTTTGAGTAAGTTTACTTATCACATTCACTTAATCAAACAAATTAGGCACGTAACATCATATGAATGCCAAATAAACATAGATGAGCTTATCACAATATAAACTTTCATTTCATTTCACCTTTCATATTTCAAGAATAATCCCCATTGAACTATTGAAATTTCGATGGATACTCGAGTAGTATACTAAAGGTATGCATGTCAACAATCCGTAAATTCATATTCAAAAGTGCCCCTTGGGCACATATTCATGGAGCACACTCTCGAGCCACATATGACATAACATGATTACCAATTCAGGCTAAATCATTTCAATAATGTATGCTCTAAAGGCTTACTCTAGATTACCCGCCGGGCTAAATCCATTTCATAACATATGCTCAAGAGGGCTTAATTTGGGATTGTCGTTCCGGGCTAAATCATTTTTGCAATATTTAAAACATTTTATCCGTTTCATAAAATCACCATAATCTATCAAAATACAATGTTCAACCAGAACAATGACATTTTACCCACATTTATCAACTCATGATCATGTCATTTTGTACATCATCACATACACGTTTTTAAATACCTTAGTATCACTTTTAGCGTTTTCGAAACTAGCTCGGTTGGAAAGCATCTCTGTCTTAACAAAATAATTTTATCAGAGTCGGGAGACATTACACTATCATAGATGGTAATATGGCATGTATAGCTAGACTCTCACATATGCTAGGTTAGTTCAAGAATTGACTAAACTATAGTTCTGATACCACTAAATAAAACACCCCTTACCCGTATCCGACGTCGGGATAGGGTACAAGGTATTATCGAACTTATTCACAAGCAAACATTCAAAACCGAGACATAAAATTTCACACAAATTTAAAAATTTTCAAAAACATTCATATCGTCCCTAAAAAGAGCCTACGAGGCTCAAAATCTGTATCGGAAATAGTTTGGGACTAAATTGAAAACTTTGGAAACTTTTGGAAAACTTAGAAAAATTTTCATGAAAAAAAGGGTCACACGCCCGTGTGAGTTCGGGACACAGCCGTATAACCCTATGACATGCTCGTGCTTCAAGCCGTGTTCAAATTAGGGAGCATTATGTTTATGACATCATCATCAAATTGAGGTCACAATTCCCGCATCACACAATCATGTCATAAATCACATTTCCAAATATTTGACACTCACCAAGCATACCCTGATTATATCACCATAGACATTGACACATATATGAATATACTTAGGCTTTCAACCATGTTGCTAACATAAGCCAACTTATATGGCCAAATAGCAAACAAGCCTTTGATGATTACAAGCCAACATATTGGCTACAATCATAAAGACACATATAACCAATTGACTTAGTCCCTATACATGCCATAACTCAAAATACTTGAATTCACTTATACCCAAAATGATAGCTTGATAGTGTGATAGGATCTTCGGCGATCTCCAACCCGAGCTAGCTTAATAACCCTATAAGACATAGGAGAGGAAGGGGAGTAAGCTATGTATATAGCTTAGTAAGTTCATATGTAAATAATAAGCAACCTCAACCATACATATACCATACTATCAATATAATGTAAATCCATACGAATGTCATTTAAGCCTCATAAGTATAACTTACTCAATCACATCTTACCAAGTGTTTATCATGTTCAACAATATGAACACAAATTTTTATAAACTACCATAATCTCATGGTTATAATTTTATTCAGTCACAATGTTTGCTCTACCAACTTATAAGCATAATTTGACATATTCTGGCATTAGCTCAACAATCGTAATCTTTCTGTTGTAACATATTACAACAATTAACAAATCATTTCAAACCACATAATAAACATGCATATTAATTATGAGTATTTACATTTCAAGCATATACTTTAACATCACTCAATTGCCTAAACTCTTATCTTCACATAATTTCATAACCATTTTAATTGGCAATTATGCCAATTTTTTCCTTTTTCACATATCCTAACAAATCACAATTTGCATGAATATAACATGCTATATCTTAACTCAATTTGGCCCGAAAGCTAATCGCATAATCTTCAATATAATTTATCATGTATTTCATACATCACAAGTGTAGACCAATAATCATAATATTCTCATAAAATCATTCTCGTGGAAATCATGAACTCACAATTTCATGAAGTCAATGTACATAAACTTTACATACATACCTGTACCAATTCGTAATATTTACATACTTTTTCTCTTCTTTGACATACCCGTTAAATTTCTCGTTGAACCACTTGGAATACTAAAAGATACTCAGGAATCTCGTACACACAGTACCGTACCAATGCCATATCCCGGATATGGTCTTATAGGTAATCTCGTATCAATGCCAATAACCCAGCTATGGTCTTACACGAAGTCTTATATCGATGCCATATCCCAAATATGGTCTTACACGTAATCTCATTAACCCTAATGTCATGACATTTGTATCCTATCTATTCCTAAGGTTCAACTGGAACTTTCGCTATATCGAATCTCTGTCAGTCATTTCCATAATAACGTACTCAATAACATTTACATTTCATTTCAATAATATAGCATTTACCACAATTATAACAATTAAGCATTTATAAATATATAATTTAATGCTTATTAAACATAAGAACTTACCTCGACATAAAAATGGCGAAAAGGACTAAATCGTTAAAAACTCGTTTTCCCCCCGTTCTAGGTCCAAACCTCATTTTTCTTGATCTATAATATCATATTTAACTCATTTATTATTCACATTATTCAATTTAGTCCAAAAATCTTATAATGGAAAAATTACATTTTTACCCCTAAACTTTTGACATTTTACAATTTAGTCCCTAAGCTCGTAAAATAAATTTCATTCAATTTCTTCAAAGCCCAAGCTTAGCTGAACTTATTTCATACTTAAAGCTTCTATAACACACATTTTACAACTTTTGAAATTTAGTCCTAAAAGTCAAATTAGACATTTTACCAATAAAATTTCTCAACGAAACTTTCACACAATCAAGCAATCATATCATGAACCTTAAAACAATCATAAAATAAATATTTCTACTTTGGATTTGTGGTCTCGAAACTACTATTTTGACTAGACCCTAAATCGGGCTGTTACACCACAAGGTACGAAAAGTACCAAAAGTACCACAAATTTAAAGCAACATTTACTTGCCATAAACATCAACTAGCCATTAAACATAAATTCACCTATACATGTCATTATAACCTTGACCAAAACATCAAAATCTACCAATATAATCGCTGGATAGTGTGATAGGTCTCCGACGAGCTTCCAATCTGATCGAGCTTCTGATAATCTCGATTAAAATATGCAAGAACGGGATCACTAATCCTAGGCTTCAGCTTTTCCTCAATCTAGAATTCGTACGAGATTTACCTTGGTATGCAATAGAAGTATCTAGTCGAATGTTCAAGCTCCTTCAATGGAGTCTTCTTAACCTAATTTCGGTGGGGATGAACCAAAATGATGATAACTTTTGTTATTTATTTATTTATTTTACTATACTTATTTACAAAATTACTTATTTAACATTTATATTATTAACCTTAAAAATCAACTATTTAGTGTCCATAAAAGTCCACTAACAATAAATATGGTCTAATTATCATTTAAATCCATTCACATTTAAGTTTCATAGCAATTAGACCCATTTAACTACTAGAACTCCACTTTTACACCTTTTATAATTTAGTCCTTTTTACTAAATTAAGCATGCAAACGTAAAAATTTCTTAACGAAAATTTTATACGACCTTACTAATATTCTATAGACACTAAAATAATAATAAAATAAATATTTACTCGTCATATTTGTGGTCCCAAAACCACTGTTTCATTTTTACTAAAAACGGGTTGTTACAAAAAAACCCTCCCCCACCTCGTTCCTCTCCCTCTCCCATTCCCCCACCCCCACCCCTACCCCCGTCACTATCCCTTCCCTCTCCCCCACCATTCCCTCTCCCTCCTCCCATTGTCTCTCTTCCTCTCCCTCTTTGCTAGTTTTCTACTACAGTAGCAACAGCCTAAAAGAAATGATACCAAACATAGAGACGACCATCATTCTTCTCCTCTCATATCTATCCACAAAAGCCATACTGACAAAGTGTTGGAAAAAGTAAATTTTTTGGAAGCTTTGAAGCATATTCTCGATTAGTAAAGGTGGAGATTTGAATCATAAAAATATAGTTTTATATTTTACCCCATGAGACATTTACAACAATATATCATATGCTGCAAAAGGTTGAGTGGTGAATGAGAAATTGATGCTCAAAGTAAGCCACTTGTGAATTATGTTAAGGAAAATGAAAAGCTTAGTCTCACATTGGTTATATATCAAGTGTGAAATATGTTTATATATATTAACCAACTTGGTGGTTATTGAATGACTAAACTAATGCTCTCCCTCGCGCGCAGGGGGTGCAAATCCAAACCCGTCGGGGTTGTGGGCACACGTGGGTGACGCGAAATGTCTAGACCGATCGGGCCTTTCTAGGCCTTCAGATATTTTAGCCCAATACGTAATCTTATTTTTTCTCAACAAAGCTTATCTGTTTGGAATTTAAAGGAGTTAATGGCTCTTTTAATTCAAACGTTAATTTGGGTTTAATGGTTCCTTAATTCACGGACGTTATTGGCTCAATTAGTCAAAATTTCCAAAAGTGCTTCATTTTAATTTTATTTTAAACCAAATAATATGTAGGAAAATATATACATTGAATTTTCCAAAATTTTGAAAGATCTTTTCCTTACATATTTTTCGAACTATTTTCGGTGATAGACGAGGCAAGGCTACAATTCGTTGATCACTACAGACATGCTACTGTCGTGCTTATCTCATTGTTGTATCCTAAGAGACAATCGACTAAGGTTTCTCCAGCACGAAATGAGCGGCCGAATTTGTCTTAAGAAAACTGTGAAAACAGGCCTCAACTACCAATCTATTTTTCCTACCTACCTACGAATATAATATTTCAATCTAACATTTATTTCTATTTTTCAGATTTTATATATATATATATATATATATATTGTTCTGGTTTGACCTTGTGATTTAAATAAATATTTTACATTACAGTTTATTTTACTAACGTGTGTGCAACACAAAGTAGTGGACAACATTGAGACCAGACGTGATGAGAGAAAGCACCGATGTTGTCTTGTTCGAAGCAAATCCGACAACTGAACTATTGTTGGGCTGTAATACATAACAATATTGACACCCAAAAACTGCTGCGCAACCTGAACCATCACCCCAGCATAGAGTCCCCTTTCACACAACAACATTGCTTAAAGCCCCTTTCAATTGCTATCAAATTATCCCAAATGGCATGTTCATCAACTTTCTTTACTTGAATGAAGTTTCTAAGAGCAGTAAATTCATATTCGACTTCATTAGCAGGATAAATCTTCTTTAGGACAAATCTTTATTAGCAATCAATTATGACTAAATTAATATAATATGTAAAAGTTGATGATTAAGTTTGTTATTATACCGATTTTTTAACTATCACAGCAACATGTCATTTGTAATTTTAATGGGAGTGATAAAAATGATCGAACTATAGAACTTGAGTTTTTAAATTGTAAATTTTTTTTGGGTGCCTAAAATAAAATTTTTAATAATTGAGTGATTATCGGTGTAAGTTACTCAATTTTTTCAATTTTCAATTTTAATTCTTGTCCTTTATTTTTGAGATATTGATTTCTCTATTTTTATTTAAAAATCATTTGTCCTTTGTATTCTTACTCTTTGTTAACGTATACAAAATATTCTGGAAAGTAAAATATTTTTCATGCTTTTAATTAAAAATTTAAAATTATATTTAATAATAATATAATTTTATATTGTTAACATTATTATATATATAATGAAACGAACTTCCCTATCAGCAAAAGAATAAACAAAGTTTTAGAGAATTGCAAGCCAGCGTGAGGGATGATATCAAAAAGTTGATAAAATAATATGAAATAATTGAGAACCCTCCTCCCTAATTTCACCTAAATCATAAGAAGAGATTTGTCGGAAATTGAAAAGTAGATGGATAGGTTATGAAGTTTTCCTTACAAATTGCATCATATTTTTGTTGGCCCGTCTTGCATTGACGCTGACCAATTTGTCCTCAAACTACTTGCCTTATTTACGTCAATGATTTTACTTCCCGACAAGTACTAGGCAACGCTTTGAGTTGTAAATTAAACTCTTATTTTATTGCACAATTAAATACCACACTCGTTAACATCAACTAGAGGTCACCTAAATTGAGATTTTGAATGGTTTATAAAATAAAAATTTTAAAATTGCTGTTATACGAAATTAAATTAAATTTTATTTTATTTAATATATTATTAATTTTATTATTTTATATTTAAAATAATAAAAATATTTTAAAATTTTTGAAAATTTATTGTATTTTAGAAATATTTATAAAAAAAGACCTTAAAATTTTGTTAAATAATATTTAAAACTATAAAACATAACTCATTTTATAAAGTAAATTTAAAAAACCAAAAATCGAACCGAACAGAGTCGATTTATGATGACCGATTCAAAAAATATAAAAAATTTGATCGAATCGAACTGATATCACCCTTAACATCAATATTGTTTTTGATAATTTACTGTCTAAAAGAAAGAAGGCAATTCATCCCATGAAATATTACTCACCAATTTATGAATGTATCTTGTATTTCATTTTTTATTTATTTCTAAACCAGATAAATATAAATTATAAAAATATTAATCATGAGAATGAAATATGTATTAAAATTTTCAAATTAATTGTATTTAAACATGTCATATCTTGCTTATGGTAAATTTTATTTATTTATTAAATGATTCATATTTAAATATAATTATTTGTCAAATATGTTATACCTCAGGCGACTAAATTTAGTTAATTATATATATTATATAGAAGAAGGTATGTAAAATAATTTTAAATTTTAATAAAATTTTGAATTCTAAAATATTTTCTCTAGGTCCCATTTTAAAATATAAATATTAAATATTTTTTCTTGTCATTAATAATAATAAAATTCTAAATAATAAACAATTTTAAATATCATACATTAAATTAAAATCTCGCAAATAATATAATTACATGTAACAATGAATTCTTATAAAAACATCTTTTAAATATCATCAATTCTGAAAGTCTAATATATTCAAAATATATTATAAATTTTAAAACTAATTATATCTATCTATCTATATAGATATATATATTAAAGAGTTTTGCTTCACTTAGCGTATGCATCATATTTATATCGTATGGATTTATAATTAATTGTGTGTAAATTTAAACATAGTCAGGACATTATAAAATATTGTTAAAATAAAATATCTAATAATTATATTTTATAATAATTTTAAATTAATCTTTAATTTATCAACTATATGTTTTAATATAATTCCATGGTAATATATGCATCAAATGCAAATGTTATTAAGTAAAAGTATTATGAAAACTTTGGATTGTATTTTTTCTTATACTCAACAAATGGGCAAATTAATTTTTCTACGTTAGATCAAAGAGTAAATTAGTCATTCATTAAAATTTCATCCATTTTTACTATTACAAACTAATCCCTATATATTGGTATAAAGAACACGTGGCACAATACATGTCACTATTTGATTATTCTATTAGTTACGCTAGCTTTTAATAATACAAGTAGATAAAATTTTGAATAGAAAGAACCAATTTGTTTTTTGAATATTAGATATAAGGACTAATTTAACCATTTTTAATAGAGAGGACAAAATACTATCTAAATTTTAATACAAAAATCTCCATACTACTTTTACCGGGTAAAATACCAATATATACCAAAAAAATTAAAAAATTACGGAACTGGGCCGATTTCTAGAAAATTTACGGAAAAGGATCGATTCCCTACAAAACGCGTCCACATCAGCGCGTTTTGTGAGAAAATGGCAGGAAAGCGCGCCCCTGGGGACGCGCTTTGTGCCAAATCATCAAAAGCGCTCTTACATGGACGCACTTTGCTGATTTGGCACAAAGGGGAGCGCATTTTTCTGTTTCCTCAAATATTGGATATTTATTTTTAGAATTAAATTTCAAAAAAAAATTAAACAAATTCTATTTTATAAAAGATACTAAAATTAAATTACAAAAACATATAAGCAACTATTATTTTATGAAATAATAAAATTTTATTTATTAAATATATTAAACTAAATTATAAAAAATAAAAATAAAAAAGCTTCTTATTTTATTAAATATATTAAAACTAAATTACAAAAATATAAAAATAAAGAAAACTTCTTATTTTATTAAATATATTAAAACTAAATTACAAAAAATAAAAATAAAAATAACTTCTTATTTATTAAATATATTAAAACTAAATTACAAAAAATAAAAATAAAGAAAACTTCTTATTTTATTAAATATATAAAACTAAATTACAAAAAATAAAAATAAAAAGCTTCTTATTTATTAAATATATTAAAACTAAATTATAATAAAATAAAAATTTCTTATTTTTAAATATATTAAAACTAAATTACAATAAAATAAAAATAAAAACTTCTTATTTATTAAATATATTAAAACTAAATTACAATAAAATAAAAATAAAAACAACTTCTTATTTTATTACATATATTAAAATTAAATTACAATAAAAAATTAAACAATTTCTATTTTATTAAAGATATTAAAATTAAATTACAATAAAAAATTAAAAAACAATTATTTTATTAAATATATTAAAAGTAAATTACAAAAATAAAAATAACTTTTATTTTATTAAAAAATTCAAATTAAATTACATACAAAAAAATAAACAACTTCTATTTTAGTAAAGATATTAAAATTAAATTACAAACACAAATAAAAAACAACTTTTTTATTAAAAAATAAAAAAATTATTACAATTTAAAAATAAAAATCGATCCGAATCAATGTTGATGCCGGTCGGAATCAGTTCCACAAGGGGGTGGTCGACGGCTATGTTCTGGATTCCTCATTCTTCTAGCTTCCGGCTGGATTGTGGAACCTCGGGTGGGGATTCCGATTCCTCCAGCAGTGGGTCTGGTTGTGAGTGTTGCGAGGATGACCCACCTTGATAAAATAACGACCCCGAAGGTGTTTGCATAAACCACGGCGGAGGTGTCTGAATCCCGCATGGCGAAGGAGGTTGGTAAAAAGAAGTGCTCCCCGACGGCGCCTCCTGTGATCCCTCACGCGACGACGGCCTCAAGATCGGCTGATCAGTCGAAATAGTCGGGAACGGACTCGAACCCGGCCATGCATTCCAACCTGGGGTGGGATTGAAAAAAGGAAACATATATGGGTTAAGATACATATAAGGGGTAAGGTACGCACCTGGCATAAAGGGTAAAGGCTGTGATGTCGGTGTCTTCGGCTGAACTGATAGGCCCGGTGACTGTGTGCATGCTGTTGATGGGCCCGGTGGCTGCGTCGGCGCTATTGATGGCCCCGTCTCATCACCATTTCTCCTTGGATTTAAAGGGCTCCGATGTTCCCTTTGTTGACGAAGTTACCGTCGCCTCTCTTCTTCCGCCAATAAATGCGGCTTACCATGGATCCTTAACCATTGCATGTATTCTGGTACGCACGCTAACTCAGGAACGACGATCGGTTCCCGAATAGGTAAATAGTCATATCGGTTCTCCCACGTTTCGATATGTGCTGACCAAAATCTTCGTCAATCCATGTGCAACTGCCGTAAGTCCACTTTGTGCTCATCATTGAGCACCTCAGGTGGCACGGGAATCGGTTGCTGGAATCCAAATTGTCGCAAAACCTGATCTAACTGGTGCATCTCCACGGTCGTATAGGTGATCAATGGGACCTTCACGTGCCAAAGGTTTGGATTTTGCAAGAACTCCTCCTAATTATCGCCAATTGTTCGGATCCCGTCACGGTGTCCATTGAAACTATATTAACATTACCAAAATATTAGTTATATACATAATACTAAACACTAAATACGAAATACTAAATTATAAATACGAAATTCGAAACTTACTTGTGATTCTGACCGTTGGTCCAATAGAAGCTGTATATCTTCAAGCGAGTTAGGTATTCCAGCATAACTCGCCGAATGGTTCCACCTAATTAAATAAATTTTTAGCATACAATTATATTATAAATCTACGTAATAATTATAAAATATAACATTAAATTTACCTCATTATCAGTGGGAATGAATATGGGTGGTTGAGTCGAGGACGTAAAAATGGAAATCGAAATCATGCTCATGACTGCAGTAGTGATAGGCAACCTCTAATTTTCACTTTACTCGACCGCGTCGCCCCGCACATCTCCCAATACAACCTCGATAGCACGGTAGACCCCCAACTCAATTCATCGGGTCGCTCGAAATCAACAAGTTTCAAAGACCATCTCAAGTGTCTGAGGTTTCTAGAAAGGTCGGCATCGATAGCCGCCAATTATTCGAAGAATGTATGCCCGAGCATACCGTATTCTTTCTATTTCAGTCGAACCCTCATTCGGCTCCGGGAATGTGTCTCGTAACCAGGCCATCTTGATTCGAGCTCCTTGAATGTTATCCGGAATGACACCCAGAAGCTCGTAGCATACGGCTCCCCAATCGCGAAGTTGTGGGCGGTGACAAACCGGCCGAATCCACAAACAATCTCAATCAGAATCGCACATCTTCCAAAGTGATCGTACACTCTCCGCATGGAAGATGGAAAGTGTGCGTCTCGGGTCTCCACCTCTCCATCAACGCACAGATCAAAGACGACTCCAACTTGAACCCCCGGCCTATCGTGACCACGTGCCAAAAACCCACTTTCCGCAGGTAATTCTCGATCAACGGTGATGGGAAACCATGCATATTGCGAATATAACATTACAACACCTGATCTACAGACTGTTTAAAAAATTATAAAATAAAAATTAATTAAAATTGCATAAACCTAAAAAATATTAAATAATATTGAAAAATTAAAATTAAAACTTACCATTTGTGTTTGGTCGACGAAGATGTGCTTGTTGTCTAGACGAAGTAATTCCTCGGCCATTGTAATACAATCGAAAATTTTAAAACTTTTCAAAAAAATATATTAAAAAATTTAAAAAGGGCTTTTTTGTAAATAGTAAAGGACTATTTCAAAATTTCAGAGGAAGTTTGAAGGACTTTAAGAGAAATTTGAGAGGAATTTGAGTAAGGATTAAAGTGTGAAAAAAATAAAAGGGTTGGGAGGATTTTTATAGTTTTTTTTACTGTTGGGCCCCCAATGGTCAGAAAAAATTTGACCATTTTTTTTTTTATTCACAGGCTAAAGCTAAAGCTACCAGGGACGTGCTTTCTCGCCATTCCCACAAAACGCTAGCGACGAGACGCGTTTTGTGGGGAATCGTCCTTTTTCTGTAAATTTTTTAAAAATCGGCCCAATTCCGTAATTTTTTAATTTTTTAATATATTTGGGTATTTTACCCACTTTTACCACCTATTATTATATTTTTGTATTTAATAATGTCCGGGGAAATACACTACTGCTTCTTTGAACACAACTACCTACCAACACAAGACACACGTCCATAGAAGTAGCATATAAAAAACACTAAAATGTTTCTTTTATTTGTATCCCTCCAGTATTCCCTCTGTTTCATCAACAATACAAAAAGAAACTCATCTCTCTTTTCTTACTTCGTCATCCTCTTTCCCAGCAAAACCAAAAGCATGAAGAAATCGTGGGCGCTAATCGATGCAGCCTCGTGGGGTATCGGCGTAGCCTTATTGGCCTTAATATTGATAGGTTCCATCGGCGCAAACTCTGTATCGGAGGAAGCAGCTGTGAAAGGGATGAGCCAACTGTTGAACCGACCTTGTGATGAAATCTATGTGGTAGGAGAAGGGGAGACCCTTCACACAATCAGCGACAAGTGTTGTGACCCTTTCATCCTTGAGCGCAACCCTCACATCAATGACCCTGATGATGTTTTCCCTGGCCTTGTTATTAAAATCATTTCTTCACCTGCAAGAAAACTATAGACTGGTTTTGGTCTTCTTCTTTTTTTTCTTCTTCTTTATCATGTGAAATAGGAGATAAAAGCCTTTGTGATAAGTTCAAGGCTCTATCAAACCTTTGTGATACATGGAGATTAGATTCTCCAACAAAATTTCAGCTTTGTAATTAGTAAAAGAAAAAAAAAAGGTTAATTTTTTAAATGGGAACTCATAATTTTTTTTTTATCGAGTTAAAGAAGTAATGAGGTGTTGTTGCTGCGTTCTTTGTAATTTGTTTCTTCGAGAATATCTTGATTTCAAATTTAGTCATTAATTTCAAATTTAGTCATTAATGTTTATATTATTTATCAATTTAATTTTTTAGTTAAATTTGGCCTTTAATATTAAAAAATCGTTTTTATTATTTAGCTATGTTTACTTTAAAATATTCAAAAATATAAAAGTTCATAAAATTAAAAAAATTAATATGAAGTACATGCGAATTGTTATGTGGATTGTCATATTTAAAATTTTAATATTTTAGTTAGTATTTCTGTTAAAAGAAACAATTTAATTTTTCTAAAGGTTAATGGTCAAATTTAACTTATTTTAAAAATTAAGGTTAAAATTAGCTAAAACAAGAATAAAGACAAAAATGACAACGTATATAAATATTAAGGACTAAATTTGGCATTATGCCAATATCTTTTGTATTCTTCTCTGAAACGTGGCCGCTGGGAATTAAGATAGCTTTAAATTCTTTGAAACGACAAAAGCCATCAGCTTTTACCTTCTTTTCCGTCAACAAAAGAAAAACTAAAGTTGGCTGCCAATGCGATATTGTTTATACACGTGGTATTTTATCTTGTATATTTTTCAAACCAATTGTAATAAAGTTACCATTGGCTGCCAATTCGATATCGTTTATACGTCTGGTCTAATTCTGCTTCCAGCCCCTATTTTTTTTTAAATTTGAAATTTAGTCTTTTTAGTGTTTTGATTTAATTAACATTTGGTAGAAGTATTATTTTTTTACACATGTTTCAATATATGAGTTAGCAGTAAACTAATTCTATTTATAATATTTAATAACTCCTATGATACCGCTTATTTTGAAGATGTCTTATTTTTTTATAAGAATTTTACTTATCTTTTTAATTTCAAATTTTGAATTTGTACTAACTATTTTTATTTATGTTTAGGGTAATAAATATTTTTTCCCTTATATTATTACATTAATAACAAATGAGGCAGTAAAATTTAATTAAACATTTCTAAAAGATATTTCGTTAAATTAAATTATGTGGTATATCTAAAATAAAAATTGATCATGTGGTTGTATTATATGCCTGGAAGACTAAATATCCAAATAAAAATATTGAATTTAGGGTTACGCAGTCTTGGATTTTAAACTTGGGATTCTCAATATTGTTTTAGAGAAGTATAGTGAAAAGTCGATATTTTTTTAGTTTTCATGCCTAATGGCTTCCATGCTTCTTTGAATTATTCACATGTGCAATTTTTTTAATGTCATATATAATCTAAATTAACGGAATTCCTGTCAAAGTGCTATCAATTAAATTTCAATTTTAAATAATAAGTGTAAATAGATTAATAGATACAATAGAAATTAAATTAATATAATTGTCTATTTTTCTGAATAATATCGCTACTAAATTCAAGTCCTCTTACAATGACAATAATATTTATATTAATTAAATATATTATATTATTTATCTAATAAAATAGTCTTCCCTAAAATGTGCCCCACCTCCCTACACCTACACTTACTTTCCTTTTAAAAAAATTGCCCAAAGTTTACCTTATAATTTATTTGGTCAAACTTATAATTATTATAAATAATACATCAAAATATGAACCTGCAAAATTATTAAGGCGTAAAAATTCATATAAAAGTCTCCGAAAAATATCATATAAAAAGCACATTAATACATATATTTTCTCTAAATTAAATTTTTGTAAATAATATGAACAAAAGTATACTCTCAAACTAAATTTATATATGTAAAAAGTATAAACACAGATATATGATTGGTACTACCCTTAAATAATACGAATAATTCATGAAATAAATAATTGAAAATGTAAATCAATCAATAAATTAGTTTAATATTTTATTATAAATTTTAATTTTTTTAACATTAATCTCATTATAAGTTCTTATCATATTTGCTCTTTTTGATACAATGCCTAAAATTACCCATAGCCCTTCCCTAACCCTTAAATAGGAGGATAATGTACTTCAACGCACTCGATCGCATCTTCTCCTGCACTGATAACAATATCGATACTAACTGAGTTAAATCTCAATTGAATATAATTTTTAATCTTTATTCTGTTCTGATAGCAAGATAAATTCGTATTTTTAATGTATTTATTGTTGGCTAATTATCATATAAAATGTTATTAAATTTGGATTTTTTTATCAAGAATGAAATTGGTGTCTTTGAATTCAAACTCTTACAAAATGGACTAAATTGAAACAAAAAGCAAAGAGAAGGACTTGATTGAAAGATTAAAGATTCAAAGATGACTAGATAAAATTAAAGAGTTAAAGATTTTTAAAAAGTGGTTAGATAAAGATTGAATATTTTTTTTATCATTACAATTCTATAATTAGTTTAAATTCTAATTTAAATTTAAATTTTAAAATTTAAATTATTTAGTGATAATATTTAGTGATAATATTTAAGATTATTTAATGATAATATTTAAGAAAAATCTAGTTAAATTTTAACATTAAAATATACATAAATACCTAGTAACTCCAGCTAATTGAACACAAACTTAACTATTCGCATTTAATAAATTCTCTATTTTTTTTCCTCCCTTCCCGCTTCTATTATTCTGTTTCATTCTCTCTTTTTTTTCTTTACTTTCAACTTTTGGTTTAATTATCTTTCAAGGCCCTTACCCTTCCTACTTTCCACAATTCCACAAATCTATTTTCAAAGCATGACATTTTCCATGATTAACTAAGCCCCTTTTAGCTTTAGCCTGGAAATTACTCTAACAAAACAATTGTGAGATTCGATCCGCTCAAAAAACCTCTCAACGTGGTATTTTCTATCTCTTCAGTATATGGGATAGTACAAATTCGTCTCTTAAAGTTGATTCAGCTTCAATTCAAAAAGTGTACGTTGAGTTGGAGTTGTTTGGTGTACAATTGGGAAGACCGTGCTGTGTTCAAATTCCCGCGAACAAATTGGTGTGTCTAGGTGGGAAAAGCCAGTTGGATTCAGTCAAGGGAGATAGAGATCGAATTTAAACGACTCACGCGGTTGAGGCCGTTGATTTGAGTTGGGCTTTTCAGATCGCAAGGCTGCCGAAATCTTAAATTGAGAACACGAGTATCGCAGTTAGAAATTTGGCAAAAGTCAGTTTCTAGGTCGTACCGGGATTGACTACATAAGGAAAAGTTGGTAATTGGGACGTTCTTGGTCGTTATAACCAACTTATTGCTTGGAACAGAAAATCTATTTTAAGGATCGATTCAAGATTGGAGTACCGAGGCTAAGGCTAAGCTTAAAAATATTTTATTTACCAATTTATTTTATTTTCTTAAATTTATTTTTACATTTTCGAATCTATTTTTATTTTCTACACTTCATATTTCCTTATTTTATTATCTTAATCAATTTAAACCCCCCATTTTTTTTATTTTTTTCAGCACAACTACACATAAGTCGTGG
Source organism: Gossypium rotundifolium (assembly GCA_025506655.1). Taxonomy (NCBI): domain Eukaryota; kingdom Viridiplantae; phylum Streptophyta; class Magnoliopsida; order Malvales; family Malvaceae; genus Gossypium; species Gossypium rotundifolium. The sequence continues at coordinate 43,847,580 of CP106730.1, forward strand.
GCACGACTGTGGCCGCAACAACGAATCTGGTCACAAGAAAAGGCGAAATTAGATAATTAGTCCTTGTGGATTCAACACTACTACTTTATATTTCAATTTATTGTTATATTTGTCGTAAAAATTTATATTTGGCGGTTTCAACGCCCATCATGTATCAATTTATGACATTTTTATATATAGCTTGTCATTATGATTCTATTTTTTTTTAATTATGCATTTGGTTATTTTTGCTTTGTGTCTTAGACTCATGCTAAAAATTTTATCACACGCAGCGTATGTGTGAAAACTACATATTTAGAATATAAGTATGTGTTTTAAAATAACATACAATGAATAAAAAATGTATGATTTGAAATTAATAATAACACTCATTCAATATGTACGAAATTAAAATGAAAAAATAGTTTAAATCAATTTATAAGTCTATTAGCCATGTGTTCGATCATTGGATATGTTAATTTTAATTCTTTTATTTAAATATTACATAAAAGTATGAAAACTAAAAATATCATCAAAATAATAATAGCAATCATTTAATAGAATAAGTATGTTAATATTTTTAAATTGAGTTGATACTAGATTAACACATGACACCAACTCATTAGGGGTTTAAATAATAGTATAGATATACAATATGGGTGTGAGAAAACATTTTATGTGGATTTTTTTAATTTACTGAATAATAATTATAGGTGTAGTGGTAAAGAACTCGTTTATAAATTTATTAAACATGCGTTCTATTCTTGAATATGCTAATTTTAGATATTTTATTTAAAAATTATATAAAAGTATGAAAAGATAAATACACTATCAAAATAATTAATAGTAATCATTTAATAGAAGAAAAATTATTTGGTATACTACCAATAGAATTTTGAGATTTCACAAATAAGGTTAATGAGTTGGCAAATACCGATAGAGGTATAATAATATATTAAAAAAGACAATATTAAAATATTAAAATAAATAAATTAAATTAAAAATATTTTCATTAAGTGATAAGTAACTCTTCTCTATTTGACATTTTTTACACTTTTTATAGACAATTTTATTGAATTATTTTTATTTTGAATTATCAAACATGTGTTAAATATTAATTTTCAATTGATTAAAAAGTTTATCAAACAAAGTCTAACTTTAATTCTAAATTTATTTGGATAAAATATTTATATATTTAATTAATAATTATTTAATATAATTAAAGTTAAATTTTAGACCTTAAAAATGAATTTTTATTTCAAATTATTTAGTGAAAAATGCTAGTATTGAGCAACTTAAAAAAAAAAAAAGGAAAATGTCGGGACTTATTATAGGGGGTAAAATACCCAAAAATAAATTATTTACGGAAAATGCCCAGTTAAAAAATATTTACGGAAAAGGGCCGTTTCACCCTAAAACGAGTCCACTTCAGCGCGTTTTGGGGGGATTTGCCAGCAAAGCGCGTCCCCAATGTGCTGACGTGGGCGCGTTTTTGCCCTCTCTCCCCGTCCGATTACAGTATGATATTCTATGGTTTCTGGGCTAGGGTAAAAATATATAGGGTTTTAGGCAAAATATATTAGCCCAAAAAATTAATTGAATTTTTTTGACAGTTGTATGTGGTAAAATAATTTTGAGAAGACGGTTCTGAACAAATAGTGGCCAAAAAACGCTTCCAACAGGGTGCACTGTCATCATGAGTACTGAAAAGGGCTCCTCCGTGGACGCTCTTTTGCTACAGTAGTCTCTGGGAAAATTATTTTGAGAAGACGTTTCGAACAAGCAGTGGCAAAACGCTTCCGGAGGTGCATTGTCAAGATTAATCTTGAAAAGAGCTCCCGTGGGCGCTCTTTTTGCTCTGATGAGTCTCCGGAAAATTATTTTGAGAAGACGTTTCGAACAAGCGGTGGCCAAAATGCTTCTAGCAGGTGCCTTTGTCGGCATTAATCTTGAAAAGAGCTCCCACGTGGACGCGCTTTTGCTGATGAGTCTTCGGAAAATTAGACTATAAATCGACAAATTTCATTCTCAAAGTTGCATAAGGAAATTGAGGCAAAAGAAAAAAAAAGCGAAAATGAGTGAACGTATTAATGCTGTTATTTACTACGATGGTGAGGTTTGTGACACCGAAAATGGTGTTGTTTTCTTATCGGATAACACAGCGTGACTGAGTTTAATCAGAACATCGATTTTGTAGAACTTCGCAAAAGAATTAGGCGTAAAATATTCGGAACAACGCCAATGATCTATTAAGTATAGATTTTGCGCTTCGGTTGATCCGGTGAGATATGACTCATTCGACATCAAAGGTCCTTGGAGCTTTGAGGCAATGATGGTGACTCATCTTGCCAGTGGATCACCTTATATCGAGGTATATGTACAATTTTCATCTCCAAGTGATCTTTCTGTGACCTCAACATCTACTGCTGTTCGAGGGGAATATACGACCCCAAGCTGACACTCTGTTAGTGGGATGCAAAACACGAAAGTGCCCGTGTTCGGTGGTAATATGGAAAACATAACCCCTGCACGACACTCGATTGGTGGATGGGACATGCATATCCGTCCTTCAATGTTTGATGATAGAAATAAGTATTGGGGGACATCATCAACTTCTAGTGGTTGGCAATCCACATATGATTGGGAACGTTACGAAAGATGTTTAAGGAGTGATAATGTACTCCCCACGACATCCACCGGTGAGGGGCCCTCATTTGTTGCAGGTTATGGAGGGTCGAACGATGAATCCGATGTGGATCCACCTCGGGAGCCCGGGCCCGATGGTGCAGAAGTTGGATTATTTTCTGAACCGGAGCCTGTTCCAATTGTACCTGAAGATGTTGAGGGCGGTTCAGACGAAGAAGAAGAAGATCTGCTATTCAGGGCGTACTCGCCTCCAGCCCACATGGATAATGTCGATCTATCTCAAGATGATGCAGTGGAGTTTCCTGAGCTACCACATCGGGCGCGTGACCGTACAAGTTCTTCATTGGATTCGGACCAATTAAAAGTTGGTAACCAGTTTTCCAATAAGAATACTTTTCTTCTTGCATTGAAACAATACATAAAAACTAAAGATATTAAAGATATTAACAATAGTTTTCCAAGCTGTTATTTTATTAAATATAAAACTAAAGTACAATAAAAAAATTAAACCATTTCTATTTTATTAAAGATATTAAAATTAAATTACATTAAAAAATCAAATTACAATAAAAAATAAAAATTGTTATTTTATTAAATATATAAAAACTAAAATACAATAAAAAATTAAACCATTTCTATTTTATTAAAGATATTAAAATTAAATTACATTAAAAATTAAATTACATTAAAAAATTAAATTACATTAAAAAATAAAAATAAAATTACAATAAAAATAAAAAGCATTATTTTATTAAATATATAAAACTAAATTACAATAAAAATATTAAAATTAAAAAAATTATATTACAATAAAAAAATAAAAAAACGTTATTTTATTAAATATATAAAAACTAAATTACAATAAAAAAATTAAAATTAAAAATGTACAAACCCATTTTGCCCCAAATGCACTGACCCAATACAAACCAACCCAAACCCAAAACCAACCCTAGCCCAATTAGCCCAAACAAACCAAAAAAGAAAAAAAGGAAAAGAAAAACAAAACCTAGCCGCCGCCCTAGCCTCTGACTCTCTGCAGCCACCGCCCCACTTGCGCTTCCACCGCCCATAACCTGCAAACAAGAAAAGAAATAGAAGCAACGTGGCAGCAAAAAATAAATATTGTGTTCTTCCTTTTTCTTGAATCTCGGTTATAAAAAAAAAAAAAAACAACAATGTAAGGGGGGAGAGGATTGATTTTTGAATACAAAAAAAAAGATTTTGAACACAAAGAAAAACAGAGATTCGAGCAAATATTCGAGAAATAGAAATCAAAAGCAGAGATTCAAACGGGGATACAATCACAAATCAGTGCAAGAAAAAAGCAAAATCCTATTATTAAATCGCAACAGAACTGAGTTTTTCATTTTTTTCGAAGGTGATTTACATTTTATAAACGGCATTCCTTAATTTTTTTTTCTTTTTTCTCTTTTGTTTTATCTATTTTATACAAAAAAGGGGGGAAAATCGAGTACTTGCCTTGGTCCCTAAATGTCAAGATTTCTTTCGTGAAAGCACGACCATCGGCCCATGACTGCAGTCTTGACGGTGATGGAGGGAGCCCAATCGTCGGGCTAAAAAGAGAGGAAGAGAGGAGAAAAAAAGATGTTGGCTGTTGGTTTTTAAGAAAACTTTAGGGTTAAAAAATCTGATTTTTGGGGAAATATTAGGCTTTATAAACACCTAGCAAAACGACGTCGTTTGGTTGAAAGGGTAGCTGCGCATGCTCCCTTAAAGGGAGATTTGCGCGAATGGCCCTTCTCTTTCACGGATCTGCTTGATTTGGTCCTGTTTTCTGTCTTTTTTGTTCTTTTAATTTGGCCCCAAAACTTTGCTTTAATTCAATTTTAGTCCGTTTAGCATTTTAACTATTTCTTTACTTTTATCATTATTCTATGTGTTTTTGGTTATATTAATATATTTCCCGTACTAATGTGTTATTATTTTAATACTATTTTGTTTTTGTTTTTGTTATTAAATTGTTATTAGTGTCATTTTATTACTATTATCATATCATTTTTATTTTTATATTTTACTTATCCATAATCTTTATAACGCAAACTTTATTATTCTTAATTAATTATTATTTTCTACCTTATTATTGTTATTATTATTTATATTTTATCATTTTATCTTTTCTACTCTTATCTATTTATTTTCATTTTTATTTTATTATTATTATTGTCATTTTTTTATTTTTTATTATTATATATATAATTGACTACTATTATTATGTTTATTATTACTTTTCATTAAAGTATCATTATTTCCACTTTATGACTATTATTCTCATATTATTACCATTATTTTATTTTATTATTATCACTACTATTATTATTATTATTATTATTTTCATTTATATTTTGTTAATTACCGTTATTGTTACTATTATTATTATTATTATTATTTTCTACCAATATCATTAATATTATTATATCATTATCATTTTTTACTTTTCGTATTATTATTTTTATTATTAGCATTTCATTATAATTACTGTCATTTTATTATTTTTCTATTACTACTATCATTATTTTAAATGTATCATCATCATTATTTTTTATTTTACTATTATCATTGCATTATTATTATCATCATTTTATCATTGAACAAATTAACTTAGTATTGTTACACACCTCACTCTTATTTTTATTACGCAACCTAGTTACGTAATTTATCTTTTACCAAACCGTATTGCATTCACCTTTACCCGATTTGTCAAGTTTTCAAACAATCAATATTACGTATTAGCACTTGAGAGAATCGAGCCCTAACTTCTTGGGTTTCGATTTTCTCGCTTAAGTTAAACAACGAATATCCTTTCAAAATCACAAATTCGATTTTAAATTGACATTTCAGTATTAGCAATTTGAGTGAATCGAGCCCTAACTTCTTGGGTTCGGTTTCTTCTCGTTTAAAGCTAAACAACGGGATATCTCTTTTGAAATTGCAATTTAAATTTCAAAACAAAATACTTAATCTTGAAAATTGAAATGTCGCTACTAACTTCTCGGACTCGACATCTAGATACCCGAGATAAGTATTTAAAATAGAGGCAATCTTAGTATTGAAATCTCGAGAAATCGAGCCCTAACTTCTTGGGTTCCGATTTCTCATTTGACGAATAACGAATATCCTCTTCAAAAATAAAACCAAGTTTTAAAAAGCGAGCTTAGTTTGGAGTCTAAAGTATCGCCTAACTTCTTGGACATGATGCTTTATCTCTTGAAAATAAGAGAGTCTTAACGTCCTTTCAATTCCTTCAAATTTTGAAAATAAAAGCATTGTATTTTGAACCCTTTCAAAGTTTTCAACAAATAGGGCATCAATCAATCAGTTTGGTACCAATTTCGGGCGTGTCGAGGGTGCTAATCCTTCCTCGCACGTAATCGACTTTCGAACCCGTTTTCTCAAAGTTCGTGGACCAAAAAGCACTTGTTTTAGTAAATTAAATATTTTATTAAAACAAAGGTGATCCGATCACACCAAATAAAGATCGGTGGCGACTCCTTCTTTTTCGTTTTCAAAACCCGAGTCGACCGCGTCGTTTTCTGTTTTATCAAAAAAATGGTTACGACAGCTTGGCGACTCCACTGGGGAAGTGGGTCAGGCCATAGATTGATTGATTTTTGTCCTTTTGATCAAAATTGGAAAATGGTTTCAGAAAATCATGCCTTTTTAATACACTTTCAATGTTATATTTGATCTCTTGAATATTTTGGCATTGCATTGCATGACCGTTGTGGTCGCACCTTTAAGTGGGAGCGAGAAGCTATGCTTTCGTGAGGTTTTCACCTCCGCATGGGCTAGTGGACTACTTTTGGGATACATCCGTACCTATGTCTTCGTGAAGTTTTCACTTCCGTATGGCCATAGGGAAATGTATTCCCCTAAACCGAACTCGGTCCATATGAACCTATAATGGGTGAGGATCGAGGAATCTGCTGGTTCGGGTACTCGAACTTTAGAACTAAACTACATATAGCAAACCTTAGGAGCCCACCTTAGGTAGAGCTGAGTCAAACCTTAGTGGTCACCCAGATAGGTGTTTGTTTATTTTACTTGCTTTATATTCCATGGTACTAACTTGTTGTGTTTCATTCTTTTGTGCATATCATTTCATATTTTAAGAGGCATCGATTCACGGTCAGTTTCTGAGTTAGAAAGCTGGTTATGGAAAGTGAATTCCTTGATAAAGTAGAAGATAATGCGGTCGCCCGCACATGGTTAGAGCCAAGCCAATTAGAAAACAAGGGACTAAAAGCTAGAATAGCTGAGCTTGGGCGGTCTCTACACCACTATCGAAGTCAAGACTCGGAAAGCCAACTGAAGTCAAGCCTGAACGGAATCGAGGAAATGAAAGGTAAGGTTGAAGAGCTAGAATCGGCATTACGCAGTAGTGAGCTCGGGTTGAGCTTCTAGAAATAAGAGAAAGGCATTGGGAGGAGGAGCTTCGCCATTCTTGTGAGCAAGTTAGAAGTCGGAACTACCTCATGGGTGAAGCGATAATCCAGATTCAAGAGGTAGCTGATCACCTACAGACTTTGGCTGCGAAAGCTGACACATGGAGCGTGAGATATGAGCTACCATCGGGTCATGATCAAGAGCTAATCTCCTTGGAAAAATCAAAACCTTAGGCCTCAGGGTGAAAGCATATTTGTAATCTGCTTTATGTAAAGGGTTTTGCCTTCTAATAAAGTTTTCTAAAATAAAGTTGATCAGAATCGATGTCTTCTTCCTGCATTCATGCATTTGCATTGCATTACATGATATGCATTTAAGTCCATAGAGAGAGCCTAATTAGTTAAAATTAATACAGAGAGAGAGAAAAGGAAAATCTGGAAACTGAGAACCATTACAGTACACGTGCCAAGACAAAGAAAATGGATCAAAGATTTGAACAATTCCAGAAAGACCCGCAAGACCAGATGCAAGAGAAAATGGCAAAACTCCAACAAGAGATGAGGGATCAGATGCTGGAGGCTCAAAAGAGCACGATGACTCAAATGGCCCAAATGTTGAGTGGGACAATGGACAAAGTTAAAGGTCCCATGGCAATTACAAGGGAAGAAAGCGAAGGCATTCCTTTGGGTTTTACCCCACCACATGCGCCAACATAGCCTGAAGAGTATCCCCAAAGGCCATCTGTCACAATTAGGCCTCAACTGGGGCAAGCTGATACTAGACTGCTCACGAACTTTCAAACTGGCTCAGGTACTAACCCAAGAGATAGTCCAGCTAACCCTGTGGTCTCTGTCGAAATGGCAAAAATAGACCAAGCAAGAATCGACCTGCCAAGGCAACTTGAGGACCGTTTCAAGTGGTTAGAAGAGAAGTTTAAAGAAATAGAGACTGCTGACTACCGTCACTGGGTAGACGCTAAGAGGTTAAGTTTGGTCCCGGACTTGGTACTTCCGCCAAAGTTCAAAATGCCTGAATTTGAAAAATACAGTGGGACTAGCTGTCCGAAGGCCCACATCACCATGTTCTGCAGGCGAATGGCTGGCTACGTGAACAATGATCAACTCTTAATCCACTGTTTTCAAGAAAGTTTAGTGGGCGCAGCTGCTCGATGCTATAACCAACTTAGTCGGGCCAACATTAGTTCCTGGAGAAGTCTGGCTCAAGCATTTCTAAAGTATTTCACCACGTTACGGACATGGCACCGGATAGAATTACTTTGCAAAGCATGGAAAAAGACAAAATGAGAGTTTGGACAATACAGCAAAAGGTGGAGGGAGGTCGCCATGTAGGTCCAACCACCCTTTTAGAAAATGAAACTACCATGCTCTTCATCAACACCCTGAAGGCTCCTTTCATAACCCATATGATAGGGAGTACCACTAAGAGCTTTGCCGACATGGTAATGGCAGGGGAATGATCAAACATGCAATCAGATGCGGCAAGATTAAAGTAGGGGAAACCAGTAGAAGGCCTACTCCTAGAAAAAAGGATGACGAGGTGAATAATACAAATATAGGGGACCCAAATCAGCCAAAAATGGTGACTACTGAGTATCAAAGTTCATCAAAGAAAGAATCTCGCACAAGGAAAAACATTGAAAAACTCTAATTTACGTCAATCCCTATGACGTATAAGGAGTTGTATCAAAGTTTATTTGATGCACACGTTGTGTCCCCCCAATATCCAAAACCGATGCAACCTCCATACCCAAAATGGTATGACCCAAACACTCAGTGTGAGTACTACGCCGGAATCACAGGCCATTCGATAGAAAATTGCCTTACTTTCAAGAAATTGGTGGAAAATCTCATCAACATGGGTATTGTGAAGTTCGATGACGGAGCAATGGTATACCCGAAGAGAACCGAGTAAAAGTTTTTCGAACATCTGCTTTTATGTACTTGGGAGTGTTTTGAACAATGAGACTGTGGAAGAAACATGTATTTTTAAATCTAGAGTAATGTGTAAAACACACTTGTTGCTTCAAGCACGAAGCAATAAGATTTCTTTGAGAAGTAGGCTTGTGTCCGAATTTTATTTCAATAAAATGCATCTTTCTAAGTAAATATTTTCATTCTTTACATTTCATCTTGAATATTTTTCACTCATGACCATATCATACGAATAATCATCCTTAGGATCATTTATTCTTTGGATTTTCTGCCCACAATGGGCCCCCAGATATCAATGACATGAGCGACGCTATTGCTGACTCCCTTTTTAGTGAGATATGTATCTAGAGGGATCTAAGGGCTTTGAAGATGACAAAGATTGCGACTTACTTCCCCAATGTAGATCCTACCTTATGAAGTGTCAGCAGACGCTATGAACTAACAAAGGAGATGAAGATGCAAGCGTAGCTCCTCGTAGGAATAAGGCAAGGCATCGTTGAGCTATTTTTAGGAATTCAAGATGTTTTCGCACGATCATATCAAGGCATGCCAAACTACTAAAACATGGGTATGCTGTTAAGGTTGGGGTTTAAAGAACCCATGTTTTACAACAGCCTAGCTAATCAAGAGCTTCAAGCTATTGGTTCACCAAGAAAGGGAAATTGCATCTGTTATGCCATAAAATGCCAAATCGAGGAAGACCGTGCCTCCTCTATTCTTCCTTTATAAAGCATAGATGTTAACAAGCTAGTCTCCTCAAAAGCTTTTAACCAACATCGATTCATATTCATGGTCGTTGGTTACCTCACTGAGAGGGTGAAGGTCGCTTCATATGCCAAAATTACAAAGTCGGGAGTCATCAAATTCAAAAAACATTCAAGATTTTTGTTGAAAAATAAGCGAGACTTGTAAAGGTTGGCATAGAGAAGTTACCATTTACCCTTTAAGTTCCTTGAGCGTTGGCGGGACTTTTGTCGGGCATCTTTCCCATTGGTTTATAAAAGGGAAACAATTGTTGGAAGATAAGATTCCTTTTCTCCAAGCTTGGATTGAATTAGATGAAGTAGAATGCCTCTAGTAAGCTTGATTGAAAGTACTCAGCATGGTCAAATATACCAAAAACGGACACGGGCTTATGACAAAAAGGTTCGCTCAAGAGAATTTCAGGAAGAGGACCTAACATTAAGAAAGATTCTTCTTATCCAAAAGAACTCCAAAGAAAAAGTAAATGCCTTATACAGCAAAGAAGGCCTGTTCTAGGGAAAATGGGTGTTAACCAAGATGGATGGCAAGGACCTGCCCAATTCGGTGAGTTCAGATTCGATAAAAAAAAGTTTTCCAAAAAAAAAAAAACAAAAACAAAACAAAAAACAAAAAAACACAAAAAATGAAAAACACGAAAAAGGAAAAAAAAGAAAAAGGAGAGACCAAGGCGAAAACCCACAAAGGGCACTTTGAGACCAAAGGGTATTTGAGTTAAAACCCGAGAAGGGCAGCTCAAAATTTTGATCGAAAGTAGGGCATACAGTAGTCTTGCTACGCTCGAAGAAGTATAGAGCATCGACAAAAGTACTCTGGATCCCCTGAACACATATTAAGCTCAAAATGGTCCTCAAGAAGTTGGAATGGAGAAGCTCAAGCTGCGATATCTGGGGCACTTAGTTTCCATTTTACCCTTTTTTGTTACTTGTGGTTGTTTTATTCTTTTCAAAAAAACCACCGATAAATTCCCTTCTTAATTGCATTTGCTAGCTTTGATTAACTTGTTTGTTTCGAGCTATGCTCCCAATCAATTTCCTTCTTGTCCATTGTTACAATCTTTTTCAGGCATTTTGCATTGAAATAACGATTAATGGACTAATAATACTTTCATAAAAGGAGTTTTGTATATTACTCTGGAAGCTTCTGAATAATACAAGGACCTGAAATAAGACTATTGTTTAGAACTCACTCAGCTCAAGGTTTGGAAATATTGGAGAAAGATGATTATCTCTTTGGACCTTTTATTGGTTGAACAAAAAGACAATACATTTCACGGTGATCGACCTTGACGGATAACGAGCAATGTCAACCCAAAGATACAAAGGATCATTCTCGAGAAAAGAAAAATGATACTCTGCATTCATGCACATATCGAGCCTACACATCGGTCATTACACGGTGAATGGTGTAACAGATCAAATGATCCTATACCTGAGTTCTGGCAGGATGGATAGAAGAAACCAAATGTTATTCTCCTAAAGTTGCGTGAGAGATGCAAACTTTATGTCCCGAAGAATACATGGAAGGACTCAAATCGGCGGGCAAGCTTATTGAGCAGAATATGATCGTTTTTCTGGGTTTTCTATCAAAGATACTGGCTAAACGAGAAAGCATGATGACGCATCAGTGATAGAACCTTAATGAACTACGAGCAATGACGACCCCAAGCATTTAAAAAGGGATCATTTCATTTTGCATTCATACATCATTTCAAAGCACGTTTAGTTAGGAGCATTCGACTCATTTTGATCATTGCATCTTAATCATCATAAAAAGACCATTCTCATGAAATTTTGCATTCATGCAAATATCGTCCAGTGCATCCTAATCATTATACATTTAACAAAGGATCATTCTCATGACATTCTACATTCATGCAAATGTCATCCATTGTCATTTAGTTAGGAGCATTCGATTCATTCTGATCATTGCATCCTAATCATTGTAAAAAGACCATTCTCACGACATTCTGCATTCATGAAAGTGTCGTCTATAACACATGTAGTTAGGAGGCTTTGAGTCATTTTGATCATAGCATCCTCATCATTTGCATAAGCATAAGCATATAAAATTAATTCTACAGGACAGGTTCCTCAAAGAACGGTGTAGCAATATTGAAGTTTAGATTTTGTTCCCTCGATATGATAGTGGAGCAGACTGAAGATTGAAGTCTTCCTGAAGATAGTAAGGAAGCACATTGAAAAGTTCAGATTTCGTTCCTGCAAGATGGTAGTGGAGCAGACTGAAGATTGAAGTCTTTCTGAATATAGTAAGGAAGCACATTGGAAAGTTCAGATTTCGTTCCCTCAAGATGGTAGTAGGGCAGACTGAAGATTGAAGTCTTCCTGAAGATAGTAAGGAAGCAAATTGAAAAGTTTAGATTTTGCTCCTTCGAGATGGTAGGGGAGCAGGCTGAAGATTGAAGTCTTCCTGAAGATAGTAAGGAAGCAAATTGAAAAGTTCTGAATTCTCATTTCCTCGACGTTCCAGTGGAGTAGGTTAAGATTACAAATCCCGTCTCCCTAAGTTAACAATAAGGATCAATCATTATTCCTTTGAAGTTTCAGTTAGAGAAGATGGAGATTGCGAATCTCTTCTTCCTGAATTCTCATTTCCTCGACGTTCCAATGGAGTAGGTTGAGATTACAAATCCTGTCTCCCTGAGTTAACAATGAGGATCAATCATTATTCCTTTGAAGTTTCAGTTAGAGAAGATGGAGATTGCGAATCTCTTCTCCCTGAATTCTCATTTCCTCGACGTTCCAGTGGAGTAGGTTGAGATTACAAATCCCATCTCCCTGAGTTAACAATGAGGATCTATCATTATTCCTTTGAAGTTTCAGTTAGAGAAGATGGAGATTGCGAATCTCTTCTCCCTGAATTCTCATTTCCTCGACGTTCGGTGGAGTAGGTTGAGATTACAAATCCGTCTCCACGAGTTAACAATGAGGATCAATCATTATTCCTTTGAAGTTTCAGTTAGAGAAGATGGAGATTACAAATCTCTTCTCCACAATTCTTATTTCCTCGAAGTTCCGTGGAGTAGGTTGAGATTACAAATCCCGTCTCCCTGAGTTAACAATGAAGTTACATCCTTAATTCTTTGAAGTTTCGGTAGAGAAGATGGAGACTACGAATCTCTTCTCCCTGAATTCTTATTTCCTCGAAGTTCCCGTGGAGTAAAAAGTAAATCAAAGACATCAGTCTGGTGATCCTTGAATTTGCAGGGATCAGATTGAAGAAAGCAGATTTGACATTCCTGAAGTTACAGGAAGATCGAAGATATCAGTCTGATGATCCCTGAGTTTGTAGGGATCAGATTGAAGAAAGCAGTTCTGACATTCTTAAAGTTGCAGGAAGCAGATCAAAGACATCAGTCTGGTGGTCCCTGAGTTTGCAGGGATCAGATTGAAGAAAGCAGATTTGACGTTCCTGAAGTTGCAGGAAGCAGATCGAAGACATAAATTATAGTAGAATAGATCAAAACATCTCCTCGAAGTTGCAGCAGGAGAAAATTGAAGTTACAGGTCCTATCTCACTGAAGCAACGGTGGAATAGATCGAAACGACTAGATGCGGTGGACTGAATGGGGCTACCTGAAGAAAAGAGCACCAAAAGAAGTTAAAGCCCACCGAGACCGGGCAAAATGGGTCTTTCTTATGCCTTTGCTCTATTTAGTTACGACAATGAGCAAAGAGGCAACTATACAAACCCATTTTACCCCAAATGCATGACCAATACAAACCAACCCAAACCCAAAACCAACCCTAGCCCAATTAGCCCAAACAAACCAAAAAAGAAAAAAAGGAAAAGAAAAACAAAACCTAGCCGCCACCCTAGCCTCTGACTCTCTGCAGCCACCGCCCCACTTGCACTTCCACTGCCCATAACCTGCAAACAAGAAAAGAAATAGAAGCAACAGTGGCAGCAAAAAATAAATATTGTATTCTTCCTTTTTCTTGAATCTCGGTTATAAAAAAAAAACAACAATGTAAGAGGGAGAGGATTGATTTTTGAATAAAAAAAGATTTTGAACACAAAGAAAAACAGAGATTCGAGCAAATATTCGAGAAATTGAAATCAAAAGCAGAGATTCAAACGGGGATACAATCACAAATCAGTGCAAGAAAAAAGCAAAATCCTATTATTAAATAGCAACAGAACTTAGTTTTTTCATTTTTTTCAGAAGGTGATTTACATTTTATAAAAGACATTCCTTAATTTTTTTTTCTTTTTTCTCTTTTGTTTTATCTATTTTATACAAAAAAAGGGGGGAAAATCGAGTACTTGCCTTGGTCCCCTCGTCGCCGGAGATTTCTTTCCGTGAAAACGCCGACCGTCGGCCCATGACAGCGGTGCGACGATGATGGAGGAAGCCCAATCGTCGGGCTAAAAAGAGAGGAAGAGAGGAGAAAAAAAAGATGTTGGCTGCTGGTTTTTAAGAAAACTTTAGGGTTAAAAAATATGATTTTTGGGGAAATATTAGGCTTTATAAACACCTAGCAAAACGACGTCGTTTGGTTGAAAGGGTAGCTGCGCATGCTCCTTTAAAGGGAGATTTGCGCGAATGGTCCTTCTCTTTCACGGATCTGCTTGATTTGGTCCTATTTTTTTGTCTTTTTTGTTCTTTTAATTTGGCCCCAAAACTTTGCTTTAATTCGATTTTAGTCCGTTTAGCATTTTAACTATTTCTTTACTTTTATCATTATTCTATGTGTTTTTGGTTATATTAATATATTTCCCGTACTAATGTGTTATTATTTTAATACTATTTTGTTTTTGTTTTTGTTTTTGTTATTAAATTGTTATTAGTGTCGTTTTATTACTTTTATCATATCATTTTATTTTTATATTTTACTTATCCATAATCTTTATAACGCAAACTTTATTATTCTTAATTAATTATTATTTTCTACCTTATTATTGTTATTATTATTTATATTTTATCATTTTATCTTTTCTACTATTATCTATTTATTTTCATTTTATTTTTTATTATTATTATTGTCATTTTTTTATTTTTTATCATTATATATATAATTGACTACTATTATTATGTTTATTATTACTTTTCATTAAAGTATCATTATTTCCGCTTTATGACTATTATTCTCATATTATTACCATTATTTTATTTTATTATTATCACTACTATTATTATTATTATTATTATTTTCATTTATATTTTGTTAATTACCGTAATTGTTACTATTATTATTATTATTATTTTTCTACCAATATCATTAATATTATTATATCATTATCATTTTTTTACTTTTCAGTATTATTATTTTTATTATTAGCATTTCATTATTATTACTGTCATTTTTATTATTTTTTCTATTACTACTATCATTATTTTAAATGTATCGTCATCATTATTTTTTTATTTTACTATTATCATTGCATTATTATTATCATCATTTTATCATTGAACAAATTAACTTAGTATTGTTACACACCTCACTCTTATTTTTATTACGCAACCTAGTTCTGTAATTTATCTTTTTACCAAACCGTATTGCATTCACCTTTACCCGATTTGTCAAGTTTTCAAACAATCAATATTCTGTATTAGCACTTCGAGTGAATCGAGCCCTAACTTACTGGGTTCTGATTTTTCTCGCTTAAGTTAAACAACGGAATATCCCTTTCAAAATCACAAATTCCAGTTTTAAATTGACATTTCGTATTAGCAATTCGAGTGAATCGAGCCCTAACTTACTGGGTTCCGGTTTCTTCTCATTTAAAGCTAAACAACGGGATATCTCTTTTGAAATTACAATCTAAATTTCAAAACAAAATACTTAATCTTGAAAATTCGAAATGTCGCGCCCTAACTTACTGGACTCGACATCTAGATACCCCGAGATAAGTATTTAAAAATAGAGGCAATCTTCCATATTCGAAATCTTGAGAAATCGAGCCCTAACTTCTTGGGTTTGGTTTCTCATTTGACGAATAATGAATATCCTCTTCAAAAATAAAACCAAGTTTTAAAAGCGAGCTTAGTTTGGAGTCTAAAGTATCGCGCCCTAACTTCTTGGACATGATGCTTTATCTCTTGAAAATAAGAGAGTCTTAACGTCCCTTTCAATTCCTTCAAATTTTGAAAATAAAAAGCATTGTATTTTCGAACCCTTTCAAAGTTTTCAACAAATAGGGCATCAATCAATCAGTTTGGTACCAATTTCGGGCGTGTCGAGGGTGCTAATCCTTCCTCGCACGTAATCGACTTCCGAACCCATTTTCTCAAAGTTCGTGGACCAAAAAGCACTATTTTAGTAAATTAAATGTTTTATTAAAACAAAGGTGATCCGATCACACCAAATAAAGATCGGTGGTGACTCCCTTCTTTTTTGTTTTCAAAACCCGAGTCGACCGCGTCGTTTTCTGTTTTATCAAAAAAATGGTTACGACAAAAAAATTATATTATAATTAAAAAAATAAAAAAGTCAGTCCAAATCAGTGTTGATGCGGTTAAATCGATTACCACAGGCGTTCGGCGATTCTGCTGGATTCCTCTTTTCGTCTAGCTTCCGTGAAGGTCGTGGAACCTCGGGCGGGATTAAACCTTGGGTGCGGTTGTGGGTGTTGCGAGGATGACCCACCTTGATAAAATAAAGACCCCGGAGGTGTTTGCATAAACCACGACGGGGGTGTCTGAATCCCGTATGGCGAAGGAGGATGGTAGAAAGAAGTGCTCCCCGATGGTGCCTCTTGTGATCCCTCACGCGACGACGGCCTAAAGATCGGCTGAGCAGCGGGAGTTGTTAGGAACGAACTCGAACCCAGCCATGCATTCCAACCTGGAGTGGGATTGGGAAAAGAAAACATATATGGGTTAGGATGATACATATAAGGGGTAGGGTACGCACCTGGCATAAAGGGTAAAGGCTATGATGTCAGTGTCGTCGGCTGAACTGATGGGCCCGGTGACTATGTCGGCGCTATTGATGGCCTCGTCTCATCACCCCTTCTTCTTGGATTTAAAGGGCCCCGACGTTCCCTTCGTTCACAAAGTTGTCGTCGTCTCTCTTCTTCCAATAACAGATACGGCTTACCATGGATCCTAAACCATGACATGTATTCCGACACGCACGCTAACTCAGGAACGATGATTGATTCCCGGATAGGTAAATAGTCATACCGGTTCTCCCACGTCTCGATATGTGCTGACCAAAATCTTGGCCAATCCGTGTGCAGCTGCCGTAAGTCCACTTTGTGCTCATCATCGAACACCTCAGGTGGCACGGGAATCAATTTCTGAAATCCAAATTGTCGTAGAACTCGATCTGACTGGTGCATCTTCACGGTCGCATAGGTGATCAATGGGACCTTCACGTGCCAACTATTCGGATTTTGGAAGAACTCCTCCGGAATTATCGCCCAAATTTTTGGATCCTCGTACGGTGTCCATTGAAACTATATTAACATTACCAAAATATTAGTTATATACATAATACTAGACACTAAATACGAAATACTAAATTATAAATACGAAATTCAAAACTTACTTGTGATTCCGATCGTTGGTCCAATAGAAGCAGTATATCTTTAAGCGAGGTAAGTATTCCAACATGACTCACCGAATGGTTCCACCTAATTAAATAAATTTTTAGCATACAATTATACTATAAATCTACGAAGTAATTGTAAAATATAATATTAAATTTACCTCGTTATCAGTGGGAATGAATATGGGTGGTCGAGTCGAGGTCGTAAAAATGGAAATCGAAACCATGCCCATGACTGCAATAGTGATAGGCAACCTCCGATTTTCGCTTTACTTGGCCGTGTCACCCCGCACATCTCCCGATACAACCTCGATAGCACGGCAGACCCCCAACTCAATTCACCAGCTGCTCTGAAATCAACAAGTTTCAGCAGCCATCTCTTGTTGTCTAAACGAAGTAATTCCCCGTCCATTTGTAATATGATCGAAAGTTTTAAAAGTTTCAAAAAAATATATTAAAAAAAATTAAAAAGGGCTTTTTTTTAAATATTAAAGGACTATTTCAAAATTTTAGAGGAAGTTTGAGGGACTTAAAGAGAATTTTGAGAGGAATTTGAGAGGAAATTGAGAGAAAAATGAGTAAGGATTAAAGTGTGAAAAAAATAAAAGGGTTGGGGGTTTTTATATGTTTTTTTTATCATTGAGGGCTAAAGCGCACCCTGGGGACACGCTTTGTGCCACCTCAGCAAAGCGCACGCGCTTTGCTGGCAAATCCCCCCAAAACGCGCTGACGTGGACGTGTTTTGGGGTGAAATGACCCTTTTCCGTAAATATTTTTTTAACTGGGTCTTTTCCGTAAATAATTTATTTTTTTGGTATTTTTGGGTATTTTACCCTATTATAGTGGCAGTCGATTTTTATTCACTATTTATCTCTCCTATATATTTGTCACCAACGGGCGACGTTTGTCAAATAAGTGAGGTAATTTGTGACGATTAAATTTCTTAAAGAAATTGCGTGTTAACGGATCAAAGATTTACACCACCTCATCTTTTCAAATCTCATCACTCTTTCCTACTCAAAATTTCATTTATTTATGTCTTATAATGGTAAAAATATTATGAAGTGTTATACTTTTGTCGATTATATTTTTTATTAAAAATAATTAAATTAGTTATTGTATGTTAAATTAAACAATAAATTAATTTTTATTAAAAATTTTATTTATTTGTCTTTATTAATTTTGTGTAGTGACAAAATAACCAAATGGTAACATGTGGTATACCACATGTACCTTATGTTAATGTACATGGATTAATTTTAACAATATAAATGGATGAGATTTTTAATAGAAGAATCGATTTGCTCTTTGATCTAATGTACAAAGATTAATTTATCTAATTTTTTATTAAAAAGAAAAAAATACAATTCAACTCGAAATACATATACGAGTCTCCATGATACTTTTACCTATTATAACATAATATATTATTATCTATGAGGTGTGCCTAATATTTTCAACCAAATAGACGACGACATCATGATGAGAAGCTTTCCGACGTAGCGATGATGGACGATGTCATGACAACGCGAATGGGGATGTCGCAACATGGCGACGTGTTCCCTACATAAATTGGGTTTCTTATCCCAATTAAAATCTACTATTTTTTCTTAGTTAAACTCTGATTACTCTAGGGATATTTTAGTATGATTAGATCTCTAAAATTAGCCTATTTAAAGAGGCCTTGTATCCCTGTTTTAATAGGCCAATTAAAAAGGCAATTACAGATGTAATACTATAGGACTTTTCTTTTGGGGACGACAAGATGTAGTCATAAATGAGTTTTGGTGAGAGTTTTCGTGGTAACTATGGAGATAATTTTGTACCCCTTTTGAGAGAACTCTATGAGAGTTAGTGCTTTGTTTTCGAGGTTTGGATAATATACATTTAGTACATTTAGGTTTAGTTTCTCCATAGTGTACTCTCATTTTTTTACTCATTCAGTGAGGAGTTGAAGTCTCATTTGCCCATGGTTTTTATCCTCTTCGGAAGAGTTTTCCACATAAAATTTGTGTTCAATCTTCTCCATCTTTTCTATTTCGTTGTTTATACGAGTTGATCCACAACAAATTGGCATCAAAGCTTGGTTCACGTTTCGTAATCGACCCGTTTAGGGATGGAGAAAATAAATTTTGATATTGAGAAGTTCGATGGAATCACAGATTTTAGTTTCTAGCAATTTCGAATAAAACAGAATGTTTAAAGCAAGGTTGGTCGCAAAGGGTGACAGCCAAGTGGAGGGAGTTAATTTCCTCTATGTTTTCTCTCATTGTAACGCCCTAAAAATTTAAGTTTTGATTTGCTGGTTGTTGTTGTGTTATTTGGTCAGGTTGAGTGGTTAATTGCTTAGTGTATTTGCTTAAGGTTCTATGTTCGAGTCTCTATATGTGTAAGAAATATTTTATTTTTTTTCTCATTTGTTGGCAAGCTGGTGGAAGTGTTTGGATTAAATTTAGACTCTAAGAAATAAATCTGATTAGTTGGGGGGATAGGATTTGGTATCCTTTTGAAAATAAAAAAAAAGTAATAAAGTATATCACCCAAAACAAACCGCTATGTTTATTTTTCCCTTAATTCCCCATTTCACGCCACTATACTTTTCCCTACTTTTGAATTTATTTTTTTGTTTTGCTTGTTTTTTTCCCTTCAATTCTTTTGGTCTGTTCTTATGCCGTTCTTAATAGTTTCTTTCCTAAAGAATTTTTTTTTTTCAATTTTGATTCTTCTTTTATCAATTGCCAAGCTGAAATTGTCATTACCTTTGTGCTTCAATTCCTTCTCTGTTATTACACTCCTGTATGGGTTCGTGGTGTTGGGTAAGGTTTAAGTTCTATTGTTGGATTTGTATTTTGGGGGATGGTTGGTTCTTTTCGATGTTTTTTGTGAAAGGTGTAGTTGGAAACTTAATTTTTACCTGTATTATGAATAGGAGAGGATCATGTGACATTGGGTTCTCCGACGAGCAGAGTTCGTTTCAAGTTGCTGAGTGATAGGAGGTGAGTATTTTGCTGTTGGGTGGGGTTTGTTCGTTTTTGTTATTGGGTTCATATGTTGTAGAATTTATTAAGTCGATTGTTGGGTTGTTAATTTCCAGATTATTAATTTGTATTATTTGTTAATTTAGGTACTGTAATAATTGATTTTGAACGTGCATCGGGTTTTTTACTAAGGTGTGTAACGAGAATTCTGAAAATCAACGATCGGTGAAAGCCGAAAGACAACACTGTCGATGCCACACAATTGTGTGCGACATACGGCTGTGTGACAGGCCGTGTATTGGATTGTGTGTGATACACGGTTTGGGCTTTTGGGCCGTGTGTGAGACTGTGTGGGCCACACAAGCTGGTTATTTTGAGTCGTGTAGATCATACAAGTGTGTGGGCCCAAAATTTAAAATTTTTTCCTAGAGCCGTACACGTCGTCTTGATCGATCGTGGGCCTTCCGTAGGGTCGGTATGTGATTAAATATATTATAAAACATGAAATTTGGTACTCTCGTTTGTTTACTCATTTAGTGAAGAGTCGAAGCCTCATTTGCCTATGATTTTATCCTTTTCGGAAGAGTTTTCTACGTAAAATTTGTGTTCGACCTTCTTTACCTTTTTTCTTTCGTTGTTTATACAAGTTGATCTCTAAGATTATCTTATTCCACATAAGAATGTCATTTCCTACAACAATTACGTCATGGATGGACTATTAAATCAATATGAGTGACCATTTATTTATTTTATTGATTTATTTGTTTTACGGTAATTGATTTAACTTACTATCTTTAATTGAATAATCTATTAAATCAATAACTAAAAAATATTAAATTAATAATGGACTTAATTGTAAGATAGTTTACGATGTGATTTGTGTATATTAATTTTATAATATTTTTATAACATTAATTTTGTCTAATATTATTAATGAATTTCATTAAAAAGTTTAAAAGTAATGTAATTCAAAATAAATTTTAAAAATATATAACGAATTTAAAATTGGCTATATTAATGTTATTTACTCCTAGAAATATTTAATATTAAAACAATATAAAAGTTAGCATGGTTTGAATTTTAATATAAATTTATTATAATTTAAATAATAATACTAATAATATTTATAGGTTTTATTTTATAAATTGTTAAATTAATTTATTTTAATGTTAAAATAGTCAATATTTAATTTTTATAATATTATATTTATTTTTCTCCACTTAAATAATTAATGTAAACTAAGTATACATTACAGATTAAAATAGTAACTTATATGGAAATAAATGAAATCTTTGATTACCTTGTACGAAACCTTTATATATTTTCACCTTTTATTTTAAAAAATGTTGCAATTTTTATTACTTTGGCTGAATTTTTCTATCTCAATATCGAAATATATGTTTTGTTAACTTATAATATCTTTTTAAGGAAACTTATTAACTACAGTTGTTATCATATTAATTAGTCGTCAAATGACAACGTATAAACCATGTAACATAAACTTTATTTCTTTTTTATAACTTCATATTGTTATAATGTATATATAAAAATGATTCTTATAAACAATAATAGACTGAATTAATTGAGACCATAAATGATTAAATCAATAAATGAGATAATGGAATGATTCAGTTAAATCAATTATAATCAAATTTTAATAACCCTAAATTTTGTGTAATAGTGAGGTATAGGCTAAGAAAAAAACTCGATTAAATTGAAGACTGACTCAAATAAGATATTTGGATGGTTTATGAAATGCAAGTTTAAATATCACAGTTACCCAACTAAACTGAATTATATTTTTATTTAATATGTATTTAAATTTATTTTTTATGATATAAAAATATTTTATAAAATAATTTAAAAGTTCTTGAAAAATATTATTTTAGAAATATTTATGAAAAAATCTTGAAATTTTATCAAATAATATTCAAAAGCCATAAAATAAAATTTATTTTATCATAATAAATCTAAAAGGCCAAAATAAAAATTAATATGAAGAATCGAGAATTAAATCGAATTATAATTGATGATTGAAAAAGTATGAAAGACTCGAACGGAACCAATACAACCCATAGTGAGGTGGAGGATATTTTTCTCTTATCCAATTTGCAGGCAACAATATATATATGGTGAGCCTTAATCATGAGGCCTAACTAGGAATAATATATCTAGAAAGAAAAAGCTAAAAATTCTTCATCAATTGTTTATTGTTGAATGTGATTTGCGTTGAATATCTCAATCTCATATAAAGATTTTGAAAATTTGGATTTATTTATATTTACTTTGTAGAATTAAAACCAAATATAATCATTATTTATTAAAAATATGATAGGGTATTTTTTAAAAACTCTTTTGTAAAATGAAAAAGATGATTAGAACAATAATATGTAAAAAGTGTGAGGTGTATTAATATCATTAGTTGGGTCTATAACTTATGTGATAGTGTTATGGCCCACACAAAGGAACCCGGATCAAGGGATACTTTAATGATCCATTTTGTTTCCATGGGGTCATTTGACCCAACAGGACAGGCCCATTGTTTGGAGAGACTGAAGGTTTATCTACTTAGCATGGTGAATATGTAAAGTAACTTATATTTTATCTGGGTGAATATTTTGTAATATTAGAAGATTTTGTAATCTTAGATGATATTGTAAATCCCTTGAATCTCAACTTGTAGTCTGCCTTTAATCTTAGCCATTGATGTATATTTTAGTCTAGATCGCTGGAACATGGGGAGCTTAACTATAAATAGAGCCCTTCCCCTGATTTGTAACCACTCAGTTATAATTCTTCAAAGTAATAGAAACACTTTGAGATAACTTACTTAAACACTTGTTTTTTTGTTCGCTTTTTGCTTCTTTGCTTGATTTTGCCTTATTTTGGTGCCTTAGAGAATTTTTGTTGAGAATTCTCATTTTTCGAGAGTTAGGTTGAATTAGGCGGATTTAAAGCTAAGTTTCTGCCTAAGGCCGCGTGGTCTGCGAGGCTTAAGTTTTAACCCCATATCAGTTGGTATCTGAGCTAGTGTTTAGTAATACGTTGATTGAGATGATTGGAAACACAAAAATATATAAACTTTTTCAATACCTTTTGAGCTCTAATTCATGCATTTTCGTAGTAAAATTTTCGAAATTCACACTTTAATTATAAAATAATTCATTTGTACTTAAACCATTAACATAGTGAATTTTAATTATTTTTATAATAATTTTTCACAAATTTGGTTTATTTTTGACTGTTTTGCACAAAAGGTGAAAATTGACTCGACAGACACTTCGAAAGGCTTGAACTATTGGGGAATTTTTGCATCAAGTGAACCAAGAGCAAGGCTGAATGTTTTTCCAGCAAAGGACGGTCTAAATTATGATTATTTTATGTACTTCATATTTAATTTTTATACAAAGTTAATTTGGTTAAAAATTAATATAAAGGCTGAAGGAGAAAGTGGCCCAGTGTGCTAAGCATTAAAGATTGATCCAACTAGCAAATTGGCAGCCCAAAATTGTCCAACAAGCTGACCCAATCAGCTGAATTTTGCTGATTTTTATGCTTGCAAAACAACCCTTAAAGTTTCCTTAAAATCCATTCAAACCCCTCCACTTTTTGTGCCTTTGAAGATTTGCCCCAAGCTAAATTTAGCAAAGTTTGAAACATTCAAACTTGCTTGTTGTATGGCCGGGAAAGGAAGAGTGTATGGGTGCTAATTATTTTATATTTTTAGCAGCCATTCACACCTATAAATACCCACCTTTGCTACCTCGTTCAACACATTTTCATTCCCGCACATCTCTCTCTCTTTCACTTGCTTTTCTCTCTTTCATTCCTTTCATTGTTTTCCAATTTCCCTTGTCGATTTCCCTCTTGAAAAATAGCCTTCTTCCAACTTGGAATAGCATCATTCAATTATTTGTAGAGGCTTCAGTTCAAGAGAATGAGTGGAGAAGAAGAGGAGTGTACTAGTCTAGCTTCAGAGAAATCTTGGAATTGCTTCCTAGTTCCCTTCTCTTTAATTTTCTTGTTTATGTTGTGGTTATGAATATGAATTGTAACATCCTAGAAATAAGGGTCCTCCATTTTATGTTTTCTGTGTGTCTGGCTTGCTCTGCTTGCTTTTTGGATGTGTTTGGGGGTCTTAGGAAGGCTCGGATTAAAGCTAGAGCCTTGGTTAAATTTTTGTTTTAGTGCACTTTAGGGGGGAGAGCTTATAGAAGTAGGCCTTATGAATATTTGTGTGTGGTTGATGGCACAAAGAGGAGTGTGGTAGAGTGGCAAGTGAGGCCTTAGGGAGCTAGGGGATGACGCCATAGTGGTAGCAGAAAGGGTGAAGGTTCGAATCCTGTATGCGACACTAAGGAGCTTTATTTTTGGTGTCAGGATGGAGAGGTGGTAGCCTTCGATTTGGACTCTTCTTGGTGGAGGTTTGAATGAGTCAAATATTTTGAATGGATGGACAAGAGGAGTTGTGGGGGGTTTGAATGGGTCAAGGTTGTTGTGTGTTTTCAAATGAGGGTGAGGAGTAAACGGTGGAGGGAATGGAGGAGAAATTTGTGGGATGTGGAGAGAAGGTTGGTAGTTCACCGAATGTTGGAGAGATGGAAGGTGGATTTTCGGCTATAGGGGGTTTAGCATGGGGATTTCAACATTTGGGGAATTGAGATAGCAATCGAACCACTTGAGTGTTGAGCATTTTTCTTTTTGGTACATTTTAGCTTTCATTTACATTTTTCGGCATTTTACTATTCTCAATCCCAAGACTACTCTCTTTTCTCTCTATTTGCTCTCTTAAGTTGAGTGTTAGCCGAACCTTCATCTAGTCTCTTCTCTTCTTCTAGCCGAATCCTCTCAACATTTCGTCTGCTCTATTTCTTCCTTCTCTTGACCGAATCACCTCCTACATTCATTCATTTGCTTTGACTTCCTTATACCTTAGCCGTATCTTTCTCTTCCTATTTCTTCTTCTCTTATCGTTCCTCTCTTGTTTTACTCTTGAGCCGAAACCCTCTTGTGACAAACTAAACTGTATCATTCATCTCTTGTTGAGCTAAATTTCAACTTTTCTTCTTCTTGTTCAATCGATCGTTCTTTCCTTAATCTTTTAGAAAGTATTGGAATTTCGTTTCTTTTAGTGTCCATAGTCAAACTTGGATTTTCATCTATTACTTTTGCCAGTGCCAAATCTTCCTGTGTTCCATTCGATTTCTCTCTGTCCAAGGTAAGGTGCCCTTCTTTTATTTTTTCCATTTCCCCTTAATTCTCTCACAGAACCGAAACACTCATCTTCTAACCCTGTCACTCTGACCGAATCTATATTTCCTAGCACCCCTCTATCTTGTACTCTTTTCTTTACCAAACCGATGCTAATTTCTCTCTTAATTAGGAGGTGGTCATCCTTGAAGGCCGAATCTATGTGTGATTCCTCATCAACTAAGGTAAGGAGGTTCTCTCTAGTTCTTTACGATTAGTCTCTCTCTTCATTGTTCATTGCCTTAACCCAACATCTTTGTTAGATAATCATTATTTTCGTTATAGTACTGTATTGATCAAGATTCTTTCATGGATGCGAGTGCCAGTCAAACTAAGGAGGGGAGCGGACTCGTAGTCCTTGTCCCTAAGTTTAAAGGGGTCGTTGTGTTGGTAGTTTGGGATTTTCCACCGGGTTGTGGTAGAGAGCCGACATTAGCTTGGGATAGGTAGATCGCTGTTATCCCTGCTAGCGAGAGTGTCGACGATATTGAAAGTCTAGTCTTACGCGTAATTAGGTGTGTAACTCCCACACCTTCTTTCATTTGTTTGTAATAAGTATATGCATTGTTTGAAAGCCGAAACCTCGGTAATGGCTATTGAGTTACCCTTGGAGGGTAAAATCGAGATATCAGGTTTGTTATTTTCTAACTATATCGTGTATGTACGTTAGCATGACTATACATATGCTATGAATATTCTATGTATGCTGTTATATGTTGCATCCATTTCACCATGACTATATGTTGCATGGGATTGGGGATATGATATTGTTGAAAGGGGCAGTGTAATTCGGTGGCTTTGCCACACATTTCGGTGATGTTGTCACATTATTTCGGTGGCTATGCCATATATTTTGGCGATGGGCAACTGACTGCAGCACGACTGCCATCGATGGTCTGTAGCGGTGAGGGTCGATTGTAGAAATCTCCACTGGTGTGTTTGGTAGGAACGGGTGGTGTGTAGCGGATGGATAACTAGGCTGGGTTGGGTATTGCATCATATTAGCATTATACTACTAATAGGGCTAAGGCCCAGTTTGATTCTGAATGGGCTTCACCCAAGGTGATTTTGTAAGGGCTAAGGCCCAAATGGTATTTGAATGGGCTCGGGCCCAGTTATGGTTCATGTGGGGTAATTGCACACTGAGTCTTCTTAACTCACCCCTCTGCTTAATTTTTTTTGCAGGTAATTCTTAGACCAGCGGATATGGGCCTGAGTGAACTCAGTGGTGGCCATGTGTAACAGCCTGGTTTAGACCCTAGTCGGAATAGAGGTTCGAGACCACAAATTTGAGGTCAAAATGTTAATTTAATACTATTTTCTGTGTGAATAGTATGTGACATAGTCTGCGTGAAAATTCTGTGTGATGATTTGATCATTTTAGGGTCGAATTAAGAGAAAGGACCTAATCGCGTAAAGAGTAAAAGCTATGTGCTGATTTATAAGTATCTAAGTGTTGTTGTCTTTTAAATACGGAGGCTTTATGATGCAATTTAACCAATATGTACTTAATGAATGGTGGATGGGCATTTTAACCAACTAAAATGTAATATAATATATTTTTATTAAAGGCTAACATGGTAATTGGATTAATAATAATAGATTAGTAAAACAAATCATGAAAGAAGATAAGTATTCATCTTATTACTCACTGAAAATAGAAATGAAAGGAGGGCTAGGAAGCTTTGAAGTTTCGGCAAGCTTAGGCACAAATTGGTATGTGATTTTAGCTCGGTTTTTAATAATTTCTACATTTTCGTAATCGTTGCTTTGTGCTCTAGCTAACCCATGCTTAAATTTTAGAAAATGATGGTGATTTTGATATATGCCATTGTTGAATATATGAGCTTTGTGATGATAGTTAGTGGAATATAAAAGTTTAATGTTGGGTTAACATAGTTTGTATTTGAAATTTTGGTGAAATTAAGTAATTTGAGCTAAATTATGAAAATAAGAAATTGGAGGATTAAAATGTAAAACAAATGAAATGTGTGGACTCCTATGAGACTAAGGAGAATTCAGCCTAAGCATAGTGTAATGAAATTTTGAGTATTTGGTGATTTTGTGAGATAGGGACTAAAGTGTTGAAATATGAAAATGTGAGGGCTATTTTGTAAAATGCCCTAAATATGTGTGTTTGGATTAAAATGAATGAATTGATGATTGAATGGAGTGAATTTGAATGTGTATAGACCAAGAGAGGAGAGGTTCGGATCGAGATCGAGGCAAAGATAAAGTGCTCGATTAATCGACCGTATTGATAGTTCGACGTTTGAGGTAAGTTTGGATATAATACATGTATTTGAGATACGTTTTATCGATATGAAATGAATATGTTTATGTATAAGAAAGTGAGTTACTATGTGCATGATTTTAAATTGAGGGCATTAAGTGTGCGGAAGTGAGATCGAGATAGAAATGAATGGCACTGTGTGTGCGATGTGATAAAAGCTTCGGTTTATTGCTGTGGCACTGTGTGTGTGATGTTATGAAAGCTTTGGGTTATTGTTGTGGCACTGTGTGTCCGATACAGAGATGAGTTGGTTAAAAGAATAGGCACTAAGTATCCGATAACAGTTATGAGTTGGATAAGTATGTGGCACTGAGTGTGCGATTAAATTAAAGAATGATCGGCAAATAATATCGAGCAATGAATAGCTTGGAGATTTAATAGCTTTGTGTGGTTAAGGTACGTATTGAACCTTTGTGGTTGATGAGTAAAATTAAGCTTTGATTGTGGAAATGAGCATCGTGGCTATGGATGAAAAGGCACGAATATGAGATAATAGATATAAGTGATTGTTTATTTTTGCATTGATTTAATTTGATATGATAATTGTATTGTATATCGAACTTACTAAGCTTTGGTAAGCTTACTGTGTGATTTGTTTCTCTGCCTTGCAGTGTCAGTAAAGCTAGCTCAGATCTGGGATTGTCAGCTTCTTAATCACACTATCGGCATTCTATTTTAGTACTTTTGGAAAGATGTATATAGCTAGAATATGACATGTATAGGCTAGTAAATTGAATCAAGTTTGATATTTGTAAGTAGCCATTAGATGTGGCTAGATATGTGATAGGTTTGGCATGAATGAATGTGGTATATAAATGATGCATCTTTTGGCATGATTTGTAGGTTGATAAATTTGCTATGGAGTAGTAACTTTGTGTTGATAAATGCTAGTAGGAGTAGTGAGATTTGGGAATGAATTATGCTTGTGATAGAATAAGAATTGATATTGAATTGGGTATGATTAGAGTTGGTATTGATTGTATGTTTTAAATTGTTAAATTGGTATGCTTTTAGATGGCAATATGTGCATAAGATGTTTGGTTGATTGGCTTGTAGGTTTGACCCTAAGTGGGTGGTATGTTGGCCTTGCAAAAATGGCCTATAATGTTGCACAGTTGGGGCACACGGACGTGTCTTGGACCGTTGATAAATTGGCAGAATGTGGCTTAAACTGCACATGGCCATGGCACGGGTGTGCCTACAGGTCGTGCGAGAAATGGCAGTATATGACCTTATAGGACGGCCTTAGCACATGGGCGTGCTTGTTAGCCGTGTTGATTTTGGTAGTATGTAACCACGGGGAGGTCACACGGGTGTGTCATGTAGCCGTGGGAGAGGCACAGTCTACCCCCATGGGCGTGTCTCCCGACTTGGTTTATACGCATGCTTAGGGTCTTGATGACTCGTTTAAGGGACACTATGGTTGTATATGAATGTGTTTGATGATGATTGACTTTGTGTCGTGAATGTAATGTGAAATAATCCTATGGTTTGGTAATGCCTTTAAACCCTATTTTGGCGACGGTCTCGGGTTAGGGGTGTTTCAATTTTATTGGTATCAGAGCTACGGTTTAGTCGATTCTCGAACTAACGTAGCGTGTGTGAGTCTAGCTATACATGCCATATTGTGAAATTGCGATAGTGTGATGAAATCTGATATTTGAAATGTGTTTTAATATAGTAATGGATCCCGATCGAGTAGTTGCTGACGACATAGAGAGTAATGCACCTGCTCCCGCTCAAGGGACAGCGCCGACCACATCTAGGCCAAATGATAGTGGTGAGAGAGGTGAGGCTAAGCAAGCCTTCTTCCGTATGATGAGTGAATAGTTTTCAGAATTTGTTAGAACAAATCCGACTACTCCACAACCTCCACCCCCGCAAGTACCTATTGTGCCACAAGTTGTAGATCCGAACATATTGAATAAACCACCTGTAGATAAGATTCGCAAGTATGGGGCCGAAGAGTTTAGGGCCGCAGCTGATGATGATGTTGAGCGAGCTGAGTTTTGGCTTGAAAATACAATCAGAGTATTTGATGAGATGTCATTGAACCATGAAGAGTGCATTAAGTGTGCAGTTTCCTTGTTGAGAGACACAGCTTACAATTAGTGGAAAACGTTGATATCTGTAGTTCTGAAGGAGAGAATAACTTGTGATTTCTTTCAATCCGAGTTTAGAAAGAAGTATATCAGTTAACGCTTTATTGATCAGAAACGTAAGGAGTTTTAGAGTGAAATAGGCCGTTTATGCATTATCGAGTGACGAGCGGAATTGTAAGATTGAGTCAATATGCAAGGGAATGTGTTTGATTGAAGCTACTATGTGTAAACATTTTATAGAGGGATTGAATGAAGACATTAAGTTGTTGGTTGGAATACTGGATATAAATGAATTTGTTGTATTAGTCGAAAGAGCATGCAAAGCTGATGAGCTCGATAAAGAAAAGAAGAAAGCTGATTCTGAGGCTCGTAATGAAAGAAAGAGATCGATGAATAAGTTCTCTCAATCTTCAGCAAAGAGATATAAAGATGCAAGTAATTGTTCAAATGCCTCGTTTGGACATCCAAATAAAGATCGTTTGAGACAGAGTACTGGTTTACGAATTCAAGCTCCGAATGAAACAAGTGTTGGCAGTGTTAAGAGTAACAAGCCCGAATGTAGACAATGCGGGAGACGACATGTGGGAGGGTGCTGGGGCAAGTATAACAATAGAACATGCTATAAGTGTGGATCCCGAGATCATTTTATCCGAAATTGTCCAAAGATGGTCGAAGAAGAAAATGTTCAGAATGAAAGACCGAGTAATATGAAAATAAGGGGTAGACCACCCAGAAACATCAAAAATATGAGCGAAATTCAGAGAGGTACAACTGATGTAGCAGTGAGATCAGAAGCGAGAGCACCTGCCCGAACCTATGCTATACGTGCAAGAGATGAAGCATCATCTCTAGACGTGATCACTGGCACTTTCACTTTATTTGATACTGATGTTATTGCATTGATAGATCTAGGATCGACTCATTCTTATGTGTGTATAAATTTAGTATTGAATAAGACTCTACCTGTTGAGTCTACTGAATTTGTGATTAGAGTATCGAACCCCTTAGGCAAATGTGTTTTGGTGAATAAAGTGTGCAAGAATTTCCTGTTGATGCTTTGAGATTTATGTTTCCCGATCAATTTGATGTTGCTACCATTTGATGAATTTGACATAATTCTGGGAATGGACTGGCTCATTTTGCATAATGCCATTATGAATTGTAAGAGAAAAAATGTTGAATTGAAGAGTCAGAATGGTGAGATAGTTCGAATTGAGTCTAGTGATATGAAAGGATTACCAATTGTTGTATACGTAATGAAAGCTATGAACTATGTGAAAAGGGCTGTGAAGCTTATTTGGCATACGTGATTGATACAAAAGTGTCGAAAAGGAAAGTTGAATCTGTGCCTGTGATAAGTGAGTTTCCAGATGTGTTTCTAGAAGAGTTACCGGGGTTACTCGATTAGAGAAATCGAATTTGGTATTGAGTTAGTGCCGGGAACTGCTCCTATTTCGATAGCTCCATACAGAATGGCACCAATAGAATTGAAAGAGTTGAAATCTCAATTGCAAGAATTGATTGACAGAGGATTTACACGACCGAGTTTTTCACCCTGGGGAGCTCCTATATTATTTGTGAAAAAGAAAGATGGAACTATGAGAATGTGTATTGATTATCGACAATTGAACAAAGTGACGATAAAAAACAAATATCCATTACCTTGGATCAATGATTCGTTTGATCAGTTGAGAGGAGCTACAGTATTTTCTAAAATAGATTTGAGATTGGGCTACTATCAGTTGAGAGTTAAAGAGTCTAATGTGCTGAAAACTACTTTCAGAACGAGGTAGGGACATTATGAATTCTTAGTGATGCCCTTTGGACTAACAAATGCCCCTGCAGTATTTATGGACTTGATGGATCGGATATTCAGACCGTATTTGGATCGCTTTGTGGTGGTGTTTATTGATGATATTTTGATCTGTTCGTGTGATGAGATGCAGCATGCTGAGTATTTGATAATCATGCTATAAACTCTGCGTGAGAATCAGTTGTATGCAAAGTTTAGCAAGTGTGAATTTTGATTGCCTGAGGTTAGTTTTTTGGGGCATATTGTATCTGCTGCTGGGATACGAGTCGATTCGCATAAAATCTCTGCAATTTTAGTTTGGAAGCCTCCGAGAAATGTGTCCGAAGTCTGTAGTTTTCTGGGACTAGCGGGATATTATCATCGATTTGTGAAAGAATTTTCAGTGATAGCTACTCCATTGACTAGATTACTTCAGAAAGATGTTAGATTTGAGTGGTCAGAGAAATGTTAGAAAAGTTTCGATCAGTTGAAAGCTCTGCTAACAGAGGCTCCAGTGCTAGTACAGCTAGAATCGGGCAAAGAATTTGTTGTATACAATTATGCTTCATTAAATGGTCTAGGATGTGTTTTGATCCAGGAAGGCAAAGTTGTAGCTTATGCCTCAGACAGTTGAAGCCTCATGAAAAGAATTATCCGACACATGACCTGGAATTAGCCGCGATTGTGTTTGCACTTAAGATTTGGCGTCATTATCTGTACGGTGAGAAATGTCACGTGTTTTCAGATCATAAAAGTTTGAAATATCTGATGACTCAAAAAGATCTGAACTTGCATCAGAGAAGACGGCTTGAGTTATTGAAAGATTATGAGTTTGTGATAGATTATCATCCGGGTGAAGCAAACGTTGTTGCTGATGCATTGAGTAGAAAATCATTGTTTGCATTACGTGTTTTAAATGCTCAGTTAGATTTGACTGATGATAGTTCTGTGATAGCTGAATTAAAAGCAAAACCGTTGTTCTTATAGCTGAATTAAAAGCAAAACCGTTGTTCTTACAACAGACATGTGATGCTCAGAAATCTAATAATGAATTGCTAGCGAAACGAGCTCAGTGAAAATAAGCTTTATGGGGTTGACTTGAAAAAAGAGTCAGAACAGAAAGTGAAACTGATCCGAGATTGCTTGAAAGCATCATCTGATCGTCAGAAGTCTTATGCGGACTTGAAACGAAAAGATATAGAATTTGAAATCGGCGACAAAGTATTTTTGAAAGTGTCTCCGTGGAAGAAAGTGCTTCGATTCGGACATAAGGGCAAACTGAGTCCGAGATTCATCGGACCGTATGAGATCATTGAACGTGTTGGGCCTATTGCATAAAGATTAAAGTTTCCGTCTGAGTTAGAAAAGATTCATAATGTATTTCATGTTTCGATGCTCCATAGATATCGATCCGATCTGTCACATATGATTGCTTCGTCTGGAATTGAAATCTGATCTGATATGACATACGAAGAGGAACCGATTCGTATCTTAGCTCGTGAAGTGAAAGAGTTGAGAAACAAGAAAATCCCGTTAGTAAAAGTACTGTGGAATCGACACGAAATAGAAGAGACTACGTGGGAGCCTGAAGACTCAATGAGACAGTAATATCCGACTCTGTTTAACGATAAGATTTTCGGGGATGAAATCCCTAAGGGGTAATTGTAACAGTCCGATTTATACCCTATTTAGAACAGTGGTTTAGGGACCACGAATCCGAGTCTGAATAATATTTTAATATTATTTTCTGTGCTGTTGATATGTGACTAAGCATGTGGTAAAGTTCCGTATGTTAATTTGTCTGTCTGTGTTTTTAATTTGGCAAAAAGGATGAAATTGCATTGAATGTGAAAGTTACTTGCTATTTTTTAAAGTACCAATGTGATGTGGCTTTGTTAATGTGGCGGCCTAATGTTGTTATTACACTAATTTATAGTTAGTGGATGAATGAAAGACATATATGCCATTATTATATGTTTGTTTTATTTATAATTGAATGGATATTTTAGTAATTGAACAATATATGTTTGTTTTATAATAAACAAAAGAAAATATGAACATTATTGTAACACCCTTTGCTCGAGGCCATTGCCAGAGTCAAGCATGAGGTATTACTAGACTTAACTACTAATTCGGGGCATAAAAATTGAAACTGTCCATCTGCATCATGTTGACTAAATTGACCATAACTCGAGTTACAAAACTCGAAATTTAGATATGTAAATTTTTCTTGAAACTAGACTCATGTATCTTCTTACCATAATTTTTCCAGAATTTTTCATGCACCCAATTAGTACAATTTATTCATTAAAGTTTCCCCTATTTCACAGTTTGATGGTTCTGACCTATCTTTACAAAAACTCATTTATCTCATTATAAATAATTCCAATAATGTTATTGATTATTCCAATAAAAAATAGTCTCATTAAGGATTCTAAGCATATAAACTATGCTCCATGATTATTTTTTTACAATGTTTAACAATTTCTCCAAGACAGAACAGGGAATCACGAAGTCATTCAGAACCAGTCTCACTAAAATTTAAATATCTCATAATACAAAATTCTTTTCCCTACTATGTTTCTTTTATACAAAATTAAACACAATAATATTTAATTCTATATCTTATTCACTTTTTAATTCCTTTTTTCCTATTTTTGGTGATTTTTCAAAATCACATTACTGCAGTTAACCAAAAACTGTTTCATTGCAAAATATGGTTAACTAGTTTATAACATCCTTACTCCATTTCATTTAAACTCCTTACGTTAACCATACTTATATATATACTAAAACTAAATCAACCAAAACCACAACCAAACATAATCATCAAGCCAAAATATAAATTTCCAAGATTTATAAGATGGACAAGCCATTTTCGCATGGCTTATACAAATATATACATCATATTCAAAATAAACTCAAAAGAGTAATATAGCCTATACATGCCATAGTTCCAAATTCAACTTATAAAAAAAAAGTACCAAAGATAGTTGATTGTGTGATTGACTTTGATGATGATCCCGAGCTCATACGTAAACTTTAAAATCTATAAAGTAGTCAATTAAACACAAATGGTAAGCTATCTTAGCTTAGTAAGTAATAAGCAATGGGAACATAAATAAATTGCATCATTATTCTAATTCAATTAATTCAACTTAATCACTCACAAGTCCATATCAACATTTTATATAGTATAATACCCTATATCAATATCACATTTATTAAATTTACCAAAACCGAATATACAAATATTCCATATCCTTTTTAATCGAATTTAATGAACTAATGAGTACATCACATATCTATAAATTAGGACATGATAACTACTTACCTCTTTCACATCAATTTATTTACCACTTTCACATCAATTTATTTAGTTCTCATGCTTAACATACTTCCATGTCTCTTATGAGTGTTTCCATTCATCGATTCATATCTTTGAGAAATCTGATTATACGCACCCAGAGTGCATTACATGTAACGTATCGCACACTTAGTACCGTTACTTGATAACTAGCACACGTAGTGCCGTCTTCCGGTAATGTATCGGACACATAGTGCCATTACCCGTTTCTCACACACATAGTGCCATCTATCGGTAATGTATCACACACATAGTGCCATTACCCATTTCTCACACACATAGTGCCATCTATTGGTAATGTATCGCACACATAGTGCCATTACCCATTTCTCGTACACATAGTGCCATCTATCCCTCCAATGAAGTTATACCATATTCGGCTTTAGAAAACAACCATGTACTTTCATCAATTCGATACCATAATCATACATTACCAATCTATAATTAACCACATCTCAACCATACTTTATTATTTAACTCAATTTATTCAAAACTAATAAGAAATACTAAGCTCATATTCGGCTAACACATGAATATATACATACATACATATATATATATATATATATTTGTTACCATTTCACATTCGAAATTTACTAGCAAATATATTTATTTTTACTTAACAATTTTACCTCCATATAATAAAATTTCAATTTAACCCAATTGCTTAAAACTTACCTAAGAAGTCGATGAATTTGAGTGTCTCGACTATTCGTTTACTTTAGCTTTCCCCGATCTAACTCCTTTTTCTTTTGTCCTTGATCTAAATAGTTACAAATTAAACCCATTCAAATATATTTCTATTCAATTTAATCCACAATACAAAATTACACAAATTTCCATTTTACCCCCAATATTTACGAAGTTTACAATTTAGTCCATATAGTCCAAAACACAAAAATATTAAAAATTTAACAATATCCAACAAGGGCCGAATTTTCATTACTCTTCTATCAACTCATTTCTTCCATTATTTTGCTATTTAATCCTTTCAAAAATTTTCTTTTTACAAAATCATCCCTATACCAAAATCCATCAGAAGTTCTACAGAAAACCTTACTAATCTAGCTTAATAATAATATTAACTACCATTATTCAAACAACCATCCAATTTTCTATCCATGGCAACATTCAAAATATACAACCAAAACAAGAATTCAAATATGGGCTAGTTAATGCACATGACAACAACCTCAAAAATGTTAAACTTAACAAAAACTAAGTCTAATTACTAACCTTATTAGAACATGCAAGTGCCGAAAATGAAGAAAGTTTAAGTTCTTCTTATTTTTTCTTGTTTAGTGAAGATGAGAAATAAAATGGGAAAAAGAAACATGTTTTCTCTTTTAATAATATTAGTATATTAGATGACATTCCACTATCTTATAATAATATATAAAATGTATTTTAATAATAGCCTATAGTCATTGCCGTCCACTACTCTCAAAATAAAGGCTAAATTGCAGCTTAAATTTCATGCAATAAGAAAACCACTCAATTTGGTCACTTAATCACACAATAACTTTTTTTTCACACTTACTCAATTTAGTCATTTCACTTAAATTAATCACCCAAACATGCAAATTAATCAATGATATTTTAACATATGCTTAACCACATAACATAGATATCAAAATAATAATTAAAAATATTTTTCTATCCCGAATTTGTGGTCTCGAAACCACCGTTCCGATTAGGGCCGTAATTGGGCTGTTACAACTCTCACCCCTTAAGGAATTTTCGTCCCCGAAAATCTTACCAGCAAATAAGTGTGGGTAACGCTCTTTCATTGATTCTTCGGTTTCCCAAGTTGCTTCCTCAACCCCATTCTTATGCCACATTACTTTAACCAGCAATATCTTCTTATTTCTCAACTTTTTTATTTCACGAGCCAAGATGCGAATCGGTTCTTCCTCATAAGTCAAATCGGGCTGAATTTCAATCTTAGTTGAACTGATCACATGAGAAGGATCGAATCTGTATCATCAAAGCATCGACACGTGAAAAACATTATGAATCTTGTCTAACTCATACAGTAACCTCAATCTGTACGCAACCGGCCCAATACGCTCGATAACCTCATACGGCCCAATAAACCTCAGACTCAGTTTTCCCTTACGACCAAATCTAAGTATCTTTTTTCCACGGTGATACTTTCAAGAACACTCGATCACCCACTTGAAACTCTATATCTTTTCGTTTCAAATCCACGTATGACTTCTGGTGATCTGATGCGACTTTCATACTTTCTCGGATTATTTTAACTTTCTACTCCGTCTCTCTGATTAAATCAACTCCGTGTATCTTACCTTCACTTAGCTCAGTCCAATATAGAGGTGTATGACATTTACGACCGTACAAAGCTTTATAGGGTGCCATTTTGATACTTGATTGAAAGTTGTTGTTGTATGCAAATTCAATCAAAGGTAAGTATCGTTCCCACATACCCTCAAACTCAAGAATGCAACATCTCAACATATCCTCGAGTATCTGAATAACATGTTCAGATTGACCATCCGACTGAGGGTGAAAAGCAGTGCTGAAATGCAATTTGGTACCTAGAGCATCTTGCAGTTTCTTCCAAAACCGCGATGTAAACCTCGGATCCCTATCCGAAACAATAGAAACAGGTACCCCGTGCAATTGTACGATCTGCGATATGTACAATTCAGCTAACTTATCAAGTGAGAAATCAGTATGTACCGGAATAAAATGAGCCGATTTCGTCAATCTATCAACAATAACCCATATTGAATCTTTCTTACTCGGCGTCAACGAAAAACTTGATACGAAGTCCATTGTGACTCGATCCCACTTCCACTCAGGTATCATAATCGGCTGAAGTAGTCTCGATGGTACTTGATGCTCAGCTTTCACTTGTTGACATACTAAACACTTAGACACATAGTCTGAGATGTCTCGTTTCATACCATGCCACCAGTAATGTTGTTTTAGGTCGTTATACATTTTTGTGCTACCAGGATGAATGGAAAATCTACTACTGTGTGCTTCATCACAAATCATTCGAATTAATTCTAAATTCTTAGGTAAACATATTCGATTCTTGAACCGTAGGTAACCTTCAGCATCTATTTGAAAATCTGAATCCGCACTCGAACCACAATGATTCCTTTTTACTTTTAATTCCTCATCAAATTCTTGAGCTTCTCGAAGCTGCTGCACAAACAATGGTCTCGCTTTCAACTCTGCAATGATCACACCATCATCGGTCATAGCTATATCCGCATTCATTGTCCGAAGAGCAAATAATGACTTTCAGCTAAGTGCATCGGCAACCACATTAGCCTTTCTCGGGTGATAATCAATCACGAGTTCTTAGTCTTTCAACAGTTCCAACCATCGTCGCTGTCTCAAATTCAGATCCTTTTGAGTCATTAAATACTTTAGACTCTTATGATCCGAATAAACATGGCATTTCTCACCCAATAGATAGTGACGCCAAATTTTCAAGGCAAAAACTATAGCGGCCAACTCAAGGTCGTGCGTCGGATAATTCTTCTTGTGCGGTTTCAACTGTCTTGAAGCATAGGCTACAACTTTACCCTCTTGCATCAATACACTACCCAACCCATTTAAAGATACATCACTAAAAATAATAAACTCTTTACTCGACTTTGGCTGAACAAGCATTGGAGCTTCCGTTAACAAGGTCTTCAATTGATCAAAACTCTTCTGACACCTTTTCGACCACTCGAATTTCACATCCTTCTATAATAACTTTGTCATTGGGGTTGCTATCATAGAGAATCCTTTCACAAAGCGTCTATAATATCCGACAAGTCCCAGAAAGCTACGAACCTCAGAAACATTTCACTCCAATATAGTTCATATTTTACTCGGGTCAACCCGAATACCCGATGCTAAAATGACATGCCCCAAAAAGTTGACTTCTTTCAACCAAAACTCACATTTACTAAATTTTGCATACAATTATTTTTCACGAAAATCTATAACACTAACCTCAAATGCTCAGCATGTTTGGTTTTGTCTCACGAATAGATCAGTATATCATCTATGAAAACAACCACAAACCGATCTAAATACAGTCTGAATACCCGATTCATCAAATCCATGAAAATAGCAGGGGCATTAGTGAGCCCAAACGACATCACCAAGAACTCATAATGTCCATATCTCATTCGAAAAGTAGTATTTGGTACATCAGATTCCCTAACTCACAGCTGATAATATCCTGACCTCAGATCAATTTTCGAGAACACCGAGGCTCCCTTAAGCTGATCGAATAAATCGTCGATACGTGGCAACGGGTATTTGTTCTTTACGGTCACTTTATTGAGTTGTTGATAATCGATGCACATTTTCAAAGTTCCATCCTTTTTCACAAATAAGACTGGCGTACCCCAGGGTGAGAAACTCAGTCGCGCAAAACCTCTATCTGTCAATTCTTACAACTGAGCCTTCAACTCTTTTAATTCAGTCGGTGCTATTCTATACGGAGCTATCAAAATCAGAGTTATCCCTGGCACTAACTCAATACCAAACTCTATCTCCCGAACAGGTGGCAATCCCGGTAACTCCTCCGAAAACACATCCGAATACTCACAAATAATCGATACAGATTCAATCTTCTTTTCTGTTACTTTACTGTCAATCACATACGCAAGATAAGCTTCACAACCCTTTCTCAAATATTGTTGAGCCAAACTCGATGATATCACAGCTGGTAACCCATTCAAATCTGTAGATTTAATCTGAAGTATCTCGTTATTCTGACACCTCAAATTAATAGTCTTTCGTCTGTAATTCACTATTGCATCGTATACGGTTAACCAATCCATATCGAGGATAATATCGAACTCATCAAATGGTAGCAACATCAAATTAGCTAGAAAACACGAGTCTCGAATCATTAAAGGACAATTCTTGCACACCCTATCAACATGCACACACCTACCGAGAGGGTTCGAAACCCAAATCAAAAACCCAGTAGACTCAACAGGTAGAGTCTTGTTGGATACTAATGTTTCACACACATACAAATGAGTTGAACCGGGATCAATCAAAGCAATAACACTAGTATCAAAGAGAGTGAAAATACCAGTAATGACATCTGGAGATGAAGCCTCCTCTCTGGTACGAACAGCATAAGCTCTAACCGGTGCACGAGTCTCTGATCAAATAGCTACATTTGACGTCCCCCTCTCAGCGCCACTCCTACCCTCATATTATGAGATTGTCTGCCACTAGCTGTAGTGCTGCTCGGTCTTGCATTCTGAACAACACCCTTTTCAACTGTCTCCGAGCAATCCCGAACAAAATGGTCTGGTGAACCACACTTGTAACAAGTGAGACTATTAGATTTACCCCAACACTCACCGAAATGCTGTCTACCACACTGCTGACACTCTGGCTTACTCGGTCGGGTATTGCCAACACTAGCAACTAATGTAGCCTGAGAACTCACTGGTGGTCGTTCTCGTATAGAAATTTCGGTGTTAGGTTTGCATCGGCTACCATTATTCTTAAACTTCTTCATTGCCATCTGGGAAAATTTACTTGCGGATCTCTTTCAGAAATCTTTTGCTTCAAACTTAGCTTTTCGCTTTTCTTTCCCCAACTTTTCAGCTTTACAAGCTCGTTCAACCAACACAACGAACTCGTTAATTTCAAGAATGCCAACCAGAAGCTTTATATCTTCATTCAGACCATTTTCAAATCGCCGGCACATAGCAGCTTCAGATGAAACACATTCACGAGCGTAGAGACTAAGTCACACAAACTTGCGCTCGTATTCGGACACAGTCGTATGACCCTATTTGAGCTCGAGAAATTCTTTATGCTTAGAGTCTATGAAGCATGACTTATGTACTTCTTGCAAAATTTCATCTGAAAGAAGTCCCAAGTAACTCTCTCATTCGAAACAACTGACACGAGAGTATTCAACCAATAGTAGGCAGGATCCTATAATAAGGATACGACACACTTCAGATCAGGGGAGCAAGATAGCTCGTCGAAAACACGAATAATATTATCGAGCCAAAATTCAGCTCGCTCTACATCATCATCATCCTCGACTCTAAATTCTTGAGCTCCGTGTTTTCTAATGCGATCAACCGGAGGCTTATTTACTCTTTTAGAATTCACAATTGGGGGTACCATCGGTACTACAGCGGGATTGTTCAGATTCAGGGGTGGTTGAACAGCCGGATTGGTCCGTATGTATTGACTGAACCAGTTATTCATCATGCTATAGAAGGCTTGTCTGGCCCCCACATCAGGATTACTCGTGGCGATCGAGATTCCTATAGTATGGTTCCTTGCGTAGGAATAGGCACCACATTCTTAACATCATCCGCTATAGCTCGCTCGGGATCGGGATCCATTTACAATATAAAAGAAATAAACACATTTCACTGTTAGAAGTCATCATACTATTACATTATAAAATATGGCATGTATAGCTAGACTCACACGCGCTATGTTAGTCTGAGAACCGACTAAACCGTAGCTCTGATACCAATCAAATGTAACACCCCTTGCCTGAGGCCATTTTCGGAGTCGAGCATGAGGCATTACTAGACTTAACCACTAATTCAGAGCATAAAAATTGAAACTATCCATCTGCGTCATGTTGACTAAATTGATCATAACTCGAGTGAAGAAATTCAAAATTTAGATCTGTAAATTTTCTTTGAAACTAGACTCATGTATATTCTTACCATAATTTTTCCAGAATTTTTCATATGGCCAGTTAGTACAGTTTATTCATTAAAGTTTCCCCTGTTTCACTATTTGATGGTTCTGGCCTATCTTTACAAAAACTCAGTTATCTTATTGTACAGAATTCCAATAATGTTCTTGTTTATTCAAATAAAAAATAGACTCATTAAGGATTCTAAGTATATAAACTATGCTCCATGATTATTTTTGTACAATTTTTAACAAATTTTCCAAGACAAAATAGGGAATCAAGAAGTCATTCAGAACCAGTCTCACTAAAATTTAAATATCTCATAATATAAATTTCCTTTGCCTACTCTGTTTCTTTCATATAAAAATAGACACTGTAACACCCTTAGCCCGAGATCGTCGCCAGAATAGGATTTAGAGGCATTACCGAACATTAGGATCATTTTACATCGCATTCACGACACAAAGTCAATCATCATCAAACACATTCGTATACAATCATAGTGTCCCTTAAATGAGTCATCATGACTCTA
Organism: Gossypium rotundifolium; assembly: GCA_025506655.1. Classification (NCBI taxonomy): domain Eukaryota; kingdom Viridiplantae; phylum Streptophyta; class Magnoliopsida; order Malvales; family Malvaceae; genus Gossypium; species Gossypium rotundifolium. The sequence continues at coordinate 43,889,827 of CP106730.1, forward strand.
ATCATGCTTATAAACCGATTCGGGACTAAACCGAAACACATATAAAATTTCATGAAAAATTTAAAATTTTTCTAGAATACAGGGGAGACACGCCCGTGGGGGTAGGCCGTGCCTCTCCCACGGCTACATGACACACCCGTGTGACCTCCCCATGGTTACATACTGCCAAAATCAGCACGGTTAACTAGCACTCCCGTGTGCTAAGGTCATGTCCTATAAGGCCATATACTGCCATTTATCGCACGACCTATAAGCATGCCCATGCCATGGCCGTCTGTAGTTTAAGCCACATTCTACCAATTTACCCACGGTCCGAGGCACGCCCGTGTGCCCCAACCGTGCGACATTATAGGCCTTTTTTGCAAGGTCAACATGCCACCCACTTAGGGTCAAACCTACAAGCCAATCAACCAAACATCTCATGCATATATTGTAACCAAAAATATACCAAATTAGCCATTCAAAACTTGCATTCAATACCAACTCCATTCATACCAAATTCAATACCATTACTTATTCTATCACAAGCATAATTCATTCTTAATTTCACTAATTCCTATTAGCATATTATCAACACAAAGTTATCATTCAATAGTAAATATCTCAATTCAAAAATCATGCCAAAAGATATATCACATATACCAAAACCATTCACGCTAAAACTAGCACATATCTAGTCACATACCATGGCTACTTACAAAATCAAACATGATTCAAATGACCAGCCTATACATGCCATATTACAACTATATACATCCTTTCAAGAGTACCAAAATAGAATTTCGATAGTGTGATTGAGAAGCTGAAGATCCCAGATCCGAGCTAGCTTTACTGACCCTACACAGGAGAAGCAAATCACACAGTAAGCTTTCCAAAGCTTAGTAAGTTCGAATTATAAAACAATTTACTCAATGAACCAAGTCAATATACACATTTAACCATCACATAGGTATTTTATCAATGGTACACAAGTTCAACTTTATTCAATACTCACATAACATTCCCTTCTTTCACTTCAAATTTCACCAATCACATAGGTATCATACTTACCTTGCCAACACTTAGTTAATTACTAATCACACTATCCAACCATTACATAGATAATGAGACAACTAAGCACAATATCACTCTCAACCACATGCTTAAATAACTATTCATTCAACTCTTAAATCTATCATCAACCACATAGATTCAAACATACCTTGATCAACACGTAGTTACTCACCATTCATACAACTCAATTCCTCGATTTTATCTCTATTTCAACCTTTGCTATTACTCAAATGAATTTGCACACTTAGTGCCAATTTCACAACCGAAGCCTATTTGTCACCGCACACTTAGTGCCGATATGTTAAACAGAACTTATATCGGTAATGCACACACAGTGCCATTTTGGTGAGCCAAAACTTCTATCGTTTCACACACACAGTGCTATTCATTAAAGCCGTCGCTTCTATTGTTTCACATACAAATTTCTAGTCATTAATTATAATCGCACACTTAGTGTCTATTCTTTTATTCGACTTGCCTCGATGTCACACACACAGTGCCTATTCAATAAGCCAAAGCTTTCGTATCATTGCACACACAATGCTATTCATTTCATTTAATCTCACACTCAGTGCCTTAATACAAAATCGAATTTGATTCGATATCACACACACAGTGCCAATCACAAAGCCGAAACTTCTATTATTTCGTACACAAAGTGCTAACCTTCTACCCTCCCAAATTTCGCACACTTAGTGCCCCTTTATCTCAATTCAGCAGATAGAATTTCAAATCTCATAGATACATATACATCCATTCAATTTATATCACATAGATAAAGTTTACAACTAGTATTATATTTGAACTTACCTCGGGTGTCAAAATACCAAAATAGTTGATTAATCGAGCACTTTGTCTTTGCCTCGATCTCGATCCGAACCTCTCCGTTCTTGGTCTATACACATTTAAGTTCAATCCATTTAATCACCAAATCATTCATTTTAATCCACACACACATATTTAGGGCATTTTACAAAATAGCCCTCACATTTTCACATTTCGACACTTTAGTCCCGATCTCACAAAATCATCAAATTTACCAAATTCCACCCAGCACAAGGTTAGCCAAATTTTACTAATGTCTATACAAACTCACACATTTCATTTATTTCACATTTTAGTCCCTCAATATACACTTTTCACAATTTAGCCCAAATTGCTCAATTTTATCAAAAATCCAAAGATAAAATATGTTAATCCAACACTAAGTCTTCATATTTCACTATCATCTAGCACATAGCTCACACATTCATCAATGGCTCATCACAAAAACATACAAAATTACAACATGGGTTAGCTAGAGCACGAAGCAACAATTACGTAAACGTAGAAATTATCGAAAATCGAGTTCAAAACATACCTTGATTGAGCTAAAAACTAACTGAAACCCTTAGACTCTTTTCTCTTCTTTTCCTTGTAAATTTCGGCAATGGTGGATGAAAAATCCACTAATTTATTTCATTTGTTTTATTATAACATATATTATTATCAATTTATAATTTTAACCTTTAATAATAAATTAACATAACACATGATAGTTGGTTATAATTGTCCAACTATCATCCACTCATAATAAAATGGTTTAATAACCTTATAAGGACCTCTCATTTAGAAAGTCATGAAAAATAAACACTTACACAATTAGCACGCAGTTTTTGCATTTTATGCGATTAAGTCCTTTCTCTTAATTCGACACTAAAACGATTAAATCATTACACAGAATTTTCACATAGGCTATGACACCTATCATTCACACAGAAAATATCATTAAAATATTTTTACAACCTTAGATTTGTGGTCTCAAACCACTGTTCTGAATAAGGTCTAAGCCGGGCTGTTACAGACACAATAATCTTTAATTTTATATCTTATTCACTTTCTAATTCCATTTCTCCTATTTTTGGTGATTTTTCAAAATCACGTTACTCTTGTTACCAAAAACTATTTCATTGCAAAATATGGTTAACTAGTTTATAACATCCTTACTCCATTTCATTTAAACTCCATACATTAACCATACTTATATATATACTAAAACTAAATCAACCAAAACCACAACCAAACATAATCATCAAGCCAAAATATAAATTTCCAAGATTTACAAGATGGACAAGCCATTTCGCATGGCTTATACAAATATATACACCATATTCAAAATAAACTCAAAAGAGTAATATAGCCTATACATGCCATAGTTCCAAAAGTTAAACTTATAAAAAAAAGTACCAAAGATAGTTGATAGTGTGATTGACTTTGACGATGATCCCCGAGCTCGTACGTAAACTTCAAAATCTATAAAGTAGTCAATTAAACACAAATGGTAAGCTATCTTAGCTTAGTAAGTAATAAGCAACGGGAACATAAATAAATTGCATCATTATACTAATTTAATTAATTCAACTTAATCACTCACAAGTCCGTATCAACATTTCATATAGTATAATACCCTATATCAATATCACATTCATTAGATTTACCAAAACTGAATATACAAATATTCCATATCCTTTTTAATCATATTTAATGAACTAATGAGTACATCACATATCTATAAATTAGGACATGATAACTACTTACCTCTTTCACATCAATTTATTTACCACTTTCACATCAATTTATTTAGTTCTCATGCTTAACATACTTCCATGTCTCTTATGAGTGTTTCCATTCATCGATTCATATCTTTGAGAAATCCGATTATACGCACCCATAGTGCATTACATGTAACGTATCGCACACTTAGTGCCGTTACTTGATAACTAGCACACGTAGTGCCGTCTTTCAGTAATGTATCGCACACATAGTGCCATTACCCATTTCTCGCACACATAGTGCCATCTATCGGTAATGTATAGCACACACAGTGCCATTACCCATTTCTCACACACATAGTGCCATCTATAGGTAATGTATCGCACGCATAGTGCCATTACCCATTTCTCGCACACATAGTGCCATCTATCCCTCCAATGAAGTTATACCATATTCGGCTTTAGAAAACAACCATGTACTTTCATCAATTCAATACCATAATCATACATTACCAATCTATAATTAACCACATCACAACCATACTTTATTATTTAACTCAATTTATTCAAAACTAATAAGAAATACTAAGCTCATATTCGGCTAACACATGAATATATACTTATATATATTTGTTACCATTTCACATTCGACAATTTACCAGCAAATATATTTATCTTTACTTAACAATTGTACCTCCATATAATAAAATTTCAATTTAACCCAATTGCTTAAAACTTACCTCGGAAGTTGGTGAATTTGAGTGTCCCGGCTATTCGTTTACTTTAACTTTTTCCCGATCTAACTCCTTTTTCTTTTGTGATTGATCTAAATAGTTACAAATTAAACCCATTAAAATACATTTCTATTCAATTTAATCCACAATACAAATTAACACAAATTACCCTTTTTACCCCCAATATTTACAAAGTTTATAATTTAGTCCATATAGTCCAAAACACAAAAATATTAAAAATTTAACAATATCCAACAAGGGCCAAATATTCATTACTCTTCTATCAATTCATTTCTTCCATTATTTTGCTATTTAATCCTTTCAAAAATTTTCTTTTTACAAAATCATCCCTATACCAAAATCCATCAAAAGTTCTACAGAAAACCTTACTAATCTAGCTTAATAATAATATCTACTACCATTATTCACACAACCATCCAATTTTCCATCCATGGCAACATTCAAAATATACAACCAAAACAAGAATTCAAATATGGGCTAGTTAATGTACATGACAACAACCTCAAAATGTTAAAATTAACAAAAACTAAGTCTAATTACTAACCTTATTAGAACATGCAAGTCTTAGAAAATGAAGAAAGCTTAAGTTCTTCTTCTTCTTTCTTGTTTCGTGAAGATGAGAAATAAAATGGGAAAAAGAAACATGTTTTCTCTTTTAATAGTATTAGTATATTAGATGACATTCCACTATCTTATACTAATAATATATAAAATGTATTTTAATAATAGCCTATAGTCATTGCCGTCCACTACTCTCAAAACAAAGGCTAAATTGCAACTTAAATTTCATACAATTAGAAAACCACTTAATTTGGTCACTTAATCACACAATAACTATTTTTTTTCACACTTACTCAATTTAGTCCTTTCACTTAAATTAATCACCCAAACATGCAAATTAATCAATGATATTTTAACACATGCTTAACCACATAACATAGATATCAAAATAATAATTAAAAATATTTTTCTATCCTAGATTCATGGTCCCGAAACCATCGTTCCAATTAGGGTCGTAATTGGGCTGTTACAACTATCATCTTATTTAGGTGCCGAATATTGGAAGAAAGAAAAGAGAAAATTTTATTATATTGGAAGAAAGAAAAGAGAAAATTTTGTTAAGGCATTCGGCTATTGTCTTCTTTGATCAAGGTAAGTTTTGATTTCAATTTTTGATAATTTCTACGTTTCTGCAATCGTTGCTTTGAGAGCTACAAAACCCATGCCTTGATTTTGCATTTTGATGATGTATGTGAAATATGCCATTGATGATATGTTGAGTTTTATGATGATTTATGGTGTTAAATGAAAGATTTGAGCTAGATGAACATGTTATGTTCTTGAAGTTTTGATGAATTTAGCTAAATAGGGCTAAATTGTGAAAACGATAAATTTAAGGACTAAATTACAATTTTAATGAAAAGTATGGGTTTTTATGAAGTCCATAAGTATTCGGCTAAGCTTGTGTATGTTTTGATTTTGTGAATTTGATGTTTTGAGAAAAATGGACTAAATTGATAAATTATACGAGTATGAGGGCTAATTTGTAAATAGCCCTAAAAATGTGTCCTTGGATTGAATTGTATGCATTAGTGAATAAAAGAGTTAATTTTGAATATGTTTAGATCAAGAACCGAGGAAAACGGACTTAGATCGTGGGAAAGCGAAAGTAAACGAGTAGCCGTTTCTATTCCGATAAACCGAATCCGAGGTAAGTCACTATGCAAATAAACGTATTTGTATTGAACTGAATATATATATAAATCCATATGTCTATCGATGATAATGAATGTGTATGAGATGCTATGTTCATGAATTTCGAGATAGGTTTGATACAGTGACAAAGTCTAAGAAGTCCCGTACGAAACTAGGAATAGATAGGATTAGTTAAGTTATGACATAGGTATCTATTCTGTTTAATCATGTAAGACCACGTCCAGGACGTTGGTGTTGATTTGTGATTTCGTGTAAGACCACGTCTGGGACGTTGGCATCGATATGAGCTTTATGTGTAAGACCACGTCTGGGACGTTGGCATCGATATGAGTTTTACGTATAAGACCATGTTTGGGACATCGACATCGTATTGATTCATATAAGACCCTGTATGGGACAGTGGCATCGATATCTGAGTGCATGTAAGACCTCGTCTGGGACGTTGGCATTGTACGACGATTCTGAGTTTTCCGAGCGTCCTACTAGATTCCTAAAGGTTCAACGGGAAAATCTGTGACATGAATTGTAAATCCGAGCTATGATCAATTAAGTGAACAAATGTTCGTTTCAGGTATGTTGTATGCACATTAAGTGTGAATAAAAGGTAAGTACTTATATGACTTGGATTTAGAGAAATGTATGCTTAGATGTGAGAATATGAATCTTGAATTGATGAAAGTGGCAAATGTGGCCACAAGTATGAATCAAAGCATATATGTGATAATTTGCTTAGTGATTGGGATGTGCAAATGTATCTACTTGCTTAAAATGCATTTTATGCTAAGTTTGTTTGTATATTGGCTTACAAAGCTTTTGTAAAGCTTACTTTGTGTGTTTGTTTTATCTGTTTTATAGGTCGTCAAAGCTACTGAAGGCTCGGGACCGTCAAGGAGTTGTCATCACACTACTAAACTTATTTTGGTACCCTTTTGAAAATGTATATAGCTAATTATGGCATGTATAGGCTAGATAGGTGTATATGTTTATGAAGTGAATTTAGCCATGTGTTTTGGCAAATTGTGAGTTGATAAAATGCTTGAATGAATGGGGTATGTGAAACATGTTTTGGTATGGTTTGATGCATATGAAATGGCTAATTTTTGGCTAAGAAAATGGATGATCTTTTCTTGTAATGATATGAGTTTTAATTTGTAATTTGGCATGAATGAGATTGGCATTGTATGTACAGATTGAATGGTCAATTTGGTATGTTTTTGGTTTCCATATATGCATGGTTTGTGTTGGATAATGTTGCTTGTATGTGAGACCCAAATGGGTGGCATTTTGGTCTTGCAAATAACCTATAATGTCACACGGCCATGGCACACGGGCGTGCCTAGTAACCGTGGGGTAAAGTCAGTAGCTAGCTTAAGAAGTACACGTTCATGGCACAGGCGTGCCTAAAGGCCGTGTGAGAAAAGTCAGTATACGGTCTGGTAGGACACGGTTTTAGAACATGAGGGTGCTTGGTAGTTTTGCAGCTGTGTCAGATTTGGCAGAATTCAACCACGGTCATGATACATTGGCGTGCCTAGTGGCCGTGGTATATAAGTCAGGATTAACCACGGGGAGGACACACGGTGTGTCTAGTAGCATGGGTGGGGCACGACTTACCCCCACAGGTGTGTGTCTCCTGTATTTAGAAAAGTTTTTAATTTTCCATGAAATTTTGTATGTGTCTCGATTTAGTCCCGACTCGGTTTATAAGCATGCTTAAGGTCTCGATGATCTACTTAAGGGACATTATGATTGATATTGATGAATAGTTGTATGATTAATTCTGTAAATGTTTTCGATCTATCTGGTAATGCTTGTAACCCTAATCCAATAATGGTTACAGGTTAGGGGTGTTACAGATTTCAATTAATCAACCTAGGGTTAGACTTTAGTAGCCTCGAGAGAGGTATTAATATAAATTAGGGAATCTTACGGATCAAGTCAAGTGAATAAATCATCTGGTTTAGAGTTTGGTAACAAGTGAAGTCTAGGTGGATTCTTCCTCAGGTATTGTCTTAATCAAATGGTTTTCCCACAAGTATTTCCCCAATTCGTTCTTTGTGTCTTAGCATCTTTAGCTTACTAGTTAGTTAATTTTAGATTAAACAACAATTCTCTTAATTCTTAGGCTAAATAATAAGAAGAAAGTTAGTATTAGTACTTTTGGTTCCTTTGGGTTCGACAATCCGGTCTTGCTACTAAACTATACTACTGTTCGATAGGTGCGCTTGCCTCAATCGTGGTGATAGTTAGTTTCTAGGCTCGATCATTCATTATATAAAGTTTAAGACTTCTTCCACCACCATCATGGGACTTAGGATAGAACTCTTAGTATAATTTAATGATTAAAAATAAGAGTCCAATTCTAATTCTACTCAAGATTAACAACAATTAATAATTGAATATATGCATGTGAAATTATCAATTGCTATTAAATTATTAAGATAAAGATGAAATATAATCAAATAAAATTAATCCTAATTCTAAGTTAAGTAGATAAAATTAATATATAAATTATAAGAGATATAATTATATATTAAAGTTTATCGTATTATTTAAGTAAAAATACTTATTTTAGATGCATTTTGGAAATATTTACAAAAAGAGGCACCTAGTTTTTATTTATTTACGAAAATAGCAACCAAATTTTAAAAATAATTCAAATAAGTCTCTAGACTTAATGAAATTTTGAAATTGAGTTGCAATTTAAAGCTTGGGTCAAAATTGCCCTTTTTATTTGAAAAACCAAAAATTTATTTTGTTATTTAGGGACTAATTCCTCGGAGAATTATGTAAAAATCAATTCCAAGAAATATTGGAGGGGTCACAAGCGGTCCCGCTTAAGTTCCAATCTCCTAGATAGAATTTATTTAAACATAATAAACCCGAAAATATACCCTAAATAATTTATTAAAAATAAGAAAATTTAAATATCTGATAAACTAAATAAGATTTCATCCCGTTCAGGTTTTTCTCCATAGTAATGTTTCAAACGCTGAGCATTGACTTGAAAATTACCTCCCTTACCTTGGAGTTCAACAACTCCATGTGGATAGACGCGATGAATCGTAAATGGACTGGACCAACGTGATTTTAACTTACCTGGGGAGAACTTCAATCTAGAATTAAATAACAAGACTTGTAGACCTACTTCGAATTCTCTAACTCGAATGTGCTTGTCATGCCATTTCTTGAGTCTTTCCTTGAGTAATTTGGCATTTTCGTAGGAGAACATTCGAAATTCCTCTAGCTCGTTGAGTTAGAGCATCTGGTTCTCTCTAGCAAGCTTAAGATCCAAGTTGAGTCATCGAAGAGCCCAGTAAGCTTTGTGCTCTAACTCCAGAGGTAGATGATAGGCTTTTCCAAAGACCAACCTATAGGGTGACATTCCTAAAGGTGTCTTGTATGCTGTTCTGTAAGCCAATAAACCATCATCTAGTTTCTTGACCAATCTCGTCGGTTCGGGCAAACTTCCCTCTCAAGTATTCCTTTGATCTCCTTATTCACTAGCTCAGCTTGCCCATTTGTCTATGGATGGTAAGCTGAAGCAACCTTGTGTTTCACTCCATGTCTATCTAACAACCATTTTAACCACTTGTTCACAAAATGGGTTTCTTCATCGCTGATAATAGCTCTTGGGGTTCCAAACCTTGTGAACACATGTTTCTGCAAGAACTTCATCACAACCTTAGCATCGTTCGTCGAATAAGCTTCAGCCTCGACCCACTTGGACACATAATCTACTGCTACCAATATGTACTTGTTTTCAAAAGACGGAGGGAAAGGACCAAGAAAGTCAATACCCCAAACATCGAACAATTCTACCTCAATGATATTTATTCGAGACATCTCATTTCTGTTGGTGACATTTCCAGCCCTCTGACATCGATCACAACTCTTTACGTAAGCGTATGCATCCTTGAATAATATTGGCCAAAAGAATTCGGCTTGCAATACTTTGGCCGCTATACGTGTACCTCCAAAGTGTCCCCTACTCGGAGCTAAGTGACAGTGGTATAAAATCTTTGGTGTTTCATCTTCTGCCATACATCTCCTGATCATCTGATCTGCACACTTTTTAAACAAATATGGCTCTTCCCAAAAATAGTACTTCACATCGTGAAGAAACTTTTTCCTTTATTGATACGTTTTATCAATCGGCATCAAACCACAAGCTAAATAGTTATCAATATCAGCAAACCAAAGAATATTATGGACATGATTTACCTTCAGTATTTGTTCATCTGGAAATGTCTCCTGAATCGGTATAAGTGGAGAACTTTCCTCTTGCGGCTCTAATATGGACAAGTGATCTGCTACTTGGTTTTCTACTCCCTTTCGATCTTGAATTTCTACATCAAACTCTTGAAGTAGTAGTACTCATCGAATCAATCTCGGCTTAGCATCTTTCTTGGCTAAATATTTAATTACTGAGTGGTCCGTATAAACAATCACTTTGGTACCTACGAGATAAGATCGAAACTTGTCGAAAGCAAACACAATAGCAAGTAACTCTTTTTTCGTTACTGTATAATTTAGTTGAGCTCCGGTTAGAGTTCAACTTGCATAGTAGATAGGGTGAAAAAATTTTTTCCTTCGCTAGCCCAAGACAGTTCTAATTGCGAAGTCACTTGCGTCACACATCAATACGAATGGCAAATCCCAATCTGGTGTTATGATTATGGGTGCCGTGACTAATCGACTCTTGAAATCATTGAATTCTTTTAAGCATTCCTCATCAAACTTGAATATCGAGTCCTTCTCCAATAATTTGCATAAGGGTTTAGCAATTTTAGAAAAGTCCTTGATAAATCTACGATAAAAACCAGCATGGCCCAAAAAGCTCCTAACACCTTTTATAGATGTTGGAGGTGGGAGTTTCTCAATAACGTCTACCTTCGCTTTGTCTACCTCGATCCCATGTCTCGTTATCAGATGCCCTAGAATAATTCCTTCTCGTACCATAAAATGGCACTTCTCCCAATTGAGTACGAGATTCGTTTCTTCGCATCGCCTTAGTCCCTAGCTAGATTGGCTAAGTAATCATCGTAAGTATCTCCGAATAATAAAAAATCGTCCATAAAAACTTCCATTCCAAGTACTTCACAACCATGTCAGTAAAAATATACATCATACATCTTTGAAATGTACCAGGTGCATTAAATAAAGCAAATGGCATGCGTCTAAATGCAAACGTACCGTACAGGCAGGTGAATTTCATTTTATGTTGATCTTTCGGTGCTACTGTAATCTGATTATAGCCTGAGTATCCATCGAGAAAATAATAGTAATCTCGTCCTGCGAGTCTATCTAGCATCTGGTCCAAGAACGACAAAGGAAAGTGATCTTTCCTATTCGCCTTGTTTAGCTTCCGGTAATCGATGCAGATTCTCCATCCTGTAATCGTTCTAGTCGGTATCAACTCGTTGTTCTCGTTCTCTACGATCGTGATACCTCATTTATTTGGCATGCACTGGACCAGACTCGCCCATGAACTATCTGAGATGGGGTAGATTATACCCGCATCTAACCACTTCATGATCTTTTTTTTTTACTACGTCCTTCATGATGGGGTTCAGTCTCCATTGGCTATCGTCCCTTTTTCGCCATCTTCCAGGATAATCTTGTGCATGCATACAGACGAACTAATACCACGAATATCAGCTATGGTCCATCCGATGGCCTTCTTGAATTGTTTCAAAACTAAGATAAGTTTCTCTTCTTGCTCAGTGGTCAATTCTGCTGAAACAATCACAGTCAGAGTAGAAGCGTTACCTAAATAAACTTATTTTAAATGAGAAGGTAATACCTTGAGTTCTAATTTAGGTGGCTCCTCGATTGATGCTTTTGGATGGGTGTAATCCCTCTTTTCTAACTCCAAAGATTCAAAATGGGATTGCGGATTAAATCCCTTTTGATTAGCTCCTAGTAGAGCTAAGTATTCATCATCCTCTTCATCATTTGGAGGGTCTGATGTCAGAAATTGCTCCAATGGATCCTCAAAAAAGTTGAGTTCTCTCTCCACTATTAAATCCTCTAAATTGAATACTACAAAACAATCATCAATTGTGTCAGAAAATCGCATTGACTTAAAAACATTAAATGTTACCTGATCATCCTAAACACGCATAGTCAGCTCACCTTTCTGCACATCAATAAGAGTCCTTCCAGTTGCTAGGAATGACCTTCTTAGGATGATTGGTACTTCCTTATCTGTTTCAAAATCTAGAATTACAAAGTCAGCAGGAAAGATAAACTTATCTATACGTGCCAATACGTCCTCGATTTTTCCTTCTGAATGTGCTAAGGATCGATCTGCTAGTTGAAGCGTGACTGTAGTTGGTCTAACTTCTCCCATCCCCAACTTCATAAATATTGACATAGGCATCAAGTTGATACTTGCATGTAAGTCACATAATGTTTTACCATAATATGTTGCTCCAATGTTGCACGGTATGGTAAAACATCCAGGATCCTTCAATTTTGGGGGTAGTTTGTCTTGAAGATATGCACTGCATTCCTTTGTCAGAGCTACCGTCTCAAATTCTCCAAGTCTTCGTTTCTTAGACAATATGCCTTTCATGAACTTGACGTAGTTTGGCATTTGCTCAAGTGCTTCAACCAACAAAATGTTGATGTGAAGTTGCTTGAGTACGTTAAGAAACTTCTTGAATTGAATCTCTTGCTTCTGCTTTTGAAGTCTTTGAGGGTAGGGTGGTGGTGGTTTCCTTACTGGAACTGATTCTGGTTAATTTGCCTTTGACGGTAATTCTGCACCTAATGAAGTTGTTAGTTGATCAGAATTAGCTGGTCTTGGGGTTACTTTGTCAGGTTTTGTAGATTCTAGTTCTGGTGAAACTGGGATTTTAACACTTGGTTGAACTTCTTCTGGATCTTGAGCGTCAACTGGCTCCTTTTCAACTTCAACAGTGTTGGACTCTACTGTCTTTCCGCTCCTCAATGTCAACACTTTGTAGTGTTCCTTCCCCAGATTTCTTGGATTCTCTGTGTCACTAGGTAGAGTACCTTGTGGTCAGTTCTTGAGTTCAGTAGCAAGCTGGCCCACTTGATTTTCTAAATTCTTCAATGTAGCTGCTTGGCTCTAGATTACGGCATCATTCTTTGCCATGTATGCCTTCAGCAAACTCTCCAAGCTATTGGATGCTTCAGCTGGAATTGGTTTTTGAACTTGTTAAGGGAAACTAGGTGGCTGGATTGGTCTGGGTTAGGTGTAAGTTGTACTGGTTCTAGCCTCTTGGTTACTCCAGGAGAAATTCGGGTGGTTTCTCCACGATGGGTTATAAAAATTGGACTGCAGCCCTTACCTTCCTTGGTTTTGGTTCTGATTACCCATATAGTATACAGATTCTAGGTTTGACGGAAATTCTTCGAACAAATATCCCTCCCTACAATAGACACAGGCTATATTCCCAATTGATTAGGTGGCTGTGCTGCAAAACTATTATGCCCATTAGTAGTAAGATTTTTAAGCATTGAGGATATTGATGATACCTATGATGCGAGTGAAGTAAGAGCGTCTACTTTATGTATTCTAGCGACTCGTCTTCCTGACGCTGCTCGACTGTTGGCCATTAATAATTGTTGCTGGTAATCCTCTCAATAATTTCATAAGCCTCGTTATAAGACTTAGAAAGGAGAGCACCATTAGCAGAGGCGTCCACTACCATCCTTGTGTGAGCATTGAGACCATTATAGAATGTCTCAAGTTAAATGTAATGTGCGATTCCATGATTAGGGCACTTTCGTAATAATTCTTTAAATCTTTCCTATGCCTCATACAATGACTCATCATCCATTTGGTGGAAGGCAGTGATCTCGTTCCTCAGCTTAGCATTCTTACTTGGTGGGAAATACTTCATGAGGAATCTCTTGGCTAACTCTTACCATGTAGAAATGGAGTTCGGTGGCAATGAGTTCAACCAAGCACGAGCTCTGTCCCTTAGTGAATATGGGAACAACTTTAATCGTAAGGCATCTTCGGGAACTCGACTAACTTGAAAGAATCGCTCACTTCCATAAATAGTCTTAAGTGAAGATGAGGATCTTCAGTAGGCATTCCACTCAATTGGCCCACTATCTGAAGCATCTGGAACATGACTGGCTTCAACTCGAATTGTTATGCCTCAATTTCGAGTCTTCTAATACCCGGATTAAGATCGTTAAATACTGGCACAGCATACTATCGTAAAGCTCTATCCCTATCATCAGCAATACGGATAGGATTCAGAGTAGGGTTTGCTCTGATTCCTTGATTCATATTATCAAAGTTCATCTTTTCGGTCCTTCTCTAGCTCGCTTGTCTTCTTCACTGTCGAAAGGCTCGTTCTATTTCAGGGTCCACAAGGAGTAAGTCAATAATCTGGTCAATACTAATAAACACTTGAAATAATCATAGAAAAATTAAGTAAAAATTTAAATAGGAAAATAAATAAACCAAAAAGTAAAAATAGATTCACAAATAATGGCTTTTAAAACAGTCCCCGGCAACGGCGCCAAAAACTTGGAGTGGTGGAAATGTGCAAGTGTACACAATTGCAACAAGTAATAAAGTGACAAGTAAATGTCGAGTTATCGTACCCACAAGAACTGTTATGGAAATGATTTTAAACACTTTGGTGAAGGAAAAATATTTGGATTTGAGAAATGTAGATGCCCAAATCTGCCAGGCCCACAGATAACCAATAATAAAAAAACTAATAATAAAAAATATAAATAATAGCAGTCCATTAAATGTCCTTTTACATCAAAATGGGCCTAATACATAACCCAAACACAATTCAAACCTGTTTTTAAACCCAAATACAAAATGGGCCCAATATAAAACATAAACATCAGAATCGACCCAGATGGCCCAAACAGAGCAGAACTCCAAGAGCTTCTGGTGCCTTCTCCACAGCCACTCCCCACACGCGACTCTTGGACTATCGTGTGTTCTCACGCGCGACTCTAGGACTTCTGCGTGCCTTCATGCGCCCGACCGTTCGTGTCTCACTCGCACTATGCACTCCACCCACACGCAGGCCTTCACCAAGACGCTGCACGCATCGCCTCAGGTGCATCGAGTTGTTATCGACCCCGCACCTTGGTCACGTGTAACAGCCCGATTTAGGGCCTAGTCGGGGTATTGGTACGAGCCCACGAACCCAGGGTGAAATTATGAGTTTTACAGGTTTATGCCATGTTTGCATGTTAGTATGAAAGTTTTGTAAAGCAATTTTATTAAGTTAAGGTCAATTAGTCTAAAAGGACTAAATTGCAAAAGTTGCAATATATGAGTTTCTAGAAGCTTTTTGCATGAAATAGCTTTAGAATAATAATTATGAGCCCTTAAATAGCAATTTGCCCAAAATTTAATTTTTGGACAAAATTGGCCTTAAGAGACTATTATGAAAATTTTTAAGAGGAAGTGCATTTTTGTCATTTGGCCTAATTAGTGATTAAAATAGGATAAAGATGAGAAAAATTCATCATCTTCTTTCTTGTTGCTGCCGAAAATTGGGAGACACCATAGCTACGGTTCTTCATTTTTTTCAAGCTCATAGTAAGCTCATCTTAGCCCCGTTTTTAATATTCTTCATATTTTTTAAGTTCCCGTATTATGAATTAGCTAATTTTAGCTATAAAATGAGCTAAGATGCATGTTCAAAAATCTTCCCTTGAATGACATGCTTGTTAAATGATGTTTTATGGAAGTTTATGAGAGTTTGATGTTAGATAAACATCTTTTCCTTAATGAATTTCATGAAAAATGGTAGTAGGGACCATTTTGTAACAAGTTATAAAATTGGTCATACCTACTAGAAATAGTGAGAATTGATGATTGTTATAGAAGAGAAAATAATTCAGTTGGGCATGAATTTTAAGAAAGTTTCATGAAAATCATTTTACAAGAATTGGGGCAAAAGTGCAAATATTAAAAGTATAGAGGCAAAATAGTAATTTTGCCAAAGTATGAGTTATGAGTCAATTTAGTCAATATGGTTATTAAATGATCTATTTATGATTACGGATCAAGAAAAATGAAGCCCGAATCGAAATCGAGGGAAGAACAAAGTCGAGGACTAAATTGCACATTTACATACATTTTGTATATTGAGGTAAGTTTGTATGATTTCTAAGTTTTATGATTTTTATCATTAATTTGCTTATTATAATGTACAATAATGTATGAAATGATCATGTTATGTTCAAGCAAGAAATCACGATAATATGTACAAGCAAGTCCCGATTGAAGATGAATTTGCCTGGGATACTCGATCTACCACACAAGTTATCATGTAAGTCCAAGACAAGCTTGGCATTGATCAAGTTAGCAAGCAAGTTATCATGTAAGTCCAAGGAAAGCTTGGCATTGATCAAGTTAGCAAGCAAGTTATCATGTAAGTCCAAGGCAAGCTTGGCATTGATCAAGTTAGCAAGCAAGTTATCATGTAAGTCCAAGGCAAGCTTGGCATTGATCAAGTTAGCAAGCAAGTTATCCTGTAAGTCCAAGGACTCAAGCTTGGCATTGAGTATGTTATCAAGAGCAAGACTTCATATAAGTCTATGTCAAGACATGGCCGTGAAACCAAGATGAGATAACCCATGTAAGACCATGTTTAAGATATGGCTTTGGCATCATATTATGTGGGAAGAGATTTAGTATCCTCGATTATTCACAGAAATTCATCGGGCAAATGAGTAAGCTAAAAGAAGATAGCAAGAAAGCTAAGAAAGTAAAGTTAGTATCAAGATGAAGTTAGATGAAGTTGAGTATTATTCATGTTGTGAATGAGAAAGTAGATATCATGATTATTGTTATTATAGTATACTGATCAATGTGATCAAGTGATACAAGTATCATGGTTACCTTACAAGTATGATATTAATAAGTGTCATGAGACATGTAAGAATCTATATGAGTAAGTAAGCTCTTTAGTTGAAATTCATAATACCATTGTTTATGTGAAATGGTTTATATTAAGCAATGATGATGCTATGAGTTGTTACATGCAAACTTACTAAGCTATATGCTTACGTTATGATTCTTTCTTTCTATGCAGTCCCGCCAAGCTAACTCGTGGATCATTAAAGTCGGAGCTCGCAACACACTATCAACTCTTATTTTGGTATAGCCAAGTTACTTTACTAAGTATGGCATGTATAGGAAACATTCATTTTGTGGACATGTTTTAAGAAGGGCCTTTGTAAAGGTTATCAAGTTTATTATTCTTTTGTATATGGCTAAGTGATTGGCCAAATTTGACTAAGCATGTATGTTTATTGAGATCAATGAAGCATGTAGTATTATTCATAAAATTGGGTTGTTATTGCATCGTTGAATTGTGTATGGATATGATCTTCATTTCAGGGTGGCTAACGGCTTGGTAAATAGCCTGTAAGTGCCCACACGGTTGGTCACACGGGCGTGTGTCAAGACCGTGTTAACCTTGCACCTTAGTATTATTAATCATAATAGGCCACGGGAAAATCCCACGTCCGTGTGTGTATGCCATGTAAGGCATACGGTTTGAACATGGGCGTGTGCCCAAACCATGTTAATTTAGTCAGTATATCAAGGATTAGCAAACAGTCTAAGCCCACGGGCATGTCATGGCCTGTGAAATTAGTCAGTAACCTCCCACGATTGGTAGACATGGGCGTCTCTAAGCCGTGTGGAAATAGTCAGTAGTTCTACACAGTTTGAGGGCATGGGCGTGCTTAAGCGTACACGGGCGTGTTCCAAATTACACGGGCATGTGAACCCTGATTCAAAAATGAGTTATTTGGTTTTAATTTTGAAAGTTTTTTGACATAAGTTAAAGGTCTCGTAGGCCTTTGTTTTATGTGTTAACTAAGAAAGTGAAGTTTTTAAGTTGGAACGAAATTTTATAACCCTTAAGTACATGTTTCAGTGAGTTCAAGCATAGTAATGTCTCGTATCTAGACCCAGTATTGGTCTTGGGTGTGGGGTGTTACATTTAGTGGTATCAGAGCTACGGTTTAGTCAGTTTTAGGACTAACGTAGCACGGGCATGAGTCTAGCTATAAATGCCATACGTAAGAATGTTTTTATAATGATAGTGTGACGACTCTTGACGACTTAAATTATGTTTATACATATAGTAAATGGATCCCGAAAGAGATGAGGCAGATGATGTAGAAAGTAACGCACCAACTTCCGCAGAAGGGACGGTGCCGTATAAGAATGAGAATAGACCCTCTACGGTGAGTCAAGAAGGAGGAGGAGAAGAGGCTAGAGAAGCCTTCCTCCATATGATGGATGCCTGGTACACGAAGTTCGTTCGAGCGAACCGAATGCACAACCCCTCTACCCCGCCTATTCCACAACCTACTCCAAAGAGCCCTCAAGTAGTAGAGGTGGTAAGAGGAGGTAAACCTCAATTGATAGGATCAGAAGCATAGGCGGAAGAATTCGAGCTAGAAAAGATGATGATCCGTAAAGAGTGAGTTACGTTAGAAAATACCATCGAGTATTTAATAAAGCATCCGCACTCGATGAATGCATGAAGTGTGTAGTCTCTCTCTTAAGAGATTCTACTTACCAATGGTGGAACACCCTTGCGTCGGTGGTACCAAGGGAAAGGATCTCATGGGAATTCTTCCAAGAAAAGTTTAAGAAAAAGTATATCACCCGAGGTTTGTAGACCGTAAGAGGAAATAATTTCTAGAGCTGAAGCAAGGCAAGATGTCAGTAACTGATTATGAGCGAGAGTTCATACGACTCGAAGAAAGCACTTCATGAATGTGTGTCCACTAAGGCCATTATGAGTAAAACGTTTGAAGATGGTTTAAATGAGGACATTAAGCTGGTTGTTGCTGTCCTTGAATTAAAAGAATTCGTTG
Organism: Gossypium rotundifolium; assembly: GCA_025506655.1. Lineage (NCBI taxonomy): Eukaryota > Viridiplantae > Streptophyta > Magnoliopsida > Malvales > Malvaceae > Gossypium > Gossypium rotundifolium. The sequence goes on from CP106730.1 coordinate 43,908,746, forward strand.
TGCTAGTGGAAAGGGCTTGCAAAGCCGAAGAACTAGTAAAAGGGAAGAAGAAATTTAAAATGGAGTCTCGCGATTCTAGAAAGAGACAGTGGAACAAGTCATTCCAATTGTCATCCAAGAAGTCAAAAGATTTTTCAGCTCGATCAACTACTTCCACTGGGTTTTCAAGGAAAGATAAGAGTAAGTAGTATTTGGGAAATAAAGCACAGACCACTTCAGTTGCAAGTGTTGGAAATTTTAGATCTGACAGACCTGAATGTCCACAATGTGGCAGACGCCATTTGGGAGAATGCTGAGCACATGAAAATGCATGTTTTAGATGTGGTTCCCAAGACCATTTCATAAAAGATTGTCCAAAGATGACTAGAGAAGAGAGAACTCAGAACCCGAGATCCAGGAGTATGGTCAGAGGGAGACAGCAGAGGAACCCGGGAAGTGGGGCAAGTGGAAGAGGTAACCCCAGAGAGCAGGCCGTGAGACCCGAGGGCAAATCGCCTGCAAGGACTTATGCCATTCGCACTAGCAAAGAGGCATCTTCCCCTGATGTTATTACGGGTGCCTTTTCTCTTTACAATACCAAAGTTATTGCTTTAATAGATCCCGGATCCACACACTCTTACATTTGCATGAAATTATAACCCGGTTTGGGTGTGCCTATAGATACCATAGAATTTGTGATTAAGGTGTCTAACCCTTTAGGCAAGAGTATGTTAGTTGATAAAGTTTGTAAAGATTGTCCATTAATGATTAGAGGTCATTACTTTAAAGCAAATCTTATATTGTTACCATTTGATGAATTCGACCTCATTCTTGGTATGGACTGGTTGACTACTCATAATGTAATTGTAAATTGTGGGAAGAAATACATTGAGATGAGATGTGAGAAAGAGGATACTCTTCATGTAGAATCAGATGAGCAAGGTAGATCGTCGGTAATAATTTCTCATATGATGGCACAGAGATATCTAAGAAAAGGGTATGAGGCATTTTTGGCCTTTGTATTGAATGATAAAGAGACAGAGTTAAAGATCGAATCAGTGTCGATAGTATGTGAGTATGTGGATGTTTTTCCTGAGGAATTACCAGGATTACCACCAGTTAGAGAAGTTGAGTTCAGCATTGAGCTAACTCCCAGTACTATACCAATATCCATTACACCTTATAGAATGGCTCCAACAGAGTTGAAAGAGTTGAAGTTATAGTTGCAAGAGTTGACAGACAAAGGCTTTGCAAGATCAAGTTGTTCACCATGGGGCGCTCCGATTTTGTTTGTGAAAAAGAAAGATGGCACCATGAGATTATACATTGATTACATTCAGCTTAATAAAGTGACAGTAAAGAACATGTATCCATTGCCTAGGATCGACGATTTGTTTGATCAATTGAGAGGAGTGACTGTATTCTCCAAAATAGACTTGAGATCAGGGTACTACCAGCTGACAGTGAAAGATTCAGATGTATCCAAGATTTCCTTTCGAACAAGGTATGGGCATTATGAATTTTTAGTCATGCCCTTTGGGCTGACCAATGCTCCTGCGGTATTCATGGACTTAATGAACCGCATTTTCAGATGATACCTTAACAAGTTTGTAGTCATTTTTATTGATGACATACTAATTTATTCTCGAGACGAGAATGAACATGCTGATCATCTACGAATAGTTTTACAGACTCTTTGAGAAAATCAGTTGTATGCCAAATTCAGTAAAAGTGAATTTTGGCTCAAGGAAGTGGGATTCCTGGGACATATTGTTTCGAGAGATGGAGTCCGAGTAGATCCAAGTAAGATCTTAGCTATAATAGACTGGAAACCACCGAAGAACATCACTGAGATTAGAAGTTTTTTGGGCCTAGCCGGCTACTATAGACGATTTGTCAAGGGGTTTTCTATGATTGCAACCCCGATGACTAAATTGTTATAGAAGAATGTGAAGTTTGAGTGGTCGAAAAGATGCCAACAAAGTTTTGAGAAGTTGAAAGCAATGCTGACAGAAGCTCCAATTTTAGTACAACCCAAATCAGGGAAAGAATTTGTAGTCTATAGCGATGCATCCTTAAATGGATTGGGCTGTGTACTCATGCAAGAAGGCAAAGTGATTGCTTATGCCTCAAGACAGTTAAAACCTCATGAGAAGAATTATCTGACGCATGACCCAGAATTGGCCGCCATAGTCTTCGCATTAAAGATCTGGAGACACCATTTATACGGTGAACGATGTCGAATTTTCACCGATTACAAAAGTTTGAAGTACTTGATGATGCAGAAAGAGTTGAACTTAAGATAATGAAGATGGTTAGAGTTGATAAAGGACTATGAGTTGGTCATCGACTACCATCAAGGAAAGGAAAATGTAGTCACAGATGCTTTGAGCAGGAAGTCTCTGTTTATTTTAAGAGCGTTGAATTCAATTATATCCTTATTCGACAATGGCTCCATTTTAGCTGAGCTAAGAGCTAGGCCAATGTTCCTTCAAGAGATCTTGGAGGCTCAGAAAGAAGATAGTGAATTGCAAGTTAAGAGAGCTCAATGCGAGTCAGATGCTGAATCTGACTTTCAGATTAATTCTGATGGATACTTGATGTTCAGAGATAGAGTTTGTGTTCCGAGAAAAGAGGAGTTTATACAGAGAATTTTGTATGAAGCACATAACAGCTGTTTATCTGTACATCCGGGTAGCACCAAGATGTATAATGATCTAAAGTAACAGTATTGGTGGCCGAAAATGAAGAAAGACATTTCAGAATTTGTTACCAAGTGCATGATTTGTCAGTAAGTAAAGGCTGAACACCAAGTACCATCGGGTTTACTTCAACCTATCTTAATTCCTGAGTGGAAATGGGACCGTATCACCATGGATTTTGTAATAGGTTTACTGTTGTCTCCGAGCAAGAAAGATGCTATTTGGGTAGTGGTTGATAGACTCACGAAATCAGCCCACTTTATACCTGTACGAGTGGATTACTCCCTAGACTTCACGGAGTTCCACTCAGAAATAGTAAGACTTCATGGAGTTCCCTTATCGATCATATCGGATAGAGATCCAAGATTCACATCCAAATTCTGGAAGAAGCTACAAGAAGCTTTGGGTCCAAAATTGAGTTTTAGCACAGCTTTTCACCCTCAGACTGACGGTCAGTCAGGAAGGTTAATTCAAGTACTCAAGGACATGCTCAGATGTTGTGTTTTGGAATTCCAAGGCAGTTGGGAAAAGTTTCTCCCATTGGTAGAATTTGCCTATAATAATAACTTTCAGTCGAGCTTAAAGATGGCACCTTATGAGGCCCTATATGGGTGTAAGTGCAGAACTCCCTTGTTTTGGATTGAACTCAAGGAGAACCAAATTCATTGGGTTGATTTGGTTAAAGAAGCTGAAGAGAAAGTGAAAGTAATTCGAGAATGTTTAAAAGTCGCCTCAGATGCATGTAAATCCTATTCGGATTTAAAGAGAAAAGAGATCGAGTACCAAGTTGGGGATAAAGTCTTTTTTGAAAGTATCACCATGGAGAAAATTTTTCAGATTTGGCCGTAAAGGCAAGTTAAGTCTACGTTTCATTGGACCTTACGAGGTTACGGAGAGAATTGGGCCGGTAGTTTACCGTTTGGCTTTGCCATCAGAATTAGAGAAGATACATGATGTGTTTCACGTGTCAATGTTACGACGCTACAGATCAGACCCTTCGCATGTAATTACCCCTTCGAAAATAGATATTCATCCCGACATGACTTATGGTGAAGAACCAGTCAAGATTTTGGCTCAGGAAGTTAAACAACTAAGAAATGAGAGTATTACCTTAGTAAAGGTATTGTGGCAAAGGTACGGAATCGAAGAAGCTACATGGGAATTAGAAGAGAGTATGAGAAATCAGTATCCAAACCTTTTTGCTAGTAAGATTTTCGAGGATGAAAATCCCTAAGGGGAGAGAATTGTAACAGCCCGATTTAGGGCTAGTCGGGATAGTCGATAAATCGTAAAAGTAACATAATTTAACCCTACATTTAGTATGCTTTTGGATGATTTAGCCCTTGATTTATGTAAAAAGGTGCTTTTAATCCTTTCTTTCCATGTTTATACTCAAGAAAGCACCCGAGGATAAAAAGAACACAAAACGGGCTTAAAACAGAGTAATTGGGCCTTAGTAAGAAATCAACACGGCCTGGCCCAAATGCCACACAACCGTGCCTCGTCGATTGCCTAGAGCACGGCCTCAACACCGTCACACACAGCCGTGTATCATCCATTTCCCACACAGACATGCCTGGTGATCTATATGGTTGTGTCCCAATCGACAGACCTGAAGCACGGCCTGAGTCTCGACTTACACGGTCGTGCCCAAAATGATAGAAACAAGACACGGCCCAAACCACGATTCACACGGGCGTGTGCCATGGGCGTGCCCTTGCCACGGGAAAAAGCAATTTCACTCAAAATTGGATGCTTGAAGCCAAAGAAACATACTCCTAAGCCTACTCAAACATCCTAATAGTAATTCTACTTGAAGGAGGTACGTAGGAGCCAAGTATAGCATCTCAAAGCCTATATAAACAACCCATGGCAGACATTGAAAAGAAAGAGCTTTTTGCAGAGGCTTTGGCCGAAGCTTTCATCTTTTAAGGAATCACTTGAAGATAGCTAGTTGATCCATCTCAAGAAGCCGGACCTCCATTCAAGACGGAGGATCTCCTCTTCAATTCCTTCAGGGGGTTTTAGGGATTTTCTATGTTTTGTTTTATCTTTTCTCTTGAGATGTTTTCTTATTTAGTTATGAACTAAACCCTTCAGATACCTGAAGGGGATGAAACCTATGATGGATTTTGTTATTTGATTTTTAAATTATATGATAAGTACTTAGTTTGTTCTTAATTATGTTGCTTAATTTAATCTGATGTGCTTAGGTGGATGAGGAATAGACCCTACCTAAGAGTAGATCTAGCATAATTGAGCGAGAGTTGATCGGGTGCCTAGAGATAGGGTTACGAGATTTTGTCGGATTAGGGTGAAACCTAATATGGGAGTCCATTGATCGATTTACTACTTCCTTGGGGGTTATTATAAGAGAATGAGAGTTCCACTAATTAACCTAAGGTTAGACATTATTCGCCTCGAGAGAGGGTTTAATATAGGTTAGGGAGTCTCACGGATCAAGCTAAGTAAAAAAATCATATGGTTTGGGGAATAAATAATAAGTGAAGTCATAGGTGGCTTCTTCTTGAGGGTATCGTCTTCATCAACTGAGTTTTCCTAAAGTCTTTCTCCAATTCATTCTTTTGTCTTTGCATTTAGTTTTAGTTTTTCATTAGTTTCATAAACCAATCACTCCTTATTGTAGGCTAAATAATAGAAAAAAAGTGAGTAGTAGCACTTTTAGGTTCCCTTGGGTTCGATAAGAAATTCTTGCCTAAACTATACTATTGTTCATAGGTGCACTTGCCTCTATCGTTGTCATAGTTAGTCTACAGGTTCGATCATTCTTTTATAAATATTAAAACTCAACTATTTGACACGATCAAGTTTTTGGCGCTGTTGTCGTGGACACATCTAAAAAATTAAGAAGGCTCTATTTCTATTACTTTAGCCATTATTTTTATTCTTAAATTTTTCTTATTTTTATATATATTTTTGTTTTTCTAAATTTCTTTCTTTCCTTTCATAACAGGTCCCTCTAGTTTATGACTAAAAGAAATCCGAGAGGACCATTAGAATACGAAAATGACATTGAAGCTACCGCTCGCAGAAATCGTAGCAAAATTAGACAAGCTCTAGACTACCAAAGAGAAGAACAACAAGACAGATCCAATCCTACTGAAGGGATGGACGAAAACAATCCACCAACTGTGCAAGAACAGAATGCTCCACGTACTACGTATGATTATGCTAAACCAAATTTGACAGGAGTAGAATCTAGTATTGTTAGGCCTGCTATAGCGGCTAATAATTTTGAATTAAAGCCTAACACAATACAAATGATTCAACAGTTTGTTCAATTTGATGGTTTGCAGGATGAAGATCCAAATACTCATATATCTAATTTTTTAGAATTCTGTGATACTTTCAAAATAAATGACATTTTTGACGATACCATACGTCTTCGGTTATTCCCCTTTTCATTAAGGAATAAAGCCAAGCAATGGTTGAACTCGTTATCACGAGGGTCAATCACCAAATGGGATCAAATCACCGAAAAATTTCTTTTAAAATATTTTCCACCAGCCAAAATGGCTAAATTTAGGAATGACATATCTTCTTTTGTGTAGAATGACGCAGAAACATTATATGATGCATGGGAAAGATACAAGGATCTCCTAAGGAGATGCCCACACCACGGATTACCTTTGTGGCTTCAAGTCCAAACTTTTTACAATGGTGTGAATTCTCCAACTAGGCAAATGATTGATTCATCAGCCGGTGGAACTTTGAACAATAAAACTCCTGAAGCGGCTTACAATTTTATTGAGGAGATGTTGTTGAACACCTATCAATGGAAAATTAAAAGAGCTAAACTGACAAAATCACCCGGAGTTTTTAACATAGACGCAGTGACAATGCTGTCAACGCAGGTGGAGTTAATGAATAAAAAGCTTGATAGCTTATGTTCTTCGCAGGTACACCCAGTCATGCAATGTGAAGCGAGTGGAAATGTGGCGAATCCTAAGTACCCACTCTACCAACCAGGAGCAGAAAACGAGCAAGTAAACTATATAGGTAACAATTTTAGATCTAATAATAATCCTTATAGTAACACTTATAATGCAGGTTGGAGAAACCACCCAAATTTTTCGTGGGGTGGACAAGGAAATCAAGGAAATCAAAGGCAGCAACCTCCTCCAAATTACCAAAATCAGCCCTATCCACAGGAAAAGACATCAACCCTTGAAGAGATGCTGACAAAATTCATGGCATCTACAGATTCTCGTCTCCAAATGACGGAAGCAACACTTGATGAACAGCAAATCTCACTCAAGAGAATCAAGACTCAGGTGGGAGAGCTCATTACGTCAGTTGGAATACTTACTAAAATAGTATGTGAAATACGGACGAAAATTTTTTCCAAAGACACAGAGCAAGTAAGGGCAGTCACACTAAGGAGTGGCAAAGAGCTAGTTGAACCACAAAAGAAGACACCACATGAGGTTACCAAGAAAAAAAAAGAGGAAGTTGAGAACGACAATACATTGCCTAAAGAGAATAGAACACAAATTCCATATCCAGAAAAATTGAAGAAAGAAAAACTGGATACTCAATACGGTAAGTTCCTTGAACTCTTTAAACAAATTCATATTAACTTATCTTTTATTGAAGCTATTTCCCAGATGCAAAAGTATGCAAAATTCTTAAAGTAACTTCTCACAAACAAAAGGAAGCTTGAGGAAGTATCAAAATTGGAGCTTAATGAAGAGTGTTCAGCCCTTCTCCAAAATAAACTACCACGGAAGTTAAAAGATCCAGGGAGTTTCACTATTCCTTGCTTAATTGGTAGTTTAAACATCACGAAAGCATTAGCAGACCTAGGCGCTAGTATTAACTTAATGCCTTACCGATTGTTTAAACAGCTAGATCTTGGGGAACCAAAACCCACTAGGATGAGTATTCAATTAGCTGATAGATCTATTAAATATCCTAGAGGAGTTATTGAAGATGTCTTAGTAAAAATTGATAAATTTATTTTCCCTGTTGATTTCATTGTGTTAGACATAGATGAGGACATCAATGTTCCTTTAATCTTAGGGCATCCTTTTTTTGCCACTGCTAGAGCTATTATTGATGTAGGTGATGGAAAACTAGCACTAAGGATAGGTGATGAAGAAATTATTTTCCAAATTTATGATGCCATGCGATATTCTAAAGAGCAAGATGATTCTTGTTATTTTGTTGACACTACTGATCATATTATTAAAAATTCATTACAGAAAATCCTGCAGGATGACACGATGGAACTGTGTCCACATCAAGGAGAGGGGGAAAAGGATGAAGATAATGAGATCAGTTTGAATACATCATCATTCAGACAAATGAAAGAAGAAAACATTGAAGAAGGTGCGTATTAAAACAGAAACCCTCCATCGAAGAGCCACCTATATTGGAATTAAAATAGTTACCAAAACATTTAGAATACGCATTCCTTGGGGACAATTCTACGTTACCAGTAATCATCTCTTCAGAACTAGAACCCAAGGAAAAGGAGGAGCTGATAAAGGTACTAAGAGAACACAAGAAAGCCATAGCTTGGAAAATTTCTAACATCAAGGGAATAAACCCCGCGTTTTGCATCCACAAAATTTTAATGGAAGAAGAATATAAACCGTGTGTGCAACCTCAGAGACGATTAAGCCCTAACATGAAAGTAGTGGTCAAAGCTGAGGTAATTAAACTTCTAGATGCAGGAATAATTTATCCTATTTCTAACAGCACTTGGGTAAGTCCTGTGCAGGTAGTTCCAAATAAAGGAGGAATGACGGTAGTGCCCAATGAAAAGAATGAGTTAATTCACACAAGAACAGTTACAGGTTGGAGAGTCTATATAGACTATAGAAAGCTGATTGATGCCACCAGAAAAGATCACTTTCCTCTACCCTTCATTGATCAAATGTTAGAAAGACTATCCGGGCATATGTACTACTGCTTCTTGGACGGGCTCTCCGGCTACTTCCAAATTCCCATAGCTCTGGAAGACCAAGAGAAGACAACATTTACATGCCCATATGGTACGTTTTCTTATCATAGAATGCCTTTTGGATTATGTAATGCTCCTGCCACTTTTCAGTGTTGCATGTTGGATATTTTTGACGAACTCGTAGAGGATGTCATGGAGGTATTTATGGATGATTTCTCGGTATTCGATAATTCTTTCCAACTGTGCCTTAAAAATTTAAAATGAGTTCTAATTAGATGTGAAGAAACAAATCTTGTTTTGAATTGGGAAAAATGCCATTTTATGGTTAGAGAAGGGATTGTTTTATTGAATTGACTGCAGACTTCTGATATCGTGCTATTGTTCAAATTTAGTGCATTGTCATATATGATCTTTTCTGGCATTTCATACCGACATATGATATCATTCTTTAAGAATTTGTTGACTGTCGACTTCGAGACATTGGCATATGAAGTGGCTTCTACCCACTTTGTAAAGTAATCGATGACCACAAAGATAAATCGATACCTGTTAGAAGCTTTGGGTGAAATTGGCCCAATGACATCCATGCCCCATATACAGAAAGACCACGGAGAAGTCATAACATGAAGAGGTAAGGGAGATACATGAATTTTATCTCCATAAATTTGACACTTATGGAATTTTTTGGCATAACTGATGCAATCTCCTTCCATGGTGGACCAATAATACCGAATCTCATGATTTTCCTGGCCACTATAAAACCATTGGCATGTGTTCCGCAAACACCCTCGTGGACTTCTTCCAAGATTTTGTTAGCCTTAACAGCGTGTACACATCTTATTAGCAACTGATCCTTTCTCATTATATATAGGATCTCCCCATCTAAGACATAGTCGTTGGCCAGTCTTCTCAACGTCCTTTTATCATTCTCAGTTGCTTGGTCAGAATATTCACAATTCTTCACATATCGCAGTATATCGTGGTACCAAGGGTGGTCGTCCTCTTCTTCTTCTTCTTCGATGTTGTAACAATGAGCCAGAGTCTCATAAATACTCATCTGGATAGGCTTCACATCCTCTTGTTTGTTCACTTTAGCCATCAAAGCCAAGGTAGCCATGGCATCATCCATCTGATTTTCATCTCGTAGGAGGTAATAAAAGGTGATGTCATCAAACTCCTTAGTTAACTCAAGAACCAACTTTTGGTACTTGATTAACTTGGGATCTCTTGTCTCCTATTCTTCCTTGAGTTGATTTTCATCTCACATTCTATGGCTGCATAGATACCCATGATGCATGCTTCGTATTCTGCCATATTGTTCGTGCAATCAAAATCTAATTTACTAATGAAGGGATAATGATCTCTATTTGGGGATATCAGGACTACTCCAATTCTGTTACCCACAACGTTTGAGGCTCCATCGAAGTTTGGCTTCCAAGGATAACCCTCTTGAGAGTCTTCTTTAATGGTTGCAACATACATTAGATCTTCATTCAAGAAATCAAAGTTCAAAGGTCGTAATCTTCTAGAGCTCTACTGGCTAGAAAATCTGCTATTGCACTTCCTTTGACTGCCTTTTGGTTCACATAGACTATGTCGAATTCAGAAAGCATAATTTTCTATCGGATCATTCTTCCATTTAGAGCAGTCGACTCCATCATGTACTTTAGAGGGTCCAGCTTTGGGATGAGCCAAGTTGTGTGGTATATGTACTGTCTCAATCTTCAGGTTGTTCAAATTAGGGCGCGACATAACTTCTTGATTGGCAAATATCTGTCTCACATTCAGTGAATTTCTTACTGAGATAATATATCACTCTTTCTTTTCTTCTCGACTCATCATGTTGACCGAGCACGCATCTCATGGAATTCCTGAATACTTTCAAGTACAGTATCAACGGCCTATCTGGGTTAGGTGGCATTAGTACTGGGGCATTGGACAAGTAATGTTTGACCTTATGAAAGTCTTCTGGCATTCCTCATCCCAAACGCCTGGATTGTGTTTTTTAAGGAGACGGAATATGGGGTCACATTTCTCAATTAGTTGTGAAATGAATCGGGCAATGTAATTTTGTCTTCCTAGGAAACCTCGAACCTCTTTTTAAGTGCGTGGTGGAAGCAATTGTTGTATAGCCTTTACTTTGTCTAGGTCAATCTCAATCCCCTTTTCACTGACTACAAATCCTAGCAATTTTCCCGACCTAGCCCTAAAAGTACATTATACTGGATTGAGCTTCAGTTGAAATTTTCTCAATCTTAAAAACAGTTCCTCAAGACTTGTACATGCTCCTTCTCTGTTCGGGATTTTGCGATCATATCATCAACATAAACTTCGAGTTCCTTGTACATCATATCATGAAAAAAAGTTACCATGGCTCTTTGGTATGTTGCTCCTGCATTTCTCACTCCAAATGGCATCACCTTATAGCAAAAAGTTCCCCACATAGTCACAAATGTGGTCTTTTCCATGTCTTCGAGATGCATCTTTATTTGGTTGTATCCCGAGAAACCATCTATGAAGGAGAATAGTGAGTAACCTACCGTGTTGTCCACTAAAGTGTTGATATGTGGCAATGGAAAAGTGTCTTTTGGGCTGGCTTTGTTAAGTCCCTGTAGTCTACACACATTTGTACTTTCCCATCTTTTTTAGGGACAGGCACAATATTGGCTACCTATTTTGAGTATTTAACCATTCGTAAGAAACCAGCATCAAATTGTTTATTGACTTCTTCTTTTATTTTCAGTAAAATATCGGGCCTCATCCTTCGGAGCTTCTGTTGAACAGATTTGCACTCTTCCTTTATAGGGAGCCGATGTACCACGATATTAGTACTTAACCCGGGCATATCTTGGTATGACCATGTGAAGATATCTTTAAATTATTGGAGTAATTCAATAAGGTCTTGCTTCGTCTCTGCAGTAATGCAAGCTCCTATCTTCACCTCTTTTTCCTCTACTAGGCTCACATTTTCCACTGACTCTTTAGAAGGCAAGATTTATTTTTCATTTTGTTCTACCATCCTCAGCAAATTGGGAGATAGGTTACAGTCTCGATCATCTTCAAAATCTTTAGAATCCTCCATGCACATATCTGCTGTGACATCTCGAATTTGGGCCTAGTAGATTTGGGCCTATTGGGTTGTAACGCCCCAAAAATCCTGAACTTTTAATTTCTGTACATGAGAGTTAATATGTATGTATAGCACTTAGAACAATAATATTAAGGTATTATAGGGATTATTTGAAGCCTTAGAGTTAGGGGAGATCATAGGGAAAATTTATTTTTCTTTCTTAGTGGACCCTAGTCTCAGGCATGAGACCTCATAAGCAGATTAAGAGAAGAGAGGACACAAATGGGCTTGTAGTCCAGTGGAAAATTGGTGCCATATAGTGGCTATGAGGTGGCGTGTTAAGCAGTTAAGAAGGTCCAAGGTTCGAGGCCTAGGAAGGGAAAATTAAGGAGTTTCATTTTTGTGTCTAGACAGAAGGAGTTGGCATTGGAGGGGACTCTGAAAGGGAGTGTTTAGGAGAGAAATTTAAGGTACAGATAAGGGAGAAAAGATAGGGATTGGGAGGTGGATATAGTGGTGCCGAATTGGACTCTGAGGGAAGGGAAGTTTGGCTAGGGGCTATATATATGAGTGCCGAATTAAGCTTCTATGTTAATGATGAATTTTTGCTTCCCTGCTAGCCAAATTTCATCACTTGTGAGAGGCAAACGTTTTTTCTAAGTGTGTCCAAGCTGAATCCTTCATATCCTCCCTTTTCAAATTCCCTTTTTGGTTCACCACTCGGTTCTAGCCAAATCACTTTTATTTCTTTTCCCACTAGTGTTGCCGAATTGCCTTTGTCACCTTACTATTCTGAAAAGCTAGACTTAAGTCGTAGGATCAAATGAAGATTTCGGTAAGAGCTTAGTTGAATTTTTAATATGTTTTATTAAAAGTCGAAGGGCTATCTGACCCCTCTTTGCTGTTACCATGTACTAACAAGGGTGAGGCTCAGCGATCACAAGCACGGTAGGAAAGGATTGTGATAAGGCAGTAAGTATTCTCGATTCAGTTAAAGTTTTAATAAGTGACCAAATCTATTATAGCTCATAGGGGTGACTTATGATCAATATGGGTTACTTGGTTTTGACGATATAGGTGTTTGGGTGCAGATCTAAAGGATAATCGCCAATAGTAGCAAAGGAAGGGCTACAAGAACGTAAGGCACACGATAGGGTTACGGTGAGGTTTCGATTTTCGATAAGTGTATATTAAGTTATGATTAATTGTTAGGTGATGTCGGTTGTAGGTTCTTGACTAAGGGGTTTGCAACGCGCGTGGTTACCAGGTGTGTACAAACACTACACACACGATGTCGGCAATGCTGGAAGGCTGAAAAGCCGAAAGTGGCTAAATGGGCCCAGTGGGCCCTAAGGCTAAGTTTGATAAAATGCTTGGGTTGATTGTATGAATTAAGCTAGCCATGCTTGATACATGATCTGGATATGCCTTGGGCCTAATAGGCCATACGATGAAATTTGGGCCTAATGGGCCGTAAGGTTGTAATTTAGTTTTGATGGGCTTTAAGGGGACATAGACAAATATGCTAGGGTTTATGGACTTAGGCCTAGTTTAAAAAACTCTTAAATTTCATAAGACTTAATCTAATTAAACATGTTTGTGAATAAGTCGCTGGGTTAGGGTGTGGCAACGGGCATACGTATGTCTAGGATTGGATCTTGGGAAAGCTTGGTACTTAAGCGGCCCTAGTGGCCCACCTCCTATTCTCTAGAATCCTACCTGGTGCATGGTGTCTGTTCATTTTAGCCGCGAGGACTTGTTGATGGGACAAAGTTCATAGCTAAAACCCGAAAGGGATCGAAGTACCCCTGATTTACAAAATTACCAAAATACCCTCAATTTATAAAATTACCAAAATACCCCCGATTTGTGAAATTACCAAAATACCCCCAGTTTGTAAAATTTTTGAAGTACCCTTGATTTACAAAATTACCAAAATACCCCGATTTGTAAAATTACTAAAATACCCCTGATTTACAAAATTACCAAAATACCTTCGATTTGTAAAATTATCAAAATATCCCTAATTTGCAAAATTACCGAAATACCCTCAATTTGTAAAATTGCCAAAATACCCCCGATTTGTGAAATTATCGAATACCCCTGTAGGGTAGAATTACGAAAATACCCCTAAGTAGTGAAATGACGAAAATACCCCTGTGTGACAAATATAAGTTTATGAATGTTACTTGTGTGTTTGATACATTCATATGATACTCTGCTTAGGATGCATATGGGTGGGAATTATGGTACAGAGGAAGATTTGAGGATCGTGTGGCCGTATGGTATGAATCCAAGATCGCATGTCCAAAGGAGGCTTTAAGCCCAATATTTGATTAGCAGCTTTGTTGTAACGTTCGGTAGTACAGCAAACGGGCTACCCTTGGTGTGTAGCAGAGGGGTGGGTTGAGCTAGAATTCCCTACAGGAGTCATAAGGTTGGAAGGGAAATGGTGTGTGTAGCGGATGAATTTTTGGGGTGGGTTTTGCATTATTTGTTTATGAATGATACGATATGATATGATATGAGGTCATTGTGGGATAAGGCCCAAGACCACCGATTTTGATAGGGCTTAGGCCTAATGTGGATATTTGTAAGTGATTTGTTTTCCAAAGGTTGTGCACACTAAGTTTGAAACTCACACTCCTTTAATTTAATGTTTCAGGTAATCCCGAATAGACAACTCCACGTGGGAGAAGACTTGGAGATGGCCACACTACAAGAGGCTTGAATTTTCATTTATTTGTTTCAAAATACATGTTTTATTTACTTAATTTTCAGTGGACGTAATAAGACCTTGTACTCCGTTTTGACTTCAGATTTAATTTGGGTTTTGAGATTAAATGTTTATTTAATTATTAAACCTAAGTAAGCTCTTATGTTCAAACATGGTTTACTAAATGCTTAAAATAATAAAATGGGTTTTTTATCTTTAATTAATAAGTCTATTAGATTTTGGGCTTTTGGGCCTTAATTTCTTAATTAGCAAAACCGTTTTGAATTGTGCCTTTAATGTGACTTTCTGGATTTGGACCTAACTTCTAGGCTGGGTTTGGGGTGTTACACTTGCTCAAAAGGAGATCATGAGTCAGTAGCAGCATCACTCATATCATTGATATCTGGAGACTTGTTATAAGGATGAAGAAAAAATCAAAAAAATAAAAGAATCTAAGAATAATTTTTTGTATCGTATGATTATGAATGAAATGAAATGAATAAAAGAATATTTGCTCAAGATGATACACAATGATGCACTTTATTGAAATAAGGATTTTGGATATAAGCGTATTTCACAAAAGATTCTTATTGCTCCTAGGCTTAGAGCAATAAGTGTGTTTTGAACATTACTTTGTATTGGCTCTAAAAACTACAGAAATCTCTTCTGCAGTCCAGTTGTTCAAAACACTTCCAGGTACATAGGGGCAGATGTCTGATAAGTTTTCTCTCCAAATTCCTTCTTTAGATATGACGTTGATGTTTAGGTTTCCCAACATTTCTTTAGCGATCTCTTCTCTTGGCATCCCTCTTTCAGGGTGAATAGTCCTGTCGATACGAAAGTCTTGGATATATGGGAAAAAGTCATTGGTTCTCACTTGACCTCTTCCCCGTTCAGTCGCGCTCTTCTATTTTCTTGTTTCTTCTCCATCTCCTTCTTCATTTTCCTCGTATCTGGCATAAATTCTAAACCAAAGCGGTTTCGTTTGTCCTTCAGCATAGGTGCTTCAACTTTTCCTTGTAGGCATCTTCCAAATCCTCTTCTAGGCAAAGCTCCTTTCCTGACCGTCAGTCGCAGGCCCATCTTTGTATTTTGGGAAATTTTGAGCATCGAGATCTTGTTCCCTTCGACAATAAAAGATGCATTCACAAATTCCAATGATTGGAATGAACGCTTCATCGTCCATCCCTATGTATGGCGCGTCACTAGTTACGGATGCAATAATATTTTCTTCTGCATTTATCGTTACTAGCTAACCCTCAGTTACCAACTTTAGCTTCTGGTGCAGTGATGACGGCATTGCCCCAACCGTGTGAATCCAAGGCCTCAACTAACAATTATAAGAAAGCTTAATGTCTATCACCAAAAAATCTACTTCGTATGCGTTTGGACCAATCAAGAGGGGTATCTCAATCCTTCCCATCACCCTTCTTTCGGTTCCGTCGAATGCTCTCACTATGTTTTGACATGTCTTCATATTAGAGCTATCTACAGGTAACCTATTTAGCGTGGATAGGGGTAAGACATTTAGCACAGATCCATTATCAATCAACACCCATGGTAATGTATACCCTTTGCAGCGGGTGGTGATGTGAAAAGCCTTTGTAGATCCCATGCCCCCTAGTGAAATCTCATCATCGTTAAAGAAAATGAAGTTGTCGACACTTATATAGTTAACTACGCGGTCTAGCTTGTTCACAAAGATATCGTTGGCGACATAAGTTTATTTAGCATTTTCATTAACGCATCACGATGTGTCTCCAAACTTAAGGGTAAAGCTAGCACTGAGATGCGAGCCGGTTGCTTATGTAGCTGTTCTACAACGCTGTATTCACTATGCTTTAAGAAATTCAGAAATTTCCTAGCCTCGTTCTCAGTTATTGGCTCGTTAACTGGCGATTTGAGCCTGACCGTCTTTTCTTTCTTTTGTTCAACCATTGGAGTTTTTTCTTTAACAGGCTCAGCTCATGCATTTGATGGATCATAACACCTCCCCACAGTGCATGTAGAAACCTACCTCTTGGCCTTCTTCTAAAGTGCTAATCGGGCTCTCTTCTCTCGAGATCGTCATGTTGCAGCCATAATTCCAAGGAACCTTCTTGCTATCCTTGTAAGGAAAAGCTACAGGTTTCTGGATTATGACCTTTGGTGCAATTTACACTCTAGCTTCATTACTTCTTGGTCATGAAATGATAACCACTGGGTGGTTGACTTTATAGATCTTCTCTGTTGACCCCTCTCTTGAGGCGCATACATCTTCTTTTTCGGAGCCCATAGCATATTCAAAGAATTCTAGCTCTTTATTGTCCATCAAATTTTGCACTAAGGCCCTGAATTCAACACATTCCTGGATCTTATGACCCTCTTTAGCATGGAACTCACAGTCGTTCCTTATCCCTTCAGCTCTCTCTTTTGAATCTTGTTTGATTAATCCTCTCTCTACCATTTTCTTCCAAACCCATTTCAGTGGGGTTTTTACTTCCTCTACATCCATTTTGGTTCCATTCTCGATTATCACATTTACCCCTTTATCAAAATGACTGGGTAATGGATTTGCTGTCATATTAGGTCCTGATGGGTCGTCCAACTTTACAATTCCCATTTTAATGAACCTTTCGATCAACTTTTTAAATGCGGTGTAGTTTTTAATTGAATGTCCTGTGATTCCCACGTGGTACTCGCATTGAGCATTTGTGTCATACCATTTGGGGAATGGAGGTCGTATGGGCTTCAGGTAGAATGGGGATACCACATGTGCATAAAATAAGCTCTGATATAGCCTCCTATACGTCATCGGGATAGGTGTGAACTAGAGCCTTTCTGTATTTGGCCTTTGGTTGTATTCTTGCCTTGGGGGCCTTGAAGGCTAGTGGTTACTGTCTTTGGCGTGCCAACAGTAATTAGTTTCGAATAACCCTTGTTGTATATGCCTACATTATTCACCTCATTTTCCTTCTTCCTTGAGGCCGATATTTTAGAGTTTTCCCCGCGTCTATCTTACCACTTCTCACTACATTTTCAATCATTACACCAAACATCACTATATTCGAGAAACTTTTAATAGCGCTCCCCAACATATGGTTGATGAACGGGGCTTTTAAAGTGTTGATGAAAAGCATCGCGATTTCTTTCTCCAAAAAAGGTGGCTGGACTTGCGTTGCCACCTCTCTCCATCTTTGGGCATATTGCCTGAAGCTCTCATTCTGCTTCTTCTTGATATTTTGCTATGTGATTCTGTCAGGTGTCATGTCCGTCACATGACTATATTGCTTCATAAAAGCTTGTGCTAAGTCCTTCTACGAATTGATTTTGGCATGACTTAGTTGGTTATACCATTTAGCTGCTGACCTGATCAGACTGTATTAGAAGTAGTGCATCAACAGTTGATCATTATTGATATATCCTCTCATTATTTGACAAAATATGGTGATGTGAGCTTCAGGGAAACTAGTCCCGTTGTACTTTTCAAATTCTGGAGTTTTGAACTTGGGAGGGAGTATTAAATCTGGGACCAAACTCAGATCCTTGGCATCGATTTTGCAATGGTAATTAGCGTTTTCTATTGCTCTGAATTTTTCTTCTAGCCATCTATATCGATCCTCAAGTTGCTTTAACAACTCCACTCTTGTTTTTTCTATTTCTGCCATATCATCTAGATCTGAAACAATAGGATTGGTTGGGTTATCCCCTGAATTGGAACTTGAGCCTTTTTAGAAGTTCATCGGCATCGAGATACCGGTTTGATACTGTTGGGGTCTAATTGTGACGATTACCCTTCATGGGTACGCCTCTGATTGTTTCGGTGTTTATCGGGGTAAAACCTAGGGGTAAATAGGATACTCATTATCATCCCCTGAGTTGATCATAGTGTCTTTCCCTTTTTTGCGTTCTCTAGCCAGTAACTGCTCCAATTGATTTATCATACTTCTTTGGGATTCCAATATCTGATCCTTCATCTCTTGTTGCACTTTCGCTAATTTTTTTTGCAGTTGCGCTTGCAACTGGTCTTGCATCTCTTTTTGAACTTGCTCTAGCCTTTTCAATATTTGGTCCATTTATTTGGTTTTGGCGCGAGTACTGTAACGATGTTTGGTTGGTTGATTCTTGTTTGTTTCTAGATTAACTGAAATAATTTTGTTTAATTAGGGTCTTTTTGTGAAAATTAATGCATATGATGCAATGTAATGAAAATGCATGAATGCAAAAAGAGGCATTGACTCTGATTCAATTCCGTTAGAACAACTTTACTAGAAAAAAAATTTCTTTACATAAAACAAATTACAGATACGGCATTGCCTTAATGCTCAAAGCCTTAACCTTCCTAAGAAGTCAAGCTAACTCTTGACCCCGATTTGATTCTGGTTTATACTTCAAGCTTAGCACGTCAGCCTGAACTGCTAGGGTTTGCAAATGATCAACCATTTCTCGTATTTGAGCCATAGCTTCACCCATGATATAGTCTCTATCCATGACCTGACCTTGAAAACAGTGAAGTTGCTCTTTCCACTGCTAGTTGTTTGCTTCAAGGAGTTCAACTTGGAGTTCACAATTTTTTAATACGATCTCGAGCTCTTCTATTTTCCTTTTCAGCTCTTCAATCTTGCTTAAGCTTGCTTTTAGCTCAACTGTGGAGTTGCAATTACGATACTGATGAAGTGACTTTTCTAGTTTTGCCACCCTGTGTAACACCCCCAAACCCGGCCCACGAGCCTTGACCGGATCTGGTATGTCACTGCAAAAAACGTTGGAAAAGATATTTACTTAAAAATAAAAGATGAAATTTGTTGTCGTTGGTAAGAACATTTCACATTTAAGATTCCAAGTAAAACCTTATTGGTATAAATTATCCGAATTTAAAAGCTTTAATATAAGTTGTTATAAAATAAGTTGATTTAAAATATTGCCAATTATTAGCTCAATAATAGGATAAACTTCAAAACCATAAATAAAGTTGCAAATACTTTAAGTGGCCCTTATTACATCAAATAATTATTCCAAAACTACTTAAAATATAAAGTATGTAAAATTAAGTAAAACATCTTCTGCATGGGCCACTTTTGTATTCGCTCCGACCCGGTCCAAGCATTACGAATCACCTGCGATATTGGTAAGAAAATTTTGGTGAGGCAAACAAACTCAGTGCATAGTTATTTCACATGTCTCAACATATGGGCTTGGCCCATATCCACACAGTCCACATACATAAATATGCAACATGAAGCCCAGCCTAACCTAGTATCCATCCGTTACACACCTACCTTGGCAGACCTGCTGCCCAAGGCCGTGGCTAAGCCACCGATCACCTAAGTGACCCCACATATCAATATCCTCGAGGTGACCCTAGGTCATCCTCAATCCACGGTGATGCACATAGCTATCATCCGCTAGGGTGAGGCACACAGCCAACATCCCACCTTGATGAAGCACATAGCTAACATCAAGCGCCAATGTAGCACAAGGCTAACATCAGACCACGTATATAAATGTACTCCCTGTCCTTCAATAGTCACATCCCAAGCCCCATGTATCATGCCACAATATCATTAAAATAAGCATACATCACATGCTATCATAATTTCATTCGTATACCATAGGAAACTTATTGCCATAAAGTACTGACCTGTTTAATTGATTACCCACCATGGGTATCCACCTTTTTAGCCATTATTTCGGCTACCATGCACATCATATACATATTTATATATATATAACACATACACACAACAAGAGAACAGTGCGATAACTACGCACCTGCTTTGGCACAGTCGACTAAATCCCGAAAGTTCCTCTTAATCACTGTCGATCTTCCCCAAAACATCCATAGTCCAAATCGGTCAACACAATAAACCTAATGGCCTATGGTCGAATATCACAAACCTCCTTACCTTACTAATCTAAATCCCGAATCACCACTTGCCCCTTGAATAGTCAAAATCCCTGCTTAACAACCATTAGAATCGGCTTAGCACATGAAAACTCTAAAGATGGCCCTTGGCCGAATACGTTTTTGACTTACCTTGGCTTACCTTGATTACTTCCAATCCCGAAAGACTCCTTTGATGCTCTCTAATGGCGGCTACAAACAAAAGGCACACATAACATGGCTTATGAATATCCGGCTAACCCAAAACCAAGGCCTTAACACTTGATTCGGCACACCAACTGAAATAGAACCCAAACCGATTGCTAGGATAGAAAACTTACCACTACACGTTTGAAGAGACTACAAGAGAAGAGGTTTCAGCTTTCTGCTTCGGCTTATAAGACTTGCAACAAATAGAAGAGAATAGAGCCCCCTTAAGATTCGGCTATGGCTTCAAAAGTAACATACAATATTTGGCTATTCAAGAAAGGGTGTAGAATTGGGGTGGAGAGAAAGAAAAGAATAGGTAGAGAGAGTGAGAGGAAATTTGGCACAAAAGGGAAAATGAGAGGAAAAATTTTCGGCAAAAGAAAATAAAATAAAGAAAAGAATAGCCAAAAGCTGGTCACCCCTATTTATGCTACCCAAATTCGGCACCCACACTTCCTATGCACCTCAAAATCAAAAATACACACCAAGAGAGTCCCTTGGCCGGCCACTTAATCTCCTCTCATCAAATCCCAAATTCCTCTCCTATTTTATCCCTTAATTCTTTCCTATCATATCCCTTAATTCTTTCCTATCATATCCTATCATATCCCTTATTCTCTCCTCATTTATCTCTTATCCTATCATTTAAAATAAATAAAATAAATCAACAATTTATCTCCTCATCCTAGCCAAAATTTAAAAGGAAAACAAGCTTAATCCTTATCCATTGGAAGTCCAAATGCCGTCCCACCTCTCTCCACCTTGACGCAAGAATAAAAGCTCCCCCCTACTTCCCACGTTGCTCGAACCTCATCCCTTCCTCATAGCTCATGGCGTCACTTACCAAGGCCCTAAGTGGCGCCTTCAAGCCACTTTACCAAGGCATTTCTTATGTCCAAATTCCCTCATAATTTCTCTTAAGGCCTCCTTAGCCAAGCTCCCCCTTTTTAACACTTAAAATTTAATAATTTCCTTAAGCCTTCTCCTACATTCTAGGGTTCTCCAAACCCCTCAAACTCATCCAAACCCACACACTAAGCCTACTATCACTTGAATTATGCACCAAACGCATAACCCCTAAATCCAGGATATTACACCCTGGCTTTTAATTTGACCTTTTCATTTTGGCATTCCAATAGGTCTCTTTCTAAGGCATTTCCTCGAACCTGGGCATCTTGGCATTTCTTTTCGCATTGATCGACTCTATTCTTTTCTTCGTTGATCTCTTGCTGCCATTGTTCTGATGTCTTTCCCAGCCTGGCAGTCCTCATTGATAAGTGCGGCTTCTTGTAATTCGTTTTTAGATTGTCCAGATCTTCCTCAGCCTTATTTTTTCCTTTCCTTAGTTTATTAGACTCTAGCTTTTGGACATCAACATCTAGTCCTAATTGTATTTTTTATTCTTCCAATTGCTCTATCTTATTTCTTAGCTCTGAATTCATTTTTTCAAAATCTTGCTTTATGATCTCTAGTTCAGATGGGACCACTAGCAGGTATTCCTCCATTAGTCACGTGCCTTCTTGACTTGGTCCAGAGATGTTATCATTGACTCTTTTACCCCACTATCCATTATATTCGGGGGTCATCGTTGGACCTGTAGCAAATATTTTCATTCGGCAGGTTTGGTTCCAAGCGTCAGACATTTCTTGGATCTTTTTCTTGTAGTTATCGCCCTTATACAAAAACTCGCATTGAGCCAGCTCTTGTGTTGTTGGTATGAACTGCCTCGATCTATACTGCCTCAACACGAGTAGAGGAGCATATCTAATAGCTCCTCAAATCCCAAGTAGAGGAACCCAGTCGAGATCTCCTCACCGATATAGAATCTCGTCGGGGATCATCCAAGGGGCTCTCCATTCAACATTCTCATCTTAGAGATTCTGGAGTAGTTCTCGGAGAATACTCTATAAAAAAAATTTCTACCCTTCAAAAGTGGTTATGAAACCATGCCAACAAGAGTTGCGCGCATCCAATGAATCTTATTTCACCCGCTCTTCGGCATGCGTTCCAAGATCAGAATGTTTTGGCCAAAATTGCAGGGACGGGCGTGACCCTTTTATCAAGTCTGTTGAACAAATCTAAAACTGTCTCGTCTACGTGCCTTAGTGCTTTAAGGAAAATAACTAGCCCACAAATGCTCAAAGTGAAGACATCGACCCTTTTTTCATATCTAGGTGTGCTAAGATCAGATCTCATAAACTATTCCAAGGGATACATTTTCCATCTCCTTTTTTCTTGATCCGGGCTGCAACCCATTGCTCACTCATCCCCATGATATTCATTAGTTTATTGAGGAAGGTTGGGACATTAGCGGCTCTGGAATAAACATTGTCATGTCAAATTTTTAGGGAACGAAGTAAGGTCGTGTATTCTTTCACAGTAGGTACTAAGTCCACTTTTCCAAAAGTAAAACAGCTATAAGCATGATTCGAAAATTGAGCAAGAGCTCGAAACAAGTGCTTGTCCACTTTGATATTGAGAAGATAGGGCAAATCACCATAATTACAGTAAAATAACTGCTTTATTTCTTCATCCCATTGGACCTATATCTCTTTCAATTCCTGGAGATTGTTTTGGGTCATGCTGATATGAGTGAAGTCCCACAATTCTGATACGTACCTTTCCATCAGACTATCACCTTTCTCTAGTTGCATTTTCTTGGACCATATTCGGACAGCCGCATTATCTTCCACTTTATCAAGAAACTCGTTCTCCATGTAAAGCTCTCTATTTAGTAATCGAACGTGAGTCAACACCTATTTTATGATGAAAATGTCATGCAATCACAATCAAAGCAAAACAAACAAGTCAGTATGCAAAGCAAGAATTTAAAGTAAGCAAGAAATAATAAATAAAGTGCCTATTCGAGTAACCACTAGGGTTTGGTGCGGTTCTACGTAGGGTAAGTTCTTAGGGCTCATTATATGTGGTTCGATTCTAAAGTAAGGGTACCTGAACTGGCAGATTCCTTGACCCTCACCCATTATAGGCTCATATGGACCGAGTTCAGTTCAGGGGAATACATTTCCCTATGGCTATACGGAGATGAAAATCTCACGAAGACATAGGTACGGATGTATCCCGAAAGCGATCTGCTATCTTATACGGAGGTGAAGACCTCACGAAGGAATAGTTTCTCACTCCCACTTAAAGGGTAAAATTGACCGATTATGCGATGCAATATACAGAGATATATTAAAAGACTCGAACCAATAAAGCAAATATATCAACAAGATGCAGACCACAAAAATGAAATGCAACAAAAGGATCATCAATTTAAACCAAATTATCAATTTTTCGACAAAAAGACAAGAAGTAATCAAATCGTGGCTTGACTCTCTTATTTTGTCCCCAGTGGAGTCGCGAAGTTGTCGAAACCATTTTTTTTGTAAAAGGGGTTGACTTTGATTTTGAAAAACGAAAATGAACATGGGAGTCGCCACCAATCCTTTTTGATGAGGTGTGAATGGGTCACCTCGTAAGATGGTTGTTTTCTAATAAACGGTTTGATTTATTAAAACAACACTTTTGGTCTACGAAATTCAGAAAGATGGGTTCGGGAGTCGGTTACGTACGAGGAAGGATTAGCACCCTCGTAGCGCCCAAAATTGGTACCTAGTTGATTAATTAATGTCTTGGTGTCGAAAATTAAAAATTTGAAGAAATTTTAAAATACGATCATTTGCTAAATATTGCTTAATTAAAAATTTTCTAACAAAAAAGGGGTTTTTCACGTTAATCGAGAAAAAAATTACCTCCGTAAGTTAGGACACAATGCCTTAAATTCTCGAGACGAGAATTAACCCCGAAAAGTTTATTTTGAAAGATATTCGATTATCTCGGTTGTAGAAAGAAATCATATTCCGTAAGTTAGAACACGATTTTTTCTTGATTCCCGAGATTATTTAAAATTCATGTTTTTTAAAAATGTTTGTTTATTCAGATTTATTGAGAAAATTGAACCCGTAAGTTAGGGTACGACTTTTCGAATATCAAAATACGAAATATCGCTTATTAAAAAAAACACAATTTTTAATGTATCGGGCAAAGACTAATGTAACACGATTTTGTAGTGAAATTTAAAAAATGAATTACGGTGCTAATATGCATAACAGAATAATAATAAATGCGCTAATGTAAATGACAATATGAAGGACAGAAATAAAATGAAATAAATAAAAAACGAAAAGTGATGAAAAGAGAAATAATAGGTAAGCTAAAATTTTTAAAACAAAATAACGCCTATTTTAAAAAGTTTTAAAACAAATATTATGTAAAATAGTTTTTAAAAATAATATTAATAATAATGATAATAATATAAATAATAATACAAATAAATATTATGTAAAACAAAATAATAATACAAAATAATAAAGAATTCAAAGTTTGAAATTATATAAAGGTATAAATAAATAAATAATAAAATGACATAATAAAATCGGTGTATTTAAAAATAATAAGTAAATAAATACAAGAAAGAATTATAATAATAGTAGTAATAACACTAAATTAATTAATTTAATAATATAATAATAATAACAAGTAGTAAACACAAAAGAAAATATAATAATAGTAATAATAACATTAAATTAATAAAAATAGCAAAAATAACAAAAAGGGGACTAAATTGAATTTTAAAACAGAAGTTTGGGGTGAATCAAAAATAAATAAAAAGGAAAAGGACCAAGTTGAACACGCAAATAATAAGGAGGGACCAAAATGGAAAATAATCCTCACCCTCCAAAACGCGCAGCTTCAAGGTGGACCAATTTGTAAATCGAATTGAATCATAGGGTAAAAATTAGAAATAAGGAAAAACTTAATCGAGAGATGATTAAAAAGCGGAACGGCTAAAGGTGCAATTAGCCCTTCCGTTGAAAACCATGTGGATCCTAGGCCAGAGCAGGTCAGGTCTCGGGTTAGAGGCCAAAACGACGTCGTTTTGGCTTCTGAGAATGGCCTTCAAAATGGCGCCTTTTAGACCGATTATATAAGTCATTTTTTGCCAAAAAATTTCATTTAACCCTTTTACTAAAAAAAAAAACTTTATAAAAACCCTTCAAAAACTCTCTCCTTTTTCCAGAATCCGGCCGAGGCTCCGACGCCAAACCACCGCGGCGGACGCTGGTTGCCGGAGACATCGCCGTTGTATGCGGTGGCTTGAAAAATAAAAAAGATCCCCCTTTTTTTTGAGTTTTTGAGCCCCTAAGAGGTCGATTTTCATCGAAAGCGACGAACCTCTGCCCCCACATTACGGCAGAATGCGAAAGGTCAGGTGAATTTTCTCTCTTTTTATTTTTTTGTTTATATATATTTTTAAAAATAATAGAAAAAAACCAAAAGGAAAAGGAAAATAATAAAAATAGAAGGCAAGCTTTTTATTCTTCAATCGAATCTATTTCTTTGTATTTTATCTCTTTTTTGTATCTTTTTTTCGTATTTTTTCGTCCCCTTGTTACATTGACAGATCTGGCTTTTATAACCATTTTACATATATTATTTTCTTTTTTTTCTCTGTCTTGCTACTGTTTTTGCTTTTTGCTTGTTGTCCTTGCTTTCATCTTTTTGCAGGTGTCTTTGAGGGGTCAACGGTGGTGCAAATGGACTTCTTTTGCCATTTTGGTGAAACGACAGCAGCTATCCTTGGGACGAGGCCCAGGCGGCATGCCCGAGGAGGAGCGGTGCGGGGGAGACCCTAGGGTTTCTTTTCTGCCGAAACTGTTTAAATCTTTTTGGGCCAATGGGCCGTTGTAAATTTGGGTTAGGGTTTTCCAAATTTGGGTTGTAATTTGGACTCTCTTTTTTTATTTGTTTTGTGGGCTCAGGCGAATTGGGCCTATTACAATGAAATTTAATTTTTTTTGATAAAATGCTTAAAACTACTCATAATTTTTCCCCAAACCAAAATGATATAAAAAATAAAGTTAAAAATTATTTTTGATATTTGTATCAATGTTATAAGGCTTAATGCACACTTTAGTCCCTGAACTATACCATTTTTCTGACTTTGGTTCTTAAAGTTTTTTTTTTTGGAAACTTTAGTCCTAATGTCATTAGATGTTCTCATTTTAGTCCCAACATTATCAAATATTCTCGATTTAGTGCTTTGGATGTTAAAAAAATCGGTTGGAATATCCAACTAATCATATGCTTCCATGTGTCATACAATGATATCATAGTGACATCGTTATAAAAAATTACATAAAATCTTTAAAAATGAAAAAAGTACAAAAATATTTAAAATTACAAAAATAATTAAGGAAATAAAAATATATAAAATTACAAAAAATTTAAAATTTACTAAATATTTAAATAAAAATAGAAATTTAAAATTTTATAAATCTCATTTACTAGAGCTTGAACATGAGATTGTTGTCTTTTGAAAGGATATTGTCTACAATAATTTGATTTATAATTAAGTATATTAGAATTTATAATTAGTAGCTCTTTTAGGTGATAAATTTGGATAAGTTTTTTACAAATTATTTAAATAATGTTATTTATTATTTTTAGAAATAGTAATTTTTATATTTTTATATATTTATTGTAATTTTATAAATTTTTACAGTTTTAATAATTTTGTAATTTTTAAAGATGTTTTATGTGTTTTTCAAATGATGACATCACAATGGCATCATTATATATCACGTGGTAGCATATTATTGATTGGATATCCTAGTTGGTTTTTTTAATGTCCAAAGGACTAAACTGAGAACGTTTGATAATGATAGGGATTGAAGTGGGCGGAATTTTTTTAAGGACTAAAGTGAGAAAAATGGTATACTTCAGAGACTAAAGTGTGCATTAAGTCATGTTTTAATTCTAATGGTACCTTTTAGGCTATGTAAAAATAAAAATAAATATATATATATATATATATATATATATATTTTTGTTTTGATTTTGTTAATCATACTTGTAAAGTTTAAAAAAGTGAGAATATATTCTAATTAAAAAATATGTATAAAGTATTTTCGGTACCCTAAAAATTGTATGAATTATTTTCTTACATCTTTAGCTTAAAATGTTCAAATAATTGGGATATACTCACACTTTTTTTTTAATTTTACAAGTTCGATTTTATAAAATTAAAAAAATATATTTTTTCTTTTTCTTTTTTAATTTTTATATAGTCACTTCTTTTAGTTTTTACAAGTAAACTTTAAGAACAATGCAGACATAGCATCATCGAGCACTTAGTCAACTCAGGGATATCAAGACACCTTTTTTCTACATTTGGGTGACTTTTATATTATTATGCAATGGGTGTATCTTTTTTTATCTGTTTGGTTTTGTTTCAAGCATATTTAGAGTTGTCTGATATTGAAGAAGTTAATTTCAATTATACAGGATCAGGAGAACTGCAAAGAACATCTAGAATTCAATCATGTACATGTTAAAGATCTAGATGATGCGTGGAGGGCTAAAAAGAAATATAACAAAGAAAATACGTTGTTGGTGGATGATTCAATGGATAAAATTATTAATAATTCAGTCAGTAAATAACTCATGATATCTGTTTTTACTTTTAAATACAATTGAATTGGATCTAACTTCTTTTATCATTATTATGTTTACAATTATGTTAACGTTTTAGGAGCACACCTTTATATGTCCTAAACTTTTTCGAGCTACAACGATCCATGATAATGCATTAGGTAAAACTTTCGTAGTCATGAAATTCCTTCTTTAAATATACACGAGTATATTTCCTCAAAGCTTATTTACTAATTATTGTTCTTGCAATTGATCATAGAAAAAGCTGGTATCATTCGGGTCTATTTGGAAAATTTGGCTAGAGAAGAGAATGTTCAAGAATATGTCAAACGCATCCATTTTTGGGATGACACAAAGGGGAGGAAGAATAAGGATGCTCTTGTTTATATTTGTGCTATGAATGGTAAACATTTGCTTTGATTTTTCTCTTCTAAGTACAGTGCTGAATTGCTAAAGTGTTAAAGTTTTAGTTTGTTTTGCTTGTATTTTGCTATTGTCATAAAAATTCCCTGAAAATGCCCTTGGTATGAACTTCTGTTTGTCATGATGAATTAGTAGTGTAGTTGGCCTCAAGTAAACTTTGTTTATAGCTTGAATGGTCTTTCATTTGTTTTGTTATGCTTGATTGGTGTATACTTGCTGGACTTAAATTATGTGAGAACTTTAAGGTAAATTTTAGAAGTTGAAGAATGTAGTAATTTTGGAGGTTGAGGAAGCTACTATTATAGACTTCTGGTTTTGGCAAGACGTGTAATAGCTCGATTTTGGGCCTAGTCGGAACAGTGATTTCGATACCACAAATATGAAATAAGAAAATTTATTTTTATTATATTTTTATGGTCTACAATTTCACAGAACGATTTCGTGAAAATTTCGTTTAAAAATTTCGACGTTTGGACACTCAATTTAGTCAAAAAGACTAAATTATAAAAAATGCAAAACTTGAGTTCTAGAAGCTAGAGGTGTCAAATTGCTATGAAATTTTAAATTGGAGGTCCTTAAATAAGAATTAGACTATTGGTTAATTTGTTGGACAAAATGGACATGAAATAGGTGAAATAGAATATTTTTAAGTTAGGGGCATTTTGGTCATTTAGTAATTAAAATGAATTAAAAACAAAATTAAAAGCCAATTTTTGTCCATCTTCAACCCCATGGCCGAATTTCACAAGGGGAAACCATGGCTAGGGTTTTTCAAGCTTCCAAGCTCGATTATCAAGAAAGACGAGGAATTGACCTTGATTGGGGAAAAGAAAAGGTTGTGGACTAAATTGCAAATTCGTCATATTTTGCACCGAGGTAAGTTTGTATGTAAATAATACATCGTTTTTTTATTTATGTTTTAATATTTTGTTATATTATATGAGATATGGTTGAATATGGAGTAATTATTTGATGTAAATTATGGATTGTGATTGATTATGGATGAATTGGTAAAATGTTGAAAAGTGAGAATTCCCGGTTGAACCTTCGGAATAGAAAAGGTACGAATGAGGTAGCTAGGTCACATATGTGGTACTAAGTGTAGGCCACTATGTGTAAAAGAGAGATACGAGATGGTTTTAGGTCACATGTGTAGTACTAAGTGTAGGCTACTACGTGTACTAGACGAATAGGTCGCATGTGTAGTACTAAGTGTAGGCTACTATGCATACCCGATAGCTTCGATCACATGTGTGGTACTAAGTGCAGGACACTATGTGTAAGTGATGGTTTTGGTCACATGTGTAGTACTAAGTGCAGGCTACTATGTGCACCAGATAGCTTCGGCTACAAGGGTGGTACTATGTGCGAGCAGCAGTGTATCATTATTATTCCGATGAGTTCAACGAGAAATTGACTAAGTGAAAATACATGTGATCATGTAACGAATAAGTGTAATTGAATATGATTATGTGATGAATAAGTGTAGGTATAAGTGTGAAAATTTATGAACAATGTGCTCGATATTTGATCGAACCTTCGGTAAGATGAAATGGAGTAAGTGAAATTGTGAAAGAGTAAATTTAGCAACAAAACAGTTTTGGACAGCAGCAGTTGTGTGACTTTGAAAAATCACCAAAAATGGTGGAAATCGAATTAGAGGTTTAATAAGATATGAAATTAAATCTGAATGAGTCTATTCTCACATAAAAGAAACAGTGTAAACAAAATAATTTCATATTCTGTGATATTTAAATTTTTGTGAGACAGGGTCATAATGATGTCAGAATCCCTTATTCCAACTTTGGAAAATCATTAAAAATTGTATAAAAATAATTATGGTTTATAATTTATATTATTAAATTTCTTAATGAGTCTAATTTCAAGAGAAACAAACAGAAACATTATCCAAATTTTGTACAATGAGATAATTAATTTTTAGTGCAGAGGGGTCGAAACTATTGGACAGCAAAATAGGGGAAACTTTAAAGAATAAAATGTACTTATTGGCTAAACAAAAATTTTGGAAATTTTATGGTAAGGAGATATTTGGGTCTAGTTTCAGGAAAAATTAGCAGATCTTAATTTGGAGTTCCGTAGCTCCAGATAAAAATAATTTAGTGACTATGACTCAAATAAACAGCTTGTTTGAACTTGAATAAATGGTGAATCTATGTGTAGTTATGATTGTATTATTTTGAAAGCATGTTAGTAATTTGTTTATTATTTACGTACTTACTTACTAAGCTATATGCTTACTCCCTTCTCTTTTCTCTTGTTTTATAGTGTCACCAAGCTAGCTCGGGATTCAGAGATCGTCGGAGATTCATTTAAACTATCAACACTCTTTTGGTATTTTGAAATCAATATTTTGAATTATGGAATGTATAGAGGACTTGGTTATTTTGTTATGTGTCATAATTGATTTGGCCTAAAATGTTGGACTATATTATTTGATAGTTCATTTTGTATAAGGCCATTGATGTTGGCTATTATTGATCAAGTTATATGTTTATGATGATGCAATTTATGAGATGCATGACTAGGTTGAATGAGTGTGTGATGAAAATTGAAGAGTTTTAAATTTGGATGTAAATTTTATGTCTCGGTTAGTACGACTGTATGTGTTTTGTTTCGATAATTCGTCGAACCCTGTTTTGGTGTCGAACACGGGTAAGGGGTGTTACAAGACGTGGTGTTGGAAAGTGTGAAAGCTTGATGAAAAGTTTGTGTTAGAACTCCAAAAGCAGATGTTGGGGTTCATGTGTGGTTGAACATGATATTTCTATTATGACTAGGTCCTTTAGATCCTGTTGTTTTTGTTTTGCTCCTAGATATTGTAATGAAATTGCAGATTGGTTTGCAATAAATACTAGGACAGAGAATTGTACAGTTGGCTGGGTGGAAAATCATCCCCCTACTATTTGAATGTTGTTGTGTATGACTTATTAATTTGTTAAATGCAATCAATTTTTAATTTGGACCAAAAATAAAAAGTGGTAGAAAAGAAGAAATGGAAAATCATCCCCTGCTCATGGGTGGGCTCAAGCCGGGGTTTGCCTAAAAATTAACAAGAATTAGGCAGGCCTGAGCCTAGCCCGATTAATGGGCCTAAATTAAGACCCAAAGCTTGCCCAATTTTGAAATTTCATGGACGATGCTCTTAGTCATAGAGCAATGTCTGATTTAAGGACGAAGTTTGCTCGCCTAAGTCTTTTCAATGATTTGAGTCTGTTAGTTGAGTGGCAAATTAAGCCAACTTGGATTGATCAGATTCGGGTTAAACAGTTAGGGGATGACTCCTTAGTTCTGTGATTTCGTCAAATTGAGGACGGTATGTAACAACCTGATTTAGGGGCTAGTCGAAACAGTGATTTCATAACCACTAATCTTAGGTAGAAAAAAATTATTCTAATATTATTTTATGTGTTATAGCATGATTATATAGGTGCATGAAAATTTTGGTACTTTAATTTTAGTGGTTGCATGCTTAATTTCGAAAAAGGACTAAATCGCATAAAATATGAAAGTTCTATTTTACAAGCTAGAGGTTCCAAATAGCTATAGAATTTTAATTGGAGGCCCTCCATGTGAAATTAGGCCTTTTAAATGTCATAGCTGGCCATAGGGGGGACAAGAGGCTTAATTTAGTCAATGTTGGGTGGTGTTAGGTTATTAATGAATAAAATAAAACAAAAACAAGAAAGCTATCACATTTTTTTTATCATCCTCTTCCTCCACCAAATTTTCAGCCAAAAATAGGAGTTTTTGAAGCTCAAACTTTCATCCAAGCTATCCTCTTAAAAGTAAGTGATTTTAGTGGTCTTTCTTGATAATATTTGTACTTTTGGAACCCCTAAAGCTTAAGCTAGCTAAAGAGGGGACTATTTTGCAAAATGGTTGAAAGTTTAGGGTTTTTCCATATGAGAATTTATGTTGTTTTCTACATTTTTATGGAATAAAATGAGTCTTAGTTGTTAGATAAACAACTTTTATGAAAGGTGTTTCCATAAAAACACCTAAAAATGACCTTTCTGTAAAGGTAGTAAATAGGTGTTAAATGTGTGAAATAATGAGTATTAAGAGTTTCTATAAGAGTAATAAATTTTCACCTAGGCTTGATAAAGGAAGAAATTTGATTAGAATTGATTTACGATCCTAGGGGTAAAATCATCATTTGGTGAAAGTCTAAGGGCAAAATGGAAATTTTGCCAAAGTATGATTATTGAAATGTATTGATTAATGTGGTAATTAACTGAGCTAATTTGTTATTATAGATCAAGAAGAATGAAGAATTAACCTTGACCGAGGAAAAGGCAAGGTATCAGACTAGATCAGCAAATTGGCCTATTTTGAAATCGAGGTAAGTTTGTGTCTAATAAATTCAACATCATGCTAGTATGGTTTAAAGTGTTTGATATTCATGAAAATGTACAATATTTCTATGAAAATGAGAATTGATGTTCAATGAGAAAGTGATGAAAATTTATGATGTTGAAGTTTTGGTTGGACTGTAAGAAGTGAGAGGATATCATCCTCAAGACATGAGATCTGTAAGGTCCCGTATAAGACCATGTCTGGGACATGGCCTCGGCACCGAGTTGAGATCCCGTATAAGGCCATATCTGGGATATGGCATCGGCATAGAATGTGTAAATTGTATAAGACCATATCTGGGATATGGCATTAGCATCGTATTTATGTGAATGATGATGATTGTGTATCCTCGAGTATTCCAAGTGAATCAATGGGATAAATAGTTAAGCTTATGATAGAGATGAAATTACTACTAAAGCTATGTGATGAAGTGATACAGGTACATGTGAGTAATTCACGAGAAATATTTACGATATATGACATGTAATTGGTAAGAGTAAGCATGAGTAAGTTATGGCAATGTGCTTGAGACTTTGTGTTTTGCATTATTCCATGCAATGGATGGATGGCATTATGAGCCTTTATGTTTCTATTTATTTCATGCAAACTTACTAAGCTTCATGCTTACCTCCCTCATTTCCCTTTTCCTTATAGTATCGCCAAAATAACTAGGGGGTCGTGGGATGTCGGAGTTCAAAATCACACTACCAACTTCTCTTTGGTATATCATAGTTTGATTAATTTTGAGTATGACATGTATAGGAATTTGGTTATTTTGTGTTATCTCATATTGGTTAGCCAATGTGTGGCTATTAATGTTATCCAATTCATTTTGTAAATGGTCATTGGAAATTGGCCAATACTTGACAAGTTTATATATTCAATGACAATGAAATTCATGAAGTGCATGCTTGTGTGGATGTCTTGATTTTGAGTTCTTAGAAGTTCCTTATGGTCATGATGTATGTTGAATTGAATTGGTATAAGTGTGGTTGCATTGTAGGGTGGCAATTGGCTTAGTAGATAGCCTTACAATTATCCACACGGGTAGACACACAGGCGTGTGTCTAGGCCGTGTGTAACACATGGTCAGCCCTATGGACATGTTGATAGGCCGTGTGTCCCCATGCATGCTAGATTGGAAAGTTAGAATACTCTATAGTAAACACAGGGTGAGACACGGCCGTGTGTCTCAACAGTGTGGGAGACACGGCCTAAGACATGGGCATGTGCCCTGGCCATGTGAAGTCTGCACCTGAATTTGGGAATTTAAATCACCTTACGGTCTAAGGACACAAGTGTGTGCCTTAGCCGTGTGACCTAAATGGAATGATGACATCAGAAATAGAATGTCAAGGTTTTCACAAACGGGTGAAGACACGGGCGTGTATGGCTATGTGAGGGACACGGGCCATGGACACGGGCGTGTGTCTGGCCATGTGAAAACCCCTGTAGGTTTGAAATGAAAAAATAAAATTCACACGAACTAGGGATATGGATGTGTGTGATTACACGGCCTACCCACACGAGCGTGTCCCTCTTCACACGGGCGTGTAGCCCTGTTTTGTGTCAAAATTTTCTAAGTTTTCAAGAGTTTTCAGTTTGGTCCCGAATTATTTCGGGTGTAAGTTTAGGGTCTCATAGACCTATAATAAAGACATTATAGTCTCGAATGAAAAGTTTTAGTTTGTAATGAAATTATATGGATCGATGTTGTACGTTTGAACAAGTTAAGTACGGTAATGCCTCATACCCAGTTCAAGTGTCGAATACGGTAAGGGGTGTTACACGGTAGTATTTCTGATTTTGAGCTGAACAGTGATGGGGTTTTGTGCTTCTAGGGACGGGTTTGTGTACCTAATAATTCTGAGTTAAGGTAGTCTATTTTACAGGAAGCACATAGTAGCCCTTATGCTATTCATCTCGACGGGAATAAGATGTATCGGGATCTCTAAGCGTTGTATTGGTGGCCTGGTTTGAAATAGGAGGTAACAAATTTTGTCTCTCGTTTTCTGACGTGCCAATAATTTAAGGCTGAACACCAATTGCTTTCGAGTTTACTTCAACCCATTAAGATTTCCCTATGGAAATGAGAACAAGTGACTATGGACTTCGTTAGTGGGTTACCCTTAACACCTAGTAAGAAAAATTCTGTTTGGGTCATTGTGGATCGATTGACCAAATCTGCCCATTTTATTCCTGTCAGGACAGATTACTACCTTTAGAAACTGACTAAGTTGTATGTTTCCAAAATTATTAGCTTCATGGAGTTCCGGTTTCAATTATTTTTTATAGGGATCCTCGTTTCACTTCTCGATTTTGGGGAAGCTTCATGAGGCTATAGGTTTTAGATTAGACTTCAATACTGCGTTCCATCCTCAGACAGATGGACAATCTGAGAGGGTGATTCAGATACTGGAGGATATGTTATGAAGATGTGTGATCGACTTCCGTGGTAGTTGGGAGGATTTTCATCCATTAGCCAAGTTTGCATTTAATAATAGCTTTCAGTCCAATATTCAGATGGCAGCTTACGAGGCTCTGTATGGTCATAAGCGTCGCACTCCATTATGTTGGACTGCGTTGGGTGAGAGACAGGTCTTGGGTCCTGAGTTAGTTTTTGGGACCAAAGATAATGTTAGATTGGGTTGGGATTGTCTTATAGATACATCTGATAGACAGAAGTCATATTCGAATCTAAAGAGGAAGGATATCAAGTATTTTGTGGGTGATCAAGTCTTGCTTAAGGTATCTCTGTGGAAGAAGGTTTTTCAGTTTGGACGTAAGGGCAAGTTGAACCCTAGGTACATTAGGCGATATCAAATTTTGAAACGTGTGGGACTGGTTGCCTATTAGTTAGAGCTACCTCCAGAGTTGGATCGGACCTATGATGTGTTTCACGTTTCTATGTTGAGACAGTATCAGTCTAACCCATCTCATATTGTTTTTGTTAAGGAGATTGAGGTTGGACCGAATTTGACTTTTAAGGAGGCACTACACCAAATTAGACTTTTAGTGGCGTTCTAAAGAAAAACGCCGCAAATATTACACAATAGTGGCATTTGACGGAAAACGCCGCAAAAAAATGAGCAATAGCGGCGTTTATTTCAAAAACACCGCTAAAAAGGATATCTAGCGGCATTTTTTTTTGAAAACGCCGCTAAAAAGGATATATAGCGGCATTTTTTTTGCAAACACCGCTAAAGATCGGAGCATTTGCAGTGCTTCTGAAAAAACACCGCTAATGTTCCGACCTTTAGCGGCGCTTCTGAAAAAAAGCCGCTAATGCTCCGACCTTTGGCGGCATTTTTGAAAAACGCCGCTAATTCTCCGACCTTTAGCGGTGCTTTTGAAAAGACGCTACTAATGCTCCCATCTTTAGAGGTACTTTTGAAAAAAACGCCGCTAATGCTCCCATCTTTAGCGGCGCTTTTGAAAAAACGCCGCTAATGCTCCGACCTTTAGCGACACTTTTGAAGAAACGATGCTAAAATTTTTTCGTATTTTTTTCTTATTCTTGCTTTGAATTATATTTTATTTTGATAAATTCACTTATAAGCAATGAGAAAGTTTCATTTTAGTTATTTAATTATGAAAAGTTACAAATTGCTAACTAAACAATTTAAAAGTTTTCATTTAAGTTACAAATTAAGCTATTAAAATTGATTAGGGTTTAATGTTTAGTATGTTAATTTCATGGTTTAGGGTTTGTTATTTTGGTGTGTGGGTTTAGTGTTTTAAAGTTTGTTGTTTAGGTTTATTGTATAGTGTTTAATATCTTAGTGTTTACCGGTATTAAGGTTTAAGTG
This sequence comes from Gossypium rotundifolium, assembly GCA_025506655.1. Classification (NCBI taxonomy): domain Eukaryota; kingdom Viridiplantae; phylum Streptophyta; class Magnoliopsida; order Malvales; family Malvaceae; genus Gossypium; species Gossypium rotundifolium. The sequence goes on from CP106730.1 coordinate 43,945,321, forward strand.
TTAGTGGTCAGGGGTTAAAGTTTAGGGTTAGGGGTTTAGGGGGAAATGGTTAGGGATTTGAGTTTATTATGGTTTAAGTTTAGGATTTTAGGGTTTAAGGTTTAGGGTGTTAGCTATATGACCCAAAATCCCAAAACTAAAATCCCGACACTCGTTTCGATTTTATTCGATTAAGATTTCATTTTTTCTTATTTCTGTTTTGAATTTAATTTTATTTTGCTATTTGAAATTAACTAACTTAATTATGAAAAGTACGTTACAAATTGATAACTAAACCCTTAAGAAGTTTTGCTTTATCGAAACCCTTAAGCTTAAACCCTAACTAGTAATGTTAATTAAAATACAATTTATTTTTAATTGAATATATAAAATATAAATATTTTATCTTAATTAAAATATAAATTATATTGATTAAAATATAAATTATTTTAATCAAAAAATAATGACACTTAGAAAAAATTTGAAAGTAAAAACATAGAAAAATATTTGTTAAAAATGAAAAAATTATTAAATAATTTCTTATATAATCGTAAAAGAGATATATAGTTTTAATTTTAAAATATTGAAATAATTCTCATGATAATTTAGGGTTTATGTGGTTTAATTTAGGGTTTATGGATTAATCTTTATAGTTTAGGGTTTGTGGTTTATGTTTTATGGTTTAGGTTTAGGATTTAAGATTAAGGGTTAGGTTAGGGGTTAGGTCGGGTTTATAGTTTAGTTTTTATTATTTTAGAGTTATGGGGTTTTGGGTTTAGTGCTTAAACCATATCGAATAATAAAGTTAGAGTCTTAGTGTTTAGGGATTTAGGTATTAGGGATTTTGATAAAATAAATAAAAATCATATTATTGAGAGGGTTTATGTAAGCAATTAGATTATTTCTTTAATTACTTAAAATATTAACATCATTTTTATTTATATATTGCATACATAAAAGTTATATTTATTCAATATAAAATATATTGATGTAATTATATTTTAAAATAATGTGTATGATTAAATCAAAATTAAAGTTTCAACTATACATTTAAACCACAATTAGAAATTCACATCTAGAATTACACATTGTACCAAAATTCATATATAATTCTAAGATGTATCTATATTAAAATTTAGGTGTATACATATAATTAAATGCCATTTATATAAAAATGTAAACAACTAATGTTGATGTAAAAAGAAAGAAAAAAGAAATTCCTAAAATAGTTGGTAATGGTAATTAAAATTTTAAATTTTAAAATTAAAAAATTAAAAAATTAAAAAATTAAAAAATTAAAAATTAAAAAAATTAAAAACTTAAAAACTTAAAAATTTAATATTTAATATTTTAGTTAAAAAGTTTTGAAACACCCCAAACCCGACCCACGAGTCTTGACCGGATCTGGTATGTTCCCCGGTGTAAACCGTTTCAAATTCTTTTGTTACTTAGGAAAAACTTGAGTGTTTTGAAGGAAAGTTTGTTTTGGGTTGGGCTTGAGTTGAAAACAGGTTTATTTCGTTATTAAAAATCCTTTTGATCTAGGTGACAAAACGTTTGGGCTTTAAATTAAATTAATTTTACCTAATCTTTTAATAAATATAAAGATCGTATGCTCAATAAATAAAAGTAAAGTAAACGCTACTACGGCCTTATTACATCAAATAATTTCCTAAAATTAAAACCAAAATAAACTTTAAATTACTTAAAATAAAATAAAAGTCCAAGTCGTAAATTTCTTGCTGTGCACGGCCATCCCTAAGCTTCTGCCGAACCCGGTCCATCACTGCTCGTCACCTGAAACATGTTCCCACAACGCAGACTCAATGTGTACCCAAACACTAAGTCTTAACAAATTCAGGCATAACAAATCATATTCATACGTATCATAATTTCACATTTAATGATTCAAGATAATGATGCAACCCAAACCCAAACCTAGATGCCATCCTCTACACATCCCCGTACCAACCTGCACACCGTGGGGACTACTAAGTCAACCCTCCATCCGCTACACACCATCGAAGGCAGTCGCTGCAGTCGACGTGCTCATCGCCCATATAAAATTCGTGGCATAGCCACCAGATAATTGTGTCATGAGACACCACATTCAGATAATGTAACCGAAGTTACCACATTCAGATAATGTGACCGAAGTCACCACATTCAGATAATGTGACCGAAGTCACCACATTCAGATAGTGAGACCGAAGTCATCACATTCACTTCCCTTTCTTAAATAACCCGAATGCCCCATATTATTCATATAATGCATATCATACTTAAATTCACATTCATGTCACTTTTCACATGTTAAGTATAACATATTTAAGTAATCCTAATAGGAGTAGGAAAACGTGCTTGAGTACTTTGTACCATAACATGGTACTTTAGCCACATTCTTACACTTTCATATTAACACATATATCAAGTTTAAGCCATAAATCTATTAAGATTAGTGTGGGGTACACGGTACCTTAGCCATATTCTTACACTTTCATATTAACACATTTAATTTAAAACATAGCCATGAACATATTAAAACTTAGAGTAGGGGGTTTTTTTGATTCGCTTAACGATTTCACTTGAAATCCAGAAATTGATCTACTACCTTAGATTTTAATGCCTACATTAAGCCAACATGGTAATATTTAGCAAAGGCCTATTCAACATAAAACCAAATCCTAGTAGGATTTGTGTACTTACCTTAATGCCGATTTGTAACATCCTAAAAAGGGCCTATGCATTTTTGGCTTAAATATACAAAATGACATGTTTTATGAGTTTTGAATAAATTTTGAACATTTTTGGAAGCCTGAGAATGTATGGAAATGTTACATTAAAAATAGGAAAAGTGACCATTTTGGAAACCTAAGTAAATTAGGAAAGTGAACATTTTGGAAGCCTAAGCTAAAAGAGGAAAGTGAACATTTTGGAAACTAAGCTAAATTAGGAAAGTGAACATTTTGGAAACTAAGCTAAAAAAAAAGGAAAGTAAACATTTTAGGAAACCTAAGAAATGTCAAGTTCTGAGCGAACGAAAATTTTGGAAACCTAGAAATGACTTAGAAATGTCGAGTTTTAAAGTTTAAAAAAGTAATTAAGGCAAGGAGGCCTTAAAAGAAAAAGTACGTGAAATTTGACACATAAGCGGGCTTGGAAAAGTGGCCTGAAGATGCCACTTAGGGCCTTTGGAAATGGAGCCACATACAAAGGTGTTGGGCCTGAGTTCAAGTCACATGGGAAGCAAATAAAATAAGTTTTATTTTTGCTTCTAGAAGCCCAAGAGGTGGACGGCACAAGGCTTGCAAAAGAGGAGTTTCACTCTATTTTAAATTCGGCTAATTAGAAGATAATAAGGATTATACTTTATTTGTTTTAAAATTAAAGAGATAAAGTTATCATATAAGGAAGAGTAGTGGCCAAGCAAAGGATTCTTGGCCTAATTTCGGCTATAAAAGGATGAGACTAAGGCTATTCATTATTCATTCTCCCTCTCTTTTCTTTTGCCAAATATTCTTTCTCCTCTCCCTCTGTCGAAATTCTTCTTGAGCATCCATTCTTTTTTTTCCTCTTCTCTTTTAGCATCTTAGCCGATTCCTTCTAAGCCTATTATTCCTCTTTCATCTTTGAAACCGAATACATAAGGGGATCATAGCCGATTGTTCATCAAGTCTCTAAGCCGAATCTCTGAAGTGGTGTCAGGAGGGATCTATCGATTTCAATATAAAGGGTAAGGATCTATAGTTATAATTGTATTCCTTTCTTTTAAGCCGAAAGTTAGTCTAATCCCTCCTATATTTTATTGATCGAAATATGGAAGGTGAATTTCGAGATTTCAGATCTAAGGTATTTCGGCATCTCCATTAATCAAGAAGAGAGTTTCGGGATTTAAAAGATTTAAGGTAAGATATATGTATATTCGGCAAAAGGCCATGTTTATGTTTTAATGTTAGATTAAATCTAACATATGGTTAAAGGAATTTCGGCAGAGTCTTAATCAAGTGACGATTTCGGGATTTGTTTGGAAATCAAATTCATTTAAGGTCAAGAGATCTAGCATCGTAGATCGAATCTTTGGGATCTAGGAATTTCGGTAGAAACAGGTGTGTAAACTCTTTACACACTTTATTAATAGACTTTGCCATATTGTTGCTTTGTTAATAATTACTGTAGTGATCTATGATATATGCTTGTGGGCTTAATCATGGTTTCCGGGTAAGTCCCCTAACTTGTGATCTGTTATTTTGTTTATGAAATATAATTGAGTATGCCATCATATGCTGTTAAATGCATGATTTATGATATTGATATGTAAGCATGATGATGGTGGGATTGATGAGAGGAGGGGGATAATTTTATGGACTGTCGCCAGTGGTTTTGACCACAAGATGGGTTGGCCCCATCAGATTATTTGTGACCTATGGTCATCAGTGGTTTTGACCACAAGATGGGTTGGCCCCATCAGATTATTTGTGACCTATGGTCATCAGTGGTTTTGACCACACCGATTGATAAATTGCGACTAAGTCCCGGTGGTTTGGTACCACCGATGGTTTTGACCACACTTGATTATATTGTGACCTATGGTCATCGTGGTTTTGACCACACGATGGGTTGGCCCCATCATTTAATTTGTGACTCTAAGTCATCGATGGTTTTGACCACAGGGGTAGTTAAGGAGTATGGATGGTTAGGTTGGGTTGCATATTTGCATGTTAATTAATAAATTGTGTATGAGTGCATTTTGGGTGGGGATTTACACATCGAGTCTTGGTGACTCACCCCTTCCCTTACTATTTTGCAGATGAGTAGATCGCGGAGATGGAGCCGGAGAGGACTCGAGGCGGCCATGCTTATCGTTGGATTTAAATTTGTTATCATTAAGTTTATTTAATTATTTTCTAAGTCTTTTTATTTTGGGATGTAATAAGGTAGCTAAATTTTTATTTGGATGTTCTTTAATTGTTTATTTTAATTATATTATATTACAAATATTAAGTGAACCGGTTAAAAGTAACCTTTTCAAACTTAATAAAATTTAACGGGTTTTCAAAGAAGTTACCATCGGGTAACAAAATTTACCAAGTCACCAATAACTCAGACGATTTTAAAATAATACATGATCAAACGTTTCCAAAGAGTTTATCAACCCAACCATGTTTATAAAAGCCCAACTAGGTTTTCAAACCCCGTTTTAATCCCTTAGCCATATTTTAACAAGTTTTCGCGAGACTCTCAAAAGGATTCAAATTATTTTACTCGTGACATACCAGATCCGGTCGGGACTCATGGGCGGGTTTGGGGTGTTCTGATTTTAATATCGAGTCGGTTCAAAACTTCGGTGTGGGGGCCCAAGGCCCAAAATGTTGGTTTTTGTTAGTAGGCCTTATTGAAATGTTTTGGAAAGTGATTTTGGTTTGAACAGCATGGCACCAAGTCTCCGGCACCTATCCGCCCAGGTAAGTACTTCTATCAATTTTTGTGAATTCTTTTGATGAAGGGTAGAAGGGTAAATTGGGAACATAGACTACTAGAGTAGAAACTGTTGAACCCTAGGGCTAGCATACCTCAACTATGCATAAGATTTAATAATTACCTAAACAACCCTGTGAGTTGTCACTAAGCAAAGGATGTGGCAATCGTTATACGCATGTCTAGGATTGGATTGGTGGGGCACGGTATTTAAGCAGTCCTCGTGACTCACCTCCTACTCACTCGAATCCTACCTGGTGCGTAGTAACGATTCATTCTAGTTGAGACGACATACTCACAGGCTAAACTCGATAACTAAAACACGAAAGGGACTAGCCGTTTTATTTTGAAATAATTAAAACCTTGCTTTTCAAAAAAAAATGACCAAAATACCCCTCAGTTTGAAAAATGACCAAAATACCCCAAGCTTGAAAATTTCCATAATACCCTCCATATGAAAAATTTCCAAACAGAAAATTTCCAAAATATCCTTCTTATGTGAAATCACTTAGAACCCAACTTTTGAAAATCATTTTGTGAAAACACCCTAATTATGTGAAAATTACTAAAATACCCCTAGTGGTGAAAATTACAAAATTGCCCCTAACCAACAAAATTACCAGAATGACCATGATTTTCAAAACTTTGCAATATCACTGTTTTAGAAAATGCAATTATCAAAAAGAGCTCTCAAAGTTTTACAACTTTTGAAATATCCCTGATTTGTGAAAAATTACCGAAATACCCCTGAGGTCCAAAATTACTGAAATACCCCCGGATTTCAAAATTTTTCAAAATACCCCAGGAAATTTAAGAGATTCAAAATAACTTTTTGACAAAATCATCCGAAAACTTTTATTTTTGAAAAATTACAAAAATACCCCTGTAGGATAAATTACGAAAATACCCCTGGGTAGTGGAAAAACAATCACCAGGAAAACTACAACGTCTCTTTGAATGAATGAATGGAAAATTGTGTGCATGTATGATTGCGAAAGAACCACTCCTAAAACTTCTATCATAAAATTTCTTCGCGGATAATCAAGTGAAATACTAATGCATAAAATTCTTAAACAGATAAACGCAATCATTAGATATGATAGTTCTTTGAGATCAGAGTGCGCAGCAATAGCGTAGTGTAGCGAGTTAGACTGTACGGATGAACGATAGTAAGTAATTTCGAGGACGAAATTATTTTAAGGGGGTAGAATTGTAACATCCTAAAAAGGGCCTATGCATTTTTGGCTTAAATATACGAAATGACATGTTTTATGAGTTTTGAATAAATTTTGAACATTTTTGGAAGCCTGATAATGTATGGAAATGTTACATTAAAAATAGGAAAAGTGACCATTTTGGAAACCTAAGTAAATTAGGAAAGTGAACATTTTGGAAACCTAAGCTAAAAGAGGAAAGTGAACATTTTGGAAACTAAGCTAAATTAGGAAAGTGAACATTTTGGAAACTAAGCTAAATTAGGAAAGTGAACATTTTGGAAACTACGCTAAAAAAAAAGGAAAGTAAACATTTTAGGAAACCTAAGAAATGTCAAGTTTACAGAGCCGAACGAAAATTTTTGGAAACCTAGAAATGACTTAGAAATGTCGAGTTTTAAAGATTAAAAGAGGTAATTAAGGCAAGGAGGCCTTAAAAGAAAAAGTACGTGAAATTTGACACACAAACGGGCTTGGAAAAGTGGCCTGAAGATGCCACTTAGGGCCTTTGGAAATGGCGCCACATACAAAGGTGTTGGGCCTGAGTTCAAGTCACATGGGAAGCAAATAAAATAAGTTTTATTTTTGCTTCTAGAAGCCCAAGAGGTGGACGGCACAAGGCTTGCAAAAGAGGAGTTTCACTCTCTTTTAAATTCGGCTAATTAGAAGATAATAAGGATTATACTTTATTTGTTTTAAAATTAAAGAGATAAAGTTATCATATAAGGAAGAGTAGTGGCCAAGCAAAGGATTCTTGGCCTAATTTCGGCTATAAAAGGATGAGACTAAGGCTATTCATTATTCATTCTCCTCTCTTTTCTTTTGCCAAATATTTTTCTCCTTTCCTCTCCGAAATTCTTCTTGAGCATCCATTCTTTTTTTTCCTCTTCTCTTTTAGCATCCTAGCCGATTCCTTCTAAGCCTATTATTCCTCTTTCATCTTTGAAACCGAATACATAAGGGGATCATAGCCGATTGTTCATCAAGGCTCTAAGCCGAATCTCTGAAGTGGTGTCAGGAAGGATCTGTCGATTTCAATATAAAGGGTAAGGATCTATAGTTATAATTGTATTCCTTTCTTTTAAGCGAAAGTTAGTCTAATCCTCCTATATTTTATTGATCGAAATATGGAAGGTGAATTTGGGATTTCGGATCTAAGGTATTTCGACATCTCCATTAATCAAGAAGAGAGTTTTGGGATTTAAAAGATTTAAGGTAAGATATATGTATATTGGCCAAAGGCCATGTTTATGTTTTAATGTTAGATTAAATCTAACATATGGTTAAAGAAATTTCGAGAGTCTTAATCCGATGTGATTTGGGATTTGTTTGGAAATCAAATTCATTTAAGGTCAAGAGATCTAGCATCGTAGATCGAATCTTGGGATCTAGGAATTTCGGTAGAAAGCAGTGTGTAAACTCTTTACACACTTTATTAATAGACTTTGCCATATTGTTGCTTTGTTAATAATTACTGTAGTGATCTATGATATATGCTTGTGGGCTTAATCATGGTTTCCGGGTAAGTCCCCTAACTTGTGATCTGTTATTTTGTTTATGAAATATAATTGAGTATGCCATCATATGCTGTTAAATGTATGATTTATGATATTGATATGTAAGCATGATGATGGTGGGATTGATGAGAGGAGGGGGATAATTTTATGGACTGTCGCTAGTGGTTTTGACCACAAGATGGGTTGGCCCCATCAGATTATTTGTGACCTATGGTCATCAGTGGTTTTGACCACAAGATGGGTTGGCCCCATTAGATTATTTGTGACCTATGGTCATCAGTGGTTTTGACCACACCGATTGATAAATTGCGACTAAGTCCCAGTGGTTTGGTACCACCAGTGGTTTTGACCACACTTGATTATATTGTGACCTATGGTCATCAGTGGTTTTGACCACACGATGGGTTGGCCCCATCATTTAATTTGTGACTCTAAGTCATCAGTGGTTTTTACCACACGGGGTAGTTAAGGAGTATGGATGGTTAGGTTGGGTTGCATATTTGCATGTTAATTAATAAATTGTGTATGAGTGCATTTCCGGGTGGGGGATTTACACACTGAGTCTTGGTGACTCACCCCTTCCCTTACTATTTTGCAGATGAGTAGATCGCGGAGATGGAGCCGGAGAGGACTCGAGGCGGCCATGCTTATCGTTGGATTTAAATTTGTTATCATTAAGTTTATTTAATTATTTTCTAAGTCTTTTTATTTTGGGATGTAATAAGGCCGCTAAATTTTTATTTGGATGTTCTTTAATTGTTTATTTTAATTATATCATATTACAAATATTAAGTGAACCGGTTAAAAGTAACCTTTTCAAACTTAATAGCATTTAACGGGTTTTCAAAGAAGTTACCATCGGGTAACAAAATTTACCAAGTCACCAATAACTCAGACGATTTTAAAATAATACATGATCAAACGTTTCCAAAGAGTTTATCAACCCAACCATGTTTATAAAAGCCCAACTAGGTTTTCAAACCCCGTTTTAATCCCTTAGCCATATTTTAACAAGTTTTCACCAGACTCTCAAAAAGGATTCAAATTATTTTACTCCGTGACATACCAGATCCGATCAGGACTCATGGGCCGGGTTTGGGGTGTTACACGATTGAATAAAAAAATCAAATCCCGAAAACTTGTATTCTTCCCCCTTTGAAATCAGCTACTCACTAGATCCCTTGAATCGGTTAGTTTTCAGCTTAAAACACATAATAATAGATCTACTACAAAAATAGGGTCTTGGCCGAATATTCATAGTCACTTACCTTAAGGATCTTAAATCCCAAAATTCACCGAATAACTAGGGAACACGTGGCCTATGGTGTACCTTCGAGAAAAGAACTTCTCCTTCCATGATTCAAATTAAGATTAATAATCGAAATTAGTGCCTAAATTTGATAAGTCTAAAATATAAAAGAATGGAAACTAAACTTGGATCTTACCCTTATTTGAAGGAATCGATTACACCTTCACTTCAACCTTGAGAGATTCGGCTATGGCTAAATGATGTTCTCACAACTTTCGCTTTTGGAGGATTAGAAAGAAAGAGAAGGAAGAATAAAAGCAGAGGAATTTCAGCAGAGAGAGGAGAATCTGCTTAAGAAATTTGGCAAAGGAAGAGGGAATGAATGAATGAATGGCCTTCTCTTCCTTTTATAGCCGAAATTACTAGCTAGAGTCCTTAACTTGGCCACCACTCTTCCTATGTGATAATTATCACTTTATTAAAAGAATTAATCTAACAATTATCTCCTAATTAACCGAAATTCTAAAGGAAATAAAACTCCTCTTTTAAGAGCCCACATGCCGTCCACCTCTCTGCTCTTTGTAGCAAAATAAAACTTCTTTTATTTGCTTCCTAAGTGACTCAATCCCTGGCCCAAATACACTTGCATGTGGCGCCATTTCCAGAGGCCCTAAGTGGCATCTCCAAGCCACTTTTCCAAGCCCAATTGTGTGTCAAATTTCACATACTTTTTCTCTTAAGGCCACCTTGCCTTAATTTCCTCTTTTAAACTTTAAAACTCGACATTTCTAAGTCATTTCTAAGTTTCCAAAAATTTTCGTTTGGCTCTTTAAACTTGACATTTCCTTACATTTCCTAGTTTCCAGAAATGTTCACTTTCCCCTTTTGAATCATTTCTAAATCATTTTCCTAGTTTCCATAAATGTTCATTTTCCTCTTTTGAATCATTTCTAAATCATTTCCTTACATTTTCAGGACATTTCCCTGCATTTCCTTACATTTCCCTACATTTCCTTACATTTCCATACATTTCCTTACATTTCCATACATTTCCATACATTTCCATACATTTCCATATATTTCCTTACATTTCCATACATTTCCTTACATTTCCATACATTTCCATACATTTCCATACATTTCCCTACATTCCATACATTTCCATACATTTCCTTACATTTTCATACATTTCCATACATTTCCATACATTTCCTTACATTTCCAAGGTTCCAAAAATGCACACCACACATCCATATCATAGTAAACATGTTATTTCATAAGATTAAGCAAAAATGCACACAATGGGATTCGAACCTCTTCCCTCAAAGTACTTCACTTGATGCCATAACCCTTGCACCTTAGATGGCGTCCCTTGCCACTTTTCCACATCACTTCTTGTTTTTAACTTAAAAACCAATAATTGTCCAAAGCTTTCTCTTCCATCCTAGGATTTTAAAAACCCTTAATTCACTTCCAAACACTGCCAAAACCTACTATTCATGAATTATTCACAAACACATAACCCCTAATCTAGGATGTTACAGTTCTACCCTCCTTAAAAATAATTTCGTCCTCGAAATTACTTACTAACAGTCGTACATCCTTCTCACCGCACTATGCTTATGCTGCGCACTCTGATCTTAATAGAACCATCATACTTTCTAGGCACAATCTCTAAGTTCATGTCCCTTAGAACTCATTTCTAACGTCGTGATTTAATCGATTAAGAAGTTTTATGTATTAAAAATTTTGTTTCAGCGATTAACATGAAGAAGTTTTATGGAAAGAATTTTTAGAAGTGGTTCTTTCGTATTCATACATGCACGATCTTTACAATCATACATCCATCAATCAATTATGAACTTTCATTCATTCGGAGAAATGTTGTAGTTTTCATTGTTGTTGTTTTTCCACTACCGTGGGTATTTTCGTAATTTTCCCTCTGGGTATTTTCTTAATTTGTCAAAATAAGGTTCCTTGGTGATTTTGTCAATAAGGGTATTTTGGTAATTTTGAAATCCGGGGTATTTCAAAATTTTGAAATTACAAGGTATTTCAAGAATTAACTGTGGTAAATTTGTAAATCTCAATAAATCAAGGGTATTTCAACATTTGCAAACCTTGAGGTTCTTTTTGAGAATTTGTTTTCCAAATCGGTGATGTTGCAAAAATTTTGAAAATCGAGGTCATTTTGGTAATTTTGTCAATCGGGGGTAATTTCGTAAATTTTCAAATCGGGGTATCTTGGACTTTCTCAAAATAGGGTTTTTAAATACTTTTACAAAGTGAGGAAATTTTATTGAAATCAATAGTAATATGGAAATTTTAGAACCAAGGGCATTTTAGTAATTTCCACCCCTAAAGGTATTTCGGTAATCTTGTAAATAAAAAATTCTTAGAAAGTTTTAATTTTTAAAAAATAATTTTCATAATTCAAAAGGGTAGTTTGTCGACTTTTAAAACTAGGGTTTCCATAAAAATGTGGCTAGTCCCTTTCGAGTTTTAGTTAGGGGTTTAGCCCGTAGCTAAGTCCTCTTGGTTAGGGTGAACCGGAGCTACGCACCAGGTAGGATTCTAGTGGAGAGGAGGTGAGTCACACGGACTGCTTAAATACCAAGCTCCCACCGAAACCAATCCTATACATGCGCACCATGGTTGCCACACCCTAACTCGGCGACTTAACCACAGGTTTGTTTAGTTAGGCATTTAAGTCTTATGTTTTTGTTGGGGTATACTAGTCCTAGGGTTCAAATACTTATCAGACTAATCTACGTTGCCATAAAAGCCCATACATTTCACATATTCAAATCACTTCAGAAGTCAGAAGTACTTACCTGGTGGACTGCGGGTTGGAGACTTAGTGGGCCATGCCATAAAAACCTAAAAATTTTTCAGAAAATTCCTTTTGGGCTTACTTTGGAAAACATTTTGGGCCTTAAACCCAAGGCCGAGAGTTTAAAATTGGCTCGATACCAAAGCTGAAACACCCCAAACCCGCCCACGAGCCTTGGACCGGATCTGGTATGTTCCCGGTGTAAACTGTTTCAAATTCTTTTGTTACTTAGGAAAAACTTGAGTGTTTTGAAGGAAAGTTTGTTTTGGGTTGGGCTTGAGTTGAAAACAGGTTTATTTCATTATTAAAAATCCTTTTGATCTAGGTGACAAAACGTTTGGGCTTTAAATTAAATTAATTTTACTTAATCTTTTAATAAATATAAAGATCGTATGCTCAATAAATAAAAGTAAAGTAAATGCTACTACGGCCTTATTACATCAAATAATTTCCCAAAATTAAAACCAAAATAAACTTTAAATTACTTAAAATAAAATAAAAGTCCAAGTCGTAGATTTCTTGCTGTGCATGGCCATCCCTAAGCTTCTGCCGAACCCGGTCCATCACTACTCGTCACCTGAAACATGTTCCCACAACGGGGTGAGTCAACAGACTCAATGTGTACACAAACACTAAGTCTTAACAAATTTAGGCATAACAAATCATATTCATACGTATCATAATTTCACATTTAATGATTCAAGATAATGATGCAACCCAAACCCAAACCTAGATGCCATCTGCTACACATCCCCGTACCAACCTGCACACCGTGGGGACTACTAAGTCAACCCTCCATCCGCTACACACCATCGAAGGCAGTCACTGCAGTCGACGTGCTCATCGCCCATATAAAATTCGTGGCATAGCCACCAGATAATTGTGTCATGAGACACCACATTCAGATAATGTAACCGAAGTTACCACATTCAGATAATGTGACCGAAGTCACCACATTCAGATAATGTGACCGAAGTCACCACATTCAGATAGTGAGACCGAAGTCATCACATTCACTTCCCCTTTCTCAAATAACACGAATGCCCCATGTTATTCATATCATGCATATCATACTTAAATTCACATTCATGTCACTTTTCACATGTCAAGTATAACATATTTCGTAATCCTAGTAGGAGTAGGAAAACGTACCTGAGTACTTTGTACCATAACATGGTACTTTAGCCACATTCTTACACTTTCATATTAACACATATATCAAGTTTAAGCCATAAATCTATTAAGATTAGTGTGGGGTACACACGGTACCTTAGCCATATTCTTACACTTTCATATTAACACATTTAATTTAAAACATAGCCATGAACATATTAAAACTTAGAGTAGGGTACACACCTGATTCGCTTAACGATTTCACTTGAAATCCCGAAATCTGATCTACTACCTTAGATTTTTAATGCCTACATTCGTCCAACATGGTAATATTTAGCAAAGGCCTATTCGGCCATAAAACCAAATCCTAGTAGGATTTGTGTACTTACCTTAATGCCAATTGAATAAAAAATCAAATCCCGAAAACTTGTATTCTTCCCCCTTTGAAATTGGCTACTCACTAGATCCCTTGAATCGGTTAGTTTTCAGCTTAAAACACATAATAATAGATCTACTACAAAAATAGGGTCTTGGCTTAATATTCATAGTCACTTACCTTAAGGATCTTAAATCCCGAAATTCACCAAATAACTAGGGAACACGTGGCCTATGGTGTACCTTCGGGAAAAGAACTTCTCCTTCCATGATTCGGCCAAGATTAATAATCGAAATTAGTCCCTAAATTTTGATAAGTCAAAAATATAAAAGAATGGAAACTAAACTTGGATCTTACCCTTATTTGAAGGAATCGATTGCACCTTCACTTCAACCTTCAGAGATTCGGCTATGGCTAAATGATGCTCTCACAACTTTCGGCTTTTGGAGGGATTAGAAAGAAAAGAGAAGGAAGAATAAAACTATAGGAATTTCAGCAGAGAGAGGAGAATCTGCTTAAGAAATTCGGCAAAAGAAGAGTGAATGAATGAATGAATGGCCTTCTTTTCCTTTTATAGCTGAAATTACTAGCTAGAGTCCTTAACTTGGCCACCACTCTTCCTATGTGATAATTATCACTTTATTAAAAGAATTAATCTAACAATTATCTCCTAATTAACCGAAATTCTAAAGGAAATAAAACTCCTCTTTTAAGAGCCCACATGCCGTCCACCTCTCTGCTCTTTGTAGCAAAATAAAACTTCTTTTATTTGCTTCCTAAGTGACTCGATCCCTGGCCCAAATACACTTGCATGTGGTGCCATTTCCAGAGGCCCTAAGTGGCATCTCCAAGCCACTTTTCCAAGCCCAATTGTGTGTCAAATTTCACATACTTTTTCTCTTAAGGCCACCTTGCCTTAATTTCCTCTTTTAAACTTTAAAACTCGATATTTCTAAGTCATTTCTAAGTTTCCAAAAAATTTCGTTTGGCTCTTTAAACTTGACATTTCCTTTCATTTCCTAGTTTCTAGAAATGTTCACTTTCCCCTTTTGAATCATTTCTAAATCATTTTCCTAGTTTCCATAAATGTTCATTTTCCTCTTTTGAATCATTTCTAAATCATTTCCTTACATTTTCAGGACATTTCCCTACATTTCCTTATATTTCCCTACATTTCCTTACATTTCCATACATTTCCTTACATTTCCATACATTTCCATACATTTCCAAACATTTCCTTACATTTCCATACATTTCCTTACATTTCCATACATTTCCATACATTTCCTTACATTTTCATACATTTCCATACATTTTCATACATTTCCTTACATTTCCAAGGTTCTAAAAATGCACACCACACATCCATATCATAGTAAACATGCTATTTCATAAGATTAAGCAAAAAATGCACACAATGGGATTCAAACCTCTTCCCTCAAAGTACTTCACTTGATGCCATAACCCTTGCACCTTAGGTGGCGTCCCTTGCCACTTTTCCACATCACTTCTTGTTTTTAACTTAAAAACCAATAATTGTCCAAAGCTTTCTCTTCCATCCTAGGATTTTAAAAACCCTTAATTCACTTCCAAACACTGCCAAAACCTACTACTCATGAATTATTCACAAACGCATAACCCCTAATATTGGTTGTTACAAGTTTAATACTCAAAATAATAAAAATAAAAATTTAGAAAAATGATAATCTCAAAGACAAAAATTTTGAAAGAAAAAATATAGAAAAATATAGGTTAAAATTAAAATTGAAATTGAAATTAAAAAACTAAAATTGAAAAAAATTAAAATTAAAATTGAAAAAAATTAAAGTTAAAAGTTCAATACTCAAAAATAGAAAAAAATTAAAATTCTATAATAGTGGCGTTTTGTAAATTTGTCATTGTTTATTGAAATTGTTTTGCTTCTAGTACATTTTACTTTCACCGCTTTTATGTCGTTTTAGCATAGTGGCTATAAGTAATTTCGTTATTTATATCAAATGCTTATTTGATTCTTTATTTTACTTTCGAGTATAATTTTAAAAACATTTGAATTTGAATTAGTTTAATTTATCTAATATATGATATATAAACATATATGGGTATTAAAAGTTCATCTTTTAATTCATCTAGAATATAGAACGGATTGAAAGAGTGTTATGGCCTTTTTTACTATTCATTACTATCTTTAAGTCTTAATTATACTATTATCTTGTTAAGAATATCTTTGTGAGCAAGACAAGTCAAAAGCATCAAGATGAAACGAAGATAAATAATTTTATTTTAGTAATATTCTTAATTTTATTTCAATTTGTAAAGGTTTAAGACCTTCTCTAGTCTAAGGTTAGGATCTTCCTTCGCCTTCTTTTTTCAGATTATTATTTTGCGGTGTTGTAATGTAAGCATCCCTTTAATTTTATAATTTAGTCACCACATTCACTCTCGGCTAGTGATGTTTTACACATAAAGCATCGCTTTCAACTCACGCTTTGTTTGGATAATGTTAATTCTAATGGAAGGTTTTGGCCATATGGAACTAAGTTGATTAGTGAATACAATGATAATATAATGTAATGGAGAGGTAGTAGGAGCAGCTATCTCCGTATCAAATTTGGTGCCACTTTTAGTGTTAATTTAGGTAGTGCTTAAGTCTCTACTTTTCTGTACATGACCATCTTAGGTGTCTACTTGAGGATTTTGTCAATTTTATTTGGTGTCTCACTTACTTCTCTTAACCATTATATAGTATGCCTTATTTCTTGTTTTTCCTCTTCAATGTCTCAGGACGAATTTGAGTCTTTATGCAATGAAACACATGTATTCCCTTTTATACTACTACAGTGACTGTTTCATTGATATCGGTTTATCATGCACCTGATGTAGCTTTCTTTCATCACTTAGATATGTACATGAATCAAGTAAAGTATTTTGGAAGAATAAGACCTTTTGGATCTTGTAGGCTGTTTCCTTTCCTTAAGCTTTAGTTGTCTAGAAGTTTCACTAAGATTTTTGGTTTAATGATGTGTAGTGAAAGATACAAATACCATTTTTTGGGAAGGAAATGGGTTTCTAGAAAAGCACTTATGCAAAGTCTATAATAGTAACAATGGTTTTATTTTAACTGAGTTCACTTAAGATGGGTCCTGTATCGCAAATCAACAAAGACTTGATTTTTTTGAAGAGGGTTAAATGAGATTTAGTGGTTCAAATCTTAAATTGACCTTATCATCCGTTTGTGTATTAAAGAAATATCATTGATTTGAAAAAACTTGGCAAGAAAAGAACTAGAGTCTGGTATAAAAACATTAGATATGAAAAGCCAATTAGACAGACTGTATAAGGCAACAACAGGTCCCAAACTTGACCTAAAGAATATACACCCCACTTTGTATACATGATTTCCTTTATCACATTCAATTTCTGGACAATTTTCTTGCATTGCATTGGTGTACATTTCTTCTATTGTAAGACTTCTAGAGACCTAGATTTTTAAGTTTCTTCAATTTGTAGGTAGGAGATGCCCTTGATACTTTGGAGCAACTTGTGGAAGAACAATCTCTTGACCCTTTGTCTTCAGATAGGTATGTACCATCTGGACTATAATGTTCTTTTAATGTTTAGTGGTTAACTGATAACAGCTAATTACATTTGTAATTCAATCCTATTTGGATATCTGCAATTTCAAATTCAATTATCACAGATTTGGATTCTATTAACTTATTCTGGAGTTGATGAGACTCTATAGTTTATACTCGAACAAAATTGTTTTCTAAAACCACTTATGTTGCCTATGGTGGTGGCTCTTCCTTCATGCATTATTTTCTCCAATGCCATGTTTTATATTTATATGGAGCCTTGTTGACTATATTTTTTTCAATATGAACTGATGAGGATTTTGAATGCAGGACTAATATAATGGATGCGATGCACAATTTTTCAAGATGTAAGAAAGCTAAGATCCATTACTTAAGAGGCTCTTTGGAAAGGGTAAGAAATGAGCGTTGAAGTTTCTCTATTACAAAGTAACTTAGTAGGCATTACTAGGCAATTATTACCCTTTTCTCTTATTCGATCTGTTTAATTCTCATTCTTCATTTTGTGTGCTTAAAAGTATGAAGATAGCTATTTAGGCCTTCAAGATAGTCATACAAAAATTTTGAGGATTGTTGTCCAATGAAGCGAACAATCGTTATTGAAATAGGCGGATTTTTGGGTTGAAATGACATGTTATGATCTACCCTTTTGTGTTTCAATATTATTTGGGCTTAGCTTTACATTGATTTTGGGTGTAGAGCTTTTAAGGACTAATTTTAAGCGATACTAATCTTGGTGCTAATTTATGGTAAATTTTCGGTCATTACCTCTTTACATGGGAATATAGAGGTATGCATTGTCTTTCGATTATCATGCCTTCTTTTTTCGGTTATTATTTTGCGGTGTTGTAATGTAACTTGTCCCTTTAATTTCTATAATTTAGTCACCACATTCACTCTGGCTAGTGATGTTTTACACATAAAGCACTCGCTTTCAATGGAAAACAAAATAGAGCTTTGAATTACTTGTTTGATGTTTCTTAGTTTAGATTTGATAGAAACTATTTTTGGATTTTTTTTAGTATAGGTATGAATATTATATTTGAGATCCGCCTGTTTAGAAAACGTATTTTAATTTTTGACTAAATTTATTTTTGAATTTATATTTTATCTAAATTTTTGAATGGATATTTAGGATTAGATGAGACTTAATTGGGATAACGATATTACATAATTAAAGTATATAGGTCAAACCGATAATAAAAATAAAATACAATTGCTAAACTAATAAGAAAATAGTATAAATATCATAGGTCGAAAGAGTATTAAGCTAAAATACACTAAGCTAAATTTATTTTTTCTCTGGAAGTGTTGAATCATGAATGTGAAGTTTCTTTTACATATTGATTTGTTATTATTGGTTTTAGGATGAGGTCATGTCATTTTATGCATTAAATTATGATAACCTTTAATGTCTAGTTACAAACACACTCACCTTGTGTTATTCATATTGGATTTTATATTTTAAACTATGTATATATTCGTAATTAGTGAAATATTCTTTGATACTTGCAATTTTAGGAGTTAACAAATATGAGAGTAATCTAGAAAGTGTACGTAACTAGTTTCTTTCCTTTGTTGAGTGAGTTAAGCGATGGCTAATCCATCCATGTACATGATAGAAATCTGATTTTTCAAGTAGTTGATGAGTGATGACTATGTATGATATG
The DNA here is from genome assembly GCA_025506655.1 of Gossypium rotundifolium. Taxonomy (NCBI): domain Eukaryota; kingdom Viridiplantae; phylum Streptophyta; class Magnoliopsida; order Malvales; family Malvaceae; genus Gossypium; species Gossypium rotundifolium. The sequence continues at coordinate 43,964,337 of CP106730.1, forward strand.
AATCTATTTTATTGGGTATACATTTTAAATCAATATGTTTAACCTTATATATCCTGTGGGGCTTTGATTACGAAAGAACTGGTTTAATTTCAAGTTCTTGGTTTTATTTGTCAAAGGATTTGATTCTTTTATTGTAGGAGCAAAAATGTTTTTATCTGATATATGTTTTTAGTTTGCAAATATTAATTTCTATCTTCAACGTAGTGAAGTATTTATTTGAACTTATCCCTTGTTTCGAAGGATATACATCTAATTCTTCAAAAGTTTAGTACATCTATATTCTTTTAGCATTTAATTTCTCTATTGGATTATCATATTAAATTAATTCTGTGAAAATCAATGTTCTGCAATTGTTAATCCGAAGATTGTCTTTATGCCGCTACTTATATTTGAAATAGCTATTTTGATTGATAATATCAGGTATATATCTTTAACCATTATGTTGATCCTCTATTTGTGGTTGAGTACTTACTGGTACTATAAAACTCTTATGCCTATTAACTAAATAGATTTTGTTCACGTTTTGGCTCCAGCCAATAGTAATCTGAAATCCCTGTTATGCAATTCTTTTGGAATTTGCTTTAATATCTTCTTTTCTTTTAATATGCAGTGTGGAAGTTGATTGCCCCAGTTGTGAAGCAACAACCTAAAGTGACGAATAATGAGGAGTCGGTGCAGCAGATAAATAACTCAAACTCGCCATGATTTTGTTTTGCTGATGAAATTTTATCACATCCTTATTGTTTATTTCTTTATTCTTTCCCCACTTCTTTTATTGGCTGGTTTTACGGTGTGGCTTAATTTGTTAATCAAAATCCTAGTATTGATTGGCATAATTTTTTTTTTGTTTTAAATGTTATGGGCTAAAAAATGTTTAATTTTACTATTTTTCCCTTAATTTTTATAATATTTTAATCTTATTATTTTTTAATATTTTATTTTTTTTATCTTTCATGACTTTTAGCGGCGTTTTTAGAAAAATTGCCACTAAAGGTCAAGCTTTTCGCGGCATTTTTAGAAAATGCGCCACTAAAGGTCAAGTTTTTTGTGGCGTTTTCTGAGAAAGCGTCGCTAAAGATCATGCTTTTAGTGGCGTTTTTGGGAAAAGCGCCACTAAAAGTCATGACCTTTAGCGGTGTTTGTGGTAAAAGCGCCGCTAAAAGTCATGACCTTTAGCGGCATTTGTGGGAAAACGCCACTAAAAGTCATGCCTTTTAGCGGCGTTTGTGGGAAAAGCGCCGCTAAAAGTCATGATTTTTAGCAGCTTTTTTTCCATAAATGCTGCTAAAGTTTGCGACGTTTGTTTTAGTGGCGCTTTCGAAAGAGCCGCAAATACTATTAGTGGCGCTTATAAACGCCGTTAAAAGCCTAAAAATGCCGCTAAAAGTCTGTTTTGGTGTAGTGAGGAGTCATTTCAGATTCTGGATCGAGATGTCAAGGTCTTGAGGAGGAAGTCTATTCCGTTAGTTAAGGTTTTGTGGCAAAACATGGCACTAAGGAAGCCACTTGGGAACCTGAGGATTCGATTTGTCAGCAATATCCACATCTATTTGAATTAGGAAAATTTCGAGGTTGAAAATTCTTTTAGGGGGTAGAGTTGTAACGCCCAAAAATACATGAATTTCTGTTTGCTAACTCTGTCATGATTAAGGGTCTATTTTAGTGGTTGAGGGTCTTAGTCGTGTGTAGAGGTCATGGTTTTGAGTTCTTGTACATACGAGTGGGTATTATTTTTGTTAGTGTTTGTTTGTGCCTCCTATTTGGTGGTAATTAAGTCAAATTGGTTAGAAGATTTTTGGGCTTAGCCGGCTATTATAGACGTTTTGTTAAGGGTTTTTTGATGATTGCTACTCCTATGACTAGTTGTTGCAAAAAGATGTTAAGTTTGAATGGTCCGAAATATGTTAGCGAAGTTTTGAGCAGTTGAAAGCCTTATTAACTGAGGCGCCGATTTTAGTACAACTTGAATAGGGAAAAGAATTTGTGATTTATAGCGATGCGTCACTGAATGGGTTAGGATGTGAATTGATGCAAGAGGGCAAAGTGATAGCCTATGCCTCGAGACAATTGAAACCACATGAGAAGAATTATCTGACTCACGATCTAGAATTGGCTGCCATAGTGTTTGCTTTAAAGATTTGAAGACATCATTTGTATGGTGAGAATTTTCGTATCTTTACTGACCATAAGATATTAAAGTACTTGATGACTCAAAAGGATTTGAATTTGCGACAACGGAGATGGCTCGAGTTGCTAAAAGATTATGAGTTGGTAATTGACTACCATATTAGAAAGGCAAATGTAGTCGCAGACGCTTTGAATAGAAAGTCCTTGTTTGCCTTGAGAGCTATGAATACGAGGTTGACTTTATCTGAGAGTGGTTCGATTCTAGTTAAGGTGAGAGCTAGACCGGTGTTTCTTCAGCAAATTCGTGAAGCTTAGAGAAGTGACAAAGAGCTTCAAGCTAAAAGAGTTTAGTTCGAATTGACTAGTGATTCAGACTATCAAATTGGGACCGATAATTGTTTGATGTTTCAACGTAGGATTTGTGTACCGAAAGATACCGAGCTTATTTAGAAAATTCTTCATGAGGCACATAATGGTTGTTTATCTGTGCATCCGGGCAGTGCGAAAATATATAATGTTTTGAAGAAATTGTATTAGTGGTCGGGTATGAAACGAGATATTTTAGAATTTTTTTTTTAGATGTTTGATTTTTCAACAAGTAAATCCGAACACCAAGTACCTTTAGGTTTACTTCAGCCAGTGATGGTACTCGAATGGAAATAGGTAGAATTTCGATTAATTTCGTAACGGGTTTACCTTTGACTCCAAAAAGGAAAGATGCCGTTTGGGTCGTTGTTGATAGATTGAAAAAATCGGCTCATTTTATTTTGGTACGTACGGCTATTTACTTGATAAGCTAGCAGCATTATATGTTGCTAAAATTGTGAGATTGCATGGGGTGCCTATTTTTATTATTTTAGATAGAGATTCAAGGTTTACCTTACATTTTTGGAAGAAGTTGAAAGAAGCTTTGGGTACGAAGTTAAATTTTAGTATTGCATTTCACCCGCAAATTGACGGTCAATCCGAAAGAACGATTTAGGTTCTCGAAGATATTCTCAGATGTTGTGTTTTAGAATTCGAAGGTAGTTGGGAAAAAATCTACCTTTAGTCGAATTTGCAAATAATAATAGCTTTTAGTCAAGTATTAAGATGGCACCGTATGAGGCATTGTATGGCCGCAAGTGTCGAACACCGTTGTATTGGATCGAGCTCAGTGAGAGACAGATTCACGGGGTTGATTTGGTTAGAGAAACGGAAGAAAAAGTGAAAGTAATTCGCGATTGTTTGAAAGCAGCTTCAGATCGACAGAAATCCTACGCGAATTTGAAAAGAAAAGAGATTGAGTTTCAAGTTGGTGATTAAGTATTTCTGAAAGTATCCCTGTGGAGAAAATTCTGAGATTTGGTTGCAAAGGCAAGTTGAGTCCTCATTTCATTGGGCCGTGTGAGGTTTTTGAAAGAATAGGGCCAGTAGCATATCGGTTAGCTTTGCCGATAGATTTGGAAAGGATTCATAATGTATTTCATGTGTCAATGTTGCGACGTTATCGATCAGACCCTTCACATGTGATTTCTCCGACAGAGTTGAGATTCGACTCGATATGACTTATGGTGAAGAACCGATCAAGATTTTAGCTCGGGAAGTCAAACAGTTGAGAAATAAAAGTATAGCTCTAGTGGAAGTTTTATGGAAACAACATGGGGTCGAAGAGGCTACGTGGGAACCTGAGAAAGCTATGAGAAAATAGTACCCAAACCTCTTTTCTGGTAAGATTTTCGGGGACAAGAAAAATCCTTAAAGGGGGAGAGTTGTAACAGCCCGATTTTGGGTCTAGTCAGAACAGTGGTTCTGGGACCACAAATTCGATGCAGTAAAATTTATTTTTATTATATTTTAATGGTCTACAGTTTTATGGAATGATTTCATGAAAATTTTGTTCTAAAATTTTGATGTTTGGGCACTCAATTTAGTTGAAAGAACTAAATTAGAAAAGGTGAAAAATGTGTGTTCTAGAAGCTAGAGGTGTCTAATTGCTATGAGATCTTAAATTAGAAGTCCTTAAATGGTAATTAGACCACTATACTAAGTATGGACAAAAATGGACATGGTTAGCTGAAATTTCAAAGTTTGGCATTAAGGGCATTTTGGTAAAATGGTAAATAAAGACAAATAATACTAATAAAAAGATGTCATCTTCTCCAATTTAGTCCCCTTCTGCCAAATTTAAAGAGTCACCATAGCTAGGGTTTTTGGCCAAGCTTTCAAACTTAATTGCAAGTTTGTCATTGTCCCATTTTTAATGATTTTTATGTTTTTGTGAATGTTGTAACTTGATTTAGCTATTTCAAGGACTAATTTGAAAGAAAATCAGTTAGATATTTGTGTATTTTGATGTCTAATGGTAGATTATGCAAATTTAATGTTAGATAAACAACTTTTACTAAATGATTTTGATGGAAATGTAAAAAAGGACCTATTTATAAAAGTTGTAAAATATGTAGTTGAAGTGTGATTTAATGAAAAATGCGGGCTGTTATGAGTATTAGAATGGTTCGGCTAGGCTTGGGTTTTGAAGAAATTGACTATATTTCATTTTACAAGCATAGGGACTAAAGTGTAAAATGTTGAAAAGTTAGGGGCAAAAATGTAATTTTACGATAATATGATTTTTGGACAAAATTGAGCAATGTGTGTATTAAATGAGTTAAATTTGCTATTATAGATCAAGAAAAATGAAGTTCAAACCTAGATCAGGGGAAAAATAAAGTGTTTGACGATTAGGTACATTTTCACTATTTTTATGTCGAGGTAAGTTTGTATGTTAATAATGCAATATTATATTTGTATTTTAATGTCTTGATATTGCACGTACTGTATGATTTATTCTCCGAGCATATTCGACAAAGTTTCGACAAGAGAGAAATCCCGATTGAACCTTAGGAATATATTAAGATACAAGTGACATGTCACTAGGAACCCATGAGAATATGTAATTATGTGATTTATGTGACCCGAGTTCTGGTCCTTTATGTCCTACTGGTGGCTTGGTATACCGGCATATGTTGCGGATGCCTGACAGCTTGTGTGAGTAGCACTGCGTGGTTACCTCTCGACTGAAAGCTTGTTTGAGTAGGCCCGCAGATAGCTCGAGAGTGAGCCTATATGTGTTATGAGATTGGTAGTAGCTTTAGCTACATATGTGGCACTTATGTGCAAAGTTTTCGGTGTATTCGATAGTATTCCAAGTGGTTCAACGGGTATGTCAAAGATGAGAAAGTATGTGATTATGTTATGAGTTGGTACAGGTATGTTCGAAAAACTGAAAGAAAATGGATTCGGTATATGATGAACTATTGGTAAGGATGTGATTGAATGAGTTATGCTTATGAAATTTTAATGACACTTATGTTAGCACATGTTATGTTATTCATATGACAAATGTATAATTAATATTGTTTATTATTTGCATATGAACTTACTAATCTTTATAGCTTACTCCCCTTTCTTTCTCTTATCTTATAGTGTCACTAGGCTAGCTCGGGAATTGGAGATCATCGGAGATCCATTCATACTATAAATCGTTCTTTTGGGTATCATTGAAATGTCAATATTTTGAGTTATGTCATGTATAGGGACTTGGTCATTTTGTTATATGTGTCATTGGAAATGTGGCCAAATGTATTGGCCTATAATGGTTAATGATTTCATTTTGTATATGGCCATGAATGATGGCTTATGTTGGTGGAAGTATATTTATATGTTAATACCATTGATGAATGTGGAAACTTGCATGATTTGTGTTGATATATTAAGATGTTAAGGCATGATAGATGTTAGCATGTGGATGGGATGTTAATATATTGGTTGTGATTGTTTTGGTTGCTTGTATATGCTTGAATTGGTATTATATGATGTTGTGTAGGTATATGCATGGAAGGGTGGCAAAAAGGCTTGGTAAATAGTCTTATTTTGTCCACTCGGGTAAACACACGGGCATGTGTATAGGCCGTGTACGACACACGGCTTGCCCCATGGGCGTGTGTCCCCTGCACCTTAATTTTGAAAAACAGAATGTCCAAAATATAGCACATGGGTAGGGACACGAACGTGTGTCTCAGCCGTGTGTGCTATACGGCCTAGAACACGGGTGTGTATCTTGGCTATGTGAAACCTGCACTTAATTCGGATTAAATTAAATAACGACACCGCCTAGCACACGGGCGTGTGGCATGACAGTGTGGCATAAGTTAGAGAGCACCCTAAATTGAACACGGTCTGAAGCACGAGCGTGTCCCAGGGTCACACAGGTGTGTCCCTTGGACCACACGTGTGTGTGAGCCTTGCAGTTAGCAAAAAAATTTCTAAGTTTTGCAAAAAATTCTTAAGTTTTCAGTTTAGTCCCAAACCACTTCCAATGCATGTTTTGGGCCTCGTAGGCTCATATTGGGGACTTTATGATTGAATGTGGATGGTTTTAATTTGGACGCAAATTTTTTATGATTTGATTTTTATGAATGTTTGTGTTGTGTGTCCGATAATGCCTCGTGCTCTATTCTAGCGTTGAATATGGGTAAGGGGTGTTACAAGCCACATCTAGTTTGACTTCTGTTATAGATCCATATGGTATTCTACAAGTAGTCAAAGTGCTTGATAGCTTGTCAGAGGAAGTTCCAGAAGCTAGTCCACTATATTTTTTCTCACTGAGATTATTACTCAATAAGGACAAGCGAATTATGTTTTTATCAATTAATCCCAAGATTAGAGCTTTGTGGCTTAAGACAGAAATAGAGGATAGTTGAAAATTTTCTAGTCTTCTAGGGTCTAGAGATATCTACTATGTGAACTAAAGAACAATGCTAAACTAGTTTTATCAATAGTTGTTTATGTTTGGTTTTTGGATATTGAATTTATATTATACTTATTTATGTGTAATCAAGTTTTATCTGTAGTTGTTTATATTTGATTTTGGATATAAAATTTGTTTACTGGTGATGAGTGTTATAACAGCCCGGTTTAGACCCTAGTCAGAATAGTGGGTTCGAGACCACAAATCTGACGTCGAAATAATATTTTAATATTATTTTCTATGTTTAAAGTATGTGAACTAGCCTGTGTGAAATTTCTATGTGAAGATTTTATTGATTGTGTGTTTAAATTTCGAAAAAGACTTAATCGCATAAAGTGTAAAAGTTGTGTGCTAATTTATAAGTGCCAAATTGTTATTGCCTTTGAAATATGGAGGCTTTATGATGCAATTAAGCCATTATATAGTTATTGGGTGGTGGATGGACATAAAAACCTATAGATGGTCGAAATGGAATAATAATAAAAGGGGTAAAAAGGTAAATGATGTATTCATGTTAATAAAACAAAACAAAAACATTTAGTAGCCATTTTTATCATCCTTTCTTCCACCGAATATTGAAGAAAGAAGAAGGGTTTAAAGTTTGGTAATTTCATCTAGCATTTGACTTGATTCAAGGTTAGTTTTGTTTCAGTTTTTGATAATTTCTATGTTTTTGCAATCGTAGCATTGTGCTCTAGCTAACCCATGCTTTAATTTTAGAAATTGATAGAAATTTTAAGATGTGCCATTGATGAACATGTGAGCTTTGTGATGTTAGTTGGTGAAATATGAAAGCTTGGTGTTGGGTTAACATAGTTTGTATTTGAGTTTTTGGTGAAATTGAGTATTTTGGATTAAATTGAAAAATTTTTAAATTGAAGGATTAAAATGTGAAATAAATGAAAGGTATGGGTTTGTATTAGCATGGGAAGAATTCTGCTAAGAATATGTGATTGGAAATTGTGTGTATTTGATGATTTGATGAATTAGGGACTAAAGTGTCAAAATGTTAAAATATGAAGGTTATTTTGTAAAATACCCTAAATAAGTGTGTGTGTACTAAATTGAATGAATTGTGAATGAATGGATTGAATTTGAATGTATATAGACCAAGAAAGGAGAGGTTCGGATCGAGATCGAGGCAAAGACAGAGTGCTCGATTAATTGACTATTTCGATATGTCGACATTCGAGGTAAATTCAGACATAATATGTGTATTTAACTATGTTTAATGTTATGAAATGAATGGTTTGATATTATTGAATTGTGAATGCTATGTGAGGGCTTGAGTTATGTGGCACTCAGTGTGCGTATTCAGAAATGTGACCGTGATTATTAGTACTATGTGTGCGAAATAATATAAGCTTCGGCTTTGTGGATAGCACTGTGTGTGCGAAATCTATTTAAGATCGCTTTGATATAGATACAGTAAGTGTGCGATGTTAATTAAGCTTCGGCTAATGAATTGGGCACTAAGTGTGCGATTGAATCGAAGAAGTGACGAAAGTTGACTGAAATGAAATAGTGAGTATCGAGTAGCATTAGTGATCGATAACTAAGTGTTGGCTAAGGCATGTTCGAAACCTATGTGGTTGATGAAACTATGAATGAGTTTATGAAAGGTTAATTGAACATATTAGCTTTGGATGGTATGGTATATGTGATTGTGAATTAATCTATGTGATGGTTTGTTTTGGAATAATGTATTATGTTACGAACTTACTAAGCTTTTGAAAGCTTATTGTGTGATTGGTTTCTTTGTTTTACAGTGTCAGAAAAGCTAGCTCGGATCCAAGGATCGTCAGCATCTCTATCACACTATCGGCAACCTATTTTGGTACTTTAGAAAGATATATATAGTTGAAATATGACATGTATAAGCTAGAAGTTATGGTATGTTCTGAAATGTTTAATCCTTGCCATGAGATTTGGCTTGGAAGTTGAATGACGTTGAATTTATGAAAAAGCTATGAATTTTGTATGTTTCATGATTTTGTAATTGATGAAAGAAGTGGTATGAAGATGAATTATGGCATCGATTACATAATGCTTGATATATATATATACATGTTTTGAGATGTGTAATTGATACTTTGAATGGACTCATTTGTGATGATATTAGGTATGGAAGTAGATGGTATTGTTGATGGTTAATTGGTAAATGAAATGGTATGTTTGAATGCATTTAGAAGCATGAATTGAGGTTGCTTTGAAGCTTGTTGGTTGACCCTTGTATGGGTGGCAAATTGGCCTTGCAAATGGCCTATTTTGCATACATGGCTAAAAGATATGGGCGTATGTCTCTGCCGTGTGGTTTAAGGGTCACTTCTAGGTGTGCCTGGACAGGTTACACAGTCGAGGCCCACTTGCGTGCATGGTGGCCGTGTGACCAAGTCAATAGCTAGCTTAATTTTACACGGCCATGGCACATGGGTGTGCCCAGTTACCGTGGGAACAAATTAGTATATAGGTTCTGTTTTAGCACGGGCTGGACACATGGGCGTGTCTGGTAGTCTTGTGAGGCACACGGCCTGACTGCACGGACGTGTGACCTTTGCAGTATTAAAGAATGTTAAAAATTCTAAAAATTTTTGTAAGTGTTCGGTTTAGTCCCAACCTCTTTCTAATAGGTGTTTTAGGTCTTGTAGATCTCAATAAAGGACTATATGCTAGCATTTGAATATACTTGATTGATGATTGACTTTGTGTCGTAAAATAAAAGTGAAATGTTCTGATTGTTCGGTAATGCCTCTTAACCCTATTTTGGCGACGGTTCGAGTTAGGGGTGTTATAATTTTATTGGTATCAGAGCTACATTTTAGTCGATTCTCGGACTAACGTAGCACGTGTGAGTCTAGCTATACATGCCATATATGGAATTGCGATAGTGTGATGAATTTTGACAGTTGAAATTATGTTTTCATATAGTAATGGATCCCAATTGAGCAGTTGCTGACGATGTTGAGAGTAACGCGCCTGCTCCCGCTCAAGGGATAGCGCCGGCTACAGTTAGGCCGGATGATAGTAGTGAGGGAGGAGAGGCTAAGCAAGCCTTCTTCCGAATGATGAGTGAGTGGTTTTCAGAGTTCGTTCGAATGAATCAGGCTGCTCCACAACCTCTACCCCACAAGTTCCTGTTGTACCACAAGTGATAGATTCGATTCGATTTAATAAACCTCATCTGGATAAGATTCGTAAGTATGGGGCCGAAGAGTTTAGGGCCATAGTTGATGATGATGCTGAGTGAGCCGAGTTTTGGCTCGAGAATATAATTCGGGTATTCGATGAGATGTTGTTGACCCTTAATGAATCTATCAAGTGTGCAGTTTCTTTGTTGAGAGATTTCGCATATAACTGGTGGAAGACGTTGACATCCGTGGTTTCGAGAGAGAGAATCACCTTGGATTTTTTTCAAGTTGAATTCCGAAAGAAGTATATCAGTCAACGATTCATTGATCAGAAATGTAAAGAGTTTCTTGAGTTGAAACAAGGCCAGTTTGACAGTTACCGAATACGAGCGGGAATTTGTGAGATTGAGCTAGTATGCACGAGAATGTGTTTCGACCAAAGCTACTATGTATAAACGCATTATAGAAGGGTTGAATGAAGATATTAAGTTGTTGGTTGGGATACTTGACATAAATGAATTTGTTGTGTTAGTAGAGAGAGACCATAAAGCCGATGAGCTCAGTAAAGAAAAGAAGAAAGTCGATTCTGAAGCTTGAGATGAAAGAAAAAGATTGATGAGTAAGATGTCTCATCCTTCAAAAAGAGATTTAGAGGTGCAAGCAATCGATCAAATGTTTCGTTTGGACATCCAAGTAGAGATCGTGTGAGACAAAGCTTCGGTTCACGAGATCAAATTCCAACTGAATCCAGTGTTGGAAGTACCAAAAGCAACAAACCTGAGTGTAGACAGTGTGGAAGACGACATGTGGGAGAATGCTGGGGCAAGTGTAATAATAGATTTTGTAATAAATGTGGATCACGAGATCACTTTATTCGAGATTGCCCAAAGATGACTGAGGAAGAAAATGTTCAGAATGTGAGACCGAGTAACGTGTCGGCTAGGGGTAGACTACCCAGAAATGTCGAGAATATGAGTGGAAATCAAAGAGAGACTACTGATACAGCTATGAGATCGGAGGCAAGAGCATCTGCTCGAGCTTATGCTATACTTGCATGAGAGGAAGTGTCATCTCTAGACATCATCACTGGTACTTTTACTCTATTTGATACTGATGTGATTGCATTGATAGATCCAGGATCTACTCATTCTTATGTGTGTGTGAATCTAATATCTTGTAAGACTCTACCTGTTGAGTCTACTAAATTTGTGATTAGAGTATCGAACCCCTTAGGCAAGTGTGTTTTGGTGGATAAAGTGTGCAAGAATTGCCCATTGATGTTTCGGGATATATGCTTTTAGCTAGTTTGATGTTGCTACCATTCGATGAATTTTATATAATTTTGGGTATGGATTGGCTCACTTTGCATAATGCTATTGTGAATTGTAAAAAAAATGTATTGAATTGAGAAGTCAGAATGGTGAGATAGTTCAAATGGAATCCAGTGATATGAAAGGGTTACCAGCTATTGTATCTGCGATAAAAGCTTTGAACTATGTGAGAAAAGGTTGCGAAGCCTATCTGGCATATGTGATTGACACAAAAGTGACTGGGAAGAAAGTTGAATCAGTACCTGTGGTTTGTGAGTTTTCAGATGTGTTTCTTGAAGAGTTGCCGGGATTACCTCCAATACGAGAAGTTGAATTTGGAATTGAATTAGTGCCGGGGATTACTCCTATCTCAATAGCTCCGTATAGAATGGCATCAACAGAATTAAAAGAGTTGAAGTCTCAGTTGCAAGAGTTGACAGATAGAGGATTTGCACGACCGAGTTTCTTGCCCTAGGGTGCTCCTGTGTTGTTCGTGAAAAAGAAAAATGGCACTATGAGGATGTGTATTGAATACCGATAGTTAAACAAAGTGACGATAAAGAATAAATATCCGTTACCCCATATTGATGATTTTTTTGATCAGCTGAAAGGAGCTACAGTGTTTTCTAAGATAGATTTGAGATCGGGCTACTATCAGTTGAGAGTTAAAGAATCCAATGTGCCAAAAATTGCTTTCAGAATGACGTACGGACATTATGAATTCTTAGTGATGCCTTTCGGACTAACGAATGCTCCTGAAGTGTTTATAGATTTAATGAATCGGATATTCAGACCGTATTTGGATTACTTTTTTTGTAGTGTTTATTGATGATATTCTGATTTATTTCTGTGATGAGACGCAACATACCGAGCATTTGAGAATTGTGTTACAGACTCTGTGTGAGAAGCAATTGTATGCAAAGTTTAGTAAATGTGAGTTTTGGTTACGTGAGGTTGGATTTCTGGGGCATATTGTATTAGCCGCGGGAATATGAGTTGATCCAAGTAAAATCTTAGCAATTTTAGAATGGAAACCTCCGAGAAATGTGTCTGAAGTCCGCAGTTTTCTAGGACTAGCGGGATATTATAGATGGTTTGTGAAAGGCTTCTCGATGATTGCGACTCCCTTGACGAAGTTGCTACAGCAAGATGTTAAGTTCAAGTGGTCAGAAAAGTGCCATCAGAGTTTTGAGCAGTTGAAAGCGTTGTTAACGAAAGCACCAGTGTGAGTTCAGCCTGAATCGGGCAAAGAATTCATAGTTTACAGTGATGCACCGTTAAATGGTTTGGGCTGTGTGCTGATGCAAGAAGGCAAAGTCATTGCTTATGCTTCAAGGCAGTTAAAGTTGCATGAAAAGAACTATCTGACGCAAGACCTTGAATTAGCTGCAATTGTGTTTACATTGAAGATTTGGCATTACTATCTGTTTGGTGAGAAATGTCATATTAATACCGATCACAAGAGTTTGATGTAACACCCGGAAAATGGGCCTATGCATTGCTTTTGATTATACGAAATGGTATGTCTTATGTGTTATGAATGTATTATGAACATTCTTGAAAACTTGGAAATGTAAGAAATGATTTAGAAATGTTAAGTTTCAAAAAGAGGAAAGTGAACATTTTGGAAACTTGGAAATGTTAAGTTAAAAGAGGAAAGTGAACATTTTGGAAACTTAAGTTAAAAGAGGAAAGTGAACATTTTGGAAACTTAAGTTAAAAGAGAAAAGTGAACATTTTGGAAACCTGGAAATGTATGGAAATGTTAAGTTTCAAAAGAGGAAACTAAGGCAAGGTGGCCTTAAGAAAATTAATAGGAGGAATTTGACACACAAACAGGCTTGTCAAAGTGGCTTGAAGGCACCACTTAAAAGCCCAGCAAGTGACGCCACAAGCTTGTGTATTTGGGCCAGGGATCGAGTCACTTGGGAAGCAAATAAAAGAAATTTTATTTTTTACTTCTAGGAGCAGAAAGATAGACGACACATGGCTAAATTTTAGGAGTTTTATCCCTTTTATTTTAATTAAGGATAACAGATGATAAATGAAGAATTATTCTTTAATTAGGAGAATGTGGGAGAAGTGATGGTCAAGTAAGGGACTTTGAGTTTAGTAATTTCGGCTAGGTAAGGATGGTTGCTGAATTATCTTTTATTTTAGATGATAATTAAAGAGATAACATCTATCAAAATAGGAAGATTTGGCCGAATGAGGGTCTTTATGTAGATTAATTTCGGTAACAAGGGGAAAAGGGGTAGCTATCCTTCATTCTCTCTTTTCTTCTGCCGAAATTCCCTAGCAAATTTCTCTCTTCTTCATTTGTTCTCCTTCTTTTTTTGTTAAGTCAAAGCTGAAAATTCAAGATACCACCATTAGCCGATTTCTTCTTCTTTATTTCAATTCATCAAAAGCCGACATCTGTTAAGTGTTCACTTAGGCTATAGTCGAAACTTTGAAGTGGTGTCAGGAGGGAGATTGTCGACTTCTTCAAGTAAGGGTAAGGATCAATTGCTATTATTTTCTTCCTTCTGTAAACCGAAAGTTAAGATTCTAATGCCATATACATGTTGGCCGAAACTTTGATGGAAAACTTCGGGATTCTGTGACTGTTGACTACAAGGAGGAAAGTTTCGGGATTTGAAATCACAAGGTATGTGTTTAAGACATTCGGCCAAGACCTATTTTAAGTGATTGGATTTATTCTTAAAAGCCGAAAACTAACCTATGTAGAGATTTAGGATTTGGCCGAATACAAGGAGAAGAAAAGCAAAGTTTTCAGGATTTGAGTGATAAGCAAATCGGCATTAAGGTAAGTTCACTAGGATTTGGTTTTATGGCCGAATGAGTTTTTCATTAAACCTTTAATATGGGCCGCATGTAGGGAGTTAAAGATCTAAGGCAGTAGATCGAATTTCAGGATTTCAAGTGAAATTGTTAAGCGAATCAGGTGTGTACCCACACTACCTTTTAATAAGATTTATGGCAATAATTAATATGTGTATGTTTATAAGAATGTGAATATGGCTAAGGTACCATGCTATGGTACAAAAGTACTCAGGTACGTTTCCTACTCCTACTAGGATTATGAATATATGTTATTTTTAACATGTGAAAAGTGATAAGAATGTGAATTAAGGCATGATTTTGCATAATGTGTATGATATATGGGGGCATATGGGTTATATGAAAAGGGGAAGTGAATGTGGTGACCTAAGACCACGAAATCTGAATGTGGTGACCTAAGACCACGATAATCTGAATGTGGTGATCTAAGACCACGATAACTGAATGTGGTGACCTAAGACCACGAATTTTATAAGGGCGATGAGCACGTCGACTGCAGCGACTACCTTCGATGGTGTGTAGCAGGTGGAGGGTTGACTTAGTAGTCCCCACGGTGTGCAGGATGGTACGAGTGGTGTGTAGCGGATGGCATATAGGTTTGGGTTCGGGTTGCATCATTATCTTGAATCATTATGTGAACATGATATGTATGGTATGCCTAAATCTATTAAATTTTAGTGTTGGTTACACATTGACTCTGTTGACTCACCCCGTTGTGGGATTATTTTTCAGGTGACGACCAGTGATGGACCGGGCCGGCAGATGCTTAGTGGAGGCCATGTGAAGTTCAGATTTCTTTTATTTGGACTATTTTACTTTAATTATTCTGAATTTAAATTTTGGGAATTATTTGATGTAATAAGGCCTTAGTAGGAATATTTTATTCTGTCTTTATTTGTTAAGCTTACAAACCTTATTTTATTAAAAGATTAAGTAAAATATATATTTTTTTAAAAAAAAAAACAAAGCCCAAACGTTTTGTCACCTAGAGTAAAGGATTTTTTTTACAATGAATTAAACTTGTTCTCAACTCAAGCCCAACCCAAAACAATCTTTCTTTCAAAACACACAAGTTTTTCCTGAGTAACAAAAGAATTTGAAACGGTCTACACCGGGGAACATACCAGATCCAGTTAAGGCTCGTGGGCTGAGTTTTGGGTGTTTCAATTTGGTATCAGAGCCCAGTTTTAAACTCTCGGCCTTGGGTTTAAGGCCCAAAACGTTTTCAAAGTTAAGCCCAAAAAGAATTTTTGTGAATTAAGCAGGATTTTCTGGCATGGCCCATTAAGTCTCCGACCCGAAGTCCACCAGGTAAGTACTCGATCTCTTGTGTGATCTATATTATGATTTGTAGAAGGGTAGAAATGGAACGTAGAATAGAGATTTAGTACTTGAACCCTTGGGCTAGTTACCCCAACAATTACATAAGACTTAAATGCCTAATTGAATAAACCTGTGGTTAAGTCGCCGAGTTAGGGTGTGGCAACCATGGTGCGTATGTCTAGGATTGGTTTCAGTGGGAGGTTGGTATTTAAGCAGTCCGCGTGACTCACCTCCTCTCCACTCGAATCCTACCTGGTGTGTAGCCTCGGTTCACCCTAACCAAGAGGACTTATACACGGGCTAAACCCATAACTAAAACCCGAAAGGGACTAGCCGTATTTTTTTATGAAAACCCTAGTTTTATAATCACCAAATTACCCCTTGAATAGCAGCAAAAACTTATTGTGGAAAAATTTCAAAATATTTCTGACTTAAAAAAAATTACAAAAATACCCCTAGTGGTAAAATTACAAAAATGCCCTTGGTTTATGGAAATTTTCAAAATACCCATAGTCCTTATCAAAATTTCACTACTTTGCTTAAAGGAACCCTAAATTTACAAAATATCAAAATACCTTGATTATGGAAAGAAAAAAAAATTTACGAAATTACCCCTACCCTGTAAATTACCGAAATACCCCCGAGTTACAAAATTACCAGAATGAACCCTGATCCTCAAAAATTTCTGCAACAACACTGATTTGGAAAACAAATTCTCAGAAACAACCTTCAAGCTTTGTAAATTCCAAAATAACCTTGATTTATTAAGATTTATAAATTTACCCTGGTTTATTACTGAAATACCCCTGTAATTTCAAAATTTCTGAAATACCCCCGAGATTTCAAAAAATTACCAAAATACCCTTATTGACAAAATCACCAAGGAACCTTATTTTGATAAATTACGAAAATACCCCTGTAGGGCAAATTACGAAAATACCCTTGGGTAGTGGAAAAACAACAACAATGAAAACTACAACATTTCTCCGAATGGACGAAAGTTCATAATTGATTGATGGATGTATGAATGTAAAGACTGTGTGCATGTATGAATACAAAAGAACCACTCCTAGAATTCTTTTCATAAAA
Organism: Gossypium rotundifolium; assembly: GCA_025506655.1. Classification (NCBI taxonomy): domain Eukaryota; kingdom Viridiplantae; phylum Streptophyta; class Magnoliopsida; order Malvales; family Malvaceae; genus Gossypium; species Gossypium rotundifolium. The sequence goes on from CP106730.1 coordinate 43,980,947, forward strand.
CTTCTTCGCGGTTAAACAGTGGAACAAAGTACTAATGCATAAAACTCTTTAATCAGATTAAATCGCGACGTTAGAAATGAGTTCTCGAGAACATGAACTTAAAAAAAAAATTGTGCCTAGGAAGTATGATGGCTCTATTAAGATCAGAGTGCGCAGCATAAGCGTAGCGCCGTGAGTTAAGATGTTCGATTATTCAATAGTAAGTAATTTCGAGGACGAAATTATTTTTAAGGAGGGTAGAACTGTAACACCCTGAAAATGGGCCTATGCATTTCTTTTGATTATACGAAATGGCATGTCTTATGTGTTATGAATGTATTATGAACATTCTTGAAAACTTGGAAATGTAAGAAATGATTTAGATATGTTAAGTTTCAAAAAGAGGAAAGTGAACATTTTGGAAACTTGGAAATGTTAATTTAAAAGAGGAAAGTGAACATTTTGGAAATTTAAGTTAAAAGAGGAAAGTGAACATTTTGGAAACTTAAGTTAAAAGAGGAAAGTGAACATTTTGGAAACCTGGAAATGTATGGAAATGTTAAGTTTCAAAAGAGGAAACTAAGGCAAGGTGGCCTTAAGAAAATTAATAGGAGGAATTTGACACACAAACAGGCTTGTCAAAGTGGCTTGAAGGCACCACTTAAAAGCCCAGCAAGTGACGCCACAAGCTTGTGTATTTGGGCCAGGGATCGAGTCACTTGGGAAGCAAATAAAAGAAATTTTATTTTTTGCTTCTAGGAGCAGAAAGATGGACGGCACATGGCTAAATTTTAGGAGTTTTATCCCTTTTATTTTAATTAAGGATAACAAATGATAAATGAAGAATTATTCTTTAATTAGGAGAATGTGGGAGAAGTGATGGTCAAGTAAGGGACTTTGAGTTTAGTAATTTTGGCTAGGTAAGGATAGTTGCTGAATTATCTTTTATTTTAGATGATAATTAAAGAGATAACATTTATCAAAATAGGAAGAGTTGGCCGAATGAGGGTCTCTATGTAGATTAATTTTGGCAACAAGGGGAAAATGGGTAGCTATCCTTCATTCTCTCTTTTCTTCTGCCGAAATTCCCTAGCAAATTTCTCTTTTCTTCATTTGTTCTCCTTCTTTTTTTGTTAAGTCAAAGCCAAAAATTCAAGATACCACCATTAGCCGATTTCTTCTTCTTTATTTCAATTCATCAAAAGCCGACATCTGTTAAGTCTTCACTTAGGCTGTAGCCGAAACTTTGAAGTGATGTCAGGAGGGAGATTGTCGACTTCTTCAAGTAAGGGTAAGGATCAATTTCTATTATTTTCTTCCTTCTGTAAACCGAAAGTTAAGATTCTAGTGCCATATACATGTTGGCCGAAACTTTGAAGGAAAACTTCGGGATTCTATGACTGTCGACTATAAGGAGGAAAGTTTCGGGATTTGAAATCACAAGGTATGTGTTTAAGACATTCGACCAAGACCTATTTTAAGTGATTGGATTTATTCTTAAAAGCTGAAAACTAACCTATGTAGAAATTTAGGATTTGGCCGAATACAAGGAGAAGAAAAGCAAAGTTTTCAGGATTTGAGTGATAAGCAAATCGGCATTAAGGTAAGTTTTAGTGCACAAATCCTACTAGGATTTGGTTTTATGGCCGAATGAGTTTTTCATTAAACCTTTAATATGGGCCGCATGTAGGGAGTTAAAGATCTAAGGCAGTAGATCGAATTTTGGGATTTCAAGTGAAATTGTTAAGCAAATCAGGCGTGTACCCACACTACCTTTTAATAAGATTTATGGAAATAATTAATATGTGTATGTTTATAAGAATGTGAATATGGCTAAGGTACCATGCTATGGTACAAAAGTACTCAGGTACGTTTCCTACTCCTACTAGGATTATCAATATATGTTATTTTTAATATCTGAAAAGTGATAAGAATGTGAATTAAGGCATGATTTTGCATAATGTGTATGATATATGGGGGCATATGGGTTATATGAAAAGGGGAAGTGAATGTGGTGACCTAAGACCACGAAATCTGAATGTGGTGACCTAAGACCACGATAATCTGAATGTGGTGACCTAAGACCACGATAACTGAATGTGGTATCCTAAGACCACGAATTCTGAATGTGGTGACCTAAAACCACGAATTTTATAAGGGCGATGAGCACGTCATTGCAATGACCGCCTTCGATGGTGTGTAGCGGATGGAGGTTGACTTAGTAGTCCCCACGGTGTGTGAGGATGAATGCACGGTGGTGTGTAGCGGGTGGCATATAGGTTTGGGTTTGGGTTGCATCATTATCTTGAATTATTATGTGAACATGATATGTATGGTATGCCTAAATCTATTAAATTTTAGTGTTGGTTACACATTGACTCTGTTGACTCACCCCGTTGTGGGATTATTTTTTAGGTGACGACCAGTGCTGGACCGGGCCGATAGGTGCTTAGTGGAGGCCATGTGAAGTTCAGATTTCTTTTATTTGGACTATTTTACTTTAAGTACTCTGAATTTAAATTTTGGGAATTATTTGATGTAATAAGGCCTCAGTAGGAATATTTTATTCTGTCTTTATTTGTTAAGCTTACAAAACTTATTTTATTAAAAGATTAAGTAAAATATTTTTTTTTAAAAAAAAAACAAAGCCCAAACATTTTGTCACCTAGAGTAAAGGATTTTTTTTTTACAATGAATTAAATTTGTTCTCAACTCAAGCCCGACCCAAAACAATCTTTCTTTCAAAACACACAAGTTTTTTCTGAGTAACAAAAGAATTTGAAACGGTCTACACCGGGGAACATACTAGATCCGGTCAAGGCTCGTGGGTCGGGTTTGGGGTGTTTCATTTGAAGTACTTGATGGCTTAGAAAGAATTGAATTTACGGCAGAGAAGATGGTTAGAATTGTTGAAAGATTATGAACTTGTGATAGATTATCATCCTGGTAAAGCTAATGTTGTTGCTGATGCCTTGAGTTGAAAGTCTTTATGTACCTTGCGAGCTATGAATTCTCAGATAGATCTGTGTGATGATGGTTCAATTTTGGCTGAGTTGAAAGTAAGATCGATGTTTGTACATCAGATTCGTGATGCTCAGAAAATTGATGATGAGTTGGCAGCAAAACGAGCTCAATGTGATTTGAATTTGGATTCAGAGTTTCGAGTTGATAGTGATGATTGTTTGAGATTTAGAGATTGGATTTGTGTTCTGAAGAATTCAGAGTTGATTCAGTTAGTTTTGAACGAAGCTCATAATAGTCATTTGACTATGCATCCGGGGAGTACGAAAATGTATAATGATTTGAGACAGTTTTATTGGTGGCATGGCATGAAAAGAGATATCTCTGACTATGTGTTGAAATGTTTAGTTTGTCAGCAAGTTAAGGCTGAACATCAGGTTCCATTCGGTTTGTTACAACCGATTATGATTCCTGAGTGGAAATGGGAGAAAATCACAATGGACTTTGTGTCGGGATTACCTTTATCTCCGGGCAAGAAAGATGCAATCTGGGTGATAGTTGATAGATTGACTAAATCAGATCATTTCGCTCCGGTGAGAACAGATTATTCACTTGATAGATTGGATGAATTATATATTACTGAGATTGTGAGATTGCACGGGGTGCCACTATCTATTGTATCTGACAGAGATCCGAGATTTACCTCGCAATTTTGGAAGAAATAGCAAGAGGCTTTAGGTACAAAATTGCATTTCAGTACTGTATTTCATCCGCAAACGGATGGTCAGTCCGAGCGGATTATCCAGGTTCTCGAAGTATGTTGAGATGTTGTATACTTGAGTTCAAAAGTACGTGGGAAAAACCTTTACCGTTGATAGAATTTTCATATAATAACACTTTTCAAACTAGCATTAAAATGGCACCGTATGAGGCTCTTTACGGTCGAAAATGTTGAACTCCACTGTATTGGACTGAGCTGAGTGAGAATAAGATTCACGGGATTGATCAAATAAAAGAGATTGATAGAAAGTGAAAGTAATTCGTGATGGTTTGAAAGCGGCTTCAGATTGTCAGAAGTCTTATGCAAATTTGAAACGGAAAGATATCGAATTCAAAGTTGGTGACAAAGTGTTTTTGAAAGTGTCTCTGTGGAAGAAAATACTTTGATTTGGCCAGAAAGGCAACCTGAGTCTGAGGTTCATCGGACCGTACGAGATCGTTGAACGAGTTGGGCCGGTTGCTTATAGATTGATGTTCCCACCTGAATTAGAGAAAATTCATAATGTGTTTCATGTGTCGATGCCTCGACGGTACCGATCTGATCCATCTCATGTGATTGCTCCTACTGAGGTTGAGATTCAGTCAGATTTGTCATATAATGAAGAACCGATCTGAATTTTGGCACATGAAATCAAAGAGTTGAGAAATAAAAGAATTTCCTTAGTGAAAGTATTGTGGCACAAACACGGAGTTGAAGAGGCTACGTGGGATCTTGAGAACATTATGAGAGAGCAATGTCAGCACCTATTCACTGGTAAGATTTTCGGAGACAAAAATCTCTAAGGGGGAGAGTTGTAACAACTAGATTTTGACCCTAGTCAAAACAGTGGTTTTGAGACCACAAATCTGAGGTCAAAATAATATTTTAATATTATTTTCTATGTTTAAAGTATGTGAACTAGCCTGTGTGAAATTTCTATGTGAAGATTTTATCGATTGTGTGTTTAAATTTCGAAAAGGACTTAATCACATAAAGTGTAAAAGTTGTGTGCTGATTTATAAGTGGCAAATTATTATTGTCTTTTAAATATGGAGGCTTTATGAAGCAATTAAGCCATTATATAGTTATTGGGTGGTGGATGGACATAAAAACCTATTGATGGTGGAAATGTAATAATAATAAACGGGGTAAAAAGGTAAATGATGTATTCATGTTAATAAAACAAAACAAAAACATTTAGTAGCCATTTTTATCATCTTTTCTTCCACCGAATATTGAAGAAAGAAGAAGGGTTTAAAGTTTGGTAATTTTGGCTAGCATTTAACTTGATTCAAGGCTAGTTTTGTTTCGGTTTTTGATAATTTCTATGTTTTTTTAGTCAGTCCTTTGTGCTCTAGCTAACCCATGCTTTAATTTTAGAAATTGATAGAAATTTTGAGATGTGCCATTGATGAACATATGAGCTTTGTGATGTTAGTTGGTGAAATATGAAAGCTTGGTGTTGGGTTAACATAGTTTGTATTTGAATTTTTGGTGAAATTGAGTATTTTGGACTAAATTGAAAAATTTATAAATTAAGGGATTAAAATATGAAGTAAATGAAAGGTATGGGTTTGTATTAGCATGGGAAGAATTTGGCTAAGCATATTTGATTGGAAATTGTGTGTATTTGGTGATTTGATGAATTAGGGACTAAAGTGTCGAAATGTGAAAATGTAAAGGTTATTTTGCAAAATGCCCTAAATAAGTGTGTGTGGACTAAATTGAATGAATTGTGATTGAATGGATTGAATTTGAATGTATATAGACCAAGAAAGGAGAGGTTTGGATCGAGATCGACGCAAAGATAAAGTGCTCGATTAATTGACTGTTTTGATATTTCGACGTCTGAGGTAAGTTTGGACATAATACGTGTATTTAATTATGTTTAATGTTATGGAATGAATGGTATGATATTATTGTATTGTGAATGCTATGTGAGGGCTTGAGTTATGTGGCATTAAGTGTGCGTATTCGGAAATGTGACCGTGATGATTAGTACTGTGTGTGCGAAATAACATAAGCTTTGGCTTTGTGGATGGCACTATGTGTGCAAAACCGATTTAAGATCGGTTTGATATAGATGCACTAAGTGTACGATGTTAAGTAAGCTTCGGCTAGTTAATTGGGCACTAAGTGTGCGATTGAATCGAAGAAGTGACAAAAGTTGATCGAAATGAAATAGTGAGTATCGAGTAGCATAAGTGATCGATAACTAAGTGTTGGCTAAGGTATGTTCGGAACCTATGTGGTTGATGAAACTACGAATGAGTTTATGAAAGGTTAATTGAACATATTAGCTTTGGATGGTATGGTATATGTGATTGTGAATTAATCTGTGTGATGGTTTGTTTTGGAATAATGCATTATGTTATGAACTTACTAAGCTTTTGAAAGCTTATTGTGTGATTTGTTTCTCTGTTTTACAGTGTCAGAAAAGCTAGCTCGGATCCAGGGATCGTCAGCATCTCCATCACACTATCGGCAATCTACTTTGGTACTTTGGAAAGATGTATATAGTTGAAATATGGCATGTATAGGCTAGAAGTTATGGTATGTTTTGAAATGTTTAATCATTGCCATGAGATTTGGCTTAGAAGTTAAATGATGTTGAATTTATGAAAAAAGGTATGAATTTGGTATATTTCATGATTTTGTAATTGATGAAAGATATGGTATGAAGATGAATTATGGCATGGATTGCATAATGCTTGATATATATATATATATATATACATGTTTTGAGATGTGTAATTGATACTTTGGATGGACTCATTTGTGATGATATTAGGTATGGAAGTAGATGGTATTGTTAATGATTAATTGGTAAATGAAATGGTATGTTTGAATGCATTTACAAGTATGAATTGAGGTTGCTTTGAAGTTTGTTTGTTGACCTTTGTATGGGTGGCAAATTGGCCTTGCAAATGGCCAATTTTGCATACATAGCCAAAAGACACGGGCATGTGTCTCTGCCGTGTAGTTTAAGGGTCACTTCTAGGTGTGCCTGGACAGGTTACACGGTTGAGGCCCACGGGCGTGCATGGTGGCTGTGTGACCAAGTTAGTAGCTAGCTTAATTTTACACGGCCATGGTACACGGGCATGCCTAGTAGCCGTGGGAACAAGTCAGTATATAGGCTCTATTTTAGCACGTGCGGACACATGGGCGTGTCTGGTAGTCGTCTGAGGCACACTGCCTGACTGCACGGGCATGTGACCTCTGCAGTATTGAAGAATGTTAAAAATTCTAAAAATTTTCGTAAGTGTTCGGTTTAGTCCCAACCTCTTTCTAACACGTGTTTGAGGTCTCATAGACCTCAATAAGGGACTATATGTTAGCATTTGAATATGTTTGATTGATGATTGACTTTGTGTCGTAAAATGAAAATGAAATGTTCTTATTGTTCGGTAATGCCTCTTAACCCTATTTCGGTGGCAGTTTCAGGTTAGGGGTGTTACAAGTGTGGTTGACAATTTCAATGGTAATCAAAGTTATGATGAAATGGAAAAGAAAGAGATATTATAACACATGGAATGTTTTAACCGATTATTTGTTTTTGCATCTTCTTTCGCGCAATTATATTATGACATGTATATATTGAAGCAACCATGCATGGATTCAAAACAGTCAGGTGAAGCATGGATCCAAGAGATTTTTAACGGTCATGAATCACGTTGTATGATTAATTTTCGGATGTCTAAAAATGTATTCACAAGTTTGCTGAGAGTTTTTGAGACAAGATAAAACTTGCAAACTTCAAGACACATATCTTCTCTTGAAATGTTGGGAATTTTTTTGTACACTTTGGGCACTGGTGCAAAATTTTTTCTGATGTCAATAAAGATTTCAAAGGTCTAGAGCAACAATAAGTCGATACGTTGCAATTGTACTTGAGAAAGTTTTAAGGATGATCATTGATCTAATTGCACCCAAAGATCGTTTTTTAGCTCAATACCCGAACAAATACGTAATGATTTTAGATATATGCCACATTTTAAGGTTAAAATTGAATATTATATTACTATATTTTAATATTTTTGGTTGACTAAAAATATGCATAAGACTAATATGATTATTTGTTCAGGATTGCATAGGTGCAATTGATGGTACTCATATTGCCGCTATTCTTCCACCAAATGAACAAATTCACTATATTGGAAGAAAATGTGTCCCAAATCAAAATGTTATGGCAGTGTGTGATTTTAATATGTGTTTCACCTTTGTTATGGCTGGATGGGAATGAATGGCGCATGACACTAGAATATTTCTTGATGCAACTCGAGATCCAAAATACAAATTTTTGCACCCACCAAATGGTAAGACATTTCATTTATTTCTCTCTTTTTTTTAAAAAAAATAATAAAGTATAAGCTCTTTAATTGATGATTTTTTAAAAAAAATCTTGAATTAATTGTTTGTTATATTATGACATTGTAGGAAATATTATCTTGTTGATTCTGGATATCCTCAAATGAAAGGTTATATTGGACCATATAGAGGTCAGCGACATCATTTACCTGACTTTCGTAGAGGTAGATCGATATCTAGTAAAAAAGAGATATTCAACCATTCACATTTATCATTATGTAGTGTGATTGAAAGAACTTTTGGTGTTTTGAAAAAAAAATGGGCCATTTTAAGGGATATGCGAAGTTATAGTTTTAAAAATCAAACAATGATCGTCGTTGCTACAATGGCGATACGCAATTTTATCCAAAAACATGTCGGTCGAAATGATGCAGATTTTATGGAATATGAAAATATTAATAGGGCATATGAGAATATTATTGATCCAAAAGATGTGCATGTTGGAGAAAGTGATGATGATGATGGTGGTGGTGAATCAAACAATTCAAGTGGTTTTGAAATGAAATTAACAAGAGATGCTATAGCTTCTAGTTTAATGAATTCACTTTAAATTGTAAATGCTAATTTAAAATTTTTGATGATGTATTTGGTATATATATCACCCCTTTTTGAAACTTTAATCCAAATGCATGCAATATTTTAATTTGTTAGGTTTATATTTTCTATGTTATGTTAATATCAAATATGAGTTATATATTCATATTATATTTTAAAATAAAATAATACAACGTGTTAAAATCATTAATTAAAAATTAAAGAAAATAATTTTAAAATAATAAAAGCGTGTTAATATCTAATTACAAATATTTAATGATTATATTTAAATATTTAAGATATAGTTTATATATTCTAATTAAATTTGATAAATAGTTAATATTAATTACTTAGAAATATTTCAAAATTAATATTTCATATATTAAAATATTAACAATAAGTTATAATAAATTATTTTTATATTCTTGCTAAAATATCATAATTTTAACTAATTTGAACATTATTTAAATGCATAGTTGTTACTTTATAATACCATGTCTAAAATAGACATTTTATTTCTCAAAAGCAATTTTTCACGACAATGCTAAACACTCAAATCTTAAATCAAAATTTTAAAAAGTACTTCTCAAAAGCACTTTTCCACTGCATTTTTTAAAAGCACTTTTCCACTGCACTTTTTAAAAGCACTTTTCAAAAGCAATGCTAAACTAGCCCTTGGTGTAACATCCCTGACCCATCTGCTTTGTCAGATTAGGGTTACGGAGTATTACACTATAATTTGAAACATTTAACTTCAAACAAAAATAATTATTCAAATTAAATACTAACATTCAAATAAACATTTTGTTTAAAGTAAAAAAACACTTATGAACCTTAAACCGAGCCCCCCAATCCCTAAAAATAGTTTGGGAACTTTCAAGGACCATTTTGAAACAATTTTTTTTTAAAATATTGATAAATTTTGGAAACAAGGGTCACACGACTGTGTGACATAGCCTAGGTCGTGTGGCTCGAAGACATGGCCATGTGGTCAATCTTGTACAATTTGAAGTATGGGACACACGATCGTGTCCCAACCCGTGTGCCAGTTTGTGTGTGCATTCGAAGTTAGTTCATATGACCGTGTCACTAGGCTGTGTAACTAATCTAGCGTAATTTGGTGTAGCAGATTAAACTAGTTTTTGTACTTAAGGAGCCTGAATACAAGCATTTTCGTTATATTTTAGTTAAGTTTTACTTACATTCAATAAAATGTGTAAATTGAGTCTTTTATTGACCTTAAGGGCCGAATGAGGCTTAAGGGAGAGCTAACGTACCTTGTGAGTGTGTAGAAGACCATTAGAAGGCATTTTAGACTAATATTGGATGCTATGTCACAACATGGGAGGCCCGATGTCGCAACATAGAGAGTTGAATAGAGAAAGTAGAAAACTATCTTCGATGTCGTGACACAGTACGAAACTATCTTCAATGTCATGACATAGATTGAGGGTGTCGCAGCATACCCTTGAAAACTTCTCAAGGAGGAGTATATTGCCACCTCAGTCGTGAAACAAGTTCTGTTGTGTCACGACATCGACTCTGGGGCAAAAATTAAACATGAAGCAAGGGCGTTTTGGTTTGCACAATGAAACCTAAAGCTCGAGGACATCAGCTAACCTAGGGTTTAGGACGACGACCAGCTAAAAGCTATAAATAAGCTCCTTTGGCACATGTTATAGACATCCTTCCTTTAGCCTAGAATCTCTCTATAAAATTTATTTTAATTTTTTTTCATTCTTAGGTGGTAGATATCTTTTATTTGTTCTTGTTGATTTCAAGATATCTGAATCGTGGAAGCATTCAAACTCTGTGGATTCACGCTTAATTTCAATTCAATCAGACTCTTTCATTTGCTTTATCTTTTTTTATCTAATTAGCATGCTTTCTCTTTATTTTGACTTCATATTGTCTATGAAAGAAATGAGGAACTAATCCCTCTGTGGAGGATTAGTGAGTGGAGGTATGATCTATTAATTATTTTATTGGGTTACTCAATGTGTCAGCTATTTGGGAAAAGAGGAACGTGAATGTAACACCCTAAAAATCCGAGTGTTTATATATTGCATGAATTGGTGTTTAGACTTTAAAGGAAAAAAATTTCTTACTTTTATTTTCGTATTTATTGAAGTCCTAAAGAAGAGTATAGCATAATTTGAGTACGGAATAATTTTAATATTTGAGAATTTATTGAAGAGAAGCAAGTGTCATTAATACTTAAGTTAAATTAAGTGTTAATGAGTGACATGAGTTGAGTACATGGCATGGTGGAGTTGGCGCATGAGTTATAGCATGAGGGGAGAGGTTCGAATCCTTGTTTAGCATCTAGATGAATTTTTATTTTAATTTTCGCACATGTATAGCAAGTGTCGGCCAAGAGCATATATGGTAAGTGTTGACCATGTTATTTTTGGTTAGTGTATCAAAGGTTTAAGGAAATAGTTAACTTATGGCATGGAATCAAAACTTAAGGAAAGATAGGGAACATAAGGCACATATCAAGGGAAAATTTTGGAAAAAATCATGGCCAATTGACCATGTCTTTGGACTGCAACTTGGTATAGGGAGGAGCCGAATTTTTGTGTTAGTTTGGCTAAGAATTGCATTTTCTCTTTAGTCATTCCTAGCATCCTTGTGCAGAATTTTGCTTTTCTCTTCTCAAATTTTCCTTTGGCGAAATTGAACCTTGGTAAAGCCAAATTCTTTTGACCATTTGGTCACTTTTATTCATCTTGTGAGTTTTCTTTTGTATTTCTTCTAAGTCGAAATCATCTACACCAAAGCCATTCTTTTTCCTTTCTTTTGCCATGGCCGAATGTACCTAACTCTTAAATTCCATCTTTTTCTTCTCTTCTCATTAAAATCAAACAACATCATCATCATCTCATCTTTCATATTTTAATTCTTTTCATTCAAAGTTTCTCCACCAAACTCTCTCATGGCCGAATGCTAGAGTGCCCTTAGCCGAATCTTTATTTCTTTTTCTTTGATCATACATAGCCGAAATCTTCATCCATCACAAACATCTTTCTCAATCCTTTCTTTTCGATCGTGGATTATAGGTAAAGGGTTCTTCTTTTTCGTTTTCGATTTATTAATAGTGTTATGGCCGAATATTAATGGTGTTATGAAGGACTTTTTGGATCGAAATAAACGTTCGATCTAATAACGCTTCATTCGTTATTATATAGTGCAATAACGGAAGATCGGAACTCAAGTGATCGGGAGAATCGTAGAAACGTTGGAATCAATTTATTGTGGTAAGGAAATCACATCCTTTAAAGCCTCTAGTACTATTTTGATATTATTTTAGATTTAACTAATATCCCTTTGGATCTTGAAGACTTTCAAAATAGGGAAGAAAAGGGCGGTGGTTAGTCACGTTAAGAGGGGCGGATCTGTAAATCCCCCATTTAAACGAAGAGCGGTTTTGGCAGTCCAAGATTTTCCACCGGGTTGCGGACCATCTTCCGAAGGGAGTCAATTATTCGAAGTGGTACGAACTTCCGAGCCATTATACGTTGGTGGATTCTCGGCGACTAACGAATCAATAAACGATGAGAAGCCAAAAATCGAAGTGATTCAAAATCAAGAGGGTAAGATTTTGGATCTATTATTGATTAAGAATATTTATACGAAATAGCATTCTAACGGATCGAAATATGTTTTAGGTGCCGAAGAGCGAGAAGGATTAGTACTCTCGGTATCGAGGTGTGTAACTTCACACTTTTTCTCAGGTTGGATGTCAATTTCGGTATGAAAGTAAAATCGTAAGAAAACGACTAGATCGGTATAAAACGTAACAACAGATATATTGATGAAAATACGAAAAAAATGACTAAATCATGAAAATTACAAAAATGCCCTCGAGAAATTAATTGTTATTATGTAAATTGTATGTTTCGTGAAAATGGGCCGTAAAATATGCTAGATCGATAATTGGGCCGAAATCTCTGCTAGATCGATAATTGGGCCGAAAACTCTGTTAAATTGATAAACGGGCCGAAATCTTTGTATGAATGTAAATTGGGCCAAAATCTCTGCTAGATCGATAAATAGGCCGTAAACTCTGTTAAATTGATAAATGGGCTAAAATAATTGCTAGATCGTAAAATTGGGCCTAAGTTGATAAATAGTTAATTAGACCAAAGTGTTATTTTTGGGCCTAAATAAAGATTTGAAAATATAAATTCTTGTTAATGGGCCTTTTAATAAAATTATTGTATGACCATAGTTTACTATTGCATACATATTGCATGGGTTGGGAAATGATGAAGAGAAGAAGGCATGTTGCCAAAATCTAGTTCGGTGGCTCTGCCACAAAATTTTGGCTTTTTGCCTCTAGTTCGGTGGCTCGCCACAAATGTTATAAATGGCTATTTTCCTCTAGTTCGGTGGCTCTGCCACAAAATAATAATTGGCTCAATGCCTCTAGTTCGGTGACTTTGTCACAATCTAGTTCGGTGGCTATGCCACAAAATATAATTTGGCTTAATGCCTATGATTGGTGTGATGGCGGGGTGGGTTGACTTGATCCCCAGGTGTGATGGTTGGTACGGGGTGTGTAGCGGATGGAATTAGGTTTGGGAGGAAAAACTCATTTTTACATGCATGCTATTAGTTGTGTTATCCATTGTATTATTTTTCTTATGGGCTCAAGGCCCAAATCAGAATTTGAAAATCGCCCGGTGGACAAGTAAGTGAGTTATACCTTTGAGTTCTAAGTAACTCACCCCTTTAAATTTTTCCATCTCGTAATGGAAATTGACGTGGACTTGGGCCGAGGATGACTTCGTGGAGGCCATATCTTGCAAAACATGGGTTTATTAAACTCGAACTTTTAATAAGTATTTTACTATTTTGGGTTAATGTAATAAGGGCCTCTATAAATAATTTCCGGATTTTTATGTGTGTTTGGTTTTAAACTATATTTTGGACTTTTAAATATGGGCTATGGTTATATGATGTTTTAATAAAATAAATTGGGTTTTCAAATATATGAAATTTCTTTATAAATATTTTATTATTGTTAACTTTTAAACAAATTACTTAAAGGTTTTTGATAATTCAATGATTAATATGTTTCAATTAACATTTTCTAATATTCATTAAATTTGAATATTCACCGATTTTATTAAACCCAAATAAATAAAATATAATATTGTAGTTTTCAACTTATTGAAGGTTTTAAAATAGCTTGATTCAAGTAACAAACCAAATCTAGTCTCAATGCATAGACCGGGTTTGGGGTGTTACACTTAATGGTATCAGAGCCAGTTTCAAAAACTCGACTGTGGTTTGGGTTCGCAAATAATTTCTGTATGAAATCGTTCAATTATATTTTAAAGATCAGTATGGCACCACAAGCATCCGGCAACAAGTCAAGTAAGTATTTATTGCTTAATAATTACTATGATATAATCATAGGAACACTCTAGAACTTCTAGTTTTAGATGTGAAAAACCGTAGAGATTGAGACTATAGGATATGTTGCAAAAAAACAACTTTATATCTCAAATCTCATAAAATATCGTTAATAAACACCGAAACAAATTTTCTGATTCATAAAACTTGTAATCAGATAAAAACGAACAAGCTATCATGAGCACTAGAGGACGTGGTCGTGGACGCGGTAGACGTGGCCGTGGTAGAGGCCGAGGTGCTACGACTGAAGCACCAAATCATATGCCGGAGGTAGACGCACCTGCGTCAATTGAAAGTGAGACGGGATCACGCGATCACATGGAAGAAGATAATGCATTGACTCAAGCAATGCTGCGAGTCTTGGAAAGGGTCGCTGGAACTAGAATTGGGCCAACAACTCGTGGGTCAATTTCAGAGCGACTTAAGTCGAATAATGCAGAAGTTTTTAGAGGAGTCTCTGGTGTAGCTCCGAATGTGGCTGAATACTGGCTCGAAGCTGTGGAACGGATTATGGATGATATGGAATGTACTGTCGAGCAAAAACTAAGAGGAGCTGTATCCTTGTTAAGAGATGAGGAATATCAGTGGTGGCTCACTGTTCGAGAAGGCACCGAAGCTGCACTGATTAATTGGGAATTCTTTAAAGCTGCCTTCCAAGGAAAATACGTTGGAACGAGTTATGTAGATGCTCGAAGGAAAGATTTTCTAAATCTTGTCCAAGGAAGTAAGACCGTGGCAGCATATGAAGCTGAGTTTTTACGTCTGAGCCGTTATGCACGGACAATTGTAGCAAAAGATCACGAACGTTGTGTGCGTTTCGAGGATGGACTTAATGATGAGCTGAGGGTTCTGATTGCTCCACAGTAAGTTAGAAATTTTTCCACTCTTATGGAGAAGGCCAAAATTGTCGAGGAGGCTAAGAATTCAAAACGGTAGAACCGAGAAAAATTTTGAAACAAGAGAGAGACACAGCAATCTGGTTCTTCAAAGAGATTCCAGAAGAGACCTAGGAATGATAAACCAGTTCAAGGTAGAACCCGTAGCAAATAATCGAAGTCGAGATTGCACCGAGTGTGGAAAAGACATTTTGGAGAATGTTGGAGGAAAGCGGGTGCATGCTACAAATGCGATTCAATGGATCATCAAGACAAAATTGTCCTCGACGTATGGATACGACTCAAGAAGTTCGTAATAATGATGCACAGCCAGCCAGAGGTAATCAGCAGCCACCGAGAGGTCGTGGACCAGGTCGTGGTGGTAATGGGGCTGGACGTGGTCAAGGTGCACTGGGTCGAGGCAATGGTCCTAGAGGAAATACAGATGTAAGATAGCCTGGACTGGTCTATGCAGTTAGACGTCGCGAGGACGGCAATGCACCAGATGTGATAACTGGTACGTTCTTCATTTTTGATGTACCTGTTATTGCCTTAATAGATATTGGCTCTACCCATTCATATATATCTAGTGCCATATCCGAAACTCGAATTAGAATCTAAAATTACCGATAGTGAGATGCGATGAATTAGTCCTTTAGGACGATCGGTAATTG
Source organism: Gossypium rotundifolium (assembly GCA_025506655.1). Taxonomy (NCBI): domain Eukaryota; kingdom Viridiplantae; phylum Streptophyta; class Magnoliopsida; order Malvales; family Malvaceae; genus Gossypium; species Gossypium rotundifolium. The sequence goes on from CP106730.1 coordinate 43,996,525, forward strand.
TTAATAAAATATTTAAAGACGTGCCCTTGAAAATTCAAGAGGAGATATTCTTAGCAAACTTGATGGAACTACCTTTCGGTGAGTTTGATCTCATTTCAGGCATGGATTGGTGGTTAAACATCGAGCGCAATTGGATTGTCTTTGAAAAATGATGTCGAGAAGAACCTCGGATGATAAGGAAGTCATAATGATTGGCGAGCGAATGAACTATTTGGCAAATGTGGTATCTCGCATTAAAGGCGGAGAAGTTGGTGCAGAAGGATATGGAGCATTCCTAGCCTTTATCGTGCTTTGGATGCTAAAGAGTTATCTGTGGATGATGTGAGGACGGTGAAGGAATTTCCGATGTATTTCGAAGAACTTTCGGTATACCTCGGATCGGAAGTAGAATTTGGCATTGAGCTTTTGCTGGGGGATGGTTCGGTGTCCATTGCTCCTTATAGAATGGCATCAAGGAGTTGGTGAGCTTAAAGCTCAAATTCAAGAATTGTTGGATCGGGATTTATTCGACCAAGTGTGTCTCCGTGGGAGCACCAGTCTTGTTCGTCAAGAAGAAGGATGGATCGATGCGTATGTGCATTGACTACAGACAATTGAATAAATTGACGATCAAGAATCGGTATCCTCTGCCGAGAATTGACGACCTGTTTGATCAATTTAAAGGAGCTTCAGTTTTCTCCAAAATTGATTTGAGGTCGGGTTATCACCAACTCAAGGTTAAAGAAGCAGACATTTATAAGACGGCATTTCGGACTCGTTACGGACACTATGAGTTTGTAGTGATGCCGTTTGGACTAACTAATGCACCAGCTATATTTATGGACATGATGAATCGAGTCTTTCAACCATATTTAGACCGGTTTGTGGTAGTGTTCATAGTTGACATACTGGTTTATTCAAGAAATGAGGAGGAGCATGACAAGCATTTGCGGATAGTATTACAGCTACTTCGTGATAAACAATTGTATGCCAAATTTAGTAAATGCGAATTTTGGCTAAAGGAAGTGACTTTCCTTGGTCATGTAGTATCAGCCGAAGGAATAAGGGTGGATCCTCAGAAAATTGAGGCTATTCTGGATTGGAAACCACCAACATCGGTAGCTAAAATTCAAAGTTTCTTGGGTTTGGCTGGGTACTATAGACGTTTTGTAGAGGGGTTTTCGTTGATTGTCGCACCCTAACTAAAGCATTGCGAAAGGGAGCTCCGTATATTTGGACTAAAAAGCAGAAGAGAGTTTCGAGAAATTGAAGAAGATCCCGACTAAGCTCGGTTTGATTCATAGGAGGTCGGAAAAGAATTCCTTGTTTATTGTGATGTGTCTCACACGGGTTTGGGTTGTGTGTTGATGCAAAATGGAAAAGTGGTGGCTTATGCTTCTCGTCAATTGAGACCACAAGTAAACTACCCTATGCATGATTTGGAGTTAGGCTGCTTTGTTGTCTTTGCTCTAAAGATTTGGAGGCACTATCTCTATGGTGAGAAATCTATAATCTACACGGATCACAAGAGTCTTAAATACCTCCTTACCCAAAAGGAGTTAAATTTGAGACAAATAAGATGGGTAGAATTATTAAAGGATTATGATTTCTCAATCGAATATCATCCTGGAAAGGCTAACGTAGTAGCTGACGCGTTAAGTCGTAAGACAGTATCTGGTTTGAGAGCATTGTTTGCCCATTTGAGTGCAGACGAGGATGGCGGCTTGTTAGCGAACTTGGATGAAGCCTCGTGGCTGGAACAAATCAAGGAAAAGCAGTACATCGATGAGAAGTTGGGACCTTTACTTGGCAAGTTGAAAATGGTGAAATCGAGGATTTTGGAATAAACATGGAAGGTGTGTTGTGATTTCGAGGAAGAGTATGTATGCCGAAGGACTCAGACCTGAAGCAAATGATTCTACGGGAGGCGCATAGTAGCCCTTATGCTATGCATCCCGGAGGAAATAAGATGTATCGAGATCTCCGTGAATGTATTGGTGGCGGGGTTGAAGCGTGAGATTTGTAATTTGTGGGAAAATGTTTGACTTGTCGACAAGTGAAGGCGTAACATCAATTACCGTCTGGATTGTTGCAACCGATAAAGATTCCTCTTTGGAAATGGGAGAGGATAACTATGGATTTTGTTAGTGGGTTTCGTTAACACCTACTAAGAAAAATTCCGTTTGGGTAATTGTTGATCGGTTGACGAAGACCGCTCATTTCCGCCCGATTCGACGGATTATTCATTATGAAGTTGGAGAAGCTACGTATCTGAAATTGTGAGGTTGCATGGGTACTTGTATCTATTATATCGGATAGGGACCCTAGGTTTACATCACGATTCGAAAGCTCGCATGAAGCCTTGGGGACAAAGTTGAATTTCATCGGCTTTTCATCCTCGGTCGATGGTCATCGAGAGAGTAATTCAAATATTGGAAGATATGTTAAGAGGATGTATAATCGACTTGAGGGTAGTTGGGAGGATTATCTACCACCGCGTAATTCCCGTATAACAACAACTATCGCCTAGCATTGGATGGCACCTTACGAGGCATTGTATGGTCGTAAGTGTCATTCTCCTATTTGTTGGACCGAGTTGAGCGAACGAGATGTTAGGTCCTGAGATGATATCTCAAAGCAGAGGATAAGGTAAAAGTTATTCGAGCCGGTTGAAAGAAGCCTCGGATAGAGTAAGTCGATGGACTGAAGCGAAAGGATATTGAGTATGATGTGGGGATCAGTTTTCTTGAAGGTCTCTCCTTGGAAAAAGATCTTGATTCGGAAGGAAAGGCAAGCTAAGTCCTAGATACATTGGACCTTATCGTGTCTTTCAAGCGTGTTGGTCCAAATGGCTTATCGATTGAGTTACCTCCTAATTGGATCAAATTCATAATGTTTTTCATGTTTCCATGTTGAGGCGTTATAGATCGGATCCTTCGCACATTATACCGGTAGAAGAATTGGAGCTGAATTCAGATTTGTCTTTTGAAGAAGAACCAGAGGAAATCTTAGACCGAGATGTCAAAGTGCTAAGAAAGAAAACCGTGCCATTGGCCAAAGTTCTATGGTGTAACCACGGAGTGGAGGAAGCTATGTGGGAGCCTGAGGATGCAATTCGACAACAATACCCTCACCTCTTTCAACCAGGTAAATTTCGAGGACGAAATTTTCTTTAAGGAGGGTAGAGTTGTAACACCCTAAAAATTCGAGTGTTTATATATTGCATGAATTGGTGTTTAGACTTTAAAGGAAAAAAATTTCTTACTTTTATTTTCGTATTTATTGAAGTCCTAAAGAAGAGTATAGCATAATTTGAGTACGGAATAATTTTAATATTTGAGAATTTATTGAAGAGAAGCAAGTGTCATTAATACTTAAGTTAAATTAAGTGTTAATGAGTGACATAAGTTTAGTACATGGCATGGTGGAGTTGGCGCATGAGTTATAGCATGAGGGAGAGGTTGAATCCTTGTTTAGCATCTAGATGAATTTTATTTTTAATTTTACGCACATGTATAGCAAGTGTCGCCAAGAGCATATATGGTAAGTGTTGACCATGTTATTTTTGGTTAGTGTATCAAAGGTTTAAGGAAATAGTTAACTTATGGCATGGAATCAAAAACTTAAGGAAAGATAGGGGAACATAAGGCACATATCAAGGAAAATTTTGGAAACAAAATCATGGCCAATTGACCATGTCTTTGACTGCAACTTGGTATAGGGAGGGAGCCAAATTTTGTGTTAGTTTGGCTAAGAATTGCATTTTCTCTTTAGTCATTCCTAGCATCCTTGTGCGAATTTTGCTTTTCTCTTCTCAAATTTTCCTTTGGCGAAATTGAACCTTGGTAAAGCGAAATTCTTTTGACCATTTGGTCACTTTTATTCATCTTGTGAGTTTTCTTTTGTATTTCTTCTAAGTGCCAAAATCATCTACACCAAAGCCATTCCTTTTTCCTTTCTTTTTCCATGGCCGAATGTACCTAACTCTTAAATTCCATCTTTTCTTCTCTTCTCATTGAAATCAAACAACATCATCATCATCGCTTCTTTCATATTTTAATTCTTTTCATTCAAAGTTTCTCCATCAAACTCTCTCATGGCGAATCTTTGGAGTGCCCTTAGTCGAATCTTTATTTCTTTTCTTTGATCATACATAGTCGAAATCTTCATCCATCACAAACACCTTTCTCAATCCTTTCTTTTCGATCGTGGATTGTAGGTAAGGGGTTCTTCTTTTTCGTTTTCGATTTATTAATAGTGTTTTGGCTGAATATTAATGGTGTTATGAAGGACTTTTTGGATCGAAATAAACGTTCGTTCTAATAACACTTCATTCGTTATTATATAGTGCAATAACGGAAGATCAGAACTCAAGTGATCGGGAGAATCGTAGAAACGTTGGAATCAATTTATTGTGGTAAGGAAATCACATCCTTTAAAGCCTCTAGTACTATTTTGATATTATTTTAGATTTAACTAATATCCCTTTGGATCTTGAAGACTTTCAAAATAGGGAAGAAAAGGGCGGTGGTTAGTCACGTTAAGAGGGGCGGATCTGTAAATCCCCCATTTAAACGAAGAGCGATTTCGACAGTTCGGGATTTTCCACCGGGTTGCGGACCATCTTCCGAAGGGAGTCAATTATTCGAAGTGGTACGAACTTCCAAGCCATTATACGTTGGTGGATTCTCGGTGACTAACGAATCAATAAACGAGGAGAAGCCAAAAATCGAAGTGATTCAAAATCAAGAGGGTAAGATTTTGGATCTATTATCGATTAAGAATATTTATACGAAATAGCATTCTAACGGATCGAAATATGTTTTAGGTGCCGAGGAGCGAGAAGGATTAGTACTCTCGGTATCGAGGTGTGTAACTTCACACTTTTTCTCGGGTTGGATGTCAATTTCGGTATGAAAGTAAAATCATAAGAAAACGACTAGATCGGTATAAAACGTAACAACAGATATTTTGATGAAAATATGAAAAAAACGACTAAATCATAAAAATTACGAAAATGCCCTCGAGAAATTACTTGTTATTATGTAAATTGTATGTTTCGTGAAAATGGGCCATAAAATATGCTAGATCGATAATTGGGCTGAAATCTCTGCTAGATCGATAATTGGGCCGAAAACTCTGTTAAATTGATAAACGGGCCGAAATCTCTGTGTGAATGTATGGGCCGAAATCTCTACTAGATCGATAAATGGGCCGTAAACTCTGTTAAATTGATAAATGGGCTAAAATACTTGCTAGATCGTAAAATTGGGCCTAAGTTGATAAATAGTTAATTAGACCAAAGTGTTATTTTTGGGCCTAAATAAAGATTTGAAAATATAAATTCTTGTTAATGGGCCTTTTAATAAAATTATTGTATGACCATAGTTTACTATTGCATACATATTGCATGGGTTGGGAAATGATGAAGAGAAGAAGGCCTGTTGCCAAAATCTAGTTCGGTGGCTCTACCACAAAATTTTGGCTTTTTGCCTCTAGTTCGGTGGCTCGCCACAAATGTTATAAATGGCTATTTGCCTCTAGTTGGTGGCTCGCCACAAAATAATAATTGGCTCAATGCCTCTAGTTCGGTGACTTTGTCACAATCTAGTTCGGTGGCTATGCCACAAAATATAATTTGGCTTAATGCCTATGATTGGTGTGATGGCGGGGTGGGTTGACTTGATCCCCACAGGTGTGATGGTTGGTACGGGGGTGTGTAGCGGATGGAATTAGGTTTGGGAGGGAAAAACTCATTTTTACATGCATGCTATTAATTGTGTTATCCATTGTATTATTTTGCTTATGGGCTCAAGGCCCAAATCCGTAATTTGAAAATCTGGCCCAGTGGACAAGTAAGTGAGTTATACACTTGAGTTCTAAGTAACTCACCCCTTTAAATTTTTCCATCTCGGGTAATGGAAATTGACGTGGACTTGGGCCGAGGATGACTTCGTGGAGGCCATCTTGCAAAACATGGGTTTATTAAACTCGAACTTTTTAATAAGTATTTTACTATTTTGGGTTAATGTAATAAGGGCCTCTATAAATAATTTAGGATTTTTATGTGTGTTTGGTTTTAAACTATATTTTGGACTTTTAAATATGGGCTATGGTTATATGATGTTTTAATAAAATAAATTGGGTTTTCAAATATCTGAAATTTCTTTATAAATATTTTATTATTGTTAACTTTTAAACAAATTACCTAAAGGTTTTGATAATTCAATGATTAATATGTTTCAATTAACATTTTCTAATATTCATTAAATTTGAATATTCACCGATTTTTATTAAACCCGAAATAAATAAAATATAATATTGTAGTTTTCAACTTATTGAAGGTTTTAAAATAGCTTGATTCAAGTAACAAACCAAATCTAGTCTCAATGCATAGACCGGGTTTGGGGTGTTACAGTGAAACAAACCATGGGCCTGACAACCCCGGAAAAACATCAAGGTCGAAATTAACCCAAAATTGGTATTGCCCATTCGTGAACACATTCACCCTAAACCAGTATAGAATGTGAGGTCGGAAGCTAAGTAGTTCTTGCTGATTCATTATTTTAGTGGAAGATTGGAAAATCCAGCTAGGGTAGCGACTAGTTGATTGATGAGGAACTCGAGGCAATAGTCGATGGGGATTACAAAGCAATCTAATCACCCATAATCGAGATTTGATTTACTCTACTATTCTATCTCCTAAATTTTATTTACTTTATGTTTTATTTTTCTTATTTCAAATGCTTTCTTTTATGCTCTCGTACTATAATTTATTTAAAGTACTAATTAGATCATTTAGTGTTTAGATTAAAATTGATCTAGCGCTCACCTTCCTTGGGTACGATCCTTAGAGTACTTACCTACTTCATTGTAAAACTATATTACAACTCAACCTGTATACTTGCAGATATCACTTTTTCATTTGATATTTTTTGTAGTATTCACACTATGGATGTTTGTAACACCCCTTGTAATAGCCTATTTTTAGTCAAATTGAAACAGTGGTTTTGAGACCACATATATGAATTCGAAATATTTATTTTATTATTATTTTAATGTTTGTGGCATGATAATATGTTTGTTTGAAAATTTCGTCAAGAAATTTTATCGTTTGATTAGTTAATTTGATAAAAAGGACTAAATTGCATAAGGTGTAAAACTTATATGCTATTTGTTAAAGGTGTCTAATAGCTATAGAATATTAGAGGTATTTAAGTTGTAATTAGACCATTATAAAGATGAGTGGACTTTTATGAACATCATTTAAATGATTTTAAAGGTTAATGTATAAGGTTAAATAAGTAATTTGTTAAATAAATATTGTAAAATAAAGAAAAACACATGAATAGCATCATTTTCACTTCACCTTCACCAAAATTAAACTAAGAGGAAGCCATTAATGGAGCTTGAAGGTTCGGCTATGTATTAACCTTGCATGTAAGTGCAATTTTGCTTGTTTTTAATGATTTCTACCTTTTTGAGATCGTTGCAACTAGGTCTAACCAGCCAGGGACTATTATGCAAAATTGTTAAAGATTTTGAATGATGCCATTGATGAATACATACGTGTTTTGATGTTTGATGATAGATTATGAAAGTTTGTTGTGAATTATACAAGTTTTATAAAGTGATTTTTAGTGAAAATGCAAAATAGGGATTAAATTGAGAAATGTTGAAACTTTGTGATTAAAATGTGAAATAAATGAAAAATATGGGCTGATAGGGGTCTTATAGGAATTCGGCTATAATGGGTATTAACGAAATTTCATGAATTTGTGATTTTGTTGAATAAGGACTAAATTGTAAAAATGTGAAAGTTTAGGGGTAAAGTGTAAATGTACCTTAAAGAGTGTTTTAGACTAAATTGAATGAACAGATGATTAAATAAGTTAATTTTGAATATATTTAGATCAAGAAAAGAAAAATACAGACTTGGTCTGGTGGAAAAGATAAATATATCGACTAATCAATTTGATCCGCTGTTTTCTCATCCGATTTAAGTTCATATGTAATAGATTACATTGTAAATGTATTTTAAATGCATTGATATTGCATAAATTGTGAATACGAGACTTTGGACAAGTTTGATCATGATTCGATGATATTTCGGCATTTGAAATCCCGATTGAACCTTAGGAATAAGTTAAGATACCAGTGACATGTCATCAGAGTTGATTCAGTTAGTTTTGAATGAAGCTCATAATAGTCGTTTGACTATGCATCCGGTGAGTACGAAAATGTATAACAATTTGAGACAGTTTTATTGGTGGCATGGCATGAAAATATATATCTCTGACTATGTGTTGAAATGTTTAGTTTGTCAGCAAGTTAAGGCTGAACATCAGGTTCCATCCGGTTTGTTACAACCGATTATGATTCCTGAGTGGAAATGGGAGAAAATCATGATGGACTTTGTGTCGGGATTGCCTTTGTCTCCGGGCAAGAAAGATGCAATCTGGGTGATAGTTGATAGATTGACTAAATCAGATCATTTCGTTTCGGTGAGAACATATTATTCACTTGATAGATTGGATGAATTATATATTACTGAGATTGTGAGATTGCAAGGGGTGCCACTATCTATTGTATCTGACAGAGATCCGAGATTTACCTCGCTATTTTGGAAGAAATAGCAAGGGGCTTTAGGCACAAAATTACATTTCAGTACTGCATTTCATCCGTAAACGGATGGTCAGTCTGAGCGAATTATCCAGGTTCTCGAAGATATGTTGAGATGCTGTATACTTGAGTTCAAAAGTACGTAGGAAAAACCTTTACCATTGATAGAATTTTCATATAATAACAGTTTTTAAACTGGAATTAAAATGGCACCGTATGAGGCTCTTTACGGTCGAAAATGTTGAACTCCACTGTATTGGACTGAGCTGAGTGAGAATAAGATTCACGGGATTGATCTAATAAAAGAGATTGATAGAAAGTGAAAGTAATTCGTGACAGTTTGAAAGCGACTTCAGATCGTCAGAAGTCTTATGCACATTTGAAACGGAAAGATATCGAATTCAAAGTTGGTGACAAAGTGTTTTTGAAAGTGTCTCCATGGAAGAAAATACTTCAATTTGGCCGGAAAGACAAGCTGAGTCTGAGGTTCATTGGACCGTACGAGATCGTTGAACGAGTTGGGCCGATTGCTTATAGATTGATGTTCCCACCTAAATTAGAGAAAATTCATAATGTGTTTAATGTGTTGATGTCTCGACGGTACCGATCTGATCCATCTCATGTGATTGCTCCTACTGAGGTTGAGATTCAGTCAGATTTGTCGTATAGTGAAGAACCGATCTGAATTTTGGCACATGAAATCAAAGAGTTGAGAAACAAAAGAATTTCCTTAGTGAAAGTATTGTGGCACAAACACGGAGTTGAAGAGGCTACGTGGGATCTTGAGAACATTATGAGAGAGCAATATCCGCACCTATTCACTAGTAAGATTTTCGGGGACAAAAATCCCTAAGGGGGAGAGTTGTAACAACTCGGTTTAGACCCTGGTCGGAACAGTGGTTTTGAAACCACAAATCTGAGGTCAGAATAATATTTTAATATTATTTTCCATGTTTAAATATGTGAACTAGCCTGTGTGAAATTTCTATGTGAAGATTTTATTGATTGTGTGTTGAAATTTCGAAAAGGACTTAATCACATAAAGTGTAAAAGCTGTGTGCTGATTTATAAGTGGCAAATTGTTATTGTCTTTTAAATATGGAGGCTTTATGATGCAATTAAGCCATTATATAGTTATTGGGTGGTGGATGGACATAAAAACCTATTGATGGTGGAAATGTAATAATAATAAAAGGGGTAAAAAAGGTAAATGATGTATTCATGTTAATAAAACAGAACAAAAGCATTTAGTAGCCATTTTTATCATCTTTTCTTCCACCGAATATTGAAGAAAGAAGAAGGGTTTAAAGTTTGGTAATTTCGGCTAGCATTTGACTTGATTCAAAGTTAGTTTTGTTTCAGTTTTTGATAATTTCTATGTTTTTGTAGTCAGTCCTTTGTGCTCTAGCTAACCCATGCTTTAATTTTAGAAATTGATAGAAATTTTGAGATGTGCCATTAATGAACATGTGAGCTTTGTGATGTTAGTTGGTGAAATATGAAAGCTTGGTGTTGGGTTAACATAGTTTGTATTTGAATTTTTGGTGAAATTGAGTATTTTGGACTAAATTGAGGGATTAAAATATGAAATAAATGAAAGGTATGGGTTTGTATTAGCACAGGAAGAATTCGGCTAAGCATATTTGATTGGAAATTGTGTGTATTTGGTGATTTGATGAATTAGGGACTAAAGTGTCAAAATTTGAAAATGTAAAGGTTATTTTGTAAAATGCCCTAAATAAATGTGTGTGGACTAAATTGAATGAATTGTGATTGAATGGATTGAATTTGAATGTATATAGACCAAGAAAGGAGAGGGTTGGATCGAGATCGACGCAAAGTAAAGTGCTAGATTAATTGACCGTTTCGATATTTTGACGTCTGAGGTAAGTTCGAACATAATACGTGTATTTAGTTATGTTTAATGTTATGGAATGAATGGTTTGATATTATTGAATTGTGAATGCTATGTGAGGGCTTGAGTTATGTGGCACTAAGTGTGCGTATTCGGAAATGTGACCGTGATGATTAGCACTGTGTGTGAGAAATTGAAACACCCCAAACCCGGCCCAAAAAGTCTAACCGGATTTGGTATGTTCCTTGAGTAAAACTTTAGCTGAATTCCATTGTAAAGAAATTTTGTCTTTAAAAACATTATTCTTAGGAGGAATTAATAAAATCAAAAGGAAACCAAACTTAAGAAAATTTCCTTGAAAACATTTATATATTAAAGACAAAAACCTTTTAAATAATTATTAAAACCAATTTAGTTATTTAATGGATATTTATTCATGGCAAAATAAAAGTAAATCCAAACACGAAATTAAAGATAGTTTATAATGGCCTTATTACATAATATTGGCAACCCAAATTAAAGTCTAAGTAATAAAATTTAACTTAAAGAGTTTAAATTGCAAAATCCCACAATACTTAATACGAGCACTGGCCACCTCGAAATCCTTGTCATTCCGATCCATCACACTACGAGTTATCTGAAAAGTTATCCCATAAAAATGGGTGAGTTATAAACTCAATGTATAACACATACACTAAAAAGCCCATTTTATGAAATGCTTTCAAGCCCAAAAATTTCACATATGGCCATAGGCCCATTTAATCAAATATTTAGCCCAAAGGCCCATTTAACTCATATTTAGCCCAAAGGCCCATTTTAGCTCAAATTTAGCCCAAAGGCCCATTTCATAGCAGATCAAATAATAATCATACAATATTACATGGATATACTTATGAAATGAGATGCAAGCCCTACCAACCTAAATATCCATCCGCTACACACCCCGCACCAACCAAAGACACCGTGGGATTACTAAATCGACCCTCCATCCGCTACACACCATCGAAGGCGCTTCTTCAGATCAACATGCACATCGCTCTTATTGTGGCAAAGCCACCAAAACAGATGTGACCAAAGTCACCGATCAAGTCCAAATTTCAAATACGTGGACCAAGTCACCGGAGCCAAATATGTGACCGAAGCCACCAGAGTCAAATATGTGACCAAGCCACCGAGTCAAATATGTGACCAAGCCATCGAGTCAAATATGTGACCGAAGTCACGTAATTGTGGTAAAACCACCGAATACTTCCTCCTTTAATAAACATACCCATATGCCCATGCACATACATATCAAATCGATTTTCATGCTATTTACCCACAAATCATAATATAGTCATGCTTATTTCATATTGATGCATATATCAAAATAAACGAAATATTGGGTAACATACGAATTTTGTATACCAATAATTGGTATCCACAATCAAAACATACTATCATATAATCACTTTTAATAATATAATTCTATGGAAATTTTAATGTATGGTTACACACCTAGTATCGGTGAGAACAATACCCTCTTGCTCGTCCACACCTAATGATTAATACACTCGGTTAGTATAAACTATTGTTAGCAAAACTATACTTATAAACGATGGATCTAAATCCTTACCCTGATTCACGAATAGCAAGTTATTTGCGGTTTTCTCCACTAGATGGATCAAAACCGCCGATATTCCACCAACGTAAAGTGGTTCGGTTGTACGCACTACTTGAATAATCGATCCTCGTTAGCGGAAGGTCCACAACCCGTGGAAAGTCTCTAACCCCGACATCGCTCTTCGCTTGTAGTTCGATGATAAAGGAATACCTTCTCTTCCAAACACTTCGCATGACCCTTTTCTTACCTATCTTGTTGATCTTAGATCGCCCTAAAATAACGTAGATTAGTGATCCATCTAAAGAAATTGATATTATCTAAAATAGTAATCTTACCTTGATGATTCGAATGGTTACTTAAAGGTTGTCTTCAACAAGGATTTTGAAAAATCTATTCAAAAGATTCGGCCTAGGAGAGAAAATAAAAGATTATGGTTCTAAATTTACTAAAGTGAAAGGAAATGATAAAAATAATTGATAGAATTCTTACTTGAGTCCTTCAAGATTCGGCTTTAACAAAAAGAGAAGAGAAATGGTGGTTTTGGTTTAAAAAAAAGAAGAAAGGAAAAGAAAAGAGAAGGAAAGAAAGAAGGTAGAAAAGAGAAAGAGGAGAAGAAGATGATAATGGTGATTTCTCAAAAGAAAAGAGATGATTAGGAACTTTTGCACATTCGGCCAAGGAGGAGATTCTTGATCCTATGTGATTTTGGCAATGAGAGAAAGATAAGAGAAAAATAAGATGAAAAGAAAAAGAAAAGAGAATATGATCAAAGAGAAGGGAGATTAGTTTTGAGACTTAGATGCATTTGGCTAAAGAAGAGAAATGAAGAATTTGGTTATTTGAACTTTGTAGTTTCGGTTTCAAGAAGAAAAATAAATGGGAGAAAGAAAGTTGTATTTGGTTCAAACAATTGAGGCTAAATCAAAAGCAAAAGTGTACCAAAATGTCTAAGGTACATTCGGCCAAAATGAAGAAAATTGGTCAAAAGAAGAAAGCCAAAACAAAAAAGTTTTACCTAAACTCTATGGCAAATTCTTACTAGAGAGAACTTTTGGAGAAAATGAGAAAAGATGGACAAACAAAGACTTTTGGCTAACTTTTCCCCCTAATGGCAAAGCACAAATTCAGCCAAATCAAAGCCAACATATCCCCCTTTTTCCTCCTTGTTTCTTCCCCATCATATCCAAAAATTTACTACACAATTAAGCCTCTCCCTTTAGCCTTCATGCCGTCTAGGTTCATGGTCAAATGACCATGGACACATCCCCAAAACATAGCCAAATATCAAGCCTTTGTCCCCTTCATCTTATCACCAACTTATCATCCCATGCCTTAAGTTTTAACTTCCTTTTCACATGGTCAACTAGCCAAAATGAATGAAAGCTCATTCACTCTAGAACTTTCTTGGCCGACACATATAAGGAAGAAAACAAAATTTAAAATCTTCCCTAATGCTAGCTAGAAGATTCAACCTTACACCTCAAGCATACGTCCATGCATCTTAACCACTTTGCCAATTACTTAACTTATGCATGAAACTCCTTGCCATTAATTCTTAAGGCCTAATTTACTTAGCTCTCTCTCTTAATAAAAATTAAAAGTTTTACTAAGCCTTCACTTAATTAATGATGCTTAAATAACTTCCAAAATATACTCATTAATAAATAAACATGCAACATCATTCAATTAAGTAAAATGCTTAGCCCCTAATTATCAGGATGTTACAGTTCTACCCCCCTTAAAATAATTTCGTCCTCGAAATTACCTAGCTGGAATAAGTGAGGGTATTGCTGTCGCATTGCTTCCTCCGGTTCCCACGAAGCTTCTTCTGATCCATGATTACGCCATAATACCTTAACGAGAGGAACTGATTTTCTCCGTATAACCTTTACATCTTGCTCCAAAATTTGAATTGGCTCCTCTTCATATGATAAATCTGATCTTAATTCCACCTTCTCAACTGGTACTATATGAGATGGATCCGACCGGTAATGGCGTAACATTGAAACATGGAACACATCGTGCATTTGTTTCAATTTTGAAGGCAAATCTAACTGATATGCCACAGATCCGACCCGTTTCACAATCTGATAAGGTCCAATGAACCTGGGACTTAGTTTCCCTTTGCGTCCAAATCTCATCACCTTTTTCCAAGGTGAAACCTTTAGGAAAACTTGGTCTCCCAACGTGCATACTCTATTTCCTTCCGTTTTAAATCTGCGACGATTTTTGTCTATCGATGCTTCCTTTAATCGAGCCAGGATTACCTTAACCTTTTCTTTGATTCACCACTATTTCGGGCCCAAAATCATCGTTCCTTTAATTACATCCAACACGTAGGAGTGCAACACTTCCGTCCATATAGTACTTCATATGGTGCCATCCGAATCATGGATTGAAAGCGTTGTTGTACACAAATTCGCCAACAGTAAGAATTCCTCCCAACTTCCCTTGAAATCTATCACACAACCCTTAACATATCTTCTAATACTTGGATTACTCTTTGGACCGACCGTCCGACCGAGGATGAAATCTTAATCATCAAGTCCAATCGGTGCCCAAAGCTCGATGCAATGCTTTCCAAAATCGCGACGTAAATCTCGGATCTCCGTCCAAATTATCGACAATGGCACTCCATGCAATCTCACAATCTCACCACATATAACTTCGCCAATTTCGCAAAGAGTAATCAACCCGAATCGGGATAAAATGTGCGATTTCATTAATCGATCCACTATCACCCAAATGGAGTCTTTCTTAGTAGGCGTAAGAGGAAGCCCACTAACAAAATCCATGGTGATTCTCTCCCACTTCCATTGCGGAATCTTTATTGGTCAGTAGCAATCCGTAAGGTACTTGATGTTCAACCTTAACTTGTCGATGTGTCAAGCACTTCCCTACAAACTCAAGAACTTCCCGCTTAAGACCAAAGCCACCAAAATTGATCTCGCAAATCTCGGTATAACTTATTTCCTCCGGATGCATAGCATAGGGACTACCATGCGATTCTGAAGTATCTTTGTCTCAACTCCGATCCTTCGACATACAAACTTTACCTTTGAAACACAATACTCCGTCATTGTTAATCTGAAATCTTCCAATTTCCCACTGCACTGTCAAGCTTTTTACTCGAGATCTTCATCTATTAACTCTCTCTTTACTTGACTTAACCATGTCGACTTAACCTAAAGTTCGCCAACAAGCTTCCATCATCGTAGAGACTAAGATGTGCAAACATCGCTCTCAAATCGACACCACTTTTGACTTAGAGCGCCCGCCACCACATTCGCCTTACCGGGTGGTACTCGATAGAACGATCATAGTCTTTCAACAACTCTATCCACCTTCTCCGCCTCAGATTCGCTTCTTTTCGAGTCAAGAGATATTTCAGACTTTTGTGGTCCGTGTATATCACTGACTTTTCCCCGTATAAGTAATGTCTCCAAACCTTAAGAGCAAAGACTACAGCTGCCAACTCCAAGTCATGTGTCGGGTAATTAACCTCGTGCGGTCTCAACTGCCGAGATGCATACGCAACTACCTTTCCGCCTTGCATCAGAACACATCCTAATCCCGTGTGAGAAGCATCACAATACACGACAAAATCCTTTCCTGCTTCAGGCTGAATCAAAATAGGAGCTTCCGTCAAAACTTTCTTGAGCTTCTCAAAACTCTCTTGTTGCTTATCTTCCCACACGAAAGGTACTTCCTTCCTCAGCAATTTCGTTAAAGGTGCAGCTATCGATGAAAATCCTTCGACGAATCTTCGGTAATATCCGGCTAAACCCAAGAAACTGCGAACCTCAGTTACGGACTTAGGTGGTTTCCAATCTAATCTGACCTCGATCTTCCGAGGATCCACCCTAATCCCTTCCGCAGATACCACATGTCCTAAAATGTAACTTCTTTCACCAAAATTCACACTTCTTTCAATTTGGCGATGACTTCTTTTCTCTTAAAACTCGCAACACAATCCAAGATGCTCATCATGTTCTACTTGGACTTAGAATACACCAAGATGTCGCCTATGAATACCACGATAAACCGATCCAAGTAAGGCTAAAAATTTGGTTCATCATATCCATAAACGCAATTTGGGTATTCGTCAATTCGAATGGCATTACCGTAAATTCATAATGCCCATATCTAGTTCGGAAAGCCGTCTTATGAATATCCGCTTCTTTCACTTTAAGCTGATGATACCCCGACCTTAGATCAATCTTAGAGAATACCGCAGCTCCCTTAAGCTGATCGAACAAGTCGTCGATCCTTGGCAAAGGATACTTGTTCTTGATGGTCAGCTTATTCAACCGCCGGTAGTCTATACACATCCTCATCGATCCGTCCTTCTTCTTCACGAATAGAACCGGTGCTCCCCATGGAGACACACTAGGTTGGATGAATCCACGATCAAGCAATTCACGAATCGAGCCTTAAGCTCAACCAATTCCTTGGTGCCATTCTATATGGAGCAATAGAAGCTGGCGCTGCCTCGTGCAATAAGTCTATCCCGAATTCTACCTCACGATCCGGAGGCAACCCTGGAAGTTCTTCCGAAAAAACATCTACAAATTCATTCACCGTCCTGACTTCATTAACAGTTGCTTCCTTAGCCTCCAAAGTATTCACCAACATCAGAAAAGCTTCTCATCCTTTCCTAACCATCTTTTCCGCCTTAAGAGCGGATACTACATTAGATAAGTAGTTCCGTCTCTCGCCCATCACTACAACTTCCTTGTCATCAAAAGTTCTTAAGGACATTCTCTTAGCAGCACAATCCACATTTGCACGGTACTTCACAAGCCAGTCCATGCCTAAAATTAGGTCGAATTCTCCGAATGGCAACTCCATTAAATCAGCTGGAAACTGTATCCCTTGGACTTCTAGAGGTACTTCCTTAAAAAGTTTGTCTACAACTACTGTTTGTCCTAGAGGACTAAGTACAGTCATCTTCCTAGGTACAGTTTCAGAAGTCACATGCAAAGTCCCAGATACTTCACTAGCGATATAGGAATGAGTTGACCCTATATCTATCAAAGCAATAAAGGGCAACCTGTAAATCGAAATGTACCGTGATAACATCAAAAGGCCATCGTTTTCTCTGCGACGAACCGCATACACCAAACTCGGTTGTCTCGCCTCGAGCTACCATCGCCTCGCACGAAGTTCGCGTCCTCTACCGTAACCATTGCCCTTCCATTTGGACCACGTCCTCTTATCGGTTCTGTTGTCCATACATCACTGATTAGCACCGACTTCTTTGGGCGGTTCTTCTCCGAGTTCATCGGACAATCCTTGATCATGTGATCCTTGAACCGCACTTGAAACATCCACCAATTTTCTTCCAAAGATTCTCCGAGTGTATTTTCCCACACTGAGAACAAGTATGACTTTGTACACCCGTAGCAGTCTGTTGACCTCGCGGTCCATCATTCCTTGATTTCTTCGAAAGTTTCTGGACGACCCCGAAGACCCAAAGCTTCTCTTATTCTTGCTCGACCTCCGTCCTGGTTCTATCTCTCAGTCCGTTTAGCCTCTTCAGCAATTCTTGCCCTTTCCACTAAGATTGCAAAATCTCTTTCACGGTGTGGAGCAATCATCACTCTTAGCTCATCTCTAAGTCCATCTTTAAATCGACCTTAACGTTCATATTCAAGAGCCACTATCCTCCGCATAACGGCTAAGTCGTAAGAATTCTGCTTCATATTTAGCTATCGACTTGTTTCCTTGAACCAGATTCAGAAATGTCTTCCTCTGGGAGTCGATATAGCTAGCTCCAACATATTTTCCTTCGAATTTCACTTTAAAATATCCCCAATCCGCAGACGATCCATAGGGTACTCTCCTTGATAGTGAGCCACCATCGGTAGGCTTCATCACGAAGAAGCGAAATAGCACCTTTCAATTTCTCTTCATCGGTCGTCTATATCGTCCATGATTCTCTCGATCGCTTCCAACCAATATTCAGCCACGCTTGAGCTACTCAGATACTCCTCCAAAACTTCAGCTCCATTCGATCTAAGCCTCTCGACCATCGACTTTGAGACCTATTTCTAGAACTAGCTTCCGCTACTCGTTCTAAAACCCGCAAAGATAGCTTGTGATCTGCGTCACCACCTTCATTTTTTCTTGAAAATCGCCCCAACAAATGGTGGTGGAGCTTCATTCTCGGAACCTTGACCAGACCGAATCGGTTCAAACGATCATCCTTCCTCTTCCATGTCCTCGACGACCCCGCCCCTAGAGCTCATGTCTACTACGTATCTTATCTTTTACTGAAAAGTCTTATGTATTAGAATCTTTTCACTTCTTATTAAAAGAAAGTTTTATGAAACAGATCTTCAGTGGTTTTCGTAGTAGTACACATACACCTAGGGTCCATGTCTCTAAAGTTTCCTTAGACTTATCAAACATTCATATCATTTATCAAATGAAAGTACATACCTGATGGATCTGGGTCAAGAATTCGAAAGTGCCATGCTCTTATAAAACCATTTAACTTAAGAAAATTTTCAAAAAGTCTTTTGGGCCAAAATTTTGAAAACGTTGTGGGCTTCAAAACCCAAGGCCGAGAGTTTAAAACTGGGCTCTGATACCAAGTTGAAACACCCCAAACCCAGCCCAAAAAGTCTAACCGAATTTGGTATGTTCCTTGAGTAAAACTTTAGCGGAATTCCATTGTAAAGAAATTTTGTCTTTAAAAACATTATTCTTAGGAGGAATTAATAAAATCAAAAGGAAACCAAACTTAAGAAAATTTCCTTGAAAACATTTATATATTAAAGACAAAACCTTTTAAATAATTATTAAAACCAATTTAGTTATTTAATGGATATTTATTCATGGCAAAATAAAAGTAAATCCAAACACGAAATTAAAGATAGTTTATAATGGCCTTATTACATAATATTGGCAACCCAAATTAAAGTCTAAGTAATAAAATTTAACTTAAAGAGTTTAAATTGGAAAATCCCACAATACTTAATACTGAGCATCGCCACCTCAAAATCCTTGTCATTCCGATCCATCGCACTACGAGTTATCCGAAAAGTTATCCCATAAAATGGGTGAGTTATAAACTCAATGTATAACACATACACTAAAAAGCCCATTTTATGAAATGCTTTCAAGCCCAAAATTTCACATATGGCCATAGGCCCATTTAATCAAATATTTAGCCCAAAGGCCCATTTAACTCATATTTAGCCCAAAGGCCCATTTTAGCTCAAATTTAGCCCAAAGGCCCATTTCATAGCAGATCAAATAATAATCATACAATATTACATGGATATACTTATGAAATGAGATGCAAGCCCGGCCCAACCTAAATATCCATCCGCTACACACCCTTGCACCAACCAAAGACACCGTGGGATTACTAAATCGACCTCCATCCGCTACACACCATCGAAGGCAGTTGCTGCAGTCAACATGCACATCGCCCTTATTGTGGCAAAGCCACCAAAACAGATGTGACCGAAGTCACCTGACCGAAGTCCAAATTTCAAATACGTGACCGAAGTCACCGGAGCCAAATATGTGACCGAAGCCACCAGAGTCAAATATGTGACCGAAGCCACCGGAGTCAAATATGTGACCGAAGCCACCGGAGTCAAATATGTGACCGAAGTCACCAGAATTGTGGTAAAACCACCAGAATACTTCCTCCTTTAATAAACATACCCATATGCCCATGCACATACATATCAAATCAGATTTTCATGCTATTTACCCACAAATCATAATATAGTCATGCTTATTTCATATTGATGCATATATCAAAATAAATGAAATATTGGGTAACATACCTGAATTTTGTATACCAATAATTGGTATCCACAATCAAAACATACTATCATATAATCACTTTTAATAATATAATTCTATGGAAATTTTAATGTATGGTTACACACCTAGTAACAAGTGAGAACAATACCCTCTTGCTCGTCCACACCTAATGATTAATACACTCGGTTAGTATAAACTATTGTTAGCAAAACTATACTTATAAATGATGGATCTAAATCCTTACCCTCGGATTCACGAATGACAGTTATTTGCGGTTTTTCTCCACTAGATGGATCAAAACCCGCCGATATTCCACCAACGTAAAGTGGTTCGGTTGTACGCACTACTTCGAATAATCGATCCTCGTTAGCAGAAGGTCCACAACCCGGTGGAAAGTCTCTAACCCCGAAAACGCCTCTTCGTTTGTAGTTCGATGGTAAAGGAATACCTCCTCTCTTCCAAACACTTCATGCATGCCTTTTCTTACCTATCTTGTTGATCTTAGATCGCCCCTAAAATAACGTAGATTAGTGATCCATCTAAAGAAATTGATATTATCTAAAATAGTAATCTTACCTTGATGATTCGAATGGTTACTTAAAGGTTATCTTCAACAAGGATTTTTGAAAAATCTTTTCAAAAGATTCGGCCTAGGAGAGAAAATAAAAGATTATGGTTCTAAATTTACTAAAGTGAAAGGAAATGATAAAAATAATTGATAGAATTCTTACTTGAGTCCTTCAAGATTCGGCTTTAACAAAAAGAGAAGAGAAATGGTGGTTTCGGTTTAAGAAAAAGGAGAAAGGGAAAAGAAAAGAGAAGGAAAGAAAGAAGGTAGAAAAGAGAAAGAGGAGAAGAAGATGAAAATGGTGATTTCTCAAAAGAAAAGAGATGATTAGGAACTTTTGCACATTCGCCAAGGAGGAGATTCTTGATCCTATGTGATTTCAAGCAATGAGAGAAAGATAAGAGAAAATAAGATGAAAAGAAAAGAAAAGAGGATATGATCAAAGAGAAGGGAGATTAGTTTTGAGACTTATATGCATTCGGCTAAAGGAGAGAAATAAAGAATTTGGTTCTTTGAACTTTGTAGTTTCGGTTTCAAGAAGAAAAATAAATGGGAGAAAGAAAGTTGTATTTGGTTCAAACAATTGAGGCTAAATCAAAAGCAAAAGTGTACCAAAATGTCTAAGGTACATTCGGCCAAAATGAAGAAAATTGGTCAAAAGAAGAAAGCCAAAACAAAAGAAAGTTTTACCTAAACTCTATGGCAAATTCGGCTAGAGAGAACTTTTGGAGAAAATGAGAAAAGATGGACAAACAAAGACTTTTGGCTAACTTTTCCCCTAATGGCAAAGCACAAATTCGGCCAAATCAAAGCCAACATATCCCCTTTTTCCTCCTTGTTTCTTCCCCATCATATCCAAAATTTACTACACAATTAAGCCTCTCCTTTAGCCTTCATGCCGTCTAGGTTCATGGTCAAATGACCATGGACACATCCCCAAAACATAGCCAAATATCAAGCCTTTGTCCCTTCATCTTATCACCAACTTATCATCCCATGCCTTAAGTTTTAACTTCCTTTTCACATGGTCAACTAGCCAAAAATGAATGAAAGCTCATTCACTCTAGAACTTTCTTGGCCGACACATATAAGGAAGAAAACAAAATTTAAAATCTTCCCTAATGCTAGCTAGAAGATTGAACCTTACACCTCAAGCATACATCCATGCATCTTAACCACTTTGCCAATTACTTAACTTATGCATGAAACTCCTTGCCATTAATTCTTAAGGCCTAATTTACTTAGCTCTCTCTCTCTTAATAAAAATTAAAAGTTTTACTAAGCCTTCACTTAATTAATGATGCTTAAATAACTTCCAAAATATACTCATTAATAAATAAACATGCAACATCATTCAATTAAGTAAAATGCTTAGCCCCTAATTATCAGGATGTTACAGAAATAATATAAGCTTTGGCTTTATGGATGGCACTATGTGTGCAAAATCGATTTAAGATCGGTTTGATTTAGATGCACTAAGTGTGCGATGTTAAGTAAGCTTCGGCTAGTTAATTGGGCACTAAGTGTGCGATTGAATCAAAGAAGTGAAGAAAGTTGATCGAAATGAAATAGTGAGTATCGAGTTGTAACATCCTAAAATTTGAGTATTGAATTGATGCATGTTTTAGTGCTTAACTTGTGTATAGTAAAATTTTTCATGTTTAGTATGGTCTTGAGAAGACTTGAGAACTATTCAGAAGTAGAATAAATTTTAGTAAGGATTATTTAATTGAAGTGGATCAAGTGACCTTGAGGTTTAAGTAAAATTAGGTGTTAAAAATTAGCATAAGATGAGCTAGTAGCAAGGAGGTGTTGGCGCATGCATGTTTGTTTGAGGGGAGAGGTTCGAATCTCCTAGCATGCAACTTGAAGTTTTATTTTTTGCTTTTCCTTAAGCAAGTGTCGGTCATGGATAAGGATTGATGAGTTGGATTATTTTTTTTTTTATGGTAAGAAGATCATGGGAAAAAGGCAAGTGATAACTTAGGGAAATGAATCATATGGAAAAGGCATGTAAAGGGGACATAAGGCTTAAAACAAGGGCTCTGTTTTGGAAAGCTTTGAATGGCTAATTGTCCATGAACATGGACGGTTTTGTGGACTAAAGAGGGAGCCGAAATTTTGTGGTAAGTCTTGGAAAAGTTAGTAGCTTGGGAGAGTTTTTCATTTTGATCTTTTGCTCTCCCAAAATCAAAACTTTTTCTCTCATCTTTCCTCTTGGCCGAATGTGCTTGTGATAGGAGAAAAACCATATTTGCCTTGTTTTCTTTTAGTTATTCTTTTGACCATTTGGTCATTTATTTGTTAATCACTCTAGTAGCTCATTTGGTGTTTCCATTTAGTGCCTAAAACATCAAAAACAAAACATTTTCTTCTCCTCTCTCTCTTGGCCGAATGCACCATTGCTCAAACTCTCATTTCTTGTTTTCCTTATTTTCGAAAATTTAATCATAACTCTCTCATCCTCATTTCTTCCTTTCAACATTTTGATTTTTCTTTTCAACATACTTTCATCACTTTCTTTTCTTCTTGGCCGAATGATAGACTACCTCCATAGCCGAATCAATTCTTTCTCTCCTTTATTTTTGCATAGCTGAATCTCCTATTCTCTATAAGCATGTATTCTTCAATCATTCTTTTTCTTTTATTCAAATCTTGGATCATCGTGAAATAGTGGAAGGGTCGAATCTTCATTTTCTTGGTGAAATCTTAAAGATCATTTAAGATTCGATAATAACGTACAAATGATTCTCTTGAGATTTTTCAGAATATTAAGGTAAGCCGATTTCACTCTTTAAATTTTTAGTTTTAAGATTTATCGAAATATTGTTAGGACTAATGTTTCTTTGTCTTCGAAGACAATCAAAATAGGGACGAAAATGGTAGTGAATAGTACTCGAAAGAGGGGTGGTTCTATTAATCCCCCTAAGTTTAAGAGAAGGCTGTTTTGGGAATCCGAGATTTTCCACCGGGTTGTGGACCTTCATCCGGTGAAAATCAATTATTCGAAGTCATACGTACTCCCGAACCATTGTTTACTCGTGGTACTGAACCTTTGATCGGAGAGAAATCGTAAATAGTGGTTATTCGAGATTCCGAGGGTAAGATTTAGATCGCTCAATATTAGAATAGATTAATATTAAATTTTAGTGTTCTAATCCTTCGTAATGTGTGTTTAGATATCGACGAGCGGGAGAGTGTAGTTCTCACCATAATCAGGTGTGTAATCTCACACTATATCTCATGGGTTAGATGACTATACAACGATTAAAGTTGGATTAAAAATCACAAAGTTGGACAAATCGGAGAATATGGTATTATTGACACTTTAGTGTTAAGATCGTAAAATCAGTATTAGGATCGTGAAAATTTTGAAATCGCCCTTAATGGCTAAAACGATAATATTTGATAAATTTGGGCCATATATGTGATATTTGGCAAATTTGGTTCATATATGTGAAATTTGGTAAATTTGGGCCATATATGTGATATTTGGCAAATTTGGGCCATATATGTGCAATTTGGTAAATTTGGGCCATATGTGAGATGTGGTAAATTTGGGCGCCTTATATGTGATATTTGGCGATTATGGGCCATATGTGAGATTTGGTAAATTTGGGCCTTATATGTGATATTTGGCAATTATGGGCCATATGTGATATTTGGTAAATTTGGGCCACATATTTGATATTTGATAAATTTGGGCCATAAATGAAATTTGATAATTGGATCAGTTGTGATAATTGATAAATGGGCTATATGTGATATGTGTTTTAATGGGCCAAAAATTCATAAATTATAATATGGTTTTCCTTATAAATATTTTGAAATGCATAAACATGATTGTATGGGTTGGGAGTAATGATGAAGAGAAGAAAGGCTTAATGCCAGAAATCTAGATCAGTGGTTTTACCACAATTATTTAAATGGCCGTTGCCATAAATATGATATTGGGCTTAAAGCCTACTTCGATGTGTTGGCGGGGTGGGTGACTAAAGCTCCCCACAGGTGTGTTGGTTGGGTACGGGGGTGTGTAGCGGATGGAAATCTAGGTTTGGTTTTGGGAATTGCATATCATTTGCATTATTATTTTTAAATACTAAATTATTATATTTTGAAATGGGCTTAGGCCCAAATAAATGTATAAATGGTCTTGGCCCAGTGGACTATGGTAAGTGAGTTGCACACTGAGTTCTAAGTAACTCACCCTATTTTTTTACCCCTCTCAGGTAATAACAATTGATGGAGACTTGGTTCGGAGATGACTTCGTCGGGTGGCTATACTACAAATGGTGGTTCATAAAACTTTGAGACTTCTTTTATAATTTTTAAGTACTATTTTTTTTTTATTATAGGCGATGTAATAAGGCCTTTTTAAATATGGATTTTATTATGTGGATGGGTTATTTATGTTTTAGTTTTATTAAGTTGGATTGATTTAGTTTTTCATAAATGATTTTCTATAACTTTCTTATAAAAACAAAAGTTTTTCTTAACTAGAAACTTAGGAAATTCTTTTAAAACTTTTTGATGAAATATTCCAATTAAATAAATCTAAATTTTTTATCAATTACTACTTGTTATATATCAAACGACAAACTCTTGTGTTTTTAAACAAGCATTTCAAATAAATCTTAATTTTTCGATAAAGTAATGTTCTTAATCATTTTGAAATTTGATTTCTACATTGTTAAATGTTTTGAATGTTCGTTAAACTTGTGTGGCATGCCGAAATCTGGGCTTAATGCATAGGCCGGGTTTGGGGTGTTACACGAGTAGCATAAGTGATAGATAACTAAGTATTGGCTAAGGTATGTTTGGAACCTATGTGGTTGATGAAACTACGAATGAGTTTATGAAAGGTTAATTGAACATATTAGCTTTGGATGGTATGGTATATGTGATTGTGAATTAATCTATGTGATGGTTTGTTTTGGAATAATGCATTATGTTATGAACTTACTAAGCTTTTGAAAGCTTACTGTGTGATTTGTTTCTCTGTTTTACAGTGTCAAAAAAGCTAGCTCGGATCCAGGGATCGTCAGCATCTCTATCACACTATCGGCAATCTATTTTGGTACTTTGGAAAGATGTATATATTTGAAATATGGCATGTATAGGCTAGAAGTTATGGTATGTTTAATCATTGCCATGAGATTTGGCTTAGAAGTTAAATGATGTTGAATTTATGAAAAAAGGTATGAATTTGGTATATTTCATGATTTTGTAATTGATGAAAGATATGGTATGAAGATGAATTATGGCATGGATTACATAATGCTTGATATATATATATATACATGTTTTGAGATGTGTAATTGATACTTTGAATGGACTCATTTGTGATGATATTAGGTATGGAAGTAGATGGTATTGTTAATAATTAATTGGCAAATGAAATGGTATGTTTGAATGCATTTACAAGTATGAATTGAGGTTGCTTTGAAGTTTGTTGGTTGACCTTTGTATGGGTGGCAAATTGGCCTTGCAAATGGCCTATTTTGCATACATGGCGAAAAGACACGGGCGTGTGTCTCTGCCATGTAGTTTAAGGGTCACTTCTAGGTGTGCCTTAACAGGTTACACGGTCGAGGCCCACGGGCGTGCATGGTGGCCGTGTGACCAAGTTAGTAGCTAGCTTAATTTTACACGACCATGGCACACGGGCGTGCCTAGTAGCCGTGGGAACAAGTTAGTATTTAGGCTCTATTTTAGCACGGCCTGGACATATGGGGGTGTCTGGTAGTCGTGTGAGGCACACTGCCTAACTGCACGAGCATGTGACCTTTGCAGTATTGAAGAATGTTAAAAATTCTAAAAATTTTCGTAAGTGTTTAGTTTAGTCCCAACCTCTTTCTAACACGTGTTTGAGGTCTCATAGACCTTAATAAGGGACTATATGCTAGCATTTGAATATGTTTGATTGATGATTAACTTTGTGTCGTAAAATGAAAATGAAATGTTCTGATTGTTCGGTAATGCCTCTTAACCCTATTTCGGCAACGGTTTCAGGTTAGGAGTGTTACAAGTGTGGTTGACAATTTCAACGGTGATGAAAGTTATGATGAAATGGAAAAGAAAGAGATATTATAACACATGGAATGTTTTAACCGATTATTTGTTTTTGCATCTTCTTTCGCGCAATTATATTATGACATGTATATATTGAAGCAACCATGCATGGATTCAAAACAGTCAGGTGAATCATGGATCCAAGAGATTTTTAACGGTCATGAATCACGTTGTATGATTGATTTTCGGATGTCTAAAAATGTATTCACAAGTTTGTTGAGAGTTTTGGAGACAAGATACAACTTGCAAACTTCAAGACACATATCTTCTCGTGAAATGTTGGGAATTTTTTTGTACATATTGGGCACTAGTGCAAAATTTTTTCTAATGTCAATAAAGATTTCAAAGGTCTAGAGCAACAATAAGTCGATACGTTGCAATTGTACTTGAGAAAGTTTTGAGGATGTTCATTGATCTAATTGCACCCGAAAATCATTTTTTTAGCTCAATACCCGAACAAATACGTAATGATATTAGATATATGCCACATTTTAAGGTTAAAATTGAATATTATATTATTATATTTTAATATTTTTGGTTGATTAAAAATATGCATAAGACTAATATGATTATTTGTTTAGGATTGCATAGGTGCAATTGATGGTACTCATATTGCCGCTATTCTTCCACCAAATGAACAAATTCGCTATATTGGAAGAAAATGTGTCCCAAATCAGAATGTTATGGCAGTGTGTGATTTTAATATGTGTTTCACCTTTGTTATGGCTGGATGGGAAAGAATGGCGCATAACACTAGAATATTTCTTGATGCAACTCGAGATCCAAAATATAAATTTTTGCACCCACCAAATGGTAAGACATTTCATTTATTTCTCTCTTTTTTTTTAAAAAAAAAATAATAAAGTATAAGCTCTTTAATTGATAATTTTAAAAAATCTTGAATTAATTGTTTGTTATATTATGACATTGTAGGAAAATATTATCTTGTTGATTCTGGATATCGTCAAATGAAAGGTTATATTGGACCATATAGAGGTCAGCGACATCATTTACCTGACTTTCGTAGAGGTAGATCTATATCTAGTAAAAAAGAGATATTCAACCATTCACATTTATCATTATATAGTGTGATTGAAAGAACTTTTGGTGTTTTGAAAAAAAAAAGGGGCCATTTTAAGGGATATGCGAAGTTATAGTTTTAAAAAGCAAACAATGATCGTCATTGCTACAATGGCGATACACAATTTTATCCAAAAACATGTCGGTCGAAATGATGCAGATTTTATGGAATATGAAAATATTAATAGGGCATATGAGAATATTATTGATCCAAAAGATGTGCATGTTGGAGAAAGTGATGATGATGATGGTGGTGGTGAATCAAACAATTGGTTTTGAAATGAAATTAACAAGAGATGCTATAGATTCTAGTTTAATGAATTCACTTTAAATTGTAAATGCTAATTTAAAAGTTTTGATGATGTATTTGGTATACATATATATCACCCCTTTTTGAAACTTTAATCCAAATGCATGCAATATTTTAATTTGTTAGGTTTATATTTTCTATGTTATGTTAATATCTAATATGGGTTATATATTCATATTATATTTTAAAATAAAATAATACAAATGTGTTAAAATCAATAATTAAAAATTAAAGAAAATAATTTTAAAAATAATAAAAGCGTGTTAATATCTAATTACAAATATTTAATGAATATATTTAAATATTTATGATATAGTTTATATATTCTAATTAAATTTGATAAATAGTTAATATTAATTACTTAGAAATATTTCAAAATAATATTTCATATATTAAAATATTAACAATAAGTTATAATAAATTATTTTTATATTCTTGCTAAAATATCATAATTTTAACTAATTTGAACATTATTTAAATGCATAGTTGTTACTTTATAATACCATGTCTAAAATAGATATTTTATTTCTCAAAAGCGCTTTTTACAACAATGCTAAACACTCAAATCTTAAACCAAAATTTTAAAAAGTACTTCTCAAAAGCACTTTTCCACTGTATTTTTTAAAAGCACTTTTCCACTGCACTTTTTAAAAGCACTTTTCAAAAGCAATGCTAAACTAGCCCTTGGTGTAACATCCCTAACCCATCTGCTTTGTCAGATTAGGGTTACGGAGTATTACACTATAATTTGAAACATTTAACTTCAAATAGAAATAATTATTCAAATTAAATACTAACATTCAAATAAACATTTTGTTTAAAGTAAAAAAAAAACACTTATGGACCTTAAACCGAGCCCCCCAAGCCTTAAAAACAATTTGGGAACGTTCAAGGACCATTTTGAAACAAAACAAAAATTTTTAAAATATTGATAAATTTTGGAAACAAGGGTCACACGACTGTGTGACATAGCCTAGGTCGTGTGGCTCGAAGACATGGCCATGTGGTCAATCTTGTACAATTTGAAGTATGGGACACACGATCGTGTCCCAACCCGTGTGCCAGATCGTGTGTGCATTCGAAGTTAGTTCATATGACCATGTCACTAGGCTGTGTAACTAATCTGGCGTAATTTGGTGTAGCAGATTAAACTAGTTTTTATACTTAAGGAGCCTGAATACAAGCATTTTCGTTATATTTTAGTTAAGTTTTACTTACATTCAATAAAATGTGTAAATTGAGTCTTTTATTGACCTTAAGGGCCAAATGAGGCTTAAGGGAGAGCTAACGTACCTTGTGAGTGTGTAGAAGACCATTAGAAGGCATTTTAGACCAATATTGGATGCTATATCACAACATGGGAGGCCCGATGTCGCAACATAGAGAGTTGAATAGAGAAAGTACAAACCTGTCTTCGATGTCGTGACACAGTACGAAACTATCTTCGATGTCATGACACAGATTGAGGGTGTCGCAGCATACCCTTGAAAACTTCTCAAGGAGGAGTATATTGCCACCTCTGTCATGAAACAAGTTCTGTTGTGTCGCGACATCGACTCTGGGGCAAAAATTAAACATGAAGCAAGGGCATTTTGGTCTGCACAATCAAACCTAAAGCTCGAGGACATCAGCTAACCTAGGGTTTAGGATGATGACCAGCTAAAAGCTATAAATAAGCTCCTTTGGCACATGTTATAGACATCCTTCCTTTAGCCTAGATTCTCTCTATAAAATTTATTTTAATTTTTTTCGTTCTTAGGTGGTAGATATCTTTTATTTGTTCTTGTTGATTTCAAGATATCTGAATCGTGGAAGCATTCAAACTCTGTGGATTCATGCTTAATTTCAATACAATCAGACTCTTTCATTTGCTTTATCTTTTTTATTTAATTAGCATGCTTTCTCTTTATTTCGACTTCATATTGTCTATGAAAGAAATGAGGAACTAATCCCTCTGTGGAGGATTAGTGAGTAGAGGTATGATCTATTAATTATTTTATTGGGTTACGCAATGGGTCAGCTATTTGGGAAAAGAGGAACGTGAAACAAACCATGGGCCTAACAACCCCAAAAAAACATCAAGGTAGGAATTAACCCAAAATTGGTATTGCCCATTCGTGAACACATTCACCCTAAACCAGTATAGACTGTGAGGCCGGAAGCTAAGTAGTTCTTGCTGACTCGTTATGTTAGTGGAAGATTGGAAAATCCAGCTCGGGTAGCGACTAGTTGATTGACGAGGAACTCGAGGCAATAATCGATGGGGATTACAAAGCAATCTAATCACCCATAATCGAGATTTGATTTACTCTACTATTCTATCTCCTGAATTTTATTTACTTTATGTTAATTTATTTTCTTATTTCAAATGCTTTCTTTTATGCTCTCGTACTATAATTTATTTAAAGTACTAATTAGATCATTTAGTGTTTAGGTTAAAATTGATCTAGCCCTCACCTTCCTTGGGTCCGATCCTTAGAGTACTCACTTACTTCATTGTAAAACTATATTACAACTCGACTTGTATACTTGCAGATATCGCCTTTTCATTTGATATTTTTTGTAGTATTCACATTATGGATGTTTGTAACACCCCTTGTAATAGCCTGTTTTTAGTCAAATTGAAACAGTGGTTTCAGGACCACATATATGAATTCAAAATATTTATTTTATTATTATTTTAATGTTTGTGGCATGATAATATGTTTGTGTGAAAATTTCGTTAAGAAATTTTATCGTTTGATTAGTTAATTTGATACAATGGACTAAATTGTGTAAGGTGTAAAACTTATATGCTATTAGTTAAAGGTGTCTAATAGCTATAGAATATTAGAGGTCCTTAAGTTGTAATTAGACCATTATAAAGATGAGTGGACTTTTATGAACATCATTTAAATGATTTTAAAGGTTAATGTATAAGGTTAAATAAGTAATTTGTTAAATAAATATTGTAAAATAAAGAAAAACACATGAATAGCATCATTTTCACTTCACCTTCACCAAAATTAAACTAAGAGGAAGCCATTAATGGAGCTTGAAGGTTCGGCTATGTATTAACCTTGCATGTAAGTGCAATTTTGCTTATTTTTAATGATTTATACCTTTTTGAGATCGTTGCAACTAGGTCTAACTAGCCAGGGACTATTGTGCAAAACTATTAAAGATTTTGAATGATGCCATTGATGAATACATACGTGTTTTGATGTTTGATGATAGATTATGAAAGTTTTTTGTGAATTATACAAGTTTTATAAAGTGATTTTTAGTGAAAATGCAAAATAGGGATTAAATTGAGAAATGTTGAAACTTTGTGGTTAAAATGTGAAATAAATGAAAAATATGGGCTGATAGGGGTCTTATAGGAATTCGGCTATAATGGGTATTAACGAAATTTCATGAATTTGTGATTTTGTTGAATAAGGACTAAATTGTAAAAATGTGAAAGTTTAGGGGTAAAGTGTAAATGTATCTTAAAGAGTGTTTTGGACTAAATTGAATGAAAAAATGATTAAATAAGTTAGTTTTGAATATATTTAGATCAAGAAAAGCAAAATACAGACTTAGATTGAAGGAAAAGATAAAGTTATCAACTAATCGATTAGATCCACTATTTTCTCATCCGAGTTAAGTTCATATGTAATAGATTACATTGTAAATGTATTTTAAATGCATTGATATTGCATAAATTGTGAATACGAGACTTTGGACAAGTTTGATCATGATTCGATGATATTTCGGCATTCGAAATCCCGATTGAACCTTAGGAATAAGTTAATATACTAGTGACATGTCATTAGGGAACTTCATTGATTTGGCTTCGGGCCATGATATTAGGACTTTGTGTGCGAGATACATTGATTTGGATTCAGGCCATGATTTTAGCACTTTTTGTGCGAGATACGTTGATTTGTCTTCAGGCCATGATATTAGCACTTTGTGTGCGAGATACGTTGAGTTGTCTTCGGGCCATGATATTGGCACTTAGTGTGTGAGACTCCTGAGTATCTGACTTCTATTCCGAATGGTTAAACGGGAATATTGAAGATGTGAATTGGTGAGAAATAGATATGTATCAATACAGGTATGCAAGAAAACTATTCGAGTAACGAGTTAAAGGAAGTTGAGAACTTATGATTAATTATGTGGCTAAACTTTATGTTAATTAGTGTTTGATGCTTTCATGCAATTTATGTTATCTAATTTGAAATGTTAATGAATGGTGAAGTTTATTTCATTTTTACATACATTCTTACTAAGCTTTATAAAGCTTACTTTATCTATTTTTCTATGTTTTATAGTGATTTCAAAGCTAGCTCGGATTCGGGGATTGTCGGAGATTTTGTCACACTATCCTATTATCGATTTGGTACTTTTAAGCTTAAATTTTTAGTATATGGCATGTATAGGGACTTTGGTCATGTTGGTTATGATTTTGACCATTTGAATTGGCTTGTAAATGTCTAAGATTTGGTTTGTATATTTGGCCATGTGAGTTGGCTTAATTTGGTTGATTTTGATTATGTTTACATGTATACAATTGACCTATGTTGTGTGATTGAGGTGGATTCATGATGCTCATTGATAATAAGTAATTTTGAATGTCAATAGGTGATGATTTGTGAATTGGTATGTTTGTGGAATTGAGCATAATAATGTATAATTGTAAATGGTCATTTTGATGTTTTGAGAAGACAAAGATTGGTATGAAATTAGATGGCAATATGTGGTATTTATGTTTTTTATTGGTTGGTGTTGGAATTGGTATAAATCATGTTTGATTGGAATTGAAATATATGCCTTTTGATGCTATATGGTGTGCTATTTGAGAGGTGTAGGTGTACCTAAATTTGGTTGGCAAAATGGCTTGGTAAATAGCCTATTTGTAGCAGCCCATTTTTAGTCAAATCAAAATAGTGGTTTTGGGACCACAAATTTGAGGTTGAAAAATTATTGTAATATTATTTTAAGTGTTTATAGCATGATAATGTGATTGTGTGAAAATTTCATGAAGAAATTTTATCGTTTAAATGGTTAATTTCGTAAAAAGGACTAAATCGCGTAAAGTGTAAAACTTGTGTTCTATTAGCTAAAAGTGTCAAATAGCTATAGAACCTTAAAGTTAAGGTCCTTAAATAGAAATTACGCCATTATTGTGATTGTGGATGATAATGGCATGGCATAAATGAACTTTTGAATTAATTTAAAGGTTAATTTTGGTATTTGATTATTAAAGGTTATTTTAATTTAAAACAAAACACAAAATTTGGTGGCATTCATCTTCTTAGCCGAATTTAGAAGAAGAAAAGAAGCCATATAATTTCATCTAAGGTTCGGTCATTTTATAGCTAAATTGGTAAGTCATTTTGACTCGGTTTTTAATGATTTGTATGTTTTTGAGATCTTTGCTTCGTATTCTAGCTAGCCCGTACCTTAAATTTTGAAATTATTAAATATTTGTCATGTTTCCATTGTTGAATGCTTGAGTAATTTGATGATTTATGATAGATTTGAAAGGTTTAATGTTAGTTTAATAGTTTTTGTAAAGTGATTATTGACAAAAATGTCAAAAAGGGATTAAATTGAGAAAATGTGAAATTTGGTGGGTAAAAGTGTGAATAAATTCAAAATATGGGCTGCTAGTAACATGTATTAAATTCAGTTAAGCATGGGTTTGCACTAAATTGCATGAATTTACAATTTTATGTGATAAGGACTAAATTGTGAAATATAAAAGTTTAGGGGAAAATGTGTAAAATAGCCCTAATGTATGTTTTAGATTGATTTGAATAAATATTTGATTAAATGAGTTAATTTTAAATATATTTAGATCAAGAAAAATGGAATTCGGATCAAGATCGGGGAAAAACGAAAGTTATCGACTAATCGACACAATTCGCCATTTTAGCATTCGAGGTAAGTTCGTACGTGATAAATATTTTTATAGTTATGCTTTTAATGCTTTGATATTGTATAAATTGTATATACAAGTATATGGTCATGTTCGACGACAAATCGACTTTGTTTAGCACTTAGTGTGTGATTTGAGATAGCTTCGGCTATTATGGCACTTAGTGTGCGGAATTATAATAGCTTCGGCTATGTAATGGCACTTAGTGTGCGAAACATCGAGTATTCAACAGTGTTACGAAAATGTATGAGTTTATTATGAAATTGTACAGGTATGTACATATAAGCATGAAGTTCAAATAGAAAAGGTTATGACTTTGCATATAAGTATATAAACAAGCTTATGGAAGGTTTTTTATATTCATGAATTATACATTATCTAGTTCAAATTAATGATTTGTGTTTTATGAACTGTTAAGTATATTTAGTACGAACTTCTAAGCTATAAAGCATATCTTGTTTATTTTTCCATGTCTTATAATGATTTCAAAGCTAGCTCGAATTTGGGGATCGTTGGGGATTATGTCACACTATCCAACCATCTACTTGGTACTTTGAGTTATGTATATATGGTATATGACATGTATAGGTTTGAGTCATTTTGGTATGTTTGATGAACATGTATTTGAGCCATTTAGTTAGCTTATGATAATGAATTTGATGATGTTTATACATGTGTAAAAGGTTCTATTTTGAGTATTGTAATTGACCTATATGTTGTGTGATCACTGCAAAACAGTCTAGTTTTAAAATTTATAAAGAATGATCGAACCTATAGACTGACTGCGACAACAATAGAGGCAAGTGCACCTATCGAACTGTAGTATAGCTCAGGCAAGAATATCTTATCGAACCCAAGGGAACCTAAAAGTACTACTACTCACTTTCTTTCTATTATTTAGCCTAAAATATGGGGTGATTGGATTATTAAACTAACGAAATACTTAAACTAAATGCAAAGACAAAAGAATGAATTGGAGAAAGACTTTAAGAAAACTCAGTTGATAAAGACGATACCCTCAGGAAGAATCCACCTATGACTTCACTCATTATTTATCCCTAAACCATATGATTTCTTTACTTAGCTTGATCTGTGAGACTCCCTAACCTATATTAAACCTTCTCTCAAAGCGAATAACGTCTCACCTTAGGTTAATTAGTGGAACTCTCGTTCTCTTATAATAAACCCCCTAAGGGAGCAGTAAATCGATTAATGGATTCTCATATTAGGTTTCACCCTAATCTGATAAAATCTCGTAACCCTATCTCTAGGTGCCCGATCAACTCCGTTTAATTATGCTAGATCTACTCTCAGGCAGGGTCTATTCCTCCTCCACCTAAGCACATCAGATTAAATTAAGCAACATAATTAAGAACAAACTAAGTTTTTATCATAAAAATTCAGAAAACAATAACAAAATTCATCATAGGTTTCATCCCCTTCAGGTATCTGAAGTGTTTAGTTCATAACTAAATAAGAAAACATCTCAAGAGAAAAGATAAAACAAAACATTAGGAATCCCTAAAACCCCCTGAAGGAATTGAAGGAGAGATCCTCCGTCTTGAGTAAAATTTTGGCTCTTCGAGATGGATCAACTGGCTATCTTCAAGTAATTCCCTAAATGAGTAAAACTTTGCTAAAACTTGATGCCCTTGAATAGCCGTCTTGGGGTGCTTATATATACTTTTGGGATGCTTTACTTGGCTCCTAAATACTCATAATTTAAGCATAATTTGTTCCTAGGTGTTTAAGTAGACTTAGGATTGCGTTTCTTTGGCTCCAAGCATCGTAATCCAAATGAAATTGCTATTTCCCACGGCAGGGGCACGGTCATGGCACGCCTGTGTAAGCCATCTTCTAGTCTGTGTCTCTGTTCTGTTTATTTAGGCACGGCTGTGGCACGGCCATGCACGTCGAGGTACAGG
This sequence comes from Gossypium rotundifolium, assembly GCA_025506655.1. Classification (NCBI taxonomy): domain Eukaryota; kingdom Viridiplantae; phylum Streptophyta; class Magnoliopsida; order Malvales; family Malvaceae; genus Gossypium; species Gossypium rotundifolium. The sequence continues at coordinate 44,032,235 of CP106730.1, forward strand.
TCGTGCTTCAAGTCTGTCAATTGGGGCATGGCCGTGTAAATCGTAGCATGGCCGTGTGAAGTGAATGGCAAGGCACGGCCGTGTAGCTTGAAGTCCAGGCCATGTCGATTTCTTGGATTGGCCCAATTTGGTTCGTTTTAAGCCCTTTTACATTCTTTTTATCCTTAGGCGCTTTCCTGAGCATCAGACACGAAAAGAAAGGATTAAGAGCACCTTTTTACATAAATCGAGGATAAATTCATCCAAAAGCATACTAAATGTGGGATTAAAATATGTTACTTTTACGGTTTATCAAATACCCCCACACTTAAGCTTTTGCTTGTCCTCAAGCAAAATTCTCAATTTATAATTAAAACAAACTTCCCATAATTCATAATTTCTATCAACAATGTCTCATCATAATTCATAGATAGTTTATACATGGATAATTCAGCTCAAAGAGTCCTAAAGATTCAATTACGATAAGTCATACCTTTGTAGTACGAAAACATAGGTGTCTCCCCTTATCTAAGTAATTACCTTTAATTCAAAACCGATAAGGATTGACATCCTCACAAAAGATTCACTCAAATCACCCGAAGTGTTTAAGGTTCAAGAATAAGCACTCATAAGTCGAACCAGAAAAGTTAATCCCATAGGCTTGCCTGAAAATCAAATCTCCACCATTGTATATGAGATGATACACAAATCAAAAGGTCTTTAATCAGGGTTGTAACGGGCTTGGGTTAAAAGGTGTGGATAAAGGCTGAATTAGAAGGTTAGAATCGAGACTAACTTGACAATTTACCTAACTAGAAACAATGAACTAAATATGAATATTTGCATCGAATGAAAACTAATAATACTTACTATTGATAATTACTCTATAATAAAGAGTATTTTTATCACTTGAAATTTGATAATACTTTAATACTGAGCTTTTTCTTCAACAATTGGAGTTTTAAATGCTCTAAGCTTTTACTTTTTATTTTTTATTTTTTCTTTTTTTAAGAAAAACTAAGATATTACATCATAAATGATAAATGTAACTACTGAACTAATATAATTTGGTAACTTAATCAAATCAAACCTCGACTAAAGGGTAGTCAAAAGAAAGGGTGATAACAAATACAAAAGGGTTTTGGGTTAATATTAGTGGGTGAGTCAATAAAAAGGTTGTTAGGATTCAATGGGGTTCACTAGGGGTTAATTTGTGAAGGTAGGCTTTTTATGGAGTAAGTGGGTTAAATCTTAGGTGCATTTATCATCTCTGTATATCAAATCAAAAGTGTGGTCTCGACATGTATAAACGAGGCAAGTTCTAGAATAACAGTTCAAAGTTGACACACTCATAATCAATAAAGTGAGCACGAAAAAGAATATATGCTCTATAAGGCTCAAAATTTCACAAAAATTATGGGTGTTTTTGACATCAATCATTATAAATTTTGAACTTCAAGGTGATACTCAAATTCAGTTCAACGACCCATCAATTTTTTTAATTTTAGAAAGTAGACTTATCATGCTCGATTCTCTAGTATCCTTCAAATTTAATCATCAATGCACAATTAACTATGACTTACTCTAAAACATATCAATAAAAATCATAAATCATTAGAAATTTCACCTTAATTAATAAAGATGAGAAAAATACCTAAGATCAAGACTAAATTCAGGGTTTTGAGAATTATCCAAAAAGTTAGGCACTATTACCCCCACACTTAAGGTGTACATTGCCCTCAATGTACAAAGATAGTTAATGAAATTTATGTGCCAAATCAAAAAGAGAAGTGGGGAAAGTAATACTCCCTGAAATCTGGATGATCCCTGGCGTCTTTGGTGGCGGTAATGGTGTTTTCTATGGGCCTAGTGGAGTGGCTACCGAGAAGCAATTTGCTAGATGAAGAAATTGGGTAGCCTGTGAAGATATAGCCAAGAGATCTAGAGAAATAATAATAATTTACTAATAATAAATTTAAAGATTAAGGAAATAAAAAGAAAGAGACTAAGAAGAAAACTGAAATTGAAAGAAAAGACTAATGGACTAAGGAGTCCTTATTGTTGGATGGTTTGCGAAGTGGGTGTGACCTCGAAGGCTGTGGTATGTGATTCCCTAGCAGCCTTTAGAACCTAAAACCAAGAAACTAATATGAAATAAATTAAATTAAACAGAAAAGAAGTATAGATAAGGAAAATAAAGGAGACGAGAAAAGAAAAATAGAACCGAAAAGGTTTCTGAAACCCTTGGTGTGTCAATTAAGTGAAGCTGCCAGCATGAACTCATGTTTAAGTCTCTTCTAAGGAGATGATGCTTACATTTCTTCGGCATGATCTTTGTGTTGCTCAAGTGTCTTGGATCTTTTCTATGAATAGGAAGAAAATTTTGAAAGAAAAAAGAAAGAATGAATAAGAAAGAAGATGGGACAAAGAGGATGGGCTGTGGCGATTTAAATAAGATTTCAATTCTGGCACGTTCCCATGCTCGTGTAGCGAGGGTGTGTCGATTCACATGATCGTATCGCACGACCGTGTTGTGGGGTGTGTTGTCCTTCCATGCCCATTTTGTTAGGTTGCACGACTGTTCCTAAAAAGCCAGCATGGTCTGCCTGTGCTAAATAAGTCAGTATCTTAGCACGGCTGTGAGGCACGGCCATGCTATTTTTTTCGGTGCCCGTGCTGTAGGTGGTTGGATCCATGACATTGGGGGTGGTTGGACTAACTTGCACGGCTCTACTCTATCAGTGTAGTAGTCTGGTGGTCCACACGGCCACGGGCACGGCCGTGTGTAAGGTTGTGTGGCATGGAAACCTGCATCTTTGCTTTAATCGTGGAGAGAGAAGAGAGAAAAGAAAATAGAAGAAAAGAAAAATAATTTTGAGAAATAAAAAGTGTTAGCGCTCGGGTTGCCTCCCGAGAAGCGCTTGTTTATAGTCTTAAGCTAGACTATCTTAGGCTTTGAAAATTTTGGGAGGTTTAAAGGTTTGAATATTTTCCCTCTTACTGACAGTTTTATTTTCGTGACAAAGTTTAGGTCGAGAAGTGTTTACCTTGAAATTGCTAAACATTGGATTGCTTACCTCGACTATTTCGTATGGGAAAACATCGCGTACCTGAAGGAGTATTTCTTTCTGTTTCTTCAGTTCTGTTGAACTGATGTAAGGATCAGTTTTATCTAACAGCACTTGATCTTCTATTTTAAAGTGATTTGATGTCCCTATGAGCTCTTCTGGTGGTTTCTCAGGTTTTATTTCGTGTGGATTCAGTTTTTCTTTGGTGTGTATCTTCTTCTCTTCTAAATTGTTGATCGTACGATTTTGTGTTGGCTCAGTTTTGATGCTTTGTGATGTTTCCTGCGATGAAGGTTGAATAATTTGATTATCCATTGAAAAGACTTTCTTACCTTCATCTTCTGTGGTTCTGGCTGAGTCGAGAGCTTGAAGATTGACTGATTCATCTCCTACACGAAGTATGAGTTCTCCTGTGGAAACATCAATTTTAGTCTTGGCAGTTGCAAGAAAAGGTCTTCCTAAAATTAAAGGGATTGAATTTTCCTCATCCATGTCTAAAACAACAAAATCTACTGGGAAGACGAATTTATCGATTTTTACTAAAACGTCTTCAATAATGCCTCTAGGAATTCTAACAGTTTTATCAGCTAGTTGGATACTCATCCTAGTTTGTTTGGGCTTCCCTAGACCTAGTCGTTTAAACAGTGTATAAGGCATGACATTTATACTTGCTCCTAAATCAGCTAATGCATTATCAATAGTTAAACTACCAATTAAACATGGAATCGTAAAACTCCTTGGATCTTTTAATTTCTGCGGTAGTCGATTTTGTAGCATTGCTGAGCATGTTGCATTAAGTTCCACATGTTGCTCTTCATCTATTTTGCGTTTGTTTGTTAAGAGCTGTCTTAAAAATCTCCTTGAGTCGAGCATCTGAAAAAAGAGCTTCAAGAAGAGGTAAGTTAATGTGTAATTTCTTTAGAAGTTTTAGAAACTTACCGAATTGTTCCTCTAAATCATCTCTTTTCAATGCTTTGGGATAAGGTAGTCGAGGGTGGTACTCTTTAATTACCGATTTTTCTTGTGCTAATTGAATTTTACCTGTTTCTTCCTTGGTTTCTTGTATTGAGGTGGGCTTGTCTACATTTGTATCCTCTTGAGATGTGATGGCTTATATATGTTCTTTTAGGTTTATTTCTGTGTTGCATGGTAGACGTCCTTGTTGACGTTCTGAAACAAGCTTTGTGAGTTGTCCCACTGACCTAGTGATTTCCCCGACTTGTTCCTTGATTTCTTTAATCGGTATTCTTTGGTTATCAACTGTTGTATCAGTTCTTTGGAGAAGAGCATCTATGTCTGCCATGAACTTTTTCAGCATCTCTTCAAGACTCGGCTTCTTTTCCGGTGGATAAGGTTGACTTTGGTAATTTGGAAGAGGTTGCTACCTTTGATTTCCTTATCCTTCCCACGAAAAATTTGGGTGGTTTCTCCAACCTAGATTGTAAGTGTTACTATAAGGATTATTATTAGATCTGAAATTGTTACCTATATAGTTTGTCTTCTCATTTTCTGCTTCTGGTTGGTAAGGTGGGTACTCAGAATTTGCCACATTCCCATTTGCTTCACATTGCATGACAGGATGTACCTGTAAAGAACATAAAGTATCAAGTTTTTTATTCATTAACTCCACCGTGTTGATAGCATTGCCACTGCGTCTATGTTAAAAACACCGGCTAATTTTGTCGGTTTAGCTCTTGTAATTTGCCATTGATAGGTGTTCAACGACATCTCCTCAATAAAACCGTAAGTCGCTTTAGGAGTTTTATTATTCAAAGTTCCACCGACTGATGAATCAATCATTTGCCTAGTTAGAGAATTCACACCATTGTAAAAAGTTTGGACTCGAAGCCACAAAGGTAATCCGTGGTGTGGGCATCTCCTTAGGAGATCCTTATATCTTTCCCATGCATCATATAATGTTTTTGCGTCATTCTGCACAAAAGAAGATATATCATTCCTAAATTTAGCCGTTTTGGCTGGTGGAAAATATTTTAAAAGAAACTTTTCGATCATTTGATCCCATGTGGTGATTGACCTCGTGGTAACGAAGTTCAACCAACGCTTTGCTTTGTTCCTTAATGAAAAGGAAATAATCAAGACGATGACATCATCGAAACGCCATTTATTTTGAAGGTATCACGAATTCTAAAAATTAGATATATGAGTGTTTGGATCCTCATCCCGCAAACCATCAAATTGAACGAATTGTTGAATCATTTGTATTGTGTTAGTCTTTAATTCAAAATTATTAGCGCCTATAGCGAGCCTAACAATACTAGATTCGCTCTCGTCAAATTAGGTTTAGCATAATCATACATAGTACGCGGAGAATTTCATTCTTCTTGCATCGTGGATTATTTTCGCCATCCCTTCAAGAGGATTGGATCTTTGATGTTCTTCTCTTTGATAGTCTAGAGCTCGTCTTATTTCTCTGCAATTTCTGCGAGTGGTTGCCTCAATGTCACTTTCGTATTCTAATGGTCCTTTCGAATTTCTTCTAGTCATAAACTAGAGGTACCTGATATGCAAAGAAAGAAAGAAATTTAGAAAAACAAAAACAAAAATATATGTATAAAAGAGAAATTTAAAAATAAAAATAATGGCTAAAGTAATAGAAATAAAGCTTTCTTAATATTTTAGAGTTCCCTAGCAACGGTGCCAAAAACTTGATTGCTGCAAAACAGTCTAGTTTTAAAATTTATAAAGAATGATCGAACCTGTAGACTGACTGCGAAAACAATAGAGGCAAGGGCACCTATCGAACAGTAGTATAGCTCAGGCAAGAATATCTTATCGAACCCAAGGGAACCTAAAAGTACTACAACTCACTTTCTTTCTATTATTTAGCCTAAAATATGGAGTGATTGGATTATTAAACTAATGAAATACTTAAACTAAATGCAAAGACAAAAGAATGAATTGGAGAAAGACTTTAAGAAAACTCAGTTGATAAAGACGATACCCTCAGGAAGAATAGACCTATAACTTCACTCATAATTTATCCCTAAACCATATGATTTCTTTACTTAGCTTGATCCATGAGACTCCCTAATCTATATGAAACCTTCTCTCAAAGCGAACAACGTCTAATCTTAGGTTAATTAGTGGAACTCTCGTTCTCTTATAATAACCCCCTAAGGAAGCAGTAAATCGATCAATGGATTCCCATATTAGATTTCACCCTAATCCGACAAAATCTCGTAACCCTATATCTATGTGCCCGATCAACTCCGCTTAATTATGCTAGATCTACTCTTAGGCAGGGTCTATTCCTCTTCCACCTAAGCACATCAGATTAAATTAAGCAACATAATTAAGAACAAACTAAGTATTTATCATAAAAATTCAGAAAACAACAACAAAATCCATCATAGGTTTCATCCCCTTCAGGTATCTGAAGGGTTTAGTTCATAACTAAATAAGAAAACATCTCAACAGAAAAGATAAAACAAAACATTAGAAACCCTAAAACCTCCTGAAGGAATTGAAGGAGAGATCCTCCATCTTGAGTAGAATTCCGGCTCTTCGAGATGGATCAACTGGCTATCTTCGAGTAATTCCCTAAATGAGTAAAGTTCTGGCAGAAAACTCTGCTAAAACTTGATGCCCTTGAATAGCCGCCTTGGGGTGTTTATATATACTTTTGGGATGCTTTACTTGGCTCCTAAATACTCATAATTTAAGAATAATTTGTTCCTAGGTGTTTAAGTAGATTTAGGATTGCGTTTCTTGGGCTCCAAGCATCCTAATCCGAGTGAAATTGCTCTTTCCCGCGGTAGGGGCACGGTCATGGCACGCCCGTGTAAGTCATCTTCTAGCCCGTGTCTATTCTATTTATCTAAGCACGGCTGTGGCACGGCCATGCACGTCGAGGAACAGGCCCTGCTTCGAGTTTGCCAATTGGGGCATGGCCATGTGAAGTGAATGGCAAGGCACGGTCGTGTAGCTTGAAGAACAGGCCATGTCAATTTCTTGGGTTGGCCCAATTTGGTCTGTTTTAAGCCCGTTTTACATTCTTTTTATCCTTAGGTGCTTTCCTGAGCATAAGACCCAAAAAGAAAGGATTAAGAGCACCTTTTTACATAAATCGAGGATAAATTCATCCAAAAGCATACTAAATGTGGGATTAAAATATGTTACTTTTACAGTTTATCATTGTGGTTGAAGTTGAATCCATAATGCTAAATGATATTAGGTAATTTGGAAACCTATGTGCTTGAGAATTGATGATTGATAATGTATGTATGGAATGGTTTAGTTGATTGATTTGTATATGTGAATTATGGTAAATGAACCATATTATTGATGTTGTTTTGGTTTATATTTGAGTAAGTGAAATAGTTGTAATTGTAAAGCATAAAATGTGCTTGAATTTGGATTGATTTGGCTGCATATTGTGCCTTGAAATGGTACCATTTGTACTATGTAGGTATATGCAAAATGGGGTGGCAAATTGCCCTTGCAAATGGCCTATTTTTGTCCACACGGGTAGAGACACGGGCGTGTGTCTCAGCCGTGTGTGACACACGACCATGTTACACGGTCGTGTGTCCCCTGGTGTTGAAATTAAATTGAAGTTAGTATGCTCCACACGGTCTCACACACGGGCGTCTGACTGGCCATGTGGTACAAGTCAGTATACCCCCTAATTGGCACACGGGCTTGTGAGTTGGCTGTGTTGCATAAGTCAGTATACCTTACAATTTTGGCACGGCCTAGCACACGGCCTGGCACACGGGCGTGTGCAGCCACTTCGAAGGGTACACGGGTTAGACACACGGGCGTATAGTCGGTCGTGTGACCCAAGTCAGTATGTATGCCTTTTTTTTCACACAGCTTGAGACACGGACATGTCTACTAGCCGTGTAAGGCACACAGCCTGTTCACACTGGCGTGTGACCCTTGTTTACATGAAAAATTTTTAAGTTTTCAAAATTTTTGTATGATATCGGTTTAGCCCCGAACCACTTCTAAAGCATGTTTAAGGCCTCATAGGCTCTTAATAGGGAAAAATTGATTGAGATTGAATGATGAATGATTGAATTGAACAATCGTATGTTAAATAGTTGTTTAATTGTTTTGGAAGTCCGGTAATGCTCCATAACCCTATTTTGGTGTTAAAAACGGGTGAGGGGTGTTACACTATTTTTGTCCACACAGGCAGAGACACGGGCGTGTGTCCCCTAGTGTGGTTTTAGAAATCAAGTCAGTATGCTCCACACGGCCTCACGCATGGGCGTGTGACTTGGCCATGTGGCATAAGTCAGTATACCTTACAGGTTTGACATGGCCTATGTAACACCCCTTACTTGTGTCCGACGATGGGACCAGATGCGAGGCATTACCATGCTTAACTTTACTTGAACATGTAGTAGTAGGCTATAACATTTTGTTCAAAACCCATTTCTTACTCATTCTTGGCCTACGTAGCCTTAAACATACCTCCGAGAGGTTTCAGGATTTAACTGAGGACTTTTACGAACTTAGAAAACTTTTCATCAAATCAGGGGCCACACACCCGTGTTGAACTAGGGACACACCCGTGTGCCCCTAAACATGCCCGTGTCTTCCACCCATGGTCGACACTGATTAATTTCACACGGCCTTGACACGCCAGTGGCCCTGACCCTGTGCCAAACCTTGTCTTTCTGACTTATCCACACGGTCTATACACACGCCCGTGTGCTTCAGTCATGTGGCAATTTAAATATCAAATGCTAGGTGCAGACTTCACATGGCCTGGGCATACGCCCACATGCTAGCTGTACCTCCCACACGGTCTAGACACACACCCGTGTGTCTACGCATGTGGACAATTACCAGGCTATCTACCAAGCCATTTTTCCACCCTACATCGGACACACGCAAACTCCAATTCAAATCATTCCAATTTGAAAGATTACCAATTAATATCTCTAGGAATTTAAGAAATTGAGACATACACAAGAGCATACACTTCATGAAATTTACCTTCATTGAGCAAAAGAATTTACCAAGTATTGGCCTAACTCAATACCATATACAAAATGACTTTAGTAACATACACAGCCAACACTTTGGCTAACAATTACAACTTAACAAAATACCCGAATCATATACATGCCATACTCAAAATAAGTCTAAATTATTATACCAAAGTGATGTCGATAGTGTGATTTCGAGCTCCGACATCCAATGATCCTCGAGCTAACTTGGCGAAAGTACAAGGAAAAAGGAAGGGAGAGGGGTAAGCATATAGCTTAGTAAGTTTGCATGAAACTCTAGGATGACGATTTACTCAAACTATAATCATTCACATCATGAAACAATGGCGACATAGCACCAATGAATAAAAGTACTTACTCGTACTTATTCACACTTATTCTTACCCATCTCATGTCAATATGATCTGGTAACTTTTACTTACTCAAGATACCTATTTCACTGACTCATATAGTTTAGCACATTTGCTAACATGACCATAAACTCACATCTTTATCATTCGAACAATGAACATCACTCAAGGCCATCCATAAATAAACTTGGATTTAGGCCAGCTCACATACTTGACTCTATTGCTTATAAATAAATTGAACCATCATGAATCATTCAAACTTAACATACATAAACTTGATGCCAACGCCATATCCCAGATATGATCTTATACAGGATCTTATAACTCAATGTCGATGCCATGTCCCAGACATGGTCTTATACAAGATCATACTTAGATGTCGATGCCATATCCCAGATATGGTCTTACACGAGTTCATTCTTTCGTGTCGAAGCCATATCCCAGAAATGGTCTTATACGGGACCTTTCGTTTCTCATATGCATACGTAGGTAATATACTTACTCCAGAACTATAACTGAAACTAAAAATTTAGTCTGTTCTCATCGTTTACTCATCGAGGCTTTATAGCTCGATTTCGTTCACAATAACATGCATTAACATGATAATGAACGATTTCAAATATCGAACATTATGAAATACTAATTTCATACAAACTTACCTCGAATCTCAAAATGTGTCTCAATGCTCGATTTAGTCTTCAACTTTGTTCTTTCCTTGGTTTCGATCCGGGCTTCGTGTTTCTTGAGCTATAATAATAAATTTATCTTGTTAAGCACATGCATTGACTAAATCGACTCATAATTCATATTTTGTCAAAATTATTTTGCCCTTAAATTTTCACATAATTACACGTTCGCCCCTAGGCTCGTAAAATGGTTTTCATTCAACTTTCTTACATTTCAAGCCTAGCCGAATCATTTTCTCAACTATAGAAACATTAAATTCCCACTATTTCACTCATGTATGACCATTTCTATAACTTTACAAATTGGTCATTTTCATGCAACTTTCATGAAAATCACGTGGAAAAAGATGTTTATCATACATCAAACTTTCATATTCTTCCATAAAACATCAAAATACATGCATGTCATACGTGGGTAAATTTTTTAACATAAACCCTAGCTTAACATATGGCTAGAAATAGCTAAACCGAGTTACAAGGGTTTCAAAAATACGAAGAACATTAAAAATGAGGCTAAGATGCACTTACTTTAAGCTTGAAAATGAACAAAACCCTAGATATGGAGTCCTTGCAAATTTCAGCACCATGGGGAAGAAGATGGACATGATTTTTGGCTTATTTTCCCTTTTTATTCTTTAATTAACCAAATGACCAAAATGTGTGTAACACCCCTAACCCGAAAACTGTCACCGGAATAGGGTTTAAGGTGTTACCAGACAGATAGGAAACATTTATAGAATTAATCATACATGCATTCAACAATATCAAACATGGTGTCCCTTAAGTAGATCATTAAGACTCTAAGCATGCTTATAAACCGAGTTGGGACTGAACCAAAACACATAAGTAATTTCATAAAAATTTGAACCTTTTCTAACCTACAGGGGACACACGACCGTGGGGGTAGGATGTGCCCCACCCACGGCTACTTGACACTTCCGTGTGTCCTCCCCGTGGTAGTATACTGCAAAAATCAACACGATCACCAAGCACGCCCGTGTGCTAAGGCTGTGTACTAATAGATCACATACTACCATTTCTCACACGGCCATCAAGCACACCTATGTCGAGGCCGTGTGCAATTTAAGCCACATTCTACCAATTTACCCATGGTCTTAGGCACCCCATGTGCCTCAACCGTGTGACATTATAGGCCATTTTATAAGGCCAATATGCCACCCACTTAGGGTCTTCCTACAAGCAATATATACCAAAACATAATATGCATATATGGCAACCAAAACATATCAAATGGTTCACTTCATCCATACATTCAATACCAATTCCATCCATACCAAATTACAAACTAAATCCTACATCATTTCAAACATGTATCATCCATTTGCTTAACCAAAACTTAACCATTTCATATGCATCAAAACATACTAAATATCTGCTTCATAACTCATTCATTCAAACATTTATCAACTCAAAAACTTGCCAATACACATGGCCATGCTCACTTCATAAACATATACACCTATCTAGCCTATACATGCCATAATTAGCCATATACATTTTCAAAAGGGTACCAAAATAAGTTTAGTAGTGTGATGACCATCCTTGACAATCCCGAGCCTTTAGTAGCTTCGACGACCTATAAAGCGTAGAAAAGAAAAGCTTTTCAAACTTAGTAAGTCATATACAAATAAACTTGGAAAGCTTAGTAAGTCATATACAAATAAACTTGGTATGGAAAGCATATATCAATCACTTGGCAAACTTTAACATATTTGTTTTGGTTCATACACTTTTAACCACAATAGCCATTTTCACCATTCAAGAATCATATGAACACATAGCTCATCTAGCCAAAACAATTCTTATCATATCACAAATTCCATGTACTTATAACTATAGTAAGATCACTTAGATACTTACCTTACATACACAAATAGTGTATAGACAACGTACCTGAATCGAACTTAATATCACATAATTGTTCATAGCTCAGATTTGACATTCATATCATAGTCTTGCCCGTTGAACCAATAGAAATCTAGTAGGATACTCAGAAACTCGGAATATTCCTATAATGCCATCATCCCAGATGAGGTCTTATATGTACTCAGATATCGATGCCACTGTCCCAGACAGGGACTTACACGAATCAGAACGATGCCGATGCCCTAGTCATGGTCTTACACGTAAGGTTCATAACGATGCCAACGTCTCAGACAGCGTCTTAAACGTAAAGCTCATATTGGTGCCTACGTCCCAGACGTGGTCTTATACAAATCAGATATCGATGCCACTGTCCCAGACAGGGTCTTACACGAATCTCAAATCAACGCCAACGTCCCAGACGTGGTCTTACATGTTATCAACAGAACAGATATCTATGTTGTGACTTAGTCAATTCTATCTATTCATATTTGCATACGAGGTTTCTTGAACTTAATCACAATATCGAACTTATCTCGGAATTCAAGTGCATAACTCCTCATAAAAAAACATTCATTAATCACATGAACAACTTCAATTACATACGTATACATTTATTTGTATATTGACTTACCTCGGATTCGGTTTATCAGAATGAAAATGGCTACTCGTTAACTTTCACTTTCCCGCGATCTAAGTCCGTTTTCCTCAGTTCTTGATCTAAACATATTCAGAATTAACCCTTTAATTCACTATTTCATTCAATTCAATCCATATACACACATTTAGGGCTATTTGTAAATTAACCCTTATATTTGCACACTTTAACAATTTAGTCCATTTTTCACAAAACATCAAATTCACAAAATCCACACACACACATGCTTGGCCGAACCTCTCTAGGGACTATATAAGCCTAAATATTTCATCAAACCTGCAATTTAGTCCTTCCATTTACCATTTTCTCCATTTAGCCTTATTTAGCTAAATTCATAAAAAATTCAAGAACATAACATGTTCATTTAGCTCAAATCTTTCATATATCATCCTCAAAGATCACAAAGTTTGCAAAATCATCAACGACATATTTCACATACATCATCAAAACACAAAATCAAGGCATGGGTTTTGTAACTCAAAGCAATGATTACAAAAACGTAGAAATTATCAAAAATCGATTAGAAACATACCTTGAATTTGTATCTCAAACTAGCCGAATGCAAAAAGCTATTCTTACTTCTTTCTTTCATGCATTCGGTGGAAGAACTTGAAAGTTAAGCTTTTTTAAGCTTTTGATTACTAATTTTTTTATGATATAAACTAAGTTACCATTATAACCTTTCATAATAATACATATATTATACATAGGTACAAGGTCATTTATGACTTTGCTACCCACTTACTAAAATAATGGCTATTTTGTCACTTAAGGCCATTACTTTAAAAAGCCATATCAAATAGATACTTTAACAAATAACAATCAACTTTCACATTCAATGCAATTTAATCCTTTGCTCAAATTAAACCCTCAAACAAACTAGCTTACAGAATTTAAACACATGCTTAGTCACTTATCAATGGCACAGAAAATAATATTAAAATATTATACAGACTCAAATTTGTGGTCCCGAAACCACTATTCTGACTAAGGTATAAACAGGACTGTTACAATTCTCCCCCTTAGGATTTTGTCCTCGAAAATCTTACCGTTAAACAGAATCGGATATTGCTGTCTCATTGAGTCCTCAGGCTCCCACGTAGCCTTTTCTATACCGTGACGATGCCACAATACTTTCACTAATGGAATTTTCTTGTTTCTTAACTCTTTCACTTCACGAGCTAAGATACGGATTGGTTCCTCTTCGTATGTCATAACAGATCGAATTTCATTTTCAGATGGGGAAATCACATGTGATGGATCAGACCGATATCTACGGAGCATCAAAATGTGAAATACATTGTGAATCTTTTCTAGTTTAGAGGGTAACCTCAATCTATATGCAATAGGCCCAACACGTTCAATGATCTCGTACGGTCTGATGAATCTCGGACTTAACTTGCCTTTACGTCTAAATCGAAGCACTTTCTTCCACGTAGACACTTTCAAAATACTTTGTCACCGATCTCAAATTCTATATCTTTTTGTTCTAAGTCTACATAAGACTTCTGACGATCAGATGCTGCTTTCAAACAATCTCGGATCAGTTTCACTTTTTGTTCGGTATCTTTTATCAAATCGACCCCGTGTAACTTATTCTCACTGAGTTCAGTCCAATATAGAGGTGTACGACATTTACGTCCATACAAAGCTTCATAAGGTGCCATTTTGATGCTCGATTGAAAACTATTATTATACGCAAATTGAATCAACGGCAGGTATTGTTCCCACGAACCATTAAACTCAAGTACACAACATCTTAACATATCTTCGAGAATCTGAATAATTCGCTCGGATTGACCATCCGTTTGCGGATGAGAAGCTGTTCTGAAATGTAATTTCGTACCTAAAGCATCTTACAATTTCTTCCAAAATCGCGATGTGAATCTCAGATCCCTATCCGACACAATAGATAGTGGTACCCCGTGTAATCTCACAATCTCGGAAATATAAAGCTCAGTTAATCTTTCAAGTGAGTAGTCAGATCTTACCAGAACAAAATGGGTTGATTTAGTTAATCAGTCAACTACGACCCATATTGCGTCTTTCTTTCTCAAAGTTAGAGGCAAACCAAAAACAAAGCCCATTGTTACTCTATCCTATTTCCACTCAGGAATCAAAATCGGCTGCAGCAATCCCGACGAAACTTGATGTTCGGCTTTCACTTGCTAACAAACTAAGCATTTTGAAACAAATTCAGAAATGTCCCGTTTCATACCAGACCACCAGTAGTGTCATTTCAAATCATGATACATTTTAGTACTCCCCGGATAAACAGATAGACGACTATTATGGGCTTCATTCAAAATCAACTGAATCAACTCCAGATTTCTCGGAACACAAATACGATCTCGAAATCTCAAACAATCATCAACAATTCAAAATTCAGATTCAGAACTTGATTCACATTGAGCTCGTTTCAACAACAATTCATTATCAACCTTCTGAGCATCACATATTTGCTGTACAAATAACGATTTTGCTCTCAATTCAGCTATCACAGAACTATCATCAGACAAATCTAACTGAGCATTCAAAGCACGTAGTGCAAACAATGACTTTCTACTCAATGCATCAGCAACCATGTTTGCTTTACCCAAATGATAATCTATCACAAGCTCGTAATCTTTTAACAGTTCTAACCATCTTCTTTGATGCAGGTTCAAATCTTTCTGGGTCATTAGATATTTCAAACTTTTATGATCTGAAAACACATAACATTTCTCATCGTACGAATAATGACGCCAAATTTTAAGTGCAAACACAATCGCAGCGAGTTCAAGGTTTTATGTCGGATAATTCTTTTCATGAGGCTTTAATTGTCTCAAAGCATAAGCTACCACTTTGCCCTCATACATCAAAACACATCCCAGACCGTTTAATGAAGCATCACTATAAACAACAAATTCCTTACCCGATTCTGGCTGTACTAACATTGGAACTTCTGTTAACAGAGTTTTCAATTGGTCAAAACTTTTCTGACATTTATCCGACCATTCAAATCTGACATCTTTCTGAAGTAATCTAGTCAACGGCGTAGCTATAGGCGAGAAGCTTTTAACAAATCTACGATAATAACTAGCTAAACCCAGACAACTACAAACTTCGAACACGTTCTTCGGAGGTTTCCAATTCTGAATAGCAGAAATCTTGCTCAGATTAACACGAATCCCAGAAGCTGGCACAATATGCCCCAGAAAACTGACATCATTCAACCAGAATTCACATTTGCTGAATTTTGCATACAATTGCTTTTCTCTTAAAGTTTGCAACACAATTTTCAAATGTTATGCATACTCATTCTCATCACGTGAGTAAATAAAAATGTCGTCAATGAATACAACAACAAATTGATCCAGATACGGTCTGAAAATTCTGTTCATCAAGTCCATAAAAATAGTAGGAGCATTGGTTAGTCCAAATGGCATAACTAAAAACTCATAATGCCCGTACCTCGTTCGAATAGCAGTTTTCGGAATGTCTGAATCTTTAACTCTCAATTGGTAGTATCCCGATCTCAAATCAATCTTGGAAAACACAGTATCTCCTTTTAACTGGTCAAACAAATCATCAATTCTGGGCAAAGGATATTTGTTCTTTATAGTCACCTTATTCAACTGACGATAATCAATACACATTCTCATCATGCCATATTTCTTTTTCACAAATAGAATAGGAGCACCCCAAGGCAAAAAACTCAGTCTAGCAAACCCTCTATCAGTCAATTCTTGTAGCTGTGACTTTAACTCTTTCAACTCTGTTGGTGCCATTCTATACAGAGCTATCGAAATAAGTGCCGTACTAGGCAACAATTCAATACCAAATTCAACTTCACGAATCAGAGGTAAACCCGGTAACTCTTCAAGGAACACATTAGAAAAATCACAAACTACAGGTACTAATTCAATTTTCTTGGATGCTTTTAAATCGATGATATAAGAAAAATATGATTCATACCCCTTTTTCGCATAACTCTAAGCTTTCAAAACGGATATCACAGCAGGCAATCCATTTAAATCACTAGACTCAATCCGTATAGTCTCATCATTCGGACCTCGTAAATCTATATATATATATTTACAGTTTACAACAGCATCATGCATAAACAACCAATCCATTCCCAGAATAATATCGAATTCATCAAATGGCAAAAGCATCAGATCAGCAAAGAAACAAATATCTCGAAACATTAACGGCCAGTTCTTGCATACTTTGTCAACAAGGACACTTTTACCTAAGGCGTTCGATATTTTTATAGTAAATCCAGTAGACTCTACAGGCAAAGTCCTACCATATACTAAATTCATGCATATGTACGAATGTTTAGAACCAGTGTCTATTAAAGCTATCACAGAAGTATCATAAAGAGTAAAAGTACCCGTTATAACATCAGGCAACGAAGCTTCTTCACGGGCTCGGATAGCATACGCTCTGACAGGCATTCTGGCTTTGGATCTGACAACATTGTCTCTCATAGCTCTCTGACTACCACTGACATTCTTTACATTCTTTGATGATCGACCTCTCGCAGGTGCAATATTAGATCTCGGATTCTAAACAGTCTTTGGTTCGACAAGCTCAAGGTAATCACGGATAAAATGATCAAGTGATCCACATCTGAAGTAAGCTCTGTCATTTAATCTACAGCTTTCCGGATGTCATTTTTGCAATGTTTACATTCGGTTTTCTCAGATCGAACATTTCCAACACTAGCCACTGAAGTTGCTGGGTTTTTGGAACTCATTTGTGATCTAACTCTATTTCTGTTCAAATGTCCCACATTATCTCTAGAATGACTTTGATCATCTCGGAATCTCTTCCGAGTAGACTGAAATGATTTACTCTGAAATATCTTTCTCATATCTCGGGCTTCAGTTTCAGCTTTTCTTTTATCTTTCCTAAGTGATCCAGCTTTGAATGCTCGATCAACGAGTTTAATGAACTCTTTTATTTCTAATATCCCGACTAGCAAATGGATATCTTCATTAAGACCATCTTTGAATCTTTTGCACATTATAGCTTTAGAAGATATACACTCTCGGGCATATTGACTTAGTCGCACGAACTCTCGTTCATATTCAATAACAGTCATTCGGCCCTGTTTAAGCTCCAGAAATTCCTTTCATTTCTAATCAATGAATCTCTCACTGATATATTTCTTCCTAAACTCAGTCTGAAAGAAATCCCATGTGATTCGTTCTCTCAGAACAACGGAAATTAAGGTTTTCCACCATTGATAAGCTGCATCTCGGAGCAATGATACCACACACTTAATACTTTCTTTTAGAGTCAGAGACATTTCATCAAATACCCGGATCGTGTTTTCTAACCAGAACTCAGCTTTTTCAGCATCATCAACATTAGTAGCTTGGAATTCTTCAGCCCCATAATTACGAATCTTGTCAACCGGAGGCTTATTTAACAGATTCGGATACATAACCGGTGGCACAACTATAGTCTGAGGGGGATTAACTAGGGGCGGGGGTTGCGAAATAGTCAGGTTATTTCTCATGAATTGAGTGAACCACTCACTCATCATCTGGAAGAAAGCTTGTTTAGCTTCTCCCTCCTGACCGCTCATAGCCGGTCTCGAATCAGAAGGCTCTGTCCCTTGCGCGGGAGCAGGCGCATTACTTTCTACGCCATCAGCTATGGCTCCTTCGGGATCCATTGCTATATGAAAATCACATTTTACACGTCAGGATTCATCACACTATCACAGTTCAAATATATGGCATGTATAGCTAGACTCTGACATGTTACATTAGTTCGAGAATCAACTAAACCATCGCTCTGATACCAATAAAATGTAAAACCCCTAACCCAAAAACCGACACCAGAATAGGGTTTAAGGTGTTACCAGATAGATCGAAAACATTTATAGAATTAATCATACATGCATTCAACAATATCAAACATGGTGTCCCTTAAGTAGATCATTAAGACTCTAAGCATGCTTATAAACCGAGTCGGGACTAAATCAAAACACATAAGTAATTTCATAAAAATTTGAAACTTTTATAACCTACAGGGACACACGACCGTGGGGGTAGGCCGTGCCTCACCCACGGCTACTTGACACTCCCGTGTGTCCTCCCCGTGGTAGTATACTGCAAAATCAACACGGTCACCAAGCATGCCCATGTGCTAAGGCCGTGTACTAATCGATCACATGCTGCCATTTCTCACACGGCCATCAAGCACACTCGTGTCGAGGCCGTGTACTATTCAAGCCACATTTTTCCAATTTACCCCAGGTCTTAGGCACGCCCTGTGCCTCAAACGTGTGACATTATAGGCCATTTTATAAGGCCAATATGCCACCCACTTAGGGTCTTCCTACAAGCAATATATACCAAAACATAATATGCATATATGGCAACCAAAACATATCAAATGGTTCACTTCATCCATACATTCAATACCAATTCCATCCATACCAAATTACAAACTAAATCCTACATCATTTCAAACATGTATCATCCATTTGCTTAACCAAAACTTAACCATTTCATATGCATCAAAACATACTATATATCCGCTTCATAACTCATTCATTCAAACATTTATCAACTCAAACACTTGCCAATACACATGGTCATGCTCACTTCATAAACATATACACCTATCTAGCCTATACATGCAATAATTAGCCATATACATTTTCAAAAGGGTACCAAAATAAGTTTAGTAGTGTGATGACGATCCTTGACAATCCCGAGCCTTCAGTAGCTTTGACGACCTATAAAAGCAGAGAAAATACACACACAGAGTAAGCTTTTCGAAAGCTTAGTAAGTCATATACAAATAAACTTGGTATGGAAAGCATATATCAATCACTTGGCAAACTTTCACATATTTGTTTTGGTTCATACACTTTTAACCACATTAGCCATTTTCACCATTCAAGAATCATATGAACACATAGCTCATCTAGCCAAAACAATTCTTATCATATCACAAATTCCATGTACTTATCACCATAGTAAGATCACTTAGATACTTACCTTACATACACAAATAGTGTATAGACAACGTACCTGAATCGAACTTAATATCACATAATTGTTCATAGCTCGGATTTGACATTCATATCATAGTCTTACCCGTTGAACCAATAGAAATCTAGTAGGATACTAAAAAACTCAGAATATTCGTATAATGCCATCGTCCCAGATGAGGTCGTATATGTACTCAGATATCGATGCCATCGTCCCGAATGTGGTCTTACGAATCGAGCGATGTCGATGTCCCAGACATGGTCTTACACATAAGGTTCATAACGATGCCAACGTCCCAGACGGGATCTTAAACATAAAGCTCATATTGGTGCCAACGTCCCAGATGTGGTCTTATACAAATCAGATATCGATGCCATTGTCCCGAGATGAGGCCTTACACGAATCTCAAATCAACGCCAACGTCCCGGACGTGGTCTTACATGTTATCAATGAGCAGGATGTCTATGTCGTGACTTAGTCAATTCTATCTATTCATATTTGCATACGAGGTTTCTTGAACTTAATCACAATATCGAACTTATCTCAGAATTCAAGTGCATAACTCCTCATAACAAAAACATTCATTAATCACATGAACAACTTCAATTACATACATATACATTTATTTGTATATTGACTTACCTTGGATTCGGTTTATCGAAATAAAAATGGCTACTCGTTAACTTTCGCTTTTCCGCGATCTAAGTCCATTTTCCTCGATTCTTGATCTAAACATATTCAGAATTAACCCTTTTTATTCACTATTTCATTCAATTCAATCCATAGACACACATTTAGGGCTATTTGTAAATTAACCCTCATATTTGCACACTTTAACAATTTAGTCCATTTTTCACAAAACATTAAATTCACAAAATCCACACACACACATGCTTGGTCGAACGTCTCTAGGGACTGTATAAGCCCAAATAATTAATCAAACTTGCAATTTAGTCCTTCCATTTACCATTTTCTCAATTTAGCCCTATTTAGCTAAATTCATAAAAAATTCAAGAACTTAACATGTTCATCTAGCTCAAATCTTTCATAAATCATCCTCAAACATCACAAAGTTTGCAAAATCATCAATGGCATATTTCACATACATAATCAAAACACAAAATCAAGGCATGGGTTTTGTAGCTCTCAAAGCAACGATTACAAAAATGTAGAAATTATTAAAAATCGATTAGAAACATACCTTGAATTTGTATCTCAAACTAGTCTTACTTCTTTCTTTCATGCATTCGGTGGAAGAACATGAAATTTGAGCTTATTTTAAGTTTTTGATTACTAATTTTTTATTATATAAACTAAGTTACCATTATAACCTTTCATAATAATACATATATTATACATAGGTACAAGGTCATTTATGATTTTGCCACCCACTTACTAAAATAATGGCTATTTTGTTACTTAAGGCCATTACTTTAAAAAGCCACATCAAATAGATACCTTAACAAATAATAATCAAGTTTCACATTCAATGCAATTTAATCCTTTGCTCAAATTAAACACTCAAACAGACTAATTAGCTTACGAAATTTAAACACATGCTTAGTCACATATCAATGGCACAAAAATAATATTAAAATATTATACAAACTCGAATTTGTGGTCCCGAAACCACTGTTCTGACTAGGGTATAAACTGGACTGTTACAATGCCCTTAATAACACTTTTTTAAGATTTTTCCTTCCCATGTACATTTTTGTCCATCATCAAATATAATGGTCTAATTGCTAAATAAGGACCTCTAAGATTTTTCATAATTCTATTTGAATTTGAACCTTCTAGAGTCTCAATTTATTCACTAATTAATAAAATTTCTTCATATGACTTTCACACAATCTTGCAAATACCTCATAGACCTTGTAAAATCATTTAAACACATGTTTTCTTCTTCGAATTTGTGGTCTCGCACCATTATTCCGACTAAGCCCTAAATCGGGCTGTTACAATTCTCCCCCTTAGGGATTTTCCTCCCAAAAAATCTTACCAATGAAGAGATTCGGATACCGATTCTTCATAGCCTCCTCGGGCTCCCATGTAACCTCTTCTACCCCGTGTCTCTGCCACAACACTTTCACAAGGGTTATACTTTCATTTCTTAACTGCTTGACTTCTCGGGCAAGAATCTTGACTGGTTCTTCACCATATGTCATGTCAGATTGAATCTCAACCTCAATCGGTGTAATCACATTCGAAGGGTCTGATCGGTAGCGTCTTAACATATATAGATGGAACACATCGTAAATCTTCTTTAACTCAGATGGCAAAGCCAATCGATATGCTACCAGCCCTATTCTCTCAGTGATCTCATATGGTCCAATAAAATGAGGACTCATTTTGCCTTTCCGGCCAAATCTAAAAACTTTCCTCCATGGTGAAACTTTTAAGAATACTCTATCACCGACTTGATTTTTAATCTCTTTCCTTTTTAGATTCGAGTAATATTTCTTCCTATCAGAAGCAATTTTTAAACAGTCTCGAATCACCTTTACTTTTTCTTCGATTTTTCTAACTAAATCAACCCCGTAAATCTGGTTTTCTTTGAGCTCAGTCCAATATAAAGGCGTTCGACACTTACGCCCATACAAATCCTCATAAGGTGCCATTTTTAAACTTGACTGAAAATTGTTATTGTAGGCAAATTCTACCAATGGTAGATACTTTTCCCAACTACCTTGAAATTCAAGAACACAGCACCGAAGCATATCCTCTAGTACTTGTAGTAGCCTTTGCGACTGTCCGTCAGTTTGGGGGTGAAAAGCCGTACTAAATTTCAACTTTGTACCCAGGGCCTCTTGCAACTTTTTCCAAAATTTGGAAGTGAATCTTGGATATCTATCTGATATAATTGATAAGGGCACTCCATGTAGCCTCACAATCTTAGAGACATATAAGTTTGCCAACTTGTCTAGTGAGTAATCGACACACACCAGTATGAAATGGGCTGGCTTTGTAAGTCTATCGACTACGACCCATACAGCATCTTTCTTGCTCGGTGTCAACGGCAAACCTATTACAAAATCCATAGTGACTTGATCCCATTTCCACTCGGGTACCATTATAGGTTGTAACAAACCCGAGGGTACTTGATGTTTGGCCTTCACTTGCTGACAAATTAAACATCTTGAAACAAACTCAGAAATATCTTTCTTCATACTCGGCCACCAATATCGTTTCTTCATTATACATCTTGGTGCTACCCGGATGCACAGATAAGCATCCATTATGCGCTTCATGCAAAACTTTACGAATGGGTTCATCATTTCTCGGTACACATACTCGGTCCTTGAACATCAAACATCCGTTTGGATTGATTCAAAAATTTGACTTAACGCCTGACTCGCATTGAGTCCTTCTAGTTTGTAAGTCGCTATCATTCTTTTGAGCCTCGTACATCTCCTGGAGGAACAACGTTCTAGCCCTCAGCTCAGCTAGAATGGAACCATCCTCTAATACAGTCATCTTGGTATTCATAGCCCTCAGGGAAAATAAATATTTTCTTCTTAAGGCGTCAGTGACTACATTCGCCTTTCCCGGATGGTAATCAATGACTAGCTCATAGTCTTTTATCAACTCCAACCACCTTCGTTGCCTTAAGTTCAATTCTTTCTGAGTAATCAAATACTTTAAACTCTTGTGATCTGTGAATATCTGACGTCTTTCACCATACAAATGGTGCCTCCAAATCTTCAATGTGAAAACAATGGCAGCCAACTCTAAATCATGCGTCGAATAGTTCTTCTTGTGTGGCTTGAGCTGTCTGGAAGCATATGCTATCACCTTGCCTTCTTGCATAAGTACACAGCCCAAACCATTTAAAGATGCATCACTGTAAATTACAAATTCTTTTCCCGGTTCAGATTGTGCTAGAACTGGAGCCTCTATCAACATGGCTTTTAATCTCTCAAAACTCTGTTGGCACTTTTCTGTCCACTCAAACTTTACACTTTTCTGTAATATTCTCGTCATTGGTGTAGCTATCATGGAAAATCCTTTGACGAACAGTCGATAATAGCCAGATAGGCCCAGAAAACTTTTAACGTCAGACATATTTTTTGGCTGTTTCCAGTCAATAATAGCTGAGATTTTACCTGGTTCAACTCAAACCCATCTCCCGAGACAATGTGTCCCAAGAATCCAACTTCCTTTAGCCAAAACTCACTTTTACTAAACTTGGCATACAATTGATTATCTCGTAAAATCTGCAAAACTATCCTTAAGTGTTCGGCATGCTCATGTTCATCTTGGGAGTATATTAGTATATCATCAATAAATACCACAACAAACTTGTCTAATAATGGTCAAAAAATACGGTTCATTAGATCCATGAACACCACAGGGGCATTTGTCAAACCAAATGGCATGACTAGAAATTCATAGTGCCCATACCTCGTTCGAAAAGCAGTCTTAGGCACATTTGAGTCCTTCACTCTCAACTAGTAATATCCTAATTTCAAGTCTATCTTAGAAAACACGGTGGCTTCCTTCAATTGATCGAACAAGTCATCGATCCTTGGCAAAGGGTACTTGTTCTTCACGATTACTTAATTAAGCTAACGATAATCTATGCATAACCTCATAGAACCATCTTTCTTTTTCACAATTAGCAGTGGAGCACCCCATAGAGAACTACTTGATCTTACAAAACCTTTATCCGTCAACTCTTGCAACTGTGCCTTCAATTCTTTTAACTCAGTTGGAGCCATTCTGTAAGGTGCAATTAATATGGGTATAGTGTCGGGAACTAATTCAATACCAAATTCAACCTCTCTAACCAGAGGTAACCCTGGCAACTCTTCTGGAAATACATCTGGGTACTCACATACTACCAGAATTGGTTCAGTCTTTAATTCTGTTTCTTTAGCATTCATCACAAAAGCTAAATAAGCCTCATACCCTTTCCTTAAATACCTCTGGGCTGACATGTGAGATATCACTAGCGGTGACCTATTTTAATCATCTGATTCAACACGAAGGGTGTCCCCATTTTCACATATCAACTCAATATATTTCTTTCCACAATTTACTGTCACATCATGAGTGGTTAACCAGTCCATACCAAGAATAATATCAAATTCATCAAATGGCAAAATCATTAGATTTGCCTTAAAACAATGACCTCTAATCATTAATGGGTAATCTTTGCATTCTTTATCAACTAACACACTTTTGCCTAAAGGATTAGACACCTTTATCACAAATTCTGTAGACTCTACGGGCATACTTATTCTAGATACTAATTTCATGCATATATATGAATGGGTAGATCCCGGATCTATTAAAACAATAACTTTAGTATCATAGAGAGAAAAGGTACTCGTGATCACGTCAGGAGACGATGCTTCTTAGCGAGTGTGAATGGCGTAAGTTTTCGCAGTCTGCTCCTTGTGAGTAGTCTTACTACTTGCCTCACTTTTCGAATTTCTCTGTGATCTCCCTCTAGTAGTGCCTCCCAGTCTTGCCTCTTGAGGCTTCTCTTTCTCATCCACTTCTGGACAATCTCTAATAAAATGGTCTAAAGACCCACACCTAAAGTAGGATTTTTTATTTTCTCGACATTCACCGGGTGACATCTGCCACATTGTGGGCACTCCAGTCTACTGGGTCGGGAGTTGCCAATACTAGCAACTGATGTAGTCTGGGCTTTAGGCCCTAAGTACTATTTACTCTTACTCTTATTTGAAAACCCGATGAAGTAGTTGATCGGGTTGAAAAGTCTCTTGACTTCTTCGATGATGATTGAAATATTTTGCTCATCTATCTCTTTCTCGAGTCACGAGACTCTATCTCAGCCCTTCTTTTCTCCTTAACTAGGTCTTTAGCCTTACAGGCTCTGTCTACTAACACAACAAATTCTTTCAATTCAAGGACACTAACGAACAACTTTATATCTTCATTTAGCCCATCATCAAACCTCTTACGCATAATGGCTTTCGAGGACACACACTCTCGAGCGTTCTTATTGAGTCTCACAAATTCACGATCGTATTCAGTTACTGTCATCTTTCCTTACTTCAGTTCAAGGAATTCTTTTCTCTTCTGGTCAATAAATCTTTGACTTATATATTTCTTTTGAAACTCTTCTTGAAAGAACTCCCATGTGATCCTTTTCCTTGGTACCACCGACACAAGGGTATTCCACCACTGATAAGCGAAATCTCTCAAAAGGGAAAGTACACACTTTATGCACTCTTCAGGTGTGCACGATAACTCATCAAACACCCGAATGGTGTTTTCGAGATAGAACTCTACTCTTTTTGGAGCATCATCCTTACTAACCTTAAATTCCTCAGCTCCTTACTTTCGGATCCTAACAACCGGAGGCTTTTCTCTTCTTACAAATTTTACTACTTGGGGAGCTACATGAGTGGGTTGAGGAATAGGCGAGGGCGAAGGAGGTGGAGCATTCGGATTTGCTTGAACGTACTCTGTGTACCAATTACTCATCATTCAGAGAAAGGCTTCTCGGCCTCTTCCCTCTGACTCAAAGTCTCGGGTCTACTTTCAACTAGCATGGTCCCTTGTGTGGGAGTCAGCGCATTACATGCAGCATCATCAGCTGCAGCTCGATCGGGATCAGGATCCATTGACTATATCAAATACAATTAAAAATGTCAAGAGTCATCACACTACCATTACACAATCACTCTTACGTATGGCATGTGCAGCTAGACTCATACTCATGCTACGTTAGTCTAAAAATCGACTAAACCGTAGCTCTAATACCATTAAATGTAACACCCCTTACCCGTGTCTGACAACGAGATCGGATGCGAGGCATTACCATGCTTAACCTTACTCTAACGTGTAGTAACGGGCTATAACATTTTGTTCAAAACTCATTCCTTGCTCATTCTTGGCCTACATGGCCCTAAACATATCTTCGAGAGGTTTTGAGATTTAACTGAGGACTTTTTCGAACTTGGAAAACTTTTTATCAAAAAAAGGGCCACACGCCCGTGTTGAACTAGGGAAACGCCTGTGTCTTCCACCCGTGGTCGACACTGACTAATTTCACACGGCCTTGACACGCCCGTGGCCCTGGCCAAACCTTGTCATTCTGACTTATCCAAACGGTGATACACACGACCGCGTGCTTCAGTCATGTGGCAATTTAAATTTCAAATGCTAGGTGCAGACTTCACACGGCCTAAGCATACGCCCACGCGTTAGCCGTGCCTCCCACACGGTCTAGACACACGCCCGTGTGTCTACCCATGTGGACAATTAGCAGGCTATCTACCAATCTATTTTGCCACCCTACATCTCACACACGCAAACTCCAATTCAAATCATTCCAATTTGAAAGATGACCAATTAATATCTCTAGGAATTTAAGAAATCGAGGCATACACAAGAGCATACACTTCATGAAATTTACCTTCATTGACCAAAAGAATTTGCCAAGTATTGGCCTAACTAAAGACCATTTACAAAATGACTTTAGTAACATACATAGCCAACACTATGGCTAACAATTACAACTTAACAAGATACCCGAATCCTATACATGCCATACTCAAAATAAGTCTAAATTGTTATACCAAAGTGATGTCGGTAGTGTGATTCTGAGCTCCGACGTCCAATGATCCTCGAGCTAACTTGGCAAAACTACAAGGAAAAAGGAAGGGAGAGGGGTAAGCATATAGCTTAGTAAGTTTGCATGAAACTCTAGGATGACAATTTACTCAAACTATAATCATTCACATCATGAAACAATGGCGACATAGCACTAAAGAATAAAGGTACTTACTCATACTCATTCATACTTATTCTTACCTATCTTATGTCAAAATGATCTGGTAACTTTTACTTACTCAAGATACATGTATCACGGATTCATATGGTTTAGCACATTTGCTAACATAACCATAAACTCACATCTTTATCATTCATACAATGAACATCACTCAAGGCCATCCATAAATAAACTTGGATCTAGGCCAGCTCACATACTTGACTCTTTTGCTTATAAATAAATTGGATCATCATGAATCATTCAAACTTAACATACATAAACTTTGATGCCAATGCCATGTCCCAAGTATGGTCTTACATGCGATCATTCCTTAGTGCCGACGTCATATCCCAGATATGGTCTTATAGGGGATCTCATAACTAGATGTCAATGCCATGTCCCAGACATGGTCTTATATGAGATAGTACTTAGATGTCGATGCCATATCCCAGATATGGTCTTACATAAGATCATTATTTGGTGCCGAATCCATATCCCAAATATGGTCTTATATGGGACCTTTCCTTTCTCATATGCATACGTAGGTAATATACTTACTTCGAAACTATAACCGGAACTACAAATTTAGTCTGTTCTCATCGTTTACTCATCGAGACTTTATAGCTCGATTTCATTCACAATAACATGCATTAAAATAACAATGAACGATTTCAAATATCAAACATTATGAAATACTAATTTCATACAAACATACCTCGAATCTCAAAATGTCTCTCGGTGCTCGATTTAGTCTTCAACTTTGTTCTTGCCTCGATTTCGATCTGGGCTTCGTGTTTCTTGATCTATAATAATAAATTTCTTGTTAAGCACATACATTGACTAAATCAACTCATAATTCATATTTTGGCAAAATTACAATTTTGCCCTTAAACTTTCACATAATTACACTTTTGTCCCTAGGCTCGTAAAATGGTTTTCATTCAACTTTCTTGCATTTCAAGCCTAGTCGAATCATTTTATCAACTATAGCAACATTAAATTCCCACCATTTCACTGATGTATGACCATTTCTATAACTTTACAAATTGGTCATGTTCATGCATCTTTCATGAAAATCACTTAGAAAAAGATGTTTATCATATATCAAACTTTCATATTCTTCCATAAAACATCAAAATACATGCATGTCATACATGGGTAAATTTTGAACATAAACCCTAGCTCAACATATGGCTAGAAATAGCTAATCCGAGCTACAAGGGTTTCAAAAATACTAAGAACATTAAAAACGGTGCTAGGATGCACTTACTTTAAGCTTGAAAATGAACAAAACCCTAGATAAGGAGTCCTTGCAAATTTCGGCACCATGGGGAAGAAGATGGACATGATTTTTGGCTTATTTTCCCTTTTTATTCTTTAATTAACCAAATGACCAAAATGCCCTTAATGACCCTTTCTTTAGATTTTTCCTTCCCATGTACATTTTTGTCAATCATCAAATAATGGTCTAATTGCTAAATAAGGACCTCTAGGATTTTTCATAATTCTATTTCATCCTTGAATCTTCTAGAGCCTCACATTTTTATTTTTTGCAATTTAGTCCTAATGGAAAATTTATTCACTAATTAATAAAATTTCTTCATATGACTTTCACACAATCATGCAAATACCTCATAAGCCTTGTAAAATCATTTAAACACATATTTTCTACTTTGGATTTATGGTCTCACACCATTATTCTGACTAAACCCTAAATTGGGCTATTACAACCTAGCACACGGCCTGGCACACGGGCGTGTATGGCCATTTTTTGGGCACACGGGCTAGCCATACGAGCGTGTGTGTTGGCCGTGTGACCCAATTCAGTAAGTTCACTTGTTTGGACACGGGGTAGGACACGAGCTAGGACAAAACCATGTGCTCCCATTTCGAATGTCCACACGGGTTATGACACGGGCGTGTCTGGTGTCCGTGTGAGACACAAGGCCTTGCCACACGGGCGTGTGTCCCCTGTTTTGATAAAAGTTTTCTAAGCACTCCAAATGTTTTAAAAGTTATTGGTTTAGTCCCGAACCACTCTCAATGCATGTTTAGGGCCTCGTAGGCTCGTATTAGGGACATAATGATTGATATTGATTGATGAATGTTGAATTTATTAAAAGTATGTACAAATGTGTTGTAAGTCTGGTAATACTCTGTAACCTTATTCTAGCGTTGAACACCCTCACCCGTATTCAATGCCAGAATAGGATTACGAAGCATTACCAAACTTATCACACAGTTAAACATACATTTCTCATACACTTAGTCAATTCAAATACAATTCATTCAGAACCAATCATAATGTCCCTAAAACAAGCCTAGGAGGCCCGAAGCATGCATTCGGGGTGGTTCTGACTAAACCGATAACTTTAGAAGCTTTTAGAACACTTAGAAAATTTTTTCTAAAATAGGGGACACACGCCCGTGTGGCCCAGTCGTGTGTCTCACACTGCCAAAGACACGCCTGTGTCGCAAGCCGTGTGGACATTCAAAACGGGAGCACATGGCCGTGTCCCAGCCCGTGTCTGACCCCGTGTAACTCTCTAACTTGGGTCACCCGGCCAACAAACCTGTGTGCCCTAAAAATGGCCATACACACTCGTGTACTAGGTCGTGTGCTAAGCCATGCCAAACCTATAGGGTGTACTGACATATACCACACGGCTAAGTCACACGCCTGTGTGTGAAGTCGTGTGGAGCATACTGAATTGATTTCTATTTCAACACTAGGGGACACACGGCCGTGTAACATAACTGTATATCACACACTGCTGAGACACACGCCCGTGTCTCTACCCGTGTGGACAAAAATAGGCTAGTTACTAAGCCATCTTGCTACCCAAATTTGCACACACCTATACAACTCAAATGGCACATAATCAAAACATATATGGGCATCCAATTCAAGTACAACTAAGACCAAAACATGCCAATTCAAAGCATACAATTTTCACAATCTCAAAACACCTAATTTGTCACTTTCAATTGTGCATAATTTTACCTAAAACCACATATATATCATAACTCTTAATGATCTCATATGGTACTCAATATACCAATCCACAATAAGGCATACATTAAGTAATTTGCTACCTTTACTACCATATCTCATCTAGGCATTCAATAAGTAAATATAAACCTCATCACCAAAGAGCATTAACACATATATATACATCACCATATTTTCCAAAATAAGCCAAATTACAAGGAATTACACAAAATCAAATCAACCAAAATAAGCCAACTCAAATGGCTACATCCAACACCAAATACATATCAAAATGACGGAACTTCTATACATGCCATATGACCAAAAACTTAGTTTCAAAAGTACCAAAGTAGTAGTTAGATAGTGTTACGAAGTCTCCGATGATCTCTGAATCGAGCTAGCTTTGAAATCACTATAAAACATGGTAAAATAAAAAGTAAGCTTTATAGATTAGTAAGCTAGTTTGAAAATAATAAGCAAAACTTACCATTTAATTTCCATTCAAAATATGCATAAACTTACCACAAAATATATATAACAAAATGTTAACTTATACTCAATCATCTATTTAACCATAAACTTAAACCTTTCATATGATCAATGCACATTGATTTTCCGTACATACCTGTACCGATACGTATCTATTCTCACCAATTCATATCTTTGATATACCCGTTGAAACATTTGGAATAAAAGTCAGATACTCGGGAGTCTCGCACCCTAAGTGCCAATATCATGGCCTGAAGCCAACTCAATGAATCTCACACTTGAAGTGCCAATATTATGGCTCGAAGCCAACTCAATGTATCCCTTAATGACAAATCATTCATATCCTAACCTATTCCTAAGGTTCAATCGAGATTTCCAATGCTGAATCTTCATCGAGTGTGTCCGCAAGATCATAATTCACAATTTATACAATATCAAAGCATTTAAAACATAAATATAATAATGCTTATTACGCACGAACTTACCTCGTATGCAAAAACGACGAAACGAGTTGATTAATCCAAAACTTTGTTCTTCCCTCGATCTAACTCCATATTTCATTTCTCTTTATCTATATAATACCAAATTTAGCTTATTTAATGATATTTCTACTCAATTTAGTTCATATCACACTTTAGAGCACATTTACACCATTTGCCCCTAGTATTTCACAACTTTTACAATTTAGTCCTTATTTCATAAAATCATAATTTCATGCAATTTAATACCAACTCATGCTAATCGAATTTACCTAGTACACAAATCAACCCCTATTTTCCATTTATTTCACATTTCAACCACAAAGTTTCCACATTTCATAATTTAATCCCTAATTTTGTAACATCCTAAATTTATGGGCCTATGCATTTAGTGTGGGGATATGTTTAATTTATTAATTTAAGTGATAAGGGTTCAAAATTGGGCTTAGGATTAGGCAGAGGCCTTGATTGAATTATTTTATGGTGGCGTCATTAATAATAAAAGAGGCTCAAGTTTTGGCTGCAAGGAGCCCATGTTTTTAGGGCCATTTTGGCATTTAAAATGAAGCAAGGAGTGACGCCACACACAAGGAGTTAGGGGCCCAAAATTTAAGTTTAATAAAGCCTAAATCTTTTAATTTCAGTGAGTTAAATTTAGGCATTAATATTTGATGAGGTGGACGGCTACAAGGCTCAAAAATAGGAAGATTTAAATGAATTTTATAATTGATAAAATAGTAGCTAAAAAGGAGAAAAGTTAGGAGCTTATCTATAAGGGAGGTGATGGCCAAAAATCCACTACCTAGAGGAGTGTAAAATTCAGCTACTTCATGGCAAAGAGGGTGCCGAATTTCCCCTCTCTTTTAGCTTGAATTTAAGGGCGTTTTCAGTTTTTAGCAGTAAGTGCCGAAATATCTATAAATAGGGGGATAGCTCCTTGATTCTAACATTGAAAATCCTAATTTCTTCTCCCATTGTGCTGAAATCCCTTAGCCTCTCCTTCTCCAATTTTTTCAAAAGCCGAAACTCTTCTCCACTTTTTTCACCTTGTGCCGATTTCTCTAAAAAGCCGAAGCATCCATAGTCTTCTCTTTTATTCATCTTATTTGAGAATTAGTTCTATACTTTTAGCATTTAAATCTTCCATTGGCATTGTCGAATCCTCTTTCTAGTGCTAGCCGAATCTCCTATGCTAAGGTAAGTGTTGATTTTTGATTAGTTTTCATGATCTATTCTCGATTTTTGAAAGGCAAAAGTCGAAAGCTAATAGTTTAATGGTTTTATGATGGGCGACAATTCAGGATTTGAAGGAAGCTTGGTCAATTAGATCTAAAAGCCGAAAATAGCTAGTCTCCACTTTTGGGATTTTTAAGGTAAGAAGATTTCCCTAGATTTCTATTAGATTTGATCATTATATGCAAGATCTTAAGGTTATAATGAGAATTAACGATTAAATATTGTGATAGTAGTTCTGATAAGGACTTGTGATGGAATTAAATATCGATCAGGCAAAGGAGAAAATACCTAAGTTTAAGAAAAGAGCAGTATCTGCCGTTCGAGATTGGCCACTTGGTTGTGGACCGACTTTTGAACAATACCTTAGGGAGATAGCAGTAGTGTCGACTAAGGATAACGTCGACATAGAAAGCATCGTCTTATCGGTAATCAGGTGTGTAGATCTCTAACACACTAATAAACCTGTATGTATGACTATATATATGTTATGGGCTTAAAAGCCAGAATGACGCTGTATAGACAATCGAATGGAACCCTAAAAGGGTTAGGTAAGGATGCCAGGTACGTAAACATAGAACTCCTTATGTGTATCAGAAAATATATATGACTGCATGATGTTTTCTTTATGTGTATGCATGGGGTGGGACTATGATATTGAAGGGGCAGTGCATGATAGGTCACTTGGTGATCGGTGGTGGAAATCCCACATATACAAATGTTAGGTCACATAGTGATCGGTGGCTATGCCACATTCAATGATTCTAATTAATAGGAATAGGCGGTCTGGTTGTCATTTTGGTGTGTAGAGGATGGAGGGTTGATTGTAGAAATCCCCAAGGTGTGATGGTTGAGTGCGGGTTGGTGTGCGGAGGATGGAAACCTAGGATGGGTTGGGTTATTCATTATTTATCGTTTACCATGTGATTATGATTGTTACCTTCATGTATGGGCGGGGCCCATAATGTGTTTATGGGCTCGGTTAGTTGTGTGTTTTGAGATTTATACTGAGTCTTGGTGACTCATGCTTTCCTTTTCTCTGCTCTTCCGGATGAAGCGATAGATCGTGGACATGGGAGCCAAGCATGGACTCGAGGGCCATCAAGTTTTATTTCTAAAATTATTTTGGGATTTCTTTAAATTTTATTTTATTTTATTTGGGAATATTTATGTAATAAGGCCCCTAGTTTTATTCAACTAAGAAGTTTTCAATGTACAACTCGTAGCATACCAGATCTAGTCGAAACGCATGGGCTGGGTTTAGGGGTGTTACATTTTGGTATTAGAGCCCAGTTCAAAACTCGGGCTGTGAAATGGGCCTAGAGGTGTTTTGGAAAAAAAATTTTAGAAAAATGTTTGGTTTGAGGATATGGCTTTCGAGTCTACTAGCACCCGATCCATGCAGGTAAGTATTCTGAACTTTCTGTGTGTTATATATCTATATGGGCTTGATGGGCTTTATGGGACGTAGACTAATTAGATTTAGAACTTGATGGACTCTAGGCTTAGCTGAAACAACTCCTTAAATTTCATATGACTTAACCTCACTAAACAAAACCCATGGACGAGTCACAAGACTAGGGTGTGGCAACAGGCATACGCATGTCTATGAATAGATCCAGAAGAGCTTGGTATTTAAGTAGTCCTAGTGACTCACCTCCTCTTCATTGGAATCTTACCTGGTGCGTAGTGGTTGTTCACTCTAATTGTGAGGACTTGTTAACGGGCCAAAGTTCTAACTAAAACCCGAAAGGAACCAGCCACTCTATTTTCACAAAAATTACTAGAATGCCCTAGTTTTGTAAAATTTTGAAGTACCCCTGATTTGTAAAATTACCAAATTACCCTTAATTTGTAAAATTACCAAAATACCCCTATCTTGAAAAATCATTAAGACACCTTATTTTGAAAATTACGAAAATACCCCTATAGGTTAAAATTACGAAAATACCCCTAGGTATTGAAATGACGAAAATACCCCTAGGAAAGGAATATGAGTTCATGGATGTTGCTTGTGTGGTTGATGCATGTATGTGATGTTCTGATTGATGATGACTGAATGAGAATTCTAGAATTAGGAAATATAGACTTGAGAACTAAACCTGTAGATAGAATTCGAATTTGAAAGAACTACTATCGATATAATTTTACATAAGATTGTTCACGGTTAATAAGTGGGAAGAATTAATTATTCATAAAATTCTTAATCAGATAAACGTCAATCGAAAGAATGAGTATAAGGGGACGAAGACGCTCTAGATGTGAATATCGGTGCGTACCCTACCATAGTATGCTAAGTGTTTATTTTGGCTTTAGAATAAGAGTGCGCAGTGAAAGCATAGTAGTGAGACTTAGGTAGTTTGATTACTAGTTAATTGGAAATTTCAAGGATGAAATTTCTTTAAGGGGGTAGAACTGCAACATTCTAAATTTATGGGCCTATGCATTTAGTGTGGGGATATGCTTAATTTGTTAATTTATGTGATAGGGGTTCAAAATTGGGCTTAGGATTAGGTAAAAGCCTTGATTGAATTATTTTAAGATGGCGTCATTAACAATAAAAGAGGCCCAATTTTTGGCCGCAAGGGGCCCATGTTTTTAGGGCCATTTTTGGCACCTAAAATGAAGCAAGGAGTGATGCCACAGACAAGGAGTTTGGGGCCCAAAATTTAAGTTTAATAAAGCCCAAATCTTTTAATTTAAGTGAGCCAAATTTAGGCATTAAGATTTGATGAGGTGGACGGCTACAAGGCTCAAAAATAGGAAGATTTAGATGGATTTTATAATTGATAAAATAGTAGCTAAAAAGGAGAAAAGTTAGGAGCTTATCTACAAGGGAGGTGATGGCCGAAGATCCACTGCCTAGAGGAGTGTAAAATTCGGCTACTGCATGGCAAAGAGGGTGCCAAATTTTCCCTCTCTTTTAGCTTGAATTTAAGGGCGTTTTCAATTTTTAGCAGTAGGTGCCGAAATATCTATAAATAGGGGGATAGCTCCTTGATTCTGACATTGAAAACCCTAATTTCTCCTCCCATGTGTCGAAATTCCTTGGCCTCTCCTTCTCCAATTTCTTCAAAAGTCGAAACTCTTCTCCACTTTTTCCTCCTTGTGCCGATTTCTCTAAAAAGCCGAAGCATCCATAGTCTTCTCTTTTATTCATCTTATTTGAGAATTAGTTCTATACTTCCAACATTTAAATCTTTCATTGGCATTGCCGAATCCTCTTTCTAGTGCTAGCCGAATCTCCTATGCTAATGTAAGTATCGATTTTTGATTAGTTCTCATGATCTATTCCCGATTTTTGTAAGGCAAAAGCCGAAAGCTAATAGGTTAATGGTTTTATGATGGGCGGCAATTCGGGATTTGAAGGAAGCTTGGTCAATTAGATATAAAAGACGAAAATAGCTAGTCTCCACTTTCGGATTTTTAAGGTAAGAAGATTTTCCTAATTTCTATTAGATTTGATCATTATATGCAAGATCTTAAGGTTATAATGAGAATTAACGATTAAATATTGTGATAATAGTTCTGATAAGGACTTGTGATGGAATTAAATATGGATCGGGCAAAGGAGAAAATACCTAAGTTTAAGAAAAGAGCGATATCGCCATTCGAGATTGGCCACTTGGTTGTGGATCGACACGAACAACACCTTAGGCGGATAGCGATGAGTGTCGACTAAGGATAGCGTCGACATAGAAAGCATCGTCTTATCGGTAATCAGGTGTGTATATCTCTAACACACTAATAAACCTATATGTATGACTATATATATGTTATGGGCTTAAAAGCGGAATGAAAGGTTTGTATAGGCATCGAATGGAACCCTAAAAGGGTTAGGCAAGGATGCGAATGCGTAAACATAGAACTCCCTATGTGTATCAAAAATATATATGACTGCATGATATTTTCTTTATGTTTATGCATGGGGTGGGAATATGATATTGAAGGGGAAGTGCATGATAGGTCACTTGGTGATCGGTGGTGGAAATCCCACATATACAAATGTTTGGTCACATAGTGATCGGTGGTTATGCCACATTCAATGATTCCTAATTAATAGGAATAGGCGGTGTGGTACATCATTTTGGTGTGTAGCGGATGGAGGGTTGATTGTAGAAATCTCCAAGGTGTGATGGTTGAGTGCGGGTTGGTGTGTAGAGGATGGAAACCTAGGATGGGTTGGGTTATTCATTATTTATCGTTTACCATGTGATTATGATTGTTACCTTCATATATGGGCTAGGGCCCATAATGTGTTTAATGGGCTCGATTAGTTGTGTGTTTTGAGATTTATACTGAGTCTTGGTGACTCACGCTTTCCTTTCTCTACTCTTCCGGATGAAGCGTTAGATCGTGGACATGGGAGCAAGAGCAGGACTCGAGGGCTATCGGTTTTATTTCTACAAATTATTTTGGGATTTTTTAAATTTTATTTTATTTTATTTGGGAATATTTATGTAATAAGGCCCTAGTTTTATTCAACTAAGAAGTTTTCAATGTACAACTTGTAGCATACGATCGGCGTAAACGCATGGGCCGGGTTTGGGGGTGTTATAAAATTTACATTTTCACTAAAAATCACTTAACAAAACTTGTATAACTATCATCAAACATTCATAATCTATCATCAATCATTAAAATACATGCTTATTCATCAATGGAAACATCCTAAATCTTTAATAATTTTGCAAAATAGTCCCTAGGCTAGCTAGACCTAGTTGCAACGATCTCAAAAATGTAAAAATCATTAAAAATTGAGTAAAAAATCTTACCATGCAAGGGACTTGAATAACTGAATGTTTTAAGCTCCTTCAATGGAGTTTTCTACTTGTATTTTTGGTGGAATATAACCATGAGAAAGATGATACCTTGTTTTTGTTTATTTTAACTTACTTTATTTATTAAATTACTCTTTTAACCTTAATTAATAACATTTGAAAACACGTAAATCATGTCCATGAAAGTCCACTTACTATATAAATGGTTTAATAACAAGAAAAGGACTTAAACTTTAAAATTTTATAGCTATTAGACACTTTATCTAATAGAACACAAGCTTTACACTTTACGCAATTTAGTCATTTTTATCAAATTAAGCATTTAAACGATAAAATTTCTAAACGAAATTTTCACACAACTAAACTGTCATGTTGTAGATCTTAAAATAATAATAAAATAAATATTTTTACTTTGGATTTGTGGTCCCAAAATCACTGTTTCGATTTGACTAAAAATAGGTTGTTACAACGTTAGTACGTACAGAGGCGGTCAAGTTGTTGGCGCCGATGCTGGGGAGGCAACATCACTAAATTGATTTTAATTTTTGCATTTTAAAAGAATAATTAGGAAGTTTGTAGGTTATAGTTACGACTTTAAATTTATTTTTTCAATTAACACTTCTAACATTTTTTTAGGAATCCAAGACACCGTCAATCTAATAATCAATCAGCACAAAGTCATGGATGACTTTTTTTATATGTGGTCTGACGAGGACTTCGATTATGACGAAGATATTTACGAAGAAGGAATCTATGAATATTCAGAGATCCAGGAGAATCAACAATTACTAATGCTTAAATTAATTCAACTCCGAGGAGAAAGCCTAGTTCTTCCACAAGAGGATAATGACGACAATAATATGTCATCAAAAAGGTCTTAAGAGGTGCAAAGTTCGAAATTGAGAAAAGAAAAGAATGCCATTTTTTAGACTTGTGAAAAAGAGAAATCCCAGACTATTATCTATCTTAGTAGATAGAAGAACATTCAGACAAATTAAACACAACTGCCAAAGAGGAAGCATAGAGCTAGTAGGGGAAATGGTCAGCGAACCGCAGAATCAGATTAGCATGGAACTCATCGTCCTAGAAATTTTGGGTTTTTCCCATAAGGCCAAAATAAAATATCAATATAACACAATCCAATCAATAGAAACAATGGTAATGATTGATTTAATGGAAGAGTGTCTGTCGATTTAGGAATCCCCGGAGCAAAATAAAGAGATTTTAGTAGTTCTAGCTAATGAACCTGAATTGACTAACCTTTACTTCACCTTAGTCCTAAACCAAGCACCTCAGAGATTTGACAGCCTAGGAATTTTTTGAATGCTAAACAGAATTGAAAAAAATATATATAGACAAGACCTATGTTAATATAACAAGATTTGATCATGCTGGAAAACTAATGAGCATAGGCCTTGATCTATAGGCATTACAGAAAGTTCAGTCATTGCAAGATCCATGATAGAAAGATTTCTATAGACAAATGGAGGAACCTAAAAGATCTCAAATGGATGAACTTAAAAGTCTAAACATTTGGAATCTAATATACTTAGTGCAAAACCCCTTGCTAATTCAATTGCCACCCTTTGTGCTAATCATCACCTCAAGTACACCTGAAAAACTATTATAGAGCGATGAGATGAGTAGAGACATAATAAGAGACAAGTATGAACCATACATTTCAACTTCCTTACGAAGCAAGCACGCTAAGCGAAGGCTAAAGTGGTTGCATGGTTATGTGGCTTTGTAAATAGTTAATAGTTATGACCTACAGAAAGATTTATCAGTTATTAAAGAAAGCCAGGAAGGTAGATTCAGAGAAAGAGACAACTACAGATGAATAGAATGGCATGATGGGTGTTAGATGAATACAAATAGAAACAAATTACAGGGAACCCATAGGTGTATATTGATTGAGCTGACAGACGAGTCGACAGCAAGACCTAACATCCTTATGTAAGACTCTTACTAATTGTACATATTGTATATTTCACTAACCAATTCATTAACACATTACAGGTAGTCAAAGACATGTCTAACAAGCGTTTGAAGCATTCTGAAGATAAAATCTAGGAAATATGGTCAACGTCACGACACAGAAAATTTTGTGTCATAACATCGTGGGCAGTAATGAAGAAGTTCAAATATCAACCTAATGTCACGACATCACCAACCTGTGTCGCGACATAGAAGATAATTTTTCAAAATTTCAAAACTCAGGGTGTCTCATGACACCGAACCCGGTGTCGCATTATCGCTGCCAATTTTTACATGGTCGATTCGACCCATTCACTCAACCCAACGCAATAACCCTTATTATACCCAATTTTTAACTCTAAAAATAGTCTTTTTAAACATAAAAACATCCCTGCAATATAATCTAACCTCATTCTAACACCAAACCTCTTTTAAAACCCCTTTAAAACCCTTAAATCTTAAAACCCTTTTTCTCTTTAAACCCGAAATCCCAATGTCATCATTAAAAAACAAAGAGGAGGTGTAAAGAAGTTCAACAAAAGTTGAGGTTCAATTATTCTCAATGTTTCCTACTATTTTATTAATTACTATTCATATAATTGTTGATATATTGCCTATTTTATACCTCCTAGAAAGAACAAGAGAAATCATGTTCCACAAACACTCCGTGTTTTTGAACTTGTACAATTTCACCATTTGAATGTTGAGAAATATTTTCTCGAGTCACAAGGACGACCGTTAATTTAGGAATGAGGGTTCGAACCCTCAATGGCTCTTTGCAAGGAAATCTAGATGTTGGTCTGATATCATCATTGTGAGTAGTTCTGTGTCACCCTTAATGGAGATGCGGTGGCCCGTATAGTCCATGATTTTTATGCCTCACTTAAGCATCGGATAGTGCGAGACTGGATAGGGGTATATGTAATGCCCCAAAAGTTAAGGGTTGTAGTTTTGCTTAAATTAATGTTGTGCTTATTTGGCTAGTTATTTGAGTATGTTTGGGGGTCCTAAAGTGGCCTAGTTCGAGTTTGAGTGTAACATCCTAAAAAGGGCCTATGCATTTTGGCCTAATTGTACAATAAGACATGTTTTATGTGTTTTGGAATAAATTTGGAATGATTTTGGAAACCTGAGGATGTATGGAAATGTTACGTCGAAAATAGGAAAGTGAACATTTTTTTGGAAACCTAAGTAAATTAGGAAAGTGAACATTTTGGAAACCAAACCAAAATAGGAAACTGAACATTTTGGAAACCAAGCCAAAATAGGAAACTAAACATTTTGGAAACTAAACCAAAATAGGAAACTAAACATTTTGGAAACCAATCCAAAATAGGAAACTAAACATTTTGGAAACTTGGAAAATACAGAGCCGCGCGAAAATTTTAGGAAACTTGAAAATGACCCCGGAATGTCGAATTTTAGAGCCCAAAGGGGAACTTAGGGCCAAGAGACCCTAAAGATATAAAGTACATGAAATTTGACCCAATAACGGGCTTGGAAATGTGGCCTGAAGATGCCACCTAAGGCCTTAGGAAATGGCCCAAATGCAAGAGGTTTTTGGGCCTGAGTTTGAGTCATCTAGGAAGCAAATAAAAGAAGTTTTATTTTGCTTCCATGAGTCGGGAGTTGGACGGCACAAGGGAAGCTAAGAAGAGGAGTTTTTATTCAATAGAACTTTTGGCTAATTAGGAGATTTGATGGAATTTCATAGTTGATAAAATTAAAACTTATCACAAATGAAGAGTTGGAGGATTTAGGGACTCTAAGGCTAATAGTTTCGGCCAAAGAGAGAAAAGTAAAGAGCCATTCTCTTCTCTTCATCTTCTTGCCAAAATCTCCTAGTCAAAGTAACAACAATCTTTTCTCTTTTCTTTAGCCAAATCCTCCTTGTCAAAACTCTCTCCATCTCTTTTCCTTTCTTTTTCTTTTCTTCTACTATCCCTCTACAAAAGCCAAAACTTTGAGACCCATAATAGTGCCATAGCCGAATAGTTTAAGGGATCATCCGGGATTCAAAACAAGGTAAGTACATCAATATACATTCGGCAATAAGGTCTCTTCCATAATCGAATAGTAGTTCAAATCTAACAAGTGATTTGGCAGAATTAAAATAAAGATCAACTTGAGTTTGAGAACTTCAAGGTAAGTAAGTTTATACATTCGGCCAAGGCCAAATCTTAGTCAATTAGATCAACTTGATAAAAAAACTAACCTATTCAGAGATCTAGGTGTTGGCCGATTACAAGGAAAAAGGGAAGGTGAAGTTTTCGGGATTTAAAATCCATAAGGTAAGCACTTGAAAGTATTCGGCCAAGGTTGTGTGAATACATAGATAAGATCTATAATTATTAAAAAGCCGAAAACTAATTTATGTTGAGATTTAAGGTTGGCCGAATATCAAGTGAAGGAAAACAAAGTTTTCGGGATTTGAATAAACACCAAATCGGCATTCAAGGTAAGCCTCTTTACAAATCCTACTAGGATTTGGATACTATAACCCAAAATAGAATTTATGCTAAGTAATACCTGATAAACCAAATGTAGGAATTAAGGATCTAAACATTAGATCTTGCTTTCGAAATCTCAAGGAATCGCTAAACTAATCAGGTGTGTATTCCACACTAATCTTAATAGTTTTATGGTTTAAATATGTTATATATGTTAATGTGAAAGTGAAAGAAAGTGGCTAAAGTGCCATATTATGGTACAAAGTATTCAGGTACGTTTTCCTACTCCTACAAGGATTTGAAAAAAATGTTATATAAGTGAAAAGTGATGTGAAAGTGAAATAAGAATATGTTATGCATGATATTTATTATTTGGGGCATTGGTCAATTGAAGAAGGGAAGTGAATGTGATGACTTGGTCTCACTAAGTGAATGTGATGACTTGGTCTCACTAAGTGAATATGATGACTTGGTCTCACTAAGTGAATGTGATGACTTGGTCTCACTAAGTGGTAACCGGTTACATTACGATGGTGGCTATGCCACAATATTATCGATTGGCGATGAGCACGTCATTGCAATGACGCCTTCGATGGAGTGTAGCGGAAGGAGGGTTGACTTAGTAGTCCCCACGGTGTACAGGTTGGTACGGGTGGAGTGTAGCGGATGGCATATAGGTTTGGGTTTGGGTTGCATCATTTCCTTGAAATTTTTATATGCATATGATTTTTATGGTGTGCCTATTTCTATTATGTTTAGTGTTGGTTACACACTGAGTCCATCGACTCACCCCGTTGTGGGAATATGTTTCAGGTGATGAGCAGTAATGGACCGGGACGGCGGAACTTGTGGTGGCCATGTTCGACTTGAAGTTCAATTTAATTTGAATATTTATTTTATTTTAAATCTTGTACAATTTATTATTTTGGGTTTCGTTTTATGTAATAAGGCCACCGTGATTTAATTTTTATTTCTGCTATAATTTACTATGTTATGAATTTTAGGGCTTTATAAAGAGTAAGCCCACTTAATATGAAATAAGTTTAAATATTTTGTCACTTGAAGCAAATGGGTTTAAGTGTTAAAAATAAATTTGTTTTCAACTCAAGCCCAACCCACAACAAATTATCTTCGAAAACACATAGTTTTCAAAGTATTGAATAATTTGAATCAAGGTTACTTTGAGGAACATACAGATCCATCCATTCTCGTGGTAGGGTGTGGGGTGTTTCGATTTAGTATCGAGCCAGTTTAAACTCTCGACACTGTGGGCTAAGGCCCAAACATTTTCAAATCGAGCCCAAATAAGCTTTATAAAGTATCTTATGAAATAAGCGAGTTTTTCTGGCATGGCACCTAAGTCTCCGACCCATGATCCACCAGGTAAGTACCCCTAACTTTATGTGTGATTCTGTGATTTATATAAGGGTAGAAAAGGCATGGAACGTAGAATAGAATGATAGGAACTTGAACCCTAAGATTAGTCCACTCAAACACAGATACATAAGACTTAATACACTAAACAAACCTATGGCTAAGTCAATCAAGTTAGGGTGTGGCAACCATGGTACGCATGTCTAGGAGTGGATCTGAAGAGCTTGGTATTTAAGGCTGTCCTAGTGACTCACCTCCTCTTCACAGAATCCTACAGTGCGTAGCTTTGGTTCACCCTAACCTGAGGACTTAGTGGGTGTGGCAACCCCATGACGCATGTCTAGGAATGGTTTCAGTGGGAGCTTGGTACTTAAGCGATCCGCGTGACTCACCTCCTCTCCACTCGAATCTCGCACAGTGCGTAGCTTTGGTTCACCACGACCAAGAAGGCTCACTCATAGGCTAAACTCAATAACTAAAACCCGAAAGGAACTAGCCATTTTTTAACACTTAATATTAAAATTCTTAAATCACTTTCTTTCTCTTATCCTTAATTCACGAAAACTATTTACATACACAATCATTTTGAAAAACTTTTGATCCATAAAATTTACAAAATGCCCTTAGTGGTAAAATTACCAAAGTGCCCTTGGTTTATAAAATGATTCAACTACTCAACAGCTTTACCAAAATTTTATTATTTTATAAACCTTCCAAAAGCCCTAACTTGTAAAATATCAAAATACCTCGATTTTGGAAAAATTACAAAAATTACCCCTGACTTACAAAATTACCAAAATGACCCTGAATTTCAAAATTTTTGCAACATTCCCATTTTTGAAGGAACAATTTTCGAAGAGAACCCTCAGAGTTTTACAACTTTTGAAATACCCTGATTTATTAAATTTTACAAATTTACCTGATTTGTGAAAAATTACCAAAATACCCACGAGGTCAAAATTACCGAAATAACCTGACTTTAAAAATTTTTCCAAATTACCTAGACTTCAAAATTTTCAAAATAATTTTGACAAAACACCAAGGAATGTTTTCTTACGAAAAATTACGAAAATACCCTTGTAGGATAAAATTACGAAAATACCCCGGGTGAG
The DNA here is from genome assembly GCA_025506655.1 of Gossypium rotundifolium. Taxonomy (NCBI): domain Eukaryota; kingdom Viridiplantae; phylum Streptophyta; class Magnoliopsida; order Malvales; family Malvaceae; genus Gossypium; species Gossypium rotundifolium. The sequence continues at coordinate 44,076,485 of CP106730.1, forward strand.
AAAACAACAACAACAACAAAAACTACAACGTTTCTCCGAATGAGCGAAAGTTCATACTTGTTTGATGGATGAATGAATGAATGGAAAAGGCGTGTGTTTGTATGAATCTGAAAGAACCACTCTTAAATCCCTTTCCATAAAACTCCTTGTTGATAAATAAGTGGAACAAAGACTAATCCATAAAATTTCTTAATCGGATCCCGACGCTAGAAAATGAGTTCTAGAGGACGCGATGCGTCAAGGACTTGATAGAGGAAGAATAAGCGTGTCATAACCCGTTAGATCATGTCAAGGTTTCGACAATGAGTTACCACCGCCACCACCACCCCATTTATTAACGTCGAGCGGCGAGGCTCGACGGGATGAGGCGTGTCGCATGAGCTATGTTGCGAGTATTGGAAATGGTGGTGGCGCGGTGGAAATTCGAGAGCTCGTAAATCATGCAGGGACTCGAGCCAACGGGCCGAGGTGTTTCGTGGAGTGTCGGTGTGGCACCGATCTCACGAGTATTGGTTGGAAGCAATCGGCGTATTATGGATGAACTCGACCGACCCCGAGGAGAAGTTGAAAGGGATGGTAGCCTGTTACGTGATGAAGTATACCAATGGTGGCTAGCTGTTTCGTCTTGGTGCCACGGCGGAAGGATCTGACGTGGGAGTATGCTAAGGAGGCATATCGGAAGAAGTATGTCAAGACTCGGTATATTGATGAGCGTGAAAGCTTTTCTAGGACTAGTTCGGGGAACAAATCGATGGCGGCATATGAGGCTGAATTTTTGAGGTTAAGCCGATATGCTCGAGGAGTAGTCGCAACTGAACATGAATGTTGTGTCCGTTTTGAGGACGGATTAAGGGATGACCTAAGGTTATTGATAGCTCCACATCAAGAGCGGGAGTTCTCCACGTTGGTTGAAAAGGCTAAGGTAGCTGAAGGAATCAAGGACTCGACTAAGCGAGAACTCGGCGAGGAATAGACCCAAGAGGGTTATGGATCGTCGGAAATGTGCGAGAAGGCCCGGCGAGGGTCGAAGGGTCAACAAGTTGATACCGAGGCGATGTCGTCCTTGTGAGTATTGTGGAAAGAAGCACTCGGTGAATGTTGGAAAAGATAGGAGCATGTCTTAAATGTAGGTCTAAGGACCATATGCTCAAGGGTGTCCAAAGATATCGGATGATAGCGACCGATAACTCGGAATGTTAATCGGTAGGTGGGGAGGGAATGACCTCAACGAGGTCGAGGTTCAAATAATGAGGTAATAGTCTTGGCAGAGGACGTGGCGAGGTGCCACCAATCTTGAGGCAAGACGGCCGGGTTTGGTTTATGCGATTCGCCGTAGGAGGATGAAGATCTGGCGGACGTCATAGCAGAGACGTTCTTCATTCATAGTAAACCCTATTATGCTTTAATTGATGTGGGCTCGACCCATTCTTATGTTGCTGTAGTGTAGTTGAGACACTAGGCCTAGACTCGAACTTTCGATAAGGAGATGGCGGTGGTAAGCCCACTAGGCCAAACTATAGTAGTAAATAAGATCTTTGAATATACCCTAGAAATTGGGGAGTGAGCTTTGGTGACCTAATGGAATTACCCTTGGGAATTTGACCTTATACTTGGTATGGATTGGTTAGTAGAACATCGAGCCGTGTTGGATTGTGCAACTAAACAAATGGAACTAAGGACCCCGAGGACGAGGTGGTCATTATGATAGAGAGAGAAGGAACTATTTGACTAATGTAGTTTTGGTGCTTAAATTTGAAAGGATGGTACGTAAAAGTGCGAGGCGTTCTTAGCCTTTATAAGTGCGTTGGATGGAAATCGGGAAGGTGTCAAGGAGTCGAGCGGTAAGGGACTTGAGGATGTGTTTCTAGAGGAATTACCAGAATACCCCGGATAGAAGTTGAATTTGGAATAGACTTACTACCGAAGGCGGCGCTTTGTGTCAATTGCTCCATACCGAATGGCGTCAAAGGAATTAGTGGAGCTTAAGGCTCAAATCCAGAATTATTGGATCGTGGGTTTATTCGACCCAGTGTGTCTCCGTGGGGAGCACCGGTCTGTTTGTGAAGAAGAAGGGCGGAACTATGCGTATGTGCATAGACTATAAATCAATTGAATAAGTGACCATCAAGAACAAGTATCCCTTGCCAAGGATCGATGACTTGTTCGATCGGTGAAAGGAGCGCGATGTTTTCAAAGATCGATTTACGGTCGGGATACCATCGATTGAAGGTGAAGGAGGCCGATATCCATAAGACCGCTTTTAGGACAAGATATGGTCACTTTGAGTTTGTAGTAATGCCGTTTGGGTTGACAAAGCGCTCGGCCAGCGTTCATGGATATGATGAACCGAGTGTTCCAACCTTACTTAGATGATTCGTTGTGGTATTCATCGATGATATCTTGGTATATTCTAAGTCCGAAGAGGAGCATGATGAGCATCTCGGATTGTGTTACAAATATTAAGGAGAAGAAACTTTATGCCAAATTCAGCAAGTGTGAATTTTGGCTTAGAAGTTACTTTCTTAGGACACGTGGTGTCTGCCGAGGAATAAGGGTGGATCCTAAGAAAATCGAAGTGGTGTTGGATTGGAAACCACCTAAGTCGATGGCGAGATTCGTAGTTTCTTAGGATTGGCGGGCTATTACGAAGGTTCGTGGAAGGATTCTCGTCGATAGCAGCGCCATTAACAAAATTGTTGAGGAAGGAAGTACCCATTTGTGTGGACGGATAAGCAACAGGAGAGTTTTGAAAAACTTAAAAAGGTATTAACGTAAGCTCCGGTGTTGATTCAACTTGAGGCAGGAAAGGATTTTGTGGTATACTGTGACGCTTCACATATGGGGTTAGGATGTGTTCTTATGCAAGATGGAAAGGTAGTCGCTTATGCGTCCCGACAGTTAAGGCCGCATGAGGTGAACTACCCAACCCATGACTTGGAATTGGTAGCGTGGTTTTCGCTCTCAAGGTGTGGAGGCATTATCGTGTGGAGAAAGGTCGGTGATCTACATGGACCACAAGAGTCTCAAGTACTGTTGACTCAAAAGGAGTTAAACTTGAGGCAACGAAGGTGGGTGGAATTCTTGAAAGACTATGGTATTCTATAGAATATCATCCAAGGCAAGGCAAATGTAGTAGTGATGCCTTAAGTAGGAAGGTTGTGACGGACCTAAGGGCAATGTTAGCCCATTTAAGCTTATTTGAGGATGGAAGTTTGTTGGCCGAGTTACAAGTCAAGCCAACATGGTTGAAGGAAGTGAAAGAGGACAGTTGGTTGATGAAGATTTAAATGTTAAGCTACAAAAAGCACGAGCGGAGAGTTGGAGGACTATGAGATTAATGATGAAGGAGTATTGTGCTACAAAGGGAAAGTCGTAAGCCAAGAGATAAGGAGTTAAGACGGAAGATCCTTGAGAAGCGCATAGTAGCCCTTATGCTATGCATCCAGAGGCATTAAGTCGCATCTAGATTTAAGAGAACAATTTTGGTGGCGGATCTTAAGCGAGAAGTTCTGAATTTGTGGGAAGATGTCGGACATGTCGACAAGTTAAAGTGAACACCAAGTTCCATTGGGATTACTTGACCAATCCAGATTCCCGATGGAAGTGGGATAGGATTACCATGGACTTCGTTAATGGGCTTCCCCTTACGCCTACTAAGAAGGACTCGGTATGGGTTATAGTAGACCGTTTGACTAAGTCCGCTCATTTCATCCCAATAAGAATGGACTATCCCCTTCAAAAGCTAGCCAAGCTATATGTGGCAGAAATTGTGAGGCTACATGGACTACCAATGTCGATCATCTCTGATAGAGACCCAAGGTTTACCTCTCGATTTTGGAAGGCACTTCATCAAGCTTTAGGCACCAAGTTGGATTTCACTACTGCCTTTCATCCACAATCGGACGGGCGATCGAGCGAGTAATACAAGTGTTGGAGGATATGTTGAGAGGATGTGTGATGGATTTTCGAGGAAGTTGGGAGGACTACTTGCCTTTAGCGAGTTCGCCTACAACAACATTATCGAGCTAGCATTGAATGGCACCATATGAAGCATTTGCAGACGAAAGTGTCGTACTCCTACTTGTTGGTGAGTTAGGAGAACGTCGAGTTTTGGGACCAGAGATAGTGGCAAAGAGAAGAGAAGGTTGAAATAATTTGAACACGGTTAAAGAAGCCTCGAGATGAGCGAAGTCTTATCCGACCTCAAGTGGAAGGAAATAGAGTTTGAAGTAGGAGACCAAGTGTTTCTAAAAGTCTCACCATGGAAGAAAGTGATGAGGTTTGGTCGAAAAGGGAAATTAAGCCCAAGATTTATCGGGCCCTATCGGGTACTAAAGCGAGTGGGACCAGTGGCATACCAGCTAGAGTTGCCACCGGAGTTGCAACAAATGCATGGCGTGTTCCATGTGTCCATGCTACGTCGTTACCGATCGGATCCCTCTCACATAGTACCGAGAGAAGAAGTGGAGCTAAGGCGGACTTAACCTACGAGGAAGAGTCGATTGATTCGGGCGTGGCGTGAAAGTACTACGGAGGAAGGCTCCTCTAGTCAAAGTATTGTGGCGCAATCATGGATCGGAGGAAGCTTCGTGGGAGCCGAAGAGGCAATGAGACAACAATACCCTCAATTGTTTAGTTAGAAAATTTCAAGGACGAAATTATTTTAAGGGGGGTAGAACTGTAACATCCTAAAAAGGGCCTATGCATTTTGGCCTAATTGTACAATAAGACATGTTTTATGTGTTTGGGAATAAATTTGGAATGATTTTGGAAACCTGAGGATGTATGCAAATGTTACGTCGAAAATAGGAAAGTGAACATTTTTTTGGAAACCTAAGTAAATTAGGAAAGTGAACATTTTGGAAACCAAACCAAAATAGGAAGCTAAACATTTTGGAAACCATACCAAAATAGGAAACTAAACATTTTGGAAACCAAGCCAAAATAGGAAACTAAACATTTTGGAAACTTGGAAAACACAGAGCCGCGCGAAAATTTTAGGAAACTTAAAAATGACCCCGGAATGTCAAATTTTAGAGCCCAAATGGGAACTTAGGGCCAAGAGACCCTAAAGATATAAAGTACATGAAATTTGACCGAATAACGGGCTTGGAAATGTGGCCTGAAGATGCCACCTAAGGCCTTAGGAAATGGCCCAAATGCAAGAGGTTTTTGGGCCTGAGTTTGAGTCATCTAGGAAGCAAATAAAAGAAGTTTTATTTTGCTTCCATGAGTGGGGAGTTGGACGGCACAAAGGAAGCTAAGAAGAGGAGTTTTTATTCAATAGAACTTTTGGCTAATTAGGAGATTTGATGGAATTTCATAGTTGATAAAATTAAAACTTATCACAAATGAAGAGTTGGAGGATTTAGGGACTCTAAGGCTAATAGTTTCAGCCAAAGAGAGAAAAGTAAAGAGCCATTCTCTTCTCTTCATCTTCTTGCCGAAATCTCCTAGTCAAAGTAACAACAATCTTTTCTCTTTTCTTTAGCCAAATCCTCCTTGTCAAAACTCTCTCCATCTATTTTCCTTTCTTTTTCTTTTCTTCTACTATCCCTCCACAAAAGCCAAAACTTTGAGACCCATAATAGTGCCATAGCTGAATAGTGTAAGGGATCATTCAGGATTCGAAACAAGGTAAGTACATCAATATACATTCGGCAATAAGGTCTCTTCCATAATCGAATAGTAGTTCAAATCTAACAAGTGATTTCGGCAGGAATTAAAAATAAAGATCAACTTCGGGATTTGAGAACTTCAAGGTAAGTAAGTTTATACATTCGGCCAAGGCCAAATCTTAGTCAATTAGATCAACTTGATAAAAAAACTAACCTATTCAGAGATCTAGGTGTTGGCCGATTACAAGGAAAAAGGGAAGGTGAAGTTTTCGGGATTTAAAATCCATAAGGTAAGCACTTGAAAGTATTCGGCCAAGGTTGTGTGAATACATAGATAAGATCTATAATTATTAAAAAGCCGAAAACTAATTTATGTTGAGATTTAAGGTTGGCCGAATATCAAGTGAAGGAAAACAAAGTTTCCGGGATTTGAATAAACACCAAATCGGCATCCAAGGTAAGCCTCTTTACAAATCCTACTAGGATTTGGATACTATAACCCAAAATAGAATTTATGCTAAGTAATACCTGATAAACCAAATGTAGGAATTAAGGATCTAAACATTAGATCTTGCTTTCGGAATCTCAAGGAATCGCTAAACAAATCAGGTGTGTATTCCACACTAATCTTAATAGTTTTATGGTTTAAATATGTTATATATGTTAATGTGAAAGTGAAAGAAAGTGGCTAAAGTGCCATATTATGGTACAAAGTATTTAGGTACGTTTTCCTACTCCTACTAGGATTTCGAAAAAAAATGTTATACAAGTGAAAAGTGATGTGAAAGTGAAATAAGAATATGTTATGCATGATATTTATTATTTGGGGCATTCGGGTCAATTGAAGAAGGGGAAGTGAATGTGATGACTTGGTCTCACTAAGTGAATGTGATGACTTGGTCTCACTAAGTGAATGTTATGACTTGGTCTCACTAAGTGAATGTGATGACTTGGTCTCACTAAGTGAATGTGATGACTTGGTCTCACTAAGTGGTAACCGGTTACATTACGATGGTGGCTATGCCACAATATTATCGATGGGCGATGAGCACGTCATTGCGACCTACGCCTTGATGGAGTGTAGCGGAAGGAGGGTTGACTTAGTAGTCCCCACTTGTACGAGTTGGTACGGGTGGAGTGTAGCGGATGGCATATAGGTTTGGGTTCGGGTTGCATCATTTCCTTGAAATTTTTATATGCATATGATTTTTATGGTGTGCCTATTTCTATTATGTTTAGTGTTGGTTACACACTGAGTCCATCGACTCACCCCGTTGTGGGAATATGTTTCAGGTGATGAGCAGTAATGGACCGGGACGACGGAACTTGTGGTGGCCATGTTCGACTTGAAGTTCAATTTAATTTGAATATTTATTTTATTTTAAGTACTATACAATTTATTATTTTGGGTTTCGTTTTATGTAATAAGGCCACCGTGACGAATTTTTATTTCTGCTATAATTTACTATGTTATGAATTTTAGGGCTTTATAAAGAGTAAGCCCACTTAATATGAAATAAGTTTAAATATTTTGTCACTTGAAGCAAATGGGTTTAAGTGTTAAAAATAAATTTGTTTTCAACTCAAGCCCAACCCACAACAAACTATCTTCCGAAAACACATAGTTTTCAAAGTATTCGAATGAATTTGAACCGGGTTACTTTGAGGAACATACCAGATCCAGTCCATTCTCGTGGGCCGGGTGTGGGGTGTTTCATTGAGCCTTGGAAAAATTTTGGTTTTTGAACCTTGTAACACCCCAAACTGGCCCAAACACCATGATCGGATCTGGTATGTCACTTGGGAAGAATTTATAAAACTTCGCAAACTCCAGAAGAATTTTTTTTAAATCTCTTTTTGAAACCTATAGTTTAGTAGTTTGTTTGAAAACTCAATAATCATCTAAGTAAAATTTTAATTAGCCCAATCCTTGTGTTTAGATGACTTTTGAAAACACATGTTGTTACATTAGATTAATCTAGAAGTTTTTCGTCAAAATCTGTTATAAAATCGTTAATTAAGTTGTGAGAAAAACTTTCGTTTGCATTTTGTAAAGAAAACGTCTTAGCGATTATTTTGTATACAAAATGTCCAAATTTTAAACTGAAAATTAAACCAAATTAATAATGGCCTTATTACATAACAAAATCCCAAAAACTAAAGAAAAGTAAAGTTAAGTTCTATTTTAAAATAAACCGTGCATGGCCACCTCGTAGTCCTCTCCAGCCCAAGTCCGTTGCACTATGTATTACCTACAGAAATGTTAAGCAAAAAGGGTAAGTCTAAAAGACTCAGTGTGCAATTGCCAAGCACCATCACTGGGCCTAAGCCCATTTATAAATCATCTGGGCCTTAGCCCCTTTACATAATCACATTGGGTAGAGCCCATTCAAAATCGGATTGGGCCTTGGACCTACAGTACAGTATAGCAGATAGTATATGCAAAATGATGAAAAACCCAACCCAGCCTAAATATCCAACCGCTACACACCACTCGTTCCTGCCAATCACACCAGTGGGGATTTCTACAATCGACCCTCACCGCTACACACCATCGATGGCAGTCATGTTGCAGTCAGCTACTCATCGCCAAAATATGTGGCATAGCCATCGGTATCATGTGACAATGTCACTAAAGTAAGCGGCAAAGCCACCAAAATAATTGTGACAACGTCACCGGAGTATGTGGCATAGCCAATGAAAACACTGCCCCATTCATCATTTTCATATCCCCATGTCCATACAACATAATATCATAGTGGTATGAATGCAACACCTAATGCAACATATAACAACTTACTTATAATATTAAAAACATATGCATTTTCATGCCAATGACAATACTTATCAGGCATAATCAGAGAATAACTCACCCAGTGTCACGATTTCTACCCTCTATGGGTAACATAATAGTTATTACTGTGTTTTCGACTTCCAAACAACACATATATATTTATTATAACATACAATAAAGGTGTGGGAATTACACACCTGTAAACACGAAGAACTAAACTCTCACTATTGTCGACACTCTCAGAAGAGGGAAAAATCACAATCTGTCTACTCAGATGCCAAGCCAATCCACAACCCGGTGGAAAGTGTCGTACTACTCGGTACCGCACATTTTTTGATCTTAGGGGTAGGGACTATGAGTCCAACCCCCTCCTTCCCTTGACTGGCATTTGAATCCATGATAAATCTTGATCAGAGAACTAGGTTAAAGCAATGAAAAGATCGAAAGAATAGATACTCCTACCGAAGAAGTCCCTTACCTAGATTAACAGAAGGCGAATGCCAACTGATTGGCCTAAGAAACCGACAAGATCCCCTTGAACCCAGGCCACACGACAACGAGATGCTAGAACCGCCACCTTCTATAATCATCCAGTGCCCCAAAGTGTAAGTCAGAACTTCGATTTAATTAGATTAAGAGAATACGAAAGATGAATGAAAAGAAAAAGGGAAGAAACTTCTTATCGAACCAACAAATTGACGAGTGGAGAGACTATAATCAACTACTAGCAAAACCGATAGGGAGGGTGCCCACACTTGATGTAACAAGAGGATTCAGCTTCTGCAAATGTATGAAATAAGGCAAAGAGAAAGGTGCTAGAAGAAAGGAAATGAGTTTCGGTTGAGACACTTATTATTTGACTATGAAGAACAAGAAACAAATGGCTAGGGAGATTCGACTATGACCAAAAGAACATGAAGGAGAAGAAGCAAAAGGTATTTCAGTTAAGAAGAAGAACAAGTGAACAATGCTGAAAAGAAAATGAGGACACAAGGTTCGGTTGAAGAGAAAGAAAGATGAAAGGAGGAAGAAAACAAAGAGAGAGTAACTATAGAGAGAGTTGAAATTTTAGTTTAAGCACAAGTTGAAATACGAATGCCCAAATTGCAAAGAATAAACTAGATGCCCCTAAAGAATTTCAGCACAATGGGAGAATAGGAAGAAGAGAAACAAATACGAAAAGAGACTCAAACAAGCTTGCAATAATCGGCCCATACACACCAAATGACCGAAAGTGCACACAAGAAAAGAAAGAAAGAAATGCCTCAAACAACTATCGACACATGCACCTCACTTAGCCCCCAAAACCGAAAGCTCCCCCTTCCACCAAGCCACATTCGGTCAACAACCCCCCAACAAGCCACCAAATCCCTTGATCGTCTCCTACATTCAGTCTCCTCCCATCATTTGAATCGGTTTGAATGATTCAAACTCCACCTTTCTCTCATGGCCACCCATTTAAAATATTTGACTTATTCAACTCCCACTCTTCAAAGTCCAAGCTAAATCCACCACCTCTCTATCCTAACGCCAAATTAAACTCTAAAAAGGCAGACTATGCGATTCGAACCTACTCCCACCTCCTTCAAGCTCCCTTTGAGGCGTCATCCCCCTCGCTTGTTAGGTGACACCTTGCCACTTTACCACTTCACTTCTTGTGTCAATAAACACAAGCAAAGATCCTTAAAGCCAGTCCCAACTAGCTCTCCCCTAAAGTGCCCAGAAATAAAAATTTCACCAAGGCTCAAGCTCAACCCCGAGCCTTCTCGGGGCCTCCAAACATAACAAATTAATAGATAAAACATACCAAACACACAGAAACATAGCAAATGCAAAGCCCTTAATCCCCAGATGTTATAACCCTAAAGTGAACAAGGTTAGAAGTTATAAGGTTTAAGTAAAATTGTGTGTGTTTTACTAACCCAAGTTGAGCATGTGGTGTGATGATGTGGCATCAAGTAGAGAGCAAGGAGGGAACGGGTTTGAATCCCACAGTTTCCAAAATAGAGGTTTTCTTTTGTGTCAGGCGAGTAGAGGAAGCAGAGTTTGGATCAAACTCTTCAAGGGGAGTTAGGGAATTGGTCAAACATTTCAAACGGATGGAGAGGAACTATTCTAGGAGCCTTTGGTGGAGAAAATTGTGGAGATAGAGGAGAAGGGAAGTGTTGGCTGAATGTGGGGAAGTGGAATAGAGGAATTTCGGTCAAGGGTGGTCTTTGGGAGCGCATATTCGATTTTAGGAGAGGGGAGAGTACCAAATTTTCTTGGTGTTTTTTGGGAGCTTTTTCAGGTTTTATTTCTTTTTGGCATTTTGGGTACTCTTTTCTTCCTTCTTTTCTTTTCTCAATTGTGTCTTTGCTGTATCTATTTGTGAATTGACCACTCGTGCATCTCTTCTTCTCTTTTCTTATATTCTTTAACTAGTCTCTTATTTTCTTGATGCTCCTCTCTTCATGATTCAAAGTTAACTGATTTGGGGTAGGCCGAATCTATTTCTTTTGTTCTTCCTGCATTTCTAATCTCTTCTTCCATTAGCCGAATCTATCCTTCCCCTGCACTTCATCTCTTGTTCTCTAGTTGGTAAGCCTCTACTTCCACTTTTTTTTTCTTTCCTCTTTACACTATTATTTTTTCTTTGGCCAAATACAACACTCTCTCGTCATCTTATTATTTTTTCTCCCCTCCCTGTAAAGCATAAAAGGAAGCACTTTTTCTTTGGTGTAGGCTGAACTTATTGGAGGTTAAGCATACCCTCCTCACCGTTCATTCAGCCTTCGAATCTCGAGAAGTGGTTGGTAAGTTATGGCTATGGCCGAATGTGAGGGGTGGTTTTCTCTCTTTAGCATTTTGTGTTCTTCAGGGCTGAAAGGTCATTTCTCTTATTGCCTTAAAGCGACGTTTCTAATATGTTCTTTTTGCTAGGGACTCGACTTGCTTAATCAAGGAGTCGACCGAACACTCTTCCTTTGCAATAAAACTCTTGTTTGGTGGTAAGTGGTGTTAGATGATTAATCAGTTTTAATCTTTAGAAATGTCTTATCAGGGTTAAGACTAACAGATTAGAATTTATTGATTTCATAGGTTTGTAATCTCGAGAGCTTCAACCTACGCTCGTAACAGATGTGTAATCTCACACCACTGCTTAATTTGATACGCGATGTTTCTAAGAATCGGCTAAAAGTCGAAATATTGAAAAGCTGAAGTATCAGCAACTGAGATCACTCGAGCGTACGGGTGCTCGTAGTGATAAACTGAGCCACCAGTGATGGTGATAGACCGTTGAGTGTTACGAACGCTCTCGTGAAACTGAGGCTGTAATAGGCCTTATCGAGCTGAAGTGGGCTAAATAGGCCCAATGGGTTAATGGACCCACCTGAACGAAATTGATGGTAAGTGTCGGATGATTTCTAAGACTTCGAAGTTCGTAGAACCGAGACCCAAAATGAGCTGAATGGGCCACACAAGCATGTGGGCCCGCTTGGGCCAAAATTGGATTTTATGCCCAACTACCCTATAGTAAGCCAAAAGGGAACCTGTGTCACTCGAGGCAATAGTGGGCCTCCAGAAAAGCCGTTAGATGGTAAATTATCGAAATACCCTTTGTGGGTAAATTACAGAAATACCCCCAACGGGTGGAATTATCGTTTTACCCCTAAATGACCAAAATGATTGTTTCACCCTTAGTGGTACTTAAATATCATTTATGTGATTATATATATCTGTACATATTCATATTACACTGCATTCATAACATATTGCATTGGGTTGGGCTTGTTGATTGGAGGAAGTACTGTCCTAGTGGCTCTGCCACATACCGTTCTAGTGGCATCGCCACATATCATTTTAGTGGCTCGGTCACATATACCGCTATTAGTAGCTTGACTATATTATTGGAGAGTTTTGGCTGGGTGGGTTGACATGGTCCCCACATGGTGTGTTGGTTGGTATGGGTGTAGAGTTAGTTGGCTGGATAGGATTGGGGTGGGTACATATCCATGAGATGATTTGGGGCTTAGGCACAGCTTGTTACCGAATAAGGCTTAGGCCCAAACCAACGCCATATGGGATCAGGGCCAGACTATGACCGTTATAGGGGATTACACACTGAGTTCTCGTAACTCACCCCTTTCTTCTAACTGTGCAGGTAATCCCCTGCGATAGAGGATTTGGAGCTGCGGAGGACTCGGAGGTGGCCATACATTGGAGTTGCTACTAAACAAAACTTAGTAATTTTGGATTTAATTTATTTTATATTATTTTAGGGTTAATAATTTTTGTAATAAGGCCATTGGGATTTTCTTTTTAACTTTTATTTGGTACTTTTTTTAGTTATGAACTATCAAACAATTAGACATGGGTTTTTAAAACAATAATTATTGTTTTCAAAATATCATGTTTTCGCAACTTTTAAAGTCATTCTTCTACCACAAACAAAGTTTTGGAACTGATATTATGTTTACAAGAAAAATAACTTTAAGTAAATCGTGTTTTGTAAGCAATAAATTTCGTGATCTATAAACGGTATAAAATTTAAAATTTAGGAAGGGTTTTCATTGAACGCGTAGTTTCAAATAGCCTCGCAATGTGACATGTTAGATTCGGGCATAACGTCTAGGCCAGGTTTGGGGTTTTACATTTAATGGTATTAGAGTCAAGTTGCAAAACTCGTCTGTGGGATGGGTTTGAGAAATTTTCTAAATCTATTTAAACTTTGGTTTAGAAAAAAATGGTAATGTTATTAAAAGTATGGCACACCAAGTCTTCGGCACCAAATCTGTAAGTTTCCTGACTTTATACTTTGCTATATGCTGATATGACCGTACTAAGAAGCTACTAAGGATAGTAGTATACTGAACTCCTTAGCTGGAGAAACCGAGACTATAAAAGACTAAAACTTTAGTAAACTCAATCTGTGAAAACTACTCTTATTATTGTTTTCCATAAAATATTTGTTAACAATTACATGAACTATAAGCTGATGCATAAAACTCTTAAACAGATTAATACGTTACACCGATATGAGTGTGAGAGGTCACAAAAGGGGTACACGTGGCCATGGTAGAGGCCAAGGTGCTAGGGTTGGGTCTTCAACATCAGGACATATGCTCGAAAGGGAGGCGTCAGCATCACTGGTGACTGAAACGGGGTATCATGACTGAGCTAGTGGGGATGATGCTCTGTCCCAAGCGATGCTATGGTTTCTGGAAAGGGTGGCTGGAGTGAGTGTTGGGTCGACGGCCCAAGGGTCAATTTCTGAATGGCTCTAGTCAAATGGGGTGGAACTTTAGGGGCACCTCTGGTGTAGCCCTGAATGTAGAAGAGTATTGGTTAGAAGCGATAGAGTGAATCATGGATGACCTTAACTGCACGGTGGAACAGAAATTGAAAAGAGCAGTGTCTTTACTGCGAAATGAGGCGTATCAATAGTGGCTTATCGTGAGGGAAGGCACGCAGGCCGACCGTGTGACATGGGATTTCTTTAAAACAGCCTTCAAAGGAAAGTATGTCAGGGCAAGTTATGTGGACACCCGGAGAAAGGAATTTTTTTAATCTGGTTTAGGGGAATAAGTCCCTAGTAGAGTATGAGGCAGAGTTCCTATGGTTGAGCCGGTACGCTCGAGGCATAGTTGCGACTGAATATGAGTGTTGCATATGGTTTGAGGATGGTATTTGGAATGAGTTACGGGTACTGATAGCTAAGCAAAGGAAAGAGACTCCGCTGCTCTCGTAGAGAAAGCTAAAATTGCTAAGGAGGTGAAACGCTTAGAGCTTCAAAATCATGAGAAGGAAAGGGAAAGAAATAAGAGGGATTTTGGGTCTTCAAGTTCTTCAGGTAGGTTTCATAAGAGGCCTAGGTTTGATAGGCCATCCCAAGTTGGGGTTTCAGATGCTGCTAGATGATCGTAACCTTGCATTGAGTGTAGGAGACCTCATTCGGGAGAGTGTTAGAGAAGAACTAGGGGTATTTCAGATGTGGGTCCAAGGATCATCAGTTCAGAAACTGTCCTCGTGAGCCTGTTCAGATGCAAATAGTCAGTCAGGGTTATGTGCAGCCAAAGAGAGGTGGTCAGCAACCACCGAGAGGTTGTGGCCCACCCAGAGGGGGAAATGCGTTTGGACGAGGTCAGGGAGCACATGGCAGAGGTGCTGGAAATATAGAAGTGAGATAGCCTAGGTTGGTTTATTCGACTCAGTGTCGAGAGGATGGTGACGCACTTGACGTCATAACTGGTACGTTCCTCATTTATGATATATCATGTATTGCTTTAATTGATATTGGGTCGACACACTCGTATGTTGCATGTACTGTGTTGGGAACTTTGGGTATACAATTCAAACTTACTGATAAAGAGATGTCAGTGATTAGTCCTTTAGGACAGTCTGTTGTAATGAATAAGCTGTTTAGAGATGTGCCTCTAGAGGTTTAAGGGGTTGTCTTTTCGGCGGATTTGATGGAACTACCGTTTGGCGAGTTTGATCTCATTCTGGGTATGGATTGGTTAGTGAAGCACCTTGTGAATTTGGATTACACTGCTAAGCGTATGGTATTGAAGTCTTCAGAGGATAAGGAAGTGATCATGATAGGGGAGTGAAGGGATTATCTAGCCAATGTAACCTCAGCATTAAGGGCCGAGAAGCTGGTTTGCAAAGGTTGCGAGGCATTTCTTGCTTATGTCAGCACATGTGATGTTAATAGACCGTCTGTTGAGAATGTCAGAACTGTAAAGGAGTTTTGGATGTATTCCCTGAAGAGCTTTCGGGGTTGCCTCCAAACCGCAAGGTTGAATTCGACATTGAACTCCTACTGGGAACAGCTCTAGTGTCCATCGCCCCTTATAGGATGGCACTGAAGGAGCTGGTTGAGCTAAAGGCTCAGATCCAAGAGCTATTGATCGAGGATTCATACGATCAAGTGTGTCTCCGTGGGGAGCACCGGTACTGTTTGTGAAAAAGAAGGATGGGTAAATGCGCATGTGTATAGATTATCGTCAATTGAATAAACTAATGATTAAGAACAAGTACCCGCTACCAAGGATTGACGATCTATTTAATCAGCTGCGAGGAGCTTCAGTTTTCTCTAAAATAGATCTAAGATCGGGGTAGCATAAGTTAAGTGTTAAGGAGGCAGATGTGTTCAAGATAGCGTTCAGGACTCGTTATGGACACTACGAGTTTCTGGTCATGTTGTTTAGATTAACGAATGCACCAGCTGCTTTCATAGATATGATGAACTGGGTCTTCCAACCCTACTTAGATCGATTCGTGGTAGTGTTTATAGATGATATTTTGGTATATTCGAGAACTGAGGAGGAGCATGACGCACATCTCTGAGTTGTTCTCCAGATATTGAGAAAAAAGTAGCTCTATGCCAAATTCAGCAAGTACGAGTTCTGGCTAAAAGAGGTGACATTTTTGGGTCATGTTGTGTCTGTCGAGGGGATTAGGGTTGATCCTCAAAAAGTTGAGGTTGTATTAGATTGGAAGCCACCAAAGTCGGTATCTGAGATTCAAAGTTTTTTGGGTCTGGCCGGGTACTACAGACGGTATGTTGAAGGGTTTTCACTAATTGTTGTACCCCTAACTAAGTTACTGCGTAAGGGGGTACCGTTTGTTTGGACTAATAAAAAGTGGAAGAGTTTTGGGAAACTGAAGAAGATGTTGACTGAAGCTCTGGTATTGATACAGCCCGAGGCTAGAAAAGAATTTGTTGTCTATTGTGATGCGTCACACACGGGTTTGGGTTGTGTGCTGATGTAGGGGGGAAGGTGGTGGTGCATGTATCTCATCAGCTTAGGCTGCACGAGGTGAATTACCCCACTTATGACTTGGAATTAGCTGCGGTGGTGTTCGCACTAAATATTTAGAGACATTACTTGTACGGGAGAAGTCGATCATGTATACCGACCATAAGAGTCTTAAATATCTCCTTACTTAGAAAGAGTTGAATCTTAGGCAATGAAGATGGATTGAGTTGCTTAAAGATTATGATTGCTTGATTGAGTATCATCCAGGCAAGGCTAATATGGTAACAGATGCACTAAGCTGTAAGGTTGTGTCTGATCTAAGAGCAATGTTTGCTCGCCACAGTCTATTTGAGGATGGTAGTTTGTTGGAGGAACTGCAAGTAAAATTGACTTGGATTAATCAAATTAAAGAGAAGCAGTTATTGGATGAGTCGTTGGTTTCTCGGTTCCAGCAGGTGAAGAAGGGAGAGACTGTGGATTTTGAGCTGAATAGTGAATGAGTATTATGCTTCTATGGAAGAGTTTGTGTACCGAGGGACTCTGAGTTAAGAAATTTGAATCTACGGGAGGCGCATGGTAGTCCATACACTATACACCCTGGTGGAAACAAATTATACCGAGATTTGCGTGAATTGTACTGGTGGCCAGGACTTAAGCGTGAGATTACTGACTTTGTAAGTAAGTGTATGACATGCCAGCAAGTGAAGGCTGAGCATCAACTGCCTTCGAGACTGCTGCAACCTGTGAAGATTCCACTCTGGAAGTGGGAGAGGGTAGCTATGGATTTTTTTAGTGGGCTACTCCTAACACCTATCAAGAAAGATTCGGTATGGGTTATTGTTGATTGACTGGATAAATCCCTTCACTACATACCGGTTCTCACGAATTACTCGTTGCAAAAGTTAGCCAAGTTATATGTGGCAGAGATTATAAGGTTGCATGGGGTATTAGTGTCTATCATCATGGATAAGGACCCTAGAATCACATCTCAGTTTTGGAAAGTGTTACATGAAGCTCTGGGTACAAGGTTAGATTTCATCATAGCATTCCATCCGCAGACTGATGGCCAGTCGGAAAGGGTAATACAGATTTTGGAGGACATGTTAAGAAGCCGTGTGATTGACTTCAAGGGTAGTTAGGAAGACTACTTGCCATTGGCAGAATTTTCTTACAACAACAGCTACCAATATAAGGCATTATATGGGCGTAGGTGTCGTACCCATACTTGTTGGGTAGAATTGGGTGAGCGATGATTGTTGGGCCCAGAGATAATTTCGAAAACTAAGAAGAAAGTGAAGTTGATATAGGGTCAGTTAAAAGAAGCATCTGATAGGTAGAAGTCATACGCCGATTTGAAGCGCAAAGATATTGAATACTCAGTGGAAGATTTTGTCTTTTTAAAAGTCTCACCATGGAAGAAGATTCTGAGATTTGGGTGGAAGGGCAAGTTGAGCCCTAGATTTATCGGATCTTATCAGATAGTAAAGCGTGTGGGACCGGTTGCCTATTAGCTAGAACTACTTCCTGAGTTAAATCGTATACATAATGTATTCCACGTTTCTCTGTTGAGGCGCTACCTTTCGGATCCTTCTCATTTAGTCCAGTGGAAGAGATCGAGGTAAGGCCTGATCTGACATTTGAAGAAGAACCAGTGCAAATTTTAGACCGAGATGTTAAGGTGCGGAGAAGGAAATCTGTTCCGCTAGTCAAGGTGCTGTGGCGTAATCACAGTTTAGAGGAAGCCACGTGAGAACCTGAGGAGGCGATGTGACAGTAGTACCCTCATCTCTTTTGATCAGGGAAAATTTTGAGGCCCAAATTTCTTTAAGGGGGTAGAGTTGTAATGCCCCAAAAGTTGTAATTTTACTTAAATTCATGTTGTGCTTAATTGGCTAGTTATTTGAGTGTGTTTGGGGGTCTTAAAGAGGCCTGGGTTCGAGTCCGAGCCTTGGAAAAAATTTGGTTTTTGACCCTAAAGTGAATAGGGTTGGCAGTTGTAGGTTTTAAGTAAATTTGTATGTGTTTTGCTAACACAAGTTGAGCATGTGATGTGATGGTGTGGCGTCAAGTGGAGAGCAAGGAGGGAAAGGGTTCGAATCCCATAGTTTGAAAAATGGAGGTTTTATTTTGTGTCAAGCGAGTGGAGGAAGCAGAGTTTGGATCAAACTCTTCAAGGGGAGTTGGGGACTTGGTCAAACATTTCAAATAGATGGAGGGGACCAATTCTAGGAGCCTTTGATAGAGAAAATCGTGGAGATAGAGGAGAGGGAAAGTGTTGGCCGAATATGGGGAAGTGAAAGAGAGGAATTTCGGTCAAGGGTGGTCTTTGGGAGTGCATATTCAGTTTTGGGAGAGGGAAGAGTGCCGAATTTTCTTAGTGTTCTTTTGATAGGTTTTTTAGGTTTTGTTTCTTTTTGGCATTTTGGGTACTCTTTTCTTCCTTCTTTTCTTTTCTCAATTGTGTCTTTGCCGAATATATTTGTGAATTGACCACTCATGCATCTCTTCTTCTCTTTTCTTCTATTCTTAAACTAGTCTATTGTTTTCTTGATGCTCCTCTCTTCATGATTCAAAGTTAGCCGATTTGGGGTAGGTCAAATCTATTTCTTTTGCCCTTCCTGCGTTTCTAATATCTTCTTCCATTAGCCGAATCTATCCTTCCCCAACACTTTATCTCTTATTCTCTAATTGGTAAGCCTCTACTTCCACTTTCTTTTCTTTCCTCTTTGAACTATTCTTCTTTCTCTGGCCGAATACAACACTCTCTCGTCCTCTTATTATTCTTTCTCCCCTCCTTACAAAGCATAAGCTAAAGCATTTTTTCTTTGGTGTAGGCCGAACCTATTGGAGGCTAAGCATACCCTCGTCACCGTTCATTCAGCCTTCGAATCTCAGGAAGTGGTTGGTAAGTTGTGGCTATGGCCGAAAGTGAGGGGTGGTTTTCTCTCTTTAGCATTTTGTGTTCTTCGGGGCCGAAAGGCTGTTTCTCTTGTTGCCTTGAAGCAACGTTTCTAATATGTTCTTTTTGCTAGGGACTCGAGTTGCTTAGTTAAGGAGCCGACCAAACACTCTTCCTTTGCAGTAAACCTCTTATTTGGTGGTAAGTGGTGTTAGATGATTAATCGGTTTCAATATTTGGAAATGTCTTTTCATGGTTAAGACTAATAGATTAGAATTTATTGATTTCATATGTGCGTATCGAAAGCTTCAACCTACGCTCGTAATAGGTGTGTAATCTCACACCAATGCTTAATTTGATATGCGATGTTTCTATGAATCGGCTAAAAGCTGAAATACTGAAAAGCTAAAGTATCGGCAACTGAGATCACTCGAGCGTGCGAGTGCTTGTAGTGATAAACTGAGCCACTAGTGATGGCGACACACCATTGAGAGTGTTACGAACGCTCTCGTGAAACTGAGGTCTTAATGGGCATTGTTGAGCTGAAGTGGGCTAAGTGGGCCTAATGGGTTAACGGTCCCACCTGAGCAAAATTGATGGTAAGTGCCGGATGATTGCTGCGACTGCGAAGTCCGCAGAATCGAGACCCAAAATGAGCTGAATGGGCCACATGAGCGTGTGGGCCCATTTGGATCAAAATTGGATTTTAGGCCCAACTACCCCGTAGTGACCCAAAATGAAACCTGTGTCGCTCTAGGCGGTAGTGGGCCTCCAGAAAGGCCGTTAGATGGTAAATTATTGAAATACCCTTAGTGGGTAAATTACAAAAATACCCCTAAAGGGTGGAATTATTGTTTTACCCCTAAATGACCAAAATAACCATTATACCCTTAGTGGTAGTTAAATATCATTTATGTGATTATATATATCTGTACATATTCATATTACACTGCATTCATAACATATTGCATTGGGTTGGGCTTATTGATTGGAGGAAGTACCGTCCTAGTGGCTCTGCCACATACCATTCGAGTGGCATCGCCACATACCATTTAGTAGCTCAGCCACATATACCGTTATTAGCAGCTTGACTGCATTATTGGAGAGTTTTAGCTGGGTGGGTTGACATGGTCCCCACATGGTGTGTTGGTTGGTACAGGTCGAAAGTTAGTTGGCTGGATAGGATTGGGGTGGGTACATATCCATATGCATTGGTATGATTTAGGGCTTAGGCCCAGCTTGTTACCGAATAGGGTTTAGGCCCAAATCGACACCGTATGGGCTCAGGCCCAGACTATGACCATTATAGGGGATTACACACTGAGTTCTCGTAACTCACCCCTTTCTTCTAACCATGCAGGTAATCCCCAGCGATAGAAGATTTGGAGCTGCGGAGGACTTGAAGGTGGCCATATGTTGGAGTTGTTACTAAACAGAACTTAGTAATTTTGGATTTAATTTAATTTATATTATTTTAGGGTTAATAATTTTTGTAATAAGGCCATTGGGATTTTCTTTCTAACTTTCATTTGGTACTTCTTTTAGTTAGGAACTACTTAAATATTAAACACGGGTTTTTAAAACAATAACTATTGTTTTCAAAATATCATGTTTTCGCAACTTTTAAAGTCAGTCATCTGCCACAAACAAAGTTTTTGAACTGATATTATGTTTACAAGAAAAATAACTTTAAGCAAATCGTGTTTTGTAAGCAATAAATTTCGTGATCTATAAACGGTATAAAATTTAAAATTTAGGAAGGGTTTTATTGAACGCATAGTTTTCAAATAGCCTCGTAATGTGACATGCTAGATCCAGCCATAATGTCTAGGCCGGGTTTGGGGTGTTACGGTATATGTGACTTCTATCACGGTCTGAGGGAAAGAAGTACCATTGTACCCTATTGATAGTTGTGAATTTTATGATGTCTCGTTTTATGAAAAATATTATATTAATGAAATTGACTTAGATAGATTGAATAGTACCGATATGGAGGAGGTCATAAGGTATTTGACTCAAGGTAGGGGGTTTGGAACTATAGACTAGATACAGAGATGCAACGAATTTTAATCAAGTAATCATGTTTTAGGTTGCCAAAATATGGATGCAATTCATTGGCACCAGGATTGCATCTGCATTAAACATTTCTAATGTTAATGTTTTCCGAGCTATTTTTTTATATGACATTTTGTAGTGAAAACGTATTTGTGAAGAGTATTGGACTGTTCGTGAAATGATACAATGTATGCAGAGCTAGAAAGCTGGACTTTTCTTTCCTTATTTAGTGACAGTATTATGTTGAAGGGCAAAAGTGCCCATAAATGAAAATGAACAATTCATGAAGCCAACACAGAGCATAATCAGAGATACATTGTATACACAGTAAGTTGAGCTTCAAAACATGCAGAATACTGAATGGAACAAACGAAGGAAAGAAAAGGTGGATGTTCCAACTTCGTTAAAAAAAGAAAGAATAGTCGAGACTAAAAAAAGAGCAAGTGGAAGCATAGAAGCGACACCTGATGGAATGATCAGATGAATGCAAGAAATGGGACCTGTGCTTTAGGAATTTATGAGAATAAATGGGCTGCCAGAACGTAATTATCCTCTAGATATGTTTTGTCAAATACTAACTCAACAAATGGGAGAAGGTGTGAGAGCTGATTCTGAAGAGAAAGGTGTTGCCCAAGAGTATCCCGAGATGGAGGATGAATATGAAGCGATAATCCAACCGTAATATTTGGCACCAAAAGGACATGTAATTCGCATCCCAAGCTGACAATCACATTCAAAAGGTGGGAGCTCCCATAAAAATATATATCTCGGGCAAAGGCAAGACGCCTATGGAGCTAGGGAGCTCCCGTCTTCTAGATGATTCGAAGGAGGATTAAGTTTTATTTTTGTCATTTTTAACATACTTGTATTAATTTTTGGATAGTTTTAATTTTAACCTTATAGGAGTAGGACTAATAGTAGTTTTTATATAGTAGCTTGTTTAAGTTTTCTCTATAGGAACCCAACACGAATGAGACACAAGTAATTCAAGCTTAGCACGATCAAAGGAGGAAGCACCCACCCTTAGCAATTGGAGCAACCACAATCAATCGGGTAACTTCTTTCCTTATCTATTTATGGACTACACATTGAGGCCAATGTGTCAACTAAAGTGTGGGTGGTGGGGAGGTAACATAGAAAACATGTTTATTTTCAATTTCTACATTTTCTTTGATTTTTTTTGTCTTTGGTGTGCTTGAGCTTGTAGAAATACGAGTGATTGGTTAGGAGCATGTATATAGGTTGCTTGTGTTTATGAATAAATTTGGCATGATGGGAGGTGATTTTAAATTTTATAGCATTAGACTACTAAAGTTCTACATGTTACACTGTAAACAGACATTAAGTAATCAACTGTACCAAGTGATATAGAAAATATAAGGAAACAAGCATGCTAGTATGAATGATAAATGGTTGAATTTGTATTTGTTTGGTTGATTAAGTTTGTGCATGTTGAGATATTTAGGGATGACCTAAGACATTGTTTGGAACACATCTAGAGCTAAAAAGCTGTCCTATTTGTATTTCACATTTAGTATCGATCTTTGAGCTTGTTGACATTTCTTGGTAAACCTCATTACAAACCACTAAGATTTAAATATTAATTTGTATTTACCCTTTTTCTTTGGTCCCGCACTGCACGAATATAGATGTCTGGCCATATGTATTGAGGGTTAAGTAGATATATCACGGTGAAGTTAGTAGAAATGGAGTGAAATAGGAAAGATTGGTGTGATATAGGAGCCTATAAGTTAGCCGAATGTGCGAAACAAAAAGAAAAATCCAAAAAGGAAATTAGTACGAGTAGAAAACAAAATCTTAAAATAGCAAAAAAAAAAAACATTCATGAGTGAGATGTATTGAAAAAGAGAAAAGTGACAAAGTCACGAAAGAAAGAAAAACTTGTTTATTACTGAAACACCCCAAACCCGGCCCACGAGCTTTTACCGAATCTGGTATGTTCCTCGATGTAAACTGGTTCAAAAATTTTTTTGTGGCATTGGAAACAGAACGATGTGATTTAAAAGAAAGATTATTTTTGGGTTGGGCTCGGGTTGGAAAACAAGTAAATTTTATATTTGAAATCCTTTGACTTTAGGTGACAAAACATTTAGGGTTTAGTTCATGATATATTCACTTAGTCTTTTTTTTTTTTTAAAGAATATTTTGTAGCAGGATAAGTAGAAGTAAAATAAAATAATTCAACTATGGCCTTATTACATCAAATAATTCCCAAAAATAAATTCAAAGTACTCAAAATAAAAAGAGTCCAAAACAAAGAAAAATCTGAACTTCGCATGGCCTCCACTAAGCTCCTACCGACCCGGCCCATCACTGATCGTCACCTGAAAAGTAATCCCAAAAGGGTGAGTCAAACAGACTCAATGTGTAACCAACACTAAAATTTAACAATTTAGGCATATGTTCACATATTACATGCATATTCATATATGAGATAGGAAATAATGATGCAACCCAACCCAAACCTATATGCCATCCGCTACACATCACCGTACCATCCTACACACCGTGGGGACTACTAAGTCAACCCTCCATCCGCTACACACCATCGAAGGCGATCGCACAGGTTGGCGTGCACATCGCCCTTATAAAGTTCATGGCATAGCCACAGATACATACTTTGTGTCATGAGACACCATATTCAGATATCGTGGTCTTAGGTCACCACATTCAGATATTGTGGTCTTAGGTCACCACATTCACTTCCCCTTTTTCATAATATCCCATATGCCCATGTCATACAAAACATGCCAAATTCTTAAATCACATATTTATAGTTTCATATGTGTGCCTTAATGAGATATTTTTCATAGTCCTAGTAGGAGTAGGAAGCGACACAGTACTTTGTACCATAGCATGGCACTTTAGCCATATTCACATTCTTATAAACATGCTCATATTAAATTTTAGCCATAATTCTTATTAAAAGATAGTGTGGGGTACACACCTGATTCGCTTAAGGTTTCCAATCCAAATCCCGAAAAGCTTGATCTAATGCCTTAGATCTTAAATCTCTACATTTAATCAATCATTTAATACTTAGTAAAGAACCATTCGGCCATAAATCCAAATCCTAGTAGGATTAGTACACTAAAACTTACCTTGGTGCCGATTTCACTATAAATCAAATCCTGAAAACTTTGTGCTATACCTTCCTTCAATCGTCCAACATTGAATCAATTAACTTGGTTAGTTCCAGCTTTTGAATAAATATGAACTAGATCTAAAACACCAAAAATAGGCCTTGGTCGAATATTCACATGTCTTACCTTGAATCTTTAAATCCCGAAAAGTAGTCTCTTCTCCCTGGTAGTCGACAATAGACAAAATCTCGAAAGATCCTTTGTAGTTTCGGCCAAGAGATACAAATAGCATTAGAATCTTAATCTTGGTCTTGAAGAAAAGAAACATAATGATAATAATAGATCCTTACCCTTACTATAGGAGTCGACACACCCTTGCTTGAAGTCCCACAAATATTCGGCTATGGAGACTAGATAGTGATCAAAAAGGTTTCGGCTTTTGGTGTTAATGGACAATCGGCTAGGCCTAAGAGAACCTGCTTTCGGCTTTTGGAAGGTTGAGAGAAAAGAAAAGGGAAGAGAAGAAAGGTGAAGAAATCGGCTTGCTTTGCTAGATTTTTCGGTTTTGGCAAAATAGCAGAGAAGAGAGGATTATGCTTAGAAAATTTGGCAAAGAGAAAAGGAGAAAGAAAGAATGATGAATGGCCTCTCTTTTCCTCCTATTGTCGAAATTACTAGGCCTGGTGTCCCTTACTTGGCCATCACTTCTCTTATCTTTATCACTTTATTTAAAAATTAAAGAATAATCCCTCAATTATCTCTTTGAAAATAATCTAAAATAAACCATCATTTATCTACCCCCTTAGCCGAAATTTTAAAAGAATTTAAACTCCTCCCTTAGTGCCTTAATGTCGTCCATTACTTCTTCTCCATGGTGCAAAATAAAACTTTCATTTGCTCCCCTCGCGACTCGAACACAAGCCCTCCTTGCATTGTGTATGGCGTCATTCCCAGAGCCTTAAGTGGCATCTCCAAGCCACTTTTCCAAGCCCAATTATGTGTCAAATTCCCTCTACTAATTTTCTTAAGGCCACCTTGGTTTAGTTTCCTCTTTTAAACTCAACATTTCTAAAACATTTCCTTACATTTTCAAGTTTCCAAAAATGTTCACTTTCCTCTTTTAAACTTAACATTTCCAAGTTTCCAAAAATGTTCACCATACATTCATAACACATAAGACATGCCATTTCGTATAATTAAATCAAATATGCATAGGCCCATTTTCAGGATATTACAATTACTGCACAAAAACTCATAAGGCTAGCCATAGTTACTATGTCATACTATGATTTCCTATATATGGAGAGACAAGGAAGGTAAGAGAAGGAGAAATAAGGCAGTAAGCGGGTAAGAGTCACTAAGGGGAAAGAATAGAGATCAATATGATGTGCCAAACTATTTTTGTGTTTGTAACCTTTTTTATGCTTACTAGTTTTGAATTCCATACCTGTCCTAAGCCTTAGAACGTTACAAGCCAAAAATCCCTACGTGACCTAAACATCCTTATGCATGAATGGGCGCCATACTAAACATAAGCATAAGCGACCATTTGTATTCTACTCGGATAATCAAAGTACTTGTATGATTTATTGATGGATTCCCACAGGTGAGACCCTTAATACTTGTATATTTTTGTAACTTATTGAACTTAGATGTTCGTGATCAAAAGTGGTAAGTCAAATACTTACCATGATTATAATACACCTAAACTGAGTCTAGTAGTTTCAGGTATATTTTTCGGGTTTCGAGTGTGAAACTAAGAATTTATAGGGTTTTTAGTAATTTTTTAATTTAATTTAGGAGGTTAATTTCATCTAAAATCAATTAAACAATAATCCGTAAAATTAAAAAACATTTTGAAAAGTTAATTTTAAAGATTTTAAATAATTATTAGTGAAAATTATCAATTTGGGTTGGAAAAGAATTTTAAAATAATTTTTATTGGGGTAATTTGAGTAAAACAAGGAAAATTTAGAGTATTTATATAACAAATAAACCTTAAAATTTGAAATTTTGGAGGGAAATAATTAAATGGTAAAGTAAAGGAAATGTGGGAGTGACCATTAGACAAATTTCCTAATTTTTAAATTTTTGGTGGGTGGTTTTAGTTTTAAAACTAATGTATCTAGCCCACTTTTCACACATTTTATATCAGATTAGAGAGTTATAAAATTCATTTTCTTTGCATTATTTTAAATATCTATCATCAGAGAATAGATCCAACAAATTTCCTTCTCAAAATACTCTCTCAATTCACCCGAAATTATTCTCAAAAGTAGCCAAAAATATTCTAAAATTTCTCAAGTTTATTCAATCAAGATATTCAATCAACAAATTTAGAGAGAATCAAAGGTAATCTTCAATCCTAAACTTGTTTTTATGATAATTAGAAACATTTTTACATGATTTAGGAGTCAATTAAAGGATTTTTATCAGTGTTATCTTTTTCCAAGAACACATGGTTCTTCATGGTGGATCTTGAATTTTGAGAGGAAATCCACAAATCAATAGATGTTCCAACTTAAAATGGATCTATTAAAAGGTTTTTGATCTTATTTATCAAGATTAAATATGATTTATGAGGTAATTTAAAGAAATTCAAATTTCATCATCTTCATGAACCGATTTTTTGAAATTTTGTGAAATTGATTTAAAGATGAAATTGATGCCTATTATAAGTGTATTTGGTCTAGTATTGGTGGTTGAAAGTATTTAAGAGGGCTGAAGAGATCAATTTTGTGAGGAATTGATCAATTTTGTGAGGAATTGAGTTTTGACTTGATGTTAAAAATCTGGTAATGTATCTCTGTGAGAGGATTTCGATTAATATAGTTAATTAAAATTCGTGTTTATTATAGCATTGGAAAGGTGCTAATGTCTACTTTATCTCTGCTGAAGATTCAAATCTTGAAGAGGAACGAGCTAACCAGAATGAAGCTTGGATTTTCTTGGTTGATCACTTGTTTGTGGCAGAATAAATTGTGTGGTTAGTGTTTCTAAGGGAGATTTGGTAAGTAAGCATTTAGGTGATTTTGTGCAATTTAATTAGGGTAATTATATTGATGATTAGAGCATGGTTACTGGAGTTTTTGATCATGATATATTGGTGTTACAATTGGTAATTGTACATTGGAAAATGACAAATGAAATGCTTGATTTAATTGGATGTTAAATGGCTATGTTTCATGTTACACAAGCATTTTGCCACATTAAATTGAGCATAATAATGATTGACTTATATGCTATGTTTGACTAAATATATTGACAACATGCATGGTGGATCCATTGGATATAGTTGGCATGCCATAGGATTTTTGAGTACTGACCTTTATTTGTGACATTGTGAGCATATGGCTCTAGTTGGACTGATTTGTATGGAGTAGATAAAGGAGTGTTAAGCATGAGTCTCCACTCATTGGGTTATCTAAGGTACTATAAGGGGGCGTATGCTTCAGCCCGCTCAACTCGGTGGACTGTATTTGATATTTGTGGGAGTTTAGAGATCTGTTTATTTGATGTATTATCACCCGATTAAGCTATGAGAACTGTATGCCAATATATTTATGTGTGATTATTGTTATATCATTTGATGTTTGTAAACCATGAGTAATTGATTCTTGATATTAATAGATAATATGAAAATTAAATTAACATGTTTCATTATTATGGCTGATAATTGGTGATTGATTGGATGTGATTTAAGCATGATTTGGATGTTGATTTACTAGTCGTTTTTATAAACATTCAATGAGCTTTTTAAAGCTCACACCCTCACAAATTGTGTAGATAATCATTAGCCTTAAGGAGCTTAGGAGTCAAGTAAGAGAGTTCCAAGAGATCTAGGCTTCGTAGAGACTTTATTACACATTTTAGAGACTATAATCGGGCATTGTGGAACTCCCGAGAATTAGTTTAATTTTGGTTGTAATTCGACTTTGGGCATTTCATTTTTGATGATTTTATAATAATTTTGAGGCATGTTTGAGTTTAATTATTGAATGATTTACGGTGTATTGTTGTTTGATAACATTGTGTGTAAGGCATGAAATTTGTACAAACGATTGTTTAAATGAAGCTTCCATGAAGTGATTTACTAGTGACTAAGGTATGACACTTATTTGATTTATTCAGTGTTTGTTATACAAGAAATTGATTGCCTAATTCTATATAATTGAGGCTTGATTGATGTCAATAAATTCAATTTAAGGTGTTTGTATATGTATGTTAATTAATCGTAGTTAAATCAAGTTTAATTGGAAATTCAAATATGTAAAATTGGGTTTTAAAATGAATTTTTCGCAAAAATAGATGTAGTGGTTTTCACACAAGCATGTGCCTGTCCACATGGGCATGTGAGAGGTTGCACACGGGCGTGTGGAGACTGGAGCTATCACACACGGGCATGTGCGATCAGTCTAAAAGTTTTTCACGATGTGACCATGGTCGTTTACTGACACACGGTTTGAAGGACACAGCCGTGTGGGTTTTAGAGGGGTTGACTTTTTGCCTCTTTAAATTGGTATTCTAATTTGTTTATCTTACAATTTAATCCCTAATAATGAAACTTGAATTAGGCATGGTACATGAACTCAAGTTACGTTGAAATTTTTAAGCTTGCATAATTTGACTAAAAGAAGGTCAGTAAACACATAGAACTAAAATCAGGTTAGTTTTACCATAGGTGGTAAAATCACGAATATGCCTTTAGGTTAAATTACCTAGGAAAATTTTAAAATTGGCTTATAATTTTCTTTCGCATTAATAAATAACTAATAATTAGATAAGATTGAAGTGTTATAAGTTCGGGGTGTGTCTTGGGTGGTCGTTAGCCGGAGAGTCACTTAGGTGGCTAATGTAATGCTTCAAATTCAAGCTAATCTGTTTCGGTCTGGTTTGGGGTGTCACAATGATAAAGTTATTAGTAAGCATGAAATGTTGATGTCATATGCTCCGAAGTTAATACTTGTATGATATTTGCTCAAGGGTCGTCACCTTTATTTCTTATTTTTGTTTATGTTGCTTGAGGACAAGCAATGACATAAGTATGGAGGAGTTTGATCTACCGTAATTTAGTGTAGCAGATTAAAGTAGTTTTCGCACTTATGGATCTTGAATACAAGTATTTTCATTATATTTTAGTTAAGTTTCTTTAGCTTTACTTACATTCAATAAAATGTGCAAATTGAGACTTTTATTGACCTTAAGGGCCTAATGAGGCCTAAGGGAGAGCTAACGTCCCTTGTGAGTGTGTAGGAGACCATTAGAAGGCATTTTAGTCCAATATTGGATGCTATGTCACAACACGAGATGCTCAATGTCGCAACATAGAAAGCAAAATGGAGTAAGTACAAAAATGTCCTTAATATCGCGACACAGACTAAAGGTGTCGCGACACACCTCTGAAGACATCCCAAGGAGGAGTATACTGCCACCTCTGTTGTGGCACAGGTTCTATTGTGTTGTGACATCAACTCTGGAATGAAAATTAAACATGAAGTAGGGGTATTTTGGTCTGCACAATCAAAACTAAAGGTCGAGGATGTTAGGTACCCTAGGGTTAAAGACGACGATCACCTAAAAGTTATAAATAGGCTCATCTGGCACATGTTATAGACATCATTTCTTTAGCCTAGATTATCTCTGTAAAATTTAGTTTAGTTTTCTTTCATTCTTAGGTTTTAGATTTCTTTTATTTGTTCTTATTGATTTCAAGAGATCCGAATTGTGGAAGCATTTAAACTCTGTAACAGCCCATTTTTAGTAAAATCGAAATAGTGGTTTCGAGACCACAAATTCGAACCGAAAAGAAAAATTATTTTTATATTTTTGCATGATTTGTATTTAGATAGAAATATCATGTGAAAATTCTGAGAAGAAAAATTTATTGATTTAGTGCTTAATTACGGGAGGGACCAAATCGCATAAAATACAAAAGTAGAATTCTAGTAGTTAGAAGGATCAAATAGCTATGGAATTCAAAAATTGAGGTCCTTATATGGTAATTAGATAATTAATAAAAAGTTAGTAGATATTTTTGATGATTCATCTATGGAAAAATTAGAAAAGGCTACAGACTAAATTGGAAACTGATAAAATTAAAGATGATAATTAAATTAAGTGGAAATATCATCTTATTTTATATCATCTTCCCCCAAATTTGCATAGAAACCCTAGGAGAGAGAGAATAAACTAATCAAGCTTAATTGGGTAAGTTTTCTTGTCCCATTTTTAGTAATTTTTATATTTTTGAAACCGAGATAGTTTAATTTATCTATTTGGGGAATTAATTTAAAAAGTTATCAAAGTATAGAAATTATGCCATGGATAAATATGCTGAAAATTTAAAAATTATGATGGAAAATGAAAGGTTGCTGATAGATAAACATCTTTTACAAAGTAATTTTTCACGAAAACATGATTTAGGAACTAATTTGTAAAGTTATGAAAATTGAAGAAAAACTCTGAAATTTATGGAATTCATGTGCTGTAAATTGTATATTGAAATTTTGGTTAGGCTTGGAATAGGGAGTAAATTGCATGAATTTCATTTTTCGAGCCTAGGAGCGAAATTTGAATTTATGGAAAGTTTAGGGGCAAAATGGTAATTTTGTCTAAGATGTAAATTGAGTCCAATTGAATATGAAATGTAATAAATTGATGATTAAATTCATTTATATAGATCCAGATAACTCAAATTCAAAGTTAGATCGAGGAAAGGAGAAAGTTTCGGATTAGTAGATTTATATACGTGAACAAGTGTCGAGATAAGTTCGTGTAACTTAATTGAGCATGTAAATATGTTGGATTGAATGTTGTATTTGTATAGAATGTGATTTATACTTATGTAAAGTAATTGGATGTTATAATATAAGAAATGAATACGTGCTTGAAATTATTTGAAAAGGGTTAAGTTCCGTTTGAATATTGATTTCGATGGACAAATGTGATTTCCCTTATTGAATAAGGTCCTGCATTTGTTGCTGACGAGATTTAGCTCGGACGAGTAATCCTATTGACCTCATTACAGAAAGGATTTAGCCTGAACTGGTAATTTTGATATAAGCATATGTTATAGATAAGATTTAGCCCGGACAGGTAATCCTGATTAAGCTCTTATAAGCATATGTTGGAAACAGGATTTAGCTTGGGCAAGTAATCTTGTTATATGATATGTGGCTCAAGAGTGTGCTTTTTGATCAAGTGTCATAATGGGTACTCCTGAATATGTATTGACAGGTTATTGAATTGTACACCTTGAGTGTACTATTTGAGTATCCATCGGAATTTCAATAATTCAACAGACAAAATACTTGACATGATATGAGAATTATGAGATGAAATGAATAAAGTCTTGAAAGAATATATCATGATGTATATGAGAATTTTGTGACTAACATGTTTGATTGAATGCATGTGTTTAGGCAATTTTACCAAGTTGATGGAAACATGTTGTAACACCCTTTACCCATATTCGACGCAGGAATAGGGTACGAGGCATTACCAAACTTATACACAAACAATTATGCAATATCGATACATGACTTTCCTCTCAAACTTCAAACTTTTCATAACACCTCTTAAACAAGCCTACAAGGCCTAAATCACACATTAGGAATGGTTCGGGATCAAATCGAACTCTTTTAAAGATCTCTAGAAAAACTTAGAAAATTTTCATCAAACAGTCCACACGCCTGTGTGGGGGAAGGGGTACGCCCGTGTGGCATATCACATGCCAGTGTGGATTTATTTCTCAATTTGAACCTACAGGGGTTTTCACACGGTCAGACACATACCTGTGTCCATGGCCATTGTCCCTCATACGGTCACGACACGCCCGTGTCTTAGCCTGTGTGAAAAAACCTTGGCATTCTATTTCTGATGTCATCACCCCAAAAATGTCACACGGCCAAGGCACACGCCCGTGTCCTTCGACCGTGTGGAAAATTAAATTCCAAATTCAGGTGCAAACTTCACACAGCTTCCGAACACACCCATGTACTTTGGCCGTTTCTCCCACAAAGTTGAGATACACGGCCGTATCTCTACTCGTGTGGTTACTACTAAGCATACTAACTTGCCAAATTAGCATGCCTCCTGCACACGGCCTAACCACACGCCCATGAGGCTGGCGTGTGTCAGACATGGCCTAGACACACGCCCGTGTGTCTACCCATGTGGACAAGAACAACGCTATTTGCCAAGCTCTTTCTACCACTCCAACTCATACAAACATAAATCACATCAAACCATCAACTCATTCATGCATAATTAAACCAAGTAAACCAACCATGCAACTTGTACATTCATGAATAACCTTATCATTTCATAGATTAATAAGAGAAAGCCATCAACTATCGCCTTATACAGAAGAATTCATCTTTAAATGAGCCAAAACATTTGGCCAAAATAATATGATATTGAACTAAGTCTAGTCCTTATACATGCCATACTCAAAGTGCTAAATCTAACTATACCAAGATGTGCTGATAGTATGGGTGATCTTCTGATTATCTCTGTATTCAGAGCTGGCTCTTCGACACTATAAAACAAGGTAAAAGAGAAGGGAGTAAACAATATGCATCATAACACTTCTTTATCAATCAAGAACATTACTTACTAAATAAAAACAATCCAAGTCCTCATAACCATACTTACTCATTTCAAACATCACCATATCCCATACATATATCATATAACATTGCTCACATTTACTTGCACTTATACCCTACACTTATCACCACAAAGCCACATGTAATTTCTCTTAGACAAGTTTCTCGATGAACACTTCAGAATATTATTGGATACTTGGTGGTTTTCTATACAGCCCACCATTTAATAATTTACAAGGTCGTATCGCACATAGCCCACCATTTATTACATGTTTACGATGGTATCATACTCAGCCCACCAATGATAGTAAATACGATGGTATCATACACAGCCCATCATTAATAAATAACAAGGTGGTATCACACACAACCTACTTATAATAATAATTATGCACTTACGGATATTTTTTCGTACCTATATTCCCAACCCGAAGGTTCATCCGAGAATTTCCTCATTTCCTACCATTTTTAATAAATCTCCCCAATAAGCATTTACATCCACACAATGCATTAATAAGTAGAAACATATGTAATAAGGATGTATCGTTTACACATAAACTTACTTCGATACAAAATGTCAGTTTGCAATTCAGTCCATAACCTTGCCTTTTTCCTGGTCAAGGTTGATTCCACATTTTTCTTGATCTATAATAATAAAATTTACTCATTTAATCACTACATAAATCAAGACACTTCAAAATTTCTACTTTGGCAAAAATTACCGTTTTGCCCTTATACTTTGGCAAAATTACGATTTTACCCCTAGGCTCGTAAATTATGTTTCATCAAATTTCCTCATTTAAAAAGCCTATTTGAACATTTATTACTCTCGTAACAACACACAATACCAATCATTTCATGTATTTACTACTCAATTTACAACTTTTACAAAAAGGTCCTTTTAAGTGTTTTCATGGAAACACCTTTCACAAAGGTTGTTTATTTAATAACCATAATTCATTTTCTTCCCAAAAAAATCAGCCAAAAAACATAAGCACTCTCATGGAAAATCCCTAAAATTTCAACCATTTTGCAAAAAAGTCCCTTCTTTAGCTAGCTTAAGCTTTAGGGGTTCTAAAAGTACAAATATTATCAAGAAAGACCACTAAAATCACTTACTTACAAGAGGATAGCTTGGCTAAAAGTTTAAGCTTCAAAAACCCCTATTCTTGCTAAAATTTTCGGTGGAAGAAGAAATGGGAATAGGAAAAGATGATAGCTTCTTTATTTTTCTCTTATTTTATTCATTAATCACCTAACACTACAAAACATTGACCAAATTAATCCTCTTGTCCCCCCTATGGCCGGCTATTGCCTTTAAAAAGGCCTAATTGCACATTTAAAACCTCCAACTAAATTTCAATAGCTATTTGACACCTCTAGCTTGTAAAATAAACCTTTCGCACTTTATGTGATTTAGTCCCTTTTTCGCAATGAAGCATGCAATCACCAAAATTAATGCACCAAAATTTTCATGCACCCATATAATCATGATATAACACATATAATAATATTAAAAATAATTTCTCTGATCTCAAATTAGTGGTTCTGAAACCACTATTCTGACTAGCCCCAAAATCGGGCTGTTACAACTCTCCCCCCTTTAGAGATTTTCGTCCCTGAAAATTTTACTTTTAAAGAGGTTTGGGTACTGTTCTATCATGGCTTCTTTCGATTCCCACGTAGCCTCTTCTGCACCATGTTTTTGCCACAACACTTTCACTAAGGCTATACTTTTGTTCCTCAACTATTTAACCTCTCGAGCCAAAATCTTAATTGGTTCCTCTTCATAGGTCATATCTGGTCGTATCTCAATTTTGGTCAAAGGAATCATATGCGAAGGATTAGAACGATATCGTCGCAGCATCGACACTTGAAACACATTGTGTATTCTCTCTAACTCTGTCGGTAAGCTACTGGTCCAATCCTTTCAATAACCTCATACGGCCCTATGAATCGTGGACTCAATTTGCCCTTTCGACCAAATCTCAACATTTTCTTCCACGGAGATACTTTCAGAGATACTTTCAGAAATACTTTATCGCCCACCTAAAATTTAACTTCTTTCCTTTTTAAATCTACGTATGACTTCTGCCGATGTGAAGCAGCTTTCAGACTATCACAGATCACTTTTACTTTCTCTTTGGTTTCTCTAGCTAAATCAATCCTGTGAATTTTCTTCTCACTAAGCTCAGTCCAATACAAAGGAGTCCAGCACTTGCTAGCATATAAGGCTTCGTACGATGCCATCTGTATACTCGACTGGTAACTATTGTTGTAGGCAAATTCAACCAAAGGTGGATATTTTTCCCAACTATCTTCAAACTTTAAAACACAGCATCAGAGCATATCCTCGAGAACTTGAATCACTCTTTCGGATTGGCCATCAGTTTGAGGATGGAACGCGGTACTAAAATTCAATTTCGTACCCAAGGCTTCTTGTAATTTTTTCCAAAACCTCAAACTAAACCTTGGATCTCTATTTGAGATAATGGATATAGGCACCCCATGTAATCTCACAACTTCGGCAATATACAGCTCAGCCAACTTGTCAAGTGAGTAATCAACATGCACCGGTATAAAGTGAGCCGATTTTATTAATCTATAACGATGACCCACAAAACATCTTTTTTTTTTAGAGTTTTAGGTACCCGTTACAAAATCAATCGTGATTCGGACCCATTTCCACTAGGGAACCATCACTGGCTGAAGTAATCCCGAAGGTACTTGATGCTCGGCTTTCACTTGTTGATAGATTAAACACTTTGTAACAAACTCGGAGATATCTCTTTTCATACCTGGCCACCAATACAACTTCTTCAAATCATTATACTTTTTGGTACTGCCCGGATGTAATGACAACCAACCATTATGTGCCTCATGTAAAATTTTTTGAATCAACTCATCATCTTTAGGTACACAAACTCTATCATGAAACATCAAATATCAAACAATCATCTGAACCAACCCAAAAATCAAAGTTATTTCACAATTCTCACTAAGCTCTCTTAACTTGCATCTCACTATTATTCTTTTGAGCTTTATGTATCTACTAAAGCAATAATGGTCTAGCCTTCAACTCGGCCAAGATAGCACTATCATCAGACATGCTAAACTCGTACTCATAGCTCTCAAAGCATACAGGGATTTTCTGTTCAAGGCATCCGCAACCACATTTGCTTTCCCCGGATGGTAATTGATTACTAGCTCATAATCCTTCAATAATCCGAGCCACTACCGTTGTCGCAAATTCAAATCCTTTTGACTCATCAGGTACTTCAAACTTTTGTGATTGGTAAAGATTCGACACTTTTCACCATACAAATAATGACGCTAAATCTTCAAAGCAAAAACGATAGCGGCCAACTCCAAATCATGAGTCAGATAATTATTTCCATGCGGTTTTAGCTGTCTCAAGGCTTAAGCTACTACTTTACCCTCTTGCATCAGCA
Source organism: Gossypium rotundifolium (assembly GCA_025506655.1). Classification (NCBI taxonomy): domain Eukaryota; kingdom Viridiplantae; phylum Streptophyta; class Magnoliopsida; order Malvales; family Malvaceae; genus Gossypium; species Gossypium rotundifolium. Next base: position 44,112,761 of record CP106730.1, read on the forward strand.
CACAACCAAGACCATTCATTGACGCGTCACTATAGATTACAAACTCCTTTCCCGACTCAGGTTGTACCAAAACTGATGCTTCTGTCAACATTATTTTCAATTTCTCAAAACTCTACCGGTATCTCTCGGTCCATTCAAACTTAATATCCTTATGTAGCAATCTTGTCACCGGTGTAGCAATCATGGAGAGCCCTTTGACGAACCATTTTTAGTAACCCGCTAAACCCAAAAAGCTCCTAGTCTCTGACATATTCCTCGGTGGTTTCCACTCAACAACAGCTGAGATCTTACTCGGATCAACTCTAATTCCATCACCCGACACAATGTGTCCTAAGAATTCGACCTTTCAGAGCCAATGTAACACCCCAAACCTGGCTTAGACGTTATGACCGAATCTAGCATGTCACATCAAAGTGTTGTTTGAAAAATATGCTTTCGTTGGAAAGCCTTCTTACAACTTAAAACTTACTATCATGTAAAACTTCAGATTTCGTTGCTAATTTCCAAAACAAGATTTAATCAAAATCATTCTCTTGCAAAATATTATTATCTTTAAAACCATGTTTTTTTGTAGAAGTTTTGTTCAAAATAGTTGCGAAAATAGTAGTTATTGTTTGAAAACCCGTCTTTAATAGACTAGTAGGTTGGAAATTAAAAGAAGCACCATATAAAAGTTAAAAAAATCCAAATGGCCTTATTACACAATTATTAACCCAATAAATTGAAATAAAATAAAATAAAGCCTCTAAGTTTAACTTTAAAACTTATCGAACGTGTGGCCACCTCCGAGTCTAAATCCTCTAAGGATGGGGATTACCTGCACAGTTAAAGAAAAGGGTGAGTTATAAGAACTCAGTGTGTAATCGCCTATTACAGTCACAGTCTGGGCCCAAGCCCATACGGTATTAGTCTGGGCCTAAGCCCTATTCAGTAATAGCCTGTGCTTAAGCCCTATTCAGTAACAGTCTGGTCCTAAGCGGTGATGGCATTTTCTATGGTCCAGGTGGGGTGGCTACCGATAATCTCTGTACTAGATGAAGAAATTGGGGAGCCTGTAAAGAGTTAGCCAGGAATTTATAATACATATTTAAAATAAACTAATTATGTAATTAAGGACAAGAAAAATAAAGAGAAGGAAACTAAGAAAAAGACTAAAGTTAAAAGAAAAGATTTATGGACTAAGGAGCCCTTATTGGTAGATGGTTCAAAGAGAAAAGAAAATAAAATCGAAAAGGTCTCAAAGACCCTTAGCTTTTGAGGTGGGTGTGATTGGCCTCTTATGCTTCTTTGACATGGCTTTGGTGTGGCTCAAGGGTTGTAGAAACTTGTTATGAAGAGGTGAATCTGGGAAAAGGGAATAAGAGAATAGGTGGAAAGTAGAAGAATGGGGAGGGGGCTGGTGTTTAAATAGGGCTCAATTCTAGTACGTTCGCACGCCCGTGGTCCGAGGGCATGTTGTTTCTCCATGCCCATTTTTCAGCAAGCCACACCCATTGGTGAGAAGTTAGTATGTTGGCACGGTTGGGTAGCACGAGCATGTCCAGCCTGTGTTTGGCAAGTCAGTGTCATCCATGGCCGTGTGGCATGGCCGTGGCACTTTGTCGGTGCTCGTGGAAGGGTTGTTAGGTTTGTGATTTTGAAAATTAGTTGGGATTTGATTTGTACCGCCTCTGCTCATGTCAGTATGGAGATTTTGTACTTCCACACGGTCACGGCCACGGCCGTGTGTAAGACTGTGTGGCCTGAATTCTGCACCTTTGTTTAGTTTACACTAGGGAGGAAGAAAATAACTTGAAATTAAAATATGAAAATAGATTGTGTTAGTGCTCAGGTTGCCTCCCGAGAAGCACTTGTTTAAAGTCTTAAGCTAGACTTTTCTTGTTTTCGATAAATCAGGGTGGTTTAAATGTTTGAATATCCTTCCTCATGTTATCAGTTTTATTTTCATGATAAATTTTAAGTCGGGAAGCATTAACCTTAAGAGTGCCAAATATGGGATTACTTACCTCTACTGTTTCGTATGGGAAGATATTTCGTACCTCTAGAGGGATGTCTGCGTTTGTATTCAGGTTTGGTGTGGTGATGCAAGGATGTACTTTATTGAACCGTACCTGATCTCCTATGTTGAAGTGGTTTGATGTTCCTGCGAGCTCTTCTGGGGGCTCCTTCGATTTTACTTCGCCCAGTTCTTCTTTAAAGTGTGTCTTCCATTCTTCTAGTTTATTGACCCTAAGGCTTTTCTCCTCATATTCTTTTTCTTTTCGGGCACGAGGTCCATGATCCGGCTCAGATTTGTAACTTTGTGGTGTTTCCTGTGGTAAAAGTTGAACAAGTTGGTTATCAACTGAATTTACTTTCTCACCTTCATCAATTGATGTCTTGGTTGAGTCAAGAGCTTGTAGACTGATCAATTTGTCACCTACATGAAGAATGAGTTCTCTTGTGCCAACATCAATTTTAGTCCTGGCAATTGCTAAAAAGGGTCTTCCTAAAATTAAAGGAATTGAATTATCCTCATCCATGTCTATGACAACAAAATCAACTGGGAAAACGAATTTATCAATTTTTATGATAACATCTTCGATAATACCCCTAGGAATTCTAACAGTTTTATCAGCTAATTGTATACTCATCCTAGTTTGTTTGGGTTTCCCTATACCTAGTTGTTTAAACATTTTATAAGGCATGACATTTATACTTGCCCCTAAACCAGCTAAAGCATGGTTGACAGTTAAACTACCAATTAAACATGGAATTGTAAAACTCCTGGATCTTTTAACTTCCGTGGTAGTCTATTTTGTAGAATTGCTTAGCATGTTACGTTTAATTCCATATGTGGCTCCTCGTCTAACTTATGCTTGTTTGTCAAGAGTTGTTTTAAAAATTTCCTTGAATCTAGCATATGACAGAGCTTCAAGAAGTGGTAAGTTAATATGTAATTTTTTTAAAAGTTTAAGAAACTTATCAAACTGTTCCTCTGTATCGTCTCTCTTTAATGCTTCGGGATAAGGTATGTGAGGCTGGTACTCTTTAATTATCGATTTTGGTTCTTCTTGTGTTACCTCAACTTTACCTTCTTCTACCTCACTTTCTTGAATTGAATTAGGTTCATCTAACCTGACATTTTCCTGAGCTGTTATGGCTTGGATTTGCTCATTTGGGTTAATCTTAGTGTTGCTTGGTAGACGCCCTTGCGGTCGTTCGGGCATTAACTTGGAGAGTTGTCCAACTGACTTTGTAACTTCCCCGACTGACTTAGTAAGTTCCCCAACTTGGTTCTTGATCCCTTCTATCGATGTTTGTTGGTTTTTAAGTGTTGCCTTAGTGTCTTAGAGATGGTTTTCTATGGCTGCCATGAATTTTGTCAACATCTCTTCGAGGTTCGGCCTCTTTTCCTATGGATAAGGCTGGTTTTGGAAATTTTGATGAGGTTGTTGTCTCTGATTTCCTTGATTTCCTTGACCTCCTCATGAAAAATTTGGGTGGTTCCTCCAACTTGGATTATAAGTATTACTATAAGGGTTATTGTTAGATCTGAAATTATTAACTATATACTTCATCTGTTCGCTTTCTATGCCCAGTTGATAGGGTGAGTACTCAAGATTCGCCACAGTTCCGCTTGTATCGCACTGCATTACTGGATGTACCTGCGAAGAACATAAACTATCAAGCTTTTTATTCATCATCTCTACCTGTGTTGATAGCATGGTTACTACGTCGAGGTTGAAAATTCCAGCTGATTTTATTGGTTTTGTCCTTATAACTTGCCACTGATAGTTGTTCAGTGACATCTCTTCAATGAACTCGTAAGCTACTTTAGGAGTTTTGTTGCTCAGGGTTCCACCGGCGGCTGAATCAATTAGTTGCCTCGTTGAGGGGTTTACACCGTTATAGAAAGTTTGGACTTGGAGCCATAAGGGTAAACCATGGTGCGGACACCTTCTCAAAAGATCCTTGTATCTCTCCCACGCATCGTATAATGTCTCTAAATCCATCTGCACAAAATAAGAGATATCATTCTGTAATTTGGCCGTTTTGACCGGTAGGAAATACTTTAACAAAAAATTTTCGGTCATTTGATCCCATGTCGTAAATGACCCTCGTCGTAACGAGTTTAACCATTATTTAGCTTTATTCCCCAAAAACTTGATCATTGTTTTGTTGAGTTTTAAAGTTTATAAAGAGAATGATCGAACCTAGAAACTAACTCTGACAATGACTTAAGGCAAGTGCACATATCTAACAGTAGTATAGCTTAGGCAAGACTGGATTGTCGAACCCAAAGGAACTAAAAGTACTAATTCTAACCTTCTTTCTATTATTTAGCCTAAATATTAAGTGATTGGTTGTTTAATCTAAATTAACTAACTACTAAGCTAAAGACGCAAAGACAAAGAGAATGAATTGGGGAAATACTGTTGGGAAAACTTAGTTGATTAAGATGATACCCTTAGGAAGAATCCACCTAGACTTCAATTGTTATCTAACACTGAACCAGATGATTTATTCACTTGACTTGATCCGTAAGATTCCCTAATTTATATTGAACCCTCTCTCGAGGCGAATAACATCTAACCCTAGGTTGATTAATTGAAATCTCTTTCTAATTAAAACCCCTAGAATCGCATTAACTCGATGTATGGACTCCCATATTAGGTTTCACCCTAATCCGGCAAAATTTCGTCACCCTATCTCTAGGCGCGCAATCAAATTCGCTTAATTATGCTAGATCTACTCTTAAGCAGGGACTTTTTCTCCATCACCTAAGCACATTCGACTTGAATTAATATCCCAGCACATTCGACTTGAATTAATATCCCAAAAATAATAACACAAGAATTAAGCACACATAATTAAGAACAAATCAAGTATTTATCATATAGTTCAGAAAACAATAATAAGATTCATCTAGGTTTCATCCCCTTCAAGTATCTGAAGGGTTTAGTTCATAACAATAAAAGAAAACATCTCAGAAGAAAAGATAGAACAAAACATAAGAAATCCCTAAAACCCCTGAAGGAATTAAAGAAGAGATCCACTATCTTGAGTAGAATTCTGGCTTCTTAAGATGTATCAATTGGCTATCTTCGAGTGATTCCCACAAATCTGACCTTTCTGGATCCGCTCCTTGGCCTAACTAAACGCTGGCTCTGGCAGAAGGTTTCTGCCGAACTCCCCTTGAAGGTATGCTTAGGGGGTTTATATAGGCTCTTGGAATGCTTTACTTGGCCTTTAAGTATCCTAATTCAAGTATAATTCCTACTCGGGTGTTTGAATAGGCTTTGGAATGCATTTCTTTCTCCCTAAGTATCCTTTTTGAGTGAAATTTCTCTATTCCACGATAGGGGCACGGCCATGGCACACGTTCGTGTGAATCGTCTTCAAGCCGTGTTTAGGTCTGGTGATGGAGGCACGACTGTGTAAATCGTGGTTAGGCCGTGTTCTAGTTAATTGACGAGGCACGACTGTGTAACTTGAAGTCCAGGCCGTGTCGATTTTGACTTTGGCCCAAATTGGCCCGTTTTAGGCCCGTTTCGTTCTTTTTGTCCCTAGGTGCTTTCCTGAGTATAAAACATGAAAAAAAAAGGATTAAGAGCACCTTTTTACACAATTCAGGGAATAAATCATCCAAAAGTATGCTAAATGTGGGATTAAAATATGTTACTTTTACGGTTTATCAACAAGTTGATCATTAGGTAAAGGAATCAAATAAAGAGGTGTTAAAGGATTAAAACCATAAACAACTTCAAATGGAGTATGCTTAGTCGCTGAATGAACAAATCGATTATAGGCAAACTCAACGTACGACAAGCACTCCTCCTATGTCTTAAGATTCTTCCTTATAGTTTCCCTCAACAATGTTGAGAAGACTTGATTCACCACTTTGGTTTGTCCATCCGTTTGTGGTTGGCACATCATAAAAAACAACAATTTTGTGCTAAGCTTCCCCGACAATGTTCTCCAAAAGTGGCTGAGGAATTTCGCATCTCTATCGGATACTATAGTCCTCAGAACTCCATACAAACACGTGAATTCTCTAAAAAAATTTGTAACATTTAAAGTATTGTCAATTTTATTACAAGCAATAAAATGTGCCATTTTGGAAAATCAGTCAACCACTACATAAATTGAGTCCTTTCTAGTCTTAGTTCTAGAAAGACCTAAGACAAAGTCCATTGAATATGAACCTAAGGCCCCTCGGGAATAGGCAAGGGCATGTACATTCCATGTGGTTTCATTTGCAATTTGGCCTTTTTACAAGCTATGCACTGATTACACACTCTTTTCACGTCGCGTTTCATCATTGGCCAAGAGAAATGCTTGTGGAGCATGGCCATTGTCTTTTTTACTCCAAAATGTCCCATAAGGCCTCTGCTATGCGCCTCGTTCACCAACATATCCCGAATAGATCCTTGAGGAATACAAAGCTTACCTTTTCGAAAAAGGTAATCATCATGTCTATAAAACTTTTCAAAGGCTCCGAGTTCACATGCCTTATACAATTCACCAAAATCAGAATCATTTTCGTAAAGTTCTTTCAAATACACAAAACCAAGTGTTTCAAATCTAAATGGTTAAGAAGTGAATACCTCCTCGACAATGCATCTGCTACGACATATTTGATCAGATAGGGAAAGGATTCAAGAAACTCTACCCACTTGGCATGTCTCTTGTTTAACTTGTTTTGTCCCTTGAGATGTTTCAACGCCTCATGATCAGTATGAATAACAAATTCCTTGAGCCACAAATATTGTTGCCACATTTCTAAGGCCCAGATTAGTGCATTCATATCCTTGTAGTAAGTTAGGTAATTGAGGGTGGCACCATTCAGCTTCTTGCTAAAATAGGCTATGGGACGCCCATCTTGAGTCAGAACGACCCCAATCCCTGTACCTGAGGCATCACACTCAATTTCAAACATTTTGTTGAAATCAGGCAAGCAAAGCAAAGGAGAATTTGTCAAACAATCTTTAATTAAATTGAAAGACTTTTCTTGTTCCTCACTCCAATGAAAATTAGAATTTTTCTTAATAATACCCATCAATGGAGTAGCCAAAGTGCTAAAGTTAGGAACAAACCATCGATAGAAACTTTCCAAGCCATGAAAACTTCTTACTTGGCTTATACTCATAGGTCGTGGCCATTCTCGAATCATCTTGACTTTCTCTTGATCAACTTCGAGTCCGTCCGAGCTAACCACGAATCCTAAGAAAAAAACTTTGTTAGTACAAAATGAACACTTCTTAAGGTTAGCATACAAAGTTTCCTTACGCAATACTTCCAAAACAGATTTCAAATAAAGCAAATGATCTTCTAAAGGCTTACTATAGATTAATATGTCATCAAAATAAACCACGCAGAATTTACCAATGAAAGCACGTAGCACATAATTCATCAAATGCATAAAAGTGCTCGGTGCGTTAGTTAAGCTGAAAGTCATAACCAACCACTCGTACAAACTGTGCTTTGTCTTAAACGCCATTTTTCCACTCATCTCCTTCTTGCACTCGAATCTGGTGATAACTACTTTTGAGATCTATTTTGGAGAAGAGTTGGGCTCCACTTAGTTTATCCAACATGTCGTCAAGGCATGGTGTAACAGCTCGATTTTGGGCCTAGTCAGAATAGTGGTTTCGAGATCACAAATCCAAAGTAGAAATAATTATTTTATGAGTATTTTGAGGTCTATGGCATGATTGCATGATTGTGTGAAAATTTCATGGAGAAATTTTATGCATAAAGTGTCCAATTTGATAATTAGGACTAAATTGAATAAGTTGCAAAATATATGTTCTAGAAGCTTTGAGCATGAAATTGCCATGGATTTTTAATTAGAGGGTCTTAAATATCAATTTGACTAATTTCTATTTTTATGGAAAAAATAGGCATGAATAGGTAAATTTTGAAAGTTTAGTAAAAAGGGCATTTTGGTCATTTGGTTAATAAAAGAATTAAAAAGGAAAATGAAGTCAAAAATCATGTCGATCTTAATCTACCTTGGCCAAAAATTTCAAGACACCATAGCTAGGGTTTTCTTCAACTTTCAAGCTTGATAGTAAGTGCATTCTAGCCCCGTTTTTAATGTTCTTTACGTTTTTAAAGTTGTTATCAATCGATCTAGCTATTTCTTTTATTTATTTGAGCTAGGGTTCATGTTTTAAAATTTACTCATGTGTGACATGCATGTTTTTTGATGTTTCATGGTAGATTATGAAAGTTTGATGTGTAATAAGCATATTTTACTAAGTGATTTTTTATGAAAACACCTAAAAAGGGCTTATTTGTAAAAGTTGTAAAATGAGTAGTAAAAATCTGATTTGAAGGAAAATGTGGGCTGTTATGAGCATGTGTTAGGTTCGGCTAGGCTTAGGTAATAAAGAAAATGGAAACATTTCATTTTACGAGCCTAAGGACTAATTTGTAAATATGTGAAAGTTTAGGAGCAAAATTATAATTTTTCCAAAGTATGGTTTTCAGACAGATTTGAACAATGTTATAATTAAATGAGTTAAATTTAATATTATAGATCAAGGAAAATGAGGTTCGGACCTAGAACGAGGGAAAAACATGTACTTGGCAGTTAGGTCCTTTTCACCATTTTTGGTATCATGGTAAGTTAGTATGTGAATAATGCAATGCTATATTTATGTTTTAAATTATTTTAATATTATATGAATTATATGATTAATATTATGAGCAAGTTCAATAATGTCAAGATAACGAAGAAGTCCCAGTTGAACCTTCGGAATAGTTAGGATACAAATGTCATGGCATTAGGGTTCTGAGATTTCGTGTAAGACCATGTCTGGGACATGGCATCGATATGAAAATTGTGTAAGACCATGTCTGGGACATGGCATCGATATGAGAATCATGTAAGACCATAGCTAAGCTATAAGCATCGATGTGTGATCCCATGTAAGACCATATCTAGGATATGGTGTTGGTATGATTCTATGTGTATGTGATTCCCGAGTATCCTTTAGTATTCCAAGTGGTTCAATGGGAAATTCAAAGATTATGCCAAAGATGACAAAGTAAATGATTATGTTACGAGTTGGTACAGGTATGTACATAAAGTTTATAAGCATTGGCTTCATGATATTATGAATTCATGATCACTATGAAAGTGACTTTAAGTTAACCATGTGATTATTGGATTATGGGTGTGATGAATAAATACATGGTAAAGTTGATTGAAACTTATGAAAAAGGGCTTTTAGGCCAAATGGAATTGAGATATGAAATGTTTTATTTCCTTGATTGTGACTCAATGAATATGAAATGAAGGAAAGATTGGAATTAATATCTATTAAAAACATTTATGAAATCTTGTGATTAAGTGTTTATGGTTATGATGTGTAAATTTATGGTAGATTCGGTTGACAGACATGTGTAAGGCTTTGGGGCCAAATCGATTGGTAAGATAGTAAATGTTTTTCGTTTGAATTGTGATTTATCGATTATGAGAAAAGGGAAATACCGACATAATTGCCTATTAAAATGGTTAAGAAAGTATGGGTAGAAAGAGTTTATACAATTTGAAATGAGTTAAGCCATATGCATGAAAACATGAATACACATAAGTAATGTGTACTTTTACTATGATGTTTAAAATGATTTGCTAATTATGAAACATGTTACAACGAAGAGATTATGGTTGTTGGGCTAAAGTAAAGTTATGTTAAATTATGTTGATAAAGCAAAAAGAATAAACATGAGAATTGGTTATATTACAATCCTCGAGATTTATAGCTATTTTATATAGATTTGTGCTTATATTGTCAAGCATGGTATTTAATTAGCATAAAGCATTCATTATTTTCATACGAACTTACTAAGCTATATAGCTTACCCCCTTCCTTTCCCATGTCTTATAGGGTTAGTAAGCTAGCTCGGGTTGGAGATCGCCGGAGATGCTATCACTCTATCAAGCTATCATGTTGGGTATAAGTGAATGCAAACCCTTTTGAGTTTATGGCATGTATAGGGACTTAGTCATTTGGTCTATGAGTCATTATTATTTGGCTAAATGTATTAGCTTGTGATGGTTGGAAGTTGGATGTAAATAGGTAGCCATGCAAATTGGCTTATATTGGCTAAAAGGTTGTAGCCCAAATAAGTATGTATGTGCATGTGTCAATGTTTTGTGATGTGGTTTATATTTGATTATTATATGATGGTTATGTAACATCCCTTGACCCGAGTCCATCGCCAGATAAGGGTTTATAGGTGTTACCATGCATTCTAACACTTAAGCTAAAATAATTGAATCATGGATGATCATCTTTATTAAAGAATTATCTATAAACAATTAATAAACACATGTGTAACACATAACATATATATATTAGATCCAAACCATTCAAAGAGGAATCGTTGATGAACCTAATTCATCATACTGTGTATAATACATCAATATCACATAAACAAGTAGATTTCATGAACTCTCATTAGTGTCTAAGCTTCTTATAGCATAAAGTCTCAGTTACAAATAAACTAATGCGTGCAACCATTACACATCAATTGTACACCCACTAAAAGGCCGAATATGCATGGTTCCATTATTGGCATGTTATGCACATTACCTAGCATAAACCGAGTTTAACAATTTTATGTACTCAATTAAAACAAGTAATTCAACAAATCAAATACATATATAAATATATATATGAAAATGCATACATCTCAATTATGCACTCTTTCCATACTCAACTATGCCCAACTATTTTAAACATTTTAACCACATTAGCAATGGTCACATAGATTTGGCCGAATACACATACCCATTTATTCAATATAATTCATCCTATTTAAAACAACTGAATTTGATACATACCAAGATACATACTTCACAAATATATATAACTCAAATTCATATTCATATCAATTTCATGAAATTGAAATGCCTAACATCTCTCTCTATTAACCTATCACATATGCATATAATTAAAATATTCTACCTTAATCTATCAAAGTGACCAACAAAGATCAAATTACATAAACATGTCATGACATATATCTATTAAACCATTTCATATAATGCCTAAACCACATCCAAACACAAATGATAATTCATGGCATGAGCAAACTATATCATCAAAACACGAAACAAGTTATCCAAAATAGATAGCCATTTGCGCATGGCTAGAATATTTACACGATTACAAAACATTAGTTATACTGTTTAGTCTAACCTATACATGCCCTTTTTAATACAAAACTAAGTTATTCAATACCAAAAGAAAGTCGATAGTGCAGTTGACTTCTTCCCAGATCCTTCGAGTCCGTAGCTTGAACCTAAATCTATAAAACAAGGGTAAACAAGAATACACACAATAAGCTTGCTAGCTTAGTAAGTCTCAAGCAGTATTTATGACATATACACACATACTTAACAATTTAACTTCCATTCTTGTGGCAATTAGCATAAATAATTCAATACGAGTTTCACCTAGCCAAATATTAGTCATATCCTTAATCTAATCAATAGTAGTTTATCACATAACTTATACAATAACATTTCATATATATAACCTATGCATTTGAATATTTCAAGTTACCGAAACATAACGAAATTTCAATCTAAATCCGTTTTTCTTTGCTCTTGATCTAAAACACATTAAAATTTAACTCATTCAAGTACATTTCATCTCAATTTAGTCCCTAAGCACATAAATAGGCAATTTACCATTTTACCCCTACTATTTTAAATTTTTACAATTTAGTCCTATTTGCCTAAAACAAAAAATACACCAAATTTCTCAATACCCCTTAAGGGCCGAATATGTATAGGGGCTATACAAGCCCTTTTCTTTTGATTATTTAGCAAATAAGTCCCTCTAAAATTTCATTTTTTTATAATATGGCCCTAAAACAAAAATTCATCAAAATTTCCAATATATAATATACTAATTTTTAGCTTATCTTTTATCTAACATTATCAAACATCAAAAACCATATAAATCTATCAATAGCCGAACCTCAAACAAGCTTATATTCTAAATTTTTAACATGGGTCAGCTACGGTTTGAAGCAACGATCTCAAAAACGTAAAAATTAACAAAACTAAATTCAAACTAACCTTGAAATCAAGCCTCCAAGTGTCGAAAATCAAAGAACAAAACCCCTTTTCTTTCTCAATATTCGCCATGAGAGAATGAGAAAGATGGTGGATTTTGTTTATGTTATTTTAACATATTATAAAGTAATTATTAAATTACTAATATAACCTTTAATATAAAATAAAACTAACATAAATATTAAGGTTATTATTGACATAAGCCACCCACTAACTCAAAAATCGGTTATTTACCCTTTTAATACTCCACTTTAAAAAGCCATCATCAAATAGGCACTTTACACTATAGTTTGAGACTTTTAAAATTTACGCGATTAAGTCCTTTTTGTCAAATTAAGCACCCAAACGATGAAATTTTTCTCTGAAACTTTCACACATTTTAATTCACACATAATAAGCACAAAAAATATTAAAATATTTCTAACTCGGATTCATGGTCCCAAACCACCGTTTCAATCGTGGTCAAATTCATCATTACAACTCTCCCTTAAGGATTTTCGTCCCGAAAATCTTACCGTTAAACAACGCTTCGGATATTGTTGCCTCATTGAATCTTGAGGCTCCCACGTAGCCTCTTCAACTCCGTGCCTTTTCCACAGTACTTTCACTAATGGAATTTTCTTGTTTCTTAACTCTTTCTTTTCCGAGCTAAAATACGAATCGGTTCTTCCTTATATGTCATATCGGGTCGGATTTCCATCTCGCAACAGTGTAATCACATGGGACGGATCGATCAGACTTACGAAGCATCGAAACATGAAATATGTCATGTATCTTTTCTATCTCAGAAGGCAACTTCAATCTATAAGCAACAGGCCCAATACGTTCAGTAATTTCATAAGGTCCGATGAATCTTAGACTAAGTTTGCCTTTCCGACCGAATCGAAGTACCTTTTTCCACGGAGAAACTTTCAAGAATACTCGATCTCCAACTTGAAATTCAATGTCTTTACGTTTCAAATCAGCATAAGACTTTTGACGATCCGAGGTAGCTTTCAAATTGTCTCAAATAATAGCTACTTTCTGTTCGGTTTCTTTAATCAAATCAACCCCGTGTATCTTATTCTCACTGAGCTCAGTCCAGTATAATGGCGTTCGACACCTTCACCCGTACAAGGCTTCATAGGGCGCCATTTTGATACTAGATTGAAAACTGTTATTATAGGCAAATTCAATCAGAGTAGGTATCGTTTCCAAGTACCTTCAAACTCAAGAATGCAACATCTCAACATGTCCTCAAGTATCTGAATGGTTCTCTCGGATTGTCCATCCGTCTAGGGATGAAAGGCTGTACTAAAATGAAGTTTAGTACCTAAAGCATCTTGCAACTTCTTCCAAAATCGTGATGTGAATCTCGGTCTCTCATCGAAACAATGGAACTCAAAGACACCATGCAACCTCACAATTTGTGATATATACAATTCGGCAAGTTTATCAAGTGAGTAGTCCGTTCAATTGGTACAAAATGAGTCGATTTGGTCAATCTATCAACTATAACCCAGATCGCATCTTTCCCGCTTTCGGTGTCATAGGTAAACCGGATACAAAATCCATAGTGATTCTATCCCATTTCCATTCGGTATCATGATCTGAAGCAACCGTAAGGCACTTGATGCTCGGCTTTTACTTGTCGACAAATTAAGCACTTTGAAACAAATTCAGATATATCTCGTTTCATACCGGGCCACCAAGAGAAGCGCTTCAAGTCATTATACATTTTCGTGCTACCCGGATGTATCGACATCTGACTATTATGAGCTTCTTTCAATAACATCTGAATCAAATCCATGTCCCTCGGTACACACATTCGGCCTTTGTATTTCAAGCAATCATTTTCATCAATTCAAAATTCTGACTCTGCATTATTTCCACTGTAACATCCTGAAATTAGGCCTAGTAGGATTGAGCCCAATGGGCCTTAGGCGTAGTAGCGTTTAAAATTTTTTGGAGAATAGGAGATCGACTTAAGTGCAAGTTGGACCTTTTAGATAAGTGATTTTGGAAGGTTAGGGGGCTTCTATGAAGTCCTAGGATCAAATATTGGCTTTAGGGAAATTTTGGTTTTAGGTGAAAAAAACCCTGGAAGTTGGCAGATAGGCCTTAAGAATAAAATATGGGGAAAATGACACAAGTAGAGTGTGTGGTGTAGTGGCAAAGTGACGCCACATAGAGACAAGGGAGTGACGCCACAAGGAAGGAAGGAGGTCCAAGGTTCAAGTCTTGGCTTTTGCATTTTGGTTTCTTTTTGCTTGGACCTTAGAATTTGGCCCATAGTTTATATTTAGTTGCAAGATGGTTTAAGACACAAGAGGAGCTTGTGGACAAGTGGTTAGCGGCGTGGATTATGTTCGGGGAGCCTAGGTTCGAATCTCATGAGAAGCAAGGAGTATTTATTTTGGATTGATTGAGTATTTATTTTGTGGGTAAGAGTTTCATTGAATTTAAACTCTCTTGACGAAGGATCCCACATCGGAAAGATACAAAGAAGGAAGGTGAAGAGCTAGCTATATAAAGAGCATGCCAGGAGAAGGGTTAACATACCTTGGTGGGCGTTGGGCACAGGAGTGGTCACAGCGCGGTTTAGCACCAGAGTCCTATCAGGTGTGTAACTCTCTCTACTCTAGTCAGTAGAGCGGCAAATGCCAAGAAGTTGGTCCAAAGAATAGTAGTTACATGAGCGCGATGAAGACGTGTGGGGCTTCAACGCGATAGTTGAGGCCATCGGTAGTATTCTTGTGGGTTGGGGCTACTTGGTGCGATGGGTCAAGTGGCCCAATGGGCCCGTGAGGCCAATTGGAATAAATTGTATGATGATATAGTATATAGTGAACTAGACTAGGTGGAACTTATATACGTGGATAGATTTGTGTTAGGTGGGCCACACGAGCGTGTGGGCCCGAATGGGCCGAAATTGGGTTTTAGGCCCAACAGTCCGGTAAAGACCGAAAATGGTAGTTGAGTCGCTCAAGGCGACACTGCACCTTTAGAAAGGCCATTCCAGGTACAAAATTACAAAAATACCTTTGGTGGGTAAGTTACGAAAATACCCTTGGTGGGTAAATTACGAAAATACCCTTGGTGGGTAAATTATAAAAATACCCTTGGTGGGTAAATTACGAAATTACAAAAATACCTTTGGTGGGTAAATTACAAAAATACCCTTGGTGGGTAAATTACAAAAATACCCTTGGTTAGTAGATTACAAAAATACCCTTGGTGGGTAAGTTACGAAAATACCCTTGGTGGGTAAATTACGAAAATACCCTTGGTGGGTAAATTATGAAAATACCCTTGGTGGGTAAATTATGAAAATACCCTTGGTGGGTAAATTACGAAAATACCCTTGGTGGGTAAATTACGAATATACCCTTAGAGGTTGATTAGCATGATTATGTTGTTTTATGTCTATCTGATTATGATGGTAATTCATGTTATACTTATATTTGATATATGTCTAGCATACATGACATAACGCATACACAATTATTATGTTATATGTTATTGGGTGATATGAGTGGAGGGAATATGATATCCGTGTCTTTGGGACACGGAGGTTTGGCACCTCCGGTGGTTTGGTACCACAGATTGATTATTGTGACTTTGGGTCACAGAGGTTTAGCACCTCGCGCCTCGTCCCAATGGCTTAGCACCAAAGTGGGTTGGCCCCACGGTTGATTTTACGGATTGACGCTAGTGATTTGGTATCACACGATGGGTTGGCCCCATCATTTGATTCGTGATCGCGGTCACCAAAGTGATTTGGTATCACACTTGTGTCTTTGGGACACCAGAGGTTTGGCACCTCATAGCGACTCGTCCCTGTGGTTTAACACCACCGTGGGTTGGCCCCACTTTTGAGATACGGGATTGTCGCCAGTGATTTGGTATCACACGTGGGTTGGCCCCACAGATGGATTTTTCGTGACTTTGGGTCACCAGTGGTTTGGCACCACATTGATGGATATCGTGACTTTGGGTCACCAGTGGTTTGGCACCACCAAGTGGTTTGGTACCACACGGGTAGAATCGGGAGTTTCGGATGGTTAGGTTTTGGGTTGCATGACATGCATATTTTCATATGAAATTGTGTAAGGGTTTAACACACGTTGGATGGGGATTTACACACTGAGTCTCGATGACTCACCCCTTAGTTAAATTTTGCAGGTAATCATTAGATCGCGGATTTGGGAGCTGAGGTGGACTCGTGGAGGCCATACATTTGTTTACTCGTAAATTTATTTCTTTTATTTGGACTTATTTTTATTTGGGGTTTTGTTATGTAATAAGGCCTTGGTATTTTATTTGGTTTTAGCGTTTAAATTGGTTACTGCTTATTATTAAATGTTTAATGCGGGATTTTCCTAAAATATTAATAATCGTTTCTTATTCAAAATTACTTCAACTCAATTTTCACAACAAATACACTTTTTACAAACTAATAACAACTTTGTAAAATGGGCATTAAATGAATCAGATTTTATATACAAACCACGAAACGTGGAGTTTCAAAAAGAATACGAAAATTTTAACGAACGTACAATTTTTAAACATTCCTTTCATGTGACATGCCAGATTCGGTCGTAACGTTTAGGCCGGGTTTGGGCTATTACATCCACACTGAGCCCGTTTAACAGTCATATCTTTGTCATTTTTTTTTGTGCATCACAAATTTGCTGAATAAACATCGGTCTTGCTTTTAACTCTGCTATTATCGAACTATCACTTGACATAACCATCTGTGTGTTCAATGCATGAAGAGCAAACAATGATTTTCGACTTAATGCATCTGCAACAATGTTAGCTTTCCCCAGATGGTAGTCAATCACTAACTCATAGTCTTTCAACAGTTCTAACCATCTACATTGTCTCAAGTTTAACTCTTTCTGAGTCATCAAATACTTTAGGCTTTTATGATCCGAATAAATGTGACATTTCTCGCCAAATAAATAATGACGCCAAATTTTTAGAGCGAACACAATAGCTGCAAATTCTAAGTCATGCGTCGGGTAATTTCTTTCATGCGGCTTCAATTGTCTTGAAGCGTAGGCTACAACTTTTCCTTCCTACATCAAAACGCAGCCCAAACCATTCAAAGAAGCATCAGAACAAAACAACAAATTCTTTACCCGATTCAAAGTGAACTAATCTTTGGAGCTTCATCAAAAGGGCTTTCAGCTGATCAAAACTTTTCTGACACTTTTCTGACCACTCGAACCTGACATCTTTCTGCAATAACTTTGTCAACGGGGTAGCTATCATAGAAAAACCTTTCATAAATCGTCGATAGTAACCGCAAGTCCCGAAAACTTGAATATCGAAACATTTTTGGTGGCTTCCAATCAAGTATAGCAGAGATTTTGTTCGGATCAACTCAAATGCCCGATCTTTGAAACAACATGTCCCAAAAAGTGACCTCTTTCATCCGAACTCACACTTACTAAACTTCGATACAAGCGCTAATTTCGCAAAGTTTGTAGCACTAATATCAAATGCTCAAGATGCTCAATTTCATCTTTGGAGTAGATCAATATATCATCAATAAACACTACCACAAATCGATCCAAAAGCGTCTAAAAACACGATTCATCAAATCCATAAAACAGAAGGTGCATTAGTAAGCCCAAAAGGCATAACCAAAACTCAAAATGTTAGTACCTCGTCCGGAATGCGTCTTTGGCACATCTGTATTTCGACTCAGAATCGATAATAACCCGATCTCAAATCTATCTTGAAAATATCAAGCCCTTTCAACCGATCAAACAAATCATCAATCCGAGGTAACGGTACTTATTCTTTATAGTTACCTTATTGATTGCCGATAATCAATATACATTCGCATCGTTCCATCTTTCTTTTCACAAAAGAATGGTGCACCCAAGGAGAGAAACTTGGTCGTGCAAAGCCCTATATGTTAACTCTTGCAACTGTGCTTTCAACTCTTTTAGCTCAAGAGGTGCCATCCGATATGGAGCTATTGAGATCGGAGTCGTTCGGTGCTAATTCAATGCCAAACTCAATCTCTTGTCTTTGGGGTAAACTGGTAGTTCTTCAAGAAACACATCCGGTATTCACATACAATCAGATGCAGATTCAATCATTTCTCGAGACAATTTATTATCCAATTACATAAGCCAAATAAGCTTCATCCTTTTCTCACATACTTTCGGGCTAACATCGAGGATATAATCAGAGAAACCCACTTAAATCACTTTGGATTCAATTCTAATGATCTCACCGCTCGATGTTTCAAATCAATAAGCTTTCTTTTGCAATTCACCAACGCATCATGCGCGGTTAACCATCCATTCCCAAAATTATATCAAACTCATCGAAAAGGCAACAAGATTAAATCGATTGGGAAGCAAAATCCCGAATCATCAATGGGCAACCTTTACACACTTTATTAACAAACACACATCTACCCAAAGGGTTGGATACGCGAATCACAAACTCAATAGACTCAATTGGCAGAGTCTTACTGAATACCAGAGTTTCAGATACATATGAATGGGTCAAACCAGGATCGATCAATGCAATCACAGTAGTATCATAAAGGGTGAAAGTATCGGTAATGACATCTGGAGAAGCAGCATCCTCTCTAGCTCGAGTAACATAAGCTCTAGCTGGAGCTCTAGCCTCAGATCGAACTGTTGTGTTCTTCGTCCCTCTCTGACTACCACCTACATTGCCAGAATGCCTGGGTGGTCTGCCCCATCTTGATGTAATCGCTTGGTCTAGAGTTACTCGGTCGAGTATTCGCTTCAACTAAAATTGGGCACTCTCAAATAAAATGATCTGAGGATCCACATTTAATGCAGGACCGATCACGAACTCTACAACTCCCAGAATGCCATTTTCCACAATGTTTGCATTCAACTCGATTCTTTGGAACGTTACCAACACTGGCCATCGAGGTAGCTCGGGAGCCCACTGAAGGTCGATCACGTCTAGGTAAATCTGAAGTAACTTTATGTCGGCTGAAATCATCTCTAAACTTCTTAGATGTGGAATGGAAAGTCTTACCCGACGACCTCTTACGAATGTCTCTAGCTTCTGTCTCAGCCTTTCTTTTCTCTTTCCCGAGCACTTCAGCTTTGCAAGCTCGCTCAACTAGAGTCACAAATTCTTGAATTTCAAGAATGCCAACAAGCAACTTTATCTCTTCATTCACACCGTCTTCAAACCTTTTACACATAATGGCTTGGTTGATACACACTCTAGCATATCTGCTAAGCCGATAAATTTCCATTCATATTTCATCACGGTCATCATTCCCTGCTTTGATTCAAGAAATTCTTTTCTTTTTTGATCAATGAATCTTTGACTGATATATTTCTTGCGGAATTTATTCTGGAAGAAATCCCACGTCACTTTTTCTTTTGGAACCACTGTAACTAGTGTATTCCACCAGTGATATGCAGTGTCCCGAAGTAAAGATATAGCACATTTAGGGCATTAAATGCGAGTACAAGATAGTTCATCTAGTACCCGAATAGTGTTATCAAGCCACATTTTGGCTCGCTCTGCATCATCTTCATCATTGGCCTTGAATTCTTCGGCCCCAAATTCTTGATTTTATCAACTGGAGGCCTACTAGATCTCATCGGATCTATCATCGGGGGTGCTGAAGGTATCAAAGTTGGATTATTCGGGTGGAGGTTGGTGTACAAAGGATTAGTCTCGGATAAACGGGTAAACCACACATTCATCATCCGATAGAAGGCTTGTTTAGCCTCCCCTCGTACCTAAACGGTCGAGAGTCTCAAGACCGATCTATGTGCACGGTCAGCGCTACACTCTCCACATCAACCGCTACGGCTCTTTCAGGATCAGTGTCCATTTACTATATAAAACACAGTTCAGAATATCAGAAGTCACCACACTATCGATATATGAAAAAGGCATGTATAGCTAGACTCACACGCGCTACGGTAGTCCTAAAATTGACTAAACCGTAAGCTCTGATACCAATCAAATGTAACATCCCTTGACCCGAGTCCATCGCCGGATAAGGGTTTACAGGTGTTACCATGCATTCTAACACTTAAGCTAAAATAATTGAATCATGGATGATCATCTTTGTTAAAGAATTATCTATAAACAATTAATAAACACATGTGTAACACGTAATATATATATATATATATTAGATCCAAACCATTCAAAGAGGAATCATTGATGAACCTAATTCATCATACTGTTTATAATACATCAATATCACATAAACAAGTAGATTTCATGAACTCTCATTAGTGTCTAAGCTTCTTATAGCATAAAGTCTCGATTACAAATAAACTAATGCGTGCAACCATTACACATCAATTGTACACCCACTAAAAGGCCGAATATGCATGGTTCCATTATTGGCATGTTATGCACATTACCTAGCATAAACCGAAGTTTAACAATTTTATGTACTCAATTAAAACAAGTAATTCAACAAGTCAAATACATATATAAATATATATATGAAAATGCATACATCTCAATTATGCACTCTTTCCATACTCAACTATGCCTAACTATTTTAAACATTTTAACCACATTAGCAATGGTCACATAGATTTGGCGAATACACATACCCATTTATTCAATATAATTCATCCTATTTAAAACAACTGAATTTGATACATATCTAGATACATACTTCACAAATATATATAATTGAAATTCATATTCATATCAATTTCATGAAGTTGAAATGCCTAACATCTCTCTCTATTAACCTATCACATATGCATATAATTAAAATATTCTACCTTAATCTATCAAAGTGACCAACAAAGATCAAATTACATAAACATGTCATGACATATATCTATTAAACCATTTCATATAATGCCTAAACCATATCCAAACACAAATGATAATTCATGGCATGAGCAAACTATATCATCAAAACACGAAACAAGTTATCCAAAATAGATAGCCATTTTCGCATGGCTAGAATATTTACACGATTACAAAACATTAGTTATACTGTTTAGTCTAACCTATACATGCCCTTTTTACTACAAAACTAAGTTATTCAATACCAAAAGAAAGTTGATAGTGCAGTTGACTTCTTCCCAGATCCTTCGAGTCCGTAGCTTGAACTTAAATCTATAAAACAAGGGTAAACAAGAATACACACAATAAGCTTGCTAGCTTAGTAAGTCTCAAGCAGTATTTATGACATATACACACATACTTAACAATTTAACTTCCATTCTTGCGGCAATTAGCAAAAATAATTCAATACGAGTTTCACTTAGCCAAATATTAGTCATATCCTTAATCTAATCAATAGTAGTTTATCACATAACTTATACAATAACATTTCATATATATAACCTATGCATTTGAATATTTCAAATTCATGAAACATAACGAAATTTCGATCTCATTGCACATCATAATCATAACCAAGTTTTAAGTATCACCCAATCACATTTGAACCTTACATACATATACCATATGGTAGAACATAATCAATCATATACAAATATATAATTTGACTTTCATTATTATAAATACATAAATAGGCCAAATCATGTATATGTTCAAATAGGTTAGCACATAATTCATATTTACATAACCATTTATCATTTCAAATAATCAACTTACCTTGTCACTTACCAATATAATAAGCTAACTTCCTTTTTCTTTTTAGAGCTTATAGCTCAATCTACTAGGTATATACATCTCCAATTCTCTGTTTTAACTTATCACCGGTAAAAAGCCTGCTAGGCATTAAAGCCAGAAATAAATCACCGGCACGAGGCCTACTAGGCAGTAAGCTTGAAATGAATCACCGGCACAAGGCCTGCTAGGCACAAAGCCTGACATATAACACCGGCACAAAGCCTGCTAGGCATTAAAGCCTGAAATGAATCACCGGCACAAAGCCTGCTAGGCATAAAGCCTGAAATAAGTCATCGGCACTAGGCCTGCTAGGCTTAAAGCCCGAGATATCATCATTTTCAACATTTCAATGAACATTTCAATAGTATCATAACCACTTATCACTTAAATTTCATAATTCTATCACATTTCCAATTCAACTACGCTTATTCACTTTTCACAAATAAAACTATTATAACATTGTATAATGAAACATATCTAATTCAATGTAATATTACTACATTCGCTATCACATGAAAATATACCCAAATTTATCAAAATTGTCATTTAATACTTTCATAATGCATTCTTTAATATAATCCAGCTTAAGGACTTACCTCAACTGTCGATAGACCGATGCGAATCGGCTTATTCGAGAACCTTCGTCTTTCCCCGATCTAAACTGCTTTTCTTTGCTCTTGATCTAAAACACATTAAAATTTAACTCATTCAAGTACATTTCATCTCAATTTAGTCCCTAAGCACATAAATAGGCAATTTACCATTTTACCCTACTATTTCAAATTTTTACAATTTAGTCCTATTTGCCTAAAACAAAAAATACACCAAATTTCTCAATACCCTTAAGGGCCGAATATGTATAGGGGCTATACAAGCCCTTTTCTTTCGATTATTTAGCAAATAAGTCCTCTAAAATTTCATTTTTTACAATATGGCCCTAAAACAAAAATTCATCAAAATTTCCAATACATAATATACTAATTTTTAGCTTATCTTTTATCTAACATTATCAAACATCAAAAACCATATAAACCTATCAATAGCCGAACCTCAAACAAGCTTAGATTCTAAATTTTTAACATGGGTCAGCTACGGTTTGAAGCAACGATCTCAAAAATGTAAAAATTAACAAAAACTAAATTCAAACTAACCTTGAAATCAAGCCTCCAAGTGCCGAAAATCAAAGAACAAAAACCTCCTTTTTCTTTCTCAATATTCGGCCATGAGAGAATGAGAAAGATGGTGGCTTTTGTTTATGTTATTTTAACATATTATAAAGTAATTATTAAATTACTAATATAACCTTTAATATAAAATAAAAACTAACATATATATTAAGGTTATTATTGACATAAGCCACCCACTAACTCAAAAATCGGTTATTTACCCTTTTAATACTCCACTTTAAAAAGCCATCATCAAATTGGCACTTTACACTATAGTTTGAGACTTTTAAAATTTACGCGATTAAGTCCTTTTTGTCAAATTAAGCACCCAAACGATGAAATTTTTCTACGAAACTTTCACACATTTTATTCACACATAATAAGCACAAAATAAAATATTAAAATATTTCTCAGACTCGGATTCGTGGTCCTGAAACCACCGTTTCGATCAAGGTCAAATTCGGTCTGTTACAACTCTCCCCCTTAAGGATTTTCGTCCCCAAAAATCTTACCGTTAAACAACGTTGGATATTGTTGCCTCATTGAATCTTCAGGCTCCCATGTAGCCTCTTCAACTCCGTGCCTTTTCCATAATACTTTCACTAATGGAATTCTCTTGTTTCTTAACTCTTTCTTTTCCCTAGCTAAAATACGAATCGGTTCTTCCTCATACGTCATACCGGGTCGGATTTCAATCTCAGACGGTGTAATCACATGGGACGGATCTGATCTATACTTACGAAGCATCGAAACATGAAATACGTCATGTATCTTTTCTATCTCAGAAGGCAACTTCAATCTATAAGCAACAGCCCAATACGCTCAAGATTTCATAAGGTCCGATGAATCTCGGACTAAGTTTGCCTTTTCGACCAAATCGAAGTACCTTTTTCCACGGAGAAACTTTCAAGAATACTCGATCTCCAACTTGAAATTCAATGTCTTTACGTTTCAAATCAACATAAGACTTTTGACAATTCGAGGCAGCTTTCAAATTGTCTCTAATAATAGCTACTTTCTGTTCGGTTTCTTTAATCAAATCAACCCCGTGTATCTTATTCTCACTGAGCTCAGTCCAGTATAATAGCGTTCAACACCTTTGCCCGTACAAGGCTTCATAGGGCGCCATTTTGATACTAGATTGAAAACTATTATTATAGGCAAATTCAATCAGAGGTAGGTATCGTTCCCAAGTACCTTCAAACTCAAGAATGCAACATCTCAACATGTCCTCAAGTATCTGAATGGTTCTCTCGGATTGTCCATCCGTCTAGGGATGAAAGGCTGTACTAAAATGAAGTTTAGTACCTAAAGCATCTTGCAACTTCTTCCAAAATCGTGATGTGAATCTCGGGTCTCTGTCCGAAACAATGGAACTCGGCACATCATGCAACCTCACAATTTGTGATATATACAATTCGGCAAGTTTATCAAGTGAGTAGTCCGTTCAAATTGGTACAAAATGAGCCGATTTGGTCAATCTATCAACTATAACCCAGACTGCATCTTTCTTGCTCGGTGTCATAGGTAAACCAGATACAAAATCCATAGTTATTCTATCCCATTTCCATTCGTGTATCATGATCTATCAAGCAACCTGTAAGGCACTTGATGCTCGGCTTTTACTTGCTGACAAATTAAGCACTTTGAAACAAATTCAGATATATCTCGTTTCATACCAGGCCACTAGTAGAACTGCTTCAAGTCATTATACATTTTTGTGCTACCCGAATGTATCGACATTTGACTATTATGAGCTTCTTTTAATAACATCTGAATCAAATCCACGTCCCTCGGTACACACATTCGGCCTTTGTATTTCAAGTAGTCATTTTCATCAATTTAAAATTCTGACTCTGCATTATTTCCACACTGAGCCCGTTTAATAGTCATATCTTTGTCAGTTTTTTTTGTGCATCACAAATTTGCTGAATAAACATCGGTTTTGCTTTTAACTCTACTATTATCGAACTATCACTTGACATAACCATCTGTGTGTTCAATGCACGAAGAGCAAACAATGATTTTTGACTTAATGCATCTGCAATAATGTTAGCTTTCCCCGGATGGTAGTCAATCACTAACTCATAGTCTTTCAACAGTTCTACCCATCTACGTTGTCTCAAGTTTAACTCTTTCGAGTCATCAAATACTTTAGGCTTTTATGATCCGAATAAATGTGACATTTCGCCAAATAAATAATGACGCCAAATTTTCGGTCACGAACACAATAGGCGCAAGTTCTAAGTCATGCATCGGGTAATTTCTTTCATGCGGCTTCAATTGTCTTGAAGCGTAGGCTACAACTTTGCCTTCCGCATCAAACGTAGCCCAAACCATTCAAAGAAGCATTAGAATAAACAACAAATTCTTTACCCGATTCAGTTGAACTAATATCGAGCTTCATCAAAGGGCTTTCGGTGATCAAAACTTTTTCGACACTTTTCCGACCACTCAAACGACATCTTTTCGCAATAACTTTGTCAACGGGTAGCTATCATAGAAAAACCTTTCACAAATCGTCGATAGTAACCCGCAAGTCCCGTAAAACTTTGAATCTCGTAAACATTTTTGGTGGCTTCCAATCAAGTATAGCCGAGATTTTGTTCGGATCAATTCGAATGCCCGATGTCAAACAACATGTCCCAAAAGTGACCTCTTTCATCCAGACTCACACTTACTAAACTTCGTGATACAACCGCTGATTTTGCAAAGTTTGTAGCACTAATCTCAAATGCTCAAGATGCTCGATTTCATCTTTGGAGTAGAACAATATATCATTAATAAACACTACCACAAATCGATCCAAAAGCTGCCTAAAACCCGATTCATCAAATCCATAAAAATAGCGAGTGCATTAGTAAGCCTAAAAGGCATAACCAAAAACTCAAAATGTCCGTACCTCATCCGAATACGATCTTTGGCACATCGTATTTCGACTCAAGAATCGATAATAACCCGATCTCAAATCTATCTTGAAAATATCAAGCCCCTTTCAACCGATCAAACAAATCATCAATCCGAGGTAACGGTACTTATTCTTTATAGTTACCTTATTGGTTGTCTATAATCAATACACATTCGCATCGCTCCATCTTTCTTTTCACAAAAGAATGGTGCACCCCAAGAAGAGAAACTTGGTCATGCAAAGCCCTATCTGTTAACTCTTGCAATCGTGCTTTCAACACTTTTAGCTCAAGAGGTGCCATCCGATATGGAGCTATTGAGATCGGAGTCGTTCGGTGCTAATTCAATGCCAAACTCAATCTCTCGTCATCGGGGTAAACTTGGTAGTTCTTCGAAAACACATCCGGTATTCACATACAATCAGACAGATTCAATCTGCTTCTCGGACAATTTATTATCCAAGACATAAGCCAAATAAGCTTCGCACCCTTTTCTCACATACTGGCTAACATCGAGGATATAATCTGAGGAAACCCACTTAAATCATCGGATTCAATTCTAATGATCTCACCGCTCGATGTCTCAAATCAATAAGCTTTCTTTTCCAATTCACCACCGCATCATGCGGTTAACCATCCATTCCCAAAACTATATCAAACTCATCGAAAGGCAACAAGATTAAATCGATCGAAGTAAAAATCCCGAATCATCAATGGGCAACCTTTACACACTTTATTAACAAACACACATCTACCCAAAGGGTTGGATACGCTGAATCACAAACTCAAGAGACTCAATTGGCGAGTCTTCATTGAATACCGTAGTTTCACATACATATGAATGGGTCGAACCAGATCAATCAATGCAATCACAGTAGTATTATAAAGGGTGAAAGTATCGGTAATGACATCTCGAGAAGCAAGATCCTCTAGCTCGAGTAACATAAGCTCTAGCTGGAGCTCTAGCCTCAGATCGAATCATTGTGTTTTTCGTAACACCCAAACCCGGTCAATACACCACGAATCGAACTGTATGTTACAGGAAAAATGTATTTGAGAGGGTTAGGTTTAAGTTTAGGAGTTTGTTAAAATCATCTTGCTAAATTTGTACTTGAAGAAAATCTTGGGGATGACTGTTTTAAAACCGATGGTGCATTTGAAAACCCAATAATTTTGAAAACTTAATCAGATCTATAAGTAAAACAAGTTTATCTCGTTTAAAAATTCAAGTAATCCTTGTTGTTGCTTGAAAACATGTTGACTTAGTACGAGAATGCATTCAAGTTGGAGAACATTTGAGTTTCATTTATCTTAAATTACAGCAGTGATACCCGATGGTAAAGTTTAAAACATATCGCTTGTAGTTTGAAACCTTATCTTTACAAATTTTAGTGAATTTTAACCCAATAAATTATTAAGGCATATTTGAAATCCAATCTAAGTATGTAAATAACAAAACATAAGTTTAAAAAGGCCTTTACAATCCAAATAAACCAAATGAAAAACCAACAAATAAAGTACCAAGTTTAAATCAATGCAACTCGAATTTATCCATGGCATGGGCACCTCGAGTCTATCCGGCCCATGTCTGCGATCTATGTGTCACCGAAATGATAAGGAGAAGGTGAGTCGCAAGACTCAAAGGCATAAATCCTCTCCCAGATATGCAACATGCTAACACACATCATAACAAAGCAATACAATTAATGCACCGATCCTAACCATCCGTAACACCTTTGCTACCCGTGTGGTACCAAACCACCGGTGGTGCCAAACCACCGTGACCCAAACTCACGATATCCATAGATGTGGTGCCAAACCACCGGTGACCCAAAGTCACGAAGATCCATCGTGGGGCCAACCCGTGTGATACCAAATCACGGCGATAATCTCAGATCTCAAAAGTGGGGCCAACCCACGGTGGTGTTAACCACGTGGCCGAAGTCGCTATGAGGTGCCAAACCTCCGTGTCCCAAAGACACAAGTGTGATACCAAATCCTCGGTGACCGTAGTCACGATTAAAATGATGGGGCCAACCCATCGTGTGATACCAAATCACTAGCGTCAATCCGTAAAATCAACCGTGGGGCCAACCCACTGTGGTGCTAAGCCACTGGGACGAGACGCGGAGGTGCCAAACCTCTGGTGACCCAAAGTCACAATAATCAATTTGTGGTACCAAACCACTTTGGAGGTGCTAAACCTCCGTGTCCCAAAGACACGATATCATATCCCCTCCTCTCATATCACCCAATAACATATCATACTAATGCAAATCGTGCAATCATGCTATCATGCTCACATGCTTAATATGACATCTCAAAATACATACACCATAAATCATGATATCACATATCATCACAGATCTCGTAATGAAACGGACTTACCCGAATCCGTATCCATACCTCATTGGGTATTATATCAGTCAACCATACTGTTTCACTTACACAATCAAGTTATTAACATATTACTCAGTAAGAAGGTGTGTTAGTTTACACACCTGTTAACACGCAAGCTTAACCCAACGAACCGATCTAAATCCCTCGATACCCTGCTCCTATAATCGGCCAAACATGAGATTAGCCACTTAAACCTTTCGGCCAAAACCATTAAACCAAAGGGGTTAACATTTACCTTGCAATTGGTTTGGTTTCCTACCAAACCCGAACCAATAATGTTCTTCTGACAATCAGCCTCCCCCTAAAACACAAACCATTAGCCTCACAAGTCTTTGGCTTAACAAACTCTAAAAGAACGACCCTTAAAGCAACCTCTTACCACCACTTACCCAACCATTATCAGAGAATGACGACTCCTCTTGCTTGCTTCCGAAATCCAAAGGCCCTATAACGAAATGATTAATCAAACAAATTAACTCCTTTCAACCAACCAACATCAGTTTCACCAAACCAGAATCAACAACAAACAATGGAGAAAAAGATGGCCTTACGGCCAAAACTTACCTTCCTCAACCCGATTGAACCACCAACCGATATTATCACCATACATAAGAATCGGCCACAAGACAACTACTAGGAGAGGAAAGATTCGGCCAAAGTGCAAAACTAATAAGAAAAGGGAAGTTTCGGCAACATAAGAAAGAGATTCGGCTAGCACCTAAACAAGAAGAAATAGAATTGAGCCAAGGTGTTTAACACACCTATGTTCGACTTTGAGTGGAAAGAAAAGGGAGAGTAGAGGTGAGATTGAGAGGGTTTCGGCTTAAGAGAAGTGGGAAGAAACAGATGGTGACAATCGGCTAAGGAGTTTTGGAAAAGAAAGAAAGTAAAAGATGAAAAGAGGGAGGGTGCTTTGGTTTGAAAGAAAAAGAAATGGAGGAAGGTCTTATGGAGAAGGAGTTTTGCTAACAAGGTTCCAAGAGAAGAAAAAGTATGAGAAGAAGAGAATACCAGTTTCGGTTTACACAAGATGAAAATAAGAAGAAATGGCAACAAACATTCGGCCACACACACACCAAATTAAGAGATGCAAAGCAATTTTTTTGGCAAAAAGGATGCTTGGACTTTCGGTTTAAGGAAAAAAGGGAAAAAAACACTTAAAAATTTCGGCTAGCTTTTTGACTAAAGGAGAATTTGGCTTACCAATTTTGCTTTGACCGAAAATGCTCAAGATAGCCAAAAGAAATTGCACTCCTATTTTCCCCATACCAAGCCGCCCACTCACCCCCCAAGAGCTCTCCAATATTCGCCATCACCTACAACCACTCCCCAAACACTCCAAGCCATCCATTCAAACTAGTTTGAACTAGTCTCCTCCTAAATTCACTCTCCACCCACCATTTGAACATTTGACTTGGTCCAAGGCGAGTTTGAACCGCCTACAACTCCTCCCTCCATGCCGTCAAAATAGAAGCCAAAATGGAGCACTCTGCAGCTTGAACAGGACCTCCTCCCCGCAAGTGGTGTCACACACAAGCCTCAAGTGGCACCTATCCCGCCACTCCACCGGCTTATTTGTTATTCTAAAATTCACCTAAAGATATTTATAAACCCCAGCTCCTTCAGCTCTTCTCACCTAAGCCTAAAAACAAAGATTTCTCCACCCACTCAGGCTTACACTAGGCTTACAACTAAGCCCCACAAACATCAAAACAACAACATAGCAGGCCAAACACATGCAAACAAAGCCATAACAAAAATAGCCTCTAACCCGGGATATTACAGTTCTACCCCCTTAAAAATAATTTCGGCCTCAAAATTACCTGGTCAGAAGAGTTACGGATACTGCTATCTCATCACATCCTCGGGTTCCCACGTAGCTTCTTCCACGCTATGATTCTGCCATAGTACATTAACCAAAGGCACAGACTTCCTATGCAGAACCTTCACATCCCGATCTAGAATCTGCACAGGTTCTTCCTCCATGGTCAAATCTGGATTAACCTCGATCTCTTCCACTGCTACCACGTGCGATGGATCTGAGCGATATCGCCTAAGCATCGAAACGTGGAATACGTCGTGAATCTGACTTAGCTCTACTGGCAACTCAAGCTGATATGCTATGGGTCCCACTTGTCTCAGTACCTTATACGGCCTAATAAACCTCGAACTTAGCTTGCCTTTCCTTCCGAACCTTAACACTTTCTTTCATGGTGAGACCTTCGAAAAACTTGATCTCCCACCAAATTCAATATCTCTCCGCTTAAGATCTAAGATAAGACTTCTACCGGTCCAAGCTTCCTTCAATCGAGCCTGAATCAACTTAACCTTGTCTTGCCCGAGCAACCAACTCGTCCCAACAATTGACGCTCACTCAACTCCGTCCAACAAGTAGGTGAGCGACACTTCCTACCGTCTGACGCCTCATATGGTGCCATCTTGATGCTTGCTTGGTAATTATTGTTGTAGGCGAACTCACTAATGGTAGAAACTCCTCCCAACTACCCTCAAGTCCGAACATAACCTCGCAACATGTCTTCCAAGATCTCAGATAACCCTTTCGATCGCCCGTCGATCGCAAGTGAAATGCCGTCTTTGAAATCCAACCGCGCACCAGAGCTCGATGCAACACTTTCCGTAACCTTGACGTAAATCGGGATCCCTATCCGAGACGATCGACATCGCACACCGTGCAACCTCACTATCTCTAACACATACAGCTTTGCTAACCTCTCAAGTGAGTAATATACCTCACCGGATAAAGTGAGTGATTTAGTCATCGATCCACAATTACCCAAACGGAATCCTTCTTGCTAGGCGTAAGAGGTAATCCACGAAATCCATAGTTATCCTTTCCACTTCCACGTGGAATCTTCACCGGTCAAGCAACCTCGACGCAATCGATGCTCACTTTGACCCATCGACATGTCGACACTTCCCTACAAACTCGCTACTTCCCTCTTCGGACTTACCACTAGAATCGCTCTCGAGATCCCTATACATTTTGCTACCTCCGGGATGCATAGCGTAGGGCTGCTATAAAGGTCCCAAGAATCTTACGCCTTAACTCAATATCCTCGGCATACAAGCTTTCCCGAAAATACAAAGACTCCATCACTAGACAAATCAGAACCCTCCAAACCACCATTTCGCACTTGTGACCTCTGCACACTCAAAACCTCATCCATTAACTATTTTTCCTTGATCCGCTCAACCCAAGTAGGCTTAACCTGCAGCTCGCGCTGAATACTCCGTCGTCGTACAAACTCAAATGGGAAAACATCGCTCTTAAATCTGAAACAACCTTATGGCTCAACGCGTCTGCCACCACGTTAGCCTTACCCGGATGATACTCAATCGAACAGTCGTAGTCTTTTAGCAACTCAATCCATCTGCATACGCCTCGATTCAAATCTTATCGAGTCAAAAGGTACTTCAGACTCTTGTGATCTGTGTAGACTATCGATCTCTCTCCATACAAGTAATGTCTCCAAATCTTCAAAGCAAAAACTACAGCCGCTAACTCCAGATCGTGCATCGGATAACTGACCTCATGTGGCCTCATTTGCCGAGATGCGTAAGCCACAACCTTCCTTCCTCGTGATCAAGACACAACCCAATCTCAGATGTGATGCATCGCAATATATCGTGAATTCCTTCCCACCTCAAAGTTGAATTAGAACCGAGCTTCATCAAAATCTTCTTTAACTTGTCGAAGCTCTCCTGCTGCTTCTCAGTCCAAATGAACGGAACCCCTTTTCTTAACAATTTGGTCATCGGTACTGCGATCAACGAAAATCCCTCTACAAATCTTTGGTAGTATCCTGCCAAGCCTAGAAAACTCCGAATCTTAGCTACTGACTTAGGCGACTTCCAATCCAAAACTGCCTCAATCTTTCAAGGATCCACTCTAATCCCCTCAGCTGACACTACATGACCGAAGAACGCCACCTCTCTAAGCCAAAACTCGCATTTACTAAACTTTGCATAAAGTTGTTCCTCCCTCAGAATCTGTAACACAATTCACAAATGTGCATCATGCTCCTCCTCAGTCCTTGAATACACCAAGATGTCGTCAATAAAAACCACGACGAACTGATCCAAATACTGCTGGAACACTCTATTTATCATATCCATAAATGCTACCGGCGTGTTAGTCAACCCAAACGGCATTACTAAGAACTCATAGTGCCCATACCGAGTCCAAAACGCTGTCTTGCAGATATTCGCCTCCTTCACCTTTAGCTGGTGATACCCAGACCTCAAATCGATCTTCGAGAATACTGTCGCACCCTTCAGCTGATCAAACAAGTCATCTATCCATGGCAACGGGTACTTATTTTTGATCGTCAGCTTATTCAATTGGCGGTAGTCTATACACATCCGCATAGTACCGTCTTTCTTCTTAACAAAAAGTATCGGCGCTCTCCAAGATGAAACACTTGGCCTGATAAAACCCCGGTCCAACAACTCCTGGATCTGAGCCTTAAGCTCCACTAACTCCTTTGGTGCCATCCTATACGGAGTAATAGACACTGGCGCGGTTCCGGGTAACAAATCTATTCTAAACTCTACCTCACGATCCGGTAGCAAACCTGGAAGCTCCTCAGGAAACACATCAGCAAATTTCCTAACTGTTCGGACCTCCCCCACAGCAGACTCTTTAGCCTCCAAGGCACACACATGAACCACATATGCTTCACAGCCCTTCCTGACCATCTTCTCGGCTTTCAAAGCAGACACCACGTTGGAATAGTAATTTCTTCTATTACCGATCAGGACCACCTCATCACCCTTAGCTGTTTTCAGAACCATGCGCTTAGCCGCGCAATCCAACTTCGCCTGGTACTTAACCAGCCAGTCCATCCCAAGAATCAGGTCGAACTCCCCAAATGGTAGTTCCATCAGATTAGCCACGAACACTACCCCTTGGAGTTCTAGAGGTACATCTCTATACAGCTTATCTACAACTACAGAGTGACCTAGGGGGCTAATTACGGTCATCTGCCTAGAAGATATCTCAGAGTCTAGATCCATGGTCTTCACTATGCTACTTGCAACATATGAATACGTTGAACCCACATCAATCAAGGCAGTAAATAGAGAACCAAAGATTAAAAACGCTGGGTTATGACGTGCGGTGCGCCGCCCTCTGCGGCGCCGCCACGCATACACTAGCCCAGTCCGTTCGACTCGAACTACTGCACCTCTCCTCGATGCTCTGTGCTTCACTACCGACCGTAACCATTACCTCCTCTCGCCATTATCTCGGCCCTCTGCAGTGGTGGTCTATTATTCTGTCATCGAGTACTACCGACTCTTAGATCAATCCTAGCCAACTTACGCGGACAATCCCTCACACGATGATCCAAGGAGCCACACTCGAAACATCCTTTTCCACCGGTCCAGTAACCTCCCCAATGAAATTTCCCACAACGGTTACACTGCGGCAGTCCCTGACTAGAGCAATGACCCTACCAGACTGATTCAGTCCACTCGGTCTAGCCCTTTTCTGAGGATTACCTGACGACCCAGAAGACCCAAAACTTCTTTTATGTCGTTTCCTATCCATGCCTTGCCTCACAGACTCTTTAACACCCTCGACTACCTTAGCCTTTTCAACCAGGATAGCAAATTCACGCTCCTGTTGTGGAGCAGTCAACAACCTTAATTCATCTCACAGGCCGTCCTCGAAACGAACACACCTCTCGTGTTCAGTAGCCACCATACCCCTAGCATACCGACTCAGCCTGAGGAACTCTACCTTGTACTCTGACACAGATTTACTCCCCTGAACTAACCTCAGAAATGCTTTCCATTGCTCATTAATGTAGTTAGCTCCAACGTATTTTTTCAAATAAGCAGCCCTGAAATAGTCCCAAGTCAGATCTTCCGCTGCAGCGCTGTCCCGAACCGTGAGCCACCACTGGTATGACTCATCTCAAAGAAGTGATACTATCCCCTTTAATTTCTCTTCAGCAGTCAGGTCCAGATCATCCATGATCCGCTCTGTTGCCTCCAGCCAATATTCAGCCGTACTGGGAGCAACACCAAACACACCTCGGAATACCTCAGCCCCGGTTACCCGAAGTCATTCAGGCACAGATTTTTGAGCTATTGTGCCTCCACCTACCCCAACTACCCTTTCCAAAACCCGCAACATCGCCTGTGACACTGCGTCGTCCCCAGTCTGTTCCTGAAACTCACCACCTCTGGTGGTGGTAGTACGCAGATCTCATTCTCTGACCCCTGACCAGATCCTACGGGTTCAAAAACTGTCATCCTACCTCGACCACGTCCACCTCGTGTACTCATGACTAAAATCTTGTCTGATTTAAAGAATTTTATGCATCAGTAATTATTCCACTGTTTAAAAAGCAAAGTCTTATGAATATTAAAGAAGCTTTGTCTTCGCAAGTCCATAGAGTCCTATTGATTTCAGTTTCTAAGGTAGTCTTACTATTACTAGTCATCCAATCACATCTCATCCACATCAAAATCACAAGCAATAGTAGGGGTACTTACCTGGGCGGATTGGTGCCGGAGACTCGGTGCCATGCCTTTCAAACCATATACTTTAACACCAAAACACTTAAAAACCAGAATTTAAAACATTTTGGGCCTCGGGCCCACAGCCGAGCCTTTAAACTTGGCTCTAATACCACAATTGTAACACCCCAAACCCGGTCAATACACCACGACCGAATCTGGTATGTTACAGGGAAAAATGTATTTGAGAGGGTTAGGTTTAAGTTTAGGAGTTTGTTAAAATCATCTTGCTAAATTTGTACTTGAAGAAAATCTTGGGGATGATTGTTTTAAAATCGATGCTTCATTTGAAAACCCGATAATTTTGAAAACTTAATCAGATCTGTAAGTAAAACAAGTTTATCTCGTTTAAAAATTCAAGTAATCCTTGTTGTTGCTTGAAAACATGTTGACTTAGTACGAGAATGCATTCAAGTTGGAGAACATTTGAGTTTCATTTATCTTAAATTACAGTGTGATACCCGATGGTAAAGTTTAAAACATATCGCTTGTAGTTTGAAAACCTTATCTTTACAAATTTTAGCCGAATTTTAACCCAATAAATTATTAAGGCATATTTGAAATCCAATTTAAGTATGTAAATAGCAAAACATAAGTTTAAAAAGGCCTTTTACAATCCAAATAAACCAAATGAAAAACCAGTCAAATAAAGTACCAAGTTTAAATCAACGCAACTCGAATTTATCCATGGCATGGGCACCTCGAGTCCATCCCGGCCCATGTCTGCGATCTATCGTCACCGAAATGATAAGGAGAAGATGAGTCGCAAGACTCAAGTGCATAAATCCTCTCCCAGATATGCAACATGCTAACACACATCATAACAAAGCAATACAATTAATGCACCGATCCTAACCATCCGTAACACCTTTGCTACCCCTGTGGTACCAAACCACCGGTGGTGCCAAACCACCGTGACCCAAACTCACGATATCCATAGATGTGGTGCCAAACCTTTGGCGACCCAAAGTCACGAAGATCCATCGTGGGGCCAACCCACGTGTGATCTGAAATCACGGCGATAATCTCAGATCTCAAAAGTGGGGCCAACCCACGGTGGTGTTAACCACGAGGACGAGTCGCTATAAGGTGCCAAACCTCCGTGTCCCAAAGACACAAGTGTGATACCAAATCACCGGTGACCGTAGTCACGATTAAAATGATGGGGCCAACCCATCGTGTGATACCAAATCACTAGCGTCAATCCCGTAAAATCAATCGTAGGCCAACCCACCGTGGTGCTAAGCCTTTGGGACGAGACGGAGGTGCTAAACCTCCGTGACCCAAAGTCACAATAATCAATCTGTGGTACCAAACCACCGGAGGTGCCAAACCTCGGTGTCCCAAAGACACGGAGATCATATCCCCTCCTCTCATATCACCCAATAACATATCATACTAATGCAAATCGTGCAATCATGCTATCATGCTCACATGCTTAATATGACATCTCAAAATACATACACCATAAATCATGATATCACATATCATCATAGATCTCGTAATGAAACGGACTTACCCGAATCCGTATCCATACCTCATTAGGTATTATATCAGTCAACCATACTGTTTCACTTACATAATCAGGTTATTAACATATTACTCAGTAAGAAGGTGTGTTAGTTTACACACCTGTTAACACGCAAGCTTAACCCAACGAACCGATCTAAATTCCTCGATACCCTGCTCCTATAATCGGCCAAACATGAGATTAGCCACTTAAACCTTTCGGTCAAAACCATTAAACCAAAGGGGTTAACATTTACCTTGCAATTGGTTTGGTTTCCTACCAAACCCGAACCAACAATGGTTCTTCTGACAATCGGCCTCCCCCTAAAACACAAACCATTAGCCTCACAAGTCTTTAGCTTAACAAACTCTAAAAGAACGACCCTTAAAGCAACCTCTTACCACCACTTACCCAACGATTATCAGAGAAGGACGACTCCTCTTGCTTGCTTCCGAAATCAAAAGGCCCTATAACGAAATGATTAATCAAACAAATTAACTCCTTTCAACCAACCAACATCGGTTTAACCAAACCAGAATCAACAACAAACAAGGGAGAAAAAGATGGCCTTACGGCCAAAACTTACCTTCCTCAACCCGATTGAACCACCAACCGATATTATCACCACACACAAGAATCGGCCACAAGACAACTACTAGGAGAGGAAAGATTCGGCCAAAGTGCAAAACTAATAAGAAAAGGGAAGTTTCGGAAACACAAGAAAGAGATTCGGCTAGCACCTGAACAAGAAGAAATAGGATTCGGCCAAGGTGTTTAACACACCTATGTTCGATTTTGAGTGGAAAGAAAAGGGAGAGTAGAGGTGAGATTGAGAGGGTTTCGGCTTAAGAGAAGTGGGAAGAAACAGATGGTGACAATCGGCTAAGGAGTTTTGGAAAAAAAAAGAAAGTAAAAGATGAAAAGAGGGAGGGTGCTTTGGTTTGAAAGAAAAGAAATGGAGGAAGGTCTTATGGAGAAGGGAGTTTTGCTAACAAGGTTCCAAGAGAAGAAAAGTATGAGAAGAAGAGAATGCCAGTTTCGGTTTACACAAGATGAAAATAAGAAGAAATGGGAACAAACATTCGGCCACACACACACCAAATTAAGAGATGCAAAGCAATTTTTTTGGCAAAAAGGATGCTTGGACTTTCGGTTTAAGGAAAAAAGGGAAAAAAAACACTTAAAAATTTCGGCTAGCTTTTTAACTAAAGGAGAATTTGGCTTACCAATTTTGCTTTGACCGAAAATGCTCAAGATAGCCAAAAGAAATTCGGCACTCCTATTTTCCCCCATACCAAGCCGTCCACTCACCCCCCCAAGAGCTCTCCAATATTCGGCCATCACCTACAACCACTCCCCCAAACACTCTAAGCCATCCATTCAAACTAGTTTGAACTAGTATCCCTCCTAAATTCACTCTCCACCCACCATTTGAACATTTGACTTGGTCCAAGGCAGAGTTTGAACTGCCTACAACTCCTCCCCTCCATGCCGTCAAAATAGAAGCCAAAATGGAGCACTCTGCAGCTTGAACACAGGACCTCCTCCCTGCAAGTGGCGTCACACACACAAGCCTCAAGTGGCGCCTATCCTGCCACTCCACTAGCTTATTTGTTATGCTAAAATTCACCTAAAGATATTTATAAACCCCAGCTCCTTCAGCTCCTCTCACCTAAGCCTAAAAACAAAGATTTCTCCACCCACTCAGGCTTACACTAGGCTTACAACTAAGCCCCACAAACATCAAAACAACAACATAGCAGGCCAAACACATGCAAACAAAGCCATAACAAAAATAGCCTC
This sequence comes from Gossypium rotundifolium, assembly GCA_025506655.1. NCBI lineage: Eukaryota > Viridiplantae > Streptophyta > Magnoliopsida > Malvales > Malvaceae > Gossypium > Gossypium rotundifolium. The sequence goes on from CP106730.1 coordinate 44,150,801, forward strand.
TAACCCGAGATATTACACTTCGTCCCTCTCTTACTACCACTTACATTGCGGAATGCTCGGTGGTCCGCCTGCGTCTTCGATGCAATCGCTTTCGGTCTAGAGTTCATGCCGTTCTCGCTCACTAACATCAGGCACTCTCGAATAAAATGGTCTGAGGATCCACATTTAAAGCAGGATCGATCACGAACTCTACAACTCCCAGAATGCCATTTTCCACAATGTTTGCATTCAACTCAATTCTGTGGAACGTTACCAACACTGGCCATCGAGGTAGCTCGGGAGCCTACTAGAGGTCGATCACGTCTAGGTAAATCTGAAGTAACTTTATGTCGACTGAAATCATCTCTGAACTTCTTAGATGTGGAATGGAAAGTCTTACCGACGACCTCTTACGAATGTCTCTAGCTTCATCTCACCTTTCTTTTCTCTTTCCCGAGCTCTTCAGCTTTGCAAGCTCGCTCAACTAGAGTCACAAATTCTTGAATTTCAAGAATGCCAACAAGCAACTTTATCTCTTCATTCAGATCGTCTTAAAACCTTTTACACATAATGGCTTCAGTTGATACACACTCTCTAGCATATCTGCTAAGCCTGACAAATTTCCGTTCATATTCTGTCACGGTCATCTTTCCCTGTTTCAGTTCAAGAAATTCTTTTCTTTTTTGAACAATGAATCTTTGACTGATATATTTCTTGCGGAATTCATTCTGGAAGAAATCCCACATCACTTTTTCTTTCGGAACCACTGATACTAGTGTATTCCACCAGTGATATGCAGTGTCCCGAAGTAAAGATATAGCACATTTCAGGCATTCGTCTAGAGTACAAGATAGTTCATCTAGTACCCGAATAGAGTTATCAAGCCACATTTTGGCTCGCTCTGCATCATCATCATCATTGGCCTTGAATTCTTCGGCCCCAAATTTCCTGATTTTATCAACTGGAGGCCTACTAGATCTCATCGGATCTATCATCGGGGGTGCTGAAGGTATCGGAGTTGGATTATTCGGGGGTGGAGGTTGGTGTACAGCCGGATTAGTATGGATAAACTGGGTAAACCACTCATTCATCATCTGATAGAAAGCTTATTTAGCCTCCCCCTTGTGGCTACCCGAAACTGGTCGAGAGTCTACCGGCACTGATTTATGTGCACGGTCAGCCGCTACACTCTCCACATTATCCGCTACGGCTCTTTCAGGATCAGTGTCCATTTACTATATAAAACATAGTTCAGAATATCAGAAGTCACCACACTATCAATATATGAAAAAGGCATGTATAGCTAGACTCACAGGCGCTACGGTAGTCCTAAAATCGATTAAACCGTAAGCTCTGATACCAATCAAATGTAACATCCTTTGACCCGAGTCCATCGTCGGATAAGGGTTTACAGGTGTTACCATGCATTCTAACACTTAAGCTAAAATAATTGAATCATGGATGATCATCTTTATTAAAGAATTATCTATAAACAATTAATAAACACATGTGTAACACATAACATATATATATTAGATCCAAACCATTCAAAGAGGAATCGTTGATGAACCTAATTCATCATACTGTGTATAATACATCAATATCACATAAACAAGTAGATTTCATGAACTCTCATTAGTGTCTAAGCTTCTTATAGCATAAAGTCTAGATTATAAATAAACTAATGCGTGCAACCATTACACATCAATTGTACACCCACTAAAAGGCCGAATATGCATGGTTCCATTATTGGCATGTTATGCACATTACCTAGCATAAACCGAGTTTAACAATTTTATGTACTCAATTAAAACAAGTAATTCAACAAGTCAAATACATATATAAATATATATATGAAAATGCATACATCTCAATTATGCACTCTTTCCATACTCAACTATGCCTAACTATTTTAAACATTTTAACCACATTAGCAATGGTCACATAGATTTGGCCGAATAAACATACCCATTTATTCAATATAATTCATCCTATTTAAAACAACTGAATTTGATACATATCTAGATACATACTTCACAAATATATATAACTCAAATTCATATTCATATCAATTTCATGAGATTGAAATGCCTAACATCTCTCTCTATTAACCTATTACATATGCATATAATTAAAATATTCTACCTTAATCTATCAAAGTGACCAACAAAGATCAAATTACATAAACATGTCATGACATATATCTATTAAACCATTTCATATAATGCCTAAACCACATCCAAACACAAATGATAATTCATGGCATGAGCAAACTATATCATCAAAACGCGAAACAAGTTATCAAAATAGATAGCCATTTTCGCATCGCTAGAATATTTACACGATTACAAAACATTAGTTATACTGTTTAGTCTAACCTATACATGCCCTTTTTAATACAAAACTAAGTTATTCAATACCAAAAGAAAGTCGATAGTGCGGTTGACTTCTTCCCAGATCCTTCGAGTCCGTAGCTTGAACCTAAATCTATAAAACAAGGGTAAACAAGAATACACACAATAAGCTTGCTAGCTTAGTAAGTCTCAAGCAGTATTTATGACATATACACACATACTTAACAATTTAACTTCCATTCTTGCGGCAATTAGCATAAATAATTCAATACGAGTTTCACCTAGCCAAATATTAGTCATATCCTTAATCTAATCAATAGTAGTTTATCACATAACTTATACAATAACATTTCATATATATAACCTATGCATTTGAATATTTCAAGTTACCGAAACATAATGAAATTTCGATCTCATTGCACATCATAATCATAACCGAAGTTTTAAGTATCACCCAATCACATTTAAACCTTACATACATATACCATATGGCCGAACATAATCAATCATATACAAATATATAATTTGACTTTCATTATTATAAATACATAAATAGGCCAAATCATGTATATGTTCAAATAGGTTAGCACATAATTCATATTTACATAACCATTTATCATTTCAAATAATCAACTTACCTTGTCACTTACCAATATAATAAGCTAATTTCCTTTTTCTTTTTAGAGCTTATAGCTCAATCTACTAGGTATATACATCTCCAATTCTCTGTTTTAACTTATCACCGACAAAAGCACGCTAGGCATTAAAGCCGAAATAAATCACCAAGACGAGGCCTGCTAGGCAAGAAGCTCGAAATGAATCAAAGACAAGGCACGCTAGGCACAAAGCTCGACATATAACACCAAGACAAAGCCTTCTAGGCATTAAAGCTCGAAATGAATCACCGACACAAGGCACGCTAGGCATAAAGCACGAAATAAGTCACCCAAGACTAGGCTCGCTAGGCTTAAAGCCGAGATATCATCATTTTCAACATTTCAATGAACATTTCAATAGTATCATAACCACTTATCACTTAAATTTCATAATTCTATCACATTTCCAATTCAACTAAGCTTATTCACTTTTCACAAATAAAACTATTATAACATTGTATAATGAAACATATCCAATTCAATGTAATATTACTACATTCGCTATCACATGAAAATATACCCAAATTTATCAAAATTGTCATTTAATACTTTCATAATGCATTCTTTAATATAATCCAAATTAGGGACTTACCTCACTGTCGATAGACCGTCTTGAATCGCTTATTCGAGAACCTTCGTCTTTCCCCGATCTAAACTGCTTTTCTTTGCTCTTGATCTAAAACACATTAAAATTTAACTCATTCAAGTACATTTCATCTCAATTTAGTCCCTAAGCACATAAATAGGCAATTTACCATTTTACCCCTACTATTTCAAATTTTTACAATTTAGTCCTATTTGCCTAAAACAAAAATACACCAAATTTCTCAATACCCTTAAGGGCCGAATATGTATAGGGGCTATACAAGCCCTTTTCTTTCGATTATTTAGCAAATAAGTCCTCTAAAATTTCATTTTTTACAATATGGCCCTAAAACAAAAATTCATCAAAATTTCCAATACATAATATACTAATTTTAGCTTATCTTTTATCTAACATTATCAAACATCAAAACCATATAAATCTATCAATAGTCAACCTCAAACAAGCTTAGATTCTAAATTTTTAACATGGGTTAGCTACGGTTTGAAGCAACGATCTCAAAACGTAAAAATTAACAAAACTAAATTCAAACTAACCTTGAAATCAAGCCTCCAAGTGCCGAAAATCAAAGAACAAAAACCCCTTTTCTTTCTCAATATTCGCCATGAGAGAATGAGAAAGATGGTGGCTTTTTTTATGTTATTTTAACATATTATAAAGTAATTATCAAATTACTAATATAACCTTTAATATAAAATAAAACTAACATATATATTAAGGTTATTATTGACATAAGCCACCCACTAACTCAAAATGGGTTAGTTACCCTTTTAATACTCCACTTTAAAAAGCCATCATCAAATAGGCACTTTACACTATAGTTTGAGACTTTTAAAATTTACGCGATTAAGTCCTTTTTGTCAAATTAAGCACCCAAACGATGAAATTTTTCTACGAAACTTTCACACATTTTAATTCACACATAATAAGCATAAAATAAAATATTAAAATATTTCTCAGACTCAGATTCGTGGTCCTGAAACCACCGTTTCGATCAGGGTCAAATTCGGTCTGTTACAGGTTAGGTGTTTATTCATATGTTAATACCCTTTAAGTGTGAATTTAGCATGAAATGTTTTGGCAATGCCTAAGGTTATAATGCATGATAGATGATGTTATGAAAATGATACGTTATTGCTTAATTGTAGTTGTTACTAAAGGCATTTATATGCCATGATTTTTTCCATGTGATGTTGTGTGAATGTGTACAAGTAAGGGTGACAAAACGGCTTGGAAAATAGCCTTGTATTGTCCACACGAGTAGACACAGGGGCGTGTGTCTAGGCCGTGTATGGCACACGGTCTACCCACGGGCATATGTTCCAGTCGTGTGTCCCCTGTACCTTAGTTTTGAGAAATAAAATGCCCAGAAGTAAACACACGAGCACGAGACATGGTCGTGTGTCTCGGCCGAGTGAGAGACACGACCATAGGACATGGGCATGTGCCCAGGCCGTGTGAAGTCTGTACTTGATTTTTAGAATTTAATTCGCCACATGGTCTAAGGACACGGGCGTGTGCCCTGACCGTGTGACCTTATTTGGTTGATGACGTCATAAACAGAATGTCCCCTATTTTGGACACGACCTAAAGCACGGGCGTGTGATATGTCACACACGGGTGTGTGGCCCTGTAACATGAAAATTTTTCTAAGTTTCGTAAAATTTTCCAAAGTTCTCGGTTCAATCCCGAACTACTCCTAATGTATGCTTTGGGCCTCGTAGGCTCGTTTAAGGGACAATATGAATGCATATGAAAAGTTTTAAATTTGAGTGGAAATTCACGTCTAAGTTTTGAATGATTGCTTGCATATAAGTCTGGTAACGCCTCGTACCTTGTTCCGGCGTCAAATACAGATAAGGGGTGTTACACGCAGAATTGGGTGTCTATACTTGATTGTGATCTTGTTGATTACTCAGCAGTCCATGAAGATGCACCATGTTCCATCCTTTTGGGCACCAAAAATAATGGCACGGCACAATGACTTAAGCTCTCTTGAATGTACCCCTTCTCCATCAACTCGGCTCTTTCCTTTGAAGTTTCTTAGTTTCTTCGGGGTTACTTCGGTAGGCTGGGCGGTTTGGAGTTATATCTCTAGGTATGAAGTCAATTTGATGCTCGATCCCTCGAATAGGTGGTAAACCACTAGGGACGTCTTCCGAAAATACATCTTCAAAATCCTACAACAAAGACACAATCGAAGAGGAAAGATTGTCATCTAGGTTGTTAGTATTGAATAAATTTTCCTTGTACATAAGTACAAGCATTGGCTGTTTAACAACAATGACTTTCGAATTTCCCTTTCTTTTGCACACACTCAATTTTTCAATCTCTTTTTCTTCTCTCACTTTTATTTCACTCTCTTTATTATTTTCCCTCGTTTTTACCTCATGCTTTCCTTTCTTTTTTCTAATTTCTTTTCTTTTTCACTATTTCCCTCTTGTTCTTTCACTCTTAACTTTTCAATAGAATCTTTTAATTTGAGTTGATCCTCATACACTTGTTTAGAGGTCAATGGCGCCAAGGTTACATTCCTTCCAAAGTGCTTGAATTTGTATCGATTGGTGTAACCATCATGGATCACTCTCTAATCGAATTGCCATTGTCTTCCCAAAAGCAAATGACTAGTATGCATCGACACAACGTCACACACGACTTCATCATTATATTTTTGATTGAAAAGGTGACAACAGTTTGCTTGGTGACTTTAAGCTCTCCTCCATCGTTAAGCCATTGTAGCTTATATGGACGCGGATGTTTGGTCGTTGGTAGGCCAAGCTTTTCCACCAATATGTTGCTAGCAACGTTTGTGCAGATTCCTCCGTTGATGATTACACTACACACTTTGCCTTGAACATCGCATCGTGTATGGAAAATATTCTCGCTTTATTGTTCATTCTCTGTACTTTGGAAGCTTAAACTCTGCTTGATAACTAATATTTCACCTTCAACAACATACTCGAGATCTTCCTCTTATTCGGTGAGTGCTTCGGGTTTATCTTCATTCTCTTCATTAGATTCAATCTCACCGTTGGGTCGCACAACCATCACACTTCTATTGGGGAATTGACTAGCGATGTGACCCTCCCAAGGCACTTGAAGCATTTGATGTCACAGGGCAGTTAGGCACAGCTTCATTTTTGCCTTTGCTCGTTTCTCCACTAGGTTTGTTGGGCTTTGTGGATACCACAGATTCCTTCGCTCGAAAAGGGGTGTCTTTCTTGCTGGTTCCTTGTCTCCACTTGGATGAAGAAGTGGCACCTTTTTGTTTGAGTTGTTTCTCCACTTTAATCGTCATATGCACCATGACTACAACTTCAATGTAGTGTTGTAATTCTACCACGTTTGTAATATTTCGATTCAACCCAGCAAGGAATCTCGCCATGGTAGCCTCCCGGTCCTTCTTGATGTCGACTCGGATCATGGCTATCTCCAATTCTTTGTAATAGTCCTCTAGACTCCAATGGCCTTGAGTAAGTTTTTATAGCTTTTGATGCAGCTCTCGGTGATAGTAAGCTGGAATGAACCTTTTCCTCATGATGGCTTTCATCTCGACCCATGTGGAAATGGGTCGTTTTCTGTTTCTCCTCCAGCTCATGGTAAGTTGGTCCCACCAAACGATGGCATAGTCAGAGAACTCGAAAGCAGCAAGTTTAACTTTCTTGCTCTCTGAGTAGTTGTGGCACTCGAACACAAGTTTTATCTTCTTCTCCCATTCCAAATATGCCTTGGGACCGGTCTTTCCTTGGAATGGTGGAATCGCCATTTTAATATTCTTGATATCATCATCTACTCGTTCACGCTCCCTAGGCCTTCGATTTTTGTGGCCTCTTCGTCTCTTACTTCGATTAGAGGCTTGATCACTCTCTACATCACTAGGATTGTAAAGATCATCTTGGTTTAGCCTTGGTCGGCCTCACTCCCTCCTAGGATTTTGTGGATTTCTTTTTCGCTGGACCCATTTTTCCAATTGTTCTAGTTGTTCTTGCATGGTTTCTAAACACCTTTGGAGCATCCGATCCATCTCGTGGATTAGGGTTTGATAAGTTAGGTTGGGTAGACTACCACCACTGGCTATATCTTGTACGGGGTGCAAGCCACCACCATCAGTAACATTTTACACACCACCACCACCGGCGGCGTTCCTTTCGGGACTATGTGACATGATGTAGTAACCTCACCCAAACCTCACCTATTCACTCAAAAGAAAGAAAATAGATGTGCTCTCCACTCGTGTTTCACTCAAATTTCTGGCTTTTATATCTCTCTAATGCTCTCACCACTCTCTTGCCTTTTTCCACTCGTATTCACCTCTCTAAGTTCGTAATTGACTGCCTTAGACTTAACAACAAATCTTTATGGATCGGCTTCAAAAAGTGCTATAAAGGTGGAAGTTGATTTCGGGTGTAGGGTAGGCTAAAAGGAAAAGAAAATTAGGTACTTGAAGTGCAGCGAAAATGGTTGTAAAAGGAAATTTGGGAGCTCGGGAAAATGATCACTTTCAAAACTAGCCTCTTTCTCTTCTCTTTTTTTTTTTTAATTCGAATATTATATATATATGTTTCAAACCTTTGTACTTCAAATATTCTATATATATATATATATTACACGAATTTTTTTGAATTTTTTTCTTTTTTCTACCTCGGGAATGCTAGAACATCAATACTTACTCAATTTTAACCAGCTCTAATGCCAAATGATGCGATCTCATACTCGTCGGATGAATCGAGCCGCTTGTGTTCTCAATCGTAAAATTAAGTAGTATTCGGACTAGTTCGTCGAAAGGCTGAAATTGATAGTAGTTGGTTTAAACTATCAAAAGGAGGTGTTTCGTAGATGGGAAATAGATGGAATGGGTTGGGCTTAAGGTTGAAGAGTGATCCAATATTATAGTTCAATATTGACCCGGATCTTATGTCAACACTTAAGGTGGAAAAGATAGATAAACAGTGACCCACTACCTATGTTGACGTAGGAACCAATCGGTATAAAGCTGAACGCCACACTTTGAGAAGTGATAAGTTTACAAGAATCAGATTGACGCCACTAGACTAGCTAGATAAGTCAATTTGAGTCACAAAAGAACAAAGAGAGTTGAATAACTTACAAATAGATTTAAAATTCATCAAAGGTGCAAAAGTCTAAAATACAACATGTAAGCTTAGTATTTATAGTTTCTACCAAGGTCCAGTTGAATGGAATAATTTTAATTGAGCTGAATAACCATTGAGCTATTCCACAAGGCTCTTGAAGATTCCCAGGTGGCACCAACAGCCATGTCATTTGCACTCCTCAAACAACCAAAACATGTAGCCTTTAATTTGAGCTAATGGTTCAAGTAGATGATGTGTGAACATGGCTGATGCCTTCTTGGGAAGCCGAATGTGTAATCTCCCTTTTAATGTTGCATAGGGCACACGAATAGCCTTCAAGGTGTGAAAACCCAAAATTGGATGGCCACTTAGTGTGAACACAACATCCAGCTGATTGGACAAGTGTGAAAACACTTGTATCCATTGCATTCCACAAAAAGGTTGCTTAAAAGAGAGCAACCAGCAGCTCCCCCATGCATGCATGTCCAAATGCATGTTTCCCCCTTTAATGCCGTCCATTGAACACCCTACAAGACACATTAAACACAGCCTAAACATAATTTACTTAGTCTGAACTAAAGACATGTATTAAAAACGTCTAAACTAGGACATATTTAAAACATATATTTAATTAAAAACCCTTATTAAAGATGTTCAGATTATGACATAATTAAAACTCATATAAATAATGTTCAAATTATGACATAATTAAATACTCAAACTAATTTTAACTAAATAACTAAAATCAAATTTAATTCTTTATTCCAGCAATAAATAATGTTCGATCAATAAGGCTCGTAACAGCTTCCTTAAACCTCTTAGCTCGAGCTCGAGTAATCGGCCTCGTTGGTAACTCCATGGGTTCTTTTGCAGCTTTGGAAGGGTCTTGGATCATGATTGCATCAAAAGACCTCTTCCTCCACTCGTTTCTAGATACCTGATGAAACCCCAACTATTCCTAACAGTTCATTTTCCTTGCCCGGTTACGGTTCTTTCATGCCAATGCAACCTTCAGAGCTATGGCTGTATAAACCACACTAAAAACAGACGTTCTGTAATGATTCATACTCAACCCGCTATAATTGACCATTGATTCTCACCTTTGAAATTAACAATTTTTGCAGATCAACACAGACCGCTAATCTAGTAAAATGACCCCTCCTTGCAAGATTCGTATTAATATTGAGTTTGATAACCGATCCAATAATTTGCCCAATAGCTCTGAGCAAGACCTTTGAGTAGAACCTTTCAAGTAAACCTAGTAATCAAATCCAAACAACTTGAACACTCATATCAGCATTCGTGGATGAAAAATCCAGATACCATGGACGAACCGTCAGATAATTACCATAAACAACCGAAGGGCCACTTGTTAACACATTGTTGTAATCATCTGTATCATCAAACTGAACCAAGTAAAACTCATTCTCCAAATCCATGAGTTGGAATAAGCCTTTAGGTTTCCACAGAAGTGTAATCTTGTTGCTAAGTGCATTAAACCCAATTTTGGACCCTAAAAGTTTGACGATCACAGTTCTTGACATTTTATGCTCAATAAATTTGTGAACACGATCCGAAAAGGTAATCGATGGAACTTCGTCCACCATTTCCGTAACCATGTCCCCATCTTACAGTTCAAAGCCTTCTTCCATTCTAATATGTTGTCCTACCTCATGGACATCCCCCATTAGCATTGCCTTCTATGAGATTCTGGTTGTATCCTGATTTTGGATTTCCTAACCATCTCCGTCAACTATTGGATCATCCGCTCTTGTGATGACTCCGGTCGCCTTTTCATTTTCTTAGTTTCTCTCCCAATGCTGATATTAGGCCTGCCACCATTATCTCCGACCATCGCCAATATCCCAAGCTAAAAATTACTCTAAAAAATATTTATTTTAAAAATAATATATTATTAATTAATAAAATAATTAATCTATAAATTAATGAATTAAGCCTAAAAATTTTAATACTAAAATGAGGAAACAGGTATACTTCAGGTGCCAAATCATACATTAAGGCTAAAAATGGTGGTAAGATTTAAGAAACAAGTTCATACATCGTGAGCCTAATACAAGAAATTGACTCCAAATATTCTGCTACTTGAACCTCCGCTGTTCATGAAACTCGCAAGACCCATTTCGCGACGTTTCACCAGCTTCTCAACCCGTTTAAAACCAGATCGAGTAACCAAGAATCCTCTGTCTATCACCGTCGCTAAAGTGCTTCACGCGTATTTAATCAAGACCCACTGCCACGATGATTCCTCTTCAATATCTTCCGTTATCAGAGCTTACTGTCTTGCTCCCTTTCATTTGCACAAAGCCTATCTCGTTTTCAATCAAATTAAACTACCCACTTTGTTAAACTTTAATCTCATGATCCGTGGTTTTTCCCAGAGTACCCAACCCATTGAAGCTATTAAAATCTATTACAAAATGTACTGTTTCCACGGCTTTTCTGGTGATAATATGACTTTTATTTTTGTTTTCAAGGCCTGTGCTCGAGTTTTAGATATTAAAACCGGTCAAAAGTTTCATGTTCATGCTGTGAAACTAGGGTTTGATTCCTATTTATTCGTTGCGAATGCGTTGATTCATATGTACTCTAGCTGTAGTGATTTGGATTTTGCGAGGAAAGTGTTTGATACAATGGGGAAAAGAGATTTAGTTTCTTGGAATTCTTTGATTTGTGGGTACAGTCAATGCAAAAAGTTCAAGGAATTGTTGGGTTTGTTTAACGCAATGCAAGAAGCTAATGTGAAAGCTGATGCTGTGACAATGGTGAAAGTTATTTTAGCTTCTTGTTATACGGATAACATGGGTTTGGCAGATTCTATGGTTAAATATATTGAGGAAAATTGCATTCATATTGATGTTTATTTGGGTAACACTTTGATAGATATGTATGGAAAACGTGGTTTAGTTAATTTAGCACGGGAAGTTTTTGATAGAATGCCTGAGAGAAATTTAGTGTCTTGGAATGCATTGATCAAGGGGTACATAAAAGCAAGGCAAGTTGTTGAAGCAAGGAAGGTTTTTGACAACATGAAGCAAAGGGATGTGATTTCTTGGACTTCCATGATTACAGGTTACTCTCAAGTTAACCAATTTAAAGATGCATTGAAGCTTTTCCAAGATATGATGGCTGCTAAGGTTACACCTGATGAGATTACAGTGGCTACTGTTCTTTCTACTTGTGCCAACTTGGGTGTTCTTGATGTTGGACAGGCAGTTCATGACTATATCTGCAAGCATGGTATACGAGCCGATGTTTATGTTGGAAACTCCTTGATTGATATGTATTTCAAGTGTGGTGTGGTTAAGAGGGCTTTGGAAGTATTTCATGATATGAAAGAGAAGGATTCTGTTTCATGGACTTCAGTTATCTCAGGACTTGCTGTTAATGGTTTTGCTGATTCTGCACTTGAATATTTCTCACAGATGTTGAAAGATGGTGTTGGGCCAACTCACGGGTGCTTTGTTGGGATTTTGCTTGCATGCACTCATGCTGGATGGGTAGATAAAGGGTTGGAATTTTTTGAAAGTATGGAAAAAGTTCATGGACTAACCCCTGAAATGAAGCATTATGGCTGTGTTGTGGATCTTTTAAGTCGTTCTGGGTATCTAGAAAGGGCCTACCAGTTCATTAAGAAAATGCCTGTACATCCAGATGTGGTACTGTGGAGGATATTGTTGAGTGCATGTAAGCTTCATGGAAATGTAGTCTTAGCTGAGATTGCCGCAAACAACCTTATTGAACGGGATCCTTCTAACGGTGGAAATTATGTTCTCTTGTCAAACACTTATGCAATCTCAGATAGATGGGATGCTGCTACTAAAATGAGACAGTTATTGGAGGGGAACAATGTGCAGAAGCCTTCTGGTTGGAGCTCCATTGAAGTAGATAGATGACTTAAATTGTTATTTACTAATTTAATGTTTTATAGAATACACAAAAATTAACAACTTTTTTTAACCCAGCATTTGGCCTATTAATTAAGGATATACACCATACCCTAAGGTCATAGAATTGATTTGCAGATCGTGTCTATCTGTGTGATAGTTTAAATGGGGGGTGGTGGGTAGGGGCAGTAAGGGTTCCCATCTCAACTTTTTAAAACCTTTTTTTTTAACTATGGAGTTATTTATTCTCAAAATTGATAAAATTGGATTTGGTCCTTTTAAGAAAATTAATTTAATGCAATAAATTTATATTTTTAAGTATACATGGTTATTACTTTCTTTTTTACATTTGTAATTAATCAAATGATATATTTACATTAGTTATTTTATTTTAGTTATATTTTTATTTTATGCTCATAATAAAAATTAAAAATAAAATATTACTATATTTTTTATAAATTAGATATTATTGAAAAATTAATTGCGAAAAATTAAATGCTGAAAAATTAAGTGTTGAATTTAAGTTATAAAATATGTTTAGTATTTTATTTAAAATTAAATCTTGAATATAATTATGTTATTTAATAAATGATAATATAATCTTAATTGAAATAAAATAAAACTAGAATTCATTAAATTTATTTTTTGTTAAGTGATAAGTAAACTTCTATCTACTTATCATTTTCTATACTTTTGTTAAAGAAATTCTATTTAATAGTTTTCAAAATAGGCCATCAAATATGCTTAAAAAATTAATTGTTGAAAATATGAATTTTCAATTAATTAATTTTTCAACACTTTATCAAACATAATTATCTTTGCATTCTCTAAAAATCTTAAGTCCATAAACCTGTCTGTAGTTGAGTTCATTGTATTCAGTCAACTCCTACATTTGCTTAGCTCTCTGGTAAATACTGATCAACCTTAGGTTACTTTCATAATTATTTATATATTTTTAACTCTGCATGCAAAAGTATCAGATTAGTATGTAAGGAAGGAAGCTTCTTGATTCTAGGTTAACTGTTAATGTTTCTTGCATGCATGTTTGTTTTCAATGGTGTAATGATATGATAAGTTTAGTTATTTATATTTTAGCTCAAGACACAATAGAAGGTCCTAGTGATAAAGGCAAATGTAATAGCCCGATTTTGGGCCTAATCGGAACAGTGGTTTTGGGACCATAAATTTGATGCAGTAAAATTTATTTTTATTATATTTTATGGTATACAGTTCTATGGAATGATTTTGTCAAAATTTCGTTCGAAAATTTTGACGATTGGACACTCAATTTAGTTAAAAGGACTAAATTGCAAAAGGTGCAAAATGTGTGTTCTAGAAGCTAAAGGTGTCTAATTGCTATGAAATTTCAAATTAGAGGTCCTTAAATGGTAATTAGAACATAATAATTTAAGTTGGACAAAAATGGACATGGCTAGGTGAAATTTCAAAGCTTGGCATTAAGGGCATTTTGGTCATTTGGTAAATAAAGACAAAATTAACTAAAACAAAAGATGTTCATCTTTCTAATTTCATCCCTTAGTGCTGAAAATTGAAGGGTCTCCATAGCTAAGGTTTTGGCCAACTTTCAAGCTTGATTGTAAGTCCGTTCTTGCCCCGTTTTTAATGATTTTTATGATTTTGAAGTTGTATCAACCTAATCTAGCTATTTTAAGGACTAATTTGAAAGAAAATAAAAGTCTAAAGTTTTAAATATGTTAGCTATTTGTGTATTTTGATGTCTAATGGTAGATTATGTATGTTTGATGTTAGATAAACAACTTATACTAAGTGATTTTTTGGTGAAAATGCCTAAAAGGACCTATTTGTAAAAGTTGTAAAATATGTAGTAAAAATGTGAATAAATGGAAAATGTGGGCTTCTATTAGCATGAAAAAGGTTCAGCTAGGCTTGGGTCTTGAAGAAATTGGCTATATTTCATTTTACGAGCCTAGGGACTAAAATGTAAAAAGTTGAAAAGATAGGGGCAAAAATGTATTTTTCCATAAGGTGTTTTTGGGATTAAATTGAATAGTGTGATAATTGAAATTTGATATTATAGGTAAAAAAAGATGAGGTTCTGACCTAGACCGAGGAAAGAACAAAGTTGTGGACTAAACCGAACTATTAGCCATTTTGTACCGAGGTAAGTTTGTATGTTAAAAATAAGCTTTAGAATAATTGTATTTAAATGCTTTAATATTGCATGAATGGTTGTTTGATTTTGTGAATGAGTATAGTCCTACGAACGAGTTCGAAGACGACTTCACAAGCAAGAAATACTGTTTGAACCTTAAGAATAGGTTAGGATACAAGTGACATGTCACTAGGGTCATTATGTGTTATGTGATTATGTGATCTAGTTGCTAGTCTCGTACTTCCTACCGGTGGCTGAGTATACCGGCATATGTTGTGGATACTTGACAGCTTGTGTGAGTAGCACCGTGTAGCTACGTCTTGACTGACAGCTAGTGTGAGCAGGCCCGTCAATAGCTCGAGAGTGAGCGATTATGTGATATGAGACTTAGGTAGCTTTGGCTACAGATGTGGTACTTAGTGTGCAAATTTTCCTGAGTATCCGACATTGTTATTCCGAGTGGTTCAAGGGTATTTCAAAGATGAAAGTATGTGTACATTCATTTTGAGATGGCTCAGGTATGTATGTAAAGCTTATGCTTATTAAATGTGTGAAATGATGAATATGAGGTAAGTTGTGTGATGGGATATATTGTGGTTATGAAACTATGGTAGGTTAACATTTAATTTTGTTATGTTATTTGAATGTTATGTGCATGGTAGGGTTGCTTATTTCTTGCATACGAGCTTACTAAGCTATATAGCTTACTCCGTTTATTTTCCATGTTTTTATAGTGTCTCCAAGCTAACTCGAAATTAGAGATCGTCAGAGATCTAGATCACACTATCAAACTCTCATTTTGGTATCAACGAATTCAACATTTTAAGTTATGGCATGTATAGGGGCCTTGGTCATTTTGTTATGTGTCATAATTGATTTGGCCAAATATGTTGGCTTATATTGGTTAAAAGTTCATTTTGTATAAGGCCATTTGAAATTGGCTAATATTGGTATAAGTATGTTCTTATGGTGATGCCTTTCATGGATGTGAAAGCTTGCATGATTTGAGTTGGTAAGTATGTGATGTTTATGTATGATAGATGTAGCATGTGAATGATGTGTAGATGTCTTGGTTATGGATGTTTGATTGCCTAAGTATGCTATGAATTGTGTCATTGAATTGGTATAAGTGTAGGTGTAAATGATCGTTGTTTTGTTGAGTTTTAAAATTTATAAAGAGAATGATCGAACCTGAAAACTAACTCTGACAACGACTTAAGGCAAGTGTACCTATCGAACAGTAGTATAGCTTAGGCAAGACCGAATTTATCGAACCCAAAGGATCTAAAAGTACTAATACTAACTTTCTTTTTATTATTTAGCCTAAAATAAGTGAAGTTGTTTTAATCTAATTTAACGACTACTATACTAAAGACACAAAGACAGAAAGAATGAATTGGAAAATAACTTGAAGGGAAACTCAGTTGATCACGATGATACCTTCAGGAAGAATCCACCTAGACTTCACTTGTTATTTAACATTGAGCCATACGATTTATTCACTTAGTTTGATCCGTAAGACTCCCTAACGTATATTAAACCCTCTCTCGAGGCGAATAACGTCTAACCCTAGGTTAATTAACGGAAATCTCTTTCTTGGATAATAACCCCCTAGAATAGCAGTAAATCGATCTATGGACTCCCAATTAGGTTTCACCCTAATCCGGAAAAATCTCGTCACCCTATCACTAGGCGTGCGATCAACTCCGCTTAATTATGCTAGATCTACTCTTAAGTAGGGTCTATTCCTCCTCCACCTAAGCACATCAGATTTGGATTAAGTATGCATAATTAAGAACAAACTAAGTATTTATCATATAATTCAGAAATCAATAACAAGATTCATCTAGGTTTCATCCACTTCAGGTATCTGAAGGGTTTAGTTCATAATGAATAAAGAAATAATCTCAAGAGAAAAGATAAAATAAAACATAAGAAATCCCTAAACCCCCTGAAGGAATTGAAGGAGAAATCCGTCGTCTTGAGTAGAATTTCGACTTCTTGAGATGGATCAACTGGCTATCTTCTAGTAATTCCCACAAATCTGGCCTTTTGGCTCGGCTCCTTGGCCTAGCTAACTGCCTTCTTTCAGGTTACACTTAGGGTGTTTATATAGACTTTTGGAATGCTTTACTTGGCCTCTAAGTGTCCTTATTCAAGTATACTTCTTACTTGGTGTTTGAATAGGCTTTGGAATGTGTTTCTTTGCCTCAAAGTATCCAAATCTGAGTGAAATTCTTCTTTTTCACGATAGGGGCACGGCCATGGTACACGCCCGTGTAAATTGTTTTCAGGCCGTGTCTCGATTCTGTCGATTGGGGCATGGCCATGTAAATCGTGGCATGGCCGTGTGAAGTAGTTTGATGAGACATGGCCGTGTGGCTTGAAGTCCAGGTCGTGCCGATTTCCTCTTTGGCCCAAATTGGCTCGTTTTAGGCTCATCTCTTGTTCTTTTCGTCCTCAGGTGCTTTCCTGGGTATAAACATGAAAAGAAAGGATTAAAAGCACCTTTTTACATAAATTAAGGGCTAAATCATCCAAAAGCATACTAAATGTGGGCCTAAAATATGTTACTTTTACGGTTTATCAAATACCCCCACACTTAAGCTTTTGCTTGTCCTCAAGCAAAATTTTCAACTTACAATTAAAATGAACTTTCCATAATTCACAATTCCTATCAACAATGCCTCATCATAATTCACAGATAATTTATACATGGATAATTTAACTCAACGACTCCTAAAGATTCAAACAATTCTAAGTCATACATTTGTAGCATAAAAACATAGGTGTCTCCCTTTATCTAAATAATTACCTTTAATTTAAAACCGACAAGGATTGACATTCTCACTAAAGATTCACTCAAAGCACTTAAAGTGTTTAAGGTTCAAGAGAAAGCACTCATAAGTCGAACCTGAAATGTTAATCCCATAGGCTTGCCTGAAAATCAAATCTCCACCACTATAATATGAGATGATACACTAATCAAAAGGTCTTTGACAAGGTTGTAATGGGGCTTAGGTTAAAGGTGTGGATAAAGGCTGAATTAGAAGGTTAAGAATCGAGATTGACTGACCAATTACCTAGATAAAATAATGAACTTGAAAATAAATGATTACATCAATTGAAACTTTGAAACTAATAATAATATGAGCTTTTCATTGATAACTGAAATTTAAATGTACAAGCTCACTTTTTATACTACTAGTGCTGAATATACTTTGATTTTTTTAATTCAAATAGAAACATAATAAAGAAAACTTTATCAACTGAAATAAACTAATTCGGCAACTGATCAAATCAATTCTCGATAGAAGGGTAGTCAAAAGAATGGTGACAACAAATACAAAGAGTTTTGGGTTAAAATTTAGCGGGTAAATCAATAAAAAAGGTTGTTAAGATCAACGGGGTTCACTAGGGGTTAATTATATAGGTAGGCTTTTTAGTGGAGAGAATGGGTTAAAACCTAGGTGCCTTTATCATCTCAGTGAATCAAATCATTAATGTGATCTCGATATGTATAATCTAGGCAAGTTCTAGAATAACAATTCAGTGTTGACACACTCATAATCAATCAAGTGAGCACGAAAAAGAATATATGCTCTATAGGGCTCAAGTCTCATAAAAATTATGGGTATATGAAATCAATCCCTATAAATTTTAAACTTCAAGGTAATATTCAAATTTAGTTCAACAACCTAGAAAATTTTTTATTCTTGAAAAATAGACTTATCATGCTTGTTTCTCTAGTATTCTTCAAGTATAAATCATCAATGCACAATTATCAATGACTTACTAAAAAACATATCAATAAAAATCATAAATCATTAGAAATTTCACCCTAATTGATAATATGAGGAAATTACTTAGGAACAAGACTAAAATTCAGGATTTTGGAATAATGCAAAAAGTTAGGTACTTTTACCCCCACACTTAAGATGTACATTGCCATCAATGTACAAGAATAGATAACTAATAGTGTAATCAAAAGAGAAGGGGAGACGTGACACTTACTGAATTTTGGATGATTCCAGGAGTTGGCAGAGGTCGTGGTAGAAGGTGGTTGGAGGAGGTGGTGAAGGCGTTTTATATGGGCCTGTGGGTGGTTACCATCGAGCTCTGAGCTAGATGAAGAAATTGGGGAGATCATGAAGAGTTAGCCATAAATTAGTAAAACATATTTAAAATAAACTAATTATGTAATTAAGGACAAGAAAACTAAAGGGAAATGGACTAAGAAGGAAAATAAAATTAGAATAAAATACTAATGGACTTAGGAGTCCTTATTGAAAGATGGTTCCCGAGGTGGGTGTGACCTCTAAGGCTGTGGTGCATGATTCCTTAACAGCCTTTAGAACCTAAAACAAAGAAACTAAAACCAAATAAACTAGATTAAGCATAAGAGAGTCAAAGGAAGGAAATTGAAGTAAAAGAGAAAAGAAAAATAAAACCGAAAAGGTCTCAAAGACCCTTGGCTTGATATTTGGATGAAGCGGCCGACATGAACTTATGTGTTGGGGTTTCCTTTGAGGAGACAATGCTTGCCTTTTTACGCTTCTTCAACATGATTCTAGTGTAGCTCAAGAGTTTGGACACCTTTTCTAAGAAAGAAAAAGAAGGAAGAAAGAATGAGAGGAGAATGAGAAAGGCTGTAGGGTTTAAATAGGATCTCAAATCTGGAACGTTCTCACGCCGGGTGTATCGAGGGCGTGTTGTTTTTTATGGTAGCATCGCACGGCCGTGTATCTAGGCGTGTTTGCTCACCCAAGCCTGTTTTCCAGATGCCATGCTCGTTCCTAAAAAGGCAGTGTGTTGGCACGGTTGGGTAGCATAGGCTTGTTTTTTCCGTGTCTGGTAAGTCAGTAGCTTGACACGGTCGTGGAGCACGGCCGTACCAATTTACCAGTGCCCGTGGGGGAGTGGTTGGATCCATGACATCAAAAATTGGTTGGGATTTGATTCGCACGGCCTCTACTATGTTAGTATGGGGATTCCGGTGGTCCACACGGCCACACACACGGCCGTGTAAGGCCGTGTGTCCTAGAAATCTGCACTTTTGGTTAGTTTACAAAGAGAAAGAGAAAGAAAATAAAAAAATGTAAAAAAAAAGTAGGGTTAGTGCTCGGGTTGCCTCTCGAGAAGCACTCGTTTATAGTCTTAAGCTAGACTTTTCCTTGTACTTGAATCAGGGAGGTTTAAAGGTTTGAATATCTTCCCTCTTGCTTAAAGTTCGACCAAGTTGAAGTCGAGAAGCGTTTACCTCAAAAGTGTTGAATGTTGGGTTACTTAACTTGACTATTTCGTGTGGGAAGATATTGTGTACCTTAAGAATGGTTTCTCCCTTTGCCTTCAGGTCTGTTGTGATGATGTGCAGATCTGCTTTGTCTAACAGTACTTGGTCTCCTATTTTGTAGTGGTTTGATGTTCCTACGAGCTTTTTTGGTGGTTCCTATGGTTTTACTTCGTGAAGTTTCGGTTCTTCTTTGACTTGTGTCCTCAGATCTTCTAAATTGTCGACCCTAAGGTCTTATTCCTTGTGTGTTTCTTCTTTGTCGATTTGGGATCTATGAGTCGGCTCAAGGTTGTGTCTTTGTGGTGTTTCCTGTGATAAAGTTTGAAAAATTTGATTATCATCTCTATTGACTTTCTTACCTTCATCGATTGTTGTCTTGGCTGAGTCAAGAGCTTGAAGACTGATTGATTCGTCACCTACACAAAGTATGAGTTCTCCTGTGGCAACATCAATTTTAGTCTTAGCAGTTGCTAAAAAGGGTCTTCCTAAAATTAAGGGGATTGTATTATCCTTATCCATATCTAAGACAACAAAATCTACTGGGAAAACAAATTTATTGATTTTGACAAGAACATTTTCGATAATGCCCCTAGGAATTCTAACTATTTTATCAGCTAATTATATACTCATCCTAGTTTGTTTGGGCTTTCCTAGACCTAGTCGTTTAAATAATGTATAAGGCATGACATTTATGCTTGTCCCTAAACCAGCTAATGCGTTATCAATAGCTAAACTACCAATTAAACATGGAATCGTAAAACTCCCTGGATCTTGTAGCTTTCGTGGTAGTCTATTCTATAACATTGCTGAGCATGCTGCGTTCAATTCTACGTGGTACTCTTCATCTAGTTTGCGTTCGTTCGTCAAGAGCTGTCTTAAAAATTTCCTCGAGTCTGGCATCTGAAAAAGAGTTTCGAGAAGAGGTAAGTTAATATGTAATTTCTTTAAGAGTTTAAGAAACTTACTGAATTATTCTTCTGAATCGTCTCTTTTTATCGCTTCGGGGTAAGGTATGCGAGGTTGGTACTCCTTGATTACTGGTTTTGGATTATCTTGTGTTACCTCTACCTTACCTTCGTCTACCTTGTTTTCTTGTATTGGATTGGGCTCATCTAACCCCTTACTGTCATGAGCTGAGATGGCTTGAATTTGCTCCTTTGGGTTAATCTCAGTGTTACTTGGTAGACGTCCTTGCGATCGTTCTGACATTAGCTTTGTGAGTCGTTCGACTGCATTAATGGCTTCCTTAACTGACTTAGTAAGTTCCCTGACTCGATTCTCGTTGCTTTTAATTGTCTTCTCAGTTTCTTGAAAATGATTTTCTGTTTTTGCCATGAATTTTATCAGCATCTCTTTGAGGTTTGGCTTCTTCTCTTGCAGATATGGCTGATTTTGCAAATTTTGATGAGTTGTTTTCTTTGATTTCCTTGGTTTCCTTGGCCTCCCCATGAAAAATTTGGGTGGTTCCTCCAACTTGGATTGTAGTTATTACTATAAGGATTATTATTTGATCAAAAATTATTACATATATAGTTCATCTGTTCACTCTCTGCGTTCGGTTGGTAGGGTGGGTACTCAGGATTCGCCACAGTTCCACTTGCATTGCACTGCATGACAGGATGTACCTGCGAAGAACACAAGCTATCAAGCTTTTTATTCATCAACTCTACCTGTGTTGATAGCAAGGTTACTGCGTCGAGGTTGTAAACTCTGACTGATTTTACCGGTTTTGTCCTTGTAACTTGCCACTGATAATTATTCAGTGACATCTCTTCAATGAACTCGTAGGCCACTTCAGGAGTTCTATTGTTCAGGGTTCCACCGGCGGCTAAATCGATTAGTTGCCTCGTTGAGGGGTTTACACCATTATAGAAAGTTTGGACTTGTAGCCATAAGGGTAGACCATGGTGTGGACACCTTCTCAAGAGATCCTTGTATCTCTCCCATGCGTCGTATAATGTTTCTATATCCATCTACACAAAAGAAGAGATATCATTCTGTAATTTGGCCATTTTGGCCAGTGGAAAATATTTTAATAAAAATTTTTCGGTCGTTTGGTCTCATGTAGTGATTGACCCTCGTGGTAACGAGTATAACCACTGTTTGGCTTTATTTCTTAATGAAAAGAGAAATAATCGTATACGAATGGCATCATCAAAAACACCATTTATTTTGAAAGTATCACAAAACTCTAAAAAATTGGCTATATGAGTATTTGGGTCTTCGTCCTGCAAACCATCAAATTGAACAAATTGTTGAATCATTTGTATTGTGTTAGGTTTTAATTCAAAATTATTAGCAGCTATAGCAGGCCTAACAATACTAGATCCAGCTCCTGTTAAATAAGGTTTAGCATAATCATACATAGTACGTCGAGCATTGTTTTCTTCCACATCTCGTGGTGGATTATTCTCGTCCATCCCTTCAGTAGGATTGGATCTGTCTTCTCGCTCTTCTTCTGTGTAATTTAGGGCTCGCCTAATTTCTCTACGATTCCTACAAGTGGTAGCTTCAATATCAATATCGTATACTAGAGGTCCTGTTGGGTTCCTTCTAGTCATAAACTAGAGGTACCTGTTAGGAAAAGAAGGAAATAAAATTAGCAAAAAAAAAAACAACAAAACAATAAAATAAAATAAATTGCGAAATAAAAAAAATAATGGCTAAAGTAATAAAAATAGAGTTTTCTTAATATTTTAGTTCCTTGGCAACGGCGCCAAAAACTTGATCATTGTTTTGTCGAGTTTTAAAATTTATAAAGAGAATGATCGAACCTGGAATCTAACTCTGACAACGACTTAAGGCAAGTGTACCTATTGAACAGTAGTATAGCTTAGGCAAGACCGGATTTGTCGAACCCAAAGGATCTAAAAGTACTAATACTAACTTTCTTTTTATTATTTAGCCTAAAATAAGTGAAGTTGCTTTAATCTAAATTAACGACTACTAAACTAAAGACGCAAAGACAGAAAGAATGAATTGGAAAATAACTTGAAGGGAAACTCAGTTGATCACGACGATACCCTCAAGAAGAATCCACCTAGACTTCACTTGTTATTTAACATTGAACCATACGATTTATTCACTTAATTTGATTAGTAAGACTCCCTAACGTATAGTAAACCCTCTCTCGAGGCAAATAACGTCTAACCTTAGGTTAATTAACGAAAATATCTTTCTCGAATAATAACCCCCTAAAAAGCAGTAAATTAATCTATGAACTCCCATATTAGGTTCCCTAATCTGGCAAAATCTCGTCACCTTATCTCTAGGCGTGCGATCAACTCCGCTTAATTATGCTAGATCTACTCTTAAGCAGGGTCTATTCCTCCTCCACCTAAGCACATCAGATTTGGATTAAGTATGCATAATTAAGAACAAACTAAGTATTTATCATATAATTCAGAAATTAATAACAAGATTCATCCAAGTTTCATCCCCTTCAAGTATCTGAAGGGTTTAGTTCATAATGAATAAAGAAAATATCTCAAGAGAAAAGATAAAACAAAACATAAGAAATCCCTAAAACCCCCTCAAGGAATTGAATGAGAAATCCGCCGTCTTGAGTAGAATTCCAGCTTCTTGAGATGGATAAACTGGCTATCTTCGAGTAATTCCCACAAATCTGGTATTCTGGCTCGGCTCCTTAGCTTAGCTAATCGCCTTCTTTCAGGTTACACTTAGGGTGTTTATATAGACTTTTGGAATGCTTTACTTGGCCTCTAAGTGTCCTTATTCAAGTATACTTCCTACTCGGTGTTTGAATAGGCTTTGGAATGTGTTTCTTTGCCTCAAAGTATCCAAATCCGAGTGAAATTCTTCTTTTCCACGACAAGAGCACGGCCACGGTACACGCCCGTGTAAATTATTTTCAGGCCGTGTCTCGATTCTGTCGATTGGGGCACGGCCGTGTAAATTGTGACATGGCCATGTGAAGTAGTTTGACGAGACACGGCCATGTGGCTTGAAGTCTAGGCTGTGTCGATTTCCTCTTTGGCCCAAATTGGCCCATTTTAGGCCCATTTCTCGTTCTTTTCGTCCTTGAGTGCTTTCCTGAGTATAAACATGAAAAAAAAGGATTAAAATCACCTTTTTACATAAATCAGGGGCTAAATCATCCAAAAGCATACTAAATGTGAGCCTAAAATATGTTACTTTTACGGTTTATTAAATACTCCCACACTTAAGCTTTTGCTTATCCTCAAGCAAAATTCTCAAATTACAATTAAGACGAACTTTCCATAATTCACAATTCCTATCAACAATGCCTCATCATAATTCACAGATAATTTATACATGGATAATTTAACTCAAAGACTCCTAAAGATTCAAACAATTCTTATTGCTCAAAGACCACGGCTATCCTTATTTACTTAACCTCAGAGACAAGGATTAGTGGAAAAATTAGATACTTCTACTAACCATCTTGATTCCCGTGATTAAGTGCTCTTAACTTAATTTAAGTCTTATCATCTACAGTAGTCTAGTTTCATTCTAACAAGTCTCAACTTAACTAACCAAATTACCAGAATTAAATAATAAACAAATCTAAACAACCACGAACTTACTGAGTTCGCTTAGAACATTTGAGTTGGGAAAATACTTACATAAGAGTTCGCCAAACCACAGAACACGTCAAAATAAAGAGTTCGCCAAATGACGCATCACACAACATCCTGTACTTGGTCAAGAAAAACACTTTA
Organism: Gossypium rotundifolium; assembly: GCA_025506655.1. Classification (NCBI taxonomy): domain Eukaryota; kingdom Viridiplantae; phylum Streptophyta; class Magnoliopsida; order Malvales; family Malvaceae; genus Gossypium; species Gossypium rotundifolium. The sequence continues at coordinate 44,175,522 of CP106730.1, forward strand.
GTTACTCATATTTATCCTTATTTTACCAATAACACACCAAATAGTAACCATATATAGATATTTCGTCAGGCAGGCTATTACAATTCTCTCCCACTTAGAAAATTTCGTCCCCAAAATTCATACTTGTGAATAACTGTGGATACTGTTGATAAACTGTAATATATACATATTTTAATCCCACATTTAGCATAATTTTGGCTGATTTATTCCCTGAATTGTGGAATTTGGTGCTACTAATCCTTTAATTTCATGTTTTATACTTAGAAGAGCACCGGGATGAAAAGAATGAGAAACAGGCCAAAATTGGAGGAAATAGGCAAAAGTACGAAATGCAAATGGCCTGGGCCCAAGCCACACGGCCGTGCTTCTTAAGCAGACCCGAACACGGCATGTACTAGATTTACACGGGCGTGCCACAAGGGCGTGTCCCTGCCGTGACCTATTTTAATTCTATTTGGAATAGGGTACTTAGAGGCAAAGAAAGACATTCCAAAAGCCTATATAAACACCCTAGAGGCCAACCTTCAAAGGGGGCGTTCAGGTAGGCCGAGGAGCCAAGCCAGAGAGGCCGAATTGTGGGATCTACTCGAAGAAAGCCAGTTGATCCATCTCGAAAGTCGGAATCACACTCAAGGCTGATGATCTCTCCTTCAATTCCTTTAGGGGGTTTTAGGATTTTTTTTTTATTTTTTTTATTTTTCTTCTGAGATGTATTCTTATATAAACATGAACTAAACCCCTCAAATACCTGAGGAGGATGAAACCTAAGACAGAATTTGTTATTTTTTTCTGAACTATATGATAAATACTTGATTTGTTCTTAATTATGTGCTCTTAATTATTGTTTTGATATTTCAGGATATTGATTCAAGTATTGATGTGCTTAGGCAGTGGAGGAATATTCCCTGTTTAAGAGTAGATCTAGCATAGTTAAGCGGAGTTGATCGTAACCCTAGAGATAGGATGACGAAAATCTACCAGATTAGGGTCAAACCTAATATGGGAGTCCATAGATCGAGTTAATGCAATTCTAGGGGTTTTAATTAGAAAGAGATTTCAATTAATCAACTTAGGGTTAGACGTTAGTAGCCTTGAGAGAGGTATTAATATAAAATAGGGAATCCTACAGATCAAGTCAAGTGAATAAATCGTCTGGTTCAGGGTTAAATAACAAGTGAAGTCTAGGTGGATTCTTCCTCGGGTATTGTCTTAATTAATTAGTTTTTCCCAAAAGTATTTTCCCCAATTCATTCTCTATGTTTTAGCATCTTTAGGCTAGTAGTTATTTAATTTTAGATTAAACAGCAATTCTCTTAATTCTTAGGCTAAATAATAAAAAGAAAGTTAGTATTAGTACTTTTCGTTCCCTTGGGTTCGACATTCCGGTCTTGCCACTAAACTATACTACTGTTCAATAGGTGAGCTTGCCTCAATCATTGTCACAGTTAGTTTCTAGGCTCGATCATTCATTATATAAATTTTAAGACTTTCAGACCAACGATCAAGTTTTTGGCGCCGCTGTCGGGAGTCAAATATTAAGAACGCTCAATTTTTATTACTTTAGCCATATTTTATTTTTGTAATTAAATTTTATTTTTACTTTTCTAAATTTTCTTCTTTGCTTTTGGTAGGTACCTCTAGTTTATGACCAGGAGGAACCCAATAGGACCCTTAATTTACGACAGTGATATTGAAGGTACTGTTCGCCGAAATCGTAGAGAAATAAGACGAAGCTTAAATTACATAGAAGAAGAGCAAGAAGACGAAACCAATACTACCGAAGAGATGGCTGATAACAATCTGCTACCTCCTGTAGTTACCGAAAAACCGGTGAATCAAAATCCTGCTCCTCGTACTATGTATGATTATGCTAAACCTAATTTAATAGGAGCTGAATCAAGTATTGTTGGGCCTGCTATTGCTGCTAATAATTTTGAACTGAAACCTAACACTATACAAATGATTCAACAATTTGTTCAATTTGATGGTTTGCAGGACGAAGACCCAAATACTCATTTAGCAAAATTTTTAGAATTTTGTGATACATTCAAAATAAATGGCATTTCTGATGATGCCATCCGTCTTCGGTTATTTCCTTTTTCTTTGAGGAATAAAGATAAATAGTGGTTGAATTCTCTACCACGAGGATCAATCACTACATGGGATCAAATGACCGAAAAATTTTTGTTAAAATATTTTCTACCGGCCAAAACGGCCAAATTAAGGAATGATATCTCTTCTTTTGTGCAGATGGATCTAGAAACACTATATGATGCATGGGACAGATACAAGGATTTGTTGAGAAGGTGCCCACACCATGGATTACCCTTGTGGCTATAGGTCCAAACCTTTTACAACGATGTAAACCCCTCGATTAGGCAATTAATCGATTCAGCCGTCGACAAAACCCTGAATAACAAAACTCTTGAAATGGCCTATGAGTTTATAGAGGAGATGTTACTGAACAACTATCAGTGGCAAATTACAAGGACAAGGCCAACAAAAGCAGCCGGAGTTTTCAACCTCGACGCAGTCACCATGTTATCAAATCAGGTAGAGATGTTAAATAAAAAGATTAATGGTTTATGTAGTTCTTCGCAGGTACATCCAGTTATGCAGTGCAATATGAATGGAGGAGGGATGAGCAATTCAGAATATCCACCTTACAACCCAAGCGCTGAAATCGAGCAAGTTCACTATATGGGTAATAATCCTCGACCTCAAAATAACCCTTATAGTAACACTTACAATGCAGGTTGGAGGAACCATCCAAATTTTTGTGGAGTGGCCAAGGAAATCAAAGACAACAACCCTCTCTAAACTTCCAACAACATCTCTACCCACAGGAAAAGAAGTCGAACCTTGAGGATATGCTAGAAAATTTCATTTCAGCGTTAGAAATTCATTTTTAAAATACCGAAACGACGTTGAATAATCAGCAAACATTAATTCAAGAGCTTAAAAATCAATTAGGATAGCTAACCAAGTTAATTTCTGAAAGGCAACCAGGTCGTTTGCCTAATAATACTGAACCTAAACCACAAGAGCAAGTGAAGGCAGGAACATTAAGGAGTGGGAAGGAATTGGTTGAAGCAGAAAAGAAGATGCCACAAGAAACTAATAAGGAGAAAAGTGAGGAAATCGAGAATGTAACACCGGTACGTGAAGAATTTAAGCCACCGATCCCATATCCGATAAAGTTGAAGAAAGATCGTTTAGATGCACAATACGGTAAATTTCTTGAACTTTTTAAACAGTTAGATATTAACTTACCCTTTGTTGAGGCTATTTCGCAGATGCCAAAGTACGCAAAATTCCTAAAAGAGTTTCTAAGAAATAAAAGAAAGTTTGAAGAGATATCAACAGTGGAACTTAATGAAGAATGTTCAGCCATCCTCCAAAATAAGCTACCAACCAAATTGAAAGATCCAGGAAGTTTCACTATTCCCTGTTTAATTGGTAGTTTAAATATAAAGAAAGTACTAGCTGATCTAGGTGCAGTTTTGGGACAGCGGAGAGACAAGCATTTTCAGCCAATTTATTATGCTAGAAAAACATTGACGGCCGCACAAGAAAACTACACCACCACAGAAAAAGAATTGCTAGCTGTGGTTTTTGCATTTGACAAATTTAGACAGTATTTGATATTATCTAAAGTTGTCATTTACACTGTCCATTCAACTCTATGTTATCTTTTAACCAAATCCGATAAAAAACCTCGATTCAAAAGATGGATTTTACTCTTACAGGAATTTGATTTGGAAATTCAAGATAAGAAATGAGCTGAAAATCTTGCAGCAGATCATCTTTCTAGGCTTAAAAATCCACACATTAAAGAATTAGATGAGAGTGAGATAAATGACTCGTTTCCTGAAGAGAAACTATTCACTATATCTAACTCCGAGGTACCCTGGTTCGCAGACATTGCAATATACTTAGCTGCTAACATCTTACCAAAAAGGTTAACACATCATCAAAAGAAGCGATTCTTTGCTGATGCAAAAAATTATTTTTAGGAAAATCCTTTTCTTTTTCGTATATGTATAGATCAAGTAATTCGGAGATGTGTTACAAAAGAAGAAGCAAGCAAAATATTAGAACATTTCCATTTAGGACCTTCAGGAGGACATTACAGCGGGATCAGGACAGTACACAAAATGCTCGAATCAGGTTTTTTTTGGCCTACTTTGTTCAAAGATGCTAACATGTATGTTGCTTCGTGCGATAGATGTTAGAGAACAGGAAATATCTCTAAACGCGATAAATACCCCAAACATACATGCTATCATGCGAAATTTTTGATGTATGGGGTATTGATTTTATGGGCTCATTCCCTAGCTCATTTGAGAATAAATACATCCTAGTAGCAGTGGACTACATGTCAAAATAAGTGGAAGCTCAAGCTTTACCCATTAATGATGCCAGAATGGTAGTGAAATTTCTTAAGAAACTCTTCTCTCGATTTGGAACACCCAAAGCAATTATTAGTGATAGGGGTACTCATTTTTATAATACTTAATTTGGCAAGGTTTTAAAGAAATATGGAGTACACCACAGAACAGCTACCCCTTATCACCCTTAAACTAATGGACAAGTGGTAGAAAATCAAGAGCTTAAGTTTATTCTAGAGAAAGCAGTTGAGTCAAATAGGAAAGATTGGGCATTAAAAGTAGACGATGCTTTATCGGCCTATAGAAAAACGTTTAAAACTCCCATAGGAACATCCCCATACAAACTTGTCTACGGAAAAAGTTGTCATCTACCATTTGAGTTAGAGCACAAAGCTTTTTGGGCTATAAAATTCTTAAATTACGATCTTAAAACTACAAGTGAGAAGAGGATAATGTAGTTGAACAAGCTAGATGAATGGCGAGCTAATGCCTATGAGAACTCACGACTATATAAAGAGGCAACAAAGCGACGCCATGATGCTCGTTTAAAGCAACCGAAGTAATTCAAAGTAGGAAATTTAGTCCCGCTATACAATTCAAGGCTCAAATTGTTTCCTGGAAAGCTGAAAGCAAGATGGTCAGGTCCATTCGTAATCAAAACTATTTTTCCCTTCGGTACAATCGAGGTAACTCATCCAACTCGTGGCACATTCAAGTTAAATGGTCAGCGACTGAAAATTTATAATGGTGAAGATTTTAGGGATATGAAAGAAGAGCTTCGGCTCCTTGAACCTTCATTTAGAAATGAAAACAGGGTAAGTCTAGCTTAAGACTTTAAACGAGCGCTTCTCGGGAGGCAACCCGAGCACTAACTTCACTAATATCATATTTCTGATCTTTAGCACTTAACTACAAATTAACCAATTTAATAAAGCGTAGGTTTCCCTACCACACGGCCTTGCACAACGGCGTGGCCATAGCCGTGTGGACACCATGAATGGATACATGGGCGTGGCGAAGATTATGCAGAAACACGACGAAAATTTTCCCCAAGACAGGGGCTCAGACTAATCGCCACAGCCGTGCGACGCGGCAGTTGTCAAAACTGCCTAAAGAACACGGGCTGTGATAAATCCACACGCCCGTGCGATTCAATCGTGGCTGATACTAATTAATAGACACGAGCGTGTGACACACCCGTGTATCTAAATTGTGGCCAAAATTGAGTAAAGGACACGGGTGTTCGACACGCCCGTGCTCTAAGGTTGTAGATGACACTGATTTACGAACATGGGTGTAGACCCTTTACACGGGCGTGGGAGAAGCGAACGAGATAGTACACGGCCATGCTAAATGGTCGTGTGGCCCGGTACGCCCAAGTAACACGGGCGTGGGACACAATTCAAACGTGCCTAACTTCAAAATTCTTGAAACACACGGCCTAAACAAATAAAACACGGGCGTGGCCCCTGTCCGTGTAACTGATTTCATATTTAAACCCCCTCATATTCATCTTCTTTCCCAACACCCAACCCTAGCCGTTTCCTCCAAACATCCCCAAATCCTCCTCCCCTCTCCATCCCGGCCACCGGTACCCCTTTTCCTCTTCTCCTTTCACTTTCCCTCATTCCCCTCTCCCTTCTCTCTCTTTCTCTTCTCATCCACACACAACACAAGCAGTACACAACCATGTAAGGACGACACGCCTGCGTGCCACCACCACTCTCGTGATCCGACCACTGCTCTCCACCGATTACTTCTCCTTTATCCCTCTATTTTATTTTGCATGGTTCTCATTGATATTATTTCTCATTTCTTTAGTCTATAATTATTTTGTAATCTTATTATTTAGATTGCTAATCTTATTTTAATTGCTACCTTATCATGCCTTTCTTGTTTAGTAATGAACTGTCAAAGATAAATGTTGTTTTTCTTGGCGGTAAGAATATAATAGGATCATACATGTTGGCTGGCAATAGTATGTGATTTATTGAGAATTGCTTACATTTTCAGATACATAATGTCATCTTCACGTGGAAAGAAAATCGTCATCCCTACATCTAAAAAATGAAAGGGACCCGGTGCAACATCATCTAGTGCCTCCGCTGAAGTATGACACCCATTTCTTCGATTCCCTCCAAGATCCCAAGAGGACGTTTTTCAGATACTTTGGGCATGACCCCTTGGCCTAGGGAGGAGTATTGATTGGGCCGCTTTGGAGCAGGCCCAACTAGCCAACGACGTATGAGCCCTCCTAACCACTGACCCATGGGGGCATTTCTTTGAGATCATCGAGCCCACATACCTAGAGCTCACTTTGTAGCTCTGTTCCACATTTCACCTCCAGACGGTGATGACGCATCATGATGATCCTGGCATAATCCAATTCCGTCTCGAGGGCATCATACGTGAACTGAGTGTCCCATAATTTGGAATTGCTCTGGGACTCTACACAAAGAGTTCATGAGGGAATATGATCCCGAGGACCTCTATCGCCATATCCATAACTCCCTGACGAGATGTTGGAATAATATAGCCCCCACCTTGGCCACCTATGATGCTAGCCGCTCCAAGGCCACAGCTCTCGCCCCATCCTTGCGATACTTACACGCCATCTTAGCTCATACATTGACAGGAAGACGAGAGACCACCGGGGTAGTTAACACTCATGACGCCTACTTCCTATAGTGCATGGCGAACGGGCACATCTTCGACCTTTCCTACTTCATCGCTCTCATCATCTAGCATCAGATAGAGCGACATTGTAAGGGGATCATTTCCATGGAACCCTATGTGACACGCATAGCGAGACACTTTGGTCTCCTCAACAGCGCAACACAATTAGCCTCGCTCACCATGATAGGACAAATGTCTACACAGGGCATCTCAACAATGATAAACATGCGGATGATCAAGCATCACCATGGGACCGACCCTCCCCAATACTGTCTACCCCATACCACCGAAGAGGAGGATCCTGAGGATATTCCTGACGATGTCCCCCCACCACCGAGCCATCACCCAGTCCATGCGGCAGCTTCTCGTTTAGACATATCTGAGTGCCTAACACAATTCGAGCAGTACTACTTCCAGCGCTTCGATCACATCGATGCCACTCTCCATCAGATATGTCAGCACCTTCACATTTCATCACTGCCCCCACCTCACGAGCCGTCTGGCGATGAGGACTTCTGGGTCCTTTTCTCCCCATATGTTTATGTTATTTTTATTTTTCTAAAAGACTTATTTTAATTGTACTTTTCTCTTTATTCTTATTTTTTGACTTATATTTATTTCAATTATTTTTAGACTCCATATTAACTATTACCCAATTTGCATCTTTCGGCAAAATTTGAGTAATCCTTCTATTCCGAAGAACCTAATAATTTTCTCGCAGTTGAAAACCCTAAAATAGCACTCTAGAAATACCATCTATACTGAGGAAAACATGCCATGCCTCTTCCAACATCTTTTACCTCTGAATTAAGTTTCCACACTCCCAACTCAAGGACTCCATCCAAAAAATTCAGGAAGTTTCACTTCTCTCACTATCTTTTGATTTCTTACTATATGATTATTATCTATCTTTGTACATTGAGGGCAATGTACGTCTTGAGCTTGGGGGGTGAATTTCATTTTGAAAAGTTCCTAACTTTTTGCATTATTCTCAAATCCCTGATTGATGTCTTGTTTTTAAGTAAATTTCCACATTTTTACTAATTAGAATGAAATTTCCTTTAATTCATGATTTTTATTGATATATTTTGGATTAAGTCATAGTTAATTGTGAATTGATGATTTAAACTTTAAGATGCTAGAGAATCAAGCATGATAAGTTAATTTTTAAAAATTAAAAATTTTCTAGGTTGTTTCCCTAAATTTGAATATTACTTTGAAGTGTTAAATTTGCAAGGGTGACGTCAAAAACCATCATTTTTGTGAGATTTTGAGCCTTTAGAGCATATATCTTTTCGTGCTCACTTTTTTGATTATGACTGTGTCAACATTGATTTATTATTCTAGAACTTGCTTCGATTATACATGTTAAGACCACATTATTGATTCGATATACAGATATGATAAAGGCACTTAGGATTTAACCCACTTGCTCAGTAAAAAGCCTACCCTCACAATTAACCCTTAGTGAACCCCTTTGATCCTAACAACCCTTTTATTGACTCACCCATTAATATTAACCCAAAAACCCATCTTGTATTTGTTATCACCGTTTCTTTTGACTACCCTTTTTGTCGAGATTTGATTTTGAGCAATTGCCTAACTATGTTCTATATTTCAGTTGTTAAAGCTCTTTCCTACTATTGATTTGTTCTTAAAAAAAATCGAAGTACATTCATTATTAGTTATATAATTAAGTGAGCTTATAAGTTTAATTTCCACATTCTGAAAAGAAACTCGTATTATTAGTATTTCAAGTTTTCAATTGATGTAATTATTCAAGATTAGTTCATTTTTTCTAGGTAAATTGTAAATTCAATCTCGATTCTAACCCTTTAATTCAGCCTTTATCCAAACCTTTAACCATAACCCCATTACAACCCTTAAAAGACCTTTTGATCTGTGTATCACTTCATTTTATAGTGGTGGAGATTTAATTTTCATGCAAGCCTATGGGATTAACTTTTCATGTTCGACTTTTGAGTGATTTTGAACCTTAAACACTTTGAGTGATTTGAGTGAATCTTTAGTGAGGATGTCAACTCTTGTCAATTTTGAATTAAAGGTGATTATTTAGGCAAAGAGAAACACCTATATTTTCATGCTACAAAAAATATGACTTTGATTGCTTGAATTTTAGGATCCTTTTTACTTACATTATCAATGTATAAATTATCTATGAATTATGATGAAACATTATTGATGAATATTATGAATTGAGGAAGTTCATTTTAATTGTAAGTTGAGAATTTTGCTTGAGGACAAGCAAATGCTTAAGTGTGGGGGTATTTGATAAACTGTAATATATACATATTTTAATCTGACATTTATCATACTTGATCATGTCAAACAGTCGAGTTTTAATATTTATAAAGAATGATCGAACCTGTAGACCAACTATGACAACGATTGAGGCAAGTGCACCTATCGAACAATAGTATATTTTAGGCAAGATTATTTTATCGAACCCAAAGGAACCTAAAAGTACTACTACTCACTTTCTTTCTATTATTTAGCCTAAAATATGGAGTGATTGGTTTATTAATCTAAAAAACTAATGAAAAAAACTAAACTAGATGCAAAGACAAAAGAATGAAACTTTGGGAAAAGACTGTGGAATAACTCAGTTGATTTTAGACGATACCCTCAAGAAGAATCCACCTATGACTTCTCTTGTTATCTAACTTTTAATTCATATGACTTCTTTACTTAGCTTGATCCGTGAGACTCCCTAACCTATATTAAACCCTCTCTCGAGGCGAATAACGTCTAACCTTAGGTTAATTAGTGGAACTCTCGTTCTCTTATAATAATCCCCTAAGGAAGCAGTAAATCGATCAATGGACTCCCATATTAGGTTCACCCTAATCCGGCAAAATCTCATCACCCTATCTCTTGGCGTGCGATCAATTTCGCTTAATTATGCTAGACCTACTCTTAGGCAGGGTCTATTCCTCCTCCACCTAAGCACATCAGATTAAATTAAGCAACATAATTAAGAACAAACTAAGTACTTATCATATAATTTAGAAATCAAATAATAAAATCCATCATACGTTTCATCCCCTTCAGGTATCTGAAGGGTTTAGTTCATAACAAAATAAGAAAACATCTCAAGAGAAACGATAAAACAAAACATAAGAAATCCCTAAAACCCCCTAAAGGAATTGAAGAGGAGATCATCTATCTTGAGTAGAACTCCAGCTTCTTGAAATGAATCAACTGGCTATCTTCGAGTAATTCCCTGAATAAAAGCTCTGGCAGAAAACTCTGCCTAAAACTTCCCCCTTAGAACGGCTGCCTTAGGTTGTTTATATAGGCTCCTTAGATGCTTTACTTGGCTCCTAAGTACCTCCTTCAAGTAGAATTACTATTAAGGTGTTTAAGTGGACTTAAGAGTATGTTTTTTTGGCTTCAAGCATCCAAATCCAAGTGAAATTGCTCATTCCCGTGGCAGGGGCACGCCCATGGCACACGCCCGTGTAAATCATCTTCAGGCCGTGTCTCGATTCTGTCGATTGGGGCACGACGTGTAAATCATGGCATGGCAGTGTGAAGTAATTTGATGAGGCACGGCCATGTGGCTTGAAGTCCAGGCCGTGTCAATTTCCTCTTTGGCCCATATTGGCCCGTTTTAAGCCCGTTTCTCATTCTTTTCATCCTCGGGTGCTTTCCTGAGTATAAACATGAAAAGAAAGGATTAAAAGTACCTTTTTATGTAAATCAAGGGCTAAATCATCCAAAAGCATACTAAATATGGGGTTAAAATATGTTACTTTTACGGTTTATCAAATAGCCCCACACTTAAGCTTTTGCTTGTCCTCAAGCAAAATTCTCAACTTACAATTAAAACGAACTTTCCATAATTCATAATTCCTATCGACAATATCTCATCATAATTCATAGATAATTTATATATGGATAATTCAACTCAAAGAGTCTTAAAGATTCAATCACGATAAGTCATACCTTTGTAGTACGAAAACATAGGTGTCTCCCCTTATCTGAATAATTACCTTTAATTCAAAACCGACAAGGATTGACATCCTCACTGAAGGTTCACTCAAATCACTCAAAGTGTTTAAGGCTCAAGAGTAAGCACTCATAAGTCGAACCTGAAAAGTTAATCCCATAGGCTTGCTTGAAAATCAAATCTCCACCACTGTATATGAGATGATGCACAGATAAAAAGGTCTATATCAGGGTTGTAACGCGGCTAAGGTTAAGGGTGTGGATACAGGCTGAATTAGAAGGGTTAGAATCAAGATCGAATTGACTAATTACCTAATCTAGAAATAACTGATTACATCAATTGAAACTTTGAAACTAATAATAATACGAGCTTTTTCTTTGATAATTGAAAATTAAATACACAAGCTCACTTCTTATACTAATACTGATTATACTTTGATTTTTCAAATTTTTTTCAAACTAAAATATTACATCATAAATGATAAATGTAACTACTGAACTAATATAATTCGGTAACTTAATCAAATCAAACCTCAATTAAATGGTAGTCAAAAGAAAGGGTGATAACAAATACAAAGGGATTTTGGGTTAATATTAGTGGGTGAGTCAATAAAAAGGTTGTTAGGATTCAACGGGGTTTACTAGGGGTTAATTTGTGAAGGTAGGCTTTTTATGGAGTAAGTGGGTTAAATCCTAGGTGCCTTTATCATCTCTCTATATCAAATCAAAAGTGTGGTCTCGATATGTATAATCAAGGCAAGTTCTAGAATAACAGTTCAAAGTTGACACACTCATAATCAATAAAGTGAGCACAAAAAAGAATATATGCTCTATAAGGCTCAAAATCTCACAAAAATTATGGGTGTTTTTGACATCAATCCTTATAGATTCCAAATTTCAAGGTAATACTCAAATTCAGTTCAACGACCCATCAATTTTAATTTTTAGAAAGTAGACTTACCATGCCTAATTCTCTAGTATTCTTCAAATTTAATCATCAATGCACAATTAACTATGACTTAATCTAAAACATATCAATAAAAATCATAAATCATTAGAAATTTCATCCTAATTAATAATATGAGAAAAATACTTTCGAATCAAGACTAAATTCAGGATTTTGAGAATAATGCAAAAAGTTTGACACTTTTACCCCCCACACTTAAGATGTATATTGCCCACAATGTACAAAGATAGATAATAACAGTTAATATATAATCAAAAGGGAGGGAGAAAGTGACACTTCTTGAATTTTGGATAAAGTCAATGAAAAGAAACCGGATAGGATTGGAGGTGAACGTCGGGAAGCATCTCGAACCATTTGAAATTGAATCCTCGAAGCTGTTGGTCTGATTTTATTGTATCCTAAGCTAAATCTACATATCATAAAGAAAAATAAGAAGAAAATAAAATAATATAAAGTAAAAAGGAAAAACATAATGAAATTAAAATAAAATAAAAATAAAAATAAAAATAAATAATGGAAAATGAAAGACAACTAGAAAAAAGGAAGAATGAGGTTTAAATAGAGATGTAGCTCGTGTTTTGGGATTTTGAATTTTTGGGCCCGTTTAGGGTTTTTGGCATGGCTGTGGGTACATGGGCACGCCCATGTTCGACAAGTCAGTATGCTGGCACAGTGAGGTAACACGGTGTGTTCAGCCCGTGCTTGGCAAATCAGTAACTTCGCACGGTCGTAGGCACGGCCGTGTTTTGGTATCACAGCCCGTGTTAGAGAAATAAGTTTATTCCTTGTTTGTGCACAGCTAACGGCATGCCCATGGTTCATCCCATAGCTTCCACACGGCCATAGGCACGCTAGTGTGTAGGGACGTGTTGCCTAGAAATCTGCTTTTTTTTGTTAGTTTATGGTTAAGTGTGATCGTGTCAAACAGTCGAGTTTTAAAATTTATAAAAAGAATGATTGAACCTGTAGACTAACTATGACAATGATAGAGGCAAGTGCACCTATCGAACAGTAGTATAGTTTGGGCAAGAATATCTTATCGAACCCAAAGGAACCTAAAAGTACTACTACTCACTTTCTTTCTATTATTCAACCTAAAGTATGGAGCGATTGATTTATTACTCTAAAACTAATGAAATATTTTAAACTAAATGCAAAGACGAAAGAACTAAACTTTGGGAAAAGACTGTGAAAAAAAAAACTCAATTGATTACGATGATACCCTCAGGAAGAATCCGCCTAGACTTCACTTGTTATCTAACCTTTAATTTATATGATTTCTTTACTTAGCTTGATCTGTGAGACTCCCTAACCTATATTAAACCCTCTCTCGAAGCGAATAACGTCTAACCTTAGGTTAATTAGTGGAACTCTCATTCTCTTATAATAACCCCCTAAGGAAGCAGTAAATCGATCAATGGACTCCCATATTAGGTTTCACCCTAATCTGGAAAAATCTCGTCACCCTATCTCTTGGCGTGCGATCAACTTCGCTTAATTTTGCTAGATCTACTCTTAGGCAGGGTCTATTCCTCCTCCATCTAAGCACATCAGATTAAATTAAGCAACATAATTAAGAACAAACTAAGTACTTATCATATAATTTAGAAATCAAATAACAAAATCCATCATACGTTTCATCCCCTTTAGGTATATGAAGGGTTTAGTTCATAACAAAATAAGAAAACATCTCAAGAGAAAAGATAAAACAAAACATAAGAAATCCATAAAACCCCCTGAAGGAATTGAAGAGGATATCCTCTGTCTTGAGTAGAACCCTGGCTTCTTGAGATGGATCAACTGGCTATCTTCAAGTGATTCCCTAAAAGATGAAAGCTTCGGCAAAAGCCTCTGCTAAAAATCGTCCTCCTTCAATGCTTGCCTTGGGTTGTTTATATAGGCTTTTGAGATGCTTTACTTGGCTCCTAAGTACCTCTTTCAAGTAGAATTACTATTAGGGTGTTTAAGTTGACTTAGGAGTATGTTTTTTTGGCTTCAAGCATCCAAATCTGAGTGAAATTGTTAATTCCCGCGGCAGGGGCATGCCCATGGCACACGCCCGTCTAATTCGGGATTGGGCCGTGTCTTGATTCTGTCATTTTGGGCATGGCCATGTAGATCTCTTGACACGCCCGTGTGTGGTAATTTGATAATGCACAGTCGTGCAACTCGTGAGTTAGGCCATGCTCTAGGTAATCGGGAAGACACGGTCGTGCAGGCTTTGTGCCAAGCCCTATTAATTTCTTGCTAAGGCCCAATTGCTCCATTTTAAGCCCGTTTTGTGTTCTTTTTATCCTCGGGTGCTTTCCTGAGTATATGACGTGAAAAGAAAGGATTACAAGCACCTTTTCTATAAAAGCAATGGCTAAATCATCAAAAAGCATACTAAATACGGGATTAAAATATGTTACTTTTATGGTTTATCAAATACCCCCACACTTAAGCTTTTGCTTGTCCTCAAGCAAAATTCTCAACTTACAATTAGAACGAACTTTCCATAATTTACAATATTCATCAATCATGCGTCATCATAATTCATAGATAGTTTGTACATGGATAATTCAACTCAAAGAGCCCTAAAGATTCAAATGAGATAAGTCATGATTTTGTAGCATGAAAACATAGGTGTCCCCCCTTATCTAAATAATTACCCTTGATTCAAAATCGACAAGGACTGACATCCTCATTAAAGATTCACTCAAATCACTCAAAGGTGTTTAAGGTTAACAATAAGGCACTCGAGAGTCGAACCTGAAAAGTCAATCCCATAGGCTTGCTTGAAAATCAAATCTCCACCACTGTATATGAGATGATACACAAATCAAAAGGTCTTTTGTTAAGGTTGTAGCGGGGCTAGGGTAAAAGGTGCGAATACAAGCCGAAATTTGAAGGTTAGAATCGAGACTTGACTGAGAAGTTACCTACTAGAAATATGGACTAATATAAGTAATCACCTAAATCGAAAGCTAATAATACTTTTACTTGACAATACTTATACTAAGAGCTCTTATTCAACAATTGGGATTTTAAAAGTATGAGCTCATTTAATCATATAACTAATATTGAATACATTTGTTTTTTTTAAAAAAACATAATAGAAGGAACTTTGATAATTGAAATAACCTAATTCGGCAACTGATCAAATCAATTCTCGATAGAGGGGTAGTCAAAAGAATGTTGATAACAAATACAAAGGGTTTTAGGTTAATATCAAACGTGTAATTCAATAAAAAAGGGTTGTTAGGATCAAATGGGTTCACTAGGGGTTATTTATGTAGGTAGGCTTTGTAGTGGAGTGAATGGGTTAAAACCTAGGTGCCTTTATCATCTCGGTATATCAAATCATTAATGTGGTCTCGACATGCATAAACGAGGCAAGTTCTAGAATAACAATTCAAAGTTGACAAGCTCATAATCAATAAAGTGAGCATGAAAAAAGGATATATGCTCTATAAGGCTCAAATTCTCACATAAAAATTATGGGTGTTAACATCAATCCTTATAAATTTTGAACTTCAAGGTGATATTCTAATTCAGTTCAACAACCTAAAAAAATTTTAATTTTTGAAAAATAGACTTATCATGTTTAATTCTCTAGTATTTTGTTAAAATTTAATCATCAATGCACAATTATCAATGACTTAATCCAAAACATATCAATAAAAGTCATAAATCATTAGAAATTTCATCCTAATTAGTAATATGAGAAAATTACTTAAAAACAAGACTAAATTCAGGGTTTTGAAAATAATGCAAAAAGTTTGGCACTTTACAAAGATAGATAATGATAATTATGGAAAAAAAAATCAAAAGAGAAGGGGTAGAGTGACACTTCCTGAATTTTGGATGATTTCGGGCATCTTTGGTGGCGGTGATGGTGTTTTCTATGGGCTCGGTGGTGTGGATACCAAAAAGCAATTTGCTAGATGAAGAAATTGGGTAGCCTGCGAAGATATAGCCAAGAGATCTAGAGAAATAATAATAATATTATAATACTATAATTAAAGACTAAGAAAATAAATAGAAAGAGACTAAGAAGAAAACTAAAATTTAAAGAAAAAATTAATGGACTAAGGAGTCCTTATTGGCAGATGGTTCGTGAGGTGGGGATGATTTCTAAGGCTGCGGAGTGTTGGTGGTGGTGGAAGTGGTGTGATTCCCTAGCAGCCTTTAGAACCTAAAACCAAGAAACTAATATGAAATAAATTAAATTAAGCAGAAGAGAAGTATAGATAAGGAAAATAAAGGAGAAGAGAAAAGAAAAATAGAATCGAAAAGGTTTCGGAGACCCTTGGTGTGTCAATTAGCTAAAGCTGTCGGCATGAACTCATGTTGAGGTCTCTTCTGAGGAGACAATGCTTAACTTATTACGCTTCTTCGGCATGATTTTGGTGTTGCTCAAGAGTCTTGGACCTTTTCTAAGAACAGAAAGAAAAATTTGAAAGAAGAGAAGGAAGAAAGAAGATGGGAAAAGGGAAAGGGCTGTTGGGATTTAAATAAGATTTGTAACATCCTGAAATAGTGAGAGTACGCATTTTGTGTGTTGTAGGGTTCAAGTGTTAGCTTGAGATTTAGAGGTGCGAATTGGGCTCAGGTTGGGCTGAGACCTTGGTTTTTTTCTGTTGGGGCATTATAGGGTTTAAAAATAGGTATCTGGGTTTAAAATTAGCATAGTGGGCTTGTGGCCCAAAGTCTGGTGGTGCTACAAGGGAACCAGAAGGTGGCATCATTAAGGGGAAGGATTGGGCCTAAGTGTTGGCCGCTTAGAGCCCATGCTCTTGGGCTAAATTTGGCACTCTAAGGGGACGTGGGGAGGACGGTACAAAGGCTAGAAAATAGGAGATTTAATTCTTTTATTATGTTGATAATATGTTAATTTATGAGGGGAGGAGTTGGGGCTTAGTAGGCTTCTTTTGAAGGGAGGTTGTAGATTAAGATAACTAGGGAGGATAAGAGCTATCAGGTGGAGGCAGAGTTGGCCGAAAATCAAACTCTGGGAGGGGGAGAAAAATCGGTTTGATATGCTAAAATTAGTAGGCACAAGTGTTAGTCTTTTTCATCTATTTTCCTTCTCATCTTTTCTCTTCAAAGTCGAAATTCCCTTTTCTCTTGTGGGTTCTCTCTTTCTTTGCCGCAACTCTCTAACACTCTCTTCTCCTCTTCAATATTCTTTCAAAAGACGAAAAACCTTGCCCATATTTTCTTCTTCTATAGCCGAAACCTTCAAAGTTCAGCCTCTTTTCCCGAAGTTTCAACATAGCCGAATTATCATCTCAGGATTGGTAAGTTCTCCATCGTTTTCTTCTTTGCTATCTCTTTTTTTTCTCATCTTTATTCTAACTCAAATCACTTTCTTAATATCTCGTTGGTTTTCACTCGTTATTCCTAAAAGTTGAATCTCCTCTGTGGTGGCTGCTTGTGTCGAATCTAGAAGAAAACCGAAGGTAAGGAGATAGGATTTTCGTGTGGCCGAACGCTGGAGGGTGGACTTATGTCCCCTGTTTGGCCGAAGGGCCACTTCTCTTTAATCTATTCTTCTTTAGCCGAATCTCATTTGGTTGTGGTGTAGGGATTTAATCATCTTTTTAGCCAAGTCTGTTAACCCTGGGATTCGATCAGTTTAGGTAAGACAATTTCTTTTAGTGGTTGTGTTAATTGATTCACTCACTAAACTATTATCTTAACCAAGTCAAATGGACATACAAATCATATATCTCGTAGTGAGTTTGACGAGGCTTTTAATGGATGCAAGAAACATACAAGTTGGAGAGGGAAGCAAACCATCGGGTTCGATCCCTAAGTTCAAGAAACAAGCAGTATCGGCAGTACGAGATTGACCACCGGGTTGTGGGCCGACATCGAAGCAAGATCGTAGGCCGGTAGCGGTAGTCTCGAGTGACGATAGTGTTAAAGCCAAGAGTGCGATAGTACGAGTATCAGGTGTGTAACTCTTACACACTTCATATATTGTTATGTTAAATGTTGTGTTTTGTCAAAAGCTGAAATAGCAGTGGGAAACATTACATTACCCTATGAGTATAAGCAAGGACTCCGGATAAGTCCATTATGGTGAATAACGTGTTTTATCTATGTAAAACCTTTGTGTGTACCATGTTATATTCTTTCTAGTGTTAAACATGATCATATTGTATGGAGAAACATATACATGAAATATGGGTATGATGAGAGGAGGGGGAAGGCATGATTTATCAGACTGTCACCAGTGGTTAGGTACCACACGTGGGTTGGCCCCCATATTATTATTCTATGACTAAGTCTCAGTGGTTTGGAACCACCAGTGGTTAGGTACCACATATGATTTCCTCTGTGACTCATCCCAGTGGTTAGGTACCACAGTGGGTTGGCCCCACATATCGATATAAGGGATCGTCACCAGTGGTTAGGTACCACAAGTGGGTTGGCCCCACACATGAATATTTGTAACTTCAGTTACCAGTGGTTAGATACCACCAGTGGCTAGGTGCCACAAGGGGTAGATTTGAGAGACTCGGGTGGATATTTAGGTAATGGGTTGCATGACATGCATAATATCATATGAATCTGTGTATGAGCTTAACATCTTTTGGGATGGAGAATTACACACTGAGTCTCGGTGACTCACCCCTTCCGTTGTTTGTTTTTTCAGATATGCTTAGATCGTGGATTCGGAGCTGGGGTAGACTTGTGGTGGCCATGCTCAACAATTGTTTCTATTTCACTGTTTATTACGGATTTGGTTTTCCTCTACTTTAAGTTTGGATTTTAGTTTGTAATAAGGCCATTTAAAATTTACTTTGGGATTTATTATTCGTTCCATTTTCTCTTAAATTTTTATTAAACGAAAAAGGCATGTCAAGTAATTTACGAGATGGATGTTTTTATAAAATTAAGTAAATACTTTGAGTTTTTCTAAAGTTATACGCCGGATAAATAATAAACAAAGGTTAACAGCAAGGTGATTCTATCATGCTGAATTAAGTTTCAAAATGTTTAACAATTCACTCAATTCAACCTCGTTTCTTTTTAACTACAGAAAAGTTTTCTCTTCAAATCAAGTCGACAAAATGGTTTGTAAGATGTTTTCTTCTCGGTGACACGTCAGATTCGGTCGTAGCGTTTAGATCGAGTTTGGGGTGTTACAAGATTTCAAATATGGCACGTCCCCACACCAGTGTACCGAGGGTGTGTCGATTTACACCGTCGAATTGCACGACCGTGTTGTGGAGTGCGTTGTTCTTCCACGCCCGTTTGTTAATTGGCACGCCTGTTCCTAAAAGACCAGTATGTGAGCACGGATGGAATGCACGGGCGTGGTTTGCCCGTGCTCAATAAGTCAGTACCTCACGACCGTGCTGTTTTGTCGGTGCCCGTGGTGTGGGTGGTTGGCTCCGTGACATTGGGGGTGGGTGGACTGACTTGCATGGCTCTACTCTGTCAGTGTGGTGGTTTTGATGGTCCACACAGCCACGCAGCTGTGTGCAAGGCCGTTTGACCTAGAATCCTGCACTTTTGTGTTAGTTTAAAGCTAAATTTTGAGAAAAAGGAAGAAGGAAAGAAAAGAAACTGAGGATAAATTTGAAAGTAAAATAGTGTTAGTGCTCAGGTTGCCTCCCGAGAAATGCTCGTTTATAGTCTTAAGCTAGACTGTCCTTGTCTTTGAAAATTTTAGGGAGGTTTAAAGGTTTGAATATTTTCCCTCTTGCTGATAGTTTTATTTTCATGACAGAGTTTAGGTCGAGAAGCGTTTACTTTGGAATTGATGAATTTTGGACTGCTTACCTAGACTATTTCGTGTGGTAAGATATCGTGTACCTTAAGGAGTATTTCTCCTTTTTTCTTCAGGTCTGTTAAAGTGATGTGAGGATCAGCTTTGTCTAATAGCACCGAGTCTCCTATTTTAAAGTGATTTGATGTCCCTATGAGCTCTTCTGGTGGTTCCTTTGGTTTTACTTCGTGTGGATCCGGCTTTTCTTTGGTGTATATCTTCTGCTCTTCTAAATTGTCGATCTTACGATTTTGTTTCTGGTGTGATTTTTCTGTGTCGACTTGGGGACTATGAGTTGGCTTAGGTTTGATGCATTGTGATGTTTCCTGCGATGAAGGTTGAACAATTTGATTATCTATTGAAATGACTTTCTTACCTTTATCTTCTGTTGTTTTGGCTGAGTCGAGAGCTTGAAGATTGATCGATTCATCTCTTACACGAAGTATGAGTTCTCCTGTGGCAACATCAATTTTAGTCTTGGCAGTTGCAAGAAAAGGCCTTCCTAAAATTAAGGGGATTGAATTATCCTCATCCATGTCTAAAACAACAAAGTCTACTGGGAAAACAAATTTATCGATTTTTACTAGAACATCATCAAGAATGCCCCTAGGAATTCTAACAGTTTTATCAGCTAGTTGTATACTCATCCTAGTTTGTTTGGGCTTTCCTAGACCTAGTCGTTTAAACAATGCATAAGGCATGACGTTTATACTTTCCCCTAAATAAGCTAACGCATTATCAATAGTTAAACTACCAATTAGACATGGAATCATAAAACTCCCTAGATCTTTTAATTTCTATGGTAGTCCATTTTGTAACATTGCTGAGATGTTTCTTTTAGTTCCACATGGTGCTCTTCATCTATTTTGAGTTTTTTCGTCAAGAGCTTGCTTAAGAATTTCCTTGCATCGGGCATCTAAAAAAGAGCTTCAAAAAGAGGTAAGTTAATATGCAATTTCTTTAAAAGTTTTAGAAACTTACCGAATTGTTCCTCTGAATCATCTTTTTTCAATGCTTCGGGATAAGGTATGCGAGGTTGGTATTCTTTAATTACCGATTTTGGCCTCTCTTGTGCTACCTCTATTTTACCTTTTTCTTCCTTTGTTTCTTGTACTGAGGTGCGCTAGTCTACCTTTGTACCCTCTTGAGCTGTGATGGCTTGGATCTACTCTTTTGGGTTTATTTCTGTGTTGTATGGTAGACATCCTTGTTGAAGTTCAGAAATCAGCTTTGTGAGATATCCCACTGACCTAGTAAGTTCTCCAACTTGATTCTCGATCCCCTTGATTGATTTTTGTTGTTCATCAAGTATTGCTTCAGTCTTTTGGAGACAAGAATCTGTAGCTGCCATGAATTTTGTCAGCATCTCTTCAAGGTTTGATTTCTTTTCCTGTGGATAGGGCTAATTTTGGTAATTTGGAGGAGGTTGCTGCCTTTGAATTCCTTGATTTCCTTGTCCTCCCCACGAAAAATTGGAGTGGTTTCTCCAACCTGCATTGTAAGTGTTATTATAAGGATTATTATTAGATCTGAAATTGTTACCTATATAGTTTGTTTGCTCATTGTCTGCGCCCGGTTGGTAGGGTGGGTACTCAGAATTCGCCACATTTCCACTCGCTTCGCATTGCATGACCAGGTGTACCTACGAAGAACATAAGTTATCAAGCTTTTTATTCATCATCTCCACCTGTGTTGACAGCATTGTTACTGCGTCTATGTTAAAAACTCTGGCTGATTTTTTCAGTTTGGCTCTTGTAATTTGCCATTGATAGGTGTTCAATGACACATCTTCAATAAAATCGTAAGCTGCTTCAGGAGTTTTGTTGTTCAAAGGTCCATCGGCTGATGAATCAATCATTTGCCGTGTTGAAGAATTCACACCATTGTAAAAAGTTTGGACTTGAAGCCACAAAGGTAATCCATGGTGTGGACATCTTCTCAGGAGGTCCTTGTATCTCTCCCATGCATCATATAATGTTTCTGCATCATTCTGCATAAAAGAAGATATATCATTCCTAAATTTGGCCGTTTTGGCTGGTGGAAAATATTTTAAAAGAAATTTTTCAGTCATTTGATCCCATTGGTGATTGACCCTCATGGTAATGAGTTCAACTACTGCTTTGCTTTATTCCTTAATGAAAAAGGAAAAAACCGAAGACGTATGGCATCGTCAGAAACACCATTTACTTTGAAGGTAACACAGAACTCTAAGAAATTAGCTATATGAGTATTTGGATTTTCATCCTGCAAACCATCAAATTGAACAAACTGTTGAATCATTTGTATTGTGTTAGGCTTTTATTCAAAATTATTAACAGCTATAGCAGGCCTAACAATATTAGATTCTGCTCCTGTCAAATTAGGTTTAGCATAATCATACATAGTGCGCGGAGCATTATTTTCTCTCACATTAGGTGGATTGTTTTCGTCCATCCCTTCAGTAGGATTGGATCTGTCTTGCTGTTCTTCTCTTTGGTACTCTAGAGCTCGTCTAGTTTCTCTGCGATTTCTTTGAGCAGTAGCCTCAATGTCACTTTTGTATTCTAATGGTCCTCTCGGGTTTCTTCTAGTCATAAACTAGAGGTACCTCGCAAGTCAAGAAAGAAAGAAAGAGAATTAATAAAAAAATAATAGAATAATGGCTAAAGTAATAGAAATAGAGATTTCTTAATATTTTAGAGTTCCCCGACAACGGTGCCAAAAACTTGATCGTGTCAAACAGTCAAGTTTTAAAATTTATAAAAAGAATGATCGAACCTGTAGACTAACTATGACAATTGAGGCAAGTGCACCTATCGAACAGTAGTATAGTTTAGGCAAGAATATCTTATCGAACCCAAATGAACCTAAAACTACTACTACTCACTTTCTTTCTATTATTCAACCTGAAATATAGAGCGATTGATTTATTAATCTAAAACTAATGAAATATTTTAAACTAAATGCAAAGACGAAAGAACTAAACTTTGGGAAAAGACTATGAAAAAAAAAACTCAATTGATTACGATGATACCCTCAGGAAGAATCCACCTAGACTTCACTTTTTATCTAACCTTTAAGTCATATGATTTCTTTACTTAGCTTGATCCGTGAGACTCCCTAACCTATATTAAACCCTCTCTTGAAGCGAATAACGTCTAACCTTAGGTTAATTAGTGGAACTCTCGTTCTCTTATAATAACCCCCTAAGGAAGCAGTAAATCGATCAATGGACTCCCATATTATGTTTCACCCTAATCTGGCAAAATCTCGTAACCCTATCTCTAGGCGTTCGATCAACTCTGCTTAATTATGCTAGATCTACTCTTAGATAGGGTCTATTCCTCCTCCACCTAAGCACATCATATTAAATTAAGCAACATAATTAAGAACAAGCTAAGTATTTATCATATAAACCAAAAATCAAATAACAAAATCCATCATAGGTTTCATTCCCTTTAGGTATCTGAGGGGTTTAGTTTATAACTAAATAGGAAAACATCTCAAGAGAAAAGATAAAACAAAACATAAGAAATCCCTAAGACTCCCTCAAGGAATTGAAGGAGAGATCCTCCGTCTTGAATGGAGCTCCGGCTTCTTGAGATGGATCAACTGGCTATCTTCAAGTGATTCCCAAAAAGATGAAAGCTTCGACAAAATCCTCTGCTAAAAATCGTCCTCCTTCAATGCTTGCCGTGGGTTGTTTATATAGGCTTTTGAGATGCTTTACTTGGCTCCTAAGTACCTCTTTCAAGTAGAATTACTATTAGGGTGTTTAAGTTGACTTAGGAGTATGTTTTTTTGGCTTCAAGCATCCAAATCCGAGTGAAATTGTCCATTCCCACGACAGGGACACGCCCATGGCACACACCTGTGTAATTTGGGGTTGGGTCGTGCCTTAATTCTATCATTTTGGACACGTCCATGTAGATCGCTTGACACGTTCGTGTGTGGTAATTTGATGATGCGCGGCCATGCAACTTGTGAGTTAGGCCGTGCTCTAGGTAATCGACGAGACATGGTCATGCAGGCTTTGTGCCAGGCCGAGTTAATTTCTTGCTAAGGCCCAATTGCTCCGTTTTAAGCCCATTTTGTGTTCTTTTTATCCTCGGGTGCTTTCCTGAGTATATGACATGAAAAGAAAGGATTACAAGCACCTTTTATATAAAATCAAGGGCTAAATCATCAAAAAGCATACTAAATGCGGATTAAAATATGTTACTTTTATGGTTTATCAAAGTGCTAAAAGGAAAATACAAGAGAGAAAAATAAAATTAAAATTAAAAAAATAGAAAATGTAAAAATAGGGTTAGTGCTCGGGTTGCCTCCCGAGAAGTGCTCGTTTATAATCTTAAGCTAGACTTTTTCTCTCATTCGTATGGTCATGGTGGTTTGAGGAGATGAAAATCCTTTCTCATGCGATCACTTTGGTTATGGATATATAGTTTAAGTCGAGTAATGTTTACCTCAAAAGTGTTGAATTTAGGATTGCTTACCTCGACTATGCCGTATAGGAAGACATTAAGTACCTCAAAAGTGATTTCTTCATTTGCCTTGAGTTCTGAATTGGTGATTTGAGGGTCTTCCTTATTCAACAATACCTGATCCTCTATTTTGATGTGATTTGTTGTTCCTATTAGCTCGTTTGGGGTTTCCTTTGGTTTCACTTTGTGTGGTTCTGGTTCTTCTTTAAATTTTGTTTTTAATCTTCTAGTTTGTCGCCCTTAAGGCTTCGTTCCTCATATAATTTTTCTTTATTAGCACAAGGTCTATGATCCAGCTCAGGTTTGTAGCTTTGTGGTGTTTCCTGCAATGAAGGTTGAACAAGTTGGTTATCAACTGAATTTACTTTCTCACCTTTATCACTTGATGTTCTGGCTGAGTCAAGAGCTTGAAGAGTGACTATCTTGTCGCTTACACGAAGTATGAGTTCTCCTGCATAGATATCAATTTTAGCTCTGGCAGTTGCTAAAAAGGGTCTTCCTAAAATTAAGGGGATCGTGTTGTCCTCATCCATGTCCTAAACGAAAAAGTCTACTGGGAATATGAATTTATCAATTTTGATTAGAACATTTTCTATTTTACCCCTAGGAATTCTTATAGTTTTATCAATTAATTGAATGCTCATCCTAGTTTGTCTGGGTTTCCCTAGACCTAGTTGTTTAAACATTTTGTAAGGCATAACATTGATGCTTGCCCCTAAATCCGCTAACGCATTATCAATAGATAAACTACCAATTAAACATGGAATTGTAAAACTCCCTAGATCTTTTAATTTTCGTGGCAGTTTATTATGTAGAATTGCTGAGCACATTGCGTTTAGCTCCACGTGGTGCTCTTCGTCTAATTTGCGCTTGTTGGTCAAGAGTCATCTTAAAATTTCCTCGAGTCGGTATCCAAAAAGAGCTTCAAGAAGGGTAAGTTAATATGTAATTTCTTTAAGAGTTTAAGAAACTTACCGAACTGTTCTTCTGAATCATCTCTTTTTATCGCTTCGGGATAAGGTATGCGAGGTTGGTACTCCTTGATTACTGATTTTGGCTTTTCTTGTGTTACCTCTACCTTAACTTCATCTACCTTATTTTCTTGTATTGGAATGGGTTCCTTTAACCCTTTACTGTCATTAGCTGAGATGGCTTGAATTTGCTCCTTTGGGTTGATCTCCGTGTTACTTGGTAGACATCCTTGTGGTCGTTCTGACAGTAGCTTTGCAAGTTGTTCGATTGCATTAGTTGCTTCCTTTACTGTCTTCGTAAGTTCCCCCATTTAGTTCTCGTTACTTTTAATTGTTTTCTTAGTTTCTTGGAACCGATTTTCTGTGTTTGCCATAAATTTTGTCAACATCTCTTCAAGATTCAACTTCTCTTCTTGTTGGTGAGGTGGTCGTTGAAAATCTGGAGGAAGTTTCGATCTTTGGCTATTTTGATCATCCCACGAGAAATTGGATGGCACTTTCAACCTACATTATAAGTGTCACTATAAAAATTATTTTGATATCTAGAATAGTTACCTGTATAGTGAGCTTGCTTGTTTTCCATGCCATATCCATAGGGTGGGTACTCAGGATTCGCCACGCCTCCTAGATTCAAATCATATTGTATTTCTGGATGTACATACGAGGGACTATACCAATCATCAATCTTTTTATTCATCATTTCTAACTGATTAGATAACCTAGTGACCATGTCGAGGTTGAAGACACTGGCTATTTTAGTAGGACCTATCATCATGACTTGCCACTGATAATTATTCAGTGCCATCTTTTCAATAGACTAAAATTTTCTGCCAAAAGCAAAATAGAGGAAAAAATTAGCAAAGTAGAAAAAATAAAAATAAAAATAAATAAAATAATAATAATAAATTGTAATAAAAAATTAGATAAAGTAATAGAAATAGAGCTTTCTTAATATTTTAGTGTTCCCTGGCAACGGCGCCAAAAACTTGATTGTGTCAAACAATCGAGTTTTAATATTTATAAAGAATGATCGAACCTGTACACTAACTATGACAATGATTGAGGCAAGTCCACCTATCGAACAATAGTATAGTTTAGGCAAGATTATTTTATCGAACCCAAAGGAACCTAAAAGTACTACTACTCACTTTCTTTCTATTATTTAGCCTAAAATATGGAGTGATTGGTTTATTAATCTAAAAAACTAATGAAAAAAAACTAAACTAGATGCAAAGACAAAAGAATGAAACTTTGGGAAAAGACTGTGGAAAAACTCAGTTGATTTTAGACGATACCCTCAGAAAGAATCCACTTGTGACTTCTCTTGTTATCTAACTTTTAATTCATATGACTTCTTTACTTAGCTTGATCCGTGAGACTCCTTAACCTATATTAAACCCTCTCTCGAGGCGAATAATGTCTAACCTTAGGTTAATTAGTGAAACTCTCGTTCTCTTATAATAACCCCCTAAGGAAGCAGTAAATCGATCAATGGACTCCCATATTAGGTTTCATCCTAATTCGGCAAAATCTCGTCACCCTATCTCTAGGCGTACGATCAACTCCGCTTAATTATGCTAGATCTACTCTTAGGCAGGGTCTATTCCTCCTCCACCTAAGCACATCAGATTAAATTAAGCAACATAATTAAGAACAAACTAAGTACTTATCATATAATTTAGAAATCAAATAACAAAATCCATCATAGGTTTCATCCCCTTCAGGTATTTGAAGGGTTTAGTTCATAACAAAATAAGAAAACATCTCAAGAGAAAAGATAAAACAAAACATAAGAAATCCCTAAAACCCCCTGAAGGAATTGAAGAGGAGATCCTCTGTCTTGAGTAGAACTCTGGCTTCTTGAGATGGATCAACTGGCTATCTTCGAGTAATTCCCTAAATAAAAGCTCTGGCAGAAAACTCTGCCTAAAGCTTCCCCCTTAGAACGCCTGCCTTGGGTTGTTTATATAGGCTCCTTAGATGCTTTACGTTGCTCCTAAGTACCTCCTTCAAGTAGAACTATTAAGGTGTTTAAGTGGACTTAGGAGTATGTTTCTTTGGCTTCAAGCATCCAAATCTGAGTGAAATTGCTCATTCTCGTGGCAGGGGCACGCCCATGGCACACGCCCGTGTAAATCTTCTTCAGGCCGTGTCTCAATTTTGTTGATTGGGGCACGATCGTGTAAATCATGGCATGGCCGTGTGAAGTAATTTGAAGAGGCACGGTCGTGTGGCTTGAAGTCCAGGCCATGTCAATTTCCTCTTTGGCCCAAATTGGCCCATTTTAAGCCCGTTTCTCATTCTTTCCGTCCTCGAGTGCTTTCCTAAGTATAAACATGAAAAGAAAGGATTAAAAGCACCTTTTTACGTAAATCAAGGGCTAAATCATCCAAAAGCATACTAAATATGGGGTTAAAATATGTTACTTTTACGGTTTATCAATATTTTTGGATGATTTATTCCCTGAATTGTGAAATTTGGTGCTCCTAATCCTTTAATTTCATGTTTTATACTTAGAAGAGCACTAGAGGATGAAAAGAATGAGAAACGGGCCAAAAATGGAGGAAATAGGCAAAAGTATGAAATGCACACGGCTTGGGCCCAAGCCACACGGCCTTGCCTCTTAAGCAGACCCGAACACGGCCTGGACTCGATTTACATGGGCGTGCCACACGGGCGTGTCCCTACCGTGACCTATTTTAATTCTATTCAAAATAGGGTACTTAGAGGCAAAGAAAGACATTCCAAAAGCCTATATAAACACCCTAGAGGCCCACCTTCAAAAGAGGTGTTCAGGTAGGCCGAGGAGCCAAGCCAAAGAGGCTGAATTGTGGGATTCACTCGAAGAAAGCCAGTTGATCCATCTCGAAAGCCGAAATCACACTCAATGCTGAGGATCTCTCCTTCAATTCCTTTAGGGGGTTTTAGGGTTTTCTTTATGTTTTTTTATTTTTCTACTAAGATGCATTCTTTTATAAACATGAACTAAACCCCTCAAATACCTGAGGGGGATGAAACCTAAGACGGATCTTGTTATTGTTTTCTAAAGTATATGATAAATACTTTATTTGTTCTTAATTATGTGTTCTTAATTCTTTTTTTGATATTTCAGGATATTGATTCAAGTATTGATTTGCTTAGGCAGTGGAGGAATATTCCCTATTTAAGAGTAGATATAGCATAGTTAAGCGGAGTTGATCGCAACCCTAGAGATAGGATGACGAAAATCTATCGGATTAGGGTCAAGCCTAATATGGGAGTCCATAGATCGAGTTAATGCAATTCTAGGGGTTTTAATTAGAAAGAGATTTCAATTAATCAACCTAGGGTTAGACGTTAGTAGCCTCGAGAGAGGTATTAATATAAAATAGGGAATCCTAGGGATCAAGTCAAGTGAATAAATCGTCTGGTTTAGAGTTAAATAACAAGTGAAGTCTAGGTGGATTCTTCGTCAAGTATTGTCTTAATTAGTTGGTTTTTCCCAAAAGTATTTTCCTCAATTCATTCTCTATGTCTTAGCATCTTTAGCCTAGTAGTTAGTTAATTTTAGATCAAATAGAAATTCCCTTAATTCTTAGGCTAAATAATAAAAAGAAAGTTAGTATTAGTACTTTTGGTTCCCTTGGGTTCGACATTCTAGTCTTGCCACTAAACTATACTACTATTCAATAGGTGTGCTTGCCTCAATCGTTATCACAGTTAGTTTCTAGGCTCAATAATTCATTATATAAATTTTAAGACTTTCAGACCAATGTTCAACTGCTCTTTCATTACACTTTCTCTTTCCCAAGTGGCTTCTTCTGTATTATGATTTCTCCATAATACTTTCACTAATGGGATCCTTTTATTCCTTAGCTCATTTTACCTCACTTGCCAGAATACGAATGGGATTTTCTTCATAAGACAGATTTGGTTCTACCTCTGATTCTTCAATCTGCTCAGTATGATTTGGATTGGATCTATATCTTCTCAGCATAGACACATGTAACACATTGTGAATTTTTGACAACTCTAGATGTAAAGCCAATCTATAAGCCACTGATCCAACTTGTTCTAAGACTTTTTATGGCCCTACAAATCCTTGATTTAATTTTCTCTTCTGACCAATATTATAATCTTCTTCTAAGGAGAAACCTTTAAAAATACTTTATCACCAACTTCAAAAGAAATTGTTTCCTCTTTAGATCAGCATAGGCTTTTTGACAGTCTTGTGTAGCCTTCAGACGACTACGAATAACAAAAAAAATTTCTTCTATTTCACACACTAACTTAGAATGTAACACCCCTTACCGTTATTCTGCACCGAAATCAAGTACGAGGCATTACCGTACTTAACTTACATGGTCATACAATTTTGGATTATCAAATTTCATTCCAAATTAAAACATTTCCATTCACATCTCTAACGTACTTATAATGGGCCTACGAGGCCCTAAACATACTTTCGAAAAGTTTTGGAAATAAATCAGAAACTTTTACGCACTTATAAATTTTTTACTTAAATAGGGACCACACGCCCTTGTGAAATGGGACATGCCCGTGTGGGCAAGCCGTGTGGTCACACACGCCTATGTCCTGCACCCGTAGTCAACACTGACTTATTTCACATGGCCAGACCCATGCCCACGTCCCTGGCCCGTGTCCCTTACACGGCCTCAACACACCCGTGTCTTAGCCCGTGTGCCAAAACCTTGGCATTCTGTGTAGCAATCTGGTTTAGAACCTAATCAAAACAATGGTTTCGGGACCACAAATTTGAGTTTGAAAAAAAAATATTTTAATATTATTTTCTATGTC
Source organism: Gossypium rotundifolium (assembly GCA_025506655.1). Classification (NCBI taxonomy): domain Eukaryota; kingdom Viridiplantae; phylum Streptophyta; class Magnoliopsida; order Malvales; family Malvaceae; genus Gossypium; species Gossypium rotundifolium. The sequence continues at coordinate 44,205,524 of CP106730.1, forward strand.
ATTGATATGTGATTAAGCATGTTTAAATTTTTGCAAGTTAATTTGTCCGTTTGTGTGTTCAATTTGATAAAAGGATTTAATTGTATTAAATGCAAAACTAGCATGCTATTTGTTAAAGCACCAATGTGTGGTTGCTTTTAAAAGAGGAGGCCTTATGAGGCAATTAAACCATTATTTGGTTAGTGGATGGACAAAGGACATATATATCCTTAATGTATTGTTGTTTTAATTATTAATTGGAAGGTTAATATAGTAAATGAAATAATAGTAATGTTATAATGAAAATAATATGAAAATAAACCATATGTTCATCCTAGTTAGCCGGAATTAGCAAAGAAAAGAAAGAAAATATTTGTATATATGCATGAACTTAGTATTCAGTAAGACTTTGCTTATAGAGTCTACCAAATTTGTTATAAAAGTATCGAACCCCTTAGGTAAAAGTGTTTTGGTTGACAAAGTATGCAAGAATTGTCCGTTAATGTTTCGAGATATCTATTTTCCTGCTGATTTGATGCTTTTGCCATTTGATAAGTTTGATATCATTCTGGGTATGGACTGGTTGACATTACATGATGCTGTTGTTAATTGTAAAAGAAAGACTATTGATTTCAGATGTCCGAATGATGAAATAGTTCAAATTGAATCTAATGATTTGAATGGATTGCCTGCTGTAATATCTGTATTGAAAGCTCAGAGTTGTGTGAGAAAGGGTTTGGAAGCTTATTTTGCTTATGTGATTGATTCGAAAGTATTTGAAAGGAAAGTTGAATCAGTGCCAGTTGTTTGTGAGTTCTCTGATGTATTCCCTGAAGAATTACTGGGATTGCCTCCGATACGTGAGGTTCAATTTGGTATTGATTTGTTGCCTGGTACGACTCCTATTTCAATAGCTCCGTATAGAATGGCACCAATAGAGTTGAAAAAGTTTAAGTCACAGCTACAAGAATTGACTGACTGAGAGTTCGCTAGACTGAGTTTCTCACCTTAGGGTGCTCCCGTTCTGTTTGTGAAAAAGAAAGATGGCACGATGAGAATATGCATTGATTATCATCAGTTGAACAAAGTAACTATAAAGAAAAAATATATGTTTCCTAGGATTGATGATTTGTTTGATCAGTTAAAAGGAGCCACTGTGTTTTCTAAGATCGATCTGAGATTGGGATACTACCAGTTAAGAGTAAAAGATTCAGACGTTCAAAAACTACTTTCAGAACGAGGTACGGGCATTATGAGTTTTTAGTTATGCCTTTCAGACTAATGAATGCTCCTGCTATTTTTATGGATCTGATGAACAGAATTTTCAGACAGTACCTAGATCGATTTGTTGCAGTTTTCATTGATGACATTTTGATTTATTCACGTAAAGAGACTAAGCATGCTGAACATCTGAGGATTGTGTTGCAAACTTTGAGAGAAAAGAAATTATATGCAAAAATTAGCAAATGTGAATTCTGGTTGCATGAAGTTAGTTTTCTAGGACATATAGTATCAGCTTCTGGAATATGAGTCGATCCGAGAAAGATTTCTGCTATTCTGATTGGAAACCTCCGAAGAATGTGTCTGAAGTCCATAGCTTTCTAGAACTAGCTGGTTATTATTGTTAATTTGTAAAAGGATTTTCAATGATTGCAACCCCATTGACAAGATTACTTTAGAAAAATGTGAGTTTTGAATGGTCCGATAAATGTCAGAAAAGCTTTAATCAGTTAAAAGTTTTATTGCCTGAAGCTCAGGTTTTAGTACAGCTAGAACTGGGTAAAGAATTCGTGATATACGTTGATGCTTCGTTAAATGGTCTGGGATGTGTTTTGATGCAAGAAGTCAAAGTCATAGCTTATGCTTCGAGACAATTGAAGTCACATGAAAAGAATTATCCGACTCATGACCTCGAGCTTGTTGCGATTGTGTTCGTATTAAAGATTTAGCGTCATTATCTGTTTGGTGAGAAATGCCATGTGTTTTCTGATCATCAAAGTTTGAAATATCTGATGACCTAGAAAGATTTGAATTTACGATAGAGAAGATGGTTAGAGCTATTGAAAGATTATGAACTTGTAATATATTATCATCTGGGTAAAGCAAATGCCGTTGCTGATGCACTGAGTAGGAAATCATTGTTTGCACTATGTTCTTTGAATGCTCAATTAGATTTTTCTAATGATAGTTCAGTGATAGTTGAATTGAAAGTAAAATTGTTGTTTTTACAATAGATATGTGATGCTCAGAAAGTTGATAATGAAATAATAGCGAAACGAGCTCAGTGTGATTCAAATTCTGATTCTAAATTTCAAGTAGATAATAATGGTTGATTGAGATTTCGAGATCGAATTTGTGTTTCGAGAAATGTAGAATTAATTCAGCTGATTTTGAGTGAAGCACATAACAGTCATCTATCTGTTCATCCGGAAAGTACAAAGATGTACCATGATTTGAAACAACACTATTGGTGGTTTGGTATGAAGCGAGACATTTCTGATTTTGTTTCGAAATGTTTAGTCTGTCTGACAGTTAAAGTCGAACATCGTGTTAAATCGGTTTACTACAACCGATTTTGATTCCCGAGTGGAAATGGGATAGAGTAATAATGGACTTTGTTTCTAGATTGCCTCTGACTCCGAGAAAGAAAGATGTAATTTGGATCGTAGTTGATCGATTGATGAAATCTGCCCATTTTATTTCGGTACGATCCGATTATTCACTTGATAGATTAGCTGAGCTTTATATTTCTAAGGTTGTGAAATTGTACGGGGTGCCACTATCCATTGTACCAGATAGAGATCCGAGATTTACATCAAGATTCTAGAAGAAATTGTAAGAAGCTTTAGGCACAAAACTACATTTCAGTACAGCTTTTCATCTGCAAACGGATAGTCAATCCTAGCAAATCATCCAGATTCTTGAGGATACGTTGAGATGCTGCATTCTTGAGTTTGATGGTACGTGGGAACAGTACCTGTCATTGGTTGAATTTGCTTATAATAGTAGTTTTCAGTCGATCATTAAAATGGCACCATATAAAGCTTTGTGCAGACATAAATGTCGTACACCTCTGTATTGGACTGAACTCATTGAAAATAAGCTACACGGGGTTGATATGATAAAAGAAACTGAACAGAAAGTAAAAATAATTTGCAATAGTTTGAAAGAAGCATCTAATCGTCAGAAGTCTTATGCAGATTTGAAAAGAAAAGATATTGAATTCGAGATTAGTGACAAAGTGTTTCTGAAAGTGTCCCCGTGGAAGAAAGTACTCCGATTTGGACGTAAAGGCAAGTTGAGTCTAGGATTCATCGGGCCATATAAGACTATTGAACGTGTTGGACCAATTGCATATAGATTGTTATTGCCCTCCGAGCTTGAAAAGATACACAATGTATTCCATGTTTCGATGCTCCATAGATACCGTTCTGATCCGTCAAATGTGATTACGCCGTCTGAAATTGAAATCTGATTTGATATGACTTATAACGAAGAATCGATCTGTATCTTAGCTCGTGAAGAGAAAGAATTGAGACATAAGAAAATTATGTTAGTAAAAGTATTATGGCATCGACACGGAGTGGAAGAGGCTACGTGGGAGCCTGAAGACTCAATAAGACAGCAATATCCGAATTTATTTAACGGTAAGATTTTCGGGGACGAAAATCCCTAAGGGGGGAGAATTGTAATAGTCTGGTTTATACCCTAGTCGGAACAGTGGTTCTGGGACCATAAATTCGAGTCTAAAAAATATTTTAATATTAGTTTCTGTGCCGTTAATATTTGATTAAGCATGTGTTAAATTTTTGTAAGTTAATTTGTCCGTTCGTGTGTTCAATTTGATAAAAGGATTTAATTGTATTAAATGCAAAACTAGCATGCTATTTGTTAAAGCAACAATGTGTGGTGGCTTTTAAAAGAGGAGGCCTTATGAGGCAATTAAACCATTATTTGGTTAGTCAATGGCCAAAGGACATATATATCCTTAATGTATGGTTGTTTTAATTATTAATTGGAAGGTTAATATAGTATATGAAATAATAGTAATGTTATAATGAAAATAATATGAAAATAAACCATATTTTCATCCTAGTTTGCCGAAATTAGCAAAGAAAAGAAAGAAAATATTCAAGTTAGGTGTCGGCTATGTTCAAGCAAAATTAATGTATGTTTTGACTTTGAATTTTGATGATTTTTATGTTTTTAAGATTGTTGCTTAGTCTACTATCAAGCCCATGTTGTAATTTGAAGAATTGATGATGTTTATGAGATGAGCCTTTGATGAACTTATGTGATTTGTAATGCTTTATAGTGAAATATGAAAGATATGTATATGATTATCATAGTTTGTCTTTGGAGTTTTGTTGAATTTGAGTATATTGGACTCAATTGAGAAAAATGATTATTTGAAGGATTAAATTATGAATTTGATGAAATGTTTAGACTTGTATGAGATACATGGGTATTCGTCTAAGCATGGATATATGGTGATTTTGCATATTTGATGTCTTGTAAAAAATGGACTAAATTGATAAAATGTGCAAATGTGAGGGTTAAGTTACAAATAGCCATAAATGTATGTTTTTGAATTGAATTGAATAAGTTGATGAATGAAAGGGTTAAATTTGAATATGTATAGATCAAGAACCGAAGAAAACAGACTTAGATCGCGGGAAAGCGAAGGTAGTAGAATAACCGAGTCCGAACGAATATCCAAATCCGAGGTAAGTTAATATACAAATAGACGTGTTTGAATTGAATTATGTATGTTCATATGACTATTGATAATGATGAATGCACATGAGATGATGTGCACGTGAATTCTGAGATAGAATCGACATAGTGTTAATGTCCGAGAAGTCCCGTTTGAATCTAGGAATAGATAGGATTAACTATGTCATGACATAGGTGTCTGTTATGTGATATCATGTAAGACCACGTCTGGGATGTTGGTGTTGATTTGAGATTTCGTGTAAGACCACATCTGGGGCATTGGCATCAATATGAGATTTACGTGTAAGACCTCTAGGACACTGGCATCGTATTTGATTCGTGTAAGACCCTATCTGGGATAGTGGCATCGATATTTGAATACATGTAAGACCTCGTCTGGGACGTTGGCATTGTACGACTATTTCGATCATTCTAAGTATCCTATTAGATTCCGTATGGTTCAACGGGCAAATCTGAGATACGAACGATTATTTGATCTGTATATCCATTTCAGGTACGTTTGATATGTACATTAAGTGTGTATGAAAGGTAAGTACCTATATGAACTTACTATGATGAATATGTGAAATAAAATGATGAAATGATATGTGAAGATATGTTTGAATAAGTCATGTGTATATGTGATATTTGAGTTGATAAATGTGGTATAATATTGCTAAGCATATGAGCCAAAGAATATGGGATAAATTTTTTATAAGAACTATAAATGTCAATGTATCAAAATAGTTATGTGCATTATATGCAAAGTTTATTTGTATATGGCTTACTATGCTTTTGAAAGCTTACTCTATGTGTGTTTGCTCTATTTTATAGATCGTCAAAGCTACTGAAGGCTCGGGACCGTTGAGGATCATTATCACACTACCTAAGCTCATTTTGGTACTTTTTGGAAATGTATATAGCTAGATATGGCATGTATAGGCTAGTCACCTTGGATTATATTGAAATGTGTATAATATAGCCATGAGATGTGGCTAGATAAGTGTTGGTAATATGCATGAGTATAAATGATACATGATGCAAGTTTGGTATGCTTTGATAGCAAATAAAATGGTCAAACTATGGTAAGTATATGAATGCACTATGAGTATGCATGTTTGATCAAAAGAATGTTCTATGAAGGTTAAATGTGGTTAAAGCATGCTTATAGATATATATGATTTAGTTGTGCAAGTTGGCATGATTAGAAATGAGATTGAATGTGGAGAATTGTTGATCATTTGATATGTTTTTGGTTGTTAATTGTACATGAAATGGATTGGTATATTGCTTGTAGGTATGACCCAAGTAAGGGTGGCTCTTTTGCCTTGCAAATGGCATGTTTTGCCTACACATTCTTGGCACATGGGCGTGCCTAGTGTGGAATTAAGTCAATACTCAGCCTATGTGTGCACGGTCCTGGCACACAGACATGCCTGGTAGCTATGTTAATAATTCAGTATATAGCCTAAGAGTACACGGCCATGGTGCACGGGCATGTCTAGTGGCTGTGTAGAAAAGTCAGTAAGCATGCCCTATTTTGAAATGGCCTAGACACATTGGTGTGCCTGATGGTTTTGTGAGGCACACGGCCTACCTACACGGGCGTGTGACGTCAACAGTGTTGATGAATGCTTGAATTTTTGAAAATTTTCTAAGTGTTCGGTTCAGTCCTGACCCTATTCTAAAGCATGTCTGAGATCTCATTGACTTATAAAAAGGGACACTTTGATTGTGATTGGTGAAGTGTATTGTGAAATGTCTGAATAAGTTTCTGATTTGTCAGGTAATACCTTTAACCCTAATTCGGTGACGATTACGAGTTAGGGGTGTTACATTCTGTTTATGACATCATCATCTCACAATGGTCACACAGCCAAGGCACATGTCTGTGTCCTTAGACTGTGTGTCGAATTAAATTCCAATTTCAAGGTGCAGACTTCACACGGCCTGGGCACATGCCCATGTCTTTGGCCGTGTCTCCCATACGGCTGAGACACACGGCCGTGTCTCTGCCGTTCGTTTACTACTAAGCTTACTAACTTGAAATTCTACATTCAAAGATACATACGGCCTGATCACACACCCATGCAATTGTCTGTGTGTCACACATGACCTAGACACACTCCCGTGTGTCTACCTGTGTAGACAAGATCAAGGCTATTTGCCAAGCTCATTCATCACCCTAACTCACTCAAGCATAATTCATACTCAAACAATCCAACCATATACTCTACACACTTAGGAATAACCTTTCATTCCATTGATTGATAGTAAAGAGCCATTTACTATGGCAATATACAAAAGATTTCATCTATAAGAAGCCAACACATTTGGCAAAAATAACAAAACAATTTACTTAGTCTTGCCCCTATACATGCCATTGCCAAACTCAAAATGCTAGTTCTAGGTACACCGAGGATGAGCTGATAGTGTAGGTGGTCTTCCAATTATCTTCGTATCCCGACCAGGCTCTTTGATACTATAAAACAAGGGAAAGGAAATAAAGTAAGCTTAAAGCTTAGTAAGTTTACATGTAAACAATAAACCTCATAACATATACTAATCAATAATTAGCATTTCACAATTCAAGATCATGCTTACTCATTCATCTCTTACCACATTTCAACCATATCACAACATAATGCTCACATTCATTAACGTATATTCCAGCACTTATCACCACAAGATCACATGATGCAACACATAACAATTTCATAATAAATCATTCATGGCAATGCCAAACACTCGGTGGTTTTGCACTTATCACACCATTAATCTTTAACAAGGTGGTATCACACATAGCCTACCAATAAGAATATTTACGGTGGTATCACTCATAGCCCACTAATAAGAATATTTATAGTGGTATCGCACATAGCCCACCAAATGATAATATAAACGATGGTATTGCACACAGCCCATCGTACATGAATAATATGATGGTATCGCACATAGCCCACCAACAAAAATAATTAAGGTGGTATCGCACACAGCCCACCATTAATTACTACGGGTAATATTCCACACTTACATATCTAATTCAACATTCATATGAAGATTATTCATTATCTACCAATTCAATTCATTTGAATCATATATATTCTCAATCTTACAATGCACCAATAAGTAACAACATGTATATTTAAGATGCATCGTTTACACATAAACTTACCTCGGTGCACACATGTTAGTTTGCGGTTTAATCTGAAACCTTGCCTTTTTCCCAGTCAAGGTTAATTTCACGCTCTTCTTGATCTATAACATCAAATTTTCACTCATTCAATCATTTTATAACAACATTACATCATATCTCTACTTAGGCAAAAATGACCATTTTGCCCTTGTACTATGGCAAAAATTACGATTTTTCCCCTAGGCTCGTAAATCATTTTTCATCACATTTTCTCATTAAACAAGCCTAGCTAAACATTTATTACTCTTACAACTACTCATAATTCCAACTATTTCATGCATTTATTACACATCCAACTATTTCATGCATTTATTACACATTTTCAATCTTTGCATTCAAGTCCTATTTAGGTGTTTTCATGCTAACACCTTTCACAAGAGTTGTTTTTCATCTCACTAACATCCATTTTCTTCCATAAAAACTCAGCAAACATCATGAACACTCTCATGGCAAGTCCCTAGACTTTCAATCACACAGCAAATTAGTCCCCTTATTAGCTAGCTTAAGCTTTGGGGACTCCAAAAGTACAAAAATCATCAAAAATAATCATCAAAAGTACTTACTTGCAAGGATGAGATGTAGCTGAAAATTTCAAGCTTCCAAACTCTTAAGCTTGCTGATATTTTCGGTGGGAGAAGAAAAGAAAATGAAAAGATGATAGCCTTTGTTTATTTTATCTTATTTTATTCATTTAGTCAACTAATGTCACCAACCCTTGTCAAATTTTTAATTCCCTTGTCCCTTGGCCGACCATCACCTTTAGGAAGGCATAATTGCACTTTAAGGACCTCTATTTTATATTCTATAACTCTTAAACACCTCTAGCTTGTAATTTGAAACTTTCGCACTTTATGCGATTTAGTCATTTTTCGCAATTAAGCCTACAATCGCTAAAATTAAAGCACCAAAAATTCCCATGCCTCATTATAAACTTGTTATAACACATAAAATATTATCAACATAATTTTCCTCAATCTTGGATTAGTGGTCCCAAAACCACTATTCCACTAGCCCTAAAATCGGGCTATTACATAAAACCTACCAAGTTTTTTTCACTGAGTTTCATCCAATATGTGGGCATTCTACACTTTCTACCATACAAAACTTCAAATAGAGACATTTTCAAACTGGCATGATAACTATTGTTATATGCAAATTCAACCAAAGGAATATACCTTTCCCAGTTCAGCCTAAAATTAATTATATAGCTTCTTAACATATTCTTTAGAACTTAAATAACTCTTTCAGGCTGACCATCTGTCTGATGATGAAATGTAGTACTAAATTACAACTAAGTTCCCAATGATTCCTATAATTGCTTCTAGAATCTTGAAGTGAACCTTAGATCTCTATCTGAAACTATGAAAAATGAGATTCTATGCTAGCGTACTATCTTAGAAATATAAAGCTTAGCTAACTTTTCCAAAGAATAAGTAGTGTTCACTTGCAGAAAATGAGTTGACTTAGTAAACTAATCTACTATTACCCAGACTGAATATTTTTTTGAAGAACTGAGGGGTAGCCCTGAAACAAAATCCATCGTTATCCTATCCTACTTCCACTCTATTATCTCCAAAAAATACAACTTATCCAAGGGAATTTGATGTTCTGCTTTAACTCATGGACATTTACAAGTTGAAACATACTTTGTGATTTTTCTTTTCATCCCAAGCCACCAATATGAGCTTTTCATATCTCTATACATCTTGATAGCCCCTGGATGGAATGAAAAGGGTCACTGATGATCTTCTCTTAGTATTTCTTTCCTTAAACTATTCCCATCTGGAACAAACATTCTTCTCATGAATCTCAATTCACCATCTTTACCCAGACTGAAATTTTTTGCCTTACCAGACATAATTCATTGTTTATATAAATCACACAGTGTATCTTTCATCTGCTCATCCAGAATTTGAGAACAAAAAGTTGGCTTAACATTTAATTTTTTCAAAAATGATCCATTATTAACCATACTCGCTTTTGCTCGTAGTGATTTCAATGATGCCACTATTTTTCTACTTAAAAGCATCAACCACAACATTTGCTTTACCAAGATGATACTCAACGGCCAAATCATAGTCCTTCAACAATTCCATCCAACACCTTTGATGTAGATTCAAATATTTTTGTGTCATCAAATATTTCAAACTTTTATGATTAGAGAAGGCACAACACTTTTCTCATACAAATAATGTCTCCATAACTTCAATTCCAATATTACAACTACCAATTCCAAATCATGAGTTGGATAGTTTTTCTCATGAGGTTTATGCTGGCATGATACATAAACTATAACCTTTGCACCATACTCTAGCCGTGCTAAAATTGGAGCTTCAGTCAAAACTGATTTCAACTTCTCAAAACTTTGATAACACTCGTTTTTCCATTCAAACTTTTTTTCTTTTTCAACAATCGAGTAATAGGTGTTGCTATCTTTGAAAAACCTTTCACAAATATTTTGTAATAACCTACTAGTCCCAAAAAGCTATAGATTTCAAATATATTTGTAGGCGGATTCCACTCAAGTACTGGTTGTACCTTATCAGGATCTACTTTAATACCCTAAAAAAATATCATATGGCCTAGAAAATGTACTTCTCTCAGCCAAAATTCACATTTACTGAACTTAGCATATAACTAATTATCACGCAAGGTTCTCAACACAATTCTTAAATGTTTCTCATGATCACCTTCATTCTTAAAGTAAACCGAAATATCATCAAAAAAACTACTACAATCTGATCCAAATATGGATGAAATACTATGTTCATCAAGTCTATAAATAATGCAGACACATTAGTAAAACCAAAGGGCATCACTAAAAATTTATAGTGACCATACCTCGACCGAAAAATAGTCTTAGGCACATTATCAAATTTAATCTTCACTTGGTAATAACCAAACCTCATATTAATTTTAGAGAAAATTGTAGTGTAACATCCTAAAATTAGGGGCTCTGCATTTTTATGCTTGCTGTGTCTTTGGCATGTTCTATTTATTAATTTGGTATTTTTGAGGGTCTCGGGAAGGCTCGGGGTCAAGCTTGAGCCTTGGTGAAAATTTTTTTTTAGGCTCTTTAGGGGAGAGCTGGTTGAAGTAGGTTTTAAGGATAAATTCTTCTATTTGTTGACACAAGAAGAGTTGTGGTGGAGTGGCAAGAAGGCGCCACTTAAGGTGCAGGGAAGTGGCGTCACAAGGGAGCAGCAGAGGGAAAGAGTTCGAGTTTCGTCAGCAACATTCAAAAACTTTATTTTTTGTGCTTAGGGAGCTAAGGAGGTGGCTTTTGGTTGGACTCTTTATGGTTGTTGGTTGAATGAGTCAAGCTGTTTGAATGGATGGCCATGAGGTGTTTGAATTGGTCAAACTGATTCAAACGAGTGAAGGGGAGTGAAAGTAGGAGGAAATCGTGGGTTGGTGTTGGTGGTGGAAGTTGGCCGAAAGTTGGGGTGTTTGGGGGAGTGAATTCGGTCAAGTGGGTGAAAGAGAGGGACCCTTTGTTGTTGAGCATGTGCGGTTTGGTGCTAGGTTAAAGGTTCCAAAATTCTATAGACTTTAGGCTTTGGTTCATTTCATTTTAGCATTGTTCATTAAGGGAGGTGAGTGCCATTTGGTAGCTAGTGTCATTTGAGTGTGAAGTTAAGCTGAAATCGTCCATAGAGACTTCCCTTTCTTCTTTTTTGGTCACTTGATTTAATTTTCTATTTTTTTTTACCAAAGGAAACCGTAGCTCCCTATTCTCTTTCTCTAATCATTGTTGCTTTACATCTTTTCCCCATTTTATGTGTTAGTCGAAACTCCTTGAACCCACCCCCTTGTCAAATCTTTCCTTCTGCCTTGCTCATTTCTCTTAAACCTCACAACCAAAACTTTCATCTCACTTCTTTATGTTTCATCTTTCTCCTCTATTTCTTCTTCTTTAGCCGAAACTTTGCACCATCTCCATTGAAATCTTTCCTTTTCTCTCTTTATCCAAATAGTTCCTATAGTCTCAAGTGAATTGGTTTCACCCTACTATTGGATTATTGAAGGTAATGTTTCTTTTCTCTCTTGTTACAAGAGCCGAATCTCCTTCTTTTTCCATTTCTTTTCGGTTTCTTTCTCTTTTTTCTCTAAACTTCTCAGTCTCCATTCTCACTAATCGGATCTTTGTTTCTTTTTTTCATCTCGAATCAAGGCCGTTTGAGTAGCCTAAGGTGTGAAGGGTTACTTTTCTACCGAATTTGCTTTGGCTTTTCATCACCTGTTTCACCACAAGGTGACTTCGGGCAATACCTTTTTCCTTCTTTAAGTCTCTTTTTGGTTAGCCGAATACTCAAGCGCTATCTGTGACTACTAGGCTGAACTTCTGTTTCTCTTACAACTCATCTCGGATTCGAGGGCAAATCAGTGGTGGTGCAGTTCATCATTTACCAAGGCAATGGTCGCTTCTTTTCAGTGTTATGGCTATTATATCCCTTATCGGTAGTAGTCTGTTTTAATCGATTCTCTTATTAGACAAGCAACATTGCACTCTAAGTACTGATCAAATCTCTTCATGGATGCAAGTGTAAGTCAAACCAAGGAAGAGAGTGTGCTTGTAATCTCTAATCCGCCATTCAAAAGACGTACTGTTTCAGCGGTTCAAGACTATCTGCCAGGTTGTGGAAGTGAGCTGACATCTGCCTAGGATAGGCAAATGGCCGTTGTCCCTGCTAGTGAAAACATCAATGTAGAAAGCTTAGTGTTACGTGTTATCAGGTGTGTATTACTTACACGCTTCTTTACTATTTGAGTTTTAACTGTATGGGCTGAAAGTCAAAACGACTGTTTGATAGTCGAGATACCCTCATGGGTAAGGTTGGAGACACCGGTAAGTTCTGCTATGATGATACTTTCGATTATAAAACTTGTATGAAATTATTGTCTGTTACACGTTGAGAATATGTTGCATTCATTTTCAGCATGATAAAATGAGCATGGGCTTGGGATTGAATAAAAGAGGAAGCGTGAATCAGTGACTATTGTCACTGTGGTCTAAGAACCATAGTGGTTTGAAACCACGAATACATATATCAGTGACTTGTCTCGGTGGTCTAGGACCACAGTGGGTTGGCCCCACAAATACATACACTTATCAGAGATTGTCATGGTGGTCTGAGACCACAATGGGTTGGGCCCACGATTATATATATTAGTGACTTTGTCACGAGTGGTCTGGGACCACTATGGTCAAGAACCACAGTGGCGTAATGCCACGGGTGTTTGGATGGATAGTTAGATTGGGCTGGGCTGCATTGCATACATATGATATATGCCATATTGAGTGGGCTAAGGCCAATGTGCATCTGTGGGCTTAAGGCCCAATTTGTGTTATACGGGAATTTACACACTGAGACTCGGTGACTCACCCTTCTGCTTAATTGTGCAGGTAATCCCTACATCGCGAATCTCGAGCCGAGGTGGACTCGAGGTGGTCATGTGTTATCGTTCCTGTAACACCCCTAACCCGTATCCGTCGTCGGAATAGGGTTACGAGGCATTACCGGACAAAACACAGTTCCACACAGTCATTTATCATTTTTCATACACAAGTTTATATCAATTTCTATACGATATAACTTCTAAATCCAATAGCAATCATTCGCTAAATCATATTAGTTAAATTTGCACATATGAAACACACAACTAGTTAAAATTAATCATGCTTAGTTACTTATAATACATATACAAACTATGCTTCAAATTTCAACCATATTAATATCATTTATATATTCACATATTGAATTAACTAATATGCAACAAAGCCATGTTACATGTACTTAATACATATGACTCTAATATTAATGGCATTTGTATACTTAAAACATTTTGCAGCCTATATCATTATATTCCATACATCAAATATAAGTTATATATCTATTTCATTAGTTGAATATCAAACATATCATTTCATTTCTTCTACACAATAAAACCATCCAAACCATATTACATTAATTATTATGCAAATCATATATGCGACTTTAGTAACATTTCAACATGGTAGAACATACTATTGATGCATATATATATATATATATAGTCGCATTTTACCCTAAAAACAAAAGCCATATTTAACATTTAAACACAAATAACATTTCAATGTACACCTAATTAGCATATATATTATTATACCTAACTTCATATTTCATCTTATTAACTAATCACTTACCATTTGGATCCATACCAAAATAATCAACAAAATAGTCATGAAACATATTCATTACTTATCATTTAGCAACCGAACCTATATAACAAAACATCACAAAAATATATACCAAAAACATGCTTTCAAAATAAGTTTAGGACATAGCCACATACATACAAGATTTAACATTATAATCAAGCCATTTTCGCATGGCTATCTATATACAAACTTCAAAACCAAACATATAAAAACCAGCCTATACATGCCATAGGTTTGAAGTTCAAGCTTTTAAAATACCAAAATAGCGATCGATAGTATGGTCGACTATCTTGACGATCCCGTTGAGCAGGTAGCCTTTACCTAATCTATAAAACAGAGGAGAACATTACACACAAATAAGTTTACTAACTTAGTAAGTCCCAAGCAGTATTTATGACATACACACTATATACCATCTTAGCCGAATTTCAATGTTCATATATAAATAACGAAGCCTTATTCATTGTATACTTGACTTGTAAAACTTATCGAAATTATCTTGATCGATAAATAAATTCTTATACAATTTCACACACCACTGAATAACATCTTCAATGCACATCTAAAATGATTTCACATAGTTGAATATATATATATATATATGTAAAGCATGGCCGAACTATATATATATATATAACATAATTGCTCTTATAAGGAAATAATCCACATCAACTCAATGTCTTTTATTTTAATCAAATACTTTACATACCAAATGTACCAACACATTCTATCAACTTATTTATTCACGAAGCATCACAAGTATCGTAAACTTGATTCAATACCTAACTTTCAGTAGAATACTATAGTAACAAACCTTGACTTATTCATTACCATCATATATAGACCATTTCTATTCATAAGCATAAGCTCGAATTAACACTCGCTAATATAAAACCTGCTAGACCAAAGGTCCAAGATTTAAACCTGCTAGGCATTAAAGTCCGAATATATCACCGGTACAAGGCCTGCTAGGCATTTAGCCCGAAACAGATCACCGGCACGAAGCCTGCTAGGCACTAAGCCCGAATATATCACCGACATGAGGGCACGCTAGGCATTTAGCGAAACAAATCACACGAGAAGACGAAGCACGAAGCTCGCTAGGCACTAAGCCGAATATATCACCAAGACGAGGCACGCTAGGCATTTAAGCCCGATTATCAAACCAATCAATATTTTCATACACATTGCTTAAAGCTAAAATCACATCCACCTCGTATGCTTTATTTTACAATTTCATGTTAAACCGAACATAATTATTCACATCACACTCAACAAATAAATTTACTAACATTTCATACCCCACATTCGACCTATCTCCATTTTCTTGCATTCAATACCAATTTTTATCATACACTACTTTCGTAAATAATTTCTCAACATAAATTTGTTTAGGACTTACCTCGGTTGTCGATAAGTAGTCTGAATCGGCTATTCGAGAACCTTCGTCTTTCCCCGATCTAACTCCGTTTTTCTTTGCTCTTGATCTAAAACACATTAAATTTAGCTCATTCAAGCACAATTCATCTCAATTTAGTCCCTAAGCACATAAATGGGTAAATTACTATTTTACCCCTAGTATTTCACAACTTTGTAATTTAGTCCTATTTGCATAACACTCAAAATACATCAAATTTCCCCATACTCTTTAAAGGCCGAATGTGTATAAGGACTATACAAGTCCATTTCTTTCATTTATTTTGCAATCAAGCCCTCTAAAATTTTATTTTTACAAATTGGACCTAAAACACAAATTCACCAAAACTTCCAACACATAATATACTAATTTTAACCTACCTTTCATCTAACATCATCAAACATCATAAACCTCAAGAATTCATCCATGGCGATTCATATATACACACTAATCTTAGAAATTCTAGCATGGGTCGGGTAATATACTAAGCAACGATCTCAAAACGTAAAATTAACAAAACCAAGCTAGATTTCTTACCTAATTAAGCTTGAATAATGCCGAATGTTCTAAGGCTTTTCTCCCTTTTCTTTTGTGTTTATTTCGCCAAAGATGAACAAATGGATGGCTTTTTATTTTATTGTTTTATTAACATATATTTATTAGTTATTTTAACATATAATGTAATAATATATATTATAAAACTCAAACACTATTACATGCATCAAGGTGGTGGCCATTAACCTAAAATGGGCTATTTGCCCTTTTAATACCTCACATTAAAAAGCCATGCTCAATTTAACACATTACACTTTAGTTGGCCACTTTTACTTTTTATGCGATTAAGTCCTTTTTATCAAATTCAACACTTAAACGAAAAAATTTTTCTACGAAACTTTCACACATATAAATACATACATAATAAACACTAAATATAATATGTAAACATTTCTCGGGCTCAAATTCGTGGTCCCAAAACCACCTTTCCGATTAGGGTCAGATTCGGTCTGTTACAGTTCCTTTCGTAAACTCGTTCTCATATTTAATTTTATTTTTAATTAGGATTTTGATTTGTAATAAGGCCACTTTAACTTTAATTTGGGGTTTGATTCAAATTTGATATTATATATGTTATAACCTGCCAAATATGGGGTTTTCTTAAAAACGTAACTAACGGTTTTCCAAAATATTAACATAACAAGCCACAAATACTAAAACTTGAGATTTTCATAGACTACAAATATTATTTTCAAAAGGGTCACGTTCCTCAACATTGTTTTCAACTGTCACCTCACCGCAATTTTCTAAATTCGACTTTACGAAATAAACCTATTTTCAGGTTCTAGATAACCTAATAAGAAGTTGGCAAGATATAGCCAAACCAAACTCCAAATGACCTCTAACATGGAGTCAGTGAAACGAAAAGTTTTTCACAAGTTACGATGTACCGTTAAACATTTTCAAAACTACCCTTCCTGTAACAATCCAAATTTGGTCGTAACGTATTGACCGGGTTTGGGGTGTTACATGTAGCCCAACATAACTAATCAAACAAATATTCAATTCTAGGAAGAGGATATTTATTATTTATAGTTACCTTGTTCAACTTACGGTAGTCTACACATAAGTGAATTGTTCCATCCTTCTTCTTCACAAACAGAATTGGTGCACCCCAAGGTGATACACTAGGTCTTACAAAACCCTTATCCAAAAGATCTTGTAACTTTTCTTTCAACTCTTTTAGTTCTAATGGTGTCATTTTGTAAGGAGTACAAGAGATAGGTGTTGTACCAAGTTCCAACTCAATTGAAAATTCTACACCTCTCTTATGTGGGATCCTTGTAAGCTCTCCTAAAACCACATCTGAAAATTCCATCACCACTAGAACTTGACAAACTTCCTTTCTTGACTCATATGAGTCCATTATATATGCCAAATAAGTGTTTGCACCTTTAACAATCATCTTTCTAATGGATATAGAAAAAATTATTTTGTTCGCCAAACTAGTTTATATACTGAGCATTAATACTTCTATACCCTTAACAGTTATTAGACGTACACCTCTAGTACGATAGTCAACCATATCATTATGTTGAGTCAACTAATTCAATCCAAAAATAGCATCAAATTCATGGAAACTTAGTAACAACAAATCTACCAAAAATGTGTACCCTCTAAACACCAACCAGCAATTCTTTATCATCTTATTCACTACAGTTGTCTGACCTAGTGGGATTAGTTACTAACACATTTGTTTTAGAATTCAACTTTAAGTCTTAGAACCTCTACAACCGTAGTACAAATATATGAATGAGTGGATCCTAGATTTATTAAAGCATAAATACTATTTCTGAGAAAAGATAATTTACCTATTATAACTTCAAGTAGATCAACATCCTCATTTGCTTTCATTACATATGCTTGGGCTAACACTCCAGAACTTGGTTTACTAAAATTTTTCCTTGGTGCTCCCTGTATTGAACTAGAATTTGCTGCTATTCCAAACCTAGTCTCTTGTTGAAACTTCTGAGGTCCTTAGATAGACTACTTTATGCTTGCTTTTATCTTGGAGGGATAATCTTTGATCATATGATCACTGTATCCACATCCAAAATATGCCCTAGAATGTATCCAACATTCTCCACCATGGTTTCACCACAGTGTTCACATTTAACATTTCTTACCATTTTAGACCCACCATAACTTGCCGTTGAAACAACTGGTCTATTAAATCTTTCACGCTTGAAACTTGTAAACTGTAAATATCTTCTTGAAGTTGAAAAAGTTTGATCTCTAGGCTTCTTAAAACCTGCTGGAGATGAAGAACTAGTCATTCCCCTCTTTATCTTTTCTCTTTCGAATTTTTTACTTCTATCTCTAATAATAGTTTTCATCTTATAAGCCTTGGCTATCATGATTGCTAAACTTTTATACTCAGAAGCTACTACTAATGCACAAATTTCATCTCTCTACCCCCATTCAAGCTTATCACACATTTATTTCTCTGTTTGGAACATATTTTTGGTAAATCTACTTTGTCTCATAAATTCTCGTTCATATTCCATCACAGACATTCTTCCTTGTCTCAGATACATTAATTATTTCTTCATTTGTTCTACATACATTTGGTTTACATACCTTTCTCTGAAATTTTCCAAAAAGAAGTTCAAGTCAATAATCTCTTTTGGAGTCACATTAATCAATGTTTGCCACCATTGATAAGCTTATCCTTCTAACAAATATATGACACATAATAGACTATTTTCTGGTGTACACTTTAATTCTTTTTTCACTCCCGCATACACAAGACAACCATTGTTCAGCCACAGTGGGATAATCACTTTCGTCCTCAAGAAACTCCTTAGCACCCCTTTTTCAAATTTCTTTCATAGGGTCAACTTTAGGAGGAGTTGCAATAGTTACTGGTGGGGCAGGTTGTGCTGGGCAAACCACTTCAGGCTGTGGCTGCTGAGGTTGTTGTGGCTGGGACACTTGAGTGTTGTTCCTATAAAATAATCAAACATTTGTGCCATCATTATAAAGAAAACAATTTTGAAGACATTTCCAGAAGCCTTCATACTATTTGCAAGAGTCTACTCTTAAGCAGCATGAGGCATATGACTTGCTATTTCCTCTCCAATAGCTTTCTTTGATCCGTTTGACATCTTTCTTATATCATTATAAGAAAATTCAAATTTGTTCAAACAATAAGGACTAAGCCAGAGGCATATCATGTATGTTAGGGTGTGACATAGCCTTCTATTTTTTAAGAATTGACTCAACCTTGGCTCTAATACCAAATTTGTAACGCACCAAATCTGACCCTATAATAGGATTCGAGAATAGTGTATTACTACTTGAAAACAAATTGACTTAAAAACATTTCGACTAAAGTTTGAAGAATTCTTACAAAGTTATAGATATGACTTTTTTTAGTTGTTATTTTACTAAGGTGAAGGAAATATCATCAAATTGAAAATAAAATATAATTCGTATGGCGTATAAATTCAAATATGGTAACTTAAAGAAAAAAATGTATTGACTTAAATCCAAATATTAGTACTTTGCAAAAACCTATTCACAAAAGAGTCTTAATGAAAATAAATTCTTTGCACACATTATTTTCAAAATACACCTATGTGTTACCCCCAGAAGACAAGCATGATACAAACACAAAGTAGTCATCTCACAATTTTAACAACACACTGGCATAGTTCTTGAATAAAATCTTCATTCAATCAACAAATCCAGAGAAGGAAAAAGGATAACAAAATAAATTCGAATGAACTTAGTGAGTTCCAAAAAGAAATCATGCATTACGTAACATAATACATTATCTAAATCCTTCGAGAGATCTTACACGTATAACACAAAGTACACCTTCTGGCTTATACATGACACAAACAAACTCATTACCCAACTCATATAACTTGGGCGTATACTATATGCCAACTTAACACAACTCATACAGATCCATCTTTATGCCATCCACATACTCAAAATTCAAGATCAAAAGCTTATCTTTCAGACTTATTCACATTTATTCTCCCCTGAACTCCTCATATCATTTTCATTCAGAATAGCATGTATGATCATGATCTGCCAATCCAATTTGCAATATATTTGCCCTACCAGTGGCTGCACAAACATATCACCACTTCTCATTCATTAGATATTAGATCATATCATACATTTCAAAAGTAGGTAGTAGTGGCTTAAGCATGAAGAATGATGTTTACTTCACTTTATTGATAGACTGTACTTAGACCGATAACTACAAATAACCATTATTTGCATACACATCTTTCAGTCACTATACACTTACACACTTTGAATCCATTACAGAGGAAGAGTACTTTCCTTACACAAAATATAGAATAAAGAAACTACAGCACATAGAAATAAGAAGGAACTCACCAGAAACTCTAACAAAAGTGTAGAAAGTAGGTCCCTTTCCCTTATCACTTGCACCTTCATTATTTTCTTAAGCTAAAATAAAGATAATAAAACATATCAGATTATCAATCTATCAAATCTGATCATGCAATCAAGAATCCATAACACTTAAACCAGAATTAGGAAGTTTCCTTCCTCACACACCATTCTGACGCTTATGCATGTAGAACGAAGAACACTTAAATAACTTAAAGAATAACCTAAGGTTTATCAGTAATTACCAGTAAGTTGGTACTAACATATGGGCTAGTTGAATATTGCAAACCTTAATTCAAAGAGGTTTTCTGTACTTAAGTTTTCAAAGAATTTTTAGAGAAAATCAAGAAGAATTAGAAAACAGAAAGGTGTTTAGAAATATTATTGTTATCCTTATATACTTAATCTCGGAGACAATGATTAGTGGAAAAATCAAATAATTCCACTAACTCTCTTAATTCACATGATTAAATGCTCTTAACTTAATTTAAGTCTTATCATCTACAATGGTCTAGTTCCGTTCTAACTAAGTCTCAATTTAACTAACCAAGTAACCATACTTAAATAATAATAATAATCTAAACAATTGCAAACTTACTAAGTTCACTCAAAACATCTAATTTGGGTGAATACTTACAGAAGAGTCCGTCAAACCATAGAACATGCCAAAACAAAGAGTTTGTCAAATGGCGCATCATGCAGAATCCTATACTTAGTCAAGACAAACACTTTACTTACTCATGCCCATCCTTATTTTACCAATAACACACCAAAAAATAACTAGATATAGAGACTTCATTGGGCGGGTGTTACAGTTTGGACACTGACTCTACATTCGGAGTGCTCAGCTCAAAATATTGATTTCTATATAAAAATATTTTAGACTGATTATTTTATAATTCTAGTTATTCGAAACTATATTAATATTGTAGTGGCATGAGACTTTGTTCTTGTTTTTTACTTAGGCGGGCATTACATTTAAATCATTTAGGCTATTAGAATATGAATTGTATCTAATTATACATAAAACATGATTTTTATTAAAATTATATTAATATTACTTTTTCGTTGTTAAATTGTAAATGTGTTTTGTTAAAAAAGTAATTCAGATTTTCAACTAAGTTTTCAATAGTAAATGTTGTTATCATGAGTATGTTAAACTTAATTATTTTTTTTAAAACTCCTGAGTTTTTTCTGAAAAAAGACCATAGCTTCTTTCTAAAATAAACAAATATTTAAAGGTAACTGTCTTTAAAACTCTAATAATTTTACCAGGCCATTTCAATGGCTGATGTAATCCCCTGAATTCGGGTCTAATGTTTAGGGTAGATTAGGGAGGTTACATTTAGTGGTATCGAGCCAGTGTCACAAAACTCAAACTATGGAAATTTAAATGAGTCTACATGCATGTTATAAAAAGGGTGTTTTAGGAAAAACCATGCCATAAAATTCTTTTTGAAGAATTGATTTTCTTCAAGAAACAAAGCCTGAGACTCCAATGTTGGTCCTACTTTAGTTTCTAATACTTTTGGAAAGCTTTAGATAAATTATGATTGTTAAACTGTTAATTCTTAGGAAATAGCTAATGTTTGAACCATTTTGTTTGAAACCTGTAGATATCCTTTAAAACCTATATTTTCATGAGATCATTATGAATACCCAAGATAAACATGGTAGGGGTAGACCGCATAGGGCTACACCTATAGAGCCACCGATTGTTCAGGGCTAAGACCCAATTTATGGGGAAGAGTATGTAGAAAATTCCACCACCATAGTGGTGGAGGCTACTAGAACAATGATGATTCTGTGACATAGGCGATGTTGAGGATTTTGAATAGGGTTGTTGGAGGCCAAACTAGATCGGGGAGTCGCGGATCCATTACATAGAGACTCCAATCAAATGGGGAAAAAACTTTCAAGGGCATTGCTGGTATGATTCCCACTATAGCCGAATATTGGATAGAGTCAATAGAGAAAATCCTAGAGGACTTAGACTATACTTCGGAGCAGAAATTGAAGGGCCTTATGTCCTCGCTTAAGGAGGAAGCCTACCATTGGTGAAAATCTATGGTAAGAGGCACACAGGTTGAGAGGATCACTTGGGAATATTTTCAAGAGGCATTTTAGAAAAAGTATGTAGGCATGAGGTATCTGAAAGCCCGCGGGCTCGAGTTCATCGAGCTAAACAAGGTGACAAATTTATGGCAGAATATGAGGCTGAATTCCTGAAGCTTAACCAATATGCTCAGGGAATGTTTGCCACAGAATAAGAGAAGTGTGTACATTTTGAAAATGGGCTACGATTCGACCTTAAGGTACAAGTCACTCCACACCAAGAACGAATATTTGTGAATTTAGTGGAGAAAGTTAAGATCGTGGAAGAAATCAATCTGGTAAATCATGACCAACGAGAGAAAAATAAGGTCCTAGCTAAGAGAGACTTTAGTACCAATGAGTTGAATTCCGTCCCCCAAAACAAACCAGAAAGGGTAGATTGTAGCAAGGGACAATTGTAGCTAAATCAATAGATAAGACCAACAATTGTGTGCATTATCGTAAACACCATCCAGGTGAGTGCTGGAGGAAGTTGAGTGCTTTTTTTAGTTGTGGGTTGACTAAGCATAGGATTAGGGATTGCCCTTGACGAACCGACCACACTCAAGTTCTGACCAAAAACCAGGCCCAATACCAGAGGGTGAGCTAGTTACCTTCGAGAGGCCAAGGGCACAACAGGACTTCGAATAGGGTTGCAACGGGTGCAAATTGAACTGAGGCTAGACAACCTGCCCTAGTCTATGTGTCAGGGGGAGCAAAGAAAGGGATGTGTCTAAAGATGTCACTTGTATTTTACCTTTATAGACATAAGACCCACCCATCCATGAGTTGCTCACAATATGCCTAATAAATTAGATGTTAAAATAGAAAGAACCACTATCGATATTACCATAGTAAGGCTATAATAAGTTAGGGAGAAGTAATGTATGAATTGGATAGGAATTAGAGTTCCATAGAGAAAGCGTAGTGGTTGGTTTAAAAGGAGGAATAATTGATTTTGTGATTAAGCAATTGATGTCTCAGTAGGAAAATTTCAAGGACAAAATTTATTTAAGGAGGGGAGAACTATAACACCCCAAAATTTATAGGGTTAGAATTAATAAAATAATCAAGAAATTAGCCTTAATCTAGGTGGAAGAGAGCTTAGTAAACTCCCTAAAGAGCCAAGGTTCAAATCAAGCCAATTCCCTTCCATTTTTATTAATTTTGGAAGAGTGGTTTAATTACCAAATCAGCCCTCTAATGTTTGCTTAACCTAGCCATTTATTCCATTCCTAACTGTAATAGAATTTTGATTATGTTTTTCAACTCTATTTAGATTTTCTTTTCTCTCTTCTTTAAATACATAATTTATCTTTTGTTTCCCACTATTCCTTTCCATAAAATTTCATATTCTTTTTTTGGAAATTTCTTTGCTAAATCGAACCCAAATTCCACCACGTTCAAACCGTTCTTCGCATCGTTTTAGCGTAACACTGTCAAAATATGTTTCTAACGTGTCAAAATCGGTAAGAATTCCTACTTTTAATTTCGTAGAACCCTAAAAATCTAGTATAATATCATCCTTATCAATTTTCCAAAATCAAATTCAAATATTTTATGAGTTTTCCTAAAAATATTGTTAAAACTCAATAAATCTTGAAGGTAAGATTGATTCTTGCATTTTTATCGATCGAAAGACCAGTGTAGGTGACCCATATCAGATTTGGACGTAAGGATTTTTTTCTGAGATCCTAGAAGTCAGTTGTGTTGTTTATGAGGAAAACAAGGAAAAATCAAACCCAACCCAGACCACATGACCTCTCACATGACCATGTGCCACTGGAACCTTAAGATTTTCGCTTCTCACACGGTCGTGTCTCCCCTATAGCTTAATTTTTGCATTTTCCACAAGGCCTAGTCATAGGAGCATGTAACCCTTCCACATGGCTTGGCAACACGATCATGTGCCCTTGTTTCTTAAAATTTTCTATTTTACCCATAATTTTATGTTTTGTGTAGATTAGCCCCTAAATGGTTCTCAAACTATTTTTAGCTTTTAATTTATGTAATTAAGACCATGATAGTATGAATAATGCTTGAATCCTTGAATTAATTTACTGTATTAATATTAATTATATACCCAATTGCATGACCTGTGAGTAATCATGTTTATTGTATCTATACTTATGATATTTTTTATTACATGCCTTATGACACCGAAAAATTCAACCTTTGAAGAATTTGCTAAAGCGAATCTGTTTGCATCCGTAAAACATGTGCTTGATATTCTAAAAAATTTCGATATGATATGGTATGTGTGTTTTGCTTATACATTGTGAAAACTATTATGTTATTCTGATATACTGAATTTGCTAAATGTGATTTAATCTATGTAATTTGAATTAATATGCTTATCAGTTACATTGGTTGTCATGTGATGGAACTCAATCTGAGCATTCATAGCTCACCCCCAATATTTTCTTTCTTTTTAGATAAGCCACAAGGTTAGGACGCAGACTCGAGATTCGAAGCGCTCGGCTTGGAATATTGATTTCTATATAAAATGTTTTTAGACTGATTATTTTATAATTCTAATTATTTGAAACTATATTAATATTGTTGTGGCATGGGACTTCGTTTATGGTTTTTAGTTAGGCATGCATGACATTTAAATCATCTAGGATATTACAATATGAATTTTATCTAATTATGCATGAAACATAATTTTTATTAAAATTACGTTAATATCACTTTTTCGCTACTAAATTGTAAATGTGTTTTGTTAAGTAATTCAGATTTTCAACTAAGTTTTCAATAGCAAAAGTCGTTATAATGAAGATGTTAAACTTAATCATTTGTCTTAAAACTCCTGAGCTTTTCTAAAAAGAGACCAAAACTTTCTTCTAAAATAAACAAATGTTTAAAATTAATTGTTTTTAAAACTTTGATAATTTTGCCAGGCCTTATAAGTGGCCGATGTAATCCCCCAAATTTGGGTCTAACATCTAGGCCAGGTTAGGGAGGTTACATACATTGCAATTTCAAAAAATTCATCACATCATAAAATTCAATCGCCAACAATTTCTCAGGGAAATACGCTGAATCGTGGAATTTTGGTCCAACATCATCCACTTGTACGTAATGTGGATCTATTATGTAGTATGAAGAAAGAGTTGACAAACACAAGAATACAAGGTTGCCAAAATTATTTCTTTGTTGTTACAATGGGAAACTCCAACTATCATTACTTAAGGACTTTCCTCCACTCCTTAAACATTTGTTATAATATAATGGCGATCCTTGTGGTGTCTAATTCAGAGAAAGCATTCGAGCCTATAATTTGTTTTTTTAGTTTCACATTCGCAAGTGGTATTGTCGACAACAATATTAACAATGGACGTGGTCCTTAAATTTTTGAATATCTGGATAAAATCATAAAAAAAATTGGTACCCTATTACCAGCAACAAGTGTCAAACCAAAGTTTGCACATTTATATTATTATAACACAGAAAACAAATTCATCAATGGAATTAGCAGTCTTGGACACAATAGGTCAAACAATTCTTTAGACCTTGATATTGTCCATGGACTTTGGATATGCTAGACCAACACAAAGAGCTAGCACAAGAATGGAAATCGATAGATTCAACTCTTTTTATTATGCATATGTTAGTGTCATGGGGCTAGACCTTGCGTCCCACAATCTGTGTAGCCTTTGGTGATTTCTTCACTTCAAATGTGCCTAAGTCAACCTAACTCTCACAAATGTGAGAATTCTCGCAGAATTTCTCTAAGGCACTAAATTATAGCGAAAGCAACTCGAATCAAAAGAGCAATAAAGAACCAAAAAAGCCAAAGGAAAATATCACACACTAAGTGTTTGAGAAAATGCTCTCAAATATATTCAATAATGAATGAAGTGGTTACAAATTAAGGGGAGGCCTCTATTTATAGTTAGGCTCCCTTATAACCAACGGTACAAATTGAGTTACATTGACAGTCAAGATTAGAGCCTATCTACAATTGAGAGTCCTAAGGGACTTAAAACTCCATACAATCTTATCCCTTAGGATTAACACAATTTACCCGAGTATCTCTAGTTTTACTAGAGTGTTTCACCGGGCCACCAATACTATTCATGTAACACCCTAAACCCAGCCCATACGTCATGACCGGACCTGGTATGTTACAGGTTGAATGTTGCAAACTTTAACTTGAAGGGTTTTGAAAATCTCAGTTTATTATAACTAATTAATCATTAATTGTGTAATTCTTGAATGAAACTTTAAGATTTGCGTGAATGTGTTTGAAAAGCCCATCTTCCTCTCGCTTTATAATTAAAGTTTTGAAAACATAAGTTTATAAAAATGTGACATGATAATAATAAAGAAAAATAACCTAAGTTATGGAGGCCTTATTACGAAAAAAATATCCCAAGATTAAAACTTAAAAGATAACCGGAAATAATTTATGGAAATTATAGTCTTGATGGCCCCTCAAGTTCGACTCGGCTCCCATGTCCACGATCTACTGCTCATCTAAAAAGGTGGGAAAAATAAAAGGGTGAGTCACCAAGACTCAGTGTGTGAATCCCGAAAACACATAAAGCCTTGGATCCACAAACACATTATGGGCCTTGGGCCATAATAATGGCAACAGAGTATATTTTCATGCAACATGGCCCATCCCAAACCTAAGAGTCCATCCTCTACACACCCCCGTACCAACCATCACACCGTGGGGATTTCTACAATCAACCTTCCATCCGCTACACACCATATCGACAGCTGTGCTGCCTGTCACAAAGACCGATCACTATGTGACCTATGTGGCAAAGCCACCGATCGCTATGTGACCTTAATAATATATCGACACCTGCCCTACCTGTCATAAAGACCGATCACCATGTGACCTATGTGGAAAAGCCACCGATTGCCTCGCGACCTGCTCCCCTTCATCATATCAATCCCATCCCATGCATACATACATGCAAGAATCAGAACATAAAACTATCTAAACAGATCACATACTTTTACATACTTCGATACACATAGAGAAGTTTCTATGATTACGTACCTGGCATCCCTTGCCTACCCTTTTTGGGTATTATGACTGTTCATATAGCCTCTTTATCCGGCTTTTAGCCTATAACATACATATAATATAGATTAACTAGTGTGATAGAGATCCACACACCTGATTACTGACAAGACGATACTGTCTAAGTCGACACTATCGATGAGCTGCCACGATCGCTAACGATCTAAGGTTTTGTTTGAAGCCGGTCCACAACCCGGTGGCCAATCTTGAACTGCTGATACCGCTCGCTTCTTAAACTTAGGGATTGGTCTAACAGATCCAATCCCCTCCTTCGCCTGATAGATATTTGATTCCATCAAAAGACCTTATCAGTTGCTAGCATCATAACATATGGTTAAGATCACAATTAAGATAGCAAATCTAACGGAAATCTAAAGAGAACCCCTTACCTTGAAATCCTGAAAAGAGAGATATATGAGATTCAAAACTAACGATTCTGGCTTTTAGATCTATGCGATCTTCTTCACTTCTCGAATGTGGCCCAACACGTAAAAAGATAGGAAGTATTAGTCTAATCGACAGCCTTAACAAACCAAGTGGCCATTCGGCCTTGGCCCCTAAAAACCGAATGAGATCTTAAGGAATAACAAGAGTCGACACTTACCTCAATATGGGGGTTTCGGCTAACTCTTGAGAGAAGATTCTGACTTTTACGAAAATCAAAAAGAGAAGATGATTCAAAGAAATCTATGGAGATTTCGGCTTTTAAAGAAGAAATCGGCAAGAAGATTTCAGCTTTTTCTGAAGAAGTCGACAGGAAGACAAAGAAAGAAATAATGGACACTAGGGTATTCGGCTATAGTAGAAAAGAAGAAGAAGAAGAAGAGAAGATGGAACTTTAGGAGTTTTCGGCTTTTTGAGAAAGGAAACAACCAAGAGAAGAGAATGAAAATAAATGCCGAAATTAAGAAGTACCGTATTTTTTTAATCAAATTTTTGGCACACACACACTAACCAAAAGCCGAAATTGCCCTCTTTTGAAAACTAAAACCAATTAATTAACAAGGGAAATTTTGGTACCCCTTTAGCCTCATCAAAATCGATATCCTCCTTCCCCTAGAGTTGGAAATTCGGCCACTACTATGACCAGCAGATCAGATCCTAAATTTCCTCCATTTATCTGCCATATTATCTTTATTATCCCACTCAAATAAATCCTCCTATATTTAAGTCTTGTTGCCA
This sequence comes from Gossypium rotundifolium, assembly GCA_025506655.1. Lineage (NCBI taxonomy): Eukaryota > Viridiplantae > Streptophyta > Magnoliopsida > Malvales > Malvaceae > Gossypium > Gossypium rotundifolium. The sequence goes on from CP106730.1 coordinate 44,234,283, forward strand.
TCCAACTCTACCTAATTAATTGCTAAACTTTATCTAACTTTAATTAAAAGAATTGGGCTTCATGTAACTTGAATGTGGGCCTCCTCAGTTGACGCAACCTCCTTGCTCTCTAAATGGCGCCACTTTGCCACTGGGCCACAAGCCCACTTTGTATTTAAAACACAGATAACATCTTTTAAGCCCTATCTTATCAGGCTTTCCACTAGAGTGTCTAATCAAATAATTCAATTAAGGCCTCGGCCCAATTCTTGAGCCCATTTTAGACCCCTAACACTCTCATTAAACATAACCACACATTAAATGCATTGGCCCATTAATTCAGGAAGTTACAGTTCTACCCCCTTAAAGAAATTTTGGCCTCGAAATTACCTGATCAGAATAGATATGGGTATTGCTACCGCATCGTCTCCTCTGGTTCCTAAGTAGCCTCCTCAGAACTGTGATTCTGCCATAGAACCTTAACCAACGGAACTGTCTTCCTTCGTAACACTTTGACATATGATCCAAGATTTTCTGGCTCTTCTTCAAAGGATAGGTCAGGTCGTACCTCGATTTCCTCCATAGGCACTACATGAGATGGATCTGAACGATATCGTCTCAGCATAGAGACATGAAACACATTGTGGATCTAGCTTAACTCAGAAGGTAGCTCTAGCTGATAGGCTACTGGCCCTACTCGCTTCAACAGCCGATAAGGTCTGATAAATCTGGGACTTAATTTACCCTTCCGTCCAAAACTCAGCACTTTCTTCCACGACGACACCTTCAAGAACACCTTATCACCCACTGCAAACTCTATGTCCTTACGCTTCAAATCAGTATAGGACTTTTGTTTGTCTGAGGCTTCCTTTAGTCGAGCCCAAATTAACTCAACCTTCTTCTCTGTCTCAGTAACCAATTTTGGCCCCAAAATCTGACTGTCCCCCAACTCCGTCCAACAGGTAGGAGTATGACACTTTCGCCCGTACAATGTTTCATAAGGCGCCATCTGAATACTAGACTTCTAGTTGTTGTTGTAAGCAAATTTCGCTAATGGTAAAAACTCCTCCCAACTACCTCTAAAATCAATGACACAACCCCTTAACATGTCCTCCAAGATTTGAATTACCCGCGATGTCTATTGGTGCGAGGATGAAATCTCATCTTGAAATCCAACTTGCACTCCAACGCCTTCCAAAATCGCGAAGTGAACCTTAGGTCTCTGTCCGTTATGATCGATACTGGTACTCCATGCAACCTCACCACCTCCGCTATGTATAGCTTAGCAAATTTCTGTAAAGAGTAACCGACCCGTACTGGTATGAAATGAGTAGATTTCGTCAAGTGATCAATAATCACCCAGACTGAATCTTTCTTAGTAGGCGTGAGGGGTAGCCCACTAATAAAATTTCTTGTGATCCTTTCCCACTTCTATTATGGAATCTTCACTAGCTGCAACAACCCTAATGGTAACTGATGTTCCGCCTTTACCTACTGACAGGTCAAACACTTACTCACCAATTCAGTTACCTCACGCTTCAAGCCCGACCACCAGAACTGATCTCACAAATCCCGATACATCTTACTCCCTTTGGGGTGCATAGCGTATGAACTTTCATGCACTTCTTGCAAAATCCTATGCCTCAATTCTAGATCTTTTGGCATGCAAACTCTCCTTTGAAAACATAACAGTCCTTCCTCATTCATACTGAAGTTCGTCGATCATCACTTGATCCTACATGAAACTTCTCCTTTAGCAATTCATCGGTTTGCTGCTTCTCCTTAACCTGACTGACCCAAGAGGGTTTCACTCAAAGTACAGCCAATAAGCTCCCATCATCGTACAAACTAAGGTGAGCAAAAATTACCCTCAAGTTAGAGATTGCTTTACGACTTAAGGCATCCGCCACCACATTTGTTTTACCCGAATGGTACTCAATCGAGCAATCATAATCCTTTAACAACTCGATCCACCTCTTCTGCCTTAAATTCAACTCCTTCTGGGTCAAAAGGTATTTTAGGCTTTTATGATCTGTATAAATAATAGATTTCTCCCCGTACAGATAATGTCTCCAAATCTTTAAAGTAAAAACCACCGCCGCCAACTCTAAATCATGGGTGGGATAATTTGCCTCGTGTGGTCTTAACTGCCGAGATACATACGCAACAACCTTTCCATCTTACATCAACACGCATCCTAGTTCCGTGTGTGATGCATCACAGTAAATCACGAATTTCTTTCCAGCCTCCGGTTGAATCAATACCAGAGCCTCCGTCAAAATCCTTTTCAACTTCTTGAAACTCTCTTGCTGCTTACTAGACCAAATAAACGGAACTCCTTTCTGCAATAACTTAGTCAATGGTGTCGCAATTGAAGAGAATCCTTCAACAAACCTTCTGTAATATCCGGCTAGACCAAGAAAACTCTAAATTTCCACCACAGACCTAGGCTGCTTCCAATCCAACACCGCTTCAATTTTTCGAGGGTCAACCCTAATCCCCTCTACCAACACAACGTGGCCTAAAAATGTAACTTCACTTCGCCAAAACTCGCACTTACTTAATTTGGCATACAACTGCTTCTCCCTCAGAATCTACAAAACCACTCGCAGATGTGAATCATGCTCCTCTTCTGATCTTGAGTAAACCAGGATATCATCTATAAATACCACAACAAACTGATCCAAGTAGGGTTGAAACACTCGGTTTATCATATCCATAAAATTTGCTGGCGCGTTGGTCAATCTAAATGGCATCACCTTGAATTCGTAATGACCGTAGCGAGTCCTGAATGCCGTCTTATGAATATCTGCCTCCTTAACCTTAAGCTGATGGTATCTTGACCTCAAATCTATCTTTGAGAACACTGACGCCCCTTTCAGTTGATCGAACATGTCATCAATCCTTGGCAATGGATACTTGTTCTTGATAGTTAACTTGTTCAGCTGACGGTAGTCAATGCACATACGCATTGATCCATCCTTCTTCTTAACAAATAACACCGGCGCTCCCTAAGGTGACACACTTTTTCGAATAAATCCTTTATCTAGCAACTCTTGAATCTGCGCTTTCAATTCCACCAACTCCTTCGATGCCATTCTATACGGAGTAATAGATACTGGCGCTGTTCCCGGAAGAAGATCAATTCCAAACTCTACTTCACGATCTGAGGGTAATCCCGAAAGCTCTTCTGGAAAAAATTAGGAAACTCCTTCATCGTCCTAACATCCCCAACAGTTAGGTCCTTGGCTTCCGAGCCTAAACAAACATTAATACTGCCTCGCATCCTTTTCTCACCATCCTTTTTGCTCTTAGGGCAGTCACCACATTCGACAAACAGTTCCCGCTTTCTCCTATCACCAACACTTCACCACCCTCGGGGGTTCTTAACACCATACGCTTGGCTGCACAATCTAAATTAGCTTGGTACTTCACCAACTAATCCATGCCTAATATTAAGTCGAACTCCCTGAACGGTAATTCCATCAGATCCGTCAAGAAAACTATTCCCTGAACTTCTAAGGGTACCTCCCGATAAAGTTTATCTAATTATAATTTTTTATAAATTATTAATTTCTTCCACTGATTAATAACGAACAATCTTATGGAAAGTAGTTTTAACAGTAATTCTTTCGAATTCAAACTCTATCTACAAGGTTCAGTTCTCAGGTCTGTATTTCCTAGCTTTAGGATCCACATACATTCAACCATCACACATCAACATACAAGTAGCATCCATGAACTCACATTCATCACATAAGGGTATTTTTGTCATTTCACTACCCAGGAGTATTTTTGTAATTTTATCCTACAGGGGTATTTTCGTAATTTTCCAAAATAGGGTATCTTGGTGATTTTACAAAATAGGGGTATTTTGGTAATTTTACAACTCGAGGGTATTTCGATAATTTTTACAAACCAAAGGTATCTCGATAATTTTACAAACCAAGGGTATCTTAAGAAATTTTTCACAAATCAAGGTTATTTTAGAAATTTTACATAACTAGGAGTATTTTAGAAATTTTGCAAAATAAGGTGGCTGGTCCCTTTCGGGTTTTAGTTATAAATTTTGGCCCGTCTACAAGTCCTCGTGGCTATGGTGAACAGTCACTATGCACCAGGTAGGATTTCGGTGAAGAGAAGGTGAGCCGCTAGGGCCGCTTAAATACCAAGCTCTCCCTGGATCCAATCCTAGACATGCGTATGCCTGTTACCACACCCTAACCCTGTGACTTGTTCACAAACATGTATAATTAAAAAAATTAAGTCTTATGGAATTTGAAGAATTGTTTAACCTAAGCCTACAGTCCATCACGCTTTAATTATACTAGCCTATGTTCCTATGGAGCCCATCAAGCCCAACATGCATATCACATAATGAGTTTAGGATACTTACCTGCGTGGATCGGGTGCCGATAGACTCGAAGACCATATCTCAACCGAACTTTTCCCAAACTTATATCACTTTTACAAATCACTACTGGACCCATTTCACAGCCCGGGTTTTGAACTGGGCTCTGATACCAAAAATGTAACACCCCAAACCCGGCCCATATGTCATGACCAGATCTGGTATGTTACGGGTTGAACGTTGCAAACTTTGCCTTGAAGGGTTTTGAAAATCTCAGTTTATTATAACCGATTAATCATTAATTGTGTAATTCTTGAATGAAACTTTAAGATTTGCGTGAATGTGTTTGAAAAGCCCATCTTCCTCTCGCTTTATAATTAAAGTTTTGAAAACATAAGTTTATAAAAATGTGACATGATAATAATAAAGAAAAATAACCTAAGTTATGGAGGCCTTATTACAAAAAAAAATCCCAAGATTAAAACTTAAAAGATAATCGAAAATAGTTTATAGAAATAATAGTCTTGATGGCCTCTCGACTCTGACTCGACTCCCATGTCCACGATCTACTGCTCATCTGAAAATATGGGAAAAATAAAAGGGTGAGTCACCAAGACTCAATGTGCGAATCCCGAAAATACATAAAAGCCTTGAATCCACAAACACATTATGGGCCTTGGGCCATAACAATGGCAACAGAATATATTTTCATGCAACATGGCCCATCCCAAACCTAAGAGTCCATCCTCTACACACCCCCATACCAACCATCACACCGTGGGGATTTCTACAATCAACCCTCCATCCGCTACACACCATATCGACAGCTGTGCTGCCTGTCACAAAGACCGATCACTATATGTGGCAAAGCCACCTATCGCTATGTGACCTTAATAATATATCGACAGCTGCGCTGCCTATCATAAAGACCGATCACCATGTGACCTATGTGGCAAAGCCACCATCGCCTCACAACCTGCTCTCTTTCATCATATCAATCCCATCCCATGCATACATACATGAAAGAATCAGAACATTAAACTATCTAAATAGATCACATACTTTCACATACTTCAATATGATTACGTACTTGGCATCCCTTGCCTACCCTTTTTGGGTATTACGACTATTCATACAACCTCTTTATTCGGCTTTTAGCCCATAACATACATATAATATAGATTAATTAGTGTGATAGAGATCCACACACCTAATTACTGATAAGACGATACTGTCTAAGTTGACACTATCAGTAGCCGCTACGACTGCTAACAGTCTAAGGTTTTGTTCTGAAGCCGATCCATAACCCGGTGGCCAATCTCAAATTGATGACACTGCTCGCTTCTTAAACTTAGGGATTGGTTTAACAGATCTAATCCCCTCCTTTGGCTGATCGATATTTGATTCCATCAAAAGACCTTATTAGTTACTACCATCATAACATATGGTTAAGATCACAATTACGATAGCGAATCTAACAAAAATCTAAAGAGAACCCTTTACCTTGAAATCTCAAAAAGAGAGATATATGAGATTCAAAAACTAACGATTCTGGCTTTTAGATCTACGTGATCTTCTTCACTTCTCGAATGTCGCCCAACACGTAAAAAGATAGGAAGTATTAGTCTAATCAACAGCCTTAATAAACCAAGTGGCCATTCGGCCTTGGCCCCTAAAAACCAAAAGAGATCTTAAGGAATAACAAAAGTTGACACTTACCTCAATATGGGGGTTTCGGCTAACTCTTGAGAGAAGATTCTGGCTTTTTGTGAAAATTAAAAGAGAAGATGATTCAAAGAAATCTATGGAGATTTCAACTTTTAAAGAAGAAATCGGCAAGAAGATTTTAGCTTTTTCTGAAGAAGTCAGCAGGAAGAAAAAGAAAAGAAAAGAATGGATACTAGGGTATTCGGCTATAGCAGAAAAGAAAAAGAAGAAGAAAAAGAAGAAGAAGAAGAGAAAGATGGAACTTTAAGAATTTTCTGCTTTTTGAGAAAGGAAACAACCAAGAAGTACCCTATTTCTTTAATCAAATTTTGACACACACACTAACCAAAAGTCGGAATTACCCTCTTTTGAAAACTAAAACTAGTTAATTAATAAGGGAAATTTTGATACCCCCCTTTTAGCCTCATCAAAATCGATATCCTCCTTCCCCTAGAGTTAGAAATTCGGCCACTACTGTGACCAGCAGATCAGATCCTAAATTTTCTCCCTTTATCTGCCATATTATCTTTATTATCCCACTTAAATAAATCCTCCTATATTTAAGCCTTGTTGCCGTCCAACTCTACCTAATTAATTGCCGAACTTTAGGTAACTTTAATTAAAAGAATTGGGCTTCATGTAACTTGAATGTGGGCCTCCTCAGTTGACGCCACCTCCTTGCTCTCTAAGTGGCGCCACTTTGCCACTAGGCCACAAACCCACTTTGTATTTAAAACACAGATAACATCTTTTAAGCCCTATCTTATCAGGCTTTCCACTGGAGTGTCTAATCAGAGAATTCAATTAAGGCCTCGGCCCAATTTTTGAGCCCATTCTAGACCCCTAACACTCTCATTAAACATAACCACACATTAAATGCACTGGCCCATTAATTCAGGATGTTACAATTCAAGTAGATGGGCTTCTCCACAGGTTCCATGAATCGGGCCAGTTCATGTTGGTAAAATGAGCCTCATTTCATCGATTGACCTCTATGGAGCATTCTTTACGCAATGGTCATAGACTTTGATCCACAGCCCATGACATTCTCCCCTACCCATTCTTGCAACACCCTCGTTATGTCTTTGGAATGACATTGGTTAAAATCACCTCAAAACTCTCTCGATGCCTCGGCTTTTGACGACACCTAACTCGAATTATTTCTCTCTTTTTTGGTACATCTCGATCGTAAGAAGCTATGGTTCTTACTTGGCCCCATTGTAACTTACATCTATCTGGATCATTTTGATCTGCAAAAATAGGCTTAGGCATGACTACATTCAACAGTGGGTTCACCTTGAGTCTTGCCCCTAGCAATGGTTTGTAAGCCCTTCGACTTACCTACTTTAATACTCTAAAAGGGTCCCTGTGTCTTTGTCAAACCAACAGTAACTCAAAATGTAAAACACTACCAAAGTGTTTGAGAAGTACCTCGCTCATCATATTTACCCATCTTGTCTACCCATTTTGCATTACTACTTTACCCCCAAAGTCTGATGCACAACCCAGTTCTCTCTTTGGTGGTAGCCCCCCTAATGACTCAATAGGTCTCACATTGGTTTTCTACCACTCTAATATTTCCAAGGTGACCTTCATATCACTCTCATCTACCAATTCCATATTCATCCCATATGAAACATCCTCAACTAGCTAGATTACCGGCAATACCTTAGTTCCACCTCTCGTGTCTCAAATCACCGAAATAATGAATTTTTGTTATCGAGCATCCAAGATATATAAGCAACTGACAAATGGAACCAAAAAAGAATTAATATTGTCAAGGAAATTTAAGTTAAAAAAATCATAATCATCCAAGTGGATTACCTTGAAGTCTTCCTTACATTCCCATTGATCAATCTGTCGATCAACTCCTACTACTCCCACAATCGGGACCTCTTTGGAATTACCAGTCTTGATCTTCTTAGTTAACTTGCTCATTAAAAGACCAAGCTCACCAAAAAAAATTTCTAATATGAACAGGTCTGATGCCCTCCTATCAATAAGAGCACTTTTCCTTTTACCTACAATGTTGATGTCCTCATAAATCAACTCTAATAGTCTGTTTTCAATTAAATCAAAATAGTGGTTTCAGAACCACAAATCTAATGATGAAATAATTATTTTATAATTATTTCAATGTCTATGGAATATTAGTAGTGTTGTATAAAAATTTCGTTAAGAAATTTTATCGTTTGCATGCTTAATTTAGTGAAAAGAACTAAATTTATGAAATTAGATAGTTAAGGGATTTATGTGGTAATTAGACCATTTTATATTGAGTGGACATTTATGGGCTTGAATTAAGTGGTTTTAAGGTTTATAATAAAGGTTAAACATGTAAATTAATAATTAAAGGTTAGTAAAATAATCAAAACAAAGGACATCATCTTTGTTTGTCCATCTTTAACAGAAATTAGACCTAAGAAACATCTATTGAAGGTGTTTGAAGGTTCGACCATTTCTTCCTTGTGCATGTAAATGTTGTTTTGTCTCGTTTTTAATGATTTTTATGTTTTTGAAGTCATTATAGCTTAATCTAGCTAGCCTAGGGACTAATTTCCAAAAATTTTAAAATGTTAGGGTTTTTCCATGAATGTATTCATGTGGTTTTTGATGTTTGATGGAAGAAAATGAATCTTTGTGTTTAAATAAACAACTTTTGTAAAGTTAATTTTGTTGAAAATGTCAAATAGGGATTTATTTGTAAAATGTGTAAATTACATGGTGAAATTGTGAAATAATGAGTTGTATGAGTTGCTATGACTTTATAAAGAATTTGGCTATCTTATTTTGTGGATGAAATTGCATGATTTTTAATTTACCGGCTTAAAGACTAAATTGTAAAGAAGTTAAAATATTATGGGTAAAAATGTAAGTTTGTAAAAGTATGTATTTTGGATTGAATTGAATAGAATGATTATTGTATGGATTGAATTTGACTATTTAGATCAAGTTAAACCTCGTACAGATTTAAATCGAGGGAAAGATAAATTGTCAGACTAGTCGATCCTATTTCATCGTTTTGTGATCGAGGTAAGTTCGTATGAACTATAATCACTTAAATGTTGATCAAATTGAATGTTTAATGTGTTGTTCTAATGTAAATGAATCAGTATATATATGTTGAGTAGTATTGTACAATTTCTCATATAAAGAAATAATAGAAATCCAACGATGTTTCGATGTCATTAGTGTTACCATGTTTTGGGTGCTGGTCTTGAATGTCCTATCGATGGCTAAGGTCTAGCATTTATTACGGATACTTGTCAGATTAGGTGAACGGCATCAAGTAGCTACATTCTGAACTTTTGCTTGTGTGAGTAGACACAGGTTACTATGTTTCGGCTGCTGGTCCTAAACGTCCAACCGATGGCTAAGTTCTAAAATTTGTTAGGGATAGTCGTCAGCTTGTGTGAGCGGTATTGTGTAGCTATGTTCCAACCATCAGCTTGTGTGAGTAGGCCCATTTATGGCATGTATTAGTGTTCATGTAAATGAAAAGGAAAGGATTGGTTTTGACCATATGTTAGCACAGTTTTTGTGAGCTTCTCATGTATCTGATATTATTCTAAGTGGTTCAACGAGCATGTAAAGGGATGAACCGGTAAGGGCTCCGATTGATTACACTATGAAACTATTGAAAGTTATGATGTATTAATGAACAAATTATGTATAGCCATGTTATGAGAAGTATGAATTCATATGTATTATGATTATGAAGTTTACCTTATCATGTGATGAGTTTTGCTAAGTTATGCGATTAAGCACTAACTTGTGTTGTTGGTGATGCTTAGGCTTGTGCCAAGCTTATGTTGTATTGATTCATGTTTATTTTTAAGCTTATGCATTGAAATTGAAAGTATTGTTTATGATTTACAAACTTACTAAGCATTATATGCTTATGTTGTATTCTTTTCTATGTTGTATAGATTATCAGAAGCTCGATCAGTTTGGAAGCTCATCAGAGACCTATCACACTATTCAATGACTATATCGATAGATTTTTGATGTTTTGAGTCATGGTTATAATGGCATGTATAGGTGATTTGGGTTTGATGAAATAGTCATTATGTTTGGTTTGTAAATGTGCTAATATGGTTGATGATCTTTTGGCATTTTAATGCTTTGATGGTTGGTGTTGAAATGGTCAAGTGAAGTTATGTTTAGAATAACCAAATTTGGCATGTTTGAATGTGATTTTGGCATGTGGTCATTATGGTATGTTTGATTTGGAATTAGGTTATGAATGTATGGTTGATGAATGGTTGAATTACACATAAGTTTAAGTTATTTGATTGTTGTGATTAAGGTGCCTTTTGGCATATTGGTTGAATGGATAGATGCCATCTTGAATTAACTTTTTATGCATGTTTGAGGCACATTTTGAAGCTTGAATATATGTACAAATGACTTGTAGGTGTAAGCATGGATTGAGTGAAAGAAATGGCTTCAAATTCGCATATTTCTTGTCCAGACGACCTTAGACATGGGCGTGTGTCTCAACCGTGTGTGACACACGTGATACGAGCTCGCTTGTAGATGTCTCGAGTCGTATTGTTTTCCCGATCATTAAAATTAAGTGAGTTTGAATGTTTTGCAAAGATAGGATTGAAGTTATAAAAGATAGGTTCAAAGGGAATGGTTCTGAAACGGTTATGGAAACAAAGGTATGGTTTCGGCTAAGGCTTAAGAATGAAACAACACAATATGCCGTGTTGACCCGAAACTTAGACAAGCACTTAGGTTGAAAAAGCGATGGACATAGGAAAGATAAATTGATAAAACCTCGACCTACCATCTAGGAAGATAGGAACCTTGGTGTGGTGAACGCTACACTTTAAGAAAGTGATAAGTTCGGAAAAGACATGATGGACACTAAAAGGGTTGCTTGATAAGTCAACTCAGCCTATAGAGAACAATGAGAGTATGAACACTTACAAAGTAATATAATTTCATAAAAGGTTCAAAAAGTTCTTTCACAATGAAATGAAACAAGTATTTATAGCCACATTATAGGCTAGCCGAATGGTCACTTAATCAGCTAAAAGTTAGCTTACATTCAGCTAAAACTTCTATGAAGCTTCCTAGTAATTTCTTTAAAGTTTCCTAACAAGCTGGAAATTAATGATGAGCTGAAAAAGGCCTTGGAAAATTCAGCCAAATAAGATGCATGGAAATAAATTTGCTGCTTTGATCAGCTGGATAGTCTTGAATATTTTTAATAGCTCCTTGAGTACTCCAATGGCCAATAGTCGAATATGAGTAGCCTCCAAACTTGCTAGCTACTGGAAATATTGTAGGCAACTATTGGCCTTTGATCTCCACGAAATAGACACCTGGAAGCTCAAAATAGCAGCTTGGAGTCCATTGAGCTCCACGAAAAGTCAGCTGAAAAGGAAACAGCAGCTCCTTTAATGCCGTCCCATGCATTAGCCAAATGCATGTTTTCTTTTTTAATGCCTTCTTTTGCCATTAAGCAAGCTGATTCAGCTGAAAAAAACACCAAAAAAATTCGGTCAAGAAATATTAACACACATTAAAATTAGCAACAGCAAAGACAAATTAAAGGCATGTGTGAGCTGAGACACATTAATACCTGCACATTAATTCGGCTAGAACATATTAAAAATATGTAATAGATTAAGACACATTAAAATATGTACTAACTATGACATATTCAAGACATGCATTAAAATTAAACACATTTAACACTAAATTAATAAGACACATTTATGAATTGAAATTAAATTAACTAAATTAATTAAACAGCTAAGTTTATTCCAGCAACTTTAAAAAAGTGCATGAAATTTTAAAAAAAAAATTGAAATCAAGCTCAATGAGCTAGCATGGTGCTGAATTGAGCTCCATTGAGCTAAGTCCAGCTAAATCAGCTTGCAAGACATTGCGAACTAAGCTTGGTGATCTGGTCCAACAATGATCGATCACTTCTTCTTTCCAAGCTCGTTCAATTTAGCTTGATATAGCTTCTTAAAATCTCCTAGCTCGAGCTCGGGTGATTTGTCCCAAAGGCAGCTCTAAAGGTTCGGCCACTAGCTCCTTGGACAAGCTTGCATCATTCCCCCCTCTTTGAGGCGATTTGTCCCCAAATCGTCACCTACATCAAAAGGGGAAAGATCAGCAACATTAAAGCTAGCACTAACTCTATACTCACTGAGTAAGTCCAACTTGTAAACATTGTCGTTGATCTGCTCCAAGACTTGAAATGGACCATCACCCCTTGGTAGGAGTTTAGACCTTCTTTGTTCGGGAAATCTTTCCTTGCACATATGGATCCAAACCCAATCACCAGGTTCGAATACGATTCATTTGCGCCATTTGTTTTCTCCACAAACATATTGCTCGGTTCTCCTCTCGATATTTTTTTTTTACTTTCTTATAAATCTGTTTGACAAAATCAGCCTTTCTTTTGCCATCTACATGTACTAATTGGTTAGAAGGAAAAGGAACTAAATCAAGAGGAGTTATAGGGTTAAAGTTGTATACCACTTCAAAAGAAAAGGCTTAGTAGTTGAATAAACCAATCGATTATACGCGAATTCTATGTGTGACATGCATTCCTCCCATGACTTTAGATTTTTCCTAATGATGGCCCACAGTAAGTTCGACAAAACTCAATTGACTACCTCTATTTTTCCATCCGTTTGGGGGTGGCACGTTGTCGAGAACAATAGCTTGGTGCCTAACTTGCCCCACAAGGTCCTCCAAAAATGGCTGAGGAACTTGGCATCTTGATCGGAGATGATGGTTCGGGGTATTCCATGCAATAGAATGATTTCCTTGAAAAACAAATTAGCAACATTAATAGCATCATCAGTTTTATGACAAGCAAGGAAATGTGCCATTTTAGAAAATCAGTCTACAACAACAAAAATTAAATCTTTTACATTCTTGGTTCTCGGAAGCCCTAGAACGAAGTCCATAGATAAATCAACCCATGGTGCATCCATTATTTGCAAGGGTGTATACAGACCGTGTGGCTTGACTCGTGACTTTGCTTTCTTACAAGCAATACAACGATCATACTTCCTCATCACGTCACGTTTCATTTAGGCCAATAAAAATGTTCGTGAAGTATGGCCAAGGTTTTGGCTACACCAAAGTGTCCCATAAGTCCTCCGTTGTGGGCTTCGTTAACGAGCACTTCTCGAACTGAACTTTAGGGTACACACAACTTACCTTCACAAAATAGGTAGCCATCTTGCTGGTAATACTTTTCATGAGCACCTCGCCTACAAGACTTATATATCTCACCAAAATCAACATCAGTTTTATAAAGATCTTTCAAGAATTCAAAACCAAGAAATTTGGAATCTAATTGATTGATAAGAGCATACCTTCGTGATAATGCATCGGCAACGATGTTTTCTTTACCTTTCTTGTATTTAATCACGTAAGGGAAGGATTCCAAAAACTCCACCCACTTGGCATGGTGCTTGTTCAACTTGGTTTGTCCTTTAAGATGCTTCAAGGCCTCATGATCCTTATGGATGACAAACTCTTTAGGCCAAAGATAATGTTGCCATGTCTCAAAGGCCCGAATCAAGGCATACATCTCTTTATCATTTGTAGGATAAATGAGAGTAGATCCGTTGAGTTTCTCACTAAAGTAACCAATGGGTCGTCCGTCTTGAGTCAAAATAGCTCCAATTCTGATTCCTGAGGCATCACATTCAACTTCGAACGTTGTGTTAAAGTCAAGTAGTGACAACGAAGGAGAGTTAGTTAAACAATCCTTGATTTTATTAAATGACATATATTGCTCCTTATTCCAATTGAAAGCAGAGTTTTTCTTTATGATACCTGTCAAAGGGGAGGCTAAGGTACTAAAGTTGGGCACAAACCTTCTATAAAAACTTTTAACCCTTGAAAACTTCGTATGTAACATCCTGAAATAGGGGTTAAATTTTATTAAATTATTTTGCAAAAGTGTGGTCATTGTGGTGTTGATTGAGGTATTTTAGGTGCTAGTTATAAGCTAAGGGAAGGCCTGAGCTATAGGAGAAAATTTGGTTTTAAGTATTAAAAAAAAAGGGAAGCTTGGATAAGGAGGTCTTAAAAGAAATTCGGTGTGAACACAAGATAACCATGTGGTAAAATAGCTTGGGACGTTACCTTAAGGGCTTGGAAGGTTGCATCAAAGAGAGCTTCAAGGGGCCTTGGTTCAAGTCTTGATGGCAGCAAAATAGGTGGCTTTTATTTTGCCTTTTGACGTTAAGGGGGAGGGGGAGTAGTGGACGGCACATGGGTTTTACAAGGATGAAATAAGCTTGTTTTTCTTTTAAATTTTGGCTAAGATTAGTTGATAAATGTGGATTTATTTTATTTATTTTAAATAGGTGGATAAGAGATAATTTAGGATATTAATGTGGGCTATGATTAAGAGATAATATAGGAGATTGATATGGAATAAGTGATGGATTATTTTATTATTTATTAAGATGATAAATGGGAGAAAAGTGTGGGATATGATAAGAGATAAATAAGGAGATTGATAAGGGATTAGTGTTGGATTAATTTGATTTTATTAATTTAGGTGATAAAGGAGCAAGATAAGGGGTATGAGAGGAAAATGAGCTAGTGTGCCGAAATTGTGTAGTATAAATAGGGGGAGTGATCATCTTTGGCATCTTTTTTTCTTCATTTTATCTTCTTTGTGCTGAAAATTGGGTTTTCCATCTCATTTTCTCTCTATACCGAAAACACTTAAGGCTATTCTTCTTTTCCCCATTTGCTCTCTTGTGGCCGAATGTTTCATGACCATTGGAAGCCATAGGTGAACTACTATAGCACTCACCTATTCTTCTCATAGTTTTATTCAAAAGCCGAAAGTGTTAGTACCTATTCTCCTTCTTTTCTATTTACTCTCAAAAGTCAAGTATTTCTTTGTGGTAGCGAATTTCTCCGTATTCTCTAAACTGAATCTATAATTCCTTGTTATTTTCTTTAAGAAGCTGAATACATTCTTCTGTTCTGTGGCTGAATCAAGCTAGAGCCTATAGAGAGGAAGGTGTCAACATTCTTTTTTCCATCAAGCTTTTAATTGATTTCTGATAGTGAGGTAAGGGGTTGTCGTTCTATTTGTTTCTCATTATTTTATCAAATCGAGGAGACTAACTCCCTTTTCTTGCGATGGCTGAATTCAAGGAAGGAGTTATCAGGATCTCTGTAGGCTAACGTTAAAAGGGATAGAAAGTCTTTCGGGATTTTGATTACTCAAGGTAAGAGATATGTAATATTCGGCCAAGGGCCATCTTTTCTAGATTATTGCTTGTAGTCGATTCTAACATATGGTGTATAGGATTTCAATAGTTTCAAGAACAAGAAGTAGTATTTCGGGATTAAGTAGACTGTACCAAAACAGGTGCGTAGTTATCGCACTGTTCTCTTGTTGTGTGTATATGTTATATTTATGTATATGTGATATGATGTGAATGGTAGCCGAAGTAAGAGCTAAAATGGTGGATACCCATGATGGGTAATCGTTCAACCAGGTCAGTATTTTATGACATTGATTTACATTTGATATATGTATGAAATGTGATGGCATGTGATGCATAATTGTTCAAGTGATATGTTGCCATGATATATATGTATGCATGGGACTTGGGATGTGACTATCGAAGGAAAGGGTGTACTTTATGTACGTGGTCTAATGTTAGACTTGTGCTACATTGGCGCTTGATGTTGGCTATGTGCCTCATCAGGGGAGGTGTTGGCTAGGTGCCACATCTCGGTGGTTGATAGTGTGTGCATCACCGTGGGTGATTGATATGTGGGATCACTTATGTGATCGGTGGCTCACCACGGCCTTGTGCGATAGGTGCCAAGGTAAGATATGTGGATCACTTGGTTGATCGGTGGATTAGCCTACGGCCTTGGGCGTGGGTCCGCCAAGGTAGGTGTGACGGATAGACATTAGGTTGGGTTGGGCTTCATGTTGCATGATTATGTATGTGGATGTGTGGATGTGGGCCAAGCCCATATGTAGAGACATGTGAAATAACTATGCCTTTGTGTCATTTGACTCACCCAATTTTACCAACATCGCGGTGATGCATAAAGCTTGGGTAGGGTTGGAGTGGATACGTGGTGGCCCATGCAAAAGATGTTTTTAATTATTTACGTATTTTATATTTTCAGTATTTTTAAGTAAGGTTTATTGTAATAAGGGACTTTTAAAGGATTTGAGGTTTATTATTATGTTTAAAGTGGATTGACGATTAAAGTATTATTTGAAAATGTTTTTATTCTCGCAATTTATACCTTAAAAATATGCATTCTGATTTTCAATTGGACGGTTTGTAATAATAAAGTTTTACTTAGAATTTTAAACAAACAATGTTTTACAAAGGACAATAATTTTTTTTTTTTATGTTTTTAACTCTAAGTCAAAAGTTTTTCAAATGTTTTCCGCGGTGGCATTTCAAATTCGTTTATAGCGAATGGGCCGGGTTTGGGGTGGTACAGTTTGGTATCAAAGCCCGGTTCAAAACTCGGCTTTGAGGATTTTGGGCCCAAAAACATTTTTCATAATAGGCTTTTCAAAAATATGGACTTTTATGAATAATTTTTCAGGTTATTCTGGCATGGCACCTATACCTCCGACCCGAAGTCTGCCAGATAAGTACCTCTGACTATTGAAGTGATTTGTATATGTGAATGTTATGGGCATAATTGGGCTCGTAGACTAGAAGATTAGGGCTATTGAACCCTAGGGCTAGTACACTCAAACACATGCATAAGACTTAAAAACAACTAAACAAACCTATGACTAAGTCGCCGAGTTAGGGTGTGGCAACCATTGTACGCATGTCTAGGAGTGGATTCAGTAAGAGCTTGGTATTTAAGCAGTCCTAGCGACTCACCTCCCCTTTACTCAAATCCTACCTGGTGCGTAGCTACGGTTCACCCTAACCAAGAGGACCTATTCACAGGCTAAACCCGATAACTAAAACCCGAAAGGGACTAGCCATACTGTTTCATAAAGATCTTAGTTTTAAATTTACCAAATAACCCCTCTGATTTATAAAATCCTTTTAGACTTGAAAATTTTTCAAAATACACCCGATTTACAAAATTACTAAAATACCCCCGAGCTGTAAAATTATGAAAATGCCCTTGGTTTATAAAATTACCATGTTACCCTCGACTTTTATGAAAATATTCTTACTTTACAAAAATACCAAAACCCCTGTTTTGCAAAATGTTAAGATACCCTGAATTGGGAAATTTACTAAAATGCCCCTGACTTTCAAAATTACCGAAATAACCCCGATTTCCAAATTTTTTGCAATACCCTTGATTCAAAGAATATTTTCCAAAATACCCTCGAGACTTTGAGATTTCAAAATGCCTTGATTTGTAAAGATTATTTTCAAGTTGACCCCGATTAATTACGAAAATACCCCTGTAGGGAAAATGATGAAATTATCCCTGGGTCGAGAATGGTCAGAAATGCCCATAATGATGTGTTGAATGTTGTGGATGAATGTGAATGTGATTCTCTGAATTAGAATAGTGAACTTGAACTTGAAATTTTGATCGAAAGAACTACTTCTGAAAACTTCTTTCATAAAATTTGCTCGTGGATAAACAAATTTCTAATGCATAAAACTTCTTAATCAAATTAAATCACGACGTTAGAAATGAGTCCTAGGGGATGTGGTCATCGTGGGCCTTGATGAAGCGAGAATGGTTGTATTGGAACACCGCTCGGTCGGGTCAAGGATCCGAGAATGAGGTCTGCTACCACCACCACCGACTTTTGGTGTTGGCGGCAAGATCGACGGAGGATGATCTTTATGTCATGACGATCTTGCGAGTTCTTGAAATGGTGGTGGAGTGGGTGGAAATATGAGAGCTAGGAAATCTGTGAAAGCCCCGAGCCAATGGGGTGAGGTGTTCCGTGGAGTATCTCGTGTGGCACCCAGATCTTCTTGAGTATTAGTTAGATGTAACACCACGAAAATGGGCCTATGCATTTCTTTTGATTATCTGAAATGGCATGTCTTACGTGTTATGAATGTATTATGAACATTTTGGAAACTTGGAAATGTAAGAAATGATTTAGAAATGTTAAGTTTCAAAAAGAGGAAAGTGAACATTTTGGAAACTTGGAAATGTTAAGTTAAAAGAGGAAAGTGAACATTTTGGAAACTTAAGTTCATAATCATTCAAAATAGCCGAACCTTAATTTCTAAGGTAAGGAATATTCGGCTAAGGCCTATTTTGGTGTTTTAGATCTAGTTCATAATCATTCAAAATAGCCGAAACTAATAAGTTAATAGATCTAAGATCAGCCGATTACGAGGAAGGAGAAGTTCTTTTCCCGAAGGTACACCATAGGCCACGTGTTCCCTAGTTATTCGGTGAGTTTCGAGATTTGAAAATAAATGGGTATGTGCCTAAATATATTCGGCCATAGGCCTATTTTGATAACTAGATCTCTTTCATAATTGTTTAAAAAGATGAAACTAACCTATGGTATGATTTAATGTTTGGCCGAATACAAGGAGGAGAATAGCAAAGTTTTCGGGATTTGAGTGATAAGCAAATCGGCATTAAGGTAAGTTTTAGTGCACAAATCCTATTAGGATTTGGTTTTATGGCCGAATGAGTTTTTCATTAAATCTTTAATATGGGCCAAATGTAGGGAGTTAAAGATCTAAGATCGAAATTCAGGATTTCAGTGGAATTGTTAAGCGAATCAGGTGTGTACCCACACTACTTTTTAATAAGATTTATGGAAATAATTAATATCTGTATGTTTATAAGAATGTGAATATGGCTAAGGTACCATGCTATGGTACAAAAGTACTCAGGTACGTTTCCTACTCCCACTAGGATTATGAATATATGTTATTTTTAACATATGAAAAGTGATAAGAATGTGAATTAAGGCATGATTTTGCATAATGTGTATGATATATGGGGGCATATGGGTTATATGAAAAGGGGAAGTGAATGTGGTGACCTAAGACCACGAAATCTGAATGTTGTGACCTAAGACCACGATAATCTGAATGTGGTGACCTAAGACCACGATAACTGAATGTGGTGACCTAAGACCACGAATTCTGAATGTGGTGACCTAATACCACGAATTTTATAAGGGCGATGAGCACGTCGACTGCAGCGACTACCTTCGATGGTGTGTAGAGGATGGAGGGTTGACTTAGTAGTCCCCACTGTGTGCAGGATGGTACGGGTGGTGTGTAGCGGATGGCATATAGGTTTGGGTTCGGGTTGCATCATTATCTTGAATTATTATGTGAACATGATATGTATGGTATGCTTAAATCTATTAAATTTTAGTGTTGGTTACACATTGAGTCTGTTTGACTCACCCTTGTGGGATTATTTTTCGGTGACGATCGGTGATGGACCAAAGTGGCGGATGCTTAGTGGAGGCCATGTGAAGTTGATTTCTTTTATTTGGACTATTTTACTTTAAGTATTCGAATTTAAATTTTGGGAATTATTTGATGTAATAAGGCCTTAGTAGGAATATTCTATTCTGTCTTTATTTGTTAAGCTTACAAACCTTATTTTATTAAAAGATTAAGTAAAATATTTAAAAAAAAAAAACAAAGCCCAAACGTTTTGTCACCTAAAGTAAAGGATTTTTAACAATGAATTAAACTTGTTCTCAACTCAAGCCCAACCCAAAACAATCTTTCTTCCAAATCACACAAGTTTTTCCTAAGTAACAAAAGAATTTGAAACGGTTTACACCGGGGAACATACCAGATTCGGTCAAGGCTCGTGGGCTAGGTTTGGGGTGTTTCAATTTAGTATCAGAGCCCAGATTTAAACTCTCGACCTTGGGTTTAAGGCCCAAAATGTTTTCAAAGTTAAGCCCAAAAGGGATTTTGTGAATTAAGCAGGTTTTTCTAGCATGGCCCACTAAGTCTCCGACCCGAAGTCCACCAGGTAAGTACTCCGATCTTTTGTGTGATTTATAATATGATTTGTAGAAGGGTAGAAATGGAACGTCGAATATAGATTAAGTACTTGAACCATAGGACTAGTATACCCCAACAAAAACATAAGACTTAAATGCCTAACTAAACAAACATGTGGTTAAGTCGCTGAGTTAGGGTGTGGTAACCATGATGCGCATGTTTAGGATTGGTTTCAGTGGGAGCTTGGTATTTAAGTAGTCGGCGTGACTCACCTCCTCTCCACTCGAATCCTACCTGGTGCGTAGCTACGGTTCACCTTAACCAAGAGGACTTAGCTACGGGCTAAACCCCTAACTAAAACCCGAAAGGGACTAGCCGTATTTTTATGGAA
This sequence comes from Gossypium rotundifolium, assembly GCA_025506655.1. Lineage (NCBI taxonomy): Eukaryota > Viridiplantae > Streptophyta > Magnoliopsida > Malvales > Malvaceae > Gossypium > Gossypium rotundifolium. Next base: position 44,254,636 of record CP106730.1, read on the forward strand.
ACCCTAGCTTTAAAATTTCTAAATTACCCTCTTGATTTGAAAAGATTATTTTTATAAATTTTCCTGAAATATTTCTGATTTACAAATTTACTAAAATACCCCTAGTGGTAAAATTATAAAAATGCCATTGGTTTATGAAATTTCCAAATACCCACAGTTCTTATCAAAATTTCATTATTTTATAAAATGTTCAAAAAAAAACCCTAATTTGCAAAATATCAAAATACCTTGATTTTGGAAAATTATGAAATTGCCCCTAACCTGCAAAATTACCAAAATGACCCCCGATCTTCAAAAATTTCTGCAATAACACTGATTTGGAAAGCAAATTCTCAGAAACAACCTTCAAGCTTTGTAAATTCCAAAATAACCTTGATTTATTAAGATTTATAAATTTACCCAGGTTTATTACTGAAATGCCCTGTAATTTCAAAATTTCCAAAATACCCCCGAGATTTCAAAAATTACCAAAATACCCTTATTGACAAAATCACCAAGGAACCTTATTTTGACAAATTACGAAAATACCCCTGTAGGACAAATTACGAAAATACCCCTGGGTAGCCGAAAAACAACAACAATGAAAACTACAACATTTCTCTGAATGAACGAAAGTTCATAATTGATTGATGGATGAATAAATGATATGAGACTGTATGTGTATGAATCGAAAGAACAACTTCTTAAAACTATTAAACATAAAACTGTTCGTGGACAATCAAGCAGAACAAAACTAATTCATAAAATTCTTTAATCAGATAAACACAAGCAGAAGTATGAATTCAAGGGGACGTGGTCGTAATGTGAGTGGCCGTGGAAGAGGCCGAATGACCGTGTCTGAACCCATTAGATCGGGTCAAGGATCTGAGAATGTAATGCCACCACCACCACCCCCAGCCGCTGATGTGGAATATCAGGACCAGACGGGGGATGATGTAGTGTCACAAGCGATGTTACGGGTCTTGGAAAGGGTAGCAGGAGCGGGTAGAGGCATGGGAGCTCGAAAGTCAGACTGAGTGACTCCAAGCCAGCAGGGGTGAAGTGTTCATGGTGTATCGGTGTAGCACCCAATACTGCTGAGTATTGGTTGGAGGTGACTGAGCGGATTATGGACGAGCTTGACTTAACTGACGAGGAAAAGCTGAAAGGATTCACGTCGCTTCTCCGTGATGAGTCATATCAATGGTGGCTCACAGTGCGAGATGGTGCTACGGCTGAGGAACTCACGTGGGAGTATGCTAAGGCAGCATACCAGAAGAAGTATGTGGGCACTCATTATATTGATGCCCAAAGAAAGGCTTTTCTAGGACTAGTTCAAGGAAACAAGTCCGTAGCTGAGTATGAAGCTAAATTTCTGATGTTAAGCCAATATGCTCGAGGAGTAGTGGCAACAGAACATGAGCGATGTGTCCGCTTTGAAGACAGTTTAAGGGATGACCTCAGGTTATTGATAGATCCACATCAGGAGCGGGAGTTTTTCGCGTTAGTAGAAAAGGCTGAGGTAGCCGAGGGAATCAAGGACTCGGTTAAGCAGAGCTCTGATAGGAATAGACCCAAGAGGGATTATGAGTCGTCAGGATCAATGAGAAATGTGCAAAAAGGCCCGAGTGATGGGCGCGGGGTTGACAAGTTGGTGCAGGGAGGCGATATCATCCTTGTGATCAGTGTGGGAAGAAGCACTTAGGTGAATGTTAGAAAAAGACGGGAGGATGTTTTAAGTGTGGGTCAAAGGACCATATGATTAAGGATTGTCCGATGAGATCGGATGAGAATGGACCGGTAACTCAGAATGTTAATCAGGCTGGTAGAGGTGGACAGTAGCCTCAGCGATGTCGTGGTCTTAACCATGGAGGAAATGGTTCCGTAGTGGTCGCGAGCACCAAGCAGAAGTCTTGAAGGTTCTAATGCAAGGCGACCAAGGTTGGTTTATCACGATCGGCCGTCATGAGGAGAGTGATGTGCGGATGTGACAACGGTAAGTTTCTTATTTTCGGGATGCCTTTATTACCTTGTTTATTATAGAGCTAGTTCGTTCTTGTATTGCTAGAGAATGGTATGAAACCTTGGATGTGAACTTTAGAATTGCACATAGGAAATGTGTTAGTGTTATTCAGATCAGAGTGCACAGCAATAACGTAGTGTGGTTAGTTAGATTGTACGATTGTTCGTTAGTAAGTAATTTCGAGGATGAAATTTTTTAAGGGGTAAAAGCGTAACACCACGAAAATGGGCCTATGCATTTCTTTTAATTATCTGAAATGGCATGTCTTATGTGTTATGAATGTATTATGAACATTTTGGAAACTTGGAAATGTAAGAAATGATTTAGAAATGTTAAGTTTCAAAAGAGGAAAGTGAACATTTTGGAAACTTAAGTTAAAAGAGGAAAGTGAACACTTTTGGAAACTTAAGTTAAAAAGAGGAAAGTGAACATTTTGGAAACACGGAAATGTACTGAAATGTTAAGTTTAAAAGAGGAAACTAAGGCAAGGTGGCCTTAAGAAAATTAATAGGAGGAATTTGACACACAAACAGGCTTGGAAAAGTGGCCTGAAGATATCACTTGAGGCCCAGGTAGGTGACTCCACATACAAGGGTATTGGGCCTAGGTTCGAGTCACTTGGGGAGCAAATAAAGGAGTTTTATTTTTGCTACAAAGAGCAGGGAAGTGGACGGCACTAAGGAACCCAAGGGAAGAGTTTTATTCTCTTTAAATTTCGTCTAAATAGGAGATAAATAATAGATTTATTTATCATTATTTTTAGGAGATAATTGTTGGATTAATTCTTTTAATAAAGTGATAATTCAAAGGATAAAGTTATCAAAATAGAAGAGTGGTGGCCAAGTAAGGGATTCTGAGTAGTAATTTCGGCTAAGAGGAAAAAAAAGGGCTACTCAACAATTTTCTTTCCTCCTCTTCTCTCTGTCGAATTTTTTAGTGCTCTCCTCTCTTCTCTTCTCTTTCATTTGTTAAGCCGAATCTAAAGTCCACCATTGTCAAAATTCTCAAGTCTTCTTTTCTTTATTTTTTTGTGGAAACCGAATACCCCAAGAGAACCCCTAGCCGACTTCTCCATTAAATCCCAAAAGCCCAAACCTTATCATCTAGTCATCAAGGCCGATTCTTTAAGGGGCTTTTAACAAGGGTGCTGCCGATTTCTTAAAAGGGTAAGATCCAAAATTGGTTTCAATTCTTTTATATTTTAGACCTATCGAAAATTTAGGGACTAATCTCTATTATTGATTTTGGCCTAATTATGGAAGGGTGTATTTGGGATTTAAGAATTGTCAACTACAAGAAAGTATCTTTCGGGATTGCAAGGATCTAAGGTAAGGAATATTCGGCTAAGGCCTATTTTGGTGTTTTAGATCTAGTTCATAATCATTCAAAATAGCCAAAACTAACAAGTTAATAGATCTAAGGATCAGTCGATTACGAGGAAGGAGAAGTTCTTTTCCCGAAGGTACACCATAGGCCACGTGTTCCCTAGTTATTCGGTGAGTTTCGAGATTTGAAAATAAATAGGTATGTGCCTAAATATATTCAGCCATAGGCCTGTTTTGATAACTAGATCTCTTTCATAATTGTTTAAAAAGCCAAAACTAACATGTGGTATGATTTAATGTTTAGCCGAATACAAGGAGGAGAATAGCAAAGTTTTCGAGATTTGAGTGATAAGCAAATCGGCATTAAGGTAAGTTTTAGTGCACAAATCATATTAGGATTTGGTTTTATGGCCGAATGTAGGGAGTTAAAGATCTAAGATCGGAATTCGGGATTTCAGTGGAATTGTTAAGCGAATCAGGTGTGTACCCACACTACTTTTTAATAAGATTTATGGCAATAATTAATATGTGTATGTTTATAAGAATGTGAATATGGCTAAGGTACCATGCTATGGTACAAAAGTACTCACATACGTTTCCTACTCCTACTAGGATTATGAATATATGTTATTTTTAACATGTGAAAAGTGATAAGAATATGAATTAAGGCATGATTTTGCATAATGTGTATGATATATAGGGGCATATGGGTTATATGAGAAGGGGAAGTGAATGTGGTGACCTAAGACCACGAAATCTGAATGTGATGACCTAAGACCACGATAATCTGAATGTGGTGACCTAAGACCACGATAACTGAATGTGGTGACCTAAGACCACAAATTCTGAATGTGGTGACCTAAGACCACGAATTTTATAAGAGGCGATGAGCACGTCATTGCAATGACGCCTTCGATGGTGTGTAGCGGATGGAGGGTTGACTTAGTAGTCCCCACTTGTGCGAGGATGAATGCGGGTGGTGTGTAGCGGATGGCATATAGGTTTGGGTTGGGTTGCATCATTATCTTGAATTATTATGTGAACATGATATGTATGGTATGCCTAAATCTATTAAATTTTAGTGTTGGTTACACATTGAGTCATTTGACTCACCCTTGTGGGATTATTTTTCGGTGACGATCGGTGATGGACCGGGCGGCAGATGCTTAGTGGAGGCCATGTGAAGTTGATTTCTTTTATTTGGACTATTTTACTTTAAGTATTCGAATTTAAATTTTGGGAATTATTTGATGTAATAAGGCCTTAGTAGGAATATTTTATTACATCTTTATTTGTTAAGCTTACAAACCTTATTTTATTAAAAGATTAAGTAAAATATTTTTTTAAAAAAAAAACAAAGCCCAAACGTTTTGTCACCTAAAGTAAAGGATTTTTAACAATGAATAAAACTTGTTCTCAACTCAAGCCCAACCCAAAACAATCTTTCTTCCAAATCACACAAGTTTTTCCTAAGTAACAAAAGAATTTGAAACGGTTTACACCGGGGAACATACCAGATCCGATCAAGGCTCGTGGGCCGGATTTGGGGTGTTTCAGTTTGGTATCAGAGCCCAAATTTAAACTTTCGGCCTTGGGTTTAAGGCCCAAAACGTTTTCAAAGTTAAGCCCAAAAGGGATTTTGTGAATTAAGCAGGTTTTTCTAGCATGGCCCACTAAGTCTCCGACCCGAAGTCCACCAGGTAAGTACTCCAATCTTTTGTAAGTCTCCGACCCTAAGTCCACCAGGTAAGTACTCCAATCTTTTGTGTGATTTATAATATGATTTGTAGAAGGGTAGAAATGGAACGTAGAACATAGATTAAGTACTTAAACCCTAGGACTAGTATACCCCAACAAAAACATAAGACTTAAATGCCAAACTAAACAAATCTGTGGTTAAGTCGCTGAGTTAGGGTGTGGTAACCATGGTGCGCATGTCTAGGATTGGTTTTGGTGGGAGCTTGGTATTTAAGCAGTCCGCGTGACTCACCTCCTCTCCACTCGAATCCTACCTGGTGCATAGCTACGGTTCACCTTAACCAAGAGGACTTAGCTACGGGCTAAACCCCTAACTAAAACCCGAAAGGGACTAGCCGTATTTTTATGGAAACCCTAGTTTTAAAATTTCTAAATTACCCTCTTGATTTGAAAAGATTATTTTTATAAATTTTCCGAAATATTTCGATTTACAAATTTACTAAAATACCCTAGTGGTAAAATTATAAAAATGCCCTTGGTTTATGAAATTTCCAAATACCCACAGTTCTTATCAAAATTTTATTATTTTATAAAATGTTCAAAAAAAACCCTAATTTGCAAAATATCAAAATACCTTAATTTTGGAAAATTACGAAATTGCCCCTAACCTGTAAAATTACCAAAATGACCCCCGATTTTAAAAAATTTCTGCAACAACACTGATTTGGAAAGCAAATTCTCAGAAACAACCTTCAAGCTTTGTAAATTCCAAAATAACCTTGATTTATTAAGATTTATAAATTTACCCTGGTTTATTACTGAAATACCCCTGTAATTTCAAAATTCCCAAAATACCCCCAGAATTTTAAAAATTACCAAAATACCCTTATTGACAAAATCACCAAGGAACCTTATTTTGACAAATTACGAAAATACCCCTGTAGGACAAATTACGAAAATACCCCTGGGTAGCGAAAAAATAACAACAATGAAAACTACAACATTTCTCTGATGAACAAAAGTTCATAATTGATTGATGGATGAATGGATGATGTGAGACTGTATGTGTATTAATCGAAAGAACAACTTCTTAAAACTATTAAACATAAAACTGTTCGTGGATAATCAAGCAGAACAAAACTAATTCATAAAATTCTTTAATCAGATAAACACAAGCAGAAGTATGAATTCAATAGGACGTGGTCGTAATGTGAGTGGCCGTGGAAGAGGCCGAATGACCGTGTCTGAACCCGTTAGATCGGGTCAAGGATCTGAGAATGTAATGCCACCACCACCACCCCCAGCCGCTGATGTGGAATATGAGGACCAGACGGGGGGTGACGCAGTGTCACAAGCGATGCTGCGGGTCTTGGAAAGGGTAGCAGGAGCGGGTGGAGGCATGGGAGCTCGAAAGTCTGTACCTGAGCGACTCCAAGCCAACGGAGCTGAAGTGTTCCGCGGTGTATCAGGTGTAGCACCCAATACCACTGAGTATTGGTTGGAGGCGACTGAGCGGATTATGGATGAGCTCGACTTAACTGACGAGGAAAAGCTAAAAAGATTCACGTCGCTTCTCCGCGATAAGTCATATCAATGGTGGCTCACAGTGCAAGATGGTGCTACGGCTGAGGAACTCACGTGGGAGTATGCTAAGGCAGCATACCAGAAGAAGTATGTGGGCACTTATTATATTGATGCCCAAAGAAAGGCTTTTCTAGGACTAGTTCAAGGAAACAAGTCCGTAGCTGAGTATGAAGCTGAATTTCTGATGTTAAGCCGATATGCTCGAGGAGTAGTGGCAACGGAACATAAGCGATGTGTCCACTTTGAAGACGGTTTAAGGGATGACCTCAGGTTATTGATAGCTCCACATCAGGAGCGGGAGTTTTTCGCGTTAGTAGAAAAAGCTAAGGTAGCCGAGGGAATCAAGGACTCGGTTAAGAAGAGCTCTGATAGGAATAGGCCCAATAGGGATTATGAGTCATCAGGATCGACAGGAAATCTACAGAAAAGGCCCAGAGCTGATGGGCCGCGGGGTCAGCAAGTTGGTACAGGAGGGTAGTATTGTCCTTGTGATCAGTGTGGGAAGAAGCACTTAGGTGAATGTTGGAAAAAGACATGAGGATGTTTTAAGTGTGGGTCAAAGGACCATATGATTAAGGATTGTCCGATGAGATCGGATGAGAATCGACCGGTAACTCAGAATGTTAATCTGGCTAGTAGAGGTGGACAGCAGCCTCAGCGAGGTCATGGTCCGAACCATGGAGGAAATGGTTTCGGCTGTGGTCGTGGAGCACCAAGCGGAGGTGCTGAAGGTTCTAATACAAGGCAGCCAAGGTTGGTTTATGCAGTCGGCCATCGTGAGGAGAGTGATGTGCCAGATGTGACAACGGGTAAGTTTCTTATTTTCGGGATGCTTTTATTACCTTGTTTATTATAGAGCTAGTTCGTTCTTGTATTGCTAGAGAATGGTATGAAACCTTGGATGTGAACTTTAGAATTATGCATAGGAAATGTGTTAGTTTTATTAAGATCAGAGTGCGCAGCAATAGCGTAGTGTGGTTAGTTAGATTGTACGATTGTTCGTTAGTAAGTAATTTCGAGGACAAAATTATTTTAAGGGCTAGAAGCGTAACACCACGAAAATGAGCCTATGCATTTCTTTTGATTATCTGAAATGGCATGTCTTATGTGTTATGAATGTATTATGAACATTTTGGAAACTTGGAAATGTAAGAAATGATTTAGAAATGTTGAGTTTCAAAAGAGGAAAGTGAACATTTTGGAAACTTGGAAATGTTAAGTTAAAGAGGAAAGTGAACATTTTGGAAACTTAAGTTAAAAGAGGAAAGTGAACATTTTGGAAACACGGAAATGTATGGAAATGTTAAGTTTAAAAAGAGGAAACTAAGGCAAGGTGGCCTTAAGAAAATTAATAGGATGAATTTGACACACAAATAGGCTTGGAAAAGTGGCCTGAAGATATCACTTGAGGCCCAGGTAGGTGACGCCACATACAAGGGTATTGGGCCTAGGTTCGAGTCACTTGGGGAGCAAATAAAGGAGTTTTATTTTTGTTACAAAGAGCAGGGAAGTGGACGGCACTAAGGAACCCAAGGGAAGAGTTTTATTCTATTTAAATTTCGTCTAAATAGGAGATAAATAATAGATTTATTTATCATTATTTTTAGGAGATATTTGTTGGATTAATTCTTTTAATAAAGTGATAATTCAAAGGATAAAGTTATCAAAATAGAAGAGTGGTGGCCAAGTAAGGGATTCTGAGTAGCAATTTCAGCTAAGAGGAAAAAAAAAAGGGCTACTCAACAATTTTCTTTCCTCCTCTTCTCTCTGCCAAATTTCTTAGTGCTCTCCTCTCTTCTCTTCTCTTTCATTTGTTAAGCCGAATCTAAAGTCCACCATTGCCAAAATTCTCAAGTCTTCTTTTCTTTATTTTTTTGTGGAAATCGAATACCCCAAGAGAACCCCTAGCCGACTTCTCCATTAAATCCCAAAAGCCGAAACCTTATCATCTAGTCATCAAGGCCGATTCTTTAAGGGGCTTTTAACAAGGGTGCTGCCAATTTCTTAAAAGGGTAAGATCCAAAATTGGTTTCAATTCTTTTATATTTTAGACCTATCAAAAATTTAGGGACTAATCTCTATTATTGATTTTGGCCGAATTATGGAAGGGTGTATTTGGGATTTAAGAATTGTCAACTACAAGAAAGTATCTTTCGGGATTGCAAGGATCTAAGGTAAGGAATATTCGGCTAAGGCCTATTTTGGTATTTTAGATCTAGTTCATAATCATTCAAAATAGCTGATTCTAACAAGTTAATAGATCTAAGGATCAGCCGATTGCGAGGAAGGAGAAGTTCTTTTCCCGATGGTACACCATAGGCCACGTGTTCCCTAGTTATTCGGTGAGTTTCGAGATTTGAAAATAAATAGGTATGTGCCTAAATATATACGGCCATAGGCCTATTTTGATAACTAGATCTCTTTCATAATTGTTTAAAAAGCCGAAACTAACCTGTGGTATGATTTAATGTTTGGCTGAATACAAGGAGGAGAATAGCAAAGTTTTCGGGATTTGAGTGATAAGCAAATCGGCATTAAGGTAAGTTTTAGTGCACAAATCCTATTAGGATTTGGTTTTATGGCCGAATGAGTTTTTCATTAAATCTTTAATATGGTCCGAATGTAGGGAGTTAAAGATCTAAGATCGGAATTCGGGATTTCAGTGGAATTGTTAAGCGAATCAGATATGTACCCACACTACTTTTTAATAAGATTTATAGCAATAATTAATATGTGTATGTTTATAAGAATGTGAATATGACTAAGGTACCATGCTATGGTACAAAAGTACTCAGGTACGTTTCCTACTCCTACTAGGATTATGAATATATGTTATTTTTAACATGTGAAAAGTGATAAGAATGTGAATTAAGGCATGATTTTGCATAATGTGTATGATATATGGGGGCATATGGATTATATGAAAAGGGGAAGTGAATGTGGTGACCTAAGGCCACGAAATCTGAATGTGGTGACCTAAGACCACGATAATCTGAATGTGGTGACCTAAGACCATGATAACTGAATGTGGTGACCTAAGACCACGAATTCTAAATGTGGTGACCTAATACCATGAATTTTATAAGGGCGATGAGCACGTCGACTGCAGCGACTGCCTTCGATGGTGTGTAGCGGATGGAGGGTTGACTTAGTAGTCCCCACGTTGTGCGAGGATGATGCAACGGTGGTGTGTAGCGGATGGCATATAGGTTTGGGTTCGGGTTGCATCATTATCTTGAATTATTATGTGAACATGATATGTATGGTATGCCTAAATCTATTAAATTTTAGTGTTGGTTACACATTGAGTCTATTTGACTCACCCCTTGTGGGATTATTTTTCGGTGACGATCGGTGATGGTAGCTTACAGATGCTTAGTGGAGGCCATGTGAAGTTTAGATTTCTTTTATTTGGACTATTTTACTTTAAGTATTCTGAATTTAAATTTTGAGAATTATTTGATGGAATAAGGCCTTAGTAGGAATATTTTATTTTGTCTTTATTTGTTAAGCTTACAAACCTTATTTTATTAAAAGATTAAGTAAAATATTTAAAAAAAAAAAACAAAGCCCAAACGTTTTGTCACCTAAAGTAAAGGATTTTTAACAATGAATTAAACTTGTTCTCAACTCAAGCCCAACCCAAAACAATCTTTCTTCCAAATCACACAAGTTTTTCCTAAGTAACAAAAGAATTTGAAACGGTTTACACCGGGGAACATACCAGATCCAGTCAAGGCTCGCGGGCCAAGTTTGGGGTGTTTTAGTTTGGTATCAGAACCCAGATTTAAACTCTCGGCCTTAGGTTTAAGGCCCAAAACGTTTTCAAAGTTAAGCCCAAAAGGGATTTTGTGAATTAAGCAGGTTTTTCTAGCATGGCCCACTAAATCTCCGACCCGAAGTCCACCAGGTAAGTACTCTGATCTTTTGTGTGATTTATAATATGATTTGTAGAAGGGTAGAAATGGAACGTAGAATATAGATTAAGTACTTGAATCCTAGGACTAGTATACCCCAACAAAAACATAAGACTTAAATGCCTAACTAAACAAACCTGTGGTTAAGTCGCTGAGTTAGGGTGTAGTAACCATGGTGCGCATGTCTAGGATTAGTTTCAGTGGGACCTTGGTATTTATTTTCATTTATTTTAAATAGGTGGATAAGAGATAATTTAGGAGATTAATGTGGGCTATGATTAAGAGATAATATAGGAGATTGATATGGAATAAGTGATGGATTATTTTATTATTTATTAAGATGATAAATGGGAGAAAAGTGTGGGATATGATAAGAGATAAATGAGAAGATTGATAAGGGATTAGTGTTGGATTAATTTGATTTTATTAATTTAGGTGATAAAGGAGCAAGATAAGGGGTATGAGAGGAAAATGAGCTAGTGTGCCGAAATTGTGCCGTATTAATAGGGGGAGTGATCGTCTTTGGCATCTCTTTTTCTTCATTTTATCTTCTTTGTGCCGAAAATTGGATTTTCCATCTCATTTTCTCTCTATACCGAAAACACTTAAGGCTATTCTTCTCCTCCCCATTTGCTCTCTTGTGGCCGAATGTTTCATGACCATTGGAAGCCATAGCTGAATTACTATAGCACTCACCTATTCTTTTCAGAGTTTTATTCAAAAGCCGAAAGTGTTAGTACTTATTCTCCTTCTTTTTCTATTTACTCTCAAAAGCCGAAGTATTTCTTTGTGGTAGCCGAATTTCTCTAGTATTCTCTAAACTGAATCTATAATTCCTTGTTATTTTCTTTAAGAAGCCGAATACATTCTTCTGTTCTGTGGCCGAATCAAGCTAGAGCCTGTAGAGAGGAAGGTGTCGACATTCTTTTTTCCATCAAGCTTTTAATCGATTTCTGATAGTGAGGTAAAAGGTTGTCATTCTATTTGTTTCTCGTTATTTTATCAAATCGAGGAGACTAACTCCCTTTTCTTGTGATGGCTGAATTCATGGAAGGAGTTATCAGGATCTCTGTAGGCTAACGTTAAAAGGGATAGGAAGTCTTTCGAGATTTCGATTACTCAAGGTAAGAGATATGTAATATTCGACCAAGGGCCATCTTTTCTAGATTATTGCTTGTAGCCGATTCTAACATATGGTGTATAGGATTTCGACAGTTTCAAGAACAAGAAGTAGTATTTCGGGATTAAGTAGACTGTGCCAAAACAGGTGCGTTGTTATCGCACTGTTCTCTTGTTGTGTGTATGTGTTATATTTATGTATATGTGATATGATGTGAATGGTAGCCGAAGTAAGGGCTAAAATGGTGGATACCCATGATGGGTAATCGTTCAACCAGGTCGATATTTTATGACGTTGATTTACATTTGATATATGTATGAAATGTGATGGCATGTGATGCATAATTGTTCACGTGATATGTTGCCATGATATATAAGTATGCATGGGACTTGGGATGTGACTATCGAAGGAAAGGGTGTACTTTATGTACGTGGTCTAATGTTAGCCTTGTGCTACATTGGCGCTTGATGTTGGCTATGTGCCTCTTTAAGGAAGGTGTTGGCTAGGTGCCACATCTCGGTGGTTGATTCTTTGTGTGCATCACCGTGGGTGATTGATATGTAGGATCACTTATGTGATCGATGGCTCACCACGACCTTGTCGTGCAGTCCGCCAAGGTAAGATATGTGGATCACTTGGTTGATCGGTGGATTATACGGCCTTGGGCGTGGTGCCAAGGTAGGTGTGACGGATGGACATTAGGTTGGGTTGGGCTTCATGTCGCATGATTATGTATGTGGACTGTGTGGATGTGGGCCAAGCCCATATGTGGAGACATGTGAAATAACTATGCACTGTGTCTGTTTGACTCACCCAATTTTTACCAACATCGCAGGTGATGTATAAAGCTTGGACCGGGTTGGAGTGGATACGAGGTGGCCCATATAGAAGATGTTTTTAATTATTTATGTATTTTATATTTTCAGTATTTTTAAGTAAGGTTTATTGTAATAAGGGCCTTTTAAGGGATTTGAGGTTTATTATTATGTTTAAAGTGGATTGACGATTAAAGTATTATTTGAAAATATTTTTATTCTCGGTAATTTATACCTTAAAAATATGCATTACAGTTTTCAATTTGGACAGTTTGTAATAATAAAGTTTTACTTAGAATTTTAAACAAACAATGTTTTACAAAGGACAATAATTTTTTTTTATGTTTTTAACTCTAAGTCAAAAGTTTTTCAAACGTTTTCCGCAGTGGCATTTCAAATTCGGTCATAGCGAATGGGCCGGGTTTGGGGTGTTACACCGTACTTGGCTAATGTTCGTAGGATGTGGCCAATCTCGAATTGCTTGGATTTTCTCTTGATCGACTTCTAGGCCATCGACACTCACCACAAATCCTAGAAACACAACTTTGTTAGTACAGAAAGAATACTTCTTGAAATTAGCATAGAGTGCCTCCTTACGCAGAACTTCTAGCACCGCACACAAATGCTGACCGTGATCTTCCAGAGACTTGTTGTATATCAAAATATCATCAAAATAAACCACGCAAAATTTTCCAATAAAGTCACGCAAGACATGATTCACTAGTCTCATAAATGTACTAGGAGCATTAGTAAGACCGAATGGCATTACCAACCATTTGTACAAACCGTATTTAGTCTTGAATGCGGTCTTCCATTCATCCCCCTCCCGCATGCAAATCTGATGGTAGCCGCTTTTTAAATCGATCTTTGAGAATAGTTTGGCTCCACTTAGCTCATCGAGCATATCATCAAGACTGGGAATTGGGTGCCTATATTGGATGGTGATCTTATTGATGGTGCGAAAATCAATGCACATTCACCACGATCCGTCTTTTTTAGGCACTAGTAAAACAGGCACCACAGACGGACTCAAGCTTTCTCGAATGTAGCCTTTCTCCATCAAGTCAGTAACTTGTCTTTGCAACTCATTGGTCTCTTCGGGGTTGCTTTGGTAGGCTAGTCGATTCGGGATTGTTGCTCCAGGCACGAAATCTATTTAATGCTCAATGCCTCGAATGGGAGGCAAGCCGCTCGGCACTTCAACCAGGAATACATCTTCAAATTCTTGGCCCAAAGAAACAACAGAAGATGGCAACGTATTATCGAGTTTGTTAGTTTCAAAAAGAAACTCTTTGTACATAAATACAAGAATGGGCTATCTCATCAAAAATAACTTCCTCACATATCTTTTTCTTGCAAAAAACTTATTTTTTCACTCTCATTTTCTTTTTGTTTTTCTTTTTCCACACGTGTTTTTGCCTCACTTTTTCCTTTCTTTTTCTCAACTTTCTTTTCTTTTTCTTTTTCATTCTTTTTTTCTTATTCTGTTTCTTTTGATTTTTCTAAAGATTGTTTCATTTTAATTTGATATTTGTACAATTATTTTGGGGAAAGGGGTGCTAAAGTGACATTCTTCTCGAGGTGTTTGAACGTGTATCTATTCGTATACCCGTCATGGATCACACGCTAATCGAATTACTGTGGACACCCCAACAAAAGGTGTCCTACATGCATGGGCACTACATCACATACCACCTCGTCTTGGTACTTGCCGATCGAAAATGCTACTAAAGCTTGCTTGGTTACTTTGAGTTCACCACCATCCTTTAGCCATTACAATTTGTAAGGGTTCGGATGTTTTTTCGTGGCTAAGCCAAGTTTTTCTACGAGCATGCATTTTGCAACGTTGGTGCAACTCCCTCCGTCGATTATCATGCTGCACACTTTGCCTTGAACGTGGCAGCGAGTGTGAAAGATATTTTCCCGTTGTTTCTCATCTTCAATACTTTGAATGTTTAAGATTAGTTTGACAAAGAGAATTTCACCTTTGAAGGGATATTCGAGTTCTTCTTCTTCGTCGGTAGGGGGTTCAAGCTCCTCCTCTTTTTTTTCCTCAGACTCGATTTTTCCATTTGGTCTAACCACCATCACTCGATGGTTGGGACATTGGTTGGCTATGTGACCCTCTCTTGGCACTTGAAACATTTAATATCCTGAGAACAATTAGAAACAGAATCATTCTTACCTTTACTTACCTCACCACTCGGTTGATTGATTTTGGTGGTCGCAATAGGCTCCTTGGAATGCATAGGGGCTTTACTAGTCCCTTGACTCCACTTGTTGGTAGAAGAGGTAGGATAGGTTCAGGTGGTTCCCTTCCACTTTAGTTGTTTCTCGACTTTAATCTCCATGTGGACTATGTCCATCACTTCGACATAGTGTTGTAGTTCCACTATGTTGGTGATGTCACAGTTCAACCAGCTAAAAATCTAGCCATCGTCGCCTCGCAGTCTTCCTCAACATCGGCTCGTATCATGGCAACCTCCATCTCTTTATAATAATCCTCGACACTCTGGTTGCCTTGAGTGAGGTTTTGTAGTCGCTGATACAAATATTGATGATAGTATGATGGAACAAAATGTTCCCTCATAACTGCCTTCGTTTCGGCCCAAGTCGAAATAGGCCTTTCCCCGTTCCTCCTTCGACTCGTCACGAGTTTATCCCACCATACAATTGCGTAGTCCAAAATTATATGGCTGTGAGCTTTACCTTCTTGCTCTCCGAATAGTTATGGCACTTGAAGACAAGTTCAATTTTCTTCTCCCACTCCAATTACGCTTTGGGGTCGTTTTTCCCTTGGAATGGTGGTATAGTCATTTTGATGTTCTTGAGGTTGTCATCGGGACGATCTCTTTCTTGATAGCCACGGTTTCGTTGGCCTCGATGTTGTACACTTTGAGAAGATGAGTGGTCACTTTCTTGCTCGCTTGAGTCAAAGGGATCTTCCCAGTTTTGGTTTGGACGCTCGCGCCTTCGCCTTGCAACTTCGGGGGTTCCTTCGCATTGTTCTCGTGTTTTAACTTGAAATAGTTGATCTTTAATTGGCTCAAGTTTGCGTTCGAACAGCCGCTCCATTTCTCGCATAAGAGCTTGTAACGTTAAATCAGGAACTCCTCCACCAGTAACATTACGAATAGGTCGCAATCCACCTCTGTCCATTTGGTTCCTTTCCAGGCTTCTAGACATGGAATTTTTAAACACTCAACAATCTTCACACTTCTCTCACAAGAAAAGTTCACATAATTTGGCTTTTTTCCTCTCGGATAATCTCACCACACTCTTGCCTTTTTCCGCTCAAGTTCGCCTCTTGAAGTTCTCCAAGGACTACTTAGATGAATCAGCTTCCGTTGGCAGTCGGTTTGCAAAAGTGATGTTGGGTTGGGGTGAGGGATTGATGTTGGGACAATAGGTAGTCTAGCAAACAAAAATAGAAGGGGTTAAGTGTGGGCAATTGGCTTTTTGGAAAAAAATGATTTTTCGGGCAGAAAATTTGTACGACTAATTTTTCTCTTCTTTCTTTTTTTGTGAATTTTGTAACTCTTTTTTTTTTAATATTTTAGAATTTGGACACTTCAAATATATATATATTCCTCTCTCTTTTTTAAATGATTTTTTTTGAATAGTTTTTTGTTTTAGTAAAATACAATCTCGGGACTCCCGAAAATGTCAATACTCACTTGATTTTCACTAGCTCTGATATCAAATGATATGAGCTCAGTTGTAGATGTCTCGAGTCGTATTGTTTGCCCGATCGTTAAAATTAAGTGAGTCTGAATGTTTTGCAAAGATAGGCTTGAAGTTAGGAAAGATAGGTTCAAAGGGAATGGTTTCAAAACGGTTATGGAAACAAATGTATGGTTTCGACTAAGGCCTAAGAATGAACCAACACAATATATCGTGTTGACTCAAAATTAGACAAGCACTTAGGTTGAAAAAGTGATGGAAATAGGAATCATAAATTGATAAAACCTTGACCTACTATCTAAGAAGATAGGAACCTTGGTATGGTGAACGCCATACTTTAACAAAGTGATAAGTTCAGAAAAGACGGGATTGACGCCACAAGGGTTGCTTGATAAGTCAATTCTATCTATAGAGAACAATGAGAGTATGAATACTCGTAAAGTAATATAATTTCATAAAAGGTTCAAAAAGTTCTTTCACAACAAAATGAAATAAGTATTTAAAGCCACATTATAGGCTAGTCGAATGGTCACTTAATCAGCTAAAAGTCAGCTATAAAGCTTACTTTGTTTATTTTCTATGTCTTATAGTGATTTCAAAGCTAGCTCGGATTCGAGGATTGTCGGAGGTTACGTCACACTATCCAACCATCACTGTGGTACTTTTGAGCTTATGGTTTGGACATATGGCATGTATAGGAACAATGATCATGTTGGTTATGTTTTAGTAGTGAGTTTTTCCATTTGAGGTGACTTGTAAATGTATTTGTTTTGGTTTGTGTATAAAGCCATGAAAGTTGGCTTGTTTTGGTATGTTTGAGCCTAGTGTATGTAAATATAAATATATGACATATTATGAGGGTTGTGGAATTAGTATCATGCTTGTGAATTTGGTACAAAATGATATATGTTTGGTAAATGTTTATAGATGTGCTAATGCTATTTTGTGATGTGTTTAATGTTGCTTGAAAATGGTTGATGAATTGATGATGTTTGTAATTGAGTTTTAGACTAAGAAATGCTTAGATGAAATGGTAGGAATTATGTTTGATTTGGTTGATTTTGGCTGCCTATTATGCTTTGTTTTGGTGCCATATGTGTAGGTTAAAATGTGTGTACCAAATGGGGTGGTAAAATGGCTTGGTAAATAGCCTATTTTTTCCACACGGGCATGTGTCTCAGCCGTGTGTGATACACGGTCATGTTACACGGTCATTTGTTCACTGGTGTTGATATTGAAATGAAATCAGTATGCTCCACAAAGTCTCACACACGGGCGTGCGATCGGCCGTGTGTCACAAGTCAGTATACCCCCTAATTGGCACACAGCCTAGCACATAGGCGTGTGACTTGGCCATGTTGTATAAGTCAGTATACCCTACAGGTTTCGCACGGCCTAGCACACGGCCTGGCACACGGGCGTGTGTAGCCACTTCGAAGAGCACACGGGCGTGTGGTTGGCTATGTGACCCAAGTCAGTAACCTCACTTGTTTAGACACGGGGTAGGACACAGGCTGGGACACGGCTATGTGCTTACATTTTGATTGTTCACACGGCCTGTGACACGGGCGTGCCTGGTGGCCGTGTGAGACACACAGCCTGGTCACACGGGCGTGTGTCCCCTGTTTTGAGAAATTTTTACTAAGTGTTGAAAATTTTCCCGAGTATTCGGTTTAGTCCCGAACCACTCTCAATGCATGTTTAAGGCCTCGTAGGCTCGTTTAAGGGACACTATGATTTTTTATGATTGAATTGTATTTGAATTGATAAATTGTAAATGAAATGTAAGTTTAAAAGTGTTGTAAGTTCAATAATGCTCCGTAACCCTATTCCAGCGTTGATACGAGTGAAGGGTGTTACAAGTGGAGTCAACTACTTTGATAGTCAAGACTAGCCATCTCCTCAAATGAAATTGTAGACGACATGATAAACCTTCTCAGTATTTGAATCAAATGCTCACTTTAATTCTTTTACGAGACTACGGACTCGTTTAGATTATCTACTGAAGTATGTTGTCTTTCTCGCAACGTAAACATTCTTACAGTGCCACTTATCATTAGTTTGAACTTAGACAATCAATGAGCTAATATTTACTTGGCACAATTTTGCTATGCAAGCAAAATATGAAAGGCAAAAATAAAAAAGACATAATAGTGAAATTTATTTATTAATCAGTAAAATACATAGAAAATAATTACATGTTTACTACAATATGGACACATTTTCCAACAATAGAGTGAGGATGCAATCTCATCTCATCACATCACATCTCAAAGAATGGAAGAGGGTATGATTTTTATCTTTTTGTAATAGATTACGGCATGTACTTAGGTTTAAACAAAGTATGTGTGTAAGATTTTTTGTGGAAATACTTGATAAATTTTGATTGAATTATATATTAAATTATATGATGCTAAAGGTTGAAAATAAGCTTATGGGAATGGAATATTGCATACATTAGTTGAAATGTGATAGATGGACATTGTTTAGGGTGTTACAAAATGAAGCATTGATACATGCACATATGGGATGAAATTTATTAAATTTCATTCACTAAAGTTGTCAATTTTCAAGTTCAGGAAATCATTAGAATTACGACATCTTTTTGGATGGGATCCAGGAATTTCTTGGTTAAGATGTCTTCATGGCATTCGAATATCCATCTCTTAGCTTCGAAACACACTTTGAATCACTTGATTTTGACTTTGGGATCTCAAGTTATGATTGTTTTAGTGAAGACAGCGTGAGCAGAATTTTTGGATAGGATTATAACGAAAATTATGAGTTTTGAATTTTTTAATTCAAGTTTAAATCATATTGGGTTCAAGTTTTAGGCTTAACTTTTATTATATATGAGTCCAATAAGCAAAAATTTTTGTTTAAAACTACTTCTTGTTTAGATTAATTAGAGTTTTAGTATACTTTAGAGTTTTATTTGGATGTACTTAGCTAGACTATATAAAGGTTTCTTCATTTTTTGTTAAGGACAAAATTGTTCTCTATTAATAAAGTTTTCAACTCTATGAGTTTGTTTCTTTGAGTAAGATTTCTTTTTTGTGAATTTTAGAAGTAGTTTTCTTCTCGATTTTCTTCAAGGAGTCATGGGAATTCATTTTTCACCCTTCAATTTGACAAGGATTATTTCCTGGAGTGTTGATTAGAGTCATTAATTGAGTTAATTGGGATATATATCCCAATGGGTTCAATTGGACATTTATCCTTCTATCCATCATAGTCATCGGTTTATTCAATCCATCTTCCACTTTTAAATTTCATCTATTTATTTATATATTTTTATTTTTATTTGTTCTTTATTCTAAAATTTCTTCTTTTACTATTTTAGACTTCTTTATTACTAAAGTAATTTATTTCTTCTTTTTAGATCAAATCTAAATCTTTCTTTTTCGAGTCGAACAACTTGAATTCGATCATGATCCGCTTCTGCCTCAGTTCCTTATCATTTGGTATCAAAGCTGGGTGTTTTAGGTGTTCTTTGTTTTCTTATAAACTAAGTTCCAACGAACAATCTCAAAACAATTTTTTTCTGTTTTACCCAAAAAAGTTTTGAGAAAAAATATTTTTAGTAGGTAAACATTTTTCAAACAATCTGAAATTGTATATACTATTCATTGGCACTATTTTAGAGTATAAAAAATATTGCCAACAAAACAAGTGATAAAAATATAGAAAAAAATAATAAAATATGATAAAATAATAATAAAATATTCTGTGGATGAAATTTTGTGCCGAAATTTTCTAGATCTAATTTACATTATTTGAGAAGACTTTAGTTTAAATTTCGTGATTTATAGAAATCGAGAACACCTCGAACGAAAAAAATTCAAGTTGTTTTCCATTGTTTCAGGTTTTCGGTTGGGTAATTTATTTTCTTTGATTCTAGCATTAGGTTTTATTTTGTTTTAGCTTCTTTTTTTTTATTCTATTACGCATTCTAACACATTTTCATTTCTTGTGTTAATAGGTACTAAAAGAGTTGCCTCTCCTTTCTCTGTGCAACATACTTCCTTTGGAGACGATTTTTTCTTTGGCTTCTTAGAGCCTTAGGTCAACTATGTTAGAGAGTGATCCCACATCTTTTTGAATATTATTGAGTTTGATTATTCTTTAAAAGTTACAAGTGAGAAAATCTTAATTTCTTTTCTTTATCTCTTAGATTTTTTTTATTGCGAGTGTATAACAGTGAAGTTTAATTTTCTTTGATCAACTTTTCTTGTTCTTTTTTTTTAGTATTTTTTATTTAAACCTCTAATAATGATACGCATACATAGTATGGAAGAGGTTTTGGAATCTCCTATTGATGGGGACCATTTGCTTGAGTCTCATTGTCTTGTAGTGCGGTAATCCTCTAGCATTCAAGTAAGGGATGATTTTGACGAAGCGCAAAGGACTAACATCTTCCACTCGAGGTGCTTGATTCAAGGAAAGTTCTATTCTTTTATTGTTGATAGTGGTCATTGTGCCAATATGGTGAGTAGCTTTTTAGTGGATATTTTATTTTTACCTTGTCAAAATCATCCTAAGTCATATCACTTACAGTGGCTTGACGAAAGTTTGAAAGTTAAGGTAGTTAAACAGTCATTAATTGCAGTTGAAATTGGGAATTATTCTGACAAGATTTGGTGTGATGTTGTCCCCATGCATGTCGTCCATTTACTTCTTGGAAGACCATAACAATATGATCATGATGTGGTACACCATGGCAAATTGAACCATTACTCCCTTGTTTTTAAAGGAAAAAAAATACACTTTAGCCCTTTTGGAGCCCAAAGATGTCTATAACGACCAATTGAAAATGATGAAATTCTGTGATATAGTTAAAGGGAAAGAAAAAATTGAAAAGACTGAAAGAAAATAGACCTTGACTAATAAAAGTCTACTTGATGGTCCACTTTTGGTGAGTGAAAATTTATGAGGTAAAATTAGAGAGTTTAATTCACATTGAAAAAGAGAATAAAAAGAAACAGGGAACCTATCAATAGAGAAATAATAATATTTTCACTAACTTTAACTTGAATTTGTCTAGTAGATTTGTTTCATTCTTTTAGGAATTTGTTGATCCTTTGCGATAAGCTCTATTAAATCATTCTACCTATGATAAGGATTATTTCTTATTCAACCAAAGACAAGATATGAGGATGATTCTTTTCGAGGAAAGGGGAATGATACATGCACGAATGGAGTGAAATTTATTAAATTTCATTCACTGAAGCTGTCAATTTTCAAGTTTGGGAAATCATTAGACTTGAGACAACTTTTTTGATGAGATCTAGGAATTTATTGGTTAAGATGTCTTCATGGTGTTCAAATATATATCTCTTAGCTTCGAAACGCACTTTTAATCACTCAATTTCAAGTTTGGGAGCTCAAGTTATGATCGTTTTAGTGAAGACTATGGGAGCAAAATTTCTAGATGAGATTATAACGACAATTATGAGTTTTAGATTTTTAATTCGAATTTAAATCATATTGGGTTAGGGTTTTAGGCTAAATTTTTATTATATATGATCCCAATATTGTATTTATCATTTCTTATTTTTTATTAATATTTTTATAATTACTAAGTATTTTAAGTTATTTAGGAGTTTTATGTTAACAAGAAAATTTCGTTTAAAACTACTACTTGTATAGATTAATTAGATTTTTAGTATACTATAGAGTTTTATTTGGATGTTCTTAGCTAGCCTATATAAAGGCTTTTCATTGTTTATTAAGGACACAATTGTTTTCTATTAATAAAGTTTTCAACTCTAGGAGTTTGTTTCTTTAAGCAAAATTTCTTTCTTGTGATTTTTAGAAGTAGTTTTCTTCTAGATTTTCTTCAAAGAGTCGTAGGAATTCATTCTTCACCCTTCAATTTGCCAAGGATTACTTCTTAGAGGGTTGATTAGAGCTATTAATTGAGTTTGTTAGGATTTATATTTCAAAGGTAACAATTGGGCATTTATCCTTCTATCCATCATAGCCATCGGCTTATTCAATCCATCTTCTACTTTTAAATTTTGTCTATTTAATTATTTATATATTATTTTTATTTGTTCTTTGTTCTTTGTTCTTTGTTCTCAAATTTCTTGTTTTACTGTTTTCAACTTCTTAATTACTAAATTAATTTATTTCTTCTTTTCAGATCAGATCCAAATCTTTCCTCCTTAAATTCGATCATTCTTCCTCTTTCTCCGCTTTATTCCATATCAAGCATAAAAAAATTCATCAAAATAGAATGCACGTCACGGCAACGAACATACCATATTGCAATGAGACCAAGTCAGAGACTGACATTGTGATGTGGAACCCTCAACATTGCAACATCAATTTAGTCCTTGATCAACCCTAGACCACTAAAAGAGTTGTTGTAAGCTTGTATGGAACCTGGATATGTGTTGAAACATGTTGTAAATGTATAATAATCCCAATTACTTGGATGAACTGTGATTAATTATTGTTGCTTTGGCAACAAATTTAGCACTCTGATACCTTAACTAGATGATTGGGTCAGGTATGGGGATGATACATATTGAGAAACCAATCTAAATTGATGACAAACATCTTACATGGTATGGAAGATGTTGTTGTAAGAGGATATATGACTTCTTCTATTGAAAAAAAAATAGGAATGTATTGTCTTCTTCTGTAACTAAAAGTCCACGATATATGGTTCAATATTATTGAAACTTAATGAAAATTATTCTATGGGCTAGTGTAGTAGATTTTTTCTTAACATTCACATGCAACCTTGAATGGCCTGATATACAAGAGTTCTTGTAGCTAATCCCTGACCACAAACTAGAAGATAAGTCGTATTTCGTTATAAGATGGGTTGTAGAGGTACCAATTATACTTCTAAGGAATATTAATTAGACAGCTGGACCTGGTAAAGTGACAAGATTAATTGTCACTGAGTTGGGGACAAAGGTTGATAAAAGTAGAGATAATTATTAGCAGTAATACAATAAAACATTTTTCATACCTCTTGTCCAAATATCACCCTTTAACTCGAAATGACCATTCATTTTTATCATAAGGAGATTCCCTATCAAACTATATTTCGCAATGATTATTAAAATGAGTCAATATGGTGCCCCAAACCCAACCGGGACAGTCTGACCTGAATTTTGAACGTTACATTAGCCATTGAAGTAACTCTCCATTAAAACACCACAAAACACATCACCCAACCAAACACACCACTCAATTGCAACATGGTCTATATTTAAAAAAATCCTTTTTGCATGCTTTTCTATTCAAAATAGATAAATAGTTCATGAAGAAAATTCAATTTTATGACACATGTGAATCCACCTCACGACAAACCTAGCTAAAACCCTAGCAGCTCCCGGACAACTTGGCGAACTCCCAACTCACGACCTATCCGTGAACACCCAGTTCGCAACCAACCCTGCAAACCACTAATGCGCAACTTACCCAGCAATCCTTAATGTTTGGTGAACCTACCTAATTGGCTAGCTCAAACACACATCTCCCTTTGTTTTTACAGACTGCTATTATGGTTGGCTTACTCGTAAACCCCCTTACCTTGGCAAACCTACCCATCTTGGTGAACCCTTTTGCTTGGCAAACCCTCCCTATTTGGCGAGCACTATGTTTTGATGAACCCCTTACCTTGACGAACACTAATTCTAGAAAACTCTAAAGTTTTGGCAAACTCTATAATTGGGCGAACTCTGTCCCCAGCATAGTTTTATTTTTCTAAACATTTTAGTTATTGTGCTCCATGACATGCCCTTTAACATTTTCAAGACCTTGGTAAGTCTACCCATTCACACTTCACTTAAACGATTCACAGGTATTTATACATCATGTTACAACATACTTTTCGTGCATACTAAGTTATCATTTTAATTCAAACATACATGTGATACAAGGGCATACCTTATAATCCTATGATCTCCTTAGTATGTATAAGCTCGTTAATTCATCAATTTATCAAACATTCATCATGTATGATAACTCAATCAATCAAGCATTCAATCAAGAAGTTATAAAGTCCAAATATCCAAGATTAAATAGTATGTAATGTCCATTTACAACCTATCAAAATTTATTTAAAAGTCTAAATCTATTCCCTTTGGAACTGGTCCCACATAGCCTTCTTCTTTGGGGTTTGGAAATACAACAAATACTCATGGGGATTTTCCTTGCAAGGTGTATGCAAGGAGTGTGAGCTTATTGAAGCTAAGTGAGTGCGCAAGCATACAACATATAAACACATCAGTCGTGCAAGAAATTAGACATGCAGTAACATTTCGCATAACAATTACAATACTTATACACATTATAGTGACATATTGGAAATTTCTGAATGTGAAACATCATCATAATTTATATGCATTGGATAAACGGATCTCCATACACTGTGAATGACTCAAAGAGCCTTGCACTATCTCCAATAAGTGTAGCATGAGTGCTCACACTCTCCAAACACTCCATGCTATCTACAGTGAATGGAGTTATGCTCAACATTCCCTTATCTCTCCAACGCTATCTTTGGGCCACAATGCCCTAACACATAATAAAAAGGGTGAGTACTCACAATCCTATGGCATGCCAATGATATCTAATGGTTTCAAGTGTTCACAATGCCAACATATCATTTTTAACACATTCACAGTACACAATATGATAAGGCTCGCACATTACAGTGTGCATTATCATAGTTCGCATTATCATAGTTCGCATTTAGTAGAGCTCACAATACACATAGGTCTGTATATATCATGGGTCCGCAAATCATAAATGTTTTCATTCAACACGGTATGGGTTTGCACATGTACGGGTTTGTATATTATATGACATGGGTTTGCACATGCATGGGTTCACGTAGGCAAAACATGGTTCGCATGATAGTATGCAAGGTTTGCAGATCATACATCTAGGTTTGCATGAAATTATAATAGGGTTTGTAGATCTCATATCAGGGTTCACATGACTTACCTGGCTTCCCTTAGCATACGAGCTGGTGTTTAAAAGGTAGTATACATGACAGTCACCTACTGGTTTGTTGATTACTATCGAGCATAAATCACCTTCTTCTTGCCCTTGTCCTTGCTCGATGATGCACCTTCACGATCAAAGGCTTCGTGCATAACTTACAACATACAAATTATAATTGTTCTTAAGCAGAATAACCATCCTAGCAACATAACAGTTTGCCACTCCCTTTAGATTACCTCTCACCACACTAATATGCTAATTACTTCACTCTAACTCGATTTTATCCCCAATTTTCACTTCCTAACATCATATCTAATGTTTAATTATAGATCTAGTCCATTAATTTCACACAATTTCACAAATCTTCACTTTCCAGATAATCACGTTAGTTTTCATTCAAGTAAAAGAAAATCATTTGATTTACTCAAATTCTTTAAGGATTTGTTAAGATAATTTTATAAACCTCTTGATTACATCAAAATTAGTTGAAAATAATTTTAAAACAATAATCACTTAGCTCTCTACTATGAGATCTACTATTTTTAAGCAAAAGCAAGTTTTAAAAGCATAGATATTATGTTTTCTTGATTAGATCTATAAAAACTTGAATTGAAATCACATGATATATATTTAAACCATAAGAAATCATAATATTACTTTTGGTTTGAAGAACTCTGTAACATCCTAAATTAGGGGTTGTTTGCAATTTAATTATTTTCATGTGCTTGCTTGAAAAGAAATGAATACTATGATTACTTGACATGTTCTAGGATCTAGTGATAACCCCGGGCTAGGTCTAACTTAGGGCTAAAATTTCTTTTTAGTGCTTAAGAGGAGGGAGCTAGGTGAGATAGGGGTTAAGAGAAAATTTCGAGAGAAACATGACACAAGGAGCTGATTGGTAGAAGTGGCGTTGGGCACCACTTAAGGGCTGGAAGTGACGCCTGGTGTAGGTCTTGGGTTCGAGCTGCTGGAATGGCACTTGGAGTTTTACTTTTTACGTTATGTTTAAGGTGATGGGCTAGGAAGGCCTTAAAAATAAAATGGTGGGGATTATGGACATGAAAGTTGATGTGGTAAAGTGGCTTGGGACGTTGTAAGGGGCTGCGGCAGTGAGGCCCCATGTTCGAGTAGCATGGGCAGCAATAGGTGTTTTTTTTTTTATGCATGCTGGCGTGAAGGGAGTGAGGTAATGGCCTGCATGTGGGACTCTTAATTTGATAAGGATAAGCTTAATTTTTGCTCTTAAATTCGGCTGGAAGAGTAAGTATTGTTGTTATTTTTATATTTTATTTTTATTTGAAGAGGTGATAAAGGAGGGGATAGGAGATAAATCTTGTTTTGGGTGATAATTGAAAGGCAAAAAATTATCACAAAAGGGGAGATGGCCGAATGTAGGACTCCTTAGGGCCATCCACAATCGGTTTTATCATATTAGGGAGGTACCGAAATTCATCTAATTGCTTTTCTTTTCCTCTCCAATTTGTTGCTGGCCGAATTCTCTCTAGCCACATTGCCCAAAATTCTTCAAAATTCCTTTCTTCTTTTGCTTCTACTTGGCCGAACCTACCACCCCTTTTTACTCAAAATTTCATCTTCCATTTGTTGCTAGCCGAATATCCCTTACCATATAGAGCATAAGCTGAATCCCCCTAAGGAAGGTGCTGTCGATTTCAAAGGTTGGTAAGTGTCTCTTTAGCATTCGGTTCCTTTTCTCTTCCTTTTAGTGTGCTAAAGTTTGAGAAATAAGTCTTGGTATGGGTGACCGAAGCGGTATAAGTGTCTTAATAGTGTACGTTTTGTGTGTAGTTAACGTTAAGGTGCATTGAAGGAGCCTATCGGGAGTTAATTCTTCAAAGGTAAGGCATATATACTATTCGGCCAAGGGCCTTGATTATGGATAAGTGTGCAAGCCGATTCTAACAAATGCTTTGGTAGGGATCTCGACAAGTCAAGTGACAATTTCGGGATTTCGGTAAGTTTGGTAAGTGGTTAGTCATATTCGGCCAAAGGCCATTTTTGGTATCTAAAGTATAACCGATTGTGTGCCATGGATCTAGGGGCTAATGGGCCAAGGCAAACAAAGGCTTTCGGGATTTAAACTCGCTTTGGTAAGTGATAGTAAGTTTCAGCCTAAGGCCATATTTCGGGTACGACATATCCTTCGGGATTATCAGTGTAAGCCGAATGGTTATTAGATCTAAAAGTTTATGTGTTGGCCGATTGTAGGGGGAAACAACCTCTCGGGGTTTCACTAGTATAGTTCGGGATTTGCTAGTCTCATGAGTAAACAGGTGTGTAAAACTCTTACACACTTTATTAGTTAGCATTGCTATTATGTTACGATTTAATCATTGTGGTAGTGATTTGCTTGTGGACGTAAGCAGGGATTCCGGGTAAGTCACTTGTGATTTAAAATCTGTTATGGATGACATGATGGGTAATATGCTATGCCATGATTTATATGCATGATTTACTATAATATGCTAAGCATGATATGAGCATGTTGGTATTGGGATTGATGAGAGGAGGGGGATTATTCTCTATGGACTGTCACCAGTGGTTTTGACCACAAGATGGGTTGGCCCCATCAGTTTAATTGTGACTTCGGTCACCAGTGGTTTTGACCACATCGTTGATATACATTGTGACTAAGTCCTAGTGGTTTGGTACCACCAGTGGTTTTGACCACATATTGATAATTGTGACCTATGGTCATCAGTGGTTTTGACCACATGATGGGTTGGCCCCATCACTTGATTTGTGACTCTAGTCACCAGTGGTTTTGACCACCAGTGGTTTTGACCACACGGGGTAGTTAAAGGAGTTTGGATGGTTAGTTTGGGTTGCATGTTTGCATGTTATACTAATAATTTGTGTACGAGTTGCACTTCCGGGTTGGGGATTTATACACTGAGTCTTGGTGACTCACCCCTTCCCATATTATTTTGCAAATGAGTAGATCGAGGAGATGGAGTCGGAAAGGACTCGAGGCGGCCATGCTTGTTCCTTGGATTTGGGATTTTATTTGATACAGTTTAAGTTTATTTATTTACTAAATTTTTTATTTGGGCTGTAATAAGGCCGCTAGTTTATTATTTTGGATGTTTACATAGTTGTTATTACTTTACTTATACTATATTATAAATGAAACTATAAAATGTTAAATGAATCGGTTAAAAGTAACATTTTCAAATTAAGTAACTTCTACGAGTTTTCCAAGATGTTACCATCGGGTAGCAAAATTCACCAAGTCAACCATAACTTTGAAGGTTCAAAAAAAATAAATGATCAAATGATTTTTCAAAGGTTTTCAACACAACCATGTTTAAAAAATCAATCCTTCCGAGTTTTATCAAACCTTTGTTTTATAACCTTAACAATGTTTTTGATTTTCACGAGTAAATCAAAATATTTCAAAACGTTTTTACTCCGTGACATACCAGATCCGGTCAGGGCTCATGGGTCGGGTTTGGGGTGTTACATTTTTAGTATCAGAGCCCGGTTCAAAACTTGGCTGTAGGGGCCCAGGGCCCAAAACATCTATGTAGGTCTTTGTGAATTGTTATGGAAATGGTTTTCAGTCTGAACAGCATGGCATCGAGTCTCCGGCACCTATCCGCCCAGGTAAGTATCTCTGACTGTTCTGTGAATACTTGATAAGGGTAACTTGGGAACGTAGAATAGAATGATAGGTACTTGAACTCTAGGACTAGTCTACCCCAACTACTACATAAGGCTTAATTGCTTAATTAAACAAACCTATGTCTAAGTCGCCGAGTTAGTGTGTGGTAACCATGGTGCGCATGTCTAGGATTGGTATTCGGTGGGAGCTTGGTATTTAAGTTGTCCGCGTGACTCACCTCCTCTCCACTCGAATCCTACCTAGTGCGTAGCTTCGGTTCACCCTAATAGGAGGACTTATTCATGGGCTAAACCCTAACTAAAACCCGAAAGGGAACTAGCCGTATTTTCATAAAAACCTTAGTTTTAAAACTCTTAAAATCTCTCTTTAATTTGTGAGAACTATTATTTTACAACATTTTTCTGAAAAATATCCGATTTGCAGAAATACTAAAATACCCTTAGTGGTAAAATTATAAAAACGCCCTTGGTTTATGAAATTCCCAAAATACCCACAGTTTTAATCAAAAAATTTCATTACATATAAAATGCCCAACAACCTTAATTTGTAAAATATCGAAAACATCATGATTTTGGAAAATTACAAAATTGCCCCTAACCAACAAAATTACCAAAATGACCCTGATTTTCAAAATTTTTGCAACACTATCAACTTGGAAAACAAATTCTCAAAAAGAACCCTCAAAGTTTTTCAACATTTGGAAATACCCCGGAATCATCAAACTTTACAAAATTACCCTGGTTTATTACCAAAATACCCCTGAGCTTCAAAATTACCAAAATACCCCGAATTTTAAATTTTTCAAAATACCCCGGGAATTTAAAAGTTCCAAAATACTTTTTGACAAAATCATTCAAGAACTTCTATTTTTGAAAATTTACAAAAATACCCCTGTAAGTTAAAATTACGAAAATACTTTCGACTAGTGAAATGACAAAAATGCCCCTACACGTTAGATATGGTCTGTGAATGTTGTTTGTGTGATGGATGTACTTAGAACTAGAAGATAAGTCTGAAATTGGAACTATAGGTAGGTTCGATTTCGAAAGAATCACTTCAAAAATTATTTCTCATAAAATTGCTCGTGGGTAAACAGTGAACAGTATTAATAATGCATAAAATTCTTAATCAGATAAACGCGAATGAGAAGAATGAGTACAAGAGGTCATGGACGTCCACCGCGTAGCCGTGGTAAGGGTAGGATGACCTTTTGAACCGATTAGGTGCGGTCATGGGTTTGGAAATGTGATCTTGGATCTGCCGTGGCAGAAATTGAGTTTCAAGATTAGACCGGTGGTAACGATGTAGTATCCCAAGCTGTACTACGAGTGGTGGAACGAGTTAGAAGGCGGTAGCGCAGTGCGAGAGCACGTAAATCTATGGTTGAATGACTTTGAGCTAACGGAGCAGAAGTGTTTAGAGGAGTTTCTGGAGTGGCACCTAGTGCGGCGGAGTATTGGTTGGAATCAACTGAGAGGATCATGGATGACCTGGATTTTACAGCTGAGGAAAAGTTGAAGGGTATAATCTCTCTGCTTCGGGATGAGTCATATCAGTAGTGGCTCACCGTAAGGGATGGAGCGATAGCGGAGGACCTCACATGGGAATTCTTTAAGGCTGCCTACCAAAAGAAATATATAGGAACTAGCTACGTGGATGCGTAGTGGAAGGCTTTCTTGAACTTGGTTCAGGGTAATAAAACGGTGGCAGAATATGAGGCCGAATTTCTCCGGTTGAGTAGGTATGCTCGTGGTATTGTGGGTACCAAGCATGAGCAATGTGTCGATTCGAGGATGAAATTTGAGAGATGAGTGAGGATAATGATAGCTCCACAACTGAAATGGGAGTTCGCTGTCCTAGTGGAGAAGTCTAAGGTTGCTAAAGGGGTAAGACAGTTAGTTAGACAGAATCAGGATAGGAGTTGGAATAAGAGGAGCTCCGGATCTTTGAGGTTTTTTGGTAATCAGTAGAAGAGGACGAGGTATGGTGGGTCAGATCAAGCTGCCAGACCTACTGCTACTAATCCTCAATGGCCGCCACGGTGTGCTCGGTGTGAGAAGTCTCACACGGAGGAGTGTTGGAATGGTAATCGGGGATGCTTCGAATGTGGATCTATGAAACATCGAGTCAGGGATTGTCCGAAAAAGGCAGCTAGGCTAAGGTCAGAGGGTCAGGATCGTACACCGAATAGGAGGGATAACCAACAACCACCAAGAGGTCGTGGTGTAGGAAGAGGAGGTAATGGTGCTGATAGAGGTCGTGGAGCACCGAAGGGAGGTACCGGTGGTACTGAGGCTAGGCAACCTGGTTTGGTCTATGCCGCGAGGCGTCAGGAGGAGGGCGACGCACCGGACGTCATAACTGGTATGTTTTTGATCTTTGGAGTACCTATAGTACTTTAATTGATATTGGCTCAACTCACTCGTACATTGCTAGTAGCGTAGTGAAAACTACGCACTTAGACTCGAGCTTACTTCAGGAAGATGACCGTATTAAGCCCTCAGGTCACTCTGTAGAAGTAAATAAACTCTATAAGAATGTACCCTAGAACTCCAAGGGTCGTGTTCTTGGTGACTTGATGGAACTACTGTTTGGAGTTCGATCTAATCTCGGGATGGATTGGCTAGTAAAGTATCGAGCTAGCCTAGATTGTGACTAAGCGCATGGTAATAAAGACCGTGGAAGGTGATGAGGTGGTGATGATAGGTAAAAGGAGAGATTACTTATCTAATCTGGTTTCGACATTAAAGGAAGAAAAGATGGTTAGGAAGGGTTGTAAAGCATATGTAGTGCATGTCTGTGCTTTGGAAGCTAAGGGTGCAGCTGTGAGAGATGTCCGGACCGTAAGGGATTATGTTGATGTGTTTTCAAAGGAACTCCCGGGTCTACCTCTGGATCGTGAGGTTGAGTTTGGTATAGATTTGTTACCCGGAACCGCGCCAGTATCTATAGCTCCGTATCGGATGGCGCCGAAAGAATTGGTAGAGTTGAAGGCGCAGATCCAGGAATTGTTGGATAGAGGGTTCATCCGACCAAGTGTATCACCTTGGGGAGCTCCAGTGCTTTTTGTCAAGAAGAAGGATAGAACAATGAGAATGTGCATAGACTATCGACAGCTGAACAAGCTGACAATAAAGAACAGGTACCATTTGCCCAGGATTGATGATTTGTTTGATCAACTCAAGGGTGCATCGGTGTTCTCTAAGATCGACCTTAGGTTAGGGTACCATCAGCTTAAGGTGAAGGAGGCTGATATCACAAGACGGTATTCGTACTCGGTATGGGCACTACGAGTTTCTGGTAATGCCTTTTGGTTTGATGAATGCACCAGCCGTGTTTATGGACATGATGAACCGAGTTTTCCAACCTTATCTAGATCGATTTGTCGTGGTGTTCATAGACGACATTTTAGTGTACTCGAAGTCAGAAGAGGAGCATGACACACATCTTCATGTGGTTCTACAAGTTCTAAGGGAGAAACAGTTGTACGCCAAATTCAGCAAGTGTGAGTTTTGGCTTAAAGAGGTAACTTTTCTAGGGTATGTTGCTTCAGCCGAGGGAATCAAGGTGGATCCTCGTAAGATTGAGGCAGTATTGGAATGAAAACCACCAAAGTCGGTTACGAAAATTTGAAGTTTTCTGGGGTTGGCAGGATATTATAGGAGATTCGTGGAAAATTTCTCCTTAATCGCAGCACCGTTGACTAAGCTGCTGAGAAAAGGAGTTCCGTTTGTGTGGTCTGAGAAGCAGCAAGAGAGTTTCGATAAGCTGAAGAGGATTTTGACAGAAGCACCAGTCTTGATTCAGCCTGAGGCAGGAAAGGAATTCACTGTGTATTGCGATGCATCGCATACTGGTTTAGGGTGTGTGTTGATGCAAGAAGGGAAGGTGGTCACTTATGCTTCACGACAGTTGAGGCCTCACGAAGGTAACTATCCGACATATGATTTGGAATTGGCTGCTGTGGTTTTTGCCTTGAAGATTTGGAGGCATTATCTGTATGGGGAGAAGTCGGTAGTGTACACGGATCACAAGAGTCTGAAGTACCTCTTGACTCAAAAAGATTTAAATCTGAGGCAGTGGAGGTGGATCGAGTTGCTGAAGGACTACAACTGCTCAATCGAATACCATCCGGGTAGGGCTAATGTGGTAGCTGATGCATTGAGCCGTAAGGTGGTAGCGGAATTGCGAGCAATGTTTGCTCACCTAAGTCTCTATGAGGATGGGAGTCGTCTGGCAGAGTTACAAGTAAAGTCGTCTTGGATTGATGAGGTTAAAGAAAGGCAGATGACCGACGAAGTTTTGAGTACTCAGAGGTTACAAGTGCAGAGCGGTGAAATCGAAGGGTTCAGCTTGGGTAGTGATGGAGTGTTGTATTTTCAGGGGAGAGTATGTATGTCTAAGGATGATGATTTGAGGCAGCGAATCCTTAAAGAAGCTTATAGCGATCCATCGCTATGCACCCAGAAGCGACAAGATGTATCGAGATTTAAGGGAGCGATTTTGGTGGCGGGTATTAAGCGGGAAATGTAGAGTTAGTGGGCAAGTGTCGACATGCCGACAAGTTAAGGTGAGCATCAATTGCCATCGTGGTCATTACGGTAGGTAAAGATCCACATGGAAGTGAGAGGAGATTACTATGGATTTCGTAAGTGGGCTTCCCTTACGCCCAGTAAGAAAGACTTGATATGGGTGATAGTAGACCGGTTAACTAAGTCGGCCCATTTCATACCAGTAAGGGTTGACTACTTGCTTCAAAGGTTAGCCAAGCTGTATATAGCAGAGATAGTGCGGTTGCATGGAGTACCGGTGTCCATTATCTCAGATCGGGATCCCCGGTTCACGTCGAGATTCTGGAAGGCTTTACATCAAGAGTTAGGCACGAAGTTGAATTTCAAAGACGGCTTTTCATCTGCGATCAGATGGACAATCGAGAGGTAATCAAGTGTTGGAAGATATGTTAAGGGGTGTGTTTTGGACTTAGTAGTAGTTGGGAGGAGTACCTACCTTTGGCAGAATTCACTTATAACAATAGTTATCAAGCGAGTATTCAGATGGCGCCGTATGAGGTACTGTATGGTCAAAAATATCGTACTCTTACGTATTGGACAGAGATGGGAGAACGTCGGATGTTGGGCCCGGAGTTAGTGGCAGAGACAGAAGATAAGGTCAGAGTAATTCGGGCTCATCTTAAGGAGGCATCGGACGGCGAAATCCTCGCCGATCTTAAGCGAGAGAGGTTGAGTATGCGATGGGTGATAAGGTCTTCTGAAGGTATCACCTTGGAAGAAGGTGCTGAGGTTTGGCCGGAAGGGCAAGCTAAGCCCTAGATTCATCGGACCGTACGCGGTGTTTAAACGTGTGGGACCGGTAGCTTACCAGCTTGAGTTGCCGGCAAAATTGAGTCAAATCTATGACGTCTTCCATGTTTCGATGCTGAGGCGCTATCGGTCAGATCCATCACACGTAGTGCCGGTTACGGAAATTGAAGTGAACTCGGACTTGTCTTTCGAGGAGGAGCCAGTACAGATTTTGGATGAGATGTCAAGGTTTTGAGGAGGAAGTCAGTACCTTTGGTAAAAGTGCTATGGCGAAACCATGGTACGGAGGAGGCCACATGGGAGCCGGAGGATGTGATGCGTGACAATACCCCAACTCTTGATCCGAGGTAATTTCGAGTAGAAATTATTTTTAAGGGGGGTAGAACTGTAATATCCTAAATTAGGGGTTATTTGCAATTTAATTATTTTCATGTGCTTGCTTGAAAAGAAATGCATACTATGATTACTTGACATGTTCTAGGATCTAGTGATAACCCCGGGCTAGGTCTGACTTAGGGTTGAAATTTCTTTTTAGTGCTTAAGAGGAGGGAGCTAGGTGAGATAGGGGTTAAGAGAAAATTTCGAGAGAAACATGACACAAGGAGCTGATTGGTAGAAGTGGCGTTGGGCACCACTTAAGGGCTAGAAGTGACGCCTGGTGCAGGTCTTGGGTTCGAGCTGCTGGAGTGGCGCTTGGAGTTTTACTTTTTGCGTTATGTTTAAGGTGATGGGCTAGGAAGGCCTTAAAAATAAAATGGTGGGGATTATGGACATGAAAGTCGATGTGGTAAAGTGGCTTGGGACGTTGTAAGGGGCTGCGGCAGTGAGGTCCCATGTTCGAGTAGCATGGGTAGCAATAGGTGTTTTTTTTTTATGCATGCTGGCGTGAAGGGAGTGAGCTAATGGCCTGCATGTAGGACTCTTAATTTGATAAGGATAAGCTTAATTTTTGCCCTTAAATTCGGCTGGAAGAGTAAGTATTGTTGTTATTTTTATATTTTATTTTTATTTGAAGAGGTGATAAAGGAGGGGATAGGAGATAAATCTTGTTTTGGGTGATAATTGAAAGGCAAAAAATTATCACAAAAGGGGAGATGGCCGAATGTAGGACTCCTTAGGGCCATCCACAATCGATTTTATCACATTAGGGAGGTGCCAAAATTCATCTAATTACTTTTCTTTTCCTCTCCAATTTGTTGCTGGCCAAATTCTCTCTAGCCACATTGCCCAAAATTCTTCAAAATTCCTTTCTTCTTTTGCTTCTACTTGGCCGAACCTACCACTCCTTTTTACTCAAAATTTCATCTTTCATTTGTTGCTAGTCGAATATCCCTTACCATATAGAGCATAAGCCGAATCCCCCTAAGGAAGGTGCTGTCGATTTCAAAGGTTGGTAAGTGTCTCTTTAGCATTCGGTTCCTTTTTCTCTTCCTTTTAGTGTGCCGAAAGTTTGAGAAATAAGTCTTGGTATGGGTGACCGAGCATGTATAAGTGTCTTAATAGTGTACGTTTTGTGTGTAGTTAACGTTAAGGTGCATTGAAGGAGCCTATCGGGAGTTGATTCTTCAAAGGTAAGGCATATATACTATTCGGCCAAGGGCCTTGATTATGGATAAGTGTGCAAGTCGATTCTAACAAATGCTTTGGTAGGGATCTCGACAAGTCAAGTGACAATTTTGGGATTTCGGTAAGTTTGGTAAGTGGTTAGTCATATTCGGCCAAAGGCCATTTTTGGTATCTAAAGTATAACCGATTGTGTGCCATGGATCTAGGGGCTAATCGGCCAAGGCAAACAAAGGCTTCCGGGATTTAAACTCGCTTTGGTAAGTGATAGTAAGTTTCAGCCTAAGGCCATATTTCGGGTACGACATATCCTTCAGGATTATCAGTGTAAGCCGAATGGCTATTAGATCTAAAAGTTTATGTGTTGGCCGATTGTAGGGGGAAACAGCCTCTCGGGGTTTCGCTAGTATAGTTCGGGATTTACTAGTCTCACGAGTAAACAGGTGTGTAAAACTCTTACACACTTTATTAGTTAGCATTGCTATTATGTTACGATTTAATCATTGTGGTAGTGATTTGCTTGTGGACGTAAGCATGGATTCTGGGTAAGTCACTTGTGATTTAAAATCTGTTTTGGATGATATGATGGGTAATATGCTATGCCATGATTTATATGCATAATTTACGATAATATGTTAGGCATGATATGAGCATGTTGGTATTGGGATTGATGAGAGGAGGGGGATTATTCTCTATGGACTGTCACCAGTGGTTTTGACCACAAGATGGGTTGGCCCCATCGGTTTAATTGTGACTTGGTCACGGTGGTTTTGACCACATCGTTGATATACATTGTGACTAAGTCCTAGTGGTTTGGTACCACCGATGGTTTTGACCACATATTGATAATTGTGACCTATGGTCATCGATGGTTTTGACCACACGATGGGTTGGCCCATCACTTGATTTGTGACTCTAGTCACGGTGGTTTTGACCACCGGTGGTTTTGACCACACGGGGTAGTTAAAGGAGTTTGGATGGTTAGTTTGGGTTGCATGTTTGCATGTTATACTAATAATTTGTGTATGAGTTGCACTTAGGGTTGGGATTTATACACTGAGTCTTGGTGACTCACCCCTTCCCATATTATTTTGCAGATGAGTAGATCGCGAAGATAGAGTCGAAGAGGACTCAAGGCGGCCATGCTTGTTCCTTGCATTTGGGATTTTATTTGATACAGTTTAAGTTTATTTATTTACTAATTTTTTTATTTGGGTTGTAATAAGGCCGCTAGTTTATTATTTTGGATGTTTACATAGTTGTTATTACTTTACTTATACTATATTACAAATGAAACTATAAAATGTTAAGTGAATCGGTTAAAAGTAACATTTTCAAATTAAGTAACTTCTACGAGTTTTCCAAGATGTTACCATCGGGTAGCAAAATTCACCAAGTCAACCATAACTTTGAAGGTTCAAAAAAATAAATGATCAAATGATTTTTCAAAGGTTTTCAACACAACCATGTTTTAAAAAATCAATCCCTCCTGAGTTTTATCAAACACTGTTTTATAACCTTAACAATGTTTTTTCAGATTTTCACCAGTAAATCAAAATATTTCAAAACGTTTTTACTCCGTGACATACCAGATCCGATCAGGGCTCATGGGCCGGGTTTGGGGTGTTACAAACTCCATGAGATTTAGATCAATTTGAGCAAATACAAGTTTAGAAATAGTAGAAAATTGAAGAAGAAATGATGAGTTTCTCTAAAAATTGGAGAAGAAAAATGTGTTTGGATGCCTAGAAAATCATAATGGTAAAGGGTGAGAGAAAACTAATAATTTTTTATCTAACAAATTTTACAAATGAATGGTAAATATAGAGGGAAGGGACGGTGGGTGGTCTTATATAGCCAACCAATTTTTAAAATTTGGGTATTTACCCTAAGGCCCTTCCTATTCTCTCCCATTTTCAACTAAATCTCATTTCAATTAAAATTCTTTTATTTACACATTTGACCCTTAATTTTAAGATAATTTTTAATTTAATCCCTACTAATTTATATTTATTAACCCAATATTTTTATCATTATTATTTATTTTATTTTAATTTCTACGATTCTAATATCGATATCTCTTGAACCCATGATTAATTACCAGAATATGCTAATTTGATTTTTGAAATGTGATAGTGAATATCAAACTTTCAAAATGTTGGTGTGTACTTGCCTCAACCTATCTTCACACAAAGGTCAACTTTTGCTTCGGGAGTGACATCACTTTTTGGATTAAAAATACTAATAAACAATAATGACAGTACATTGAAAAATTGCACTAACAATGTCATTTATCTTGAAGTATTTGATGACGTGTTCCCAAGGTTATATGAATAATATTGATTTTTTCTTTTTTTTTTATATTACAAACGTATTGACTAAATATATATAACTATTTTTGTAGGTGAGTATAGACAGAGAATGCAATTAGACAACTCTCGGTGGCTGATGGGTTATGGAGGTTGCAAGTTAGGATTAAACAAATGTGAGATGCTATTAACTTAATTTATTGGTATGCATTAATTCTACTGGATGAAAATGTCATTTCTTTACCAATGCTTCCACTTTAAAACTTTACTTTATATAATATATGTATTTCAGGATGTTTATATTTATACGATGATTTATAAAATTATAGCTGATAGATATCATCAAATATTGGTCTGCAATTTCAAAGTTACCTTTGCAAAGAGTTGTTATCGAATTGTTGATAATAATCTAACGGTTTTTTTCAAAGGAAGCACTTTTTTAAGCTGTTGGGTTCCTCAAATTTGATTTTATTAATTTCAATGTTGTTGAATACATACTTGACTAGTAATACACTAAATTTGAAACTATTAGGTACTATATTCTTGAATAATAGAGAATGAACAAATAGAGAATAAATGAAGAAAATGAATTACTAAAGAAAACTTGCTTTGTATTGTAATATGATTTGTGATCACCACACTGCTAGTTTTTTATACATGACTATGAGTAACTGCTGTTTAACAACTATACCAGCCTAGGAAACATATTAACAACAGACTAACAATATTTGTTATCTAACATTCACCTAGCTCCTTCGATAGGTAAGACCCGAAGA
The DNA here is from genome assembly GCA_025506655.1 of Gossypium rotundifolium. Lineage (NCBI taxonomy): Eukaryota > Viridiplantae > Streptophyta > Magnoliopsida > Malvales > Malvaceae > Gossypium > Gossypium rotundifolium. Next base: position 44,293,366 of record CP106730.1, read on the forward strand.
AAATTCCAAAATCAAGTAAATGTAGAGACAGTCAATGGTTTTGTGATTATATTAGCGACCTGGTCACAGGCTGGTACTTCGCCGACAACTAGAGAACCACTAGCCACCTTTTCACGAACAAAAAATAAGTTAATCTCGACATGTTTAAATTTAGAGTGTAACACTGGATTAGCAACAACCGTAACGGCACTTGAATTGTCACACCAAATAGCCGGAGTATCAGTAGAACGAACTTTTAACTCTGTTAGCAAAGAAACTAACCAAGCAATATCACTAGTAGTTGCAGCTAAGCTGTGATATTCTGCTTCTGCCGTGGATCGAGAAACAACTTGTTGTTTCTTAGAGCACCAGGAAACAGGCGTATGACCAAAGTAAATACAATAGGCAGTCGTGGACCGGCAGTCATCAAAATTGAGACCCTAGTTGGCATCAACATATCCGACTAAAGAAAGTCTATTAGACGGACAAAAAAACCAAACCATGGTTAATAGTGCCATGTAAATACCTCAAGATACGTTTCAACGCCACCAGATGTACTGTCAGATTACAATACTAAGCAAGTTTTCTTTAGTGATTCATTTTCTTCATTTGTTCTCTGTTTGTTAGTCTAGATCTGACTTCAAGGAAACTTTTAGTCCAGTGGTTAAACCTGCTACTGTTTGACTCATATTATCCATTGCTGTATCGAATAGATGGCAACTTCGTCAAGTGGATGTCAACAATGCTTTTTTAAATGGAAAGTTAACTGACGAAGTATTCATGCAACAACCTCCTGGCTATGTTAAGTATGGAGCCAATGGTGAGCCCTTGGTCTGTCTTCTAACAAAGGCGTTGTACGGATTACGGCAAGCTCCCCATACCTGGTTTGACAAATTAAGACAATTTCTTGTTTCTACTGGTTTTGTCTTATCTAAATCTGATGCCTCCTTGTTTGTTAAAGTTACAACCAAGTTCGTAGTTTATGTTTTGGTCTATGTAGATGATATTATTATTACTGGCAATTCACCTGATTGGATAGGTTGTTTTGTTTAGCAATTACATAAAGAGTTTTCTCTTAAAGATATGGGTGATCTCCACTATTTTCTAGGCATTGAAGTTACTCGGTTATCCACTGGAAGTCTTCACTTATGTCAGCGCAAATACATTCGAGATCTGCTTGAGAGGATTTCTTTTGCTAATTCAAAAAGTGTTCACACGCCGATGGTCAGTTCCCCTGTGTTGTCTAAAGATGAGGGTGATTGTCTTGTTATCCTGCTGAATACAGAAGTCTTGCTGGTGCCCTTCATTATGTAGTCCTAACTCAGCTGGATATTGCCTATGCAGGTGAATTGTGTGTGTGTAACACCCTAAAAATCCGAGTGTTTTTATATTGCATGAATTGGTGTTTAGATTTTAAAGGAAAATTCCTTACTTTTATTTTAGTGCTTATTGAAGTTCTAAAGAGGAGTATAGCATAACTAGGATAAGGAATAAAAATTAATAATTGAGAAATTATTGAAGAGAAGCAAATGTCATTAAGACTTAAGTTAAATTAAGTGTTAATGAGTGTCATAAGTTGAGTACATGGCATGGTGGATTTGGCGCATGAGTTATAGCAAGAGGGAAGAGGTTCGAATCCCTTGTTTAGCATCTAAATGAATTTTTTGTTTTTAATTTCCTGCACATGGATAGCAAGTGTCGGCCAAGAACATTTATGGTAAGTGTTGACCATGTTATTTTTGGTTAGTGTATCAAAGGATTATGGAAATAGTTATCATATGGCATGGAATCAAATACTTAAGGAAAGATAGGGGGAACATAAGGCACATATCAATGAAGAATTTTGGGCTTTGGACGGCAATTGGGTATAGAGAAGGAGCCAAATTTTTGTGTTAGTTTTGGCTAAGCATTTCATTTTCTCTTTGGTCATTCCTAGCAACCTAGTGCAGAATTTTTCTTCTTCTCAACCTCTTTTCCCTTTAGCGAAATTGATCATTGGTAAGCCTTGATTATTTTGACCAATTGGTCATTTTGCTTTTCACTTTAGTGTTCAATTTTGTGCCTTTCTCTTAGTGCCGATTTTACCAATACCTAAAAGACCATTCTTTTCTTTTCTTCTCCCATTCTTAGAACATACATTGTTCTCAAAACTCATCTCTTTCTTTCTTCTATTCTCCATTCTCTTTGAAAGTCAAAAGACATCATCATCATTCTTCTCTCATCTTTATTTCTTTTCACTCATATTTTCTTCCTTTTTCTTCAATGGCGAATGCTAGAGTGCGCATAGCAATTTATTTTTTTTCTTTGGTTGCATAGTCAATTTTCCAACTCTCATAAGCATCGTTTTCAATCCTTTCTTTTGATCGTGGATTATAGGTAAGGGTTTCTTCTTTTTCGTTTCGATTTACTAATGGTATTATGGTCGAATATTAATGGTGTTATGAAGGACTTTTGAATCGATATAACGTTCATTCTAATAACGTTTTTCGTTATTATTTAGTGCAATAACGAAGATCGGAACTCAAGTGATCGGAGAACCGTAGAAACGTTGGAAGCGTTTTATTGTGGTAAGGAAATCCCACTCTTTAAAACCTCTAGTACTATTCGATATTATATTAGATTTAACTAATATTCCTTTAATCGTGAAGACTTTCAAAATAGGGAAGAAAAGGCGGTGGTTAGTCACGATAAGAGGCGGATCTGTAAATCCCCATTTAAGCGAAGAGCGGTTTGGCGATCGGGATTTTCCACCGGGTTGCGGACCATCTTCGAAAGGAGTCAACTATTCAAGTAGTACGAACTTAGAGCCATTATCGTTGGTGGATTCTCGTGACTAACGAACCAATAAGCGAGGAGAAGCCGAAAATCAAGTGATTCAAAATCAAGAGGGTAAGATTTTGGATCTATTATCGATTAAGAATATTTTTCTGAAATAGTATTCTAACGGATCGAAATATGTTTTAGGTGCCGAGGAGCGAGAAGGATTAGTACTCTCGGTATCGAGGTGTGTAACTTCACACTATTTCTCGGTTGGATGTCAATTTCGATATTGGAAGTAAAATCGTAAAAACGACTAGATCGGTAAAAACGTAAAAACTGATATTTTGACGAAAATACGTAAAAACAACTAAATCGTGAAAATTACGAAAATGCCTCGAAAAATTACTTATTATTAGTTGTATGTTGTATGTTTCGTGAAAATGGGCGATAAATCGGGCCAAAATACTCTAGTTCGATAAATTGGGCCAAAATACTCTAGTTCGATAAATTGGGCCAAAATACTCTAGTTCGATAAATTGGGCCAAAATACTCTAGTTCGATAAATCGGGCCAAAATACTCTAGTTCGATAAATTGGGCCAAAATACTTTAGTTTGGTAAATGGGCCAAAGCCCACTAAACTGCTAAATAGACAAATTGCTAAATCATGTTTATGGGCCAAATGAAATGTTTAAACGATAAACCCACCATGTTATGCATTATTAAGAAATTTTTATATTTTGTTATACACGCATAATTGCATGGGGTGGGATATATGAAGAGAAGAATGGCCAGTTGCCAAAAATCTAGTTCGGTGGCTCTGCCACAATAATGGCTTATTGCCTCTAGTTCGGTGGCTCTGCCACAATAATGGCTTATTGCCTCTAGTTCGGTGGCTCTGCCACAAAATTATGGCTTATTGCCTCTAGTTCGGTGGCCTTGCCACAAATATGGCTTATTGCCTCTAGTTCGGTGGCTTTGCCACAATTATAAAAAGGCTTAATGCCTACGATTGGTGTGTTGGCGGGGTGGGTTGACTCGATCCCCACAGGTGTGATGGTTGATACGGGGGTGTTAGCGGATGGATATTAGGTTTGGTTGGGAAATTCATTTTACATGCATTTTAAATTATTTTATTTTATGATAAATTGTTGAATTCTGTATTTGGGCTCAAGCCCAGCATAATACCTTGATGATCTGGCTCAATAATGGTGGTAAGTGAGTTACACACTGAGTTCTAAGTAACTCACCCCCTTTAATTTTTCCATCTCAGGTAATGGAAATTGACGTGGACTTGGGCCGAGGATGACTTCGTGGAGGCCATCTTGAAAAGAGGGTTATATAAACTCGAACTTTTAATAAGTATTTTTACTATTTTGGGTTATTGTAATAAGGGCCTCTATAAGTAAATTATGGATTTTATGTGTGTTGGTTTTAAATTATACTTTGGACTTTTAAATATGGATTATGATTATATGATGTTTTATTAAAATAAATTTGGGTTTTCAAATCCTTTTATAAATATTTTATCATTGTTAACTCTTTAATAAATTACCTAAAGGTATTTGATAATACAAGGATTTTCAACTAATATTTTCAAATATTTATCAAATTCAAATACTCTTCAAAATTTTAAACCCTGTAAATAAATATTGTAGCTTTCAACTCATTAGTGATTTAAAAATAGCTCGATTCATGTAACAAATCAAATCTAGTCTCAATGCATAGACCGGGTTTGGGGTGTTACAGTGTGTCAGTTCATTCATGCACCTACTATTTGTGATCACCACACTGCTAGTGTTTTATACATGACTTTGAACAACTACTGTTTAACAACTATACCAGCCTAGGTAACAGATTAACAAAATGCTAACAATATTTGTTATCTAACAGAAACTAACATTGTATTTTTATAAAGTTAATTTGATTTAGTTATTATTTAATTAAGTTACATAGCAATATGCATATGTTATTGGGATCCTATGTAAAATATCTGCTGTTTTTTAATCAGAAATCAACGGGAAGAAAGTTCTAAAGCGAATGTTGGAACTACAAAATAAGAAGTAACATTTGATATTATATGTGCATTCATTTATTACAAATATTATAATGGCAATAAATTAGAGGTTACACAATGGGGTGCTAGTGTTTTCCAAATTACAGATGATGTTCTTGCCAAAAAGAATGATATGATTGTCGTTGTTGTTACCTCCACTATAGTTAAAAAGTTGAGAGGTTAGTATTCATGCAATTTCACAACAACCTTAGACGCTGTTGGGAGAATCATCGTAAAGTGAAATAGATTACTTTTTTTAGAATGTTACAACTTTAACATTTTTCTTTTTACTTCTTTTCCTACATCAACATTTACTTATGAAATAATATATTTTCTCTTACATACAACTACACATTATCTTAAATTTACAAGACAATTATGTACCCAAAATTAATTCACAACATAGTTACTAATAAGTATTTATACCTTAAATCCCTCGAATCAATGTTAGATCTATTTAACATATGTTTTAACTTTATTTTAAACAAATAAATTTATACGATTATATTTGTATGCATTTTAAATATATTTTAATTAAGTAATTTCTTATAGTTTTAAAAACATAAATATTTATTTAACATTCTTTAATTTATAAACACAATGCACGGGTATACAAACTAGTTTTAGTATTTAGTTTAAAGTTAAAATTTTCCTATCGAATTTATTGTAAATAATATATTTTTATTTTTCCTTTAAATATATAGTTTAAAGTTAAAATTCAAAAATAAAACATATGATATTCATCATAAAGATAAATAAAATTCAATTTAAATAATATTTATTTTATTATTAAAATTATTTTAATATTTATTATAAATATAAATACTATTATCATAAAAATAAATATTTTTAATTCAACATTATTTATCTTAATATTTAAATTTTATTTATGCTCTCATAAAAATCCTGTATAAATTCTGAATTTTAATTTTAATATTTTTATTTTAAATTCTAAATTCTAAATTTATTAATCTTAATATTTAGTTTAAATTTCAAATTTTAAAAATAAAACATAATAATATTTATCATAAAGATAAATAATATTTAATTAAAATAAATTTAACAATAATTATCTTAATATTTAAATGATATTAATCTTAATATTAATTTTAGCATTTAACATTTATCATAAAAATAAATATTATTATCACAAAAATAAAATATATATTTAATTATCATAAATATAAATATTATTTATCTTAATATTTATTCCATAATCATAGTTATTAAATGATTACTTCTCTATATTTAAAATATAAGTTCATATATTTCATTCACAATATTGCATTAAATTATGTTTAATACAAAATAAATTTAATGATTGTAAAATTAATTTTCCTTCACATTTGAATTTTTTAAATTTTTTATGTAATTTAACTTATCTTTATGTAATAATTTTAAATACTTCACTTCGCCTACAACACTATCCATATTACAAACAAAAATTAGTGAAATAGTTTTTAATTCTTTTCATAAGTCAAATTTATGTTTTTACATTACTTAAAACTTTATTTTGTACCAAAATAAATTATTTAAAACTTTATTTCTAGAATTAAAAAGTACTAGATATATATTATTTCTAAAATTTGAAATATTTTAAAATTTTATTATAATAGTTTTATCACTACACCAAAACAGACTTTTAGCGGTGTTTTTAGTGGCATTTTAATAAAAAAATACCGCAAATATTATACATTAGCGGCGTTTGAAAGAAAAAGTAGCAAAAAGTTGAGCAATAGCGGCGTTTATATCCAAAACGCCGCTAAAAATGAGAAATAGCGACATTTTTTTTTCCAAAACGCCGCTAAAGATCTGAGCAATAGCGGCGCTTTTAAGAAAACGCCGCTAAAGATCTGAGCATCAGCGGCACTTTTAGAACAACGTCGCTAAAGATCTGAGCATCAGCAGCGCTTTTTTAAAAACGCCGCTAAATGTTAATGGCGCTTTGACAAAAATGCCGCAAAGATGTTAATCAATACAACGACGTTTTGTAGTTGAGATATAGTTGCTAGATCGAGAATTAGTGGCATTTTTTTTGTAAACGCCGCAAAAAGTATGTCATTAGCTGTGTTTTTTTTTAAATGCCGTAAAAATAAATAATTTAAGGGTTATGATTTTAGGGGTTGGCTTTTAGGCTTTAGGGGTTAGGGTTATTAATAAAAAATTAATTTATTTTAGTGTCTATATAAGCATTAACATTTGTTTTTAATTATTTTTGTCCCTTATAAAATTTATATTTAGGGTTTAGCCACTATAAGAAAACAGACTTTATATATATTATAGTTTAAATTATTTAATTTCTTATATATATATATACATATATTATATTATATATATTATAATTATAATTATAGTTTAACATTTCAAGATTTAGTGTTTAGAGTTTATGGTTTACGGTTAGTCTTAGGATTAGGGTTATGGCTTGAGTTTATGAGTTTATGGGTTTGTGGGTGTATGGTTTAAGGTTCACGGGTTTAGGGTTTAGGGTTTAAGGTTTAGAGTTTAGGGTTTAGGGTTTATCGAGTGAAGACAGAATATCAAATTTGATTTAATCATTAAAAATTATAAAATATATGCTATAAAAATGGTGAGATTGCATTTTTAATTACAAATTAATTTTATTTTGCTATTTGAAACTGACTTAATTATGAAAAGTTACAAATTGATAACTAAACTATTTAGAAGTTTTGCTTTATCGAAACCCTAAACCCTAACTATTTATATTAATTAAAATACAATTATTTTAATTGTATATTTATATTCTTCAAAAAAAATAATGACACATAGAAAAAATTGAAAGTAAAAACATAGAAAATATATGTTAAAAATTAAAAATTAAAATACTATTATTTAAAATAAATTTAACTTTAAGGTTAAAATGTGATGTAAGTTTAACTTTAAGGTTTCGGTGTTAGATTCTGTAGTTATGACAAGCGTTTAGGGTTTTAAGGTTTAATGATTTAAGGTTTGAGGCCTATGATTTTAGAGGTTACGGGTTTGAGGTTTAGGGTTTGTGTTTAGGACTTAAGATTTTAAGGTTTAAGGCTTTGATAAAAATGTCGTAGAAAATTGTTTGTGGTTTATGGTTTTAGGGGTTAGGCTAACTAGTATGGTTTAAGGGTTTGGGGTTTTTTATAAAATGATAAAAAATCAATTTATTTTAGGCGTCGAAATCATTTTTTAATTAAGTAGCGTCTATGATTCATGGCTTATATATGGTTTAATGTTTGTAGTTTAGTGTTTGGGGTTTGGGTTTTGGGGTTGGGATTCAAAGTTTGGGGTTTAAGGTTTAATTTTTAGGGTTTAGGGATAAATATAGGGAACTACTTGTGTATATTAGATTTTTTTATAATACAAATCTAAATAAGATAAATATAAATTATTATTTTAAAAATATAAATCAAAATGGGTTAAATCCCAAAAGCATACATGATCAACAATGGTTTAATGTGCAATTGATCTAGTTCTTGTAAATTATTAACATAATTATTAATATAACATCATTTTATATTTATATATTGCATAATATTTATATTTATTCAACATATAAATATATATGATGTATTTACTTTAAAATTGTGTATGATTAAATCAAAATTAAAAAGTTTCAACTATATATTTAAACCGAAATAGAATTTCACGTCTACAATTGCACATTAAACCGAAATTCATATATATAATTCGAGATGTATCGCTATCAAAATTTAGGTGTATACATATAATTAAATATTATTTTTACATGTTAATTTAAAATTATAAAGATATTGAAAAAATTTAAAATGTTAAAAATAAAAATTATAAAATTTAAAACTTAAAACTTTAAATTTTAATATTTTAGTCAATATTTCAATTAAAACAATTAAAAGATTAATATTCAAAATTTAAAAATCTAAAAATGTTTTTGAAAGAAAAAATATATTAAAAAGGAAAAAATTTAAAATTGAGAAACAATAATATTTTTGTAAAAGCGCCTCAAAACATTTCTACTAAATTAATGGCATTTTTATTAAAACACCGCAAAAAATAATATAATAATATTTTTTTTATAAAAAACACCACAAATATATTTCAAATTATATTCAAACATGGCCGTATTAAGATTTTTTTTTTGCTGTGCTAGTGGCGCTGCTGATAAACGCCACAAATTGAACTAGCCACTACCTCTTTCTTTTCTTTCCCTCCTCAGCCGACTCACCCATTTCTAATCCCTAACTCCTCATTTCTAATCCTCATTTCTAATCCCCATTTTTTTGGCCATTGTCACCCTGTTCTCCCACTCGATAAAGAAAACTCTCGATGAATCTACCAAATCAAACCCCGAATGATTTCTCTCAATTCCCTCTTCCCCATTTTACTCTCACTCCTCCCTTACCAAATCCTACCTCTAATCCTAATTTCCATCCAATCCCAATCCTTAGCCCGAATGCCGCTCCTCCTCTCAATGATCATCTATTTTCCTTTCCAACCCCTAAAAACCGACGACGCGACCGACCTCAACGCAGTGGATCTGTGCTTCACTCTTGCTCTTCTCCTTCATCTTCCTTCTTTCTTTTCTTCATGAACTTTTGATTCCTCTTTCTCAGCCTTTTGAGGTGAGTTCTTACGGGGTTTTGACTTATTTTTTGCTCTTTATTGCTCTCTCGCTTTAATACTGCTTTCTTTTAGCATCTTCGGTTGTTGTTTAGTTGGTGCATGGAGCTTGTTTACTCGTTTCGACTTCTTCCGATTTTTTACTACCTACTCTACTTGAGTTGTTTATGAATTATGATTCTCTAATTTTTCTTACGGAACAGTACAATTCGTTTTATTAGTAGCGATGAAATATAAAATAAGGGAAAGGATGAGTGAGTAGTCTTTTTTGTACTGTTCTTTTTCTTCTTTATTTGAAAAGGACAGATTCGGTTCATGGAATGAACTCCAGAATCCAAACGTACTTCTTATGCATTTTGTAACTTTATAGTATATGTGGGGTCGTGCTATCCAGTTTAAAATTCGTAGGAGGGACCAAACGTTGTAACTTTGGGAGCCTGGATTGATCATAATGGTTTAACTAGTGCAATCAAAGAACTCTTTGACTGCTTCAACCTTAAGGTTTCTAATTTACATGTCTGAGGTTCCCTGCTTTATGGGTTGAAGTTGGGTAATTAGTTACGCATATAATTTGTTGATCCTTCAATTCCACTAAGCTCCATTTACTGGCCTTTATTAGCATTAGATTTTGATTTTCTTTTGTTTTTTAATTTCTAATTTCTAATTTCTTTGAATTTTGTTTTGAAACCTAATGGATATTATGTTTGATGTTGTTTGCTGAATTTTCTTTTCAGTTAAGGTGCAATGAGCCTCTGAGACTTCTGAAATTAAAATAGAGTTGACCATATCATGTCTGATCGTGTTGCAAAATCAGATTCTGATAGTAATGGAACTGCTAGGAAATCTATGAATCATTACCAAGCTGCTTGGATGGATCACTGGAAACATGCAAGGCATAAACCATCCACTGAGGTTCACAGTCATTTACTGCACTCCCCTGGACCGAAAAAAGATGATCACGAAGATTTTAAGAAGCATCCTTTGCTTTCTAGGACTGAAATTGCAGCGAATATTTCAAACTATTCTCAAGGATTTAGAGACGTTTCTGAAGACAGAACAGATGACACCTTGAAGAAGCGTTTGAGAATGGTTTCAATGAAGTCGGGGAAAGAAATTTTAGATGGACAGCCTCTTCCACTGTTCAGCAATTTAGGGAATAGGGAGAATGCCATGTCTTCAAAGAATAATGCAGGTACTTCATCTGGCGGTGAGGCAGTGAAGTATCAAATTGATCTCAATGATGGCCATAATTCTATTGGGTTGGGTAGAAGTGAGTGGACTTATCCAGAGGGTATATCACGAGTTCCTCAGCAGCTAATCAAGCCTCATGAACTTCTTGAAAACAACACTTTAGCTGTTTCATCATCTTTTCGGGATGATGTTGGGTCATGTTCTAAAATTGTACCATATGTACTACATAGTCCTACGGCTCCAACACAGTCCTTCGCATATCAGCATGAAAACATTGATCAACCAAGCCCTGTTGTAGCATCCAAAGAGCACTTCGCAGATGCTAAACTTTGCAGCTATTCTAACTTTTGGGCCCATGAGAAGAAAGCTGATATCCTTTTTGAGTCCAGAAGAGTGGAGAATTCACTGTCCGGGCAGAATGTTGCACCTTTATTACTTCATGATCAGTCAAGAAACAATAGTCATAATAAGCAGAGTCAGGAAGTGGGACATGATTCTAGTTTAGATTGCTTCAAGCTCGTTATCGTCGGTGATGGAGGAACTGGTAATTTTATATTTTGAATTTTATAAAAATAAAGTAAAAAAAGAGTGTTTAATATATTTATCAAGACATATATATATTAAATTTCAATCGTTATTATTGTTCAAAACCTAGATTTTTTCTGAAACTTAAACTATATTTCATAGAAAAAAAAACAAAGCTTATTTGTTTCTCTTTCTTTTAATAGATTGCTTGATTCTTGTGGATAATATATTCAGAAAATCTATTTTGATTGCTTGATTCTTGTGGATAATATATTGAGTGCTTGTTTCTTCATAATCCTCTAAAGGGATTAATATTTTTCTGTTATTTTCATTTGACAGAAGTACTCTCTTTTTGGCCAAATATTTATTATCTACAGTTCTGCGTCAAAGGAAGTTAAGCAGGTTTGGTTAATGCATATTGGAACCTTATTTTAGAAATTATCAAAATCCTTGGTGTTCTCTCTGTGTTCTCTTTCTTATTAAGTTGGTATTGCAGGCTATCCATCGTCATATTCCAATACTAGTCTGTACCATAGGCTTGTCATCCGACCACCTTGAAATTATTTCAGATGTCCAGTTGAGGATTTTGTCAATTTTATTTGGTGCCTCACTTACTTCTCTTAACCATTATATAGTATGTCTTATTTCTTGTTTTTCCTCTTCAATGTCTCAGGACGAATTTGAGTCTTTATGCAATGAAACACAGGTATTCCCTTTTATACTACTATAGTGAGTGTTTCCTTCATATCTGTTTATCATGCACCTGATGTAGCTTTCTTTCATCACTTAGATATGTACATGAATCAAGTAAAGTGGTAGATGACATTTGCTCCCAAATCCAAGTAACATAGAAGAGCATCTGCTGGGGGATAGAGTATTGCGTAGCAAAGCTTTTAGATACATGAATTAATAACTGTTTGAAGCCTTATTTTAACTCTTCACTATTTGAAAGTAAATATATTTTACATATTGATTTGTTACTATTGGTTTTAGGATGAGGTCATGTCATTTTATGCATTAAATTATGATAACCTTTAATGTCTCGTTACAAACACACTCACCTTGTGTTATTCATATTGGATTTTATATTTTAAACTATGTATATATTCAGAATTAGTGAAATGTTCTTTGATACTTGCAGTTTCAGGAGTTAACAAATATGAGAGTAATCTAGAAAGTGTCTGTAACTAGTTTCTTTCACTGTTGAGTGAGTTAAGCAGTAGGCTAATCCATCCATGTACATGATAGAAATCTGCTTTTCAAGTAGTTGATGAGCTGACAACTATGTATGATATGAATCTATTTTATTGGGTATACATTTTAAATCAATATGTTTAACCTTATATATCCTGTGGGGCTTTGATTACGAAAGAACCTGGTTTAATTTCAAGTTCTTGGTTTTATTTGTCAAAGGATTTGATTATTCTATTGTAGGAGCAAAAATGTTTTTATCTGATATATGTTTTTAGTCTGCAAATATTAGTTTCTATCTTCAACGTAGTGAAGTATTTATCTGAACTTATCCCTTGTTTCGAAGGATATACATCTAATTCTTCAAAAGTTTAGTACATCTATATTCTTTTAGCATTATTATCATATTAAATTAATTCTGTGAAAATCAATGTTTTGCAGTTGTTAATCCGAAGATCGTCTTTATGCCGCTGCTTATATTTGAAATAGCTATTTTGATTGATAATATCAGGTATATTTCTTTAACCATTATGTTGATCCTCTATTTGTGGTTGAGTACTCACTGGTACTATAAAACTCTTATGCCTATTAACATATATCCTGCTTAAAAGGCTTTAAAGGTAGCTAGTATTTTATTTGCTTTTGTTGACCTTATATTGTTACGGTTGTGTGCATAGTTTTGTAAATCAAATTTGTAGGTTCTAAGCAATTAATTGATTTTCTTGTCTAGCTTTCCTTGTTGGGATGTACCAGAACTGTATTCCTTTCCATTTTTGAACACTCGAGACTCTTTATTCCTAATTTGTTTTTCGCAACTTTCATTTTTATGTTTTTCACCTTTTTGTGTTGAATGGCATTGAAAATGAATGTTATAGAAGTTTTTATAACTCTAATACAATATACACTAAATTTAAGTGTTTCTTTTTCCTAACAATCTCCATGAAAGAAAAAGTGGAAACAAATAAAAAGAGATATGGGGAGTGTTGTATGTTTTATGCTTCTACTGATAGCTCATTAAATTTCAATGTCTATATTGCTTTAAGCTGTTTGACATTGAGATTGCTTGTTGAAGTATTGAACAAAAGGTCCATGTTTTAGCTATTTCAAATATTTGTGAGAGACACGATGAGCTTATTGTTTTTTTCTTTTACAATTACTTATGCCAAGTTAAACAGTTTGGTAACTTTATGGCATTACAAACAGAATAGATAATGAACTAGTGTATTCTGGACTCATTCTTTGCTTAGTTTTGTTATTGCTCTCCTTGTTCTTGTTATTTTTAATATTTAGCTCATGCAAAGCAGTCGTTCTTCCTGTTCAGTTTATTGAAAACTACTTTGAAACAAGGATTAGCTTGAATGGCTAGATTACACTGCTGCATTCTGTCTTCTTTATTTTGGTGAGTAATAGCTTATCTGAGGTTAAAAAAGCTGTTACATTTATTGTAAGAGCATCCGCTCTTTGGATTCTGCAAGCAGCAATATTGATTGTTAAAATATCATATACTTGACAGATAGTGAAGAATTATTTAAGGGTTTGACGTACTAGATGTTTTGAGACTGTCAGATTTTGTGCCACTGATATAATTTGAAATTATGGCAACTTTGCTAATAAGTTTGAAAATAAATCTATTTTTTTAATCTGGAATAAGTTGGTAAAAGATTTTAATTGTGGTTCAAGTTATTTCTTTTCCTCAAAGTTAATTATAAGCGGTAGTATTACGGTTTTTATTCTCCTTCATTATAGCAAAGATATCTCTTACGGTTCTGATAAGACATACTTAACAACTCTTACGGTTTTCCAGTTTCAAAAAGATGAGGTGAAAGCCGAGGATGATATCCGTTATAACTACGGGTTTTTCCACATCATATTCTCCTTGGGAGCCACGTACTTTGCCATGTTATTCATCAGTTGGAACCAGGAAAACTCTACAAGCGAGCGAGTAATATAACCTAAAGTGATGAACAATGAGGAGTCGGTGCAGTAAATAAATAACTCAAACTCGCAATGATTTTGTTTTGCTGATGAAATTTTATCACATCCTTATTGTTTATTTCTTTATTCTTTCCCCCATTTCTTTTATTGGTTGGTTTCACGGTGTGGCTTAATTTGTTAATTAAAATTCTAGTATTGATTGGCTTAACTTTTTTTTTTTTTTGGTTTAAATGTTATGGCTGAAAAATATTTAATTTTACTATTTTTCCCTTAAATTTTTTTATAATATTTTAATCTTATTTTTTATTTTTCATGATTTTTAGCGACGTTTTAAGAAAAAGTGCCATTAAAGGTCATGCTTTTTGCGGTGTTTTTTGAGAAAGCGCCGCTAAAGGTCATGCTTTTTGTGGCGTTTTTTGAGAAAGCGCCGCTAAAGTTCATGCTTTTATCGTGTATATGTGAAACCTGTTTGATTTAGATCGGGAGAATCGTATGGTTTTATGAAACCATGTGTATATAGCTCGAATCTGTAGTCAATCCTATTTCCGATAAGAGCAGTTGACAATTGAATCGAACTTTTTCCATTATTTTCATATCTGTAATAGTGTGAAAGGAAAGCCTAGCTCCAAGTTGTTTACGAATAGTGGTGTTGTTGAGTTTCTCGATCCTTTGACTAGGATTAGTCAGTTCTATTTCTTGATGGTTGCAGGGAATGGATATAACTCAGCGGTAGAGTGCCACCTTAACATGGTGAAAGTCATCGGTTCGAGCCTGATTATCCCTAAACCCAATGTGAGTTTTTCCATTTGCTTTACCCCCCGTCGTGATCAAATAAGAATGGATAAGAGGCTCGTGGGATTGACATGAGAGGGTAGGGATGGCTATATTTTCGGGAGCGAACTCTAGGAAAATACGAAGTGCATGGATACAAGTTATGCCTTGGAATGAAAGACAATTCTGAACTTGCTTTGACTACGAATAAGGAAGCTATAAGTAATGCAACTATGAATCTTATAGAAAGTTTGATCCTGGCTCAATATGAACGCTGGCGACATGTTTAGCACATGTAATTCAGACAGGAAGTGGTGTTCCCAGTGGCGAACGGGTGAGTAACGTATAAGATCATGCCCTTGGAGGGGCAACAACAACTGGAAACAGTTGCTAATACCCCGTAGGCTGAGGAAAAAAAGGAGGAATCCGCCTGATGAGGGGTTCGCATTTGATTAGCTAGTTAGTGAGGTAATAGCTTACCAAGGCAATGATCAATAGCTAGTCCGAGAGGATGATCAGCCACACTGGGACTGAGATATAGCTCAAACTCCTATAGAAGACAACAATGCAGAATTCTCCGCAATTGGCGAAAGTCTGACGAAGCAATGCCATGTGGAGGTAAAAGGCCCACGGGTCATGAACTTCTTTTCCCAGAGAAGTAGTGAAGGTATCTAGAGAATAAGAATTGGCTAACTCTGTGCCAGCAGCTGCAGTAATATAGAGGATGCAAGCATTATCTAGAATGATTGGGCGTAAAGCGTATGTAGGTTACTTTTTAGGTCTACCGTCAAATCCCAAGGCTCAACCCTGGACAGGCGATGGAAACTACCAAGCTAGAGTACGGTAGGGGTGGGGGGAAATTCTGGTGGAGTGATGACATGCGTAGAGATTGGAAAGAACACCAACGGAAAAAGCACTATGCCGGGCCAACACTGACATTGAGAGATGAAATCTAGGGGAGCGAATGGGATTAGATACCCCAGTAGTCCTATCCGTAAATGATGGATACTAGGCACTGTGCGTATTGACCCATGCAGTGCTATAGCTAACGTGTTAAGTATCCCACCTGGGGAGTATGTTCGTAAGAATGAAACTCAAAAGAATTGACGGAAGCCCGCACAAGCAGTGGAGCATGTGGTTTAATTCAATACAAAGCGAAAAACCTTATCGAGGCTTGACATGCCACAAATCCTCTTGAAAAAGAGGGGTGCCTTTGAGAACGGGGATACAGGTGGTGCATGGCTGTCACTAGCTCATGTCATAAAGTGTTGGGTTAAGTCCCACAACGAACGAAACCCTCGTGTTTAGTTGCCACCATTGAGTTTGGAACCCTGAGAATACTGCTGGTGATAAGTCGGAGGAAGGTGAGGATAACGTCGTCATCATGCACCTTATGCCCTAGGCGACACACGTGCTACAATAGATGGGACAAAGGGTCACGATCCCATGAGGGTGAGCTAACTCTAAAAACCATCCTCAGTTCGAATTACATGCTGAAACTTGCCTGCATGAAGCCAAAATCGTTAGTAATCGTCGGCTAGCCTGTAACACCCGTATTCAACGCCAGAACCAGGTACGAGGCATTACCGGACTTAACATCCATCATCGTACAATATCGGGCTATAAATTTCAATTCAACTTAAAACTTTTCATTTGAAATCATAATGTCCCTATTATGGGTCTATAAGATCCTAAACATACATACGGGATGGTTCGAAACTAAACCGGAAACTCAAGACCACTTAGAAATTTTTTTGCTTAAAACAGGGCCACACGCCCGTGTGGGCAGACTGTGTGGTCACACACGCCCATGTTCCTAGCCGTGTGGATTTTATTTTTCATTTCAAACCTACAGGGGTTTTCACACGGCCAGGCACACACCGTGTCTATGGCCCGTGTCCCCTACACGGCCATGACACGCCCGTGTCCCCTACACGGCCATGACACGCCCGTGTCCTCACCCGTGTGTGAAAACCTTGACATTTTGCTTATGATGTCAGCAGACACTTAGAGGCACATGGCCTAGTCACACGCCCATGTACTGGCTCGTGTGACGAATTAAATTTTCGCAAATCAGATGCAGGGGACACACGGCCTATCAACACACCCATAGGGTTGACCGTGTGTCACACACGGCCTAGACACACGCTCGTGTGCCTAACCTTGTGGACAATTATAAGGTTATTTACCAAGCCCATTGCCACCATAAGAAAACAACCACATTTATACCATTGCAATGCAACACTTAACATAGTCATAATACACTTCTATTATCCAAAATCAAGACATCCATACTACATTTATCATGTATATACTTTGCTCATAACTCATCAATTTGCATGGACTTACTCTTTATGAATTTCATCATCATTGAATATATAAAACTTAACAAGTATTGGCCAATTTCCAATGACCATTTACAAAATGAATGAGTAGTATTAATACCCATCACATTGGCTAACAAATATGACATATAGAAAAATAACCAAATTCCTATACATTCCATACCTAAAATTAATCAAACTTTGCTATACCCAAGAGTAGTTGATAGTGTGATCCGAACTCCGACATCCTACGATCCCCGAGCTAGCTTGACGATACTACAAGGAAAAGGGAAATGAGAGGGGTAAGCATAAAGCTTAGTAAGTTTGCATGAAATAAATAGCAACATAAAGCCTCATGATAACATCCATTCATCACACTAAATAATACACAAGTTCTCAAGCACATCGACATAACTTACTCATGCTTACTCTTACCAAATCACATTTCACATTTTGCATTCATTTCTCGTAAGTTACTCATGGCTACCTGTATCACTTCAGCACATAACTTTAGCACTTTTATTCTCTTTAACATAGACTTGCTCTTGTCATCTTTAACATAAACTTAGCTCTTTACCCATTGAACTACTTGGAATATCGAAGGATACTCGATCTCATCATATTTGTAACGCGATGCCAATGCCATATCCTAGATATGGTCTTACATGGGATCACATCTCGATGCCGATGCCATATCTCAAATATGGTCTTACACGGGAACTCATGTCTCGATATCGAAGCCATATCCCAGATATGGTCTTATACGATATCGTATATTGATGTCGATGTCATGTCCCAAACATGGTCTTACACGATATCTTTCTTCGGAGCCGAGGCCATGTCCCAGACATGGTCTTATACAGGACCTTCATTTGGTGCCGATGCCATGTCCCAGTCATGGTCTTACACGAGACCCTCTTTGTCTCATGTTGTGACAATGGTATCCTTGTTATTCTTAATGTTCAACCGGGACTTCAACTTAACATAATTTCATTATACTCTCATCGAGGCATCATTAATCGATTTCATAGAAATAATATTCATTTCTCATAATATCAAGAAATTAAAAACATAATAACATTATGTAGCTTTATTTTCACACAAACTTACCTTGGTACCAAAATATATGTGGAATTGTTCAATTTAGTCCACCTTGGTCTTGTCTCGGTTTCGGTCTGGGTTTCGTGTTTCTTGATCTATAATAACAATTTGACTTGTTTAATAATCACATTGACTAAAATAACCCATGAATCATACTTTGGTAAAATTATGATTTTGCCCCTAAACTTTCACATATTTACACTTTTGCCCCTAGGCTCGTAAAATGATTTTTATCCAATTTTTTTGTATTTCAAGCCTAGCCAAACCATTTTCATAACTACAACATTCAGCAATTTCCACTAATTCACACTTTTATGAAAACTTTCATAACTTTTACAATTAGGTCCTTTTACGAGTTTCTCATGAAAATCTATTAGAAAAAGATGTTTATCATACATAAAACTTTCATATACCTCCATAAATCATCAAAATACATGCATGTCATACATGGGTAAATTTTTTAACATGAACCCTAGCTCAAAATATAGTTAGAAATAGCTAAATCGAGCTACAAGGATTTCAAAAATACGAAGAACATTAAAAACGGGTCTAGGAGGTACTTACAATCAAGCTTGAAAGATGAAGAAACCCTAGCTATGGTGCCCTTGAAATTTTTAGCTAGCATGGAGAAGATGGACATGAATTTTGAATTCTTTTTCCCTTTTAATTCTTTTATTAACCAAATGACAAAAATGCCCTTAAGGCCCCTTTCTTGAGATTTTTCCTTCCCATGTCAATTTTTGTCCATCTTGACATATAATGGTCTAATTGCTAAATAAAGACCTTTAAAAATTTTTCTAATGCTATTTCATACTTAAATATTCTAGAATCTCATATTTTCTAATATTTGCAATTTAGTCCTAATGGACAAATTGTTCACTAAATTATAAAATTTCTTCATGAAATTTTCACACAATCATGCAAGCATGCCATAGAGCTCATAAAAGCCATAAAACACATATTTTTACCTTGAATTTGTGGTCTCACAACCACTATTCTGACTAGGCCCTAAATCAAGCCGTTACATAGCCATACAGTAATGAATTCATTCCTTGGCCTTGTGCACACCACTTGTTACACTATGGGAGCTGGCCATGACCAAAGTCATTACCTTAACCGCAAGGAGGGGGATGCCAAAGGCAAGGCTATTGATTGGAGTGAAGTCGTAACAAGGTAACCGTAATAGAAAGTCCGACTAGATCACCTCCTTTTTAGGGAGAGCTAATGCTTGTTAGGTATTTTTGTTTGACACTGCTTCACACCCAAAAAGAAGGAGCTACTTTTGAATTAAAATTAGAAATGGAAGACTTCTTTCATTTCTTAAAGATAAAGTAAGATCAAGCCCATGAGCTTATTATCCTAAGTCAAAACAAGATGATAAGATCCCCTTTTACACCCCCAAGTCCCTCTCATGTGGCGACATGGGGTGTAAAAAGAAAAGAGAGGGATGAGGTTTCTCTCACTTTTAGAATAGTAGGCCCCCAATGGGAGGCCCGCATGATGGGTTATTAGCTTAGTAGTAGAGCGCGCTCTTAATAATTGCGTCCTTGTGCTTAGGCTCTAAAGGCTCTCAGCCACATGGATAGTTCAATATGCTTATCAGCACCTGACCCTAAGATGCGGATCATCCAAGGCACATTAACATGGTGTACTTCTCTTGTTCGAATCGGGGTTTGAAACCAAATTTCTCATCAGGAGGATAGATGGGGTGATTCAGGTGAGATTTAATGTAGATCCAAATTTCTATTCACTCGTGGGATATGGGTAGTCTATGGGGGCCACCATGGATCCTCTCTTTTCGATAATCAATACATCTCTTATCAGTGTATAGACAGTTATCTCTTGAGCACAGGTTTAGGTTTGGCCTCAATGGGAAAATAAAATAGAGCACCTAACAACGTATCTTCATAGACCAAGAACTACAGGATCACCCCTTTCATTCTGGGGTGAAGGAGGGATCGTACCATTCGAGCCTTTTCTTTCATGCTTTTCCCGAAGGTTTGGAGAAAGCTACAATCAATAAGATCTCGCCGTAAGAAGAATGTTTGGCTAATAAATAATTCACTTCTTGGTCTTCGACCCTCTCAGTTATTATGAATGCCCTCGATCAATGCAATGGGATGTGTCTATTTATCTATCTCTTGACTCAAAAAAGGAGTAGGTTTGAAAATGGTTCTTAGAGTGTTTAGGGTTAGGCCAAGAGGGTCTTTTAACACCCTCTTTTTTTTATTCCCATTGGAGTTATTTCTTATTTCGCAAATACTTGTCATGGTAAGGAAGAATGGGGGAACAAACACACTTCAAGAGAGTAGTACAACAGAAAGTTGTATGCTACATTTGGAAAGGATAAATGTAACACCCCTTACCCATATCCGATGCTGAAACAGTGTACAAGGCGTTACCTATCTTAATCATATGCATACCCGCAATTCTGAATCATAAAAGTCTATTCAAATTTAAAAATTTTCAAACTTCCTCTTAACATCCTTAATATGGGCCTACGAGGCCCAAAGCACATCTTAGAAATGCCTCTAGATCAAATCGGGTTCTTTGGAAAACCTTGGAGAATGTCATTAAAAATAGGGGCACACGCCCGTGTGGAAAAGGGCATACGCTCGTGTGACTTGATAACATGGCCATGTTGACAGATCGTGTGATTCACACAGCCTAAGCATATAGGGACACACCCGTGTCTCACGCCCGTGTGGATTTATTTCTTAATTTTTAACCTAGAGGGGTTTTCACACAGCCTGACACACGCCTATATCCATGGCCCGTGTCCCCCACACGGTCATGACACGCCCGTGTTCTGGCCCGTGTGGAAAAACCTTAACATTCTGTTTCTGACATCATCACCCCAATAAGGTCACACGGCCAAGGCACACGCTCATGTCCTTAGACTGTGTGGCGAATTAAACTCCTAAATTCAGGTGCAGACTTCATACGACCTGGGCATACGCCCATGTCCTATGGCCGTTCTTACACACGGTTGAGACATATGGCCGTGCCTTTGCCCGTGTGGTTAATACTGGGCATTCTGTTTTGCCAACTCAGAATACAGGGGGACACATGGCCAAACCACACGCCCATGAGGCAGACCGTGTGTCACACACAGTCTAGACACACGCCCGTGTGTCTACCCGTGTAGACAAAAACAAGTCGATTTACCAAGCCCTTTCTGCCACCCCTACTTGCACCAACATAAGCCATATCAAGCAACCTATCCAATCATGCACATCTATACCAATTACTTAACTATGCAATTGCACATACATGATAAACATCATCATTTTCATATATTAATAATAAAAATTAGCCATCAATTATGGACTTATACAAAATGAATTCATCTCCAAAATAAGCCAACACATTTGGCCAAAACAATATGACACTTTACAAAGAATAAGTCCCTATACATGCCATACTCAAAAAGATAAGTCTAACTATACCAAATATTCTAATTGATAGTGTGATCGAGCCTCCGACGTCCTTTGATCCCCGAGCTAGCTTGGCAATACTATAAGAAAATGGAAAGGAAAGAGAGTAAGCACAAAGCTTAGTAAGTCGTAGGTAAAATAATCATCAACAATTACCATGAAGTCTCATGCTCACAGTATTTTATAAACTTGCACATGATTCTCAAATTAATAAAGGCATAACTTACTCATTTTCACCCTTACTAATTATACATCATAATTCGAACTCATTTCTCATGGATCTCATTTAGGCACATGTATCACTTACAATGTAATCATAACTTTCCTCACTTTTGACACAAACTTTAACTTACCCGTTGAACCAATTGGAATACCAAAGGATACCCGACAAGCCTCACACGAGAGAGTAAAATGTCGATGCCATGTCCCAGACATGGTCTTACAATGGCTCACATGTAGAGGCCGCTACCATGTCCCAGACATGATCTTACACTAGCTCTCGTCTTAATGCTGATGCCATGTCCCAGACATGGTCTTACACTGGCTCTCATATTGTGGCCGACGCCATGTCCCGAACATGGTCTTACACTAGTACACATATCAACGCCGATGCCATGTCCCAAACATGGTCTTACACTGGCTTCCATAATGTGGCTGATGCCATGTCCCAAACATGGTCTTACACTAGCACACATATCACTCAAATGTCATGGCTAGGGTATCCAATCTATTCCTAAGGTCCAACTGTAAGTATATCACATCAACTCTAATTATGCATAATCATAGTAATAATCAAACAATTCATGCAATATCAATTGTTTAATGCATAAATTCAATAACATTGTATTATTTAAATACAACTTACCTCAGTATGCAAAAAGTGAGTGACTAAATTGAATTAATCTACTAGCTTGGCTTTTCCCCGGTCTAGGTTTGGACTCGTTTTCTTGATCTAAAATGATAAAATTCACTCATTTAATCATCACATAAATCGAGACATTTCAAAATTCCTACTTTGGCAAAATTATCGTTTTTCCCTTAAACTTTCAAAAAATTACGATTTTGCCCCTAGGTTTGTAAATCAATTTTAATCAAATTTCCTCCTTTAGAAAGCCTAGCCAAACCTTTATTACTCTCATAGCAACTCAAGATTTCAATTTTTTCACACATTTACTACCTATTTTATAACCTTTACAAAAAGGTCCATTTTAGGTGTTTTCATGGAAACCTCTTTCACAAAAGTTGTTTATTTAACAACTAAGATTCATTTTCTTCCATAAAAATTCAGCAAACAACATAAATGTTTTCATGGAAACACCCTAAACTCTTATCCATATTGCAAAATAGTCCGCTCATTAGCTAGCTTAAGCTACAAGGGTTCCAAAAGTACAAAAATTATCAAGGATAGCCATTAAAATCACTTACTTGCAAGGGTTTAAGTTGCTAAAAATTTTCAAGCTTTCCAAAGCCCTTTTTTGCTTAAATTTTCGATGGTTGTAGGAAGAAGATGAAAAGATGATGTCATTTTATCTTTATTTTGTTATTACTAGTTAATTTGTCACCAAAACTTTACCTACTATTTGAAAATCTTATTTTCTTGTCTCTATAGCCGGCCAACACATTCCTAAGGGTCTAATTTCCCATTAAGGACCTCCAATTTAATATTCTATAACTATTAGACACCTTTGGCTTGTAGAATAAAACTTTCGTACTTTATGCAATTTAGTCTTTTTTCAAAATTAAGCATGCAATCACTAAAATTAAGACACAAAAATTTTCATACACTCATTTTATCATGTTATAACACATAAAATAATATTAAAATAATTTTCTCCGATCTTGAATTAGTGGTTTCGAAACCACTGTTCCAACTAGCCCCAAAATTAGGCCGTCACAATAAATCGCTCTTGAAAAATAATCTATTGATTCTCTCCCAATTTGTTGGACCGTAGGTACAATGATTTACTTTATGGGCGAGGTCTCTAGTTAAAGTCCAAAATGGCCCAGTTGGGCCAAGGAAAAGGATAGAAGAAGCATCTAACTCCTTCATGCATACTCCACTTGGCTCGAGGGATATAGCTCAGTTTGTAGAGCTCTACTCTTGCAATTAGGTTGTTGCGATTACAGGTTGGGTGTCTAATTGTCCAGGTGGTAATGATAGTATCTTGTACCTGAATCGATGGCTCACTTTTTCTAAGTAATAGGGAAGATGACCGAAACATGCCACTGAAAGACTATATTAAGACAAAGATGGGTTGTCAAGAACGTAAAAGATGTAGGATGGACGGTTGGTTAGATCTAGTATGGATCATACATGGACGATAGTTGGTGCCAGTGGCTCCCTTAGGTTCACCCATCTGGGATCCTTGGGGAAGAGGATCAAGTTGGCCCTTGCGAACAGCTTGGCACTATCTCTTTTCAACACTTTGAGCGAAATGCGACCAAAAGAAGGAAAATCCATGCACCAACCCCATCGTCTCCACCCTGTGGGAACTACGAGATCACCCCAAGGATGTCTTCAATATCTAGGGGTTATGGACCGACCATAGAACCATGCTCAATAAGTGGAATGCATTAGTTATCCGCTCTCAGGTTGGGCAGTGGAGAAGGGTAAATCACTCATTCTAAAAACCAACATTCTTAAGACCAAAGAGTCGGAGGGGGGAAAGCTCTCTATCATTCTTAGTTCTCCTGTAGTAGAATCCTCCGGAACCATAAGAATTCTTAGTTAGAATGGGATTCCAACTCAACACCTTTTCAGATTTTGAGAAGAGTTGCTCTTTGGAGAGCATAGTACGATAAAAGTTGTAAGCTGTGCTCGGGGAGGGAGTTATTGTCTATCGTTGGCCTATATGGTAGAATCAGTCAAGAGCCT
Source organism: Gossypium rotundifolium (assembly GCA_025506655.1). Taxonomy (NCBI): domain Eukaryota; kingdom Viridiplantae; phylum Streptophyta; class Magnoliopsida; order Malvales; family Malvaceae; genus Gossypium; species Gossypium rotundifolium. The sequence continues at coordinate 44,318,099 of CP106730.1, forward strand.
GAGAGGTAGTGGTTTACCCTATGGCAGATGTCAATGGTTCGAGTCCACTTATCTCCAACGCGTGAACTTAGCCGAAATAAAGCTATATGATAGTGCCCAATTTTTTTGATTCAATAGTTAGGTCGATCAATGATTTATCATTCATGGACGTTGATAATATCCTTCCATTTCATTTAGTTGCACCTTAGGATGGCATAGCGTAATTAAAGTAAAGTAAATTTAAGGGTGAGGTTCAAATAAGGAAAGGCTTACGGTGGATACCTAAACACCTAAAGACGAGGAAAGACATAGTAAGCAATGAAATGCTTCGAGGAGTTGAAAATAAACATAGATTTGGAGATTCTTTAATAGATTAACCTTTTGAATTGTTGTTGTATCCATGGGAAGACAAGAGACAACCTGGCAAACTGAAACATCTTGGTAGTCGGAGGAAAAGAAAGCAGAAGTGATTCCAATAGTAGCGCCGAGCAAAATGGGAGCAGCCTAAACTGTGTAAATGGGGTTGTTGGAGAGCAATAAAAGTGTTGTGCTACTAGGTGAAGCGGTGAAGTGCCGAACCCTAAATGGCGATAGTCTAGTAGTTGAAAGCATCACTAGCTTACACTCTAACCTGAGTAGCATGGAACACGTGGAATCTTGTGTGAATTGGCAAGGACCACCTTACAAGGCTAAATACTCCTGGGTGACTGCTAGCGAAGTAGTATCATGAGGGAAGGGTGAAAAGAACCTCCGTCGGGGAGTGAAACAAAGCATGAAATTGTAAACTCCCAAGCAGTGGGAAGAGCCCAGGGTTCTGACTATGTGGCTTTTGAAGAATGAGCCGATGACTTATAAGACTCTTATTTGGTCTTTAAATAAAATCATTGGTAGGCTTGCTCCAACCTTTAAGGATTTCTTTCGGTTGTTCTCAATGATCATTAAGGGTGAGCAAAACTCGATTCGATTCGAAAAAAAAAAAAATTAAATTTCGAATTATTCGAATCGAGTTAATCGAATCAACTCGAATTTTGAGTTTCAAATTTCGAGTTCGAATCGAGTTGAATTTTGAATTCGAATAACTCGAATTATTCGAATAAACCAAATATAATGTTTTTTTTTTAATTTTAAGTTTTTACTTAATTATTTTAACCCAATTTCCCTTAAGCCCAAATAATTTATTTTATCCCATTTCCCAAGCCCATTAGCCCAAAAACTTATTTTCCCAAATCCCAACCCAATTTCTCCCCCAAATCAAACCCCCAACAGCAACAGGTAATAAATTCCATCATCTCCACCACTCCAACTCCAAACCCCAAATTAATTTTCTTCTTCTCTATTCTAACTCTCAAGCTCTCAGCTGCACCTTTCCCTGGTAAGTTGTCTAATCTCTTTTTCTACTCTTCAATTCCATATTTCTTGAGTTTCTCTTCTTCCTGCTTTACTTTCGGTGTGATTCATGCAAGCTAAAATAGTTTTATTATTGTCCATAGATTTATTACTTGTAAATTGTAATGATGGGCAGTCATTAGATAAGAAACCCTTTTCTTAAAAATTCTGATCGAGACCCATTATGAAACACCCTAAACCCGGCCCACAAGCCCCGACCGGATCTGGCATGCTCCTTGAGTAAAACGTAGCAAATCCTCATTTTGTCATGTTGGAAAATTGGTGGTTTTGAAGAAAAATCGATTTGAGTTATGATCAATTTGAAAACCGTGTTGTTTTTGAAGTTTGTATTGAAACGATATTATCATGTTTCAAAAGTTACAAGTTAATAGAATTGCCAAATTTTAGAGCTTTTTATTATTAACTTGAAAACTGTAGGTGTTTGGGTGTCAAAACAATTGAAGTTGTTTTACGAAAAATGTTTAATAGTTTGTTTGTGTGTTCGTATCATAATAAAAATTAAAACGTAAACTTAAAACATCTAAATGATAATGGCCTTATTACATCAAAATATAACCCAAAATAAATCAAATAAAACTTAATAAGAAAAATTCGAAAATGCTGAGCTGAGCATGGCCACCCCTAAGTCCCTGCCGACCCGGTCCATTTACTAGGTATCACCTGCAAAATGTTAGCCCACGAAGGGTGAGTCAACAGACTCAGTGTGTAACAGCCATTATAGATTCCCAATCGAAAAAACATATTATATCATATATATTAATCATAGGCAATGATGCAACCCAAACCCACCTAGATATCCATCCTCTACACATCACCCGTACCTACCAATCACACCGTGGGATTACTAAATCGACCCTCCATCCGCTACACACCATCGAAAGCGCCATCGCAGCTTAATCGCTCATCGCCTTATAATTGTGGCATAGCCACAGATAACGTGATGAGTCACCGGATTCATATTATGTGACATAGGTCACCGAGATAATGTGGTAAAAACCACCAGAACACTTCCCCCTTATCATTATCACCCATATGCCCATGCAACATACAAGTCATATAGATATCATGCAATCTACCTTACCCCATGGCCATAACAAACTTTCTCATATTTTCATAGTAATGTTCATAAACATTATTAACGAGTAATATGGGGTACATACCTGATTACACTGCACCATTAAATGGTACTATTAGCCGTATTCATTCATTGCCTTATTAACATATACATAATCATTATTATTATTAAACGGGAATTTAGGGTGGGTTACACACCTGGTTACTAACACGATTACCGAATCCCAAAAATCTCGATCTCACGCACTAGATCCCCTTTCCTATATTCGGCCAACACTAAGAACATTAGCAAAGAGGCCATTCGGCTATATAGCAAATCCCGAAGGGTTAACACAACCATAATCCTTACCTTGATGCCGATTTGGTTACCAATCCGAATCCCGAAACTATGTGATAAGCCTTCCTTGAAATCAGCCAAACACTAATATACTCAAACGGTTAGCTTTTGGCTTTTCAGATAACTAAGAGACGAATTGAATACGAAACCTTACCACTGACTTACCAAAAACTATTGATTAGGGAAAAGATGATTTCGATCTACTGATTCAAAATCCCGGAGATCCTAAAAGAAACCAATTGCATGGTTGATTAAAAGTCAAGACAAATGCCGAAATTCAGCTTTTGTCCTACACATGTCGACAGAGAATAAATAAGGGAGAATAATGGAGATTCGGTCATGATAGACTTTCCTATTCCAAACCGATTAGAGAAGAAAGCAAAAGAGATCTCTGCTTGGTTGATATTTGGCCAAAAACTGAGAAGAAAAGGAGATTAAGAGATTTCGGCAATGGCTTTAGGAAAAACTATAGAGATTCGGCCAAAGTGAAAGGAGAGAATAGGAGAAAAATAAATGGTATTCGGCTTTGGTTTATAGAAAAGGGATGAAGGGAGTTTCGGCAAGAATGAAAAAGAAGAAGAAGATTTTAGGCTTTAGCAGAATAAAAGGAGAAGAGAAGATGCACACTTTCACTTTCGGTTTTGGTCAAAAGAGAAGAAAAGAATTTCGGCACTAACTCCCCTATATATGACCGAATAAGCCGCTCTCCAATGTCCTTCTACCGGTCAACTCTTCTTCTCTCCACCCAATCCCCCTTTTCACTCCTACTTAGCCGAATATTTAAGCTTTTGACCCAATCTACACTTCATCCATGAAGTGTCCTTGTGTCATCCATCACTGCATCTCCTTGCTGAAAAATAAAAGCTCCAAAATGCTTCCCTTGCTGCTCAAACCTAGGCCCCTTTACACTCCCTGTGGCGTCACCTTACAAGGCCATAAGTGGCGCCTCTTTGCCACTTTACCAACTTAATTCTTGTGTCCTAAGCCACACAATAAACTCCTTAAAGCCTAGCTCCCTTAGTTCCCCTTTTTAGGCTTAAAAACCAGATATTTTTCTAAGGCTTCTACCTACAACCCAAGGTTCCTGAAGCCCCAAAACACATTCAAAACACACTCAAGCATGCAATCACATTCATTCAAGTGAAAATGCATAACCCCTAAATCCCGGATATTACATATTACCGGCACCCTCATTCCCCTAATCAACCATCTCGGGCCCCCTACAGAACTCCATGAAAGTGACACGCCAAGGCTTGAATGGAAACGCTGCTGTTCGGTTTCACCCCTCGTTTTAATGAAAAGAAGAGAGAGAGAGCCCGTAAAAGTTAGTGCAGAAAAACCAAAATACCAGAAATTTTGATAACTGAAAAAAGAACACTGTTTTCTACAAGATTGTCCTGTTTTGTTCTTTGTATCCCTCTTATCCATTGAAATGAAACGATTTCTTTGACCTTCCTTTTGTCCAAAGAACGATTTCTTTTACTTTACTTCCTAATTTATACTAGATCTATGCAGTTACCGCTTACCCACCTTTTTTCTATCATCCTCCTTCCTGGGTTTGTGATATTTCTCTTATTTCATTAAGTATACCTTCGTTTTCATTTGGATAATTTAAGGCCTTGAAAATTCTGTTTGGTTCTCCTATTAAGAATTTGCATTTTTGTGATTTAGTTGATATTTTTATTGACTCCGGCTCCTATAAACTGAACTAGTTATGATTTATGAAGCATTCTAAATATTTCCTTTATTAAATATGAAAAATTCAACTGTGTTCATATATTTCTTTGTAATCACACCTGCTACACGACCACAAGCAGCACGGTCCACATTGTATATTTTTACGGTCTTGACTCTTGTGTACCTCTTTGTCCTTTTCAATTGCAGTAGAGATATGCAAAGAATTAAAGAAAACTTTTCAATTGTAGTATGACTGTCATACTACAGATGTTGCAAAATAAATTAAACTACTTTTGATTTGTTTATTTTTAAATGGTTGGAGTTGACTTGCTTTTTATTTCTTGTGAATTAGTTGAATGATAACTTTGGTTCAGAAAATGAATTAAAGCATAAATGTTATTAAGTTTGATTTTGAATTAATTATTGGTCATTATTAGTGATTGCAACAAATGTTTACTTGTAGATGAGTGATCCAAAGCGAGATGGTTCAACTCAAAGTTCACAAAATTCTTCCCCAAGTAGAGATGATCAAACAACAACCAAGGAAAATGTTCGAAAAAAGATTACTCCAAGGGCAGCTTGTTGGAACCATTTCACCAAATTTGTGACTAAAAAGGGGGAGAAGAGAGCAAGGTACAATGCATGTGATATTACTTACACCATGGAAACAACTTCGGGTTCTACAAAAAATTTGAATAACCATTTGAAAACATGCCTAAAAAGACCTCGTGGTAATATTTCTGATCCGAAGCAATCAGAATTAGCATTTGTGAATGTTAGCCAAGAAACAACGGATTTATCAACTTGGGTGTCTGATAAAGATGCTATTAGAAAATCATTGGTTCGTATGATAATTGTGGATGAACTACTTTTTAAAATTGTAGAGGGAGAGGGTTTTAAATACTTTCTTTCTGTAGCATGTCCAAGGTTTAGTCTTCCATCTCGTTGGACAATTAGAAGGGATTGTCTTGATTTATTTAACTCCATGAAGAGTGTGATGAAGAATTGTTTTGAAAAAGATATAAGTAGAGTTTGTTTGACGACAGACACTTAGACTTCATTGCAAAGGATATCTTACATGGTTTTAACATCACATTAGGTGGATGATGAGTGGAGGTTGCAAAAAAGAATTATAAATTTTTGCCCGATATCGACTCATAGAGGTGAAAGCATGGGTCAAGCTATTGAAAAATGTCTTCGAGATTGGGGGATTGAGAGGGTCTTTACTATTACGGTTGATAGTGTTGCTATTGAATATTTGAGAAAGAAATTGAATCATCGAAATGCTTCTGTTGCAAATGGAAAATTTATTCATATGAGATGTGTTGCACACATTCTTAATCCCATTGTGCAATACGGTATTAAGGATGTTTCTGTGTCTGTGGATCAAGTTAGAGGTGCTGTGAGGTATATAAGAGCATCACCATCGAGGTTGATAAAATTCAACCAACAGGTAAAAGAAGAAATGATAGATAGTAAGGCTTAATTGTGTTTAGATGTGCCTACTAGATGGAACTCAACATATATGATGTTAAAGGTGGCCGAAAAATATCAGCGTGCATTTGAATCATATGTACGTGATGATCATAATTTTTTTCTTGACCTTACTACTGGAGATGGAGTTCCTACATTTGATGATTGGGAAATTGTTCGAAGAGTTATAAAAGTATTAGAGCCTTTTTATCATCTTACACTGAAGGTGTCCGGATCTTTGCATGTTACCTCTCATTCACTTTTTGAAGTATTGACTGATGTGCATTGTCTTTTTGAGGGGTGGAAAAGTTGTGGGGATCTAGATATAATTCCTATGACTTCCAAAATGAGAAATAAATATAATAAGTATTGGGGTGAAGGAAACAAGATCAACATGCTAGTTTACTTGGCGGTCACCTTTGATCCACGATGTAAAATAAGTTTTTTGGACTTTGGGGTCAACTTGCTTTTTCCTAATGTTGCTAATGACATTATGAAAATGATTGATAAAGAATTGCATTGCTTGTTCAACGAGTATTCTTCTAATGCTGGGAGAATTCAACTGTTTGAAGGTAGATCTAGTTCTTCGACAAATCTTTGTAGTTCAATGGAAATAGATCAGTCGGAAATGAAAACGGGCTTGGCCAAAAAAAAAAATACCTTAAAAAGAAGAAACAAGTTGGATTAGAAAGTAAATCTGAGTTGGATAGATATTTGGGTGAGGATGAAGAAGTAAACAATTCAAGTTTATTTGATTCTATGTTGTGGTGGAAAATGAACAGTCCTAGATTCCCTATTCTTTCCAAATGGCTCGAGATATACTTGCTACTCTTATTTCAACGGTTGCCTCGGAAAGTGCATTTAGCAGGTGGACGTGTTCTTGATAGTTTTGGAAGTTCTCTAACTCCTTTCATGGTCAAGGCTTTGGTTTGCATACAAGATTGGCTTCGAAAATCTAATGATGCCATCAATCTTGAAGATTATGTTGATGAACTTCAAACTATAGAAGATGGTAATATATAAATTTTAATTTATAAAATAAGCTTTTGTGTTATTTATATTAGTAAGCATAATTTAACTAACATTTTTGTTTTTAAATTTGCTAGACTTGTCAAAAATACCTGAAGATCAAGAAGGTAATATACTTAGCATTAGTTTATAAAGTTAAATGTTTATTTAATTTATTTTTGCAAATATTTTTTATCATTTAACTAACTCATTCAATACTTTTACTAGATGTTTCAAGATTATTAACACCAACGGTGTTTGAAGCACAAGAAGAAACTTAAACTATTCTATAATGGTTTTTGAACTGATGTGTTATTGTTATTAGTTTGGTTTGGTTTGTTATTGTTGTTGGTTAATTGGACTTTTGTTGTGTTCTTTTTTTTATTTGTTTGGACTGGTGTAGGTTTCTATTACATTTTGGACTTTTACTTATGTTTTTTTTATTATAATGTTGTTGTTGTCTACATCGGCTCATGTTGTTTACTTGGACTTTTACTTATGTTTTGTATTATAATCTTGTTGTATTGTTTTTATTGTTTATTTAGGTTGATGTTGTGTTGCTTTTATTTATTCACTTATTTACTTCAATTTTTTGTTGGATGATCATGTTTAAAAGTTTAAAGAAAATTATTTTTTGAAAAATTACATAAAAATAAACAACACGTCATTTTTTTAAAATTTAACTCGAACAAATATATTCGATTCGATTCGATTTGAATTTCATCTCACTCGACTCGATTCGAGAAAATTTCAAATTAAGTTAGGATGATAAAATACGATTCGAAAACTCGATTAACTCAAAAAAAATTTATTCGATTCGATTAAATGCTCACCTTTAAATTGATCATAGCACACTTCTCGTATCTTGTAACAAGATAGATTGTGAAAAATAATGTGCGTATGTAAATATCAATTCTTGAATGTTTATTACCCAAATTCACTTTACTTTGGTAAATAATAGTTTGAGATATTTAAACATGCTATGCCATTGTAGATAACGAATCTATTATTAATTAATTCGGATATCCAAATCTATTATTTATTTTTATTTTAATTCATTTTTAGATATTCAGATTTGCTATACTGGTAATGATATCTAAATTCATTATCTATTTTAATTTTTTCAAAAGCAACCAATAGTATTAATAAAATAACCCAAATCACAAGTAAAGCGTCGAACCAGTAAAGAATCATAAAGTACACTAATCCAAAACATTAGACATACCCTATACACCCAATCCTACATCTATCTTCAATGAGAATAATACTATTAGTATTACGCTCTAATACAATCATGAATAAAATCACTCAAATTATAGTCAGCATGCAACAAAGCACTCTAACAAATTTATGAGACCCCTATTAACTGTTCTATGAATCTAGTAGAGTTAAGACATTTAATGATTCAGATTCGAATAATATTAATTTTCTTTTGTAATTAAGTATTAACTAATTAAATTAATACATTTAATGAATGGGAATAATATTTAAGTTTTATATGAATGATAAATTTAACTTCAGATTATCATTATTTAAACTGGATGGCATGGCACCTATAATATTTGGATAAGGGTTCTAGACTATAAATAAGAGAATATGGCACACAGCAGATGGCTTTCACACGTCATTGTTGATAAATGTATATTAATTGTCTTCTATTTCTATTGCGGATCGTTCATTCCAGTCATGGTCCATACCAAACTCATTTTGATAAATCAAGTCTTATCCCAAAACAAGATAAATAAATAAATGATGATGAGTGATAAATGCAATCTAATATTTAATATTATTAAATTATTAATAAATTTATATTTTAATTATTTAATTTTAAAATATTATAAAATAATTATTAAAATATTTAAAAATTTTATTTAAGTTACTAAAATGTTGAAATAGTTAATGTATAAATTTATCTAATCACACCAAAACTCTTCATTCCCTTTTTTTTTACAATTCATCTTTTTATAAAATAGTGTCGACCATCATAAATCCACATGTAAAATCTAAACAATTTTCTTTTTCAATTCTTAAATTGATCGTTAAATATATTTAGATTTAAACATTAATCGTCAAATAAATTTATATTTAAAGTATGTTAATCAACCCACCATACTGATCATGGAATCATTACTTAAAGTTTACTAGTCAAATTTTTAAAAGAAATTAATAATTTAAATAAAAATTTTGAATAATTTAATTATTTAAATAAAAATTTTAAATAATAATTTAATCTATTGTAACGAGAAATAGCCAAAAAAAAAAAAACCCAAAGGGACCAGCTGACTGACACTTGAAAACAATTATTTCGTATATAAAATCATATCTTTAATATTATTGATTTTATCCGCCACCTCTGATTCTTATTCACAAACATTTTGAAGAGGGATGCTAAAAGGTTTCAACTTTTAAGCACGTAAAATCCACTTCTTTTTAGGCAAAGTGCAGCTTTGTGTGTCTATCCAACGAAAGCAAGAAGATGCGTAAAGGAGGGAAATCTCACGAAGAAACCAAAAGTGGAGAAGATGAAAACATGGCTGCTTGGCTTGTGGGTCTCAACACCCTCAAGATTCAACCATTCAAGCTCCCTCCACTGGGTATGCCATCCAATCCATATTTACTATCACCATCTATTTTTTACTCTGGGTTCTTTATGTTGGTTTCTATTTTTAGATTTTATAACACTTTTGCTCGCTTTCTTTCTTATTGATTAAATTTGCGTAAATATTTTTTGAAGGACCCCATGATGCCAGAGTTAGGATGAAGGCTGTTGGTATCTGTGGAAGTGACGTTCACTACCTAAAGGTATATCCTTTTCCCAGCAAGTTCTTGCTCTTCTTAATTCTAATATGGATTAATCAGATATTGTTCCTACTAAGATCTGCCCTTTCATGCTGAACTCTTAACAAATGAATTAAAGACAGAATTTTGGTCTTCTTACAAGTACTTGGCTTGAGTATATTGCTTGGCCTCCTTTTACAAACAATAGTATGCAACAGTAGTTAGGATTGCTGCTTTTTCGATCCCTTACCTCCATTTCATTGCCAATCAAATAGTTAGTGATAAAAAGGAACCAGGATAATGGCTAAAATGATTTCTGTATTGTTTCTCTCATCTTTTCCATTAGTTTTATTTGTATTTCTGTTCTGTTTTTTATAGACAATGAGGTGTGCTGATTTTGTGGTGAAAGAACCAATGGTGATTGGGCATGAGTGTGCTGGAATCATAGAGGAGGTTGGGAGTGAAGTCAAGAATTTAGTGCCAGGAGACCGTGTGGCTTTGGAACCGGGGATCAGTTGCTGGCGATGTGATCTTTGCAAGGATGGTCGATACAATCTATGCCCTGAAATGAAGTTTTTTGCCACTCCACCAGTTCATGGTTCTCTTGCCCATCAGGTTAACCTTTAAGCTGCATTTCAGCATAGGTTCTAGTTTACTTTTCGGTGCTTATTTTGCTACTAAAATAGCATGTTTATAGTACCCAACTACAATACCGATTAAGTGATGCTTATTAAATAAACTATCAATAGTGTGAAACTAAGAGTGCTGCATACTCATTACAGTGACTTAATATTTTCTTAGGGGACCTTGACACAGAAATCCTCAATTTTTATTTTCGAGGTTTATTAATGGGTGATTTTCAAGGTTCAGATTCAAAAGGCTTCCAGGATACAATTGTTATGGTTAACTCATTTAGTTGTTTCTGTTGTGGTGTCCATTGAATATAATGTTTGCTGTAGTTCTAAAAGCCATTTATTACATCTAAAGTGATGCTTGATGTGAGAGACATTAACAAGCTAAGACTTTAAATATTGTGTAGAGTATGAGAACCGAAAAAAAAGGAAGTGTTATAAAAGATATCTAACTATGCGATCTTCTTCAAAGCTAGCATAAAGGTGGGAGATCTGACCTACAGTCAAGTTGGTTTGAAGCTTTGGCTTCATGTCTGACATCATACTTGGCAGCTGTGATGAGAAGCTTATTGTGCATGTTGGTCATTTTCTTTTGCATTTTCCTTGTATTGGAAATAAATTTGATGGAATCAAATCTTTTGGGCTGCTGAGGTAATATATAAGTTGATTGTCAATGTAGGTTGTGCATCCCGCAGATTTGTGTTTCAAACTGCCAGACAATGTGAGCTTGGAAGAAGGGGCCATGTGCGAGCCCTTGAGTGTGGGGGTTCATGCTTGTCGCCGAGCTAATATCGGCCCTGAGGCAAACGTGTTGGTTATGGGGGCAGGACCTATAGGTCTTCTTACAATGATGGCAGCTCGTGCTTTTGGGGCATCTAGGATCGTCATTGTAGATGTAGATGATAATCGCCTATCTGTTGCTAAGAATCTTGGTGCTGATGGGATTGTTAAAGTTTCAACTGATATGCAGGTTCATAACATCCTTGAAGTCCACTTTTGCTTTTCCTAGCTGAATATGCCAAGAAATTGAATCATTATTGTTTGCCTCAAGGCTCTTTTACTCCATTGTCAGACTATTAGAGAGTTTCATGTTTTCATTATATATTACAGGACGTATCTGAAGAAGTTGAAAGATTATGTAAAGCAATGGGAGGAGTAGTGGATGTAAGCTTTGACTGTGCAGGCTTTAACAAAACAATGTCAACTGCTCTGAGTGCCACTCGTGCTGGTGGCAAGGTCTGCCTTGTCGGAATGGGCCATCATGAGATGACTGTCCCGCTTACTCCAGCTGCTGCAAGGTACTTATTTTGATGATGCAGTGAAAATTTTGTTTTATGGAGCACTTGCTATATGCTTTGAACACCAATCATGGGTTGATGGTTTAAAATGCAGGGAGGTAGATGTGATCGGAATCTTCCGGTATCGGAATACATGGCCTTTGTGCATTGAGTTTCTAAGAAGTGGGAAGATTGATGTGAAGCCTCTGATAACCCACAGGTTTGGGTTTTCTCAGAAAGAAGTGGAAGAAGCTTTTGAAACCAGTGCTGGTGGCGGCAGTGCCATTAAGGTCATGTTTAATCTGTGATTTCCAACAGCATAAAAAGAATAAGCGTTTATCAGCATCTAAGATTGCATGTTGTAATAAAATAATATCAGTGGATAGTATGTACACAATGGACTTTGTTTTAAATCACTTGGAGGTATTTGATGCTCTTGCAATTCTTTTATGCAAGATATCTGTCTGAGTTTCTTGGCGTATAAGACGCTGTGAAGTACCACTTATTTTCACTGGAAGCTGCAAGTTTCTTTAGGAAAAAAGTGCAATTCAAAAGATGAAGCAGTGGACATCCAGGATTTTCCTTTTGCCTAGGGAATATTAAGAAAAATAAAAGAAATGTTTTGGGGTAAATTACTAGAAAATACTCTTTTTTTACAAAATTTACAGAAAAGGACATGTTTTCCAATTATTTACCGGAATGAGTTATTTCTTCGAAAACGCGTTCACGTCAGCGCGATTTCAGGGGATGCAGCAGGAGAATGCGTTCCCTAGGGAGCTTTTTTGTCATATCAACAGAAATCGCGTCCTTGAGGGCGTGTTTTGCTGATGTGGCAAAAATGCTCCGTCAAGGACACGTTTTGCCTGCTTCCATCGATCAGATTTTTTTTACCGTTGGGCCTTCAACCGTTAGAAAAAAAAAAAAACTATAAAACCACGCTTTCATTTTTTTTCACACAAAGGTCTTTACTTAATTTTTTCTCAATTTTCTCTCAAATTTCTTTCAAATTCCTCTCAAATTCCTTTAAAGTCTCTCTCAAATTTCACAAAAGTGCTTTAATTTTTGCAAAAAAGCCTTGTTTAAAAGTTTTTTAAAATAACTTTTTTTGTTAAATTTAAAAAAATTCGATCGTATTAGCAATGGCCGGAGAATTAATTCGTCTCGACAATAAACACATCTCTGTCGATCAAATTGACAATGGTAAGTTATGATTTTAATTTTTCAATACTATTTAATATTTTTCAAGTTTATGCAATTTTAATTAATTTTTATTTTTATAATTTTTTAAACAATCTGTAGATCGTGTGTTGCAATGCTATATTCGCAATATGTCTGGTCCGCCATCGTCGTTGATCGAGAATTACCTGTGGGAAGCGGGTTTTTGCACGTGGCCATGATAGTAGGGGTGCAAGTTGGACGAAGCTAATCGGTGCGTTGATAGAGGTGGAGACCCGAGACGCACACTTTCCATCTTCCATGCGGAGAGTGTACTATCACTCTGGAAGACGTGCATTTGCAATTGGGATTGCCGATGGATTGGTACGTAGTCACCGGGTCCGCAACTTATGGTGATTGGGGAGCCCTATACCACGAGCTTTTGGGTGCTATTCCGGATAACATTAACGGAGGTCGGATCGAAATGAGCTGGTTAGAGACACATTCCCGGAGTCGGATAATGATTCGATCGAAATAGAAAGAATACAGTATGCTCGGGCATACATTCTTGAGATGATTGGAGGCTATCTGATGCCGGACTTGTCACGAAACCTCGTACATTTGAGATGGCTGCTGAAACTCGTTGATTTTAGAGCAACCGGTGAATTGAGTTGGGGGTCTGCCGTGCTAGCAAAATTGTATCGGGAGATGTGCGGGGCGACGCAACCGAATAAAGCGAAAATCGGAGGTTGCCTATCACTACTACAATCATGGGCACGGTTTCGCTTTCCATTTTTACATCCTCGAGTGGACCACCCATATACATTCCCACTCATAACGAGGTAAATTTAATATTAGATTTTACAATTATTACGTGGATTTAAAATTTAATTGTATGCTAAAAATTTATTTAATTAGGTGGAACCATTCGGCGAGTTATGTTGGAATACCTACCTCGCTTGAAGATATACGACTTCTATTAGAGCAACGGTCGGAAGGACAAGTAAGTATTAAATAAAATATATTTTCGTAATAAAATAGTCGTTCCGTATTTAGTATTTAGTATTTAGTATTTAGTATATAACTAATATTTTTATCATGTTAATATAGTTTGAATGGACACTGTCGAAACCATTTTTTTGTTGGAAAACGGGCCGACTTTAAAATACAAAAACGGAGTCGCCACCAATCTTTTTTGAAGTGTGATTGGGCCACTTATAAAACATTTTGGTCTACGAATTTTAAGAAAATGGGCTCGGGAGTCGGTTACGCACGAGAAAGTGTTAACACCCTCGCAACGCCCAAAATTGGTACCGTATTAATTGATTAATGTCCTTAATATCAAAAAATTAGAAAATATGAAAAAATGTTTGGGTAATTCGCATTGGATATCAAAACTCTCTTGTTCCGAAAAGTTGAAATACCACATCCAGCACGATAGGACACGATGTTTCAAACTATCGATACCAAAGATCATTTCATGATTTCCAACATTCTTGTCTTGCAATTTTTAAAATGATATTTCACTATTTGGCCAAACCAAAAACCGAAACCCAGCACGATTGGGCACGATTCCCTGAATTTTCAATCATGAAATATTGCCTTCATTTCAGAAAAATCCGGTCAAAATCTTTGCAGGATATTTGGTCATTCGGACGAATAGAAAATCGAGACCCAGCACGATTGGGCACGAATCTCTCAAACTCTCAAATACGAAACATTGCCTTATTTTAAAAAACGATCAAAATCTTTCAAAGATATTTAGCGATTTAGACGAATGAAAAAATCGAAGCCCAGCACGATTGGGCACGATTTCCCGAACTTCTAAACACACAAAATTTCCTTTTGAAACATTTTTTAAGTTTTTGAAAAAAAGCAAAAATAAAAAAAACGTGAAAATGTAGACACGATGATAATAGGAAATAATAATAAATACAAAAAAGAAAAAACAATAGTATTACCATTATAAAATCGATATGTAACAAATAAAACAAGTAGTAATAATAATGAAATATAATACCAATAATAAATAATTAATAATGAATACATGGAAAAAAAGTAATGATATTAATAGTAATAAAAAGTAATAAAAGAAATAAATGTATACTAATAATAATAAAATAATAGATGCAAAAGTAATAATATATAATAAAGCGACTAAAGTAAACCATAATATATATAATAATAGATATAATAGTATGTAATAAAAATAATAATAAAGAAAAATATTAGTACAAAGTAATATAATGATAATAATAATAAGTATATATAGCAATAATTGTACTAAATAATAATAAAATGATAATAAATAATAAAATAAAAATAATAATAAGAAAATAATAAAATAATAGTATGAATAAAAGCAGTAGTAATAAAAGAAAATAAAAGTATTTGATAATAATACCAATAGATATAATTACAATATAAAAAAACAAGTATATACATATAACAATAGTAAATATCATAGAAATATAATAATAATGTACGTAAATACAATAGCAAATACATATATATAAACCATGGTGGTAAAAAACAACGGAGAAGATAAAAAAAAACCAAATTGAGTAAAAAACAGGAGCTCAGGGCCAAATTTAAAAACGAGTGAAAGTAAATGGGCTAAATTGTGATGTGCGCGCAACCTGGAGGGACTAAAAAATAATAATCCTATCGCCTCGAATACAAGACTTGAGCGCAGATTAAATTGAAATCGCTTAACAAAATTAGGGAAGATTTTAAACCGAAAGGGATGCAATTAAAAGGGCGCGCAAAGGGGGAGGACCTAGCTTGAAAATTACCCATTTTTGCTTTTAATGCCCTAAAACTAAAAGCCCAACATTTCTTCCATTTCTTTTCGTTTCAAAAGAAGGTTCAGACCTTCCCTCCCTTTTCTTTCATTTTCTTGTTTCAAATAGGGGAAAAAAAGAAGAAACTTTCAGTTTGCTCTCCCCTGCTCCTCTTGAGGCCCAGATCCCGGCCAAGGACCGACCAACCTCGTCGCCGACCGCAAACCGTAAGTTTTTATTTTATTGTTTAAAGCTTTTTGTATAAAAAAAAAACAAAAAAGGAACAAATATGGAGCAACAATAGATTTGGGGAAAAAAGTAAAAAATAGACCCTTTCAATTTTTTTTATTCGTAGTTGTAGCCAAAGTGGTATATTGCCTCTGTGCTTGTGTAAAAAACCCCCCTTTTACATCATGTATTTTTTGCTTTTATAGCCTAAAAAAAAAAACCTCTAAAAATAGAACAAAACCTAATCCCAAATCCCTCCTACCGCTTGCTTCGCTTCGCTTTGTAGGTCTTGTGGACGTGCACGACTTGAGTTGGAGGGCCTTGCACGTTGTTGGGTGAACTTGAGGCACCGATTCGCTAGGGTTCTGTTTCTGTTGGGTCTTTCCTTTTTTTTTTTTTTTGGCTAAACTTTGGATTAAAATTGCTGTAAAATTTTAGGTTTTGCTTGTTGGGCTCCAGGTGAAAATAGTATTGGGTCCGAGATTTGAAATTGGGCCTTACAGACACCATACGAGGATTCGTCAATTCGGGCAGTAATTCCGGAAGAGTTCTTTCAAAATTCGAACATTTGGCATTTGAAGGTGCCATTGGTCAACTATGCCACCGTAGAGATGCACCAGTCAGATCGGGTTCTGCGTCAATTTGGATTCCGACAACTGATTCCCGTAGCACCTGAGGTGCTCGATGATGAGCACAAAGTCAACTTACGGCAGTTGCATACGGATTGGCCAAGATTTTGGTCAGTGTATATCGAATTGTGAGAAAACCGGTATGATTATATACCTACTTGGGAACCGATCATCGTTCTTGAGTTAGCGTGCGTGCCGAAATACATGCCATAGTTTAGGATCTATGAAAAGCCATATTTATTGTCAGAGAAGGAGAGGCGACGGCAATTTCGTGCACAAAGAGAATGACGGAGCCCTTTAATCTAAGGAGAGGAGATGATGGGACGAGCCTATCAACAGCGCCGACACAATCACCGGGCCCAACACTTCAGCCGATGACACCCACATCACAACCTTTTCCAGTTATGCCAGGTACGTATCCTAGCCCTTATATGTATCCTAACCCTTATATGTTTCCTTTTCCCAGTCTAATGGCAGCTTGGAATGCATGACCTGGTTCGAGTCCGTTCCCGACTACTCCAACTGGCCAGTCGATCTGTAGGCCGCCGTCGCATGAAGGACCGCATGAGGCGCCGTCGGGGATCTCTTCTTTTTACCAATCCCCTTCGCCTTATGGGATTCAGACACCTCCGCCATGGGTGATACAAACACCTCTGCAGTCAATAGTTTATCAAGGTGGGTCATCCTCTCAACACCCACAACCAGACCCCCTGCAGGAAGAACCAGAATCCCCGCCTAAGCAACAAGAACTCCCGCCGGAAGCTAGAGCAAGGAGGAATCCAACGCGTAACCGTCGACCACCCCCATGTGGCACTGATTCCGATCGGCACCAACATTGATTTTTTTAATATATTTTTGTAAACTTTTTTATATTGTTTCATTTAATAAAATAAATGTTGTTTGTAATATTTCAATTGTAATTTAATTTTTATATTTTTAAAATATAAAAGTTTTTTATTTTTTACTGTAATTTGTTTTTTTGTTTCATTTAATAAAATAAATGCCGCTTTTAATATTTCAATTGTAATTTAATTTTTATATTTTTAAAAAATAAAAGTTGTTTTTATTTTTTATAATTTATTATTTTATTTTTATAAAATAAAAGTTGTTTTAATATCCTAATTGTGATTTAAATTTAATATTTTAATAAAATAAAAGTTGTTTTAATATCCTAATTGTATTGGTTCAAGTAAGGACTAAATCGAAAATGTGAGAAAAGTTTTCCGAGATCAATAGTAAATATTCAAAATTTGACGGGTTAAAATGTATATATGAAGAAAACCTTGAAGGGCCAATGGTGTAAATATTTTAAGGGTGGACCGATCTGGAAACTAATAAGAAATGGATGAATTAGGACTAAATTGAATAAGTGAAAAGTATGAGGGGTTAATTTGTAATTTTATCAAGATGGATGTTGATCCAATGTAGGAATTTTGAAGGATCGTAAGGGGCAAAATAATCATTTAACAAGAAAAATAATTTTGAAGAATAATGATGATGGTGATATTTTAGATTAATTGAATAATTTTTTTTTTGTTTTGCAACTTAGTCCTTCTACACAAGTTCACCATTTTCATCAAGAAATTAAAAGAAATTTCATAGCCACTAAGAGACAAAAATGATAAGGAGACTATCAACTATTCTGATTTGGACATGAGTGAGATGTATGGTTTGGGTTCCTACACCATCCGCATAACTTCCGTTAGTTGGCTGTTTCTCGGATATCCATATTGTTGCGTATTCTAGTCGAGCATGGTCGACCCTTTGGTTTGCGACGCAGTTATCTATCTGGTAACAGATTAAACGGAGCAAGCGATACAGACGGCCACTTACGTTCATCTGGGACTGGTGGGAATACATGTCTCCACACGTTGTACATGTATTCTATTTCATACACTTCGTCGACATAGCTCATGGGATCCAGATGGAGATTCTGACAAGCCGTAATTACATGAGCGCATGGATAATGAAGTGCGTCAAATATCCCACAGTCGCAGGTCCTATTTCTCAAGTGTACACGATATTGCCCGCCAACAATACCTTGGTTCGGCCTGTCAAACTCCGTCACACGAAACCATAGGTTGTCGCGATCATGACACACTGTGTGCATGGTGTTGGCCCGTGCCTTCACCTTGTTAATTTCTCGTAATACCTTCGCGTACCATACATGGCCTCCCTGCATTTAGCCTTTATAACTCGTTGCTCGCTTCAAAAATAGTGCTGCTAAACGAAAATATGTCTCTCGCACAACCGATGTTATCGGCAAATGACGCGTTTCTTTTAGAACAAAATTTATGCATTCAGCCAGGTTTGAGGTCTTATGACCATATCGTTGGCCGCCGTCGTATACTTGTGTCCACTGCTCGAAAGGTATGTTGCATAGATAGTTTGCGCCTTCTTCGTTAACTGAGCGCAAACTCACTAACATCTCGTCAAAACAGTCCTTATTGATCTCGTACCCTGCCAATATAAGTTGATAGCAAATATTACATACCACTCTTCAATTAAGAATAAATTGAATATTGCAAACGAAATTATATTAATAGATATTACATACCTATGTTGGTCACTTGTCGTTATTCACTTGTAAATCGATGTTGCCCGTGGTAGTTGGACGCAACATGCCTTAGGCAATATCGATGGTGCGTGCGATGCCATAGGCTTCCCTCTCACTCTATTGCGGCTAGTATTCCAGGGCCCGGATCCGATATAACGCATATATCAAGTTGGGGGCAGACATGCCTCCTTAACCTAGATAGAAAGAAATCCCAATCATCAGCTGACTCCCCCGGTGTTATTGGAAACTCAATTGGAAGGATTCTCCCACTACCATCCTGTGCCATAGCTAGCAATAGCCGATGCGTATATCTACCATACATAAAGGTACCGTCAATTTGTACCAATGACTTGCAGTATAGAAATGCGTCTCGGCATTGCTTAAATGTCCAAAACAGACGCTTGAACACTTGGCATCCACGGAGCAATCGATCTTTGTAATACGCGGATACCATTTCAAGGTCTGTTATGCTGCCTGAGACATATCTCTCCAGCACCTGACACCACTGCAACACTTCATTATATGAAGCGTCCCACCGACCATGTAACTTTTCCAACGCCTTCTGCTTAGCTATCCAAGTCTTCTGGTAAGAGGGCGTGTACCCCAATTGGCTACGAATATTAGCAATTAAGGATGGCACTAAAGTCTTGGGATCCGCCTTCACCGTCGGTATTATTAAGTTAGCCAACATATCTGAATCCATTTTGGGATGATCTTGTGAAACACCTATCAACGAAGTACGTTAAATAATGCAACATTACGTAATATCAGTATTATTCAAAAACCTTGAATACCTAGTGATACTGTACCGACAAGACATGTATGTGGACCTTTGTACTTTTTAATCTCCCACAAGTCTGTCCTTTTCCTCAACGAGGCCATGATTTTTCGTGAACATGTATCATCTTGCACTGCACACTTGGCCTCGTACTTATCGAGTTTGGATTTAACCACGTTGTAGTTAACCCCGTTCTTGATGCTATATTTTTTCAATGCACCAAGAAAACTATCCTTGTTGGAACACTCTTTATCAACTTCTAATTCACCCGAATCCAATGACGAACTTGTACAGTCACGCCTTCTGTGTGGTTGTTCAGGAAACTTCAATGCATCGTCTTGAGATAGATCGATATTATGCATGTGGGTTGGAGGCGAGTACGCCCTGAATCGCGAATCTTCTTCTTCATCATCTGAACCCCCTTCAACATCTTCAGGTATGGTTGGAACAAGCTTCGGTTCAGAAAATAATGCAACTTCTGCACCATCGGGGTTGGGCTCTCGAGGTGGATCCACATCGGACTCATCATCCGACTTACCATCATCTGCAACAAACGAGGTCCCCTCGCCGGTAGATGTCGTGGGGAGTACATTATCCCTTCTTAAACAACTTTCATAACGTCTCCAATCATATGTGGATTGCCAACCACTAGAAGTTGATGACATTCCCCAATACGTATTTCTAGCATCAAATGTCGAAGGAAGGATATGCATGTCCCATCCACCAGCCGAGTGTCGTGCAGGGGTTGTGTTTTCCATACTACCACCAAACACGGGCGCGTCCGTATTCTGCCCCCACTAATAGAGCGTCAGCTTGAGGTCATGTATTCCCCTCGAATAGCAGTAGATGTTGAAGTCGAAGAAAAATCACTTGGCAATGAAAATTATACATATACCTCAAGATCACGGGATCAACCGAAGCACAAAATCTATACTTAATAGACTGAACTTTCATTGGCATTGTTCCGAAGATTTTACGCTTAATTCTTTTGCGAAGTTCTATCAAATCTATGTTATGGTTAAAAACCAGTCGCGCTGTGTTCTCCGATAAAAAACAACACCATTTTCGGTGTCACAAACCTCACCATCATAGTAAATAACAGCACTAATACGTTTACTCATCTTCAGTTTCTATTTTACTTTTGCCTCAATTTCTATTATGCAACCTGAGAATGAAATTTAGCTCATTTATAGTCTAAGGACAAATAGGAACTCATCAGAGCAAAAAGCGCCCACGTGGGAGCTTTTTCAAGACTCTTGTTGATGATGCATCCGCTTGAAGCGTTTTGGTCACTATTTGTTCATAAACGTCTTCTCAAAATTATTTTGCCGAGATCATCAGAGCAAAAGAGCGTCCACGTGGGAGCTTTTTTTTTCTAGATTATTGTCGAGTTCATCCTTCTTGAAGCGTTTTGGTGACTACTTGTTGAGAAACGTCTCCTCAAAATTATTTTGCCAAAGACTACTGTAGCAAAAGAGCGTCCACGTGGGAGCTTTTTTCAGTATTCTTGCTGACAGTTCATCCTGCTTGAAGCGTTTTGGTCACTATTTGTTCAGAAACGTCTTCTCAAAATTATTTTACCAAAGACTATTGAAAAAAAATTAAATTTTATATTGCTGATATATTTTTTTCTAAAACCTTAAATCTAAAATTATTTTAATTAATTAATCGTAAACTCTAATTCATTAATTTTTCCCTAAAACCATAAACCCTAAAAACCTTTAAAAATAGAAAACTCTAGCCCTAAACCCCCAAAAACCCTAACTCTAACCCTAAAAACAGCTAAAAACCCTAACGGGAGCAGAGGGAAAAAATGCGTCCCTGAGGGAGCGTTTTTGCCACATCAGCAAAGCACGCCCTCAAGGACGCGATTTGTATTGATGTGGCAGAAAACACTCCATCGGGGACGCGTTTTCGAGGAAAATGACCCATTTCGGTACATAATTAATTAATAGATCCTTTTCCGTAAATTTTGAAAAAAAAAGTATTTTCTGGTAAATTACCCAAAAATTTTTTTTTAACAATCAAACTTAAATCTGTCGATCCATTTTGAAATATTACATAATTAATAAAATTTAAGAATATCTGATTAAAATATACAAAAATAATTAAAATGCTATAGACCTTTTATAAACATTAAAAAATAGTTAAAATAAATAGAAAAAGTTATAAAATTAAAAAAGAGGGATGTTTCGATAAATTCATCAAGGCAGATGGATTGCAACTAAATCCAGAACCCAAAAATTTCCTAACCACAATTTCAGAAGGAAGAAAAAAAAAATCAAAATCCTTTGAATTTGAATTGTTTTCATGGCTTGATACTAATGTCTTAATAATTTGTTCTACAACGCAGGGAACGATGAAGTTAATTTTGACATTCATTTTCACTTAAAAGAACACGATGAAGCAGTAGTATAAAAAGAAAAAAAAAAAAAAAAAAAAAGATGAAGCAGAAGACATCCAACAATTTTATTTTATTATACAGAGTTTTGCTTCTCCCATTTGTTTACAAGTAAAAGAATTGCTGAGGCAATTTAATAAACTCGACGCCAACAATCATCAGCTGATTTCCATAGAAAGAGGCAGGGACAGATATGAGATGTAATGTAATGTAGCTTCATCCCCTACAACTTCAATACAGTGACTGCTAGAAATTTATGAGCGTTCTATTGGCACACACTTAAGGTGAAGGGCTTGGTTGGTTGGTTGGTGCTATTAAACATTATACCACCACCCCATAATTGTTTTCTCTAACTCAAGTAATTTCTCCCGCAAACTTAGAAAAAAACCTACAAATGACCCCTCACCGGATGGATGACAAGAAATAAAATGATCAAAATACATTATCGATTGATTAATATGTTATCCGTTGCTGCAACACATCAGGGCTTGGGAACCGCTTCTGCCCACTTCCACACTCTAAAACCAGTTCCATCTCCAGTGAAAAACAGCCCCCCAGGGCCTACCTCTATCGCACGAATCTCCTGCTTTGCAAATATTTTACCCTTCTCCGAGAACCTTCAATCACAAGGATAGCAAATTCATATACCCACAAGCAGCATGAAAGGACCCCCAATAGGTGAAACAACAAATAGATGTGTACTAAGATCAAAGGCCAAGTCTCCGTTAACTTACGAGGGCAGATCATAGAGCCGGACAGAATTGTCATTGCATGAACACATCAATACAGGCTTGGATTCCGAGTCAGGCATTCCACGAAGGTTCAGCAAGCCCTAAAAAGGAGTAGGAAACAGTTCAAAAACTTCACAAGATCCTAAGAAAATAATAATAAGAGATAAATCTCAAAATTATACATGAACTTTAATTTAATATGCAACTATATACATAAACTTTAATTTGGTGCAATTATTCAATTGAAATTCTAATTGTGGTTCAAATATATACTTAAAACTTCAATTTTAATCTAATTATACATATTTAAAGAAATAAATACATCAAATTATTTTATATTGGATAAATATAATTATTTATGTATGCAATATATAAACATAAAATGATGTTATATCAATAATTGTGTTAATAATTTACAAGAATTGGATCAAATCAAAATTTCATGTATATAATTGCACATTAAACCATAGTTCATGTATAGTTTTGAGATTTAATAATAATAATAAAGACCATTGCCGATCTAATCTCCTCTACCTTCAGTTTTTACTTCTCCCATTGTGTCCCCAAACCCCTTCCCGTTTACAGCTAATTTCATTAAATCAAAATGCAGCATGCATATGTAGTAATGAAACAGCATACATGTTCTTCTTTGTGAGTGTATGTTACTTCCAAGTTTCCACTCTCAGTAGCTACCCACACCTGCACAAAAAAAGATAAGCCAAACATCTTTAATATCAGGAAAACAGGATAATAAAATAGGAAGGATTAATAATAAACCATAAAATAGCACTAACCTTTATTGTTTGGTCCAATGAACAAGATAAAAGAAATTGTTCCCAGCAAAGCAAGGACATCACAACATTAGTGTGCTCTGTCAAAGTCTGTAGACACTGCAAAGTTTCTAGACTCCAGGCCTGAAAGAAAACAACTTATTTGTTAGCAAAAATGATAATTTTCTGAAAGAAAAAAAAACGAAAAAAACGGACTAAAGCAAAAATGATAATTTCTAAACCAGGATGACTAAAATACTTTTACCTTTATAGAATGGTCCATGGAACCAGAGTACAGTCTATTAGCCCCAACAACTAATGATACAACTGCAAGAGTGTGACCCTTAAGTGATGCTGCTGGTTCAAAGTTGTTGGTGACGGCATTAAATTTCCATGCTAAAATAGTACCATCCTGCAATAAACAGATACTGTTTCCTGAGGATCCGGACTGGAATGCTAGAGAAATAGAGAGATGGTAGTAAATGATATAAGTATGACAAATAAATGACCCAGAGAGAGGCTCATCCTACACAAACTCCAATTCCTCCTCAAATCTATGGCTCTTTCAGAGAAAACTCATTTCACATACAAGAGCTATTTCAAGGTAAGTAGCAATTTTATGAGATGATGACTGTCAGACAATCAAAACAGAAAATTGCCTCAACTAGTGAGTTTTTTTTTTTTTTTTTTTTTGCAAAATACTATGGCAGAAGCCAAAACAGAAAAAACATGATGATGAAAACATGACTGACCATACACAGAACATGGAATTTAAATGAAAAGAAATTAAAAAAAATACTAATATTTAGAACATTACCTGTGTACCAGCAAAGAGCAAATCGTTACCCACAACCATAGTATAAACTTGCCCAACAGGTCCACTAAGACTGAGCTCTTGATTAGTTTGGGTGTTCCATGCCTGCAAAATGATTGTCATCGAGTAAAAAATTAAGAAATCATCGTTCTTCTGATTTCAAAAGAGATAACATAATAAAGAAGAAACAATTGCTAGAGAATTTGCCTTGAATCTTACCTTGACAACATTAGGTATGCCAACAAACAGCCAAGGACCTTCACTGATCATGCAACCAACTTCACCACCAAGATTAATCACACCCATACACTACATAAAAGGCCACAGGGAATATCAGCCAAAAACATAATGATTAAGAGGATTTACTTAAACAAAAACT
Source organism: Gossypium rotundifolium (assembly GCA_025506655.1). NCBI lineage: Eukaryota > Viridiplantae > Streptophyta > Magnoliopsida > Malvales > Malvaceae > Gossypium > Gossypium rotundifolium. The sequence continues at coordinate 44,342,966 of CP106730.1, forward strand.
GCCAACAAACACAACAACAAGAAGACTACTGAAAGTAACTTCCAGCTAAAAGTGACTCTCGTTTTACTTTCACAGTACAAAGAAATAGAAGGTACTCTTCGTGATCCTTGGGTATTTACCAACAAAGAAACATAAATAGTATCTTTAAATATCTTATTATTCACATGGACACTTTTAAAAAGTAATTCATCTAGGTACCTTTTCTTTAATAATTTGATCACACAGGACAGGATAAAATAAAATAAAAAAATCTCAGAACAGTTTTAAGGAGATTCCTGTTCTTGGAAATTGATTAAAGGTTCATGAATAATCAAGTTTGAAGACAAACATAAATTTCCCATCTTTTCATTCCAAGAAGCAGAAGACTAACTAGAACTGCCAGAGAGAGAGAGAGTCACACCTGACCAGTGTTGGTATCCCAAGCCCTCACAGTCTCATCTTTACTCCCAGTATAGAGCTTATCCATACCTGCCGGTAATGCAATTCCGGTAACAACCTGCGCAGAAAACAAACCCATCATCATACACTGCTAAGAATATGTTATGTGCCTAACAACATGATAAAGACTTGAATCCCTCATCCAAAGTATGAGATGTTATGCTTTCCCACCCTAACACTTAGCTTTTCCGTGTGGTTCCCCACAGGTTTATATCAATGGCATCAGTCATTCACCATAAGTATTTGTGGCAATCGTGAGGCTTGATTCCACATGGAAAGCATGTTATTTTCTAGTGAGATTCATATGAATGCATACTCTACCCACCTGATAGCTAGCTTTTGCAGTGAGGTACTTCAAAAGTTCATACCAAAATTAACAGCATAAAAGAAAAAGAGAAGGCAAATACACTTACTTTCTGGTGTCCATCAAGGTGATTCAACAAGGTAAAGCATTCCCCTAAACTCCAGGAATGTAAAAACCTACACTTGTCTCCGTAATTACAGTTCCCTTGGACCCAATAATTACACACTTTCTCCGTTTTCCGAACCACCTTATTAGCCCCCATTCTCCCCCAACTATTGTTATGATTATTATTGAAGTTGGGGCCTCGTCGTAGGGCCGGACCCGAAAACCCAGAATCATCGGCGAAACGTTTGGGGGCACCGGATCCATTAGCGGTAGCAGTGGCGGGGCCAGAAGGATGAGGCAGTTCACGGTGCAAGAAAGGGCATGGGAAACGGGAGCACTTACCGGCCCTCCAATGATAACAAACTTTCTGGTTTTTTGAGGAGTCGGTTGCGGCAGCTGAAGAACCTCCGAGTCGGTTAAAAACGCGCCTGTTACCGCCGTCTAAATCCATAATCCCCAATTTTTGTATCGGTAACAGAAGATGGATGGAAGAAGCTTCGGATTAAGCGTCTGGGAATTCTTGGAGTGAAAGAATCCGATCATGAAAGAGACCGCTGAAACCCTAAATCGATCAAAAATCGGTCGCCCTTTTTCTTCTAATTGATTATGCAATAACACAAACAAAATAATTTCTTCAAAAACAGAAAAAGGAGGAGGATGGTTGAGTGCTGCGGTGACCGTTGCCGCTGGCGAGAAGGGGGAGAATGGCGGAGAAAGGAAAACTAGACAAGATCGCGTCAGCTTTACGTTAAATAAATTGGTAAGTGAAAGATTATATAATCCATCTAGTTTAGCATTGCTCCTTAAATTGTTTTTGGGCCGAAAAGGATCTTGAGTAAAAACTAAAATTTTTTAGTTCTGATTTTGATTAAAGGAAATTTGCTAAGGTTCTTTTTTTTTTCTTTTTTCCCTTCGGAAGTCCTTTCAAGTGTTTGTTAAAAGCAATATTTATTTATATGGTCTCTTGAATTGTTTATTTTATGGTAAATTATAAAAATAATTACTTTTATTTGATTCAGATTATATATTAATTATTTATATTTAAAATATTATATTTTAGTTATTTATATGATCCTTTTATTATGAAGTAGTCACTGTTGTAACTATTTTTTTTGAAAAAACGGATCGACTAGAATTTTTAAAAATGAAAACAAAAAACTTGAGAGTCGTTACCAATCTTTTTTACTGATGTGTGATCAGGCCACCTCGAAAAGTGGTTGTTTTTAATTATCAAGTTGATTTATCAAAACAATGATTTTAGTCTACGAAAATCAGAAAGACGGGTTCAGGAATCGGTTACGCACGAGGAAGGGTTAGCACCCTCGATACGCCCAAAATTGGTACCTAATTGATTAGTTAACGTCTTAATATCGAAAGTTAAAATTTTTGAAAAAAAAATTTAAAAATACGATCTCTTTTAAAAATGTTTGAATTTTCTCGAATTGGATATTAAGATTCTCTCGCTCCAAAGGAATAAAATATCACATCCAGCATGTTAGGACACAATAATTTAAATCCTCGAATCCAAGATCCTCTCATGATTTCCGAGACTCATGCATTGAAAATATCAAAAGGATATTCGATTATTTGGCCAAACGAAAAACGAAACCCAGCACGTTAGGGCACGAGTTCTCATATTTCCAAAATGCAAAATATTGCCTTATTCTTTAGAAATCCTTATCCCAAGATAACTAAACGTCACATCCAGTGAGTTAGGACACAACGTTTCTGAATTCCCGAGAATAGATTTTTATTTAAAATTTATGCATTTGTTTTAAAAGGATATTCAGTTATTTAGATTAAACGAGAAAAATCGAAACCCAATACGTTAGGATACGTCCTCTCAAATTTCTAAATACTGAATATTACCTTTATGAAAAGAATCAATTTCATATCGGGTAAAAATTAATATAACACAAGTATGTAAGAAATAAATCATGATATTAACAAGCATAACGGAATGATAAAAAACAAGTAGTACAGATGACAAGAATAAAAGAAATAAAACAAATAAGCTATGTAACTTAAAAGGAAATAATAGGTAAAAGTAATAAAAGAGATAAAAATGAAAATAAATAAGAATAATAAGAAAAAAAAGAAACTTAATAGTAAACCGAAAAATAAATAAGTAAGGTATAAAATAGTAAAAAATAATAATAATAATAATAATAATAATAATAATAATAATAAGTAAAATGTTTTAATAAGGATAATAATAATAAGTAAATAATAATAATAATCATATAATAATAATAATAATAATAATAATAATAATAATAATAATAATAATAATAATAATAATAATAATAATAATATGGTTACAAAAACAATAATACAAATGATAATAATAAATAGAATAAAGATAATAAGAAGCAAAATAATAGTAAAAAAATAAAATAAATAAATAAATAAACAATAGTGATAGTGATAATAAAATAATGATAGTAATAATAATAAGCAGTAATAATAATAAATAGATGATAATAAATAAAAATAATAATACTAGCTGCAATGTAATAATAATATTAAAAACAATTACTTAAATAATAAATAGGTGAAAATAGCTAAAAAGGACGAAAATTGAATTAAAACAGAGTATTGGGGTAGATTTGAAAATAAAAAAAAAGAAAGGTCCTTATTGTAATGCGCTAAAAGGTGGAGGGACTAAAGCAGCAAATAGCCCCTCCCTTCAAAACGCACAGCATGGAAATGACCAAAATGAAATCTGAATGAAAGTTCGGGGTCAAAATTAAAAATGCAGAAAGCTTGATTACAAATTGATAAAAAAGCGGAAGGACCAATACAACAATAAACCCTAAAAGAAAAAACATGCGGATCCTCCTGGGCAGGTCGGGTCGACACGCGGATCCTAGGCAAAACGACGTCGTTTTGGTGCCTGAAAGGCCTGCCCAAAACGACGTCATTTTGGAGGCCTATTTAAGGCAAAACATTTCCAAAAAAAATCATTTCCGCCTACTTGTTTTAAAAAAAACTTAACCCCTTTCATTTTTTCTTTGCAGGGGCTGGTCTCCGGTGAGACCTCCCATGAAGTCGTCATCATGTGCTCGTCATTGGCCATTGCATGGTGTCTTCTATGGAGTCCCGAAAGGTAAAATTTTTATTTTTTTCTTTTTTAAAAAAATAATATATATGTATATGTATATGTCAAAAAAAGGGAAGAAAACAGAAACTTTGAATGTAAGAAAAAGAAAAAAAATAATCACCTTTCTCGGCTTCAGTTCTAGTTTTTAGGGTTTGATCTCTGCTTTTGTATTTGTGTTTAATCAATTGTTTGTTTTTTTGAATCTGAAATCTTTCTTTGCATTCGTATTTGAACCCCTTTACAATGGATTTTCTATTGGCTTTTATAGCCTTTTTTACAAAGGTGCTGTCGTTTCTCTTTAATTCTTACAGGCGCAAGTGGCGTGGGCGGTGGAGATGTGACGTGGGCGGTGGCTGCAGGCTTCGGCAGAGCAGAGGGCAAGTGGGACAGAAGGCAGACACCCTAGGTGCGGCGTACCTAGGGTTTGGTCATTCTTTGTTTTTTCTTGTTTTGGTTTTGGGCTTCTGTAATGGATGTGGGCTAGGGTTTGTATTTGGGTTGGTTTAATGGGTTAAGTTTAGTGGGTTAATTGTAATTGGGTTTGTGTCTTTAGTGGGTTAGATGGATAAGCTTATTGCGTTTGGGTTGTAAAACGGGTCATTTGGTTTTTGGTTTGGGTTATTTTGGGTTTTTGGGTTAGGGCAAAATTGGGCTATGGCAGCTGCCCCTCTTTGCTAATTGTCGTGTAACGAGAATGGAGCAAAGACTTTTAAGAAAGACCAATTTTGCCCGGTCTTGCGGAGTCCTGACTTCTTTTGGTACTCCTCTTTGTCAGGTAGCTTCATTCCAGTCCACTGCATCTTGCTGCTTTGATCTGCTTCATCTACTGGGATTTCAGGGAGACAAAGATTGGTAATTGATCCTGTTCCACTCTAATTTCCAAGGAAACAAGATCTACAATCTTCAACCTATTCCACTGCTGGTGAGGGATATAGGACGATGGCTTAAATCATGTTCCCTACTGTTTAGGGAGACAAGATTTTCCTTGATCTTGTCCCACTACTGTTTAGGGCGACAAGATCTACAATCTTCAACCTATTCCCCTGCTGGTCAGGGAGATAGGACGGTGGCTTAAATCATGTTCCCTACTGTTTAGGGAGCCAAGATTTGCCTTCGATCTTGCCCCACTATTGTTTAGGGTGACAAGAACTACAATCTTCAACCTATTCCACTGTTGGTCAAGGAGATAGGACGGTGGCTTAAATCATGTTCCCTACTATTTAGGGAGCCAAGATTTTCCTTCGATCTTGCCCCACTACTGTTTAGGGCGACAAGATCTACAATCTTTAACCTATCCCACTGTTGGTCAAGGAAATAGGATGTTGAATTCACCGATGCTGCTACACCGTCCTCTAGGGGACATATCCTATAGACTCAGTTTTATATGCTTATGTTTATGCCGAATGATTAGGACGCAATGATCAGAACGTATCTAATGCTCCTAACTAAATGTATTATGGACGATATTTGCATGAATACAGAATGTCATGAGAATGATCTTTTTACAAGGTGTTATCTCCCATTATTTATTAGGGCTTTATCACTAACGTATTATGCTGCCATCTTGTTTGGCTGGTATTCTCGATAGAAAACCCGAGAAAACGATTATATTCTGCTCAACAAGCTTGACCCGCTGTAATTTCAGAGTCCCTTCCCTTGTATCTCTGGGACTTTAAGGCTTATACCATCTTCAGACCCTCTCACTGCAATTCAAGGGGTATAGGATCTATGTCATCTTCAATCCTTCCTACTGCAACTCAAGGGTATAGAATTCATTTCATCTTTAATCCAATTGATGTAAATCCGGAGTATATGATCTGCATCTTCTTTAATCCAACCGACTGCAAATTAAAGGTATAGGATCTGTCACTTGTTCAATCAACTGATCACTCCCCAAGTGACCTTAACCAAACGTGTATGTATGATATTTGCATGGATGCCAAATACCATTTTTCTCGAGAATGGTTCCCCTTTTTCACTTGGGCTAACATTGCCCATTTTTCATCAAGATTGTATTATAGATGCAATATCTTGTCATTTTGTTCAATCACCATTTTTGACAAAAATCCGAAGAGATAGTTTCAGTTTAGACTCTTCTTCCACCAATATTTCCATCTCTTAAACTTGGTGAGTTTTCAACAATAGTCCTATTTCAAGTTCTTGTATTATTTAGAAACTTCCAAATCAATATGCGAAAATCCTTTTATGAAAGTATTATTAGTCCACTAATCGTTATTTCAATGCAAAATGCTTGAAAAAGGTCATAACAATGGACCGGAAGGAACTTAATTAGGAGCATAACTCGAAACAAATAAGTTAAACAAAGATAGCAAATGCAATTAAGAAGGAAATTTATAGGGACGTATCTTGGAAAGAATAAGGTAATCAAAGATAGCAAATTTGAGAATGGGTAAAATAGAAAGCTAGGTGCCCTAGATATCACAGCTTGAGCTTCTTTGTACCAACTTCTTGAAGACCATTTTGAGCTCAATCTGTGTTTAGGGGATCTGGAATACTCTGTTGATGCCCCAAAATGTAGCATACTTCTTCATTGTTAATTCAGGAATAACAAGACTATTATATGCCCTATTTTTATTTGAATTTCCCTTTACGGGTTTTCAATTCAAAACCCCTTTGGTCTCAAGGTGCCCTTTTCGGGTTTTTACCTTGGCCTCTTCTTTTTTTTTTCTTTCTTTCCCCTTCTTCTTCTTTTTTTTTGGAAACTTTTTTCATTAAATCTGAATTCACCGGAATTCACCGGGTTAGGCAAGTCCTTGCCATCCATCTCGGTCAACACACATGCTTCCCCAGAATAGGCCCTCTTTGCTGCATAAGGTCCTTCCCAGTTTGGCATCCACTTTCCTTTGAAGTCATTTTGTATGGGAAGGATCTTTTCCAAAAACTAAGCCTCCTTCATGGAATTCTCTAGGGTGAACCTTCTTGTTATAGGCCCGTATCATTCGCTTTCGGTATGAGGATGGCCCTTAGCCTTTCTTCTTCGATCAAGTTCAGCTAATCATATTAAGATTGGATCCATTCTACTTCATCCAACTTCAACTCTGATAAAGCTCAGAGAGAAGAAATCTTGACTTCAGTGGGCAAAAATTGCCTCAATTTCATAAATAAGAAAACGTTACCCTGGTGAAGGTCCTAACAGACGTTCGACAAGCTCAGATGCTAATCTTTATGGGTCTCAATCTTTTTTCGGCAACCCCTTTTTTTTGGTCGATGTAGTGTTTAATTTTGAACAAACTAAGAACTTTTGATGTTGCGCTATTGTTCAAATTTAATACACCGTCAGATATGATCCCTTTCTGGTACTCTATACTGACATATGATCTCTTTTTCGAGAATCGATATATGAAGTAGCTTCTGCCAACTTGGTGAAGTAGCTGATTACCATAAAGATTAATCGATTCTGTCAGAAGCTTTTGGTTTGATTGGCCTGCTGCCATTCATGCCCCACATAAAGAAAATCATAGATTCTATTTATTCTTTGTAAGGTGGGTTTTGTTTCTTATCTCATTCTACCATCCTTAACAAATCAGGAGATAAGTTACAGTCTCTAACGTCTTCAAAGTCCTGAGATCCCTCTAGACACATATCTTGCTCAAAAATAGATTCTGAGTCGATAGCAGCGTCGCTCATGTTGTTGATATCTAGGGACCTGTTGTAGGTACGAAAGAATATTCAAAGGAAAAATGAAACTAAGAATAATTGCTTATCTGTTATGAACATGAATGAAATAAATGAATAGAAGAATATTTTCTCAAAAGTAAAACACAAAAATGCATTTTCATTGAAATAAAGATTTTGGACACAAGCCTATTTCACAAAAGATTCTTATTGCTCCTAGGCTTAGAGCAATAAACGTGTTTTGGACATTACTTCGAATTAGCTCTAAAAGTAAAGGGATCTCTTTCACAGTCCCATTGCTCAAAACACTCCCAAGTTTGTAAGGGCAGACGTTTGAAAAATTCTATTCTCTGGTTCCTCTTAAATATGTCATTCAGATTCCCCAATATTCCTTTCGAGCTCTTATCTTATTCGAGGCATCGTAACTCTTTTGTCCCCACTTTCAACTATCGCATTTACTGCTTTGTTAAGGTGATTAGGTTCTGAAGGATTATCGAACTTCACAATTCCCATTTCGATGAACTTTTCGACCAACTTTTTAAAAGCAAGGCAGTTTTCTATTGAATGCCCTATAATCCCCGCATGATACTCATATTGAGCTTTTGTGTCATACCATTTGGGGTATAGAGGCTGCATTGGTTTTGAGTAGTAAGGAGACACTACATGCGTATCAAATAAACTTTGATAGAGTTCATTGTATGTCATCGGGATGGGTGTGAACTGAAGTCTTCCAGTGTTAGGCTTTGGGTTGGAATCCTATCTAGAGGGCCTTGATGGTTGGTAGTCACTATCTTAGCTGGCTTACTGTAATCGGCTCCGAATAGCCCTTGTCATACTTACTCGTACTACCCATTTCCTTTTCCTTCTTCTTCGGGGCCTTCAAAGTCCACTCTCTCCTTTCCTTTGTCTCTGCTAGAACAATCAGTTTGGCTCGATTATCCTCACGGTTAAAACATGGGCCTATCGAGAAGTTCAATAGGGCCGAGGTATTAGTTTGACATTGGGGTTCGATAATGACGGGTACCCCTTGCGAATGCGCGTCTAGTTGGATTGGGACACTTACTGGAGAAAAACTTGGGGAATAAACGATGTCTTCATCATCATCCACACTGTTGACCATTGGGCCACCCTTTTTTTCAAGTCCTAAGGCTAGTAACTGGGTTAGCTGACCCATCATATTCTTTTGGAATTCTAGCATTTGTTCTCGCATCTCTTGTTGAATTTTGGTCAATTGCCCTTGCATCTGTATTTGCATTTTCTCTATTCTTTTCAACCTTTGTTCCATGTCTTCTAGGTTAACTGAAATAATTTCACCTAATTAGAGTCTTTTTACAAATTTTAATGCATGTGATATGATGTAATGCAAATGCATGAAATGCAATGCAAATACATGGAATGAATGCAAAAAGAGAGGCATTGATTATGAATTCAAATCCATTAGAAGAAATTTTTTAGAAAATAAATTTCTTTATAGAAAGCAGATTACATATACGGATTTGTCCTCATAGTTCAGGTGAAAACACCAATCTTTTTCTTCGTACCCGGATGTTATGGTCGTGTCCCATGAACTTTCTCAATAGATGCTTCTTCTAGCTTCTTGTTGCTTGGTCCAGGCCGTACCTCTTCACTCACTGATCCTCCGCGATGTGCATAAGCTTCTTTAAGAAATTTGAGACATGATGACTCTCGAATAATCCTTGTCGGCTTGAATCCTCAGGAAAATTCTTGAATTCTTCTGCGGACTATTAGCCCTCTCTCGTTGTTTACCTGGACTATGTTCGAACGATCGTATTATAATCCACTTTATCAAGTAACCCATTTCCTTATGAAAAACTCATCTATTTAGCAATAGAATATGAATCAACACCTCCTTTCTAATATGATGCGGTGCGATGCAATGCAATCATAAACAAAACAAAACATGTTCGCACTGGAGAAATAAAAAAAATAGAGTACCTATTCAGGTGACCACTAGGGGTTTGGAATGGTTCTACCTAAGGTGGGCTCTTAAGGCTCACTATATGGGGTTCGGTTCTAAAGAAGGGTACCTGAACCAGCAGATTCCTCAATCCTCACCCATTATAGGCTCATACGGACCGAGTTCGATTCAGGGGAATACATTTCCCTATGGCCATGAGGAGATGAAAATCTCACGAAGCACATAGGTACGGATGTATATCGAAAGCAATCCACTAGCTGATGAGGAGGTGAAAACCTCACGAAGGCGTAGTTTCTACATAGACGGATGTCTACCAGAAGCAATCCACTAGCCCATGCGGATGTGAAAACCTCACGAAGGCGTAGTTTCTTACTCCCACTTAAAAGGGTAAGACCAAAATGGTCTCTATGCAATATGATGCGAGACTCAAACCACAGTAATTATGAAATAACAATACGAACAAATGCAATAATAGGATCGTAATTTTTCAAATTTCAATTTTCGACATCGAGACAGAAAATAATCAATTTTATGGCTCGACTCTCTCATCTCCCCAGTGGAGTCGCCAAGTTGCCGTAACCACTTTTTTTGGAAAAATGGATCGATTAGGATTTTTAAAAATGAAAACAAAAAACTTGGGTGAAACACCCCAAACCCGGCCCACAAGCCCTGACCAGATCTGGCATGCTTCTAAGAAAATCCATTCGAATCATATTTGCAACCTTGCCAAAAATTTGCGGGTACTTGAAAATAATTGATTTGGGTTGGGCTCGAGTTGAAAACATGTTTATCTTATATTGGAAACCCCTTTATTTTAGGTGACAAAACACTTAGAGTTTATTTTAAAATAATTTTACTTAATCATTTAATTGATAAGAATTTGTAAGCATAATAAATAAAAGTAAAATAAAGTAGTTCTACTATGGTCTTATTACATCAAACAATCCCAAAATTAAATTCAAGTACTTAATAAAATAAAAATCCAAATTAAATAAATTCCTTGCTGTGCATGGCCACCTTTAAGCTCCTGCCGACCCTGTCCATTACTGATCGTCACCTGAAAAAGGTTCCCACAACGGGGTGAGTCAAACAGACTCAATGTGTACACAAACACTAAGTCTTAACAAATTCAGGCATAACAAATCATTTTCATACATATCATAAATTTACATTTAATGATGCATTCCCGAACCCAAGCCTATATGCCATCCGCTACACATCACCCGTACCATCCTGCACACCGTGGGGACTACTAAGTCAACCCTCCATCAGCTACACGCCATCGAAGGCAGTCGCTGTAGTCGACATGCTCATCGCCCTTATAAAATTCGTGGCATAGCCACCAGATACATACTTTGTGTCATGAGACACCATATTCAGATATCGTGGTCTTAGGTCACCACATTCAGATATCGTGGTCTTAGGTCACCATATTCACTTCCCCTTTTTCATAATATCCCAAATGCCCATGTCATACAAAATCATGCAACATAATGCCTTAGGCTCGATTTCACATTCTTATCATATTCATATTCATGGCATAACGAGTCTTATCATACTCATAGCAGGAGTAGGAAATGTACCTTAGTACTTTGTACTGTTGTATGGTACTTTAGACATACTTTTCACATTCTTAATATCTCATATATATATATATATATATATCTATAACATGCCATAAAACCTATTAAGAAGCAGTGTGGGGTACACACCTGATTTGCTTAAGGTTTCCAATCCAAATCCCAAAAAGCTTGATCTAATGCCTTAGATCTTAAATCTCTACATTTAATCAATCATTTAATACTTAGTAAAGAGCCATTCGGCCATAAATCCAAATCCTAGTAGGATTAGTACACTAAAACTTACCTTGGTGCCAAATCCCGAAATCTCCACTATACTCTTCTTGTATTCGGCCAAGCTTTAAACCACTTTAACAAATTAGTTTCGGCCTTTTTAAACGAAAAATAGATCTTAATCAAGAATTAAGGCCTTGGCCGAATGTACATATGGACTTACCTTGAAATTCTCAAATCCTAGAATGTTGTAGACTCCCTTCCTTGTAATCGGCTGGTATTAAATCCCTTCATAGATTAGTTTTCGGCTATTAAATCATGTAAGAAAATAGATCTAGTGCTAAAATAAGCCTTGGCCGATTGCATATATGTATACTTTACCTTGTGATTTGAAATCCCAAAATTTCTATTTACCCTCTTGGTATCTGTCGAAATCACTTTGACACATGTTAGATTAATTTCTAACATGTAAACATCATAAAAGTGGCCTATGGACGAATATCTTCCTTACCTTAGATCTTGAAAGATTCTTTCCTTATAGTCGACTTATGGACAGATCCCGAAGCCTCCCTTCCATGATTCGGCCAAGATCAATAATAGGGATTAGTCCCTAAATTTTGATAAGTCTAAAAATATAAAGAAATGGAAACCAAATTTGAATCTTACCCTTACTTGAAGAAATCGACAGCACCTTTGCTTGCAATCTCTCAAGGATTCGGCTATGAAGACTTGAAGACTAGTCAACTATGGCCTAGATGTGTATCAACACTTTCGGCTCTTGAGGCTTAATGAGATATCGGCTAGGGTCTACTTGTGTTGTCGGTTTTGTCAAAATAAAAGAGAGGAGAAAGAGTCCCTTGAGAATTCGGCAATGGTGAACTAAGAAGAAGGGGAATTCTGCTAGAACAATTAGAAAAGAAAGAAGAGACAAGTGCTAACTTGGAGAGAAAAGAGTTAACAAAAGAGAGGCAAATTGGCTAAATGAAATTCAGCTATCCCTCCTATACACACCTAGCCAAATTTGTCACTTAAGACCCCCTTGGCCGGCCAACTCTTCTCCTCCTTATCAAATCCCAAATTTTTCTCCTCTTATCACCTTATCAAAAATTAATAAAAATAATCCATTGTTTATCACCTAGCTTTGCCGAATTTTAAAGAAGCTTAAACTCCTTACTTAAGTTCCTTAGTGCCGTCTATCTCTCCCTCTTTTTACCGAAAATAAAAAAACCCAAAATATTGCTTCCCTTGCTGCTCGAACTCCAGACCTACCCTAGCTTGTGGCGTCATTTGCCTAAGCCTTAAGTGGCGCCTTGCAGCCACTTTACCAAGGTGATTCTTATGTCATAAATCCCTCGTGTATTTCCCTTAAAGCCTCCTTAGCCCAGTCCCCCATTTTGGCGCAAAAATTAAAAGTCTAAAATGCTTCTCGAACCCTGGCCCAATTGCACATGTAGGTGGAGTCACATGCTAGGCCCTTAAGTGACGCCTTGTTGCCACTTTGCCAAGCCCATTAGCGTGTTAGATTTCCTTTATTAATTTTCTTAAGGCCACCTTACTTCCCTCTTTTAGACTTAAAAATCGATATTTTTCTAAGGCATTTTTCTTATGTTTCAAGATTCTAAAATTCACATAACACATTCATAAGACATGCTATTTCATATAATTTAGCAATAGTGCATAAGCCCTAATCCGGGATATTACAGTTCTACCCCCTTAAAATAATTTCGTCCTCAAAATTGCTTACTAACTAAAAATCGTACATCCTAACTCACCACACTACACTATTGCTGCGCACTCTGATCTTAAAACTAACACATTTCCTATAAAAATTCACATCCAAGGTTTCATACACTTCACTAGCATTACAAGAACGAACTAACTCTATAACAAACAAGGCAATAAAGGGTATTCCAAAATAAGAACTTACCCGTTGTCACATCCGGCACATCACTCTCCTCATGACGGTCATTGCATAAACCAACCTTGGTTGCCTCAAGATCTGAACCTTCAAAGACCTCCCATTGGTGCTCTACGACCACTACCAAATCATTTCCTCTATGGTTCGGATCACGACCCACCGAGGTCAGCTTGTCCCCTACCGCCTGATTAACTTTCGAGCTACTGGTCGATTCCCATCTAGTCTCATCGGACAGTCCTTAATCATATGGTCCTTTGATCCACACTTGAAACATCCCCCTGTCTTCTTCCAGTATTCGCCTAAGTGCTTTTTCCCACATTGATCACAAGTAAGGTCACGCGCTTCCAAGAGCGACTTAGTCGATCTCATACCTTTAACTCTAGGCCTCTTTTGCTCATTCCTGGATGGCCTTGACGATTCAAATCCTCTCTTCTGCCTATTTTGATCGGAGTTCTATCTTACGAAATCCTTGATACCCTCGGCCACTTTGGCCTTTTCCACCAACACAGCAAACTCCCGCTCCTATTGCGGGGCTATCAATAACCTCAGGTCATCCCTTAGTCCGTCTTCAAATCGGACACACCGCTCATGCTCAGTAGATACTACGCCCCGAGCATAACGGCTCAGCCTTAGGAATTCAGCTTCATACTCAGCTACGGACTTATTCCCTTGAACCAGCCCTAGAAAAGCCTTTCTCTGGGCATCAATATAATGGGTGCCAACATACTTCTTCTGGTATGCTGCTTTATCATACTCCCACGTGAGTTCCTCAGCTGTAGCACCATCTCGCACTGTGAGCCACCATTGATATGACTCATCGGGGAAAAGCGACACCAAACCTTTCAGCTTTTCCTCGTCAGTTAAGTCGAGCTCATCCATAATCCGCTCAGTCGCCTCTAACCAATACTCAGCGGTATTGGGTGCTACACCTGATACACCGCGGAATACTTCAGCTCCGTTGGCTCGGAGTCGCTCAGGTACCGACTTTCGAGCTCCCATGCCTCCACCTGCTCCTGCCACCCTTTTCAAGACCCACAGCATCACTTGTGACACTGCGTCATCCCCTGTCTGGTCTTAATATTCCACATCAGCGGCTAGGGGTGGTGGTGGCATTTCATTTTCAGATCCTTGACCCGATCTAACAGGTTCGACACGGTTATTCTACCTCGACCGCGTCCTTGTACATTGCGACCACGTCCCCTAGAGCTCATTTCTACGATCGCGCTTTAGTCTGGTTTAAGAAATTTTATGAATTAGCCCTTATTCCACTGATTATCCACAAGAAGTTTTATGGCAGGAAGTTTAATAGGGGTTCTTTCGATCATTAAAAGTTTCAAGTCTTCTATCCTAATTCACAGAAAAGCACATCCATTCCATAGTATCTCACATACATATTCACTCTTCGGACATTCTATCCGTTCCTATCCCAGGGGTATTCTCGTAATTTATCCTACAGGGGTATTTTCGTAATTTGTCAAAATAAGGTTCCTTGGTGATTTTGTCAATAAGGGTATTCTAGTAATTTTTCATTCCCAGTGGTATTTTGGGAAATTTTGAAATCTGAGGGTATTTTGGTAATTAACCCGGGTAAATTGGTAAATCTTGATAAATCAAGGGTACTTTAGAATTTACAAAACTTGAGGGTTGTTTTTGAGAATTTATTTTCCAAATCAGTGTTGTTGCAAAAAATTTTGAAGATCGGGGTCGTTCTGGTAATTTTGTAACTCGGGAGTATTTCGGTAATTTGTAGGTTAGGGGTAATTTCGTAATTTTTTTTCTTTCCCTAATCAAGGTATTTTGATATTTTGTAAATTTAGGGTTCCTTTAAGCAAAGTAGTGAAATTTTGATAAGAACGTGGGTATTTTGAAAATTTTCATAAACCAAGGGCATTTTGTAATTTTACCACTAGGGTATTTTTGTAATATTTTATAAATCGGAAATATTTTGAAAATTTTCCAAAATAAGTTTTTCTACTATTCAAGGGTAATTTGGTGATTATAAAACTAGGGTTTCATAAAAAAATACTGCTTAGTCCCTTTCGGGTTTTAGTTGGGGTTTAGCAGTGATTAAGTCCTCTTGGTTAGGGTGAACCGAGGCTACGACCTAGGTAAGATTCGAGTGAAGAGGAGGTGAGTCATGCGGACTGCTTAAATACCAAGCTCCCATCAAACCAATCCTAGACATGCGCACCATGGTTGCCACACCCTAACTCTCTATGACTTAACCACGTGTTTGTTTAATTAGGCATTTAAGTCTTATGTAATTGTTGGGGTAACTAGCCCTAGGGTTCAAGTACTAAATCTCTATTCTACGCTCCATTTTACCCTTCTACAAGTCATAATATAAATCACACAAGAGATCGGAGTACTTAACTGGTGGACTTCGGGTCGGAGACTTAGTGGGCCACGCCAGAAAATCCTGCTTAATTCACAAAAATTCTTTTTGGGCTTAACTTTGAAAACATTTTGGGCCTTAAACCCAAGGTCGAGAGTTTAAACCTGGCTCTGATACCAAGCTGAAACACCTCAAACCCGGCCCACAAGCCCTAACCGGATCTGGCATGCTTCTAAGAAAATCCATTCGAATCATATTTGCAACCTTGCCAAAAATTTACGGGTACTTGAAAATAATTGATTTGGGTTGGGCTCGAGTTGAAAACATGTTTATCTTATATTGGAAACCCCTTTATTTTAGGTAATAAAACACTTAGAGTTTATTTTAAAATAATTTTACTTAATCATTTAATTGATAAGAATTTGTAAGCATAATAAATAAAAGTAAAATAAAGTAGTTCTACTATGGTCTTATTACATCAAACAATCCCAAAATTAAATTCAAGTACTTAATAAAATAAAATCCAAATTAAATAAATTTCTTTTGTGCATGGCCACCTTTAAGCTCCCGCCAGGCCGGCCTATTACTGATCGTCACCTGAAAAAGGTTCCCACAACGGGGTGAGTCAAAAAGGCTCAATGTGTACACAAACACAAGTCTTAACAAATTCAGGCATAACAAATCATATTCATACATATCATAAATTTACATTTAATGATGCATTCCCAAACCCAAGCCTATATGCCATCCGCTACACATCACTGTACCATCCTGCACACCGTGGGGACTATTAAGTCAACCCTCCATCCGCTACACGCCATCGAAGGCAGTCGCTGTAGTCGACATGCTCATCGCCCTTATAAAATTTGTGGCATAGCCACCAGATACATACTTTGTGTCATGAGACACCATATTCAGATATCGTGGTCTTAGGTCACCACATTCAGATATCGTGGTCTTAGGTCACCACATTCACTTCCCCTTTTTCATAATATCCCAAATGCCCATGTCATACAAAATCATGCAACATAATGCCTTAGGCCCGATTTCACATTCTTATCATATTCATATTCATGGCATAACGAGTCTTATCATACTCATAGCAGGAGTAGGAAACGTACCTTAGTACTTTGTACCATTGTATGGTACTTTAGACATACTTTTCACATTCTTAATATCTTATATATATATATATATCTATAACATGCCATAAAACCTATTAAGAAATAGTGTGGGGTACACACCTGATTCGCTTAAGGTTTCCAATCCAAATCCCGAAAAGCTTGATCTAATGCCTTAGATCTTAAATCTCTACATTTAATCAATCATTTAATACTTAGTAAAGAGCCATTCGGCCATAAATCCAAATCCTAGTAGGATTAGTACACTAAAACTTACCTTGGTGCTAAATCCCGAAATCTCCACTATACTCTTCTTGTATTTGGCCAAGCTTTAAACCACTTTAACAAATTAGTTTCGGCCTTTTTAAACGAAAAATAGATCTTAATCAATAATTAAGGCCTTGGCCGAATGTACATATGGACTTACCTTGAAATTCTTAAATCCCGGAATGTTGTAGACTCTCTTCCTTGTAATCGGCTGGTATTAAATCCCTTCATAGATTAGTTTTCGGCTTTTAAATCATGTAAGAAAATAGATCTAGTGCTAAAATAAGCCTTGGCCGATTGCATATATGTATACTTTACCTTGTGATTTGAAATCCCGAAATTTCTATTTACCCCTTTGGTATCTGTCAAAATCACTTTGACACATGTTAGATTAATTTCTAACATGTAAACATCGTAAAAGTGGCCTATGGATGAATATCTTCCTTACCTTAGATCTTGAAAGATTCCTTCCTTATGGTCGACTTATGGACAGATCCCGAAGCCTCCCTTCCATGATTCGACCAAGATCAATAATAGAGATTAGTCCCTAAATTTCGATAAGTCTAAAAAATAAAGAAATGGAAACCGAATTTGAATCTTACCCTTACTTGAAGAAATCGACAGCACCTTTGCTTGTAATCTCTCAAGGATTCGGCTATGAAGACTTGAAGAGTAGTCGACTATGGCCTAGATGTGTATCAACACTTTCGGCTCTTGAGGCTTAATGAGATATCGGCTAGGGTCTACTTGTGTTGTCAGTTTTGTCAAAATAAAAGAGAGGGGAAAGAGTCCCTTGAGAATTCGGCAATGGTGAACTAAGAAGAAGGGGAATTCGGCTAGAACAATTAGAAAAGAAAGAAGAGACAAGTGCTAACTTGGAGAGAAAAGAGTTAACAAAAGAGAGGCAATTGGCTAAATGAAATTCTACTGTCCTCCTATACACACCTAGTCAATTTGTCACCTAAGACCCCTTGGCCGGCCAACTCTTCTCCTCCTTATCAAATCCCAAATTTTTCTCCTCTTATCACCTTATCAAAATTAATAAAAATAATCCATTGTTTATCACCTAGCTTTGCCAAATTTTAAAGAGGCTTAAACTCCTTACTTAAGTTCCTTAGTGCCGTCCATCTCTCCCTTAGTGGCGTCATTTGCCCAAGCCTTAAGTGGCGCCTTGCAGCCACTTTACCAAGGTGATTCTTATGTCATAAATCCCTCGTGTATTTCCCTTAAAGCCTCCTTAGCCCAGTCCCCCATTTTGGCGCAAAAATTAAAAGTCTAAAATGCTTCCCATGTTGCTCGAACTCTAGCCCAATTGCACATGTAGGTGGCATCACATGCTAGGCCCTTAAGTGGAGCCTTGTTGCCACTTTGCCAAGCCCATTAGCGTGTTAGATTTCCTTTATTAATTTTCTTAAGGCCATCTTGCTTCAGTTCCCTCTTTTAGACTTAAAACTCGATATTTTTCTAATGCATTTTCCTTATGTTTCAAGATTCTAAAATTCATATAACACATTCATAAGACATGCTATTTCATATAATTTAGCAATAGTGCATAAGCCCTAATCCGGGATATTACATTGGGAGTCGCCACCAATCCTTTTTTGCTGAAGTGTGATCAGGTCACCTCGAAAAGTGGTTGTTTTTAATGATCAAGTTGATTTATTAAAACAACGATTTTGGTCTACGAAAATCAGAAAGACGGGTTCGGGAATCGGTTACGCACGAGGAAGGGTTAGCACCCTCGATACGCCCAAAATTGGTACCTAATTGATTAGTTAACGTCTTAATGTCGAAAGTTGAAAATTTTGAAAAAAAGATTTTAAAAATACGATCTCTTTTAAAAATGTTTGAATTTTCTCGAATTGGATATTAAGATTCTCTTGCTCCAAAGGAATAAAATATCACATCCAGCACGTTAAGATACGATAATTTAAATCCTCAAATCCAAGATCCTCTCATGATTTCCGAGACTCATGCATTGAAAATATCAAAAGGATATTCGATTATTTGGCCAAACGAAAAATCGAAACCCAGCACGTTAGAGCACGATTTCTCGGATTTCCAAAAAGCAAAATATTGCCTTATTCTTTAGAAATCCTTATCCCGAGATAGCTAAACGTCACATCCAGTGAGTTAGGACACAACGTTTCTGAATTCCCAAGAATAGATTTTTATTTAAAATTTATGCATTTGTTTTAAAAGGATATTCAGTTATTTAGATTAAACGAGAAAAATCGAAACCCAATACGTTAGGGCATGACCTCTCGAATTTCTAAATACAGAATATTACCTTTATGAAAAGAATCAATTCTGTATCGAGTAAAAATTAATATAACACAAGTATGTAAGAAATAAATCATGATATTAACAAGCATAACGAAATGATAAAAAAACGAGTAGTACGAATGACAAGAATAAAAGAAATAAAACAAATAAGCTATGTAACTTAAAAGGAAATAATAGGTAAAAGTAATAAAAGAGATAAAATGAAAATAAATAAGAATAATAAGAAAAAAAGAAACTTAATAGTAAACCGATAAATAAATAAGGTATAAAATAGTAAAATAATAATAATAATAATAATAATAATAATAATAATAAAAGTAAAATGAGTTAATAAGGATAATAATAATAAAAAGCAAATAATAATAATATGTTAATCATGTAATAATAATAATAATAAAAAAAAAATAATAATAATAATAATAATAATAATAATAATAATAATATGGTTACAAAAACAATAATAGAAATGATAATAATAATAAATATAATAAAGATAATAAGAAGCAAAATAATAGTAAAAAATATAAAATAAATAAATAAATAAACAATAGTGATAGTGATAATAAAATAATGATAGTAATAATAATAAATAGATAATAATAAATAAAAATAATAATACTAGATGCAATGTAATAATAATATTAAAACAATTACTTAAATAATAAATAGGTGAAAATAGCCAAAAGGACGAAAATTGAATTAAAAGCAATTGTATTGGGGTAGATTTGAAAATAAAAAGGAAGGTCTTTATTGTAATGCGCTAAAAGGTGGAGGGACTAAAGTTAAAAATAACCCTCCTTCAAAGCGCAAAGATGGAAAGGACCAAATTGAAATCAATGAAAGTTCGGGTCAAAATTAAAAACGCAGAAAGCTTGATTACAAATTGATAAAAAGCGAAAGGACCAATACAACAATAAACCCCAAAAGAAAAAACTCGCGGATCCTCTTTGGCGGGTCGGGTCGACACGCGGATCCTAGGCAAAACGACATCGTTTTGGTGCCTGAGAGGCCTGCCCAAAATGACGTCGTTTTGGAGGCCTATTTAAGGCAAAACATTTCCAAAAAAATCATTTCCACCTACTTATTTTAAAAAAACTTAACCCCTTTCATTTTTTCTCTGCAGGGGCTGGTCTCCGGTGAGACCTCCCATGAAGTCGCCGTCGTGGGCTCAAATCACGTGGCCATGTGGTAGTGTGGCGGATGAGTCCCGAAAAGGTAAAATTTTATTTTTCTTTTTTTAAATATATATATATGTCGAAAAAAAGGGAAGAAAAGAGAAACTTCAAATGTAAGAAAAAGAAAAAAAATAATCACCTCTCTCGGCTTCAGTTCTAGTTTTTAGGGTTTAATCTCTGCTTTTGTATTTATGTTTAATCAATTGTTTGTTTTTTTGAATCTGAAATCTTTCTTTGCATTTGTATCTGAACCCCTTTACAATGGATTTTCTATTGGCTTGTATAGCCTTTTTTACAAAGGTGTTGTCGTTTCTCTTTCATTCTTGCAGGCGCAAGTGGCGTGGACGGTGGCCGCAGGCTTCGGCAGAGCAGAGGGCAAGTGGGGCAGAAGGCAGACACCCTAGGTGAGGCGCACCTAGGGTTTGGTCATTCTTTGTTTTTTCTTGTTTTGGTTTTGGGCTTCTGTAATGGATGTGGGCTAGGGTTTGTATTTGGGTTGGTTTAATGGGTTAAGTTTAGTGGGTTAATTGTAATTGGGTTTGTGTCTTTAGTGGGTTAGATGGATAAGCTTATTGCGTTTGGGTTGTAAAACGGGTCATTTGGTTTTTGGTTTGGGTTATTTTAGGTTTTTGCATTAGGGAAAAATTGGGCTATGACAGTCACTTTACCATTAAATTCTGTTACCTCCCTAACGGCAATCCTACGTGGCAGTCTAAATGAATTTTAAATGCCAACTTGAACATTCAACTGGGATGTGAACAGTTTTTTCAGTCAAAATAGAAAAGAAAACTAAAAGGAAAAGGATACAAACGGTTTTTCTTTTCCAATTCAAGGTGTAATTAATTTAAAAACTTGAATTAATTAAATTTATTTAATTAAAAACCTATTCTCATCCCAGTTGGACATCTAAGTTAACATTTAAAACTCATTTGGATTGCCACGTAGGATTGCATTAAGGAGGTAACAAAGTTTAACGGCAGAGTAACTACTTTGTAATAAAACGATAATGTAAATGACTAAAACGTAACATTTCAAACATAAGTGACTAAAATGTAATATAAAACAAACTAAAGTGGTTGTTTGTGTAGTTTATCCTTTAATTTATAATATTTATTAATTTGATATGATATCAGAAAAATAAAATAATATTTATCTTGAGATAAGAAATCCTCCGTAACATGATAATTGAATCATTCTGTATTAAAATTATTTGTTTTTTATACAATAGTTGAAATTATCCATAATCTTTTTACAACCCTTAAATAGGAGGATAAATATGCTTCAGCATGCTCAAACTTACATCCTCCTACACAAACATTAATACCGATGCAAACCGAATTAAAACTCAATCCACATTAAAATTATTTATTTTTATACATTATCCCCACAATATATATTAGAGATTGTTTTAATAAATTGAATTTGAAGAAATGTTAACTATTGGGTTTGTCATGTGTCATTCTAGCAAGTATGGCACCAATATGGACATCATTTTTCAGTAAAAAGCTTGTCATAGAATGTGTGTGAGAAATTTTATTATTATTATTATTATTATTATTTTAGAAAATACAATAACTTTCTTGTTTTAGTCCCGATTGTGAGAGTAAATGTCATTATTTACTTGTAGAAAATATAATAAATATTATTATTATTATATAAGAATTGCATTTTAATTTTATTTATTTACTTGCGTTATTTTTGATGAATTATAATAATAATAATGTAAAGCCCGAACAACAAATGCGACTAGGACCTGACTACACTTGGGGCGGTGAATACTTTAACCATCATGTCATCACACGATATTTTTATTTAATTGTATTTTATACAAAATTATTATAACATTTAATGATATTTCACTGAAATTTTTAAGGTTACATGCAGGTTTATTAAAGACAAAAAAAGGATTTCATTATGTAAATTTCATGTTTCATTTAATTGATGTGAAATGAAAATTTAAATTTTATTGTTGATTATACATAATATTAAACTATTACCATTTACCTTCCCATTAATAAATAGTTGAGATTTAAAAAAAAACATATTATTTAGAAATGAAAAAAAATGTTAACATTAAAATTTAAGGAATGCCAATGTTTATGTTAGGTTCCAAAATTATTGGAAGATATTTATAATTTTACTCCATATAAATGTTAGGTTCCAAAATTATGGGAAGATATTTGCAATTTTATGAAAAAATGGTAATTGTAGAGTGTTTAAGTATATTCTCTACTTCATATATTATTTTGTTACCATATATTTATATAGAATGTTTATAAAACAAAGGTACAATTTAGGGTAGTGCAAAGTTTGATAGAAAAGGTAAATATAAAATATTTAAAATTAATCTTTAATTTTCAAAAAAAAATCTTTAATTAATATATTATTTTGGTACCATATAGGGGTGAGCGTTTGATCGAATCGAGTGAAAAGTTTTTGAATTAATCGAGTTGAAAAATCTTATTTTATCATCCTAACTCGATTTGAATTTTTTTTGAATCGAGTAAAATTTTTCGAGTTAAATTAAAAAAATTAAACATGTCAAATTAAATCTTGTTACAATATATTATTTTCATGTTAGAGCACATAAATTTAAAAATAAGATACTTTAGTATGATAAACTCAAATCATTAATTAACTTATTTAGATCTCAAAATTATTATTTAAGAAAATTTTTAAAATTTTAACTTTTTTTATATATTCTTTATAATTTTAAAATTTTTTAATTTTTATAAATATTTAGAATTTTAAAATTATTTTGAATTATTTATTGAGAGAGATCAATTTGCTCATTTTCAAAATTGACAGGGACCAAAAGAATATTTACACCAATCAATTATTTGAATTATTTGGATTGTAAAATTTAACTAGACTCGAACTCAAAACTCGAATTAATTATTCGAATTAATTTGATTAACTCAAAATTTATTTTTTTGAATTTTACTCACCCTAGTACCATATATTTAGAAAATTAAATTTTAAATTGTAGTTGGTAATTATATTGCGGGAAAAAACTTTATGAAAAAGTTACATTAAGAATATTGTAATTTACTACTTTAAAATAATTTTGTTCTTACAAAGTATAAATTTTATGTCCTACTTTTCAGATTTCCAACGCTGTATAAGTTTTGGTACCGTAAGTATGGAAATATCTTTAAGAATAGTAAAATTATATTATTAGTTAGATAATTACATACTAAAAATTTATTCTGTGTAATTATATTCAAAGTACAGAATTTTTGGAAAGTTGACAACTATCTTGTCATGTCAAAGATTTATGGTGACAAATGACCTGAATAAATTATATACTATTTTTAACATTATTTTAATTTTATATATTAAAATTATTTTCTTAACTTCAATTATTAGAACCTCGAATTTTTAATTCAGGAACATCAATTAAGGCATTTCTTTCTTTAATTTTCCCTTGGTTTTCATAGCCATGATGAGCCCCCTTTTTATTCACTTTGTGCGTTGATAAGATTGAATAGAAAATATTTTCGTCATCATGCTAGTAATACTTTTATTTGACTTTTTTTTATAAAAATAAAAATGTCTAAACTATTTTTATTTTGAAAAATAGGTTGACTTTTAAAACGAAATAGAGTCGCCACTAATTTTTTTTGAGGTGAAATCGGGTCACTTTGAGATTAATCATTTCAATAAAACATTTTAATTTGTTAAAATAATAATTTTGGTATACAAAATTCGAGAAAATGGGTTCGGGAGTCTGTTACGCATGAGAAAGGATTAGCACCCTCGTAGCGCCCAAAAATTGGTACCTAATTGATTAATTAACGTCCTAATTTCTAAAATTTAAAAAGATTTTAAAATACGATTCTTTTTAAAAACCTGAATAAATCGAATTTGATGTTAAGACCTCCTTGTCCCGAAGTAATAAAATGTCACATCCAGTAAGTTAGGATACGACATTTTAACCCTCGAAACTAAGCTTGTCTCATGCATTAAAGTTTAAAAAGGATATTCGGTTATTTGGAAAAAAAAATCGAAACCCAGTAAGTTAGGGCATGATTTTCTCAAAGCTCCAAAGTACCAAATATTGCCTTATTTTTAAAATTTTTTTTAAAATTAGGGAAAATTGATGCAATATTAAAACGATGCGTAAAAACTTTGATAAAAAATAGCAATATGAAAAAATAAATAAATAATTTATAAAACATATAATGACAATTATTTAAATACTAGCATCAATAATCAAAGACCAATGAATTTAAAACAAAGAGTATAAAAAATATAAGGCAAAATAAAATGTAAACAAATTTAAAAATAATGAATTTGAAAATGAATAATAAGGAAAAAGAAATTTGAAATCAACAATATACAAATCAATAAATGAATTATATATATAAAAAGTAGGTAATATATGTATAAGTTTGGAATAAATAATGTATAAAAATGAGAATAGGTAATATATAAAGTAATAATATATAAATGAGTTTAAAATAAATATTGTGTAATAAAGAATTTAGAAGAAGTTATACACAAAACATCTTAAAAATAAATGGTATATAAAATAGATAGTATAAAAAAATTGCAATTGATAATATATGGAAAAAATTTAAAGCAAATAATCAAACAATTGAAAATGGATGATTTATAACACGAGTTTTAAAAATTTACAACATGTGTGACATAATATTAAAACAAATAAAGTATATAGTTAATGGAAGAAAATAAAAGAATGATAAGAATGGTTAAATGAATGAACAATATGTAAATAAGAAAGTTGATGGGTAAATAAATGAATAAAAGTAAAAGAATAATTAATGATTAAAAAATTAAATGGATTAATAAAAAAGGTTAAAAAAACGCTTAAGTTAGCCTAACTCTCACAATATGAAGATTCAATGAAAGTCCTCCACCAAAATCCAACTCAAATGAAAACAACTTAAAAAGAAACGAAGATGAACGAATAACAAAATAAGAACAAGCCACAGAAAATAAGAACTCAAGAGAGGGAGAAATTTGAGTGAATGCTCTTAAGAATTATTATTGCTCCAAACTCAAGTCTTTTACAATGAATGGAGAGGCCTCTATTTATAGTTGAGCCTCCCTAAATCCAACGGTACAGATCAATTACATCAACGGCTAAGATTAAAAGGTATTTACAAATTAAATCTCTAAGATTACAAAATCATATCTTCTAAGATTGCATATCATATCTTCTAGGATTGCATATCATATCTAAGATTGCATATCCTTGAAGATTATGTTTTCACATACGTCAAGCTTGTAGATGGACCTTCAATCTTTTCAAGTAATGGGCCATTTCGATCGGGCCAAATGATATATTTTGGATTGGACTTGGACTTTATTTTATTATTTTGGGTTTATTATTATTTTTGTATGGGCCCGGACTAAATTGGCCTATTACAGCTGCCCCTCTTTGCTCATTTGTCGTGTAACGAGAATGGAGCAAAGACTATAAAAGGACCAATTTTGCCTGGTCTTACCGAGCCTTAACTTCTTGATCCTCATCTTCTTCAAGTAGTCTCTAACCCAACTTCAACTTTAAGGAGATTGAATCTGTAGCTTTAATCTTATTCTACTACAACTTCAGGGAGATAATGCCTGCTCTTGTAGATTTAATCCATCCTACTGTAACTTCAGGAAAGTGAGACTAGTATCTTTGATCTTGCTTCACTGTAATATTTAGGAAGACAAGATCTGCTGATTTCAGTTTGCTCCGATGCAAACTCAGGGAGGCAAGCTAATATCTTCGATTTGCTTCCTACAACTTCAAGAAGATAAGATCTGCTGTCTTCAGTCTGCTCCGTTGCAACTTTAGGGAGGCAGGCTAATATCTTCGATCTGCTTCTTGCAACTTCAGGAAGATAAGATATGCTGCCTTCAGTCTGTTCCGCTGCAAACTCAAGAAGGCAGGCTAATATCTTCGATTTGCTTCCTAAAACTTTAGGGAGATAAGATCTGCTATCTTCAGTCTGCTCCGCTGCAACTTCAGGAGGCATGCTAATATCTTCGATTTGCTTCCTGCAACTTCTGGAAGATAAGATCTGCTGTCTTTAGTCTGCTCCGCTGCAACTTTAGGGAGGCAGGCTAATATCTTCGATCTGCTTCCTGCAACTTTAGGAAGATAAGATCTGCTATCTTCAGTCTGCTCAGCTGCAACTTTAGGAAGGCATGCTGACATCTTCGATCTACCCTACTACATTGTCCTATAGAGGACATAACTTGTAGAATGAGTTTGTGCTTATGCCGAATGATTAGGATCCCATGATCGAAATGAGTCAAATGCTCCTAATTAGATGTGCTATGAATGCAAAATGAGAATAATCCCTTTAATGCTTAGGGTGTCATCACTCGTTATTCATCAAGAGTCTTATCACTGATGTATTATACTACTATCTTATTCGACTGGTATTTTCCAACAGAAAAATCAAAGAAACAACTACATTCTACTTAGTAAGCTTGCCCCGCTGTAATTTTAGAGTCCCTTCCACTGTACCGTTTGGGACATAAAGTTTGTACCTCCTACTGTAATTTCAGGGGAATAACATTGGGTTTCTTCCATCCATCCTGCTGCCACTCAGAGGTATAGAATTTGTATCATCTTCAATCAATTTAATCTGTTACACCATTCCCTGGGTGTAATGACCAGATGTATGTGCCAGAAATTTGTATGAATGCAGGGTATCATTTTTCTTTTCCCGAGAATGATCCCCTTTTACACTTGGGTTGACATTGCTCGTCATTTTTCAAGGTGGTATCACCGACGAAATGTCTTATCCAACAAAAATCCAAAGAGATAATCATCTTTCAATATTTCCAACCCTTAAGCTTGGTGAGTTCTAAACAATAGTCCTATTTTAGATTCTCGTATTATTTAAAAACTTCCAGAGTAACACGTGAAACTCCTTTTATAAAAGTATTATTAGTCCATTAATCATTATTTCAATATAAAACGCTTGAAAAAGATCACAACAATGGATAAGAAGGAAATTAATCAGGAGCATAGCTCGAAACAAAAAAGTTAATCAAAGATAACCAAGGCAAGAAAAGAAAATTGATTGGGGTGTATCTTGAAAAGAATAAAGTAATCAAAGATAGCCAAGGCCATAAAAGAAAATTGATTGGGGTGTATCTTGAAAAGAATAAAGTAATCAAAGATAGCAAATTCAAAATAGGTAAGATAGAAGCTAGGTGTCCCAGATATCGTAGCCTGAGCTTCTCTATACAAACTTCTTGAGGACCATTTTGAGCTCAATACATGTTTAGAGGATCTGGAGTACTTTGTCAATGCCCCAAGACGTAGCATACTTCCTAATTGTTAATTCAGGCATAGCAAGACTACCACATGCCCTATCTTTGATCAAAATTTGAGCCGCCCTTTTTGGGTTTTCGGCTCAAAACCCCTTTGGTCTCAAAGGCCCTTTGGGTTTTCGCCTTAGCCTCTTCTTTTTTTTTTTAATTTGATCTCAAGGCGCCCTTTGCGGGTTTTCACCTTGGCTTTTCCCCTTTCAAGTAAAATACTTCTTGACTGAACCTGAATTCACCGAATTGGGCAAGGCTTCGCCATCCGTCTCGGTCAATATCAATGCCCCTCTAGAATAGACCCTTTTTTACTACATAAGGTCCTTCCCAGTTTGGCATCTGCTTTCCTCTGAAATCCTTTTGTATAAGAAAGATCTTTTTCAACATCAGGTTCCCCTCGTGGAATTCTCTAGGATGAACCTCTTTGTCGTAAGCTTGCATCATCTGACCGTGATGGATAACTTTTAACCTTTGCTTCGATTAGGTTTAATTGGCAAAAATGCTTCCATTCCATAAACCAATGGGTAAGATGTTGCCCCCGGCAAAATGTCCTGGCCAACGTTCGATAATCATAGAGGATAAATGGTAACTTCTTTATGCCAATATTTACAAGTCTCGGTCATTTTTCTACAATCCTTGTTTTTTTTGTTTTTTTCTTTTTGGCTACCTTTGTTGCTCTATGATATGGCGTCTGATCTTTAAACAGACTACAAACTTTTAATATTGTCCTTTTTGGCATTCTTTGTCGGTGCTTGATCTTTTTTTTTACTGTCGACCTTGTAAAATTGACATGTGAAGCTACTTTCTCCTTCTTAGTGAAGTAATCAACGACCACCAAGATAAATCGATGTATTCTAAAAATTTTACCGAGATTGGCCTGCCCCACATAGAGAAAGTCTGTGAAGAAATTAATGAGGCATATGAATATTGTTTCCTTAAATACGACATAACTGATGCCATCTCCTTCTATGTAGATTAGCAGTACCCAAACCTCATGATTAGTTTGACTATTGTAAAACCATTAGCATGTGTCCTTCTGACATCTTTATGGACCTCTTTTAAGATTTCAACGTACCCGCGTCTTAGTAGCCCAGGCATGTCCTGATATAATCGTGCAAAAACATCTTTGAATGATTCTCGCTTTATTTCTGTGGTGAGCTAGGCTACAATCTTCACCTCTTTTCTAGGCTCATAATATCCACTGACCCTTTGTAGAGTAGGGTCTATTTTTCATCTTGTTCTACCATTCTTAACAAATTAGAAGATAGGTTACAATCCCTGTTATCTTCAAAGTCCTGAGATCCCTCTAAACACATATCTTACTCGAAATGAGACTTTGAGTTAGTAGTAGCGTTGCTCACATCGTTGATATCTGGAAACCTATTGTAGGTTCGAAGGAAGGTTCCGAAGAATAAATGATTCAAAGAATGATTATTTGTATGATCATGAATGAAGAATGAAAAAATACTTGAAAGAAAGTCCAAAGAACAAACAAAAGAAAAAAACTGAGAACAATTGTTTGTACAGTATGAAATGGAAAAAAATAAAAGAATATTTGCTCAAAAAGATGTATTTTATTGAAATAAAAATTTCAGACACAAGCCTATTTCACAAAAGGGTTCTTATTGCCTCTAGGCTTAAGGCAACAAGTGTGTTTTGAATATTCTCTATATTAGCTTTAAAAATATAGGGATTTCTTCCACAGTCCCATTATTCAAAACACTCCCAAGTATGCAAGGGTTTGGAAACTTCGTTCCCCGGTTCCCTCTTCGCTTTTGACTTCTTCAAGGGGTCACAACTCTCTTGTCTACTCCTTCAATTATCGCATTTACTACCTCGTCAAAGTGATCAGGTTATGATGAAATATCGAACTTCACAATTCCCATTTTAATGAACCTTTCGACCAACTTTTTAAACGTAGTACAGTTTTCAATTAAATGACCCGTTATTCCCGTGTGGTACTAGCATTGGGCATTCTCATTATACCATTTTGGGAACGGAGGTTTCATGGGTTTCGAGTAGGACGGAGACACCAGATGCACATAAAAAAGATTCTGATACAGCTCCTTATATGTCATCGAGATGGGTGTAAACTGGAGCTTTTCTGTATTTGGCCTCGAATTGGATTCCTGCCTTGAAGAGCCTGGATAGCTAGTGGTTACTTTTGGTTGACTAACAGTAATTGACTTTGAGTACCCTTTGTTATATGTACTCGTATTATTCACCTCGTTTTCCTTTTTTCTTAGAGCTGACTTTTTGGTTTTTTCCCCTGTTTCTATCTTGCCACCCCTTATGATATTTTCAATCATTTCTCCCGCCATTATTATATCCGCAAAGCTCTTTGTGGTACTTCCTATCATGTGAGTAATGAATAGGGCTTTTAAAGTATTGATAAAAAGCATTGTCGTTTCCTTTTCTAGGAGCGGTGGCTGAACTTGCATGGAAACTTCACTCTATCTTTGTGTATACTTCCTAAAGCTTTCATTTGGCTTCTTCTCCATGTTTTGCAAGGTGATTCTGTCAGGCGTCATGTCTGTTATATGATTGTATTGTTTCATAAATGCTTGTGCTAGGTCTTTCCAGGAATTAATCCTAGCACAGCTCAATTAGTTGTACCACCTGGATGCTGCCCCCACCAAGCTATCTTGGAAACAATGGATCAACAGTTGATCGTTATTAACATACCCAATCATCCATCTACAGAACATGGTAATATGGGCATCAGGACAGCTAGTTCCATTGTACTTCTCAAATTTTGGCATTTTGAACTTGTGAGGAAGCACCAAATCTGGAACCAAGCTCAAGTATTTAGCATCAATTCCATGGTGATTATCAGCGTTTTCCAAGGCCTTGAACTTTTCTTCTAACCATCTACAACGGTCCTCTAACTGCCTCGATAATTCAATTCTCGTCCCTTTCCTCTCCGCTATATCTAAATCAAGGATAACAGGATTAGCAAGGTTATCTTCTGGGTTAGATCCTGAGCTAACTTGGAAATTCATGGGCACTCCAGTATTAGCTTGACCTTGTTAAGGCTTAATTGTAACAGATGGCCTTCGAGGATATGCTTCAGGTTGTGTTTGTGCATACGGTGGGGTAAAATCCGGAGGATAATCCTTATTATCTTCTCCAACATTAGTCATGGTGCCTTTTCCCTTGTCCATTGCCCCATTCAGTAGCTAAGTCATTTGAACCACCATATTCCTTTGGGCTTCCATCATTTTTTCCCTCATATCTTATTGGATCTTTGCCAACTACTCTTGCAGCTAGTTTTGCATGTCACTTTGGAACTATTCGAGTCTTTGATCCATATCTTTCGTCTTAGCACGAGTACTGTAACAATGTTTAGTTTCCAGATTAACTTTCTCTCTTTTTCTAAAATAACTTCAACTAATTAGGGTCCTTTTATGTATTTTAATGCATATGATGCGATGTAATGCAAAAGCATGAAATGAATGCAAAAAGAAAGAGAGATGTTGATTCTGAATTCAATTCCATTAGAATAACTTTTCTAGAAAATAAATTTCTTTACATAAAATGGATATTTATACAACCTTTCCCTCATATTCCAAGCGAAGACATTGATCCCTTTCTTCTTATCAGGATATTAAGGTCTAATCTCGCGAACTTTCTAATAAATGTATTTACTAGCTCTTTTTACTTGATTTGGGCCGTGACTCACTGCTCACTTATTTCCACAATGCTCGTTAGCCTTTTCAAAAAAGTCGAGACGTGGTGATTCTCGAATAGTCTTTGTTAGCTTGAATCCTTAGGCAATAAAGTCTTGTATTCCTTCACGGACTATCAGTCTTCTCTCGCTTTATTTACTTGGACTATATTTAGACGATCATATTATAATCCACTTTATCAAGAAATCTATTTTCTCATGACAAACTCTTCTATTTAGCAATTGAATTTGAATCAACACCTCTTATCTATGATGTGAATACAATGCAATCAAAACAAGAGAGAACACGTTAGCATAAGAGAAATAAATAACAAAATAGGGCACCTATTTGGGTGACCACTAGGGTTTGACATAGTTCTACCTAGGGTAAGCCCTTAGGTTTTGTACATGTGGTTTAGCTCAAAGTTGAGGTACCCGAACCAGCAGATTCCTTGATCGTCACCCATTATAGGCTCATACGGACCGAGTTTAGTTCAGGGGAATACATTTCCCTATGGCCATGCGGAAGTGAAAACCTCACGAAGACATAAGTACAGATGTATCCCGGAAGCAATCCACTAGCCCATGCGGAGGTGAAAACCTCACGAAGGCATAGTTTCTCACTCCCACTTAAAGGTGCGACCACAACGGTCATGCAATGCAATGTGCGTAAGAAAATAACAATCATATGCAATGACACAAACAAATGCAACAAAGGGATTGTAATTTTCAAATCGAATTTTCAAATTTCTGACAAAGGACAAAAAATAATCAATTTTACAACTTGACTTTCTTATTGGTCCCCAGTGGAGTAGCCAAGCTATCGAAACCATTTTTATTTTGAAAAACGGGGTCGACTTTTTAAACGAAAATGGAGTCGCCACCAATTTTTTTTCGAGGTGTGATCGGGTCACCTTGAATTAATCATTTTAATAAAATATTTTGATTTATTAAAATAATGATTTTGGTCTACAAAATTTAAGAAAACAGGCTTGGGAGTCGGTTACGCACGAGGAATGATTAGCACCCTCGTAACGCTCAAAAATTGGTACCTAATTGATTAATTAACGTCCTAATGTCGAAAATTTAAAAATATTTTAAAATATGATCCTCTTTAAAAACCTGAATAAATCGAATTTGATGTTAAGACCTCCTTGTCCTGAAGTAATAAGATGTCATATCCAGTAAGTTAGGATACGACATTTTAACCCTCGAAACTAAGCTTGTCTCATGCATTAAAGTTTTATTTGGATAAAAAAATCGAAACCCAGTAAGTTAGGACACAATTTTCTCAAAGCTCCAAAGTACCGAATATTGCCTTATTTTTAAAAGTTTTCTTTTTTAAAATTGGGGAAAATTGACGCAATATTAAAACGATGCGTAAAAACTTTGATAAAAAAAACAATATGAAAATACAAATAAACAATTTATAAAACACATAATGGCAATTATTTAAATACTAGCATCAATAATCAAAGACCAATGAATTTAAAACAAAGAGTATAAAAAAATATATATAAGGAAAAATAAAATTTAAACAAATTTAAAAATAATGAATTTGAAAATGAATAATAAGGGAAAAAGAAATTTGAAATCAACAATATACAAATCAATAAATAAATTATATATATAAAAAGTAGGTAATATATGTATAAGTTTGAAATAAATAATATATAAAAAATGAGAATAGGTAATATATAAAGTAATAATATATAAATGAGTTTAAAAATAAATATTGTGTAATAAGGAATTTAGAGGAAGTTATACACAAAACATCTTAAAAATAAATGGTATATAAAATAGATAGTATAAAAAATTGCAATTGATAATATATGGAAAAAAATTTAAAGCAAATAATCAAACAATTTAAAATGGATGATTTATAACACGAGTTTTAAAAATTTACAACATGTGTGACATAATATTAAAAACAAATAAAGTATATAATTAATGGAAGAAAATAAAAGAATAATAAGAATGGTTAAATGAATGAACAATATGTAAATAAGAAAGTTGATGGATAAATAAACGAACAAAAGTAAAAGAATAATTAATGATTAAACAATTAAATGGATAAATAAAAAAGTTAAAAAAACGCTGAAGTCAGCCTAACTCTCACAATATGAAGATTCAACGAAATTCCTCCACCAAAATCCAACTCAAATGAAAATAACTTAAAAAGAAACGAAGATGAACGAAGAACAAAATAAGAATAAGCCAGAGAAAATAAGAACGCAAGAGAGGGAGAAATTTGAGTGAATGCTCCTAAGAATTATTATTGCTCCAAACTCAAGTCCTTTACAATGAAGGGAGAGGCCTCTATTTATAGTTGAGTCTCTCCAAATCCAATGGTACAGATAAATTACATCAACGACTAAGATTAAAAGGTATCTACAAATTAAATCTCTAATATTACAAAATCATATCTTCTAAGATTACATATCATATCTTCTAGGATTGTATATCATATCTAAGATTGCATATCCTTGAAGATTATGTTTCCATATACGTCAAGCTTGTAGATGGACCTTCAATCTTTTCAAGTAATGGGCCATTTCGATCGGACCAAATGATATATTTTGGGCTGGACTTGAACTTTGTTTTGTTATTTTGGGTTTATTAATTTTTTGTATGGGCCCGGGCTAAATTAGCCTATTACAAAAAATATGAGACTTAAATAACAATTTTAATGACAAAAAAGCATTTGGTTTAATTCCGATAATACCTTCCTTTATGAAACAACGAAATTCAATGGTATTTTCCTAACTTCTTGACTCTATAAATCCATGTTTCCAGCTAATCATCTTTGCTAAATTATTCTTAGTATTGTCTAGGAAATAAACTTTGGTTTTCTTTTAGAATTAACCTTTGCTTAACACGATCACACTTATTAATCAACCCACATTCACATATGTAAGATCGGTTAATGTGCTAAAAGAAGTGTTGAAATTAAGCCTGTGTATTTAAAATTCATGGTTACTCGTTAACAACCTCTTAACCTAATGGCAAAAGCATTATATTGTAGACATAAAAACTTGAATCCAATCTTAAATAACCCCATTTTTCTCCTTCAATTATCAAAATTTGTGCTTACTTGACATTTATTTATTTGATATTAGTCTTATATTGGTGAAGTTCGAAAACTTAATAGAGTTATCAATGGAACTTATCAATTTGTGATCGACAAAATCTGAAATTGCTTAAATGGATGGGATGCCAAGTTCTTGTTGGTCTATTTTTGACAAGGTATTTATAAATTTGGGATAATTTTTATTACCAAAATTTAGTAAAAATAAAGTACGTTAAATGTTCAATTTGTATTATATATTATAATTATTTAAATTTATTTTTACCTAATTAATATTTAAATACTATTTATACTTAAATATTGCAATTATTAAATTTTACTTTATCAAATTAATATTTAGAATACTACCTTGTATTAGTTTGCCAAATTAAACTAAAATGTTACTAATTTAACATTAAAAATTATAAATCCTATAAAAGAAAAAAAACTAAAAAACTCGAAAAACTTTGGGAGGTCAAACACAAAATTTTTATGTTTTTAAATACTAATTATAATATTAAAACAAAAATTTTCAAAACTCAAAAGGGTCTAAAAAGAAATTTTACAAATTTTAAGGGGTCAAGACCTTTGCCAGCCTTTCTGGATTCGCCCATGGTTGGAGTAAAAGTTATGATTTTTAGGAGTTATAAATGGGGGAAAAATGAAACCAAAAAGTGACAGGGAGGAGAAAAAAAAGGATGATCCACCTAAGCTTTCACACATTAAGAATTGACAGGTTTTAATTAGAAGACAAAGTTTCTCCCTCGTTTTTTGCTTGTTTCCTTTTATTATGTCTAGTTATTGTTTTAATTTAAAGAAGTTTCCCAAATTCTCCATGAATTAAATCTCGTTTCTAGTGATACAATCGTTTTCAAGCTTCGTTAATTGAATGCTATCTATTTCCATCTCTTTTTATTGTTAATAGAGTTTTAATTATTTAGTCATTCTTGTTCTTCTTTGATAATAGTCTGGCCAACTATTAGTTTGACAAAACCTAAAAAAATTGGAAGAGGACTTTTCATTTTTTGTCTAGAATGAACAACTCTTGGCCTTAATTAGAAGGACCAATTTGTGATTCGTAATTAGGATGAAATATACCTAATTACCTTGGGTCGCCATAATTGAGGTATTTCTTAATCAATCTGGTCTACATTATTGGCATATGAATATAACTCAATTGAAACATCCTTAACTCGGTCTAGTCGCTAGACATGAGCTACAAGATGCCACAACAGATCACAGAACATATAACAGTTGAAAGAACAGTTTAAATTTAAATATTTCATACAGCATCACGAATAATCTTGTTTCACGTCAATTGTAACCAAACTAGATCTCAAACAGACTTACAAAAGCTTTTAAATCAAACCAGGAACATGTAAGGACTTAATTGTAAACTAAATGAAAAGTATAAAAATTTTGGAAAATAAGGGTCATATGGCTGTGGAACTAGGCCATGTGACAGGTTGTGACCATGTGTGCCAGATTAACACAGTCTTGTTGCTAGGCCGTGTAACAAACTGAAAACATGTGAAAGAGAGTCACACTGCCGTGTCCTTGGGCCGTGTAACAAACTGAGAACCATTCTAGTCTATTAATAACAAAACAGATTCTTCCAATGTATAAAATTTCTAATGGCTTTTGCTACTCTAATTGTCCCGACCACAATTTTTCCTTTTTTCTAGGCATTTCATTTCGCCTTGAAATAAGAAATTGTATTGATACTAGGTATCAAAAAAAGCATATTAACTAAAATAAAGAAGTAAATAGAAATGGATAAATAAATAGTGGGTTCCATCATTTACCATGTGCCACATGGGCGTGTTCGTCACATCTCAAAAACTGGGTTAGTAAAAATTAGGTTAATGAACCGAGAGTGGTCACGCCCGAATTTTTTTTAAATGATTTTTTGCTTATTTGATAATAAATAAGTATCAAATATAATGATTGAGTAGTGGTGGAGCAGCCCTTAATGATCTGTGAATCCCTTCCCTCATATTATTTTCTAATTTTTTTTACATTTTGTAACAATTTATTAATTTCAACTAATTTCTTTACAATTATGTATTTTTGTAAATTTTATTTTTATAATTTTTATGTTTTTTTCTAGATTATATATATTGAATTTTTATATATTTATTTCCATATTTTTATATTTTAATGTGTAAATACATTTAATAAAAGAAAATATTTATTTTTTTTACATAAAGACACCATATGACACTTTGTCATTGGCTATAAGAAAATTTTTTAATGTTTGTAAAAAATGGACTAAAAAAATATAACGGATGCATACTTTAAGTACCAAATTAGGAATTTGAGTGTTCTTTAAGCACCAAATTGAGACAAAAAAAATTAATTACCAAAGTGAGAAAACATATATACTTTAACGAGACAAACCGTGAATTAAGGAACACTCAAATTTTAATCAAATCAATAGGTACAATTTCAAACATGCTTTCAGATCTTAATCAAACATATCTCATAATTGGAAACAAAATCAAAATATATCAGATACATATTCAAAATCCTACACCATCTGCTACCCACCAATCTCCGACCATCCCTACACACCATATAGGGTTTTAAATACCTATCCAGCCTACACACCGCTTAGTGTCGGTATGACACTTTTCAGAATATTTGTAGCGAAATTGCCAAATCAATAGACGATATAGCGCCAAATACAAATATGTGTGTGGTTGTGCCACTAGACATGGGAGATAAATTAAACTGTCCACATTTTCTCCATAATATATTTCCCATCCCAATGTACATGTAGAACTAACACATATTAGAAATGTATATGACATACATGCTTTTACATCAGAATTAGATTATACTTATAATAATACTGATCATACTTATTAAAATTCAGATCATACATAGCATATAACAAATGAATCTTGCTTATATAAATCATATTTAAAGCAAACAGATTATAAGATATCGTGATTTACAACCTAATATGTATCTTCAGAACCCTACGAAAGGCTTACGTTCGATTCAAATGACGAAAATAGCTCTAGGGAATTTTTTTTCTTCAAATTTTGGTCCCATACGCCCGTGTTGCTCACACAGTCTATCACACGGCTATGTGGCATCGACAGTTTCTAATTCTGGCTTTTGTAGTTTGTTGTTTTCTCAGGTTTTCGTTACACACCTGGTCAAAATCTGATGTCGATTCAATAACGAGTAATCCAACACCTAAATCAACAGTATACACAAGTTAAATAACACGAAAACCACAATCCAAGATTCTAACATAAGCATTTCTAAACTGAAAATTAACCCTTTTTGGGTGCTCGACCGCTTACCCAAACGATCACAATAGTTAGCAAAAGTTTAATTCCCTGAAGGATTCGACAATCCACGTTCATCACCTGACCATTATTACAAAATGTTCATTAACCTCAATAACTCAACGATAGAAAACATATTAACAAAGCGTACGGAACTTTAAACCACAACGAACTCACAAATCCAAAATCTGAATTACTGACCACCCAAAGTCGTCACAAAATAATTGGCAACAGAACGATGAAATTGAAGATGATAGGAACTAAAGTAACAACTCAAAAAAAAAAAAAAAGAAACCAAATAGGAGGTAGATGTGATAGAGAAAAAACTAATAGAAAAGCCAAATGGGGAAAGGTGTGGGAAAAGAAAGAAGATCAAGAAAGGAAAATAAAATAAAAGAATAAAGGGGTGAGGGAAACGTGCCACAATTGATTTGTTTTGGAAAATTAAAAAATAAAACAAAACAAATAAAAATAAAAATAATAAAAAATAATAATAATAAATAAAAGGTAATATCCAACCAGTAGATTTAATTATGATATTTTATCAAATTTTCACCCAAAGTTTGAATTTAACTCAACTAAAAGCACTAGGCAGCATCACAGATGAGACTAAAAATTTATTTTCATTTTGCATACACGGGGATTCAAATATAGAACAAAAGGGTAAGCTGAAACCTTACCACTGAACCAGCAAGCTTAGTTTATCATAAGTTGATCGCAAATAATACTTAAGTTAAAAGATCAGATATAGGAATAGGGACAAAAGTACAAAATTCTCCAAGAGTGAGATTTGAACCCATGACCTCAAACACACAATCAAGGCCCTTAACCATTAAACATATACTTAATTTATGGTTGAATTTAACAAATCAGAAATCTAAATTTTTGGGGCGTTACAACTCTCCCGTCCTAAAAGAAATTTCAGCCTTGAAATTTTACCTAATTCAAATAGATGCGGGTATTTATGTCGAATCGAGTCCTCAGGTTCTCAAGTGGCTTCCTTAGTGTCATGATTCGGTCACAGAACCTTAACCAAGTGAATGGTTTCCTCCTCAAGACCTTAACATCTCGATCCATAATTTTGACTGGCTCCTCCTCAAAGGTCAAATCCGGTCTTACCCCAATCTCCTCAACAGATACAATATGAGATGGGTCAAATCGATACTGCCTCAACATAGAAACGTGAAACACATCGTGAATACGATTTAACTCTGGAGGTAGCTCTAACTGATAGGCGACCAGTCCAACATGTTTCAAAATCTGATAAGACCCAATAAACCTAGGGCTCAACTTGTCCATACGTCCGAACTGAAGAACTTTCTTCCACAGAGATACCTTAAGAAAGACTTGGTCACCCAAAAGATATTCAATATCTCTCCTTTTCAGATTTGAATATGAAGTTTTTTCAATTAGAAATTGCCTTAAAATGATCCTGACTCAGTCTTACCTTGTCCTCGTCTTAGAAACCAGTTTTGGGATCTGTAATAGCCCGTTTTCAATAAAATCAGAACAGTGGTTTTGAGATCACAAATTCAAAGTCAAAAAAAAAAATTATTTTATTATCTATAGGATGATAGTAATACTGTTTAAAAATTTCATTAAGAAATTTTACCGTTTACATGCTCAATTTGATAAAAAGGACTAAATCGTGTAAAGTGTAAAAGTTGAGTTCTAGTAGCTAAAAGTATTAAATAGCTATAGAACCCAAAAATTTTAGTCCTTAAATGGTAATTATACCATTAATGGTGTTAGTGGATGAACATGGTTTGGAATTATTGAAATTTTGATTAATTTTTAAGGTTAATTAAGTAAATTGTAAAATAAT
Source organism: Gossypium rotundifolium (assembly GCA_025506655.1). NCBI lineage: Eukaryota > Viridiplantae > Streptophyta > Magnoliopsida > Malvales > Malvaceae > Gossypium > Gossypium rotundifolium. The sequence goes on from CP106730.1 coordinate 44,382,540, forward strand.
GATAATATTAATCATATAAAACAAAACTAACATCCATATTCATCATCATCAACTGAATTTAAAAGAGAAAAAGAAACCATTTTTGAGCTAGGGTTTGTCCACCTTGTTTGCTTTAATAGGTATGTATTTTTGTCTCGTTTTTATTGATTTCTATGTTTTTGGGATAGTTGTAGCTTAATCTAGCTAGCCCGGGGACTAATTTGAGAAATTGTTAAACTATTAGGGCTTTACCATTAATGAATATGCATGATTTTTGGTGTTTGATGATTGAAAATGGATATTTGTTGATAGATAAATAACTTTTGTAAATAGATTTTTGATGAAATTGTCAAATAGGGATTAAATTGAAAAATAGAAATTTTACATGGTAAAATGGTGAAATGAATGAAATATAAGGCTTTCTAGGGACCTAGTTGATATTCAACCATAGTGGGTTGTGGTGAAATTTCATGAATTTCCATTTTTATGAGCTAGGGACTAAATTGCAAAGAAATTAAAAGTATAGGGGCAAAATAGTAATTTTCCAAAATATGATTTTGGGTTAACTTGAATGAAATATATATTGAATTGAGTTAAATTTATCCATATAGATCAAGACAGACCTCGTACGGCTTTAGATCGGGGCAAAGAGAAAGTCTTAGATTAATTGCCTCCATATCTACGCATATAGGTAAGTTCTTGTGATTAAATTGTATTTACACGTTTTATATCGAATTATGTATGAATTTTGAATTATGATATATGTGCACAGTTGTATATCCAACGAAGTTTGACAATTACCAAGCCCCGTTTGAACCTTATGAATTCGTAGGAGACAAATGACATATCATTAGGGTTTACATGCTGGTCTTAAACGTCCTACTGATGGCTGAGGTCCTACATGTGTTGCGGATACTCCACAGCTCGTGTAAGCATACCAATTCACAGCTCGTGTGAGCAGGATTTTACGGATTACAAATATATGAGTTAGGACACTATGTGTGAGCTATCCTGGGTATCCAACGGTATTCTAAATGGTTCAACAGGAAATATTCTGATACAAAATGGTAAGAGTTTGATACGAACCATTACAAGGATATATATATGAATTACATGGGAATGTTGTTACATGGTATATAGAAAAATAGAATTGGATGATACATGTATATGAAACATATTTTATATGTTGTACTCATCCATGTTTGTTTGGTTTATGTATATGTTACATGGCTAACTTGCTTGAGCTATATAAATAGGCATTGGCAAATTATGGTTCGAATATGCTATATTAGCTTACCTATTATGTATTGAAACGGTAAGTTAAGTTTTATGTTATATGAACTTACTAAGCTCAAATGCTTACTCTGTGTTATTTTTCGTGTTTTATAGTGAATCGGAAGCTTTTTTGGGTTGGAAACTTGTCGGAGCTATATCATACTATCCATCGACTCTTTCGGTACATTCAGATGTTTAATTTTGGTTATAATGACATGTATAGGTATTTTGACTAATGTTAGCCTATGTGTTTTGGTTGTTGAAATAGCCAATTGGTTTGGCTTGTGTTATGGCATTTTGGTGATGAAATGAACTTAGTTTTGGCATGTAAATGATAGCCTGAATATGGATGATGTTTGGCTTGATATGCTTGAATTATGGAAGATGAAGTTATGGTTTAAATATGAATATTATATATGGCTTGTAACTTGTTGGAAATGTTGAGAATTAGTACATTGTTTTGAATAGCTTATATGGTTATTGATGTTATTTGTTGAATGGTATATTTGGCACAATTTGGTAAGTTTTTGGTCAGTAAATTCAATGATATGTATTGATACAAATATGCCTAAAAGTTAGTTGAGTATTTTGGTCAAATCGAGGACATGATTATACATGTTTACATGTTGTCATTTGAGGTGCCTAAGGGCATATTGGTTGTATGTGATTATACCATATGTATGAAGCTAGAATACGCATGATTTTGGTGTCTTGTTATGGTTGTATATTTGTGCATTTTTTGGTTATAGGTATATGCCTTGATGGGTGAGAAAAATGACTTGTAAAATGATCTATTTTCGTCTACATGGGCAGAGACATGGGCGTGTGTCTCAGCCGTGTGTGACACACGGCTAGGCAACACGGTCGTGTGTCCCCTATAGCATTTGAAGGGCTGCAAGTTAGGCCGTTACACAGCCTAGCACATGACTTGGCACACAAGCGTGTAAGATTATTTCAAAGGGTACACAACCTGGCACACGGGTGTGTGGCTTGGCCGTGTGACCCAAGTCAGTGAGTTACACAGGCATGGACACGGGCTGGGAGACAATCGTGTATCCCTACTTTGAATGCCCACACGGCCATGTGACCCCTATAGTGTTGGAAAATTTCAATGTTTTTTGAAAAATTCTCTGAATTTTTGATTTACCCCCAACTCGTTTCTAACTAGTTTTAGGGACTCAAGGGCTTATATAAGGGACAATATGTATGTTTTGACTTGGTTTTAATATGCCATTGAATTGGCATAACTGTAGGTGTAAATGAGAGTGGAAAATGGCTTGGTAAATAGCCTATATTTTGTCCACACGGGTAGACACATGGGCGTGTGTCTAGGCCATGTGTGACATACGGCTTGCCCCGTGGGCGTGTGTGTTGGCCGTGTGTCCCCTGCACCTTTGAGGAACAGAATGTCCAGGATTGAGTACAGGTGTGTCTCAACCGTGTGTGCTACATGACCTAGACATAGGTGTGTGTGTCTTGGCCATGTGAAACCTACACCTAATTCGAATTTGATTAAATAACCACATGGCCTAGCACACGAGCATGTGGCACGACTATGTGGCACAAGTCAGAGAGCACCCTAAATCGAACACGGCCTATAGCACGAGCGTGTCCCAGGGTCACACGGGTGTGTCCCTTGGACACACGGGCGTGTGAGCCCTGCTTTTAGCAAAAAAAAATCTAAGTTTTGTAAAAATTTCTAAAGTTCTTGGTTTAGTCCCAAACCACTTCCAAAGTAGATTTTAGGCCTCGTGGGCTCGTATTAGGGACTTTATGATTGAACATGAATGGTTTTAAATTGGATGCTAAATTTATGACTCGATTTGTATGATTGTTTGTGTTAAAAGTTCAATAATGCCTCGAGCCCTGTTCCAGCGTTGAATACGAGTAAGGGGTGTTACATCATTAGGTTAAGAAATGTAGTACTTCTTATTTTGGGCTCAACATTGATGGGGTTTTGTGGTTTTGAAGTTGGGTTTGTGTGTTTAACGATTCTAAGTTGAGGCAATCTATTTTGAGGGAAGTGCATAATAGCCCCTATACTATGCATCCTGGTGGAAATAAGATGTATCAGGATCTCTGAGAGTTATACTGGTGGCCTAGTTTGAAATAGGAGGTAACGGATTTCGTCTCTCATTGTCTGACGTGACAGCAAGTTAAAGCTGAGCACCAACTGCCTTCGAGTTTGGTTTAACCCGTTAATATTCCCCTTTGGAAATGGGAACATGTTACTATGGACTTCGTTAGTGGGTTGCCCTTGACACCCATTAAGAAGGATTCTGTTTGGATCATCGTGGATCGTTTGACCAAATCTGCTTACTTTTTTCTGATCAAGATTGACTATTCTCTATAAAAACTGACTAAAATGTACATTTTCGAGATCGTTAGACTGCATGGGGTTCTAGTTCCTATTATCTCTGATAGAGATCCTTGTTTCACTTCTCAGTTCTAGAAGAAACTTCATAAGACTCTGGGTACTTGATTGGACTTCAGCATTGCGTTCCACCCTCAAACTGATAGGCAATCTGAGAGAGTGATTCAAATTTTGGAGGATATGTTACGGAGTTGTGTAATCGACTTCCGTGGTAGTTGGGAGGAGTTTCGGTCACTAGCTATGTTTACTTATAGTAACAACTTTCAGTCTAGTATCCAAATAACACCTTACGAGGATCTGTATAGTCGGAAGTGTTGTACCCCTTTGTGTTGGACTAAGTTGGGAGAGATATAGGTTTTGGGTCCTGTAACACCCCTAACTCGTATCTGTCGCCGGAACAGGGTTACAGAGCATTACCAGAGTTTTCGAATCATAGGAACACATATTTATAAACATTTCATATCATATCAATAAACATATCAATAACTGCATACATTTCATTTTACGAGCCTAGGGACTAAGTTGTAAATATGTAAAAGTCTAGGGGCAAAACTATAATTTTTCCAAAGTATGGTTTTTGGACTGATTTGAACAATGTGATAATTAAATGAGCTAAATTTGCTATTATAGATCAAGAAAAACGAGATTCTAACCTTGATCGGGGGAAAAACAAAGTTATCGAGGATTAGGTTCAATTTCTACTATTCTGTACCGAGGTAAGTTCTTATGTAAATAATGCAATGCTATGATTATTTATTTAATGCTTTGATATTGTATGAACTGTATATTTGATTCCATGAATACATTTGACAAGTTCAACAAGTTTCGACACGAGAGAAAACCCCGTTTGAACCTTAGGAATAGAATAGGATACGAGTGACATGTGTTTGGGTTGTTCGGCATGTGTTTGCGGATACCTGACAGCATGTGTTAGTAGCACTATGTAGTTACGTCTTGACTGAAAGCTTGTGTGAGTAGGCCCGTGATTAGCTCGAGAGCGAGCCCTATGTGTTGTGAGATATGATGTAGCATTGGCTACATATGTGGCACTTATGTGCAAAGACTTTCCATATATCCGATTAGTATTCCAATTGTTCAACAGGTATGACAAAGACTGGAAAAAGTATGATATGTTACGAGTTGGTATAGGCACGTATGGAAAACTCATAAGAATGAGCTTGGTATGTGATGAGCTTTTGGTAAAGTTAACAATGATTAAGTATGCTTATGAAGTTATGATGATAATTATGTGACTTATGCCAAATTTCTTATATAATGTACTTGTCTATGTTACTTAAGGTTGTCTATTATTTACATTTGAACTTACTAAGCTTTAAGCTTACCCCATTCCTTTTTATTTCTTATAGTGTCGCCAAGCTAGCTCGGGGATCAGAAGTCATCGGAGAATCGATCACACTATCAATTTAAGCATTGGGGTATATTTGGTTTCACATTTTGAATATGGCATGTATAGGGGGGACTTGGTCATTTTGTTATGTGTCATATTGGTTTAGCCAAATGTGTTGGCTTATGATGATAATTGATTCATTTTGTATAAGGCTATGGGATGTGGCTCATGTTGATTATTGGGTTGTAAACCTATTCATATATGCATACATGTGTTAATGTTATTATGATATGGCCTATGGTTATTGATGGTCTAATGATGATGTGTTGCGATGTATGAGACATGTTTATGTATGTTTAAGTGCTTATTTATACCATGTTAGATGTCATTGAGAAGTGTAAGTGTGCATGTGTTATTAAGGGTGACAAATGGCTTGGAAAAAAACTTAAAAATTGTCCACACGGGTAGACACACGGGCATGTGTCTAGGCCTTGTGTTATGCACGGCTTGCCCTAAGGGCATGTGTTCTGGCTGTGTGTCCCCTGCACCTTAGTTCTGAGAAACAAAATGTCCAGTAGTAAACACACAGGCATGAGACACGATCGTGTATCTCGGCCATGTGAGAAACACGGCCATAGGACATGGGCATGTGCCAAGGTCGTGTGAAGTCTGCACATGATTTTCAGAATTTAATTCGCCACATGGCCTAAGGACACGGGCATGTGCCTTGGTCGTGTGCCTTATTTGGTTGATGAAGTCATAAATAGAATGTCTCCTATTTTGGACACGGCCTGAAACACGGGTGTGTGATATGCCACACGGGCGTGTCCCTTCACCCACACGGGCGTGTAGACTTGTTTCCTAATGAAAATTTTCTAAGTTTCCTGAAAGCTTCTAAAGTTCTCGGTTTGGTCTCGAACCATTCCCAATGTATGTTTCAGGCCTCATTGACTAAATTAGGGACGATACGTATGTTTTTGAAAATTTTTAAATTTGAGTGGAAAATTCATGTCTCGATTTTGTATGATTGCCTGCGTATAAGTCTGGTAACGTCTCGTACCCTGTTCCGACGTTGAATATATGTAAGGGGTATTACATAGACCATCAGTCAAGGAGCAAAATGCAATTATCAAAGATTTGTAACTGCTTACCCAAAACTTCTTATCATTTATTCCGAAATCAAGAAGTGAACCGTAAACTGTAGATTTCTAACGAATATATTAAAGACTGACATTCCAAATAGCTTGACAATTTCAGGAACTTATATCTCATTTCTGTTCCAACATCATCACTAGCTGTAACAATTCTAAAGGTACTTGATGTTCGGTTTAACCTGTTGACAAATCAAACATCTGGATATAAAGTAAAAAATCTCACGTTTCATACCCAACCATCAATACATTTGTCTCAAATCACTATACATTTTATTTTTCCCTAATGAAAAAACAAGTTACCTCTGTGAGCTTTGTGCAAAACTTTTCCGTATAAGTTCTGGATTCTTTGGTACACAATTTCTACCTTGGAATAATAAACAGTCATCAAGTCCGACCTGAAATTTAGAATTAGAAGTCGACTCACACTGTACTCGTTTAGCTCACAATTCCATATCATATTTCTAAGCGTCACCTATTTGCAATAAAATCATCGATTTAGCTTTTAACTCATCTAGGATCAAACTATCATCAGATAAGATCAATTGTGTAACCCTTGTTCACAAGGTAAACAAAATTTTCCACTCAAGCCTCTGCAACTATATTTGTTTTTCCCAAAGGTAAATCAATGACTACTCAAAATCTTTCAATAGTTTGCGCCATCTCTGTTGTCTCAAATTCATATCTCTCTGTGACATCAGATATTTTAAACTCTTGTGATCATTAATCATGTGACGTATTTCACTGAACAAAAGATGTCGCTAGATTCTCAATTCAATGACACATTGCTAAAAGTCACGAATTCTTTACCCGATACAGGCCGAACCAAAACTAGTGCTTTGGTTAACAATACTTTCACTGTTTAAAACTTTGCTAACATGTATTAGACCATTCAAACTTCAAGAATGTGATAACTTCATTAAACAGAACAACTCTAACTCATAACAACATCTTTCAAGTAGAAATAATCTAATAGATATATGTTTCTGTATCATGTCTTCTAGAATATGAATTCTTCGTTCAAACTGTTTATCTATTTACCCGTGAATGTACGAAATTTATTTCCATATCTGAAGATAAACTTAAATGCATATAACTCAAAATACCTTACAACTAAATAACCACTCTAATAGAAACAATTGAGTCGATCTCAACTATCAAACAATAATATTTTAAAATAATTTCTTCCTCATGTTGTTAGAGCAACTCAAACATACAATCCTTCATAATTCTTTCAACATGCTAGTCAAAGATCTTTACAGACTGCATTAGCTCAACGAAACATAATATCCCGATTTAACTCATTGACCTAAATCAAGCTTACCTGAGAAAAGAAAACCATTATACAAATTTGAGCTTGAGCTTCCACCGTTTATACTTTTGCCGACGTTAATCCCTTTTACTAAAACTAGAAAAACCTGAGATTAGCATCACCATGCTCCCATGATCAAAATAGAAACTATAACCATAATAAATATAATTATTTTCGATCACTGAATACCTTTTGTAACATCCTAAAAATAGGGGTCTAGAATTTTTGTGTTATTGCATGCGTTTAGATCGTTTAGCTTGTTGTTTGGGTGTGTTTGGGGCTCCTGGGGAGGCTCGGGTTCGAGCCAAAGCTTTGGTAAAATTTTAGCTTTTTGGGCACTTAAGGGGGAGAGCTAGTGGAAGTAGGCCTTAAGAATAATTGTTGTGTCTGGATGGCACAAGTAGCAAGGTGGCCTAGTGGTTGGCATCTCAGGGGAGCATGGAAGGGGGAGAGTGTTCGAATCCCATCTGCTGCAAGAAGGAGCTTTATTTTTGTGTCCAAGGTGGAGAGGTGGTAGAGTGGCGTGGGACTCTACCAAAGAGAAGTTGAATTGGTCAAACGGGTTTAAATGGATGGTGTAGAGGAGATTGAGGAGTGGGACTTGGTCAACCATTTCAAATGGTGGATGGAGAGTGAGTGGAGGAGGAAATCAATGAGAGAATCGTGGGAATGGGTGTGTGAAGTGTTTGGCCGTAAGTGGGAGAGGTGCTTAGGGAGCATTTTGATTTTTGATAGTGTGTGGGCACCGTTCTTCAAGTGTCATTTGAGAGAGTAAAATCGAAACCCATTTTGAGAAGTCTTTCTTTTTCTTTTGCATTTTCGGTCTTTTGCTTCACTTTTTCTTTACCAAACGCAACACACCCTTATTTATTCTCTTATTCTTTTTCTTTTCAAGAAATTTCATTGCTTGCTGATTGCTTGAGCAGTATTAGTCAACTTCTTTTCCTAACCTTTCCTTGCTATAGCCGAATTCTCTTTTAGCCTTTTTCTCTTCTTTTAGTTGATCCTCTTCTACATTTATCAAGGCCACTTGTGTTCTCTATTGATCTTTCATTCGGTATAGCCTTCATGATCAAGCCTTCTCTTGCTCTTCATTAAATCGGTTTGCCTTTATTTCTATATGTTGCCAATTTGCTATAACCTAATGCATGGTGTTCTTTTGATCTTGGAATCCTGCTTCTTTCAGTTTTGGGGCCGAAGGTATACACTCCTCCCTTGTTCGAATCATCTGAAATCATAAGGTAACGGTTATTCTTCTCTTCTTCCTTTTCTGTCGGCCTTATGATGTGTATAGCCAAGCTGCTATTTCTCTTTATTCTAGTCTTTTGTGATTTGGAAGAAAGATCATTTTGGGTTGGGCTTGAGATGAAAACAAGTTTATTTCATTATTAAAAATCCTTTACTTTAGGTGACAAAACATTTGGGCTTTGTTTTAAAAAAATAGATTTACTTAATCTTTTAATAAATAAAAGTTTGTAAAATAAAAACAAAATAAAATAATTCTACTAAGGCCTTATTACATCAAATAATTCCCAAAATTTAAATTTAAAATACTTAAAGTAAAATAGTCCAAATAAAAGAAAACTGAACTTCACGTGGCCTCCACTAAGCTTCTGCCGGCTCGGTCCATCACTGGTCGTCACCTGAAAAGTAATCCCACAACGGGGTGAGTCAACAGACTCAATGTGTAACCAACACTAAAATTTAATATTTCAGGCATACAAGTATCATACATGTTCATAAAGCATTTAAACAATATGATGCAACTTGAACCCAAACCTATATGCCATCCGCTACACACCACCCGTACCATCCTGCACACCGTGGGGACTACTAAGTCACCCTCCATCCACTACACACCATCGGAAGGCGTCGGCTGCAATGACGTGCTCATCGCTCTTATAAAATTCGTGGTCTTAGGTCACCACATTCAGATATCGTGGTCTTAGGTCACCACATTCAGTTTTACGTGGTCTTAGGTCACCACATTCAGATTTCGTGGTCTTAGGTCACCACATTAACTTCCCCTTTTCATATAACCCATATGCCCCCTTATTTCATACAAAATATGCAAAATCATGCCTTAATTCACATTCTTATCACTATGTTAAAAATAACATATATTCATATTCCTAGTAGGAGTAGGATACGTACCTTTGTACTTTGTACCATTGTATGGTACCTTAGCCATGCTTTTCACATTCTTAATAACATATTTAATTTAAAACATAGCCATGAACGTATTAAAACTTAGGGTAGGGTACACACCTGATTCGCTTAACAATTCACTGAAATCCCGAAAATCCGATCTAAAGCCTTAGATCTCAAGTCCTACATTTGGCCAACCTTAATATGTTAGCATAAAGCCTATTCGGCTATAAAACCAAATCCTAGTAGGATTTGTACACTTAAAACCTACCTTGTTGCCGATTGGGATACCAACCAATCCCGAAATCTTTGCTTTATTCCTCCTTGTATTCGGCCAGGCATTGAATCAATTAACTTGGTTAGTTTTCAGCTTTTGAATCTTTAAAGAACAGATCTAAATACTAATCTAGGCTTTAGCCGAATATACATAGGTGCTTACCTTCCCAAATCTTAAATCCCGAATTGGATCCTTGCTTCTTTAATGCTATCGAAATTCCTATAACCATATGTTAGATTTAATCTAACCTTAAAACATAAAACATGGCCTTTGGCCGAATATACATATGTATTACCTTAGATCCTTGCAACCCCGAAAGATACCTTCTTGTAGTTGACAATTCTTAAATCCCGAATACACCCTTCCATAATTCGGCCAAAATCAATAATAGAGATTAGTCCCTAAATTTTGATAGGTCTAAAATATAAAAGAATTGAAACCAATTTTGGATCTTACCCTTTTAAGAAATCGTCAGCACCCTTGTTAAAAGCCCCTTAAAGAATCGGCCTTGATGACTAGATGATAAGGTTTCGGCTTTTGGGATTTAATGGAGAAGTCGGCTAGGGGTTCTCTTGGGGTATTCGGTTTCCACAAAAAAAAAGAAAAAGAAAAGAAGACTTGAGAATTTTGGCAATGGTGGACTATAGATTCGGCTTAACAAATGAAAGAGAAGAGAAGAGACGAGAGCACTAAGAAATTCGGCAGAGAGAAGAGGAAGAAAAAAAATTGTTGAGTAGCCCTCTTTTTTTCCCTCTTAGCCGAAATTACTACTCAGAATCCCTTACTTGGCCACCACTCTTCTATTTTGATAGCTTTATCCTTTGAATTATCACTTTATTAAAAGAATTAATCCAACAATTATCTCTTAAAAATAATGATAAATAAATCTATTATTTATCTCCTATTTAGACGAGATTTAAAGAGAATAAAACTCTTCCTTGGGTTCCTTAGTGCCGCCCACTTCCCGCTCTTTGTAGCAAAAATAAAACTCCTTTATTTGCTCCCCAAGTGACTCGAACCTAGGCCCAATACCCTTGTATGTGGCATCACCTACAGGCCTCAAGTGATATCTTTAGCCACTTTTCCAAGCCTGCTTGTGTGTCAAATTCCTCCTATTAATTTTCTTAAGGCCACCTTGCCTTAGTTTCCTCTTTTAAACTTAACATTTCCATACATTTCCGTGTTTCCAAAATGTTCACTTTCCTCTTTTAACTTAAGTTTCCAAAATGTTCACTTTCCTCTTTTAACTTAACATTTCCAAGTTTCCAAAATGTTCACTTTCCTCTTTTTGAAACTTAACATTTCTAAATCATTTCTTACATTTCCAAGTTTCCAAAAATGTTCATAATACATTCATAACACATAAGACATGCCATTTCGCATAATCAAAAGAAATGCATAGGCCCATTTTCAGGGTGTTACAAGGGCTAAGGCCCAGTTAATGTCCGATTAGGGGATTACACACTGAGTTCTCGTGACTCACCCCTCTGCTTTAATTTTTCAGGTAATCCCCAGCATTGTGGATTTGGAGCCGAGGTGGACTCTGTGGTGGCCATACATCGTTTCTTTAGTAAATCCCGTTTTACTTTACTTTAAATTTTTATTTTAATTTGGGTTTATGTTTTGTAATAAGGCCTTTGGTATTTTTTTGGTTTTTAACTTTTAACTTGGTTTCTACTTATTATTAAATGTCCAATACGCGATTTTCCTAAAACCTTAATACTTGTTGGTTTTCCAAAACGTTAACGAACGATTATTCAAACTATAATTGATTAAACACTGGGTTCTCTTAAACGTTAGAAACAGTTTTCAAAATATCACATGTTCAAAATTCACTGAAGCTGATTTCTGTTATAAACAAGATTTTACGAACCATTCAAACTCAAATCTCCTAATAAAAGCAGTTTTCAAATTAATCACAACTTTTCTAAAGTGGACATTGAGTTAAACGGGTTTTTTATAATCAAACACCTAAGCTCGAAGTTTTAAAAAGATTATGAACATTTTACAAACATACAACTTTCTTAACAACCCTTCCATGTGACATGCCAAATCCAGTCATGACGTCTAGGCCGGGTTTGGGGTGTTACACCTTTACAGATGAGTCATGTTTGATAAATTGAATAATAAGAATGATAAGAAAATCGAGATAATGAAATCCAAGATGTGAGACCATCTTGAATTTCTGAGAACTCAACCCATATTGAATAATAAAGATTTTTATGATTCCTCGGAGAAAAACCAAGAGAAAAACACTACTCATACACATAGGAATTAGTTGTGACAGAGACGATATATTTTCCATATATATAAAAAATAAAACAACAATAAGTAGAAATAGAATAATAGCCTCATATAAAATTCACCGTCAACTTTTATTTCAAATGTAATAGAATAGAATCCCAAAGAAAGATAAAGGAATGCCGATCATAAACCAACCAAACCACCAGTGCTTTCATCTAACATTATAGTTAGCTAGCATTCTCATACGATAATAATTTCATCTGATAACAAACACTTACATACACCTTTGAAAATAAATGAACACATAGAATACCCGGAAGAGATCGTCATAATCTATTCAACTTTAACTGCTGTACTCAGATATCTTTACAGCTCAAATATTATTCCACCGATTATTACATTCATCCTTCCACATTATTCCATTTACCAATGAAAATCAATTCAGTAGAAGTTTTGGTTAATATATTATATAGACATCATACCTGAATGAGTCGATTAGTCAAGATTGATTTCTTCTTTAAAAGTAACAATACATAGTCTGAATGATCTTATGAAAAACCTGATATCCCTTCTAGATATATCCTTACTCGATAACCCATTCTCAGTTCTGACCGCATTATTAATCATTCGGCCACTGAACTCTTTGGTTCCACACTTGCGAGCTTTTTAAATCTAAATCTTATGAATTTTATTGTACCATACTATAGTAGTAAGGGGTAAAGATTGTAAAGCCTTTAAATTTGACTCTCATATATACACACATATAACATAATATTTATTATCAACACAATATTATGAACTTTTATCCATACCTTTATGAGCTTGAACTCATCATAAACATATTTTTACTCAGACACTTGGGTACCATTTCCAATACCATCGGAATTAGCTCGGCTGGGATCCATTTACTAATTGAAAACATAATTTAAATTGTTAGAAGTCGTCACACTATCATAGATTATATATGGCATGTATAGCTAGACTCTCACACATGCTATGTTAGTCCGAGAATCAACTAAATCGTAGCTCTGATACCATTAAATATAACACCCCTTACCCGTATTTAATGCCGAAACAGGGCTCGAGGCATTACTGAACTTTCAACACAAACAATCATACAAATCGAGTCATAAATTTAGCGTCCAATTTAAAACCATTCATATTCAATCATAAAGTCCCTAATACGAGCCCATGAGGCCCAAAATCTGCTTCGAAATTGGTTCGGACTAAATTGAGAACTTTAGAAATTTTTACAAAACCTAGAAATTTTTTTGCTAAAAGTAGGGCTCACATGCCCGTGTGGTCTAAGGGACACGCCCGTGTAACCCTGGGACATGCCCGTCTCACAGTCCGTGTTTGATTTAAGGTGCTCTCTGACTTGTGCCACACGGTCATGCCACACGCCTGTGTGCTAGGCCGTTTGGTTAATTAATTAAATTCAAATTAGGTGCAGGTTTCACACGACCAAGACACACACCCATGTTCTAAGCCGTGTAGCACACACGGCTGAGACACATGCCCATGTCTCTGTGTATATTCTTAATTCTAGACATTCTGTTCCTCAAAATTAAGGTGTAGGGGACACACAACCAACACACACGCCCACGGGGCAAGCCGTGGGTCACACACGGCCTAAACACACGCCCGTGTGTCTACCCGTGTGGACAAAATATATGCTATTTACCAAGCCATTTTCCACCCTCATTGTAACACCCCTAACCCGTATCTATCACCGGATTAGGGTTAAAGGCATTACTAGATAGATCAAAAACTTTTATAGACATTTCACACAACTATTCATCAATCGCAATCAAAGTGTCCCTTTTATATGTCAACGAGACCTTAATCATGCTTTATAATAGGGTTGGGACTAAACCGAACACATATAGAACTTATCAAAAATTTAAAAATTTTTAAGTTACTAAGGTCACACGCTAGTGTGGGCAAGCTGTGTGCCTCGCACGACTACTAGATACACCCATATGTCTAAACCGTGCCAAAACAGAGTTAGTATACTGACTTATCTACACGGCTACCAGACAAGCCCGTGTGTCTTGGCTGTGTAACATTAGGCTAGTTACTGACTTACTCACACGGTGATCGATTTTCTGTCGAGTCTTAAAAATTTATAAAAAGAATGATCAAACCTGGAAACTAACTAAGACAATGATGGAGGCAAGTGAACCTATTGAACAGTAGTATAGTTAGCGGCAAGGCCGGATTGTTAAACCCAAAGGAATCAAAAGTACTAATGTTAACTCTCTTTCTATTATTTAGCCTAAGAATTAAGTGGATTTTTATCTAATCTAAAATTAACTATTTAACTAAGCTAAATGTGCTAAGACAAAGAAGAAATTGGAGAAAAGACTTGAGAGAAAACCGACTGATTTGGACAATACCTAAGGAAGAATCCACTTAGACTTCACTTTGTTATCTAACTTTGAACAGGACGATTTATTCACTTGACTTGATCCGTAAAATTCCCTAATTTATATTAATACCTCTCTTCAAGGCTACTAACGTCTAACCCTAGGTTGATTAATTGAAATCTCTTTCTAATTAAAACCCCTAGAATTGCATTAATTCAATCTATGGACTCCCATATTAGGTTTGACCCTAATCCAGCATATTTTTGTCACCTTATCTCTAGGCGCACGAGCAACTTTGCTTAACTATGCTAGATCTACTCTTAGACAGGGTCTCTTCCTCCTCTGCCTAAGCACATCACACTTGAATCAATATCTCAGAAATACCAAAATAAGAATTAAGAACACATAGTTAAGAACAAATCAAATATTTATCATTCAGTTCAGATAACAATAACATGATCCATCTTAGGTTTCATCCCCCTCAAGTATCTGAGGGTTTAGTTCATAATTGTAAAAGAAAACATCTCAGAAGAAAAGATAAAACAAAACATAAGAAATCCCTAAAACCCTTTGAAGGAATTGAAGGAGAGATCCTCCGTCTTGAGTCTGATTTCGGCTTCTTGAGATGAATCAATTGGCTTTCTTCGAGTAAATCCTTGAATTTAACTGCTCTGGCTTAGCTCTTTGGCCTAGCTGAACGCGCCCTTAAAGGTTGGCCTCTAGGGTCTTTATATAGGCTTTTGGAATATGTTTCTTTTCTTCTAAAAAAACTAATCCGAATAGAATTCTTATTTCCTGCGACAGAGACACGCCCATGGCACACGCCCGTGTAAATCGTGACCAGGCTGTGGTCAATCCTGTTAATGAGGCACGGCTATGTATTTCGGGGTCCAAGCCGTGGTCGACTTTTCTTACGAGGCACGGCCGTGTGGTCTTGGGCCTAGGCCATGTGGATTTTATGCTTTGGCCCATTTTCTCTATTTTTGACCTGTTTCTCATTCTTTTCATCCTTCGGTGCTCTACTAAGTATAAAACATAAAAACAAAGGATTAGGAGCACCTATTTCCATAATTAAATGGAAAATCATCCAAAAACATGCTGAATGTGGGATTAAAATATGTTATTATTTCAATTTATCAATGTAACATCCTGAATTAGGGGTTGTTTGAAAATTTAAAATTTATTTGTTCCCATGTGTGTGTGTGTGTGCTTAAAGAAATAAATACTATGATTTATTTGGCATGATTCTAAGGTCTAGAAATAAACCTGAGCTAGGCCTGACTTAGGGTTAAAAATTTCTTTTTAAGTGCTTAAAGGAGGGAAGCTAGGGAGATAGGGGTTAAGAAAATTTTCGAAAGGAACTTGACACAAGAAATAGCTTGGCAAAGTGGCTTCCATGTGCCACTTAGGTGCTATAAGGGTGCGTCTAAGGGTTTGCAAGGGAGGTCTTGGGTTCGATTCTTGGGAGTTACAAGGGGGAAATGTTTTTCTTTAGGGTTTTTGGGGCGTTAAAGTGAAGAGGGCTTTAAAGAAATTTCGGGCAAGGTTTGAGCATGAAAGTTAAGATTTGTTAAGTGGTTACCGAGTACCACAAAAGGGTTTAGAGGTGGCAGGTCTCGGGTTCGAGACATAAGGGATGCAAGAAGCATTTTATTTTGGGCTTTTTACGTTAAAAGAAAAAGGGACAAGAAGAAGGTCTTATAAATAAATGAATGGGTTATTTGACATGAAAGTCTAATGGGAGAAGTGGCTAGGGCGTTGGAAGAGAGGGCTAGGGCATGAGGTTCCAGGTTCAAACCAAAGTAGCAGCAATTTGGTTTTATTTTTTTTCAAAACCGGCGTGAATGGGAGAGTAGGAGATGGCTGCTTGTTGGACTCTTGAAGTGATGTGGATGAGCTTTATTTTTGCATATATTTGGCTGGAAGGGGGGATTATTAGTAGTTTATTTACTTTTAAATTGTTGAAGAGGTGTATAGGAGATAATTGTATGATAAACCTTGTTTAATCTTTGATAATTGATGGCTAAATTATCACAAAAAGGGGAGAGGTTATGGTCGAAATAGGGACTCTCTAGGGCTATCTATCTTCGGTTTAGTGTTAAACAAAGGAGTGCCAAAATCGTTCAGCAAATATCTTCTTTTCTTTCACTTAGTTGCTGGCCGAAACTCCCTCAATCTCCCATCCAATTCTCTTCTTCTTTTACAAAATCGAAACACTCCAAGACCCTCCATTAATCTCTTTTCTTTCTTGTAAGGTCAACCCCATAATCTCTTTTCTTCTTTTGAGCCGAATCCCCTCCTCCCTATTTGGTGTAGTTTTGGCCGAACATCAAAGCCAAGGGTGCTCTCTTCCATCCTTTTTCTCCAATCGGTTTTAGTGGAAGGGCCTTCGAGGTGTTGGAAACAATCTAGTGAAGCCGTCATCTTTTAATTGGTTGGTAAGTGGTGGTAAGGATTTGTTAGTAGTCTAATCTTTTTAGTATTGTGTCAAGGCTATTAATGTGGATGATTTGTCGATTGTAGGGAAGCGTAAACACATAGAGTGTGGTGGTTGATAATCAAAGGACGTTTTAGGTAAGGTTTCGGGTTCAAGTGTAACCCTTTGGATTCATGTGGTTTAGCCGAATAAGCCATGTCACTAACTTTCAGGTTTGGCCGAATATAGGAGCAAGAAATCTAGTGTGGCCGATTGACTCTTCAGGATTTAGGACTACCGATAGTAACAGGTGTGTACATACACACTTCATAACTCGTAACTGTGCTAAATGCATTGTGTATGCTAATCTGAATTGATGTAGATTTGGATTTAATACCATCGTGGTATAAGCAAGGAAACATGTAAGTCCTTGTTGTTATGAGTTTATTTTATGATGCTTTTGGGAAGCATGACATATTTGGTATATGTGGCATATAAATACGTGGCTAATGATAAATTCAGTATATGTTATTAAGTAAACATGTTTGGCATGATCTTTGTTAAGTGCATATGTGGGTAAAATGAGTGGAGGGGGAAGTGATATTCGTGTCGACGGACACCAGTGGTTTGGTACCACATTTCGTGACTTTTGTCACCAGAGGTTTGGCACATCATAGCGTCTTGTCCCAGTGGCTTAGCACCACAGTAGGTTGGCCCCATGGATGATATTATGGGATCGACGCCAGTGATTTGGTATCACACGTGGGTTGGCCCCACACTTATATATGTGACTTCGAGTCACCAGTGGTTTGGTACCACAATGTTGATGATATCGTGACTTTGAGTTACCAGTGGTTTGGCACCACCAGTGGTTTGGTACCACACGGGGTAGAAAAAGGTGTTTTGGATGGTCAGGTTGGGTGCATGTTAAACTTGATTGTAATTTGTGTGTATGATGTTGCATTAAACCGGGAAAAGGGTTACACACTGAGTCTTGGTGACTCACCTTTTCCTTTAATATTTTTCAGGTGACTCGTAGATCGTGGATGTGGAGCCGGATGGACTCGAGGTGGCCATGCAGAGAAAATATGGATTAAATGGATTTTGAATTGTTTTATTTTCTTTCAGTTTTATTTGTTCAGTTGTAATAAGGCCTCCTAAGATTATTTTTTTTTGTATTATTTTACATGGTTGGATAATTTGTTGAAACCACCTAATGACTTTAAAATGATTACACAAATTTTCTTAAAATCAAACATAAAAATGTTTTCTGTGCCATCAGGTATATCTGAAATCGGTAACAATCTGACCTAATATATTTTTAAACGAACTAAGTATTGTTTTCTTTATACATCTCAACTGTTTTTTTTTTTAAAACAAGACAATATCTTTTACCTTAAATTAAATCGGCTAAAGAAGGGTTTTCAAAATGTTTTCTCTGTAACATACCAAATTCGGTCGTAATGTTTGGGCCGGATTTGGGGTGTTACAAAATTGGTATCAGAGCGGAGTTCAAAGCTCGGCTGTGGGGTCCCAAGGCCCAAAATGTTTTGGTAGGCCTTTTTGAAATAATTTTTGGTTTTGAACAGCATGGCACCGAGTCTCCGGCACCAATCCGCCCAGGTAAGTACTTCTGACTTCTTTGTGAATTATTATCTGTAGAAGGGTAGGTATGGAATGTAGATAGTATGATAAGTGCTTTAAAACTTTAGGACTAGTTTACCCCAACAGAAGACATAAGACTTTAAATGCCTAAGTAAACAAACCTGCGAACAAGTCGCCGAGTTAGGGTGTGGTAACCCTGGTACGCATGTCTAGGATTGGATCCGGAAGAGCTTGGTACTTAAGCCATCCTCGTGACTCACCTCCTCTTCACAGGAATCCTACCTGGTGCGTAGCTTCAGTTCACCCTAACCAAGAGGACTCGGTCATAGGCTAAACATACTGAGTAAAACCCGAAAGGGATCAGCCATGTTTTATGAAAACTCTAGTTTTAAAATCATTAGAGCATCTCTTTTAATAGTAGCGAAAAATTTATTTCTGGAAAATTTTCAAAATATTTTCAATTTACCAAAATTACCAAAATGCCCCTAGTGGCAAAATTACGAAAATGCCCTTGGTTTCTAAAATTACTGCACTACTCCAATTTCAATAAAATTCTCTAATTTTGCAAAAGTATCCAAAATTCTGTATTTCAAAACAATACCCTAACTTTGGAAATTTACAAAACTACCCCTGATTGACAAAATTACCAAAATACCCCTAGATTCCAAAAAAAATTCTACCGTACCTTTAATTTGACAAATTTTTAGAAATACCCTCCAATTTTGGGAAATTTCAAAATGTCCTGATTTAGTAAAGTTTTAAAATTTTTTGGTTTATTACGAAAATACCCTTGTTGGAAAATGACAAAAATACCCCTGGGATAGAAACGGACAGAAATGCCCGAACGAGTGAGTGTGTATGAAAGGTATTAGGGAATGGATGTGCTTTCCTGTGTGAACTAGGATAGAGGACTTAAAACTTTGTTTGATCAAAAGAATCTCTATTAAACTCTCTTCATAAAATTTCTTCGCGGGTAACCAAGTGAAACAAGTACTAATCCATAAAAATCCCTTAATCAGATTAAAGTGCAATAGTTAAGAATGAGCTCTAGAGGACGTGGCCATCGTGGATGCGGTAGGGGCAGGATGACCGTGTCAGAACCCGTGAGGTCAGGTCAGGGGTCGGAGAATGAGGTACCACCGCCACCACCACCCCGACTTTTGGTGCTGAGGAGCAGGATCAGACGGGAGGTAAGACAGTATCGCAAGCTATGTTGCGAGTCCTTGAAATGATGGCTGGGGCAAGTGGAGGTATGGGAGCTCAAAAATCTGTACCCGAGAGACTCCGATCCAACGGGGCTGAGGTATTCCAGGGTGTATCGGGAGTAGCACCTAGTGCGACAGAATATTGGTTAGAATCGACTGAGAGGATCATGGATGATCTCGATCTGACAAATGAGGAGAAGCTGAAAGGAGCGGTGTCGCTTCTAAAGGATGAGTCATATCAGTGGTGGCTCACGGTTCGGGATGGTGCCACGGTAAATGACCTTACTTGGGAGTATTTCAAGGCTGCTTATCAGAAGAAGTATGTGGGCACCAGCTACACTGATGCGCAGAGGAAAGCTTTTCTGGGGTTGGTACAAGGAAATAAGACTGTGTCAGAGTATGAAGCAGAATTTCTGAGGCTGAGTCGCTATGCTCGGGGAATTGTGTCAACGGAGCATGAACGGTGTGTCCGCTTTGAAGACGGGCTTAGGGATGATTTGAGGCTGCTGATTGCTCCATAGTAGGAGCGTGAGTTTTCTGTCTTGGTGGAAAAGGCTAAAGTAGCCGAAGGGGTCAAGGAGTCCGTGAGACAGAATTACGATAAGAGTAAGCAAAAAAGAGGATTTGGGTCATCTGGATCGGGTAGTAATGCACAGAAAAGGGCTAGGCAGAGTGGGCCGAATTAGGCAGGAAGGCCCATGGCTACTAACCAGAGACCAGCTCAGTACAATCGCTGTGGGAAATCACATTGGGAGGATGTTGGACCGGTGAAAGGGGATGCTTTGAATGTGGATCTTTGGATCACCGTGTAAGGGATTGTCTTCAGAAGTTAGCTAAGAATCACCAGAGGTCGAAACGTGCTCGTGCTAGAAATGTAGGACCACCACAGAGGGGTTGTGGGAATGGTAGAGGAGGCAATGGTTCTAGTCGAGGTCGTAAAATTTTGGGCAGAGGTGCAAGCAACACAGAGGCAAGGCAGCCTGGTTTAGTCTATGCAGCAAGGCGTCGAGAGGAGGGTGACGCACCGGACGTCATAATCGGTACATTCCTAATTTTTGGTCTTCTATATGTTACATTAATTGATGTGGGTTCGACGCATTCATACGTTGCTAGTAGTGTGGTAGAGACTATGAACCTAGGCTTTGAGACTACTTCTAGGGATATGACAGTAATTAGCCCTCTAGGTCACTCTGTAGTTGTAAACAAGCTATATAGGGATGTACCCCTAGAACTCCAAGGGGTAGTGTTTGTGGCTGATCTGATGGAGCTGCCATTTGGGGAGTTCGATCTGATTCTTGGAATGGACTGGTTGGCTAAGTATCAGGCAAGGTTGGATTACGCTACTAAGCGCATGGTTCTAAAGATGGCTGAGGGTGATGAAGTGGTCATGATAGGTAATAGAAGAGATTACCTATCCAACGTGGTGTCTGCATTGAAGGCAGAGAAGATGGTCAGGAAAGGGTGTGAGGCATTTTTAGTTCAAATATGTGCCTTGGAGGCTAAGGAGTCAGCAGTTGAGAAGGTCCGAACGGTAGGGGAATTCGCTGATGTGTTTCCAGAAGATCTTTCGGGTTTGCCGCCAGATTGGGAAGTTGAGTTTGGTATAGACTTATTACCCAGAACGGCGCCTGTGTCTATAGCACCCTATCGAATGGCACCAAAGGAATTGGTGGAGCTAAAGGCTCAAATTCAAGAGCTCTTGGACCGAGGGTTTATCCGACCAAGTATATCCCCATGGGGAGCACCTGTGCTGTTTGTCAAGAAGAAAGATGGGTCAATACGGATGTGTATCGACTACCATCAGCTAAACAAGTTAACGATCAAAAACAAGTATCCGTTGCCCCAGATCGATGACTTGTTTGACCAACTGAAGGGTGCATTAGTTTTCTCAATGATAGACCTTAGGTCGGGTTATCATCAACTTAAGGTGAAGGAGGTTGATGTTCACAAGACGGCATTCCGTACTCGATATGGGCATTACGAGTTTCTAGTGATGCCATTTGGGTTGACCAACGACTGCAGCTGCTCATGGACTTAATGAATAGGGTGTTTCAAAGAAGATTTGGATCAATTTGTCATGGTGTTTATAGGCGACATATTGGTTTATTTAAAGACGGAGGAGGAGCATGACATGCATTTACGTATAGTTCTACAAGTACTGAGGGAGAAACAGTTATATGCCAAATTCAGTAAGTACGAATTTTGGCTTAGGGAGGTGGCATTCTTAGGTCACGTGGTGTCAACGGAAGGGATTAGAGTGGACCCTCGCAAGGTTGAAGCGGTGTTGGAGTGGAAACCGCCTAAGTCAGTGGTAGAAATTTGAAGTTTTCTGGGTCTGGCAGGGTACTATCAAAGATTTGTGGAAGGGTTCTCTTTAATCGCAGCCCCACTAACTAAGTTATTAAGGAAAGGAGTTCCATTTGTATGGTCGGAGAAGCAGCAGGAAAGTTTTGATAAGCTAAGGAAGATTTTGACTAAGCTCCAGGTTCGTATGTACTCGGCGGGGAAGTTGTTCTGCTTCATCGTGATGCGTCCCATCTGTGGTTGGGATGTGTATTGGTGCGAGGAAGGGAAGGTAGTGGCCTATGCGTCCCATCAGCTAAGACCGCATGAGGTTAACTATCTAACTCACGACTTGGAGTTAGCAGCAGTGGTCTTCGCTTTGAAAATATGGAGGCATTACTTGTATAGGGAAAAGTCGATAGTCTACACGGATCACAAAAGTTTGAGGTATCTCTTGACTCAGAAGGATTTGAACTTGAGGCAGCGTCGATGGATTGAACTGTTGAAGGATTACGACTGTTCAATTGAGTATCATCCAGGCAAGGCTAACGTGGTAGCTGACGCTTTGAGTCAGAAAGTTGTGACGGGCTTAAGGGCAATGTTTGCTCACCTCAGTCTATACGACGATGGAAGTCTTTTGGCAGAACTACAAGTTAAGCCAACTTGGATCGTGGAGATTAAGGAAAAATAATTAGTAGATGAAAGTCTGAATGCACGGAGATTGAAAGTTCAAAATGGTGGTTTAGAAGGGTATAGTTTGTCCGATGATGGAGTATTATGCTTTCAAGGGCGAGCTTGTATGCCGAAAGATGTGGAATTGAGGAAGAGAATTCTTCCGGATGCATATAGCAGCCCATACGCTATGCATCCGGGAGGTAGCAAGATGTATGGGGATTTGCGGAGACAGTTTTGGTGGCTTGGGTTGAAGTGCGAGGTGACTGAATTTGTGGGGAAGTGTCTGACATGTCAGCAGGTTAAGGCTGAACATCAGTTGCCATCGGGTTTACTTCAACCAGTGAAGATCCCTCAGTGGAAGTAGGAAAGGATCACGATGGATTTTGTCAGCAGGCTACCCCTCACGCCCAGCAAGAAGGACGCAGTTTGGGTGATTGTGGACCGTCTGACTAAATCAGCTCACTTTATACCGGTAAGGGTGGATTACTCACTTCAGAAGCTAGCTAAGCTGTATGTGTCAAAAATAGTGAGGTTGCTTGGTGTGCCAGTATCGATCATCTCAGATAGGGATCCCAGATTTACGTCATGGTTCTGAAAAGCGTTGCATCAGGCTTTGGGTACACGATTGATTTCAAGACAAGATTCCATCCACGCCTAACAGGCAAATCGAAAAAGGTCATACAGATTTTAGAAGATATGCTAAGAGGTTGTGTTCGATTTCGGTGGTAGTTGGGAGGAGTACCTATCGCTAGCGTAATTCGCTTATAACAATAGTTATCAGCGAGTATCCAGATGGCACCATATGAAAATCAGATGGACGAAATGCCGTACTCCTACGTGTTGGACGAGTTGAGTGAACGACAAGTTTTGGGTCCGTAATTGGTAATGTAAACCAAGATAAAGTTAAGGTGATTCATGCTCGTCTTAAGGAAGCGCCGATAGGCGTAAGTCTTATGTCGATCTTAAGCGCAAGGAGATGGAATATGCGAAGGGAGATAAAGTTTTTTGAAGGTGTCACCTTGGAAAAGGTATTAAGATTTGGGCGAAAAGGAAACTAAGCCCAAGGTTCATCTGCCATATCTGATGAGTGAAGCGAGTGGGACCCAGTAGCTTATCACCGAGTTACCAAGCAGAGTTGAGACAGATTCATGACGTCTTCCATGTATCAATGCTTAGGCAATATCAGTCGGATCCATCACACGTTATTCCAGTGGCAGAGATTGAGGTAAACCCAGACTTGTCTTTCGAGGAGGAGCCGGTACAAATCTTGGATCGTGATGTCAAGGTTCTACGTAGGAAGTCAGTGCCTTTGGTAAAGGTGTTATGGCGGAATCATGGTACGGAGGAGGCCACATGGGAACCCGAGGATGTGATCTGGCAAAGAATACCCCAACTCTTCTAATCCAGGTAATTTCGAGGCCGAAATTCTTTTAAGGGGGTAGAACTGTAACATCTTGAATTAGGGGTTTTTTGAAAATTTAAAATTTATTTGTTCCCATGTGTGTGTGCGTGCTTAAAGAAATAAATACTATGATTTATTTGGCATGATTCTAAGGTCTAGAAATAAACCTGAGCTAGGCCTGACTTAGGGTTAAAAATTTCTTTTTAAGTGCTTAAAGGAGGGAAGCTAGGGGAGATAGGGGTTAAGAAAATTTTCGAAAAGAACTTGACACAAGAAATAGCTTGGCAAAGTGGCTTCCATGCGCCACTTAGGTGCTATAAGGTGCGTCTAAGGGTTTGTAAGGGAGGTCTTGGGTTCGATTCTTGGGAGTTACAAGGGGAAATGTTTTTCTTTTGGGTTTTTGGGGCGTTAAAGTGAAGAGGGCTTTAAAGAAATTTCGGGCAAGGTTTGAGCATGAAAGTTAAGATTGGTTAAGTGGTTACCGAGTGCCACAAAAGGGTTTAGAGGCGGCAGGTCTCGGGTTCGAGACACAAGGGACGCAGGGAGCATTTTATTTTGGGTTTTTTACGTTAAAAGAGAAAGGGACAAGAAGAAGGTCTTATAAATAAATGAAGGGGTTATTTGACATGAAAGTCTAATGGGAGAAGTGGCTAGGGGCGTTGGAAGAGAGGGCTGGGGCATGAGGTTCCAGGTTCGAACCAAAGTAGTAGCAATTTGGTTTTATTTTTTTTCAAAACCGGCGTGAATGGGAGAGTAGGAGATGGCTGCTTATTGGACTCTTGAAGTGATGTGGATGAGCTTTATTTTTGCATATATTCGGCTGGAAGGGGGGATTATTAGTAGTTTATTTACTTTTAAATTGTTGAAGAGGTGTATAGGAGATAATTGTATGATAAACCTTGTTTAATCTTTGATAATTGATGGCTCAATTATCACAAAAAGGGGAGAGGTTATGGCCGAAATAGGGACTCTCTAGGCCATCTATCTTGGGTTTAGTGTTAAACAAGGGAGTGTCGAAATCATTCAGCAAATATCTTTTTTCTTTCACTTAGTTGCTGGCTGAAACTCCCTCAATCTCCCATCCAATTCTCTTCTTCTTTTACAAAACCGAAACACTCCAAGACCCTCCATTAATCTCTTTTCTTTCTTGTAAGGTCAACCCCATAATCTCTTTTCTTCTTTTGAGCCGAATCCCCTCCTCCCTATTTGGTGTAGTTTTGGCCGAACATCAAAGCCAAGGGTGCTCTCTTCCATCCTTTTTCTCCAATTGGTTTTAGTGGAAGGGCCTTCGAGGTGTTGGAAACAATCTAGTGAAGCCGTCATCTTTTAATTGGTTGGTAAGTGGTGGTAAGGATTTGTTAGTAGTCTAATCTTTTTAGTATTGTAAGCCTAAGGCTATTAATGTGGATGACTGCTGATTGTAGGGAAGCAGAAACACATAGAGTGTGGTGGCTAATAATCAAAGGACGTTTTAGGTAAGGTTTCGGGTTCAAGTGTAACCCTTTGGATTCATGTGGTTTAGCCGAATAAGCCATGTCACTAACTTTCAGGTTTGGCCGAATATAGGAGCAAGAAATCTAGTGTGGCCGATTGACTCTTTAGGATTTAGGACTACCGATAGTAACAGGTGTGTACATACACACTTCATAACTCGTAACTGTGCTAAATGCATTGTGTATGCTAATCTGAATTGATGTAGATTTGGATTTAATACCATCGTGGTATAAGCAAGGAAACAGGTAAGTCCTTGTTGTTATGAGTTTACTTTATAATGCCTTTGGGAAGCATGACATATTTGGTATATGTGGCATATAAATACGTGGCTAATGATAAATTCAGTATATGTTTAAGTAAACATGTTTGGCATGATCTTTGTTAAGTGCATATGTGGGTAAAATGAGTGGAGGGGGAAGTGATATTCGTGTCGACAGACACCAGTGGTTTGGTACCACATTTCGTGACTTTTGTCACCAGAGGTTTGGCACCTCATAGCGTCTTGTCCAAGTGGCTTAGCATCACAGTGGGTTGGCCCCACGGATGATATTATGGGATCGACGCCATGATTTGGTATCACACGGGTTGGCCCCACACTTATATATGTGACTTGAGTCACCAAAGTGGTTTGGTACCACAATGTTGATGATATCGTGACTTTGAGTCACCGGTGGTTTGGCACCACCGGTGGTTTGGTACCACGGGGTAGAAAAAGGTGTTTTGGATGGTCGGGTTGGGTGCATGTTAAACTTGATTGTAATTTGTGTGTATGATGTTGCATTAAACGGAAAAGGGTTACACATCGAGTCTTGGTGACTCACCTTTTCCTTTAATATTTTCGTGTGACTCGTGAGGTCGCGGATGTGGAGCCGGATGGACTCGAGGTGGCCATGCAGAGAAAATATGGATTAAATGGATTTTGAATTGTTTTATTTTATTTCGGTTTTATTTGTTCAGTTGTAATAAGGCCTCCTAAGATTATTATTTTTTGTATTATTTTACATTGTTGGATAATTTGTTGAAACCACCTAATGACTTTAAAATGATTACACAAATTTTCTTAAAATCAAACGTAAAAATGTTTTCTGTGCCATCGGGTACATTTAAAATCGGTAACAATCTGACCTAATATATTTTTAAACGAACTAAGTATTGTTTTCTTTATACATCTCAATTGTTTTTTTTAAAACAAGACAATATCTTTTACCTTAAATTAAATCGGCTAAACAAGGGTTTTTAAAATGTTTTCTCTGTAACATACCAAATTCGGTCGTAATGTTTGGGCCGGGTTTGGGGTGTTACAATCAAATACCCCCACACTTAAGCTTTTGCTTGTCCTCAAGCAAAATTCTCAACTCATAATTAAAACGAACTTCCTCAATTCATAATATTAATCAACAATGTCTTATCATAATTCATAGATAATCTATACATGGATGATTCAACTTAAAGAGTCCTAAAGATTCAAACTATCAAAGTCATGAGTTTGTAGCACAAAAACATAGGTGTTTCCCCTTACTTAAATAATGACCTTGAATTCAAAATCGACTGACATCCTTACAAAAGATTCACCCAAATCACTCAAGGTGTTTAAAGTTAAAAAATTAAGCTCTCAAAATTCGAACATGAAAAGTTATTACCATAGGCTTGCTTGATTGAGATGATACACAAATCAAAAGGTCTTTAAAAAGGGTTGTAACGGGGCTTAGGTTAAAGATGTGGATAAAGGCTGAATTAGAGGGGTTAGAATTGAGATTGGATTAACAATCACCTAACTAGAAAAAATAACTAATAACCTAAATAATTACATCAATTGAAAACTTGTAATACTAATAATACGAGCTTCTTCTTCAAGATGTTGAAATTAAACGTATCTCGCTTAATCACATAACTAATAATGAATATACTTTGAATTTTTGATTGATTTTTTTTAAGAACAAATCAAATTACAATAGAAATTTAACAACTAAAATAATCTAATTAGGCAAAAAATCAAAACAAATCTCGATAGAAGGGTAATCAAAAGGAATGGTGATAACAAATATGAGATGGGTTTCGGGTTAATATTAGTGGGTTGAGTCAATAAAAAGGGTTGTTAGGATCAAAGGGGTTCACTAGGGGTCAATTTATGAGGATAGGCTTTTAGTGGAGTAAGTGGGTTAAATCCTAAGTGCCTTAATCATCTCTGTATATCAAATCAATAGTGTGGTCTTGACATGTATAATCGAAGTAAGCTCTAGAATAACAAATCAATGTTGACACACTCATAATCAATAAAGTGAGCACGAAAAGAATATATGCTCTAAAAGCTCAAAATCTCACAAAAATTGTGGGTATTTTGATGTCAACTTTGTAAATTTCAAAATTCAAGGTAAAAATTTAGATTCAAATAGAGAACCTAACATAATTTTAATTGTTTGAAAATAGACTTATCATGCTTGATTCTCTAGTATCTTAAAGTTTAAATCATTATTGCACAATTATCAATGACTTAATCTAAAACATATCAATAAAAATCATGAATCAACAAGAATTTCATTCTAATTAGTGATATGAGAAAATTATTTTAAGATAGAATATTATTCAGGCATTTGAGAATAATGCAAAAAGTTAGGCACTTTTTCTACTAAACTTTCACCCCCACACTTAAGATGTACATTGCCCTCAATGTATAAAGATAGATAATAATAATATATTAAGAAAATCAAAAGAGGGTGAGAGAGGTGAAACTTCCTAAATTTTTGGATGGATTCCTTGAGTTGGAAGTGTGGAAACTTGATTCGGAGGTTAAAGATAAGTTGGAGGGAGCGCCTCTAATTCCTGTGCTAGATGAAGAAATTGGGTAACTCGTGAAGAATTAGCCATGAAATAATAATAAAAATTATACTAATTATATAATTAAAGTAAATAAAGATAACAATAAAGAAAATATGAATTAAAATAAAACTAAGAGAGAAGATGGATGGACTAGAAAGTCCTTATTGGTAGATGGTTCGCGAGGTGGGTGTGGTGTCTAAGGCCGTGGTGTTGTGATTCCCTAGCAGCCTTTAGAACCTAAAACTAAGAAACTAAAACAAAATAAACTAGATTAAGCATATGAATAATAAATAAAAGGAAAATAAAGGAGAAGAGAAAAGTAAAATAAAAGCTAAATGGTCTCAAATACCCTTGGCTTGTCGAGTTAATGAAGCGGCCGGCATGAGCTTATGTTGATTTGTCTCGCACAGGGAGACAGGACTCGTATCTTTTCATTTCTTTGGCATTGTTGAGGCGTAGATTGAAACTTTTATGAAGTGAAGCAGGAAGAAAGTGAAGATGAAAGGAAGTGAGGAGTGGATAGGGAGTGGGTGAAAAGGGGAGAGGGGTGTTTTAAATAGAAAATTTCAACTCTAGTACATCCCCGCGCCCGTGTATTGTAGGCGTGTTGTGTCACATGGCATGTCACTTGGTCGTGTGGTGGTTCAATCACTTGTCCCACGCTTGATATTTAAGTCGCCATGCCCGTGTTGGTTTATCAGTGTCGGCCACGGCTATGTCACACGGCCGTGGTGTTAGGTAAGTCCGTGATTCAAAGATATTTTTCTCGTCCTGTCTCGTACTATCTCTGCGATGTCAGTACAAAAATTCGTAGTATCCACACGGCCACGACCACGGCCGTGTGTAAGGCCATGTGATGTGACGACCTGCGCTTCATTAACTTGGTTATTCTGTAGTTTAGGTGCTAAAAGAAAAGAAAATTAAAATAAATGGGTTAGTGCTCGGGTTGCCTCCCGAGAAGCACTCGTTTAAAGTCTTAAGCTAGACTTACCTCTCATTTGTACCTTCACGGTGGTTTAAGGAGTGAAAAATTCTTTTCCGTGCTATAATCATATAATTTGAGTCTAGTAGAGTTTACTTTAAAAGTACTGAACGTAGAATTACTTACCTCGACTGTTCAGTAAGGGAAAACATTAAGTACTATAAAGGGGATTTCTTCGGTTATCTTCAGGTTTGATGTGGCAATTCGCGGGTCTATTCTATCTAATAGTACCTGGTTTCCTATTTTGAAGTGATTTGATGTCCCTTTAAGTTCTTTTGGGGTTTCCTTCACTTTCACTTCGTGTGGGTTTGATTCCTTCTTGAAATGTGTCTCCCACTCATCTAGCTTATCGGTCTGAAGCTATCGTTCCTTATGAGATATTTCCTTGTTGGTGCGAGCTATAGGATCTGGCTCTATAGTGTGATTCCGTGGTGTTTCTTGGAAAGGAAGTTTAATTGAATGCTTATCAAGGGAATTTACGTCCTCACCTTTCTCACTCGATGTCCTAGCTGAATCGAGAGCTTGAAGACTGATTGATTCGTAACCTACATGGAGTATGAGTTCACCTGTGCTAAAATCAATTTTAGATTTGGCAGTTGCTAGAAAAGGTCTTCCTAAAATTAAGGGGATACTATTGTCTTCATCCATATCTAAAACCACAAAGTCTACGGGGAATATGAATTTGTCAACTTTAACTAGTACGTCTTCAATTATACCCTTAGGGATGTGAATAATTTTATCAGCTAATTGAATACTCATCCTAGTTTGCTTGGGTTTCCCTAGACCTAGTTGTTTAAACAATTTAGATGGCATAACATTAATGCTTGCCCCTAAATCAGCTAAAGCATTATCAACAGATAAACTACCGATTAAACATAGAATTGTAAAATTTTTGGATCTTTTAATTTCCGTGGTAATCTGTTTTGTAACATTGCTGAGCATACTGCGTTTAGTTCCACATGCGACTTCTCGTCTAACTTTTGTTTGTTTGTTAAGAGCTCTTTTAAAAATTTCCTTGAATTTGGCATCTGCGAAAGAGCTTCAAGAAGTGGTAAGTTAATATGTAATTTCTTTAAGAGTTTAAGGAACTTACCGAACTGTTCTTCTATGTCGTCTTCCTTTATCGCATTGGGGTAAGGTATACGAGGTTTGTATTCTTTAATTACCGGTTTTGGCTTTTCTTGGCTTTCCTCGACCTTACCTTCACTTACCACAGGTTCTTGCCTTGGCTCAGATTCAGATTCTGTTAACCCTTCACTGTCATGAGCTGATGTGGCTTGAATTTGCTCTTTTGGATTAGTCTCATTGTTACTTGGTAAGCTACCTAATGGTCATTCAGAGATCATCTTTGCGAGTTGCCCTAACTGGTTCTCGATTCCTTTAATCGATGCTTGTTGATTTTTAAGTGTTGTCTCGGTGTTTTGAAAGTGAGTTTCAGACACCGCTATGAATTTTATTAGCATCTCTTCAAGGTTCGGCTTCTTTTCCTGTAGGTAGGGCTGTTGTTAGAAGTTTGGAGGGGATGGTTGTTGTCTCTGATTTCCTTGGCCACCCCACGAGAAATTGGGGTGGTTCCTCTAACCTGGATTATAAGTATTGCTATAGGGGTTATTTTGAGGTCTAAAATTGGTACCCGGTTCGCTTTCCATGCCCAGATTATAGGGTGGGTACTCAAGATTCACCACGCCTCCTGGATTCGAGTCACATTGCATTACTGGGTGTACCCGCAAAGAACCACACAAACCATCAATCTTTTTTATTCATCCTCTCTACCTGATTTGATAGCATGGTGACTGCGTCGAGATTGAAAACTTCGGCTGCTTTAGTTGGCTTTGTCCTCATAACTTGCCACTAATAGTTATTCAGTGACATCTCCTCTATAAACTCATAAGCTGCTTCAGGAGTTTTGTTATTAAGGGTTTCGCCGACTGCTGAGTCAATTAACTACTGGTTTGAGGGGTTCACACCGTTATAAAAAGTTTGGACCTACAACCACAAGGGTATACCATGGTGTGGGCACCTTCTCAATAAATCTTTGTATCTCTCCCATACGCCGTATAATGTTTCTAAATCCACCTGCACAAAAGAAGAGATATCATTCCTTAATTTGGCCGTTTTGTCTGGTGGTAAATATTTTAGTAGAAATTTTTCGGTCATTTGGTCCCATGTAGTGATTGATCCTCGTGGAAGAGAATGTAACCACAGTTTGGCTTTATTCCTCAAAGAAAAGGGAAATAACCGAAATCGAACGGCATCATAAAAAATGCCATTTATTTTGAAGGTATCACAGAATTCTAGAAAATTAGCTAAATGAGTATTTGGGTCTTCGTCCTGCAAACCATCAAATTGAACAAACTGTTGAATCACTTGTATAGTGTTAGGTTTTAATTCAAAATTATTAGCGGCTATAGCAGGCCTAACAATACTCGATTCAGCTCCGGTAATTTCGTAAATCGGGGTACTCTAAACAGAGATAACGATGCGAATCGGCCTAGGGCCCATTCTCGGCCCAAATGGGCCCATACGCTCATGTGGCCCGTTTAGCCCAAATCTAACCACAGATATGAGATTCACATAGTCTAGTCTAATATTCACTACACAATCATACAACTTATCTGATTGGGCCACGGGCCCATTGGCCCCACATGGCCCTTTTCGGCCCATCGTGGTCCAAACAGCCTAAACCCACAAGAACACTCATGATGGCATCAACTATCGCGTTGAAGCTCCCACACGTGCGCTCGCACGCTCGTGTGGCTACCATCATCGTGTGACCAGTATTTTGGCATTTGCTACTCTACAGCTAGAGTAGTGCGAAATACACACCTCATAGGAATCTGGAGTTAATCCGCGCTCCGAACACTCCTATGCCCAAGCGCCAACCAAGGTATGCTTACTCTCCTCACAGATCGCTCTATTTCAAGCCAGCTTCTCGCCTACTCTCATGCTAGCTTCCCAATGTGGGATCCCTCCATCAATCCTCCAAAATCGTCCTAAATTAGCAAAATAGTCACCTTTCGCATGCAAGGGGTTTCGAACTCAGGCTCCCCTGTAACTTAATCCATGCCACTAGCCACCATACCAACTAGCTCATTGTGTAACAAAACAAGCTCAACTAAATATAAGCTTATGGGCCAAAGTCTAAGTTCATTTAAAAGGAAATCAAAATCAATTGCAAGCGCCAAGACTTGAAATAAGGCTCTCTTGCACCCTTAATGGTGCCACAACCTCTAGGCCTCATGCTTCCTTGTGTCATCTTTTCCCCAACAATATTCTTAAAGTCTACTCACTTACATCCAGGGTTTTATTCACCTAAAACCAAAATCTTTCCTAAAGCCCAAGTTTGAACCCAAGACATCATGGAAGCCCCCTAACCTTCCAAAATCACTCACCTAATAGGTCCAACTTGCATTAGTGCCATTCTCTTATTCTTAAAAATTTTAAACGCTCCCATGGCCAAGGCCCAATTCTACTAGGCCCAAACATTTAGGACGTTACAATTCTACCCCCTTAAAGAAATTTCTTCCCTGAAATTTCCAACTAACAGAGAAGTCGTATAACAACTACACCACTACGATACCGTTGCGTACTCTAATCCAGATATCTTTAACACACAACCAAAACATCCACCTATCGTAGCAGATAGGTTACAATTTATATATCTAGAACATCCCATCCAACATTTCCAAACACAAACAGAATAAATACCAAAAATATAGTCCAATATCTAAAGAAACCACCGTATTTCTAACTCACTGTATTTAAATTTCTAAATAGACAAAAGTATTCAGAAAACTTACGGATTCGGCGCGGGAGACTCGGTGTACCACACTTTCAGAAAATGGTCAATACAATTTCAGAACTTTAAGTCTTTTCAAGCCTTTTTGAAACAATACTTTCAGAAATACAATTTTGAAAACCCAATCCACAGTCGAGTTTTGTAACTTGGCTTTGATATCACTAAATGTAACACCCCAAACCCAGCCTAGAAGTTAGGCCCGAATCTGGCGTGTCATGTGGAAATGTTTTTCAAAACCATATTTCTTGTTGTTAAACTTGTTTGAGAGTTAAAGCCTCTTTGTTAAAACTCAAAAGACTTAAGCAATTTCTATTCACTTGAAAACGTGATGACTTTTAAAACCTTATCTATTGCGAAGCATATTTAAAATAAAGAATTTACGAAAAAGATTAAACCACGAACCCATTTCGAAAATGTGATGTTTAAAAATTAAGTTGCAGAAGCATTTTGAAAACGTTGCAGAAACGTAGTGTTTTAAAGACAATTATCATTTTGGAAATCGTATTCCACTTTTAGCAATTAGAAAACATCATAAATAAATATCACAAGTAATAAGTTAAAGATAGAGAGGCCTTGTCACAACCCAAATCAAAATAATTAAAAGTAAATAATCAAAACGGCAAGCATAAGAAGTGTGTGGTCTTCTACGAGTCCCTCGCAGCTCCGATTCGTCTAAGGCTGAGGATTACCTTCACAGTTAAAAATGGGGTGAGTTTACGAAAACTCAGTGTGCAATCCCCTTACTAGAGTAATAGTCGATATCTGTAAATAGAACCGAAATAGTGCAGGCCAAAGCCCTTTAGCGATAAAGACAACCCAGTTCACAGCATACGTGGGCCAAAACCCACTATCATATCATTTGGGTCACAGCCCATAACAGAATCAATTAGGCCTAGCCCAAACCAATGCAGAACAAATGGCCCTAAGCCCAGAACAGTGAAAAATCTCATAAACAGATATGCAACAGTATGAGGATGCATCCCACCCCGATCCAGCCAACACACCACCCTTACCAACCAACACACCATATGGGGATAAAATCGACCCACTCAGCCAATACACCAAGCTTAGCACCGGTTGCGGCACTAAATCAACAGAATGGCTTGGCGCGGTGGACAGAACGGCTAAAAGCCATAGATATCGCAGCAACGCTGCTAGTTAACAAAACAACTAAAAGCCATAAACAGAAAGGGTATAAACCATAATTAGGATGGCACAGAGCCATAATCAGGATGGCAGAAAGCTATCGGTAACTGTAACAAGTTTGGCAAATAGCCATTAGCGACAATAATATAATCGGCACACAACCACAGGAAATTATGATCGACACATAGTCATCAATATATATGTTAGGCACATAGCCACGGGTAAATACGATTGGCACAAACCCATAATCAAGATGGCACAGAGCCATATTTAGGTTGGCACAGAGCTATAATCAGATTACGAGGCTTTAAGCCGTCCGTTGGTCCACAGTCATCATGCGACCCGTGGAACCTCAACAGATCAATACTGGATCCACAGTCGTCATGTGACCCGTGCGACCCTAACAAATCAATACTGGATCCACAGTCGTCATGCGACCCGTACAACCCTATCAGATCAATAATGAATCCACAGTCGTCAGGCGACCCGTGTGACCCTATCAGAACTTCCTCCATATCAATGTCCCAACCCCATGCAATATGTCGTGTATGTCATGCTCAATCATTACTCATGTATGCAAAATGGCCATGTTCGGTAACAGTCATTTACACACATGTTAAAAACATATCATTCACACGACCACAGTCAAATCAGTTAAAATACAGTTATATGATCACATTCAAATCGGTCAAATCATAACACAAGTCAGTCATTTACCCACAAGGGCAAAACAGTCATTTACCCAATAAGGGTATTTCAGTAATCCTACCCTACAGGGGTATTTCGGTAATTTTGCAAACTGGGGGTATTTCATTAATTTTACAAACTAGGGGTATTTTAGTAATTTTGCATATTGAGGGTATTTCGGTAATTTTGTAAATCGGGGGTATTTCGATAATTTTGCAAACTGGAAGTATTTTGGTAATTTCGCAAACTAGGAGTATTTCGATAATTTCACAAATTAGGGGTATTTCGATAACTTTGCAAATCGAGGTTATGTTGGTAATTTCGTAAATCGGGGTATTCTAAACAGAGATAATGATACGAATGGGCCTAAGGCCCATTCTCGACCCAAATGGGCCCACACGCTCTTGTCGCCTATTTAGCCCAAATCTAACCACAGATATGAGATTCACATAGTCTAGTCCAATATTCATTACACAATCATACAACTTATCCGATTGGGCCCACGGGTCCATTAGCCCCATATGACCCCTTTCGGCCCATCGTGGCCCAAAAAGCCTAAACCCACAAGAACACTCATGATGGCCTCAACTATCATGTCAAAGCTCCCACACGTGCGCTTGCACGCTCGTGTGGCTACCATCGCTGTGTGACCGGTATTTCGGCATTTTCCGCTCTACAGCTAGAGTAGTGCGAAATACACACTAGATAGGAATCTGGAGTTAATCCGCGCTCCGAACACTCCTATGCCTAAGCGCCAACCAAGGTATGCTTACTCCCCTCATAGATCACTCTATGTCAAGCCAGCTTCTCACCTACTCTCATGCTAGCTTCCCAATATGGGATCCCTCCATCAATCCTCCAAAATCATCCCAAATTAGCAAAATAGTCACCTTTCGCATGCAAGGGGTTTTGAACTTAGGCTCCCTTGTAACTTAATCCACGCCGCTAGCCACCTTACCAACTAGCTCCTTGTGTAACAAAACAAGCTCAACTAAATATAAGCTTATGGGCCAAAGTCTAAGTTCATTTAAAAGGAAATCAAAATGAATTGCAAGCGCCAAGACTTGAACCCAGGCTCCCTTGCACCCTTAATGACACCACAACCTCTAGGCCACATGCTTTCTTGTGTCATGTTTTCCCCAATAATATTCTTAAAGCCTACTCACTTACATCCAGGGTTTTATTCACCTAAAACCAAAATTTTTCCTAAAGCCCAGGTTTGAACCCAAGACTTCATGGAAGCCCCCTAACCTTCCAAAATCACTCACCTAATAGGTCCAACTTGCATTAGTGCCGTTCTCTTGTTCTCAAAAATTTTAAAAGCTCCCATGGCTAAGGCCCAATAGGCCTAATTCTACTAGGCCCAAAAATTTAGGGCATTACATTTAGGGCTATTTGCAACTTAACCCTCACATTTGCACATTTTATCAATTTAGTCTATTTTTCACAAAACATCAAATATACACAATTTGTCCACATACTTGCTTAGCCGAAACTTCCTAAGGACCATACAAGTCTATATTTTGCATCAAATTCACAATTTAGCCCTCCAAAATACTATTTTCTCAATTACAACCAATTACTCAAAATCAACAAAACTCTAAAGACAAAATATGCCAATCAAACACATATATTCCAAAGCTCATATGTTCATCAAAGACACATTTCAAAATTATCATCAATACTCAAAATTAAGACATGGGTTTTGAAGTAGATGAATCAACGATTGCAAAAACATAGAAATTATCGAAAACCGATTAAAAACATACCTTCAATCAAAGTTTGAAATGGCTGATTATAGCAAAACTTAAACCCTTTCTTTTTCTTACAAGAATTTGGTGGAAGATGGATGATAATGGCCTTTTTCATACTTTTATTATATCATTTTAAACGTAATTATTAATGTACAAAACTAACCTTTAATAATAATATATATAACATATACACACAAGGTCATTTGTGACCATTTCCATCCACTATCTAATTATTGGCATAATTGCCTCATAAGGCCTCCTTATTGAATAGCCATCTCAAATAAGTGTCTTTTCATGAAGTATGCATATTTTGCATTCAATGCAATTTAATCCTTTTATCAAATTAAACACACAAACGAATAAATTAACTTACGAAACTTTAGCACATGCTTAATCACCCATCAATGGAACAAAAAATAATATTAAAATATTATTCAGACTCGGATTTGTGGTTTCGAAACTACTGTTCTGACTAGGGTCTAAACCGGACTGTTACACTCATTTACACCTACACTTACACCAATTCAATGGCATAATCCATAGCATGTTTAAGCAACCAAAACATCCACGATCAAGACTAAATCATATCATTCATTACCAACACTTAACATATTTACTATAGCATATTTTAACAAGTCAATTCATATCAATTGCACATTCACAAGTATCAACACAAATACCTTTATCATGCATAATTCTACTTAGAATTCCTAACACACCAAAGGCCAATCTTATCATTTTAGAACATGTCATTTAGCCATAATAAACATATAATAACCCATTACAAAACTTATAAACAAAGGCATTAGCACATATACCTATAAAAATGGGCTTACAACCAATTTAGCCAAAATAAGTCAATTTAGCCACATATGTAGCCAATGCTACCATAAATCTCATAACACATATAGTTTCGCTCTCCAGCTATCCACGGGCTTGCTCATATAAGCTGTTAGTCAAGACGTAGCTACTCAGTGCTGCTCACACAAGTTGTTAGGTATCCGCAACATATGCCGGTATACCCAACCACCGATAGGACGTACAGGACTAGCACCCGGGACACATAAATCACATAATTACATATTCATATAGGTTCTTAGTGACATGTCATTTGTATCCTAATCTATTCCTAAGGTTCAATCGA
Organism: Gossypium rotundifolium; assembly: GCA_025506655.1. Lineage (NCBI taxonomy): Eukaryota > Viridiplantae > Streptophyta > Magnoliopsida > Malvales > Malvaceae > Gossypium > Gossypium rotundifolium. Next base: position 44,420,426 of record CP106730.1, read on the forward strand.
GATTTTCTCGCTTGTCAAAACTTCGTCAATTACATCCATAGAGTCAATCATACAATTCATGCAATATCAAAACCTTATAAATACAATTGTAACATTTCATAATTAACATACGAACTTACCTTGGTACAAAAAGATTGGAAATGGACCTAATCGTCAAATACTTTATTTTTCCCCCGATCTAGGTCCGAACCTCATTTGTCTTTATCTACAATACCACATTTATCTTATTCTATCATCACATTATTCAATTTAATCCCAAAACCACACTGCGGCAAAAAATACATTTTTACCCCTGAACTTTTAAACATTTTACATTGTAGTCTCTAAGCTCTTAAAATGAAATATAGTCAATTTATTCAAAACCCAAGCGTAGCCAAACCATTTTCATACTCATAAAAGCCCGCATTTCCCATTTAATCACACTTTTACTACTCATTTTATAACTTTTTACAAATAAGTCCTTTTTGACATTTTTATCGAAAATCAGTTAGCAAAAGTTTTTTATCTAACAACAAACATGCATTTTCTACCATCAAACATAAAAAATACATACATGTTAAACATGAGTAAAATTTGAAACTTCACATTTCTTTCAAATTAGTCCTCAAGTTACAACGATCTCAAAAATACAAAAAAATCTTTAAAAATGGGACAAGAATGGGCTTACAATCGAGCTTGGAAGATGAAAAAACCCTAGCTATGTCTTTTCCTTGTGAAATTTAGCCATGGGGACTAATTTGAAGAAGATGACATATTTTATTTGTTAAATTTTGTCTTTATTAACCGAATAACTAAAATACCCTTAATGAAAAACTTCAAAATTTCACCTAACCATGCCCATTTTTGTCCACTCTAAAGTATAATAGTCTAATTACCATCTAAGGAAATTTAATTTAAGATCTCATAGCAATTGGACACCTTTAACATATAGACCTCAAATTTTTTACTTTTTTGCAATTTAGTCCCTTTAATTAAATTGAGTGCCCAAACATCAAAATTTTCATACAAATTTTTTACGAAATCATTTTATAAAATTGTAGACCATAAAAATAAAATAAAAATAAATTTTACTGCATCGAATTTGTGGTCCCGAAACCACTGTTTCGACTAGACTCAAAATCGGGCTATTACAGACAAAACCACAGAACTAGAAAAATCTCCATCAATTGTTTAACCTAAATCTGATCAATCTAAGTTGACTTAACTTGCAACTCAGCTAAAAGACTAACATCATTAAAATTGACTTAGGCGAGCAAACATCGCCTTCAAATCAGTCATCGCTCTACAACTAAGAGCATCGACCACAACATCGGCCTTACTGGGATGATACTCGATGGTGCAGTTGTAGTACTTAAGCAACTCAATCCATCTATGTTGCCTAAGGTTCAACTCCTTCTAAGTAAAGAGGTACTTAATGCTCTTGTGAATGGTGTAAATTATACATCACTCACCATATAGATAATGCCTTCAAATTTTTACGGTGAAGACAATAGTAGCGAACTCAAGATCGTGGGTGGGATAGTTGCCTCCATGTGAATTAAGCTATCAGGATGCATAAGCTACTACATTATTATCTTGCCTCAAAACACAACCTAACTTGATGTGAGAAGCATCACTGTAAACCATAAACTCTTTACCAGATTCAAGCTGTATCAGAACTAGTGCTTGAGTCAAAAAGACTTGAGCTTCTCAAAGCTCACTTGCTGCTCACCGGTCCACAAAAATGGTGCATTTTTATGCAACAACTTAGTTAGAGGAGCTGTAATAAGTGAGAACCCTTTTACAAATCTCTAATAATAACTTGCTAAATCGAGGAAGATATGGATCTTAGACACATTCCTAGGCTATTTCCACTCAAACATAGCCTTAATATTTTTAGGGTCAACTTGGATTCCCTTAATAGACACCCCTTGTCCATGAAAAGTGACCTCTCTTAACCAAAACTCACATTTTCTCAACTTAGCGTAAAGCTTTTTCTCAGGAAGTATCTGCAGAACTACTCTAAGATGTTCATCATGATCATCCTCTGTCGTAGAGTATACCAGAATATTGTTGATGAAAACCACAATGATCTAATCCTAATATGGTTGGAAAACCCAATCCATAAGATCCATGAATGCAGTTAGAGCATTCATCAAACCAAAAGGCATGACAGGGAACTCATAATGCCCATAATGAGTCCTAGAGTCAGTCTTTTGTACATCAATCTCTTTAACCTTAGGCTGATGGTACCCAGAATGAAGATCAATCTTTAAGAATACAGAAGCCCTATGAAATTGATCGAACAAGTCGTCAATCCTTGGAAGTGAGTACTTATTCTTTACTATCGATTTATTCAATTACCGGTAATCTACACACATCCTCATAGTGTCATTTATAAAAAGGATTGGTACTCCCCATGAGGACATATTGGGCCTAATGAACCCTCAATTGAGAATTTTCTAAAGCTGAGCTTTCAATTCCATAAGCTCTTTTGGTGCATTGCGGTAGGGAGCAATGAACACTAGAGTTGTACATGGTAAAATCTTAATACTGAACTCAACCTCCCTATTTGGAGGCAACCCCTACACTTCCTCGAAAAAGAAATCTAAAAATTCTCTAATTGTTTGAATATCTCTAGTAGATGATCCCACATACTCAAACCATGCACAAAGGCCAAAAATGTTTCACACCCTTTTCGAACTAACTTTTTAGCTACCAGGGCAGAGATCACATTGGAGAGGTAATCTTGATGCTCGCCACCATAACAATCTCCAAATCATCCTCAGATCTTAGAGTCACTATCTTAGTAACACAGTCTAAGCTAACTCAATGCTCTACGAGCCAATCCATTCTCAGTATCAAATCAAATTCTCTAAACAGTAATTCCGTTAGATTAGCCTGAAATATAACACATTGTATTTCCAATGGAACCCTCCTATAAACATCATTAACCCGTACTGAATGACCCAATGGACTAATCACAAAAACCTCACCAGAAGTACTTTTAATAGAAATTCCCAGATTTATAGAAATAGAACTAGCTATATAAGAGTCTATAGAATCAATATCTATCAATGCAAAATATGAAACAAACTTATTTAAGAATGTATCAGCTATCACATCAGTGATGTCTCTGTCCTCACGGTGCCTTGTCGCATACACCAAAATAGGCTGTCTAGCCTCAGCCTGATTTGCACCTCTTCCCGGTGCTCTCTAACCCCTACCCAAACCATTACCACCACTGGCCTGCCCATGGCCCCTAGGTGGTTGTTGAACTACCTTCTGGGGAAAAACCAAACTTGGAGCTAGAGCTTGCACCTGATCAAATCGGAGCAGACAATCCTGATGCGATGCGCCATAGACCCGCATCATAGACAAACCGCCAGTCTCCTCTAACACTCGCTCGGATGGCACCTACCACAGTCCCCACACAGTTGAACCTGAGTAGAAACAATTGATGCCTAAACTCGTGGAGGCCCATCAAGTTTGGCCTATTTCTTAGGCCGTTTAACAGAGCTAGAAGGATCCAAATCCCTCTTATTGTAATAGCCCATTTTTGGTCAAATCAAAATAGTGGTTTTGGGACCACAAATACGAAGTAAAAATAATTATTTTAATGTTTAAAACATGATAAAATGATTGTGTGTAAGTTTCGTTCAGAAATTCTATTGTTTGAATGGTCAATTTGATAAAAAGGTCTAAATTGCATAAAGTGCAAAAGTGATGTTCTATTAGCTAAAGGTGTTAAATAGCTATAGAATCTTTAAGTAAAGGTCCTTAAGTGGTAATTAGAACACTATTAAAGTAAGTGGACAAAAATGGACATGGTTATGTGAATTTTAAATGTTATACATTAAGGTTAATATAGTAATTCGTAAATAACTTAAGTAAAATGATAGAAAAACATAATGTATCATCATCTTTTCTTCATTTCCACCGAAAATACAAAGAAACAAGAAGCCATGAAAGCTTTTTTAGGGTTCGATCACTTAGTAGCTCAATTGTTAAGTGATTTTGACTCTATTTTTAATGATTTTTATGTTTTTGAGATCGTTGCAGCTTAGTCTAGCTAGCACAGGGACTATTTTACAAAATTGTTAAAGATTTTAGATGTTTCCATTAACGAATACATGAGTATTTTGATGTTTAATGATAGATTATGAATGTTTGATGATAGTTATACAAGTTTTGTTAAGTGATTTTTAGTGAAAATGCAAATTAAGGATTAAATTGTGAAATTTGGAAACTTTGTGGCTAAAATGTGAAATAAATGAAAAATATGGGCTGCTAGGGACCTAATTGAAATTTTTCTAGCATGGGTTTGGGTGGAATTGCATGAATTTATAATTTTAAGAAATAAAGACTAAATTATAAAAGTTGTGAAATACTAGGGGTAAAAGTGTAAATGTTTTTTAATGAATGTTTTGGATTAAATTGAATAGAGAGATAATTAAATGAGCTAAATTTGATTACATATAGATCAAGGAAAGTGAAATTAGAATCTAGATCGGGGGAAAAAAAGTACTCGACTAGTCGACCTATTTCTCCGTTTTTGCGTCCGAGGTAAGTTCGTATGTAATAAGCATTGTTATAATTATGTTTTTAATGCTTTGATACTGTATGAATTTTGAATACGAATCTACAGACAACATTCGATGAATATTTGGCAAGTGTAAAATCTCGGTTGAACTTTAGGAATAGAGGATACGAATGACATGTCATTAGGGCTTATTGTGATTATGTGATTCGAGTGTAGGTCTTGTACATACTACCGGTGGCTGTGTATACTGGCATGTGTTGCGGTTACTTGACAACTTGTGTGAGCAGTACCGTGTAGCTATGTCTTGACCCACAGATTGTGTGAGCAGGCCCGTTGATAGCTCGAGAGTGAGCATATATGTGATATGAGATTGAGATAGCATTGGCTACGTATATGGCACTTCGGTGCGAGTATTCGATAGTATTCTAAATTGTTCAACGGGTAAATGAAAGACATGGTTGAGTATAGGATTGATATGAAATGGTATAGGTAAGTACATGAATCGTATAAGCCTTAAATTTAAGAAATTGTAAAGTTTACATATAATCATGTGATTAAAGATGTGAAAGGTTTGTTAGTTAATATGGGCTACATGTTGATATATTCAAATTGTTGAATTGTGTATTTATGATTAGTTTGAGTTTATTACATATGAGCTTATTGAGCTTTATAGCTTACTTGGTTTATTTTACTGTGTTTTATACTGACTTCAAAGCTAGCTCAAATTTGGGGATCATCGGAGACTACGTCACACTATCCAATTATAACTTAATACTTTTGAAATTAAGTTTTTGGGTCATATGGCATGTATAGGGACGTTGGGTCATTTTGGTACCTGTGTTGCTTATGAATTTAGCCATTTGATTTAGCTTGTAAATGTTTAAAGTTTGGTTTTGTGTATAGCCATGAGAGTTGGCTTGTAACATCCGGGAATTAGGGGTCTCGCATTTCACCTCGTATTTGTGTGCTAGTATGCTTGTTTGAGTGTGTTTGGGGGCTTCGGGGAACCTTGGGGTTAAGTCTTAGCCTTAGTGAAAATTATGGTTTGAAGCCTTTAGGGGGGAAGCTAGGGGAGTTAGGCCTTAAGGGAATTAATGTGGGGTTTATGACACAAGAAAGGAAGTGGTAGAGTGGCAAGGTAATGCCTAGGAGCAAGGGGAGTGTTTGCGTCACAAGGAGTTTCAAGGGGGAGGAGGTTCGAGCAACATGGATGGCATTTTTGGAGTTTGTTTCTACGTAAAGGGGAGTGGGGAGTTGGTTTCGGCATGGGCACTTGAAAAGTGGAAGTTTGAATGGGTCAAGGATTTCAAATAGGTGGTGGAGAGTAAGGCTTGAGTTTGAATCATTCAAATAAGTTTGAATGAGTGAATGGGAGGAAATTTAGGAGGAAAAGAAGGGATGAAGAGTGAGGATGAAGAGTTGGCCAGATGTGGGATGCTAGAGGGTGGAAATTCGGTCATGTTAGAGGGGAATTGGTGTCGAATTTGCTTAGTGGCTGTAGGGTGCATATTTTGCATTCTTTCCTTCTCTAGTTTTGTGCCTAAAAGTGTTAGTCAAGGCTCTTCAATTGTTTTCTCTTCATATGACCAAAAGACGAATGTGAGAGACCATTTTTGTGCATTTTGCTCTTCTCTTTGCAACCCTTTCTTCTCTCTTCTATTCACTCTCTAAAAGCCGAAAGTGTCACATTTTCTCTCTTTTTCATCTTGAGTTCATTATCTTGAAGTCATTCTAGCCAAATCATAACTCTCCCTTCTCCTCTTTTCTTTTTCACTTTGACAACCTTAAACCTTCATTACTTTTGCAAAAGCTGAATATTTCATCTTTACATCTCTTCTCTTGGTGGCCGAATCTTCTACTTATCATTATTCTCTTCTTGCTCGTCTCTATTCTCTCTTTTCCTCTTTTATTGTGTTTATGTCTCAAGTTATATCTCTTGGCCGAATCTGTCAGAGCCTATAGAGGGGGCGTCGTTGTTCATCTCCTATCAATCGGCCAATCGGTTCTAGTGTTGTGGTAAGGGGTTCTCTTTTATTTGAGTACTACTCTTTCTTTTTGGTGTGCTGAAATCAAAAGACTAATCCTATTTTCTTGTATGGCCGGATCTATGAAGGAGGGATTTTGAGTTATTTGTGTAAGCCAGCGTTAGGAGTATTAAGGATCTTTCGGGATTTGACCAAGCAAGGCAAGAAGATATTTGGTTCGGCCAAAGGGCCATTTCTTTTGGAAAATCGGTGTTAGGACAAATCTGATATTGATTTATATAGGGATTTTGACAGCTTTCAAGTACGAGTGAGAACCTTCAGGATTTGGGTCGACTTTGGTAAGGTTATTCAATTAACATGATTATTTAGTCTCGTTTAGATCTGATTTAACATTTACCCAGGTCTTCTGATTAAGTTATTATTCGATGGATGCGAGTACCAGCTAAGGAGAGAAAGGGGTTGGACACGTAGTCCCTACCCCTAAGTTCAAGAGGCGGTCGGGCCAATGATGACAGATTGGCCGGGGTGTGGGCCACTTGAGAGAGATAAGCGGATCATTGTAGTTTCTTCTTGAGTGAGGACGTTAGGGAGATTGATAGCCTAGTTCTTCAGGTTTTCAGGTGTGTAATTAACACACTGGTTATTTATCTGCTTTAATTTAAATAAATGTATCATGCACGGTAGCCAAAACAGTGGCTGTGGTGGTGTTATTACTCATGTTGGGTAATCCGGTGACCAGGTTAATATACTACCCATGCTACGGATGTGGTTAGTAATTGTGGATTTATGTAAGCATGTCACATATGTATATTTGGTATGTTAATATGTTATGTTACCATTCTATCATATTATGCTGCATGTGCATGGGGTTTGGGATATATACTGTTAAAGGGGAAGTGTGTACATTTATGTATGTGGATTGATGATGGCCTCAAGCCTCATCGTGGATTGATGACGACCATGAGTCTCATCGTGGATATTTGTGATTTCAATCACGTGGACAAGTGGCTAGACCACTAAGTGGGCTTGAGCAGTGTACCATCAGTACGGACTGCCAAAGAGGTGTGTAATGGATGGAGGGTCGATTTAGTAATCCCCAGGTGTATGGTGGTTGGATACGGGTGGTGTGTAGCGGTTGGATATTAGGTTGGGCTGGGTTAACATTTTTGCATCACTATAAATGGTATGTGGTTTAATGTGGGTTAGGGCCAAGCTCAATTATGAATATATGTGGGCTAATTGCACACTGAGTCTGGTGACTCACCTTGCTTTTCCAACAATGCAGGTAATTCGTAGTCTACTGGACCGGGCTGGAGTGGACTCGGGGTGGCCATGAAGAAGCTGTTTTCATTTCTAAGTACATTATGAACTTTTGATTATTTTCTTGGGATATTTTTATTGTAATAAGGCCGCTTTAAATGTTTTGGGATTATTATTATGGGTTCAAGTTTGTTTTTCCTATCCATTGATTAATTAAAAGATGGTTTTAAGATATTTCTAACGTAAGGGTAACAAATGAAAGTTTTTGTTCAAAATCTTGGATCACCTATAAGCAAACGTTTTAACTCAAGCATGGATCATGTTTTGAACTTTAAATAATCCAAAATTTTATTCACCGACAAATTGCAAATTCTAAACGAGAAACCCTTATCTTTAAAAACGACGTTTTGATTTAGAAAACCAAAATCTTATTTTCACTTCCAAATAGAACTCTTTTTACACTTTTCCCAGTAACATTCCAAAATCAGCCGTGATATTTTGGGTCGGGTTTGGGGTTTTACAATTTGGTATCAGAGCCCAGTTCTAAACTCGACCTTTGGGGGTTTTGAGGCCCACAATGTTTTTAAACTTTGAAATTGGTTTAAAAGAAAATTTTTTGGGAAATGGCTTTGTGGAAGCATGGCACCTGCGTCTCCGGCCCAAGTCCGCCACGTAAGTATTCCAAATCTTTGTATGATATATATATGAGTGGGCTTAATAAGTATTCCACCACCGGCTGTTGGGGCTGATTTCCAAGAACAAAATGAAGGTGGTGACGATATCACAAGTCAGGTCATGAGTTTTGGAGCGAGTAGCGAAGCTAGTTCGAAATGGATCTCAAGTCATGGTGAGAGACTTAGATCGAATGGAGCCGAGGTTTTCGGAGGAGTATCTGGAGTAGCTCCTAACGTGGTGAATATTGGTTGGAAGCGGTCGAGAGAATCATGGACGATATAGTTGACCGACGAAGAGAAATTGAAAGGTGCTATTTCACTTCTTCGTGATGAAGCCTACCGGTGGTGGCTTACTATCAAGGAAAGTACCCACGTGGATCGTCGGATTGGGGGTATTTTAAAGTGAAATTTGAGGAAAATATGTCTGAGCTAGCTACATCGACTCGAGGAAGACATTTACGAATCGGTACAAAGAAACAAGTCGATAGTGAATATGAAGTAGAATTTTACGACTTAGTCGTTATTTAAGGATAGTGGCTCGACGGAATATGAGCGTTGCATCGAGTTTGAAGATGGACTTAGAGATGAGCTAAGAGTGATGATTGCCCCACATCGTGAAAGAGATTTTGCAATCTTAGTGGAAAGGGCAAGAATTGTCAAGAGGCTAAACTGACCGAGAGAGTAAGCGGGACATAGGTTAGAGCAAGAATAAGAGAAGCTTTGGGTCTTGAGGTCGTCAGGAAATTTTGAGGAAGAAATCAAGGAATGATGGACCGCGAGGTCAGCAGATCGCTACGGAGTGCAAAGTCGTACTTGTTCTCAATGTGGGAAAATGCACTCGGGAGAATCCTTGGAAAAAATCGGCGGATGTTTTAAGTGCGGTTCGAAGGATCACATGATCAAGGATTGTCCGATGAACTCGGAGAAGAACAAATCCGACAAGTCGTGGTGCTAATCAAGGCATGAGTGGACAAAGAACCGATAAGAGGCCGTGGTCCCAATGGAAGGGGAAATGGTTCTGGTAGAGGTCGCGGAACTTCAGGCAGAGGCAGTGGTAGCTCTGAGGCGAGACAACGTGATTGGTATATGCGCAGTAGCAGAGAGAAGGCGATGGCCTTTTGATGTTATCAGGTGCGTTTTTGATTTACAGGTTGCCCTTTATTGCTTTGATAGATATAGGGTCAACTCATTCCTATATCGCTAGTGAAGCATCGGGACTTTGCATGTGACTTCTAAAAGCGTACCTAGGAAGGTGGATGTGACTTAGTCCTCTAGATGCAGAAAGAGTTGTAGACAAACTCTTTAAGGAAGTGCCTCTAGAAGTCCAAGGGATACAGTTTCCAGCTGATTTAATGGAATTACCATTCGGAGAATTCGACCTAATTTTAGGCATGGACTGGCTTGTGAAGTACCGTGCAAATGTGGATTGCGTGCTGCTAAGAGAATGTCCTTAAGAACTCTTGATGATAAGGAAGTTGTAGTGATGGGTGAAAGGCGGAACTACTTATCTAACGTAGTATCCGCTCTTAAGGCGGAAAAGATGGTTAGGAAAGGATCTGAAGCTTTTCGATGTTGGTGAATACTTTGGAGGCTAAGGATGCAATTGTTAAAGAAGTCGAGCGGTGAATGGATTTGTAGATGTTTTAGGAAGAACTTCCGGGGTTGCCTCCGGATCGTGAGGTAGAATTCGGGATAGACTTATTGTTCAGAGCGGCGCGGTTTCTATTGCTCCATATAGAATGGCACAGAAGGAGTTGGTTGAGCTTAAGGCTCGATTCGAGGAGTTGCTTGATCGTGGATTCATCCGACCTAGTGTGTCTCCATGGGGAGCACGGTCTTATTCGTGAAGAAGAAGGACGGATCGATGAGGATGTGTATAGACTACCGGCGGTTGAATAAGTCGACCATCAAGAACAAGTATCCTTTGCCCGGGATCGACGACTTGTTCGATCGACTTAAAGGAGTGCGGTATTCTCTAAAATTGATCTAAGGTCGGGTATCATCGACTTAAAGTGAAAGAAGCGGATATCCATAAGACGGCTTCCGAACTAGATATGGGCATTATGAATTTACGGTAATGCCATTCGGATTAATGAACGCCCAATTGCGTTTATGGATATGATGAACCGAATTTTTCAACCCTACTTGGATCGGTTCGTCGTGGTATTCATAGGCGACATCTTGGTGTATTCTAAGTCCGAAGTGGAACATGATGAGCATCTCCGGATTGTGTTACGAGTTTTAAGGGAGAAGAAGCACGCCAAATTGACAAGTGTGAATTTTGGTGAAAGAGGTTACATTTTAGGACATGTGGTATCTGCGGAAGGGATTAGGGTGGATCCTCGGAAGATCGAGGTCAGATAGATTGGAAACCACCTAAGTCCGTGAATCGAGGTTCGCATTTCTTGGGATTAGCCGGATATTATCGAAGATTCGTTGAAGGATTTTCATCGTTAAGCCACTTTTAACGAAATTGCCGAGAAAGGAAGTACCTTTTGTGTGGGTGATAAGCGAAGAGAGTTTTGAGAAGCTCAAGAAAGTTTTGTGAAGCTCTGCTTTGATTCACCCGAAGCGAGGAAAGGATTTTGTCGTGTATCGCGATGCTTCTCACACGGATTAGGATGTGTTACGATGCAAGGCGGAAAGGTAGTTGCGTGTCGTCTCGGCGATTGAGACCGCATGAAGTTAATTACCCGACGCATGACTTGGAGTTGGCAAATGTAGTGTTTGCTCTTAAGGTTTGGAGACATTACTTATACGGGAAAAGTCGGTGATATATACGGACCACAAAAGTCGAAATATCTGGCGACTCGAAAAGAAGCGAATTTGAGGCGGAGAAGGTGGATAGAGTTGTTAAAGACTACGATCGTTTCTATCGAGTACCACCCGCAAGGCGAATGTGGTGGCGCACGCCTAAGTCGAAAAGTGGTGTCGATTTGAGAGCGATGTTTGCACATCTTAGTCTCTACGATGATGGAAGCTTGTTGGCGTAACTTGAGTTAAGTCGACATGGTTAAGTCAAGTGAAAGAGAGGCAATTAATAGATGAAGATCTCGAGTGAAAAGCTTCGACATGTGCGAGTGGGAAATTGGAAGATTTTGGTATTAAAGGTGTGAGTATTGTGCTTCAAAGGTAAAGTCGTATCTTAGAAGGATCGGGAGTTGAGGCAAAAGATACTTCAGAATCGCATGGTAGCCCTATGCTATGCATCCCGAGGAAGTAAGTTATATCGAGACTTGCGAGATCGGTTTTGGTGGCTTTGGTCTTAAGCGAAGTTCTGAGAATTTGTAGGAAAGTGCTTGACGTGTCGACAAGTCAAGGTGAACATCAAGTACCATCGGGTTGCTTCAACCGATAAAGATTCTGCAGTGGAAGTGGAGAGAATCACCATGGACTTTGTTAGTGGGCTTCCCTTACGCCTACTAAGAAAGACTCCATTTGGGTGATAGTGGACCGATTGATGAAATCGCACATTTTATCGATTCGGGTTGATTACTCTTTGCGTAAATTGGCAAAATTATATGTGGTGAAATTGTGAGATTGCATGGAGTGCCGTTGTCGATAATTACAGACGAGATCCAAGAGATTTACGTCGCGATTTTGGAAAGCATTGCATCGGGCTATGGGCACTAGATTGGACTTGATGACGGCATTTCATCCTCGGTCGACGGTCGGTCAGAAAGAGTAATCCAGATCTTAGAAGATATGTTAAGGGTTGTGTGATAGATTTCAAAGGAAGTTGGGAGGAGTTCTTACCGTTGGCGAATTTATGTACAACAACGTTTCAATCCAAGATATCTGGATGGCACCATATGAAGCACTATATGGACGGAAGTGTCGCACTCCTACGTGTTGGACAGAATTAGGGGAACGCAGATTTTGGGTCCAGAGATAGTGTCTGAATCTGAAGAAAAGGTTAAGGTAATCCGGGCTCGGTTAAAGGAAGCGTCTGACTGACAAAAATCGTACGCAGATTTAAAGCGGAAAGAAATAGAATATGCAGTGGGAGACCAAGTTTTCCTAAAGGTTTCACCTTGGAAAAAGGTGATGAGATTTGGTCGCAAAGGGAAACTAAGTCCCAGGTTCATTGGACCTTATCGAGTTGTGAAGCGGGTGGATCATGGCATACCGTTAGATTTGCCTTGAATTGAAGCAAATGCACGATGTGTTTCATGTTTCAATGTTACGCTGCTATCGATCGGATCCATCTCATGTAGTACCGATTGAGGAGGTGGAATTAAGATCGATTTGTCATATGAAGAGGAGCCAATTCAAATTCGAGCGAGATGTAAAGGTTTTACTGGAAAAATCGGCCTCCTCGTTAAGGTATTATGGCGAAATCATGGATCAAAAAAAGCTTCGTGGGAACAGGAGGAAGCGATGCGACAAACAATACCCTCACTTATTCTGCATGTAATTTCGAGGACGAAATTATTTTAAGGGGTAGAAGCGTAACATCCTGATATTTTGGGGGCTATGCATTTTACATAATTGAATGATGTTGCATGCTTAATCATTTTTAAGTGCCATTTTGGAAGTTATTTGAGCTTCATTTATTAAGTGAATGCTTTGTTAAACTTTAATTTCTATTAATTAGAGAGAGAACTAAGCTATTAAGGCCTTAAGAATTGATGATAAGAAGTTCTAGCATAAGTTAAGTAATTGGCAAAGTGGTTAAGATGCATGGATGTGTGCTTGAGGTGCAAGGTTCGAATCTCCTAGCTAACATTAGGGAGATTTTTAATTTTTTTGTTTTCTTCCTTGTAAGTGTCGGCCAAGAATATTCTAGAGTGGATGAGCTTTCATCCATTTTTGGCTTGTTGACCATGAGAAAAGGAAGTTAAAGAACATAAGGCATGGAATCACAAATTCATGATAAGATGAGGGGGACAATGGCATAATAAAGGGCTATGTTTTGGGGATGTGTTCATGGTCATTTGACCATGAACCTAGACGGCATGAAGGCTAAAGGAGAGGCCTAGTTGTGTAGTAAATTCTTTGGATATGATGGGAAGAAACAAGGAGGAAAAAGGGGATATGTTGGCATTGATGTGGCGAATTTATGCTTTGCCATTAGGGGAAAAGTTAGCCAAAAGTTCTTGTTGTCCATCTTTTCTCATTTTCACCAAAAGCTCTCTCCTAGCCGAATTTGCCATAGAGTTTAGGTAAAACTCTCTTTTGTTTTAGCTTTCATCTTTTGACCAATTTTCTTCATTTTAAGGAATGTACCTTAGTCATTTTGGTACATTTTCGCTTTTGATTTAGTCTCAATTGCTTGAACCAAATACAACCTCTTTTCTCTCATTTAGTTTTCATTTTGAAAACCAAAACCACAAAGATTAAGCACCATTATTCTTCTTCATTTCTCTCCTCTTGCCGAATGCATCTAAGTTCCATAGTCAATCTCTCTTCTCTTTGATCCTATTCTCTTTTCTTTTCTTTTCATCTTATTTTTTTTTCTTATCTTTCTCTCATTGCCGAAATCACCATTATCATTTTCTTCTTCTCTTTCTCTTTACTTCCTTCTCTTTTCATTCTCCTTCTTCTTTCCCTTCAAAACTGAAACCATCATATTGAAACCACCATTTTATTCTTTTATTTTGTGAAGGTCGAATCATCATTTTCTTTTCTTCTTTTTCAAAGTCAACCTCCAAGTGATCAAAGTAAGACTTTATCAATTATTTTCATCACTTCCTTTCACTTGAGTAAGATTGGAAATCATAATCTTTTATTTCTCTCTTAGGCCGAATCTCTTGAAAAGACTTTGAAAGGAACTTTGTTGAAGACAACCTTAAGTGACCATTCGAATCATCAAGGTAAGACTACTAATTTAGATTATATCATTTTTTTTTAGACAGATCACTAATCTAAGTTATTTTTAGGAGCGATCTAAGATCATCAAGATAGGTAAGAAAAGAGCCGTTCGAAGTGTTTGGAAGAGAGGAGGTATTCCTTTACCATCGAACTACAAACGAAGAGCAGTATCGGGGGTTAGAGATTTTCCACCCGGTTGTGGACCTTCTGCAAACGAGGATCGATTATTCGAAGTAGTGCGTACAACCGAACCACTCTACGTTGGTGGAATATCATGGTTTTGATCCATCTAGTGGAGAAAAATCGCAAATAAGCTGCTATTCGTGAATCGAGGGTAAGGATTTAGATCCATCGTTTATAAGTATAGTTTTTGCTAACAATAGTTTATACTAACCGAGTGTGTTAATCATTTAGGTGTGGACGAGCTAGAGAGTATTGTTCTCACTGTTACTAGGTGTGTAACCATACATTAAAATTTCCATAGATTTATGTTTTAAAAAGTGATTATATGATAATATGTTTGTTTGTGCATACCAATCATTGGTATACAAAATTCAGGTATGTTACCTCAATATTCCGTTTATTTTGATATATGCATCAATATGAAATAAGCATGACTATATTATGATTTGTAGATAAATAGCATGAAAATCTGATTTGATATGTATGTGCATGGGCATATGGGTATGTTTAATAAAGGAGGAAGTATTCGGTGGTTTTACCACAATTACGTGACTTGGTCACATATGTGAATCTGGTGACTTGGTCACATATATGAATTGGTGGCGGTCACATATTTGATTCCGTGGTTTTGGTCACATATTTGACTCGGTGGCCGGTCACATATTTGATTCCGTGGCCGGTCACATATTTGACTCGTGGTGGCCGGTCACATATTTGGACTTGGTCGGTGACTTGGTCACATCTGTTTTGGTGGCTTTGCCACAATAAGGCGATATGCATGTTGATCGCAGAATCGCCTTCGATGGTGTGTAGCGGATGGAGGGTCGATTTAGTAATCCCCACGGTGTGTTGGTTGGTACGGGGGTGTGTAGCGGATGGATAATTAGGTTGGGCCGGGCTTGCATCTCATTTCATAAGTATATCCATGTAACATTGTATGATTATTATTTGATCTGCTATAAAATGGGCCTTTGGGCTAAATTTGAGTAAAATGGGCCTTTGGGCTAAATTTGAGTAAAATGGGCCTTTGGGCTAAATTTGAGTAAAATGGGCCTTTGGGCTAAATTTGAGCTAAAATGGGCCTTTGGGCCAAATATTTGATTAAATGGGCCTATGGCCATATGTGAAATTTTTGGGCTTGAAAGCATTTCATATAATGGGCTTTTTAGTGTATGTGTTATACATTGAGTTTATAACTCACCCATTTTTATGGGATAACTTTTCAGATAACTCGTAGTGCGATGGATCGGAGACAAGAAGGATTTCGAGGTACAAAGTGCTCGATTAAGTATTGTGGAGATTTTCCAACTTAAACTCTTTAAGTTAAATTTTATTACTTAGACTTTATTTTGGGTTGCCAATATTATGTAATAAGGCCATTATAAATTATCTTTAATTTTGTGTTTGGATTTATTTTAAATTTCGCCATGAATAATTATTAAATATCTAAATGGTTTTCATGAATTATTTAAAATGTGTTTGTTACTATTATATAAATGTTTTCAAGGAAATTTTCGTAAGTTTGGTTTCCTATGATTTTATTAATTCCTCCTAAGAATTATGTTTTTAAAGACAAAATTTCTTTACAATGGAATTCGCTAAAGTTTTACTCAAGGAACATACCAAATCCGGTTAGACTTTTTGGTAGGGTTTGGGGTGTTTCAACTTAATATCGAGCCCGCTTTTAAACTCTCGGCCTTGGGTTTTGAAGCCCACAACGTTTTCAAAATTTGGCCCAAAAGATTTTTGAAAGTTTTTCTTAAGTAAATGGTTTTATAAGAGCATGGCACTGAATTCTCGGCCAGATCCATCGTGTATGTACCTTCATTTGATAAATAATATGAATGTCCGATAAGCCTAAGGAAACTTTAGAGACATGGACTCTAGGTGTTTGTGTACTACTACGAAAACCATCAAGATCTGTTTATAAAACTTTCTTTTAATAAGAAGTGAAAAGATTCTAATACATAAGACTTTTCAGTAAAAGCAGATAAGATACGTAGTAGACATGAGCTCTAGGGACGAGGTCGTCGTGGACATGGAAGAGGAAGGATGATCGCTTTGAACCGATTCGGTCCAGTCGGGGTTCCGAGAATGAAGCTCCACCACCGCTGTTGGGGCGATTTCCAAGAACAAAATGAAGGTGGTGACGCAGATCACAAGTCAGGTCTTTGCGAGTTTTGGAGCAGTAGCGAAGCTAGTTCGAAATGGATCTCAAGTCATGGTGAGAGACTTAGATCGAATGGAGCCGAGGTTTTCGGAGGAGTATCTGGAGTAGCTCCTAACGAGCTGAATATTGGTTGGAAGCAATCGAGAGAATCATGGACGATATAGATCGACCGACGAAGAGAAATTGAAAGGTGCTATTTCACTTCTTCGTGATGAAGCCTACCGTGGTGGCTTACTATCAAGGAAAGTACCCACGTGGATCGTGCGGATTTGGGGTATTTTAAAGTGAAATTTGAGGAAAATATGTCGGAGCTAGCTACATCGACTCTCGAGAGGAAGACATTTCGAATACGGTACAAGGAAACAAGTCGATAGCTGAATATGAAGTAGAATTTTTACGACTTAGTCGTTATGCCAGAGGGATAGTGGCTACGGAATATGAACGTTGCATCAGATTTGAAGATGGACTTAGAGATGAGCTAAGAGTGATGATTGCCCCACATCGTGAAAGAGATTTTGCAATCTTAGTGGAAAGGGCAAGAATTGCTGAAGAGGCTAAACGGACTGAGAGACAGAACCGGGACATAGGTTAGAGCAAGAATAAGAGAAGCTTTGGGTCTTCGGGGTCGTCCGGAAATTTTCAGAAGAAATCAAGGAATGATGGACCGCGAGGTCAACAGACTGCTACGGGAGTGCAAAGTCGTACTTGTTCTCAATGTGGGAAAATGCACTCGGAGAATGCCGGAAAAAACCGCGGATGTTTTAAGTGCGGTTCAAGGATCACATGATCAAGGATTGTCCGATGAACTCGGAGAAGAACCGCCCGACAAGTCGGTGCTAATCAAGTCGATGTATGGACAAAGAACCGATAAGAGGCCGTGGTCCCAATAGAAGGGGAAATGGTTCTGGTAGAGGTCGCGGAACTTCAGGCAGAGGCAGTGGTAGCTCTGAGGCGAGACAACCAGGATTGGTATATGCGATTTCGTCAGCAGAGAAGACGGTGACACACCGATGTTATCACTGCACGCGTTTTGATTTACAGGTTGCCCTTTATTGCTTTGATAGATATAGGGTCAACTCATTCCTATATCGCTAGTGAAGCATCGGGACTTTGCATGTGACTTCTAAAAGCGTACCTAGGAAGGTGATATGCATTTAGTCCTCTCAGATGCATAAAGAGTTGTAGACAAACTCTTTAAGGAAGTGCCTCTAGAAGTCCAAGGATACAGTTTCGGTGATTTAATGGAATTACCATTGAGAATTGACCTAATTTTAGGCATGGACTGGCTTGTGAAGTGGTGCAAATGTGGATTCTTGTTGCTAAGAGAATGTCCTTAAGAACTCTTGATGATAAGGAAGTTGTAGTGATGGGCTAAAGACGGAACTACTTATCTAACGTAGTATCCGCTCTTAAGGCGGAAAAGATGGTTAGGAAAGGATCGAAGCTTTTCGATGTTGGTGAATACTTTGGAGGCTAAGGATGCAATTGTTAAAGAAGTCGAGCGGTGAATGAATTTGTAGATGTTTTTAGGAAGAACTTCCGTGGTTGCCTCCGGATCGTGAGGTAAAATTCGGGATAGACTTATTGTTCGGGCGGCGCCGATTTCTATTGCTCCATATAGAATGGCACAGAAGGAGTTGGTTGAGCTTAAGGCTCGATTCGGGAGTTGCTTGATCGTGGATTCATCCGACCTAGTGTGTCTCCATGGGGAGCACCGGTCTTATTCGTGAAGAAGAAGGACGGATCGATGAGGATGTGTATAGACTACGGCGGTTGAATAAGCTGACCATCAAGAACAAGTATCCTTTGCCCAGGATCGACGACTTGTTCGATCAGCTTAAAGGAGCTGCGGTATTCTCTAAAATTGATCTAAGGTCGGGTATCATCACTTAAAGTGAAAGAAGCGGATATCTATAAGACGGCTTCAGAACTAGATATGGGCATTATGAATTTACGGTAATGCCATTCGGATTGACGAACGCCCAGTTGCGTTTATGGATATGATGAACCAAATTTTTCAGCCCTACTTGGATGGGATTAGTCGTGGTATTCATAGGCGACATCTTGGTGTATTCTAAGTCAAAGTGGAACATGATGAGCATCTCGGATTGTGTTACGAGTTTTAAGGAGAAGAAACTATCGCCAAATTCAAAGAAGTGTGAATTTTGGTGAAAGAGGTTACATTTTAGGACATGTGGTATCTGCGGAAGGGATTAGGGTGGATCCTCGGAAGATCGAGGTCAGATAGATTGAAACCACCTAAGTCCGTGAATCGAGGTTCGCGATTTCTTGGGATTAGCGGATATTATCGAAGATTCGTTGAAGGATTTTCATCGTTAATGCACTTTTAACGAAATTGCGAGAAAGGAAGTACCTTTTGTGTGGGGCGATAAGCAACAAGAGAGTTTTGAGAAGCTCAAGAAAGTTTTGACTAAGCTCTGCTTTGATTCAATGCAAGGTGAAAGGATTTTGTCGTGTCTCGCGATGCTTCTCACACGGATTAGGATGTGTTACGATGCAAGGCGGAAAGGTAGTTCGTGATGCGTCTCGGCAGATTGAGACCGCATGAAGTTAATTACCCGACGCATGACTTGGAGTTGGCAAATTTGTAGTGTTTGCTCTTAAGGTTTGGAGACATTACTTATAATGGGAAAAGTCGGTGATATATACGGACCACAAAAGTCTCAAATATCTGCCGACTCGTAAAGAACCGAATTTGAGGCGGAGAAGGTGGATAGAGTTGTTAAAAGACTACGATCGTTTCTATCGAGTACCACCGGGCAAGGCGAATGTGGTGGCGTACGCCTAAGTCGAAAAGTGGTGTCGATTTGAGAGCGATGTTTGCACATCTTAGTCTCTACGATGATGGAAGCTTGTTGGCGTAACTTCAAAGTTAAGTCGACATGGTTAAGTCAAGTGAAAGAGAGGCAATTAATAGATGAAGATCTCGAGTGAAAAGCTCGACATGTGCAGTGGGAAATTGGAAGATTTTGGTATTAAAGGATTTGAGTATTGTGCTTCAAAGGTAAAGTCGTATGTAGAAGGATCGGAGTTGAGGCAAAAGATACTTGTGAATCGCATGGTAGCCCCTATGCTATGCATCCCGTAGGGAAGTAAGTTATATCGAGACTTGCGAGATCGGTTTTGGTGGCTCGGTCTTAAACGAAGTTACAGAATTTTAGGAAAGTGCTTGACGATGTCGCAAGTCAAGGTGAACATCAAGTACCATCGGGTTGCTTCAACCGATAAAGATTCTCTGATGGAAGTGGGAGAGAATCACCATGGACTTTGTTAGTGGGCTTCCCTCACGCCTACTAAGAAAGACTCCATTTGGGTGATAGTGGACCGATTGACTAAATCGCACATTTTATCCCGATTCGGGTTGATTACTCTTTGCGTAAATTGGCAAAATTATATGTGGCTGAAATTGTGAGATTGCATGGAGTGCCGTTGTTGATAATTACAGACGAGAGATCCGAGATTTACGTCGCGATTTTGGAAAGCATTGCATCAAAGCTATGGGCACTAGATTGGACTTCAAGACGGCATTTCATCCTCACCGACGGTCGGTCCAGAAAGAGTAATCCAGATCTTAGAAGATATGTTAAGGGTTGTGTGATAGATTTCAAAGGAAGTTGGGAGGAGTTCTTACCGTTGGCGAATTTGCGTACAACAACAGTTTCAATCCAAAGATACTGGATGGCACCATATGAAGCACTATATGGACGAAAGTGTCGCACTCCCACGTGTTGGATGTAATTAGGGAACGCATGCGATTTTGGGTCCGAGATAGTGTCGAATCAAGAAAAGGTTAAGGTAATCCGGCTCGGTTAAAGGAAGCGTCCGATGACAAAAATTGTACGCAGATTTAAAGCGGAAAGAAATAGAATATCACGATGGGAGACCAAGTTTTCCTAAAGGTTTCACCTTGGAAAAAGGTGATGAGATTTGGTCGCAGGGAAACTAAGTCCTGTGTTCATTGGACCTTATCGATTGTGAAGCGGGTCGGATCTGTGGCATACCAGCTTAGATTTGCCTTCTGAATTGAAGCAAATGCACGATGTGTTTCATGTATCAATGTTATGTCGTTATCGATCGGATCCATCTCATGTAGTACCGATTGAGGAGGTGGAATTAAGATCGATTTGTCATATGAAGAGGAGCCAATTCAAATTCGAGCGAGATGTAAAGGTTTTACGGAGAAAATCAGTTCCTCTCGTTAAGGTATTATGGCGAAATCATGGATCAAAAAAAGCTTCGTGGGAACCGGAGGAAGCGATGCGACAGCAATACCCTCACTTATTCCAGACAGGTAATTTCGAGGACGAAATTATTTTAAGGGGGTAGAACTGTAACATCCCCGATATTTTGGGGCTATGCATTTTACATAATTGAATGATGTTGCATGCTTAATCATTTTAAGTGCCATTTTGAAGTTATTTGAGCTTCATTTATTAAATGAATGCTTTGTTAAACTTTAATTTCTATTAATTAGAGAGAGAACTAAGCTATTAAGGCCTTAAGAATTGATGATAAGAAGTTCTAGCATAAGTTAAGTAATTGGCAAAGTGGTTAAGATGCATGGATGTGTGCTTGAGGTGCAAGGTTCGAATCTCCTAGCTAACATTAGGGAGATTTTTAATTTTTTGTTTTCTTCCTTGTAAGTGTCGGCCAAGAATATTCTAGAGTGGATGAGCTTTCATCCATTTTTGGCTTGTTGACCATGAGAAAAGGAAGTTAAAGAACATAAGGCATGGAATCACAAATTCATGATAAGATGAGGGGACAATGGCATAATAAAGGGCTATGTTTTGGGGATGTGTTCATGGTCATTTGACCATGAACCTAGACAACATGAAGGCTAAAGGAGAGGCCTAGTTGTGTAGTAAATTCTTTGGATATGATGGGGAAGAAACAAGGAGGAAAAGGGGATATGTTGGCATTGATGTGGCGAATTTATGCTTTGCCATTAGGGGGAAAAGTTAGCCAAAAGTTCTTGTTGTCCATCTTTCTCATTTTCACCAAAAGCTCTCTCCTAGCCGAATTTGCCATAGAGTTTAGGTAAAACTCTCTTTTGTTTTAGCTTTCATCTTTTGACCAATTTTCTTCATTTTGGTAGAATGTACCTTAGTCATTTTGGTACATTTTCGCTTTTGATTTAGTCTCAATTGCTTGAACCAAATACAACCTCTTTTCTCTCATTTAGTTTTCATTTTGAAAACCAAAACCACAAAGATTAAGCACCATTATTCTTCTTCATTTTCTCTCCTCTTGTCAGAATGCATCTAAGTTCCATAGTCAATCTCTCTTCTCTTTGATCCTATTCTCTTTTCTTTTCTTTTCATCTTATTTTTCTCTTATCTTTCTCTCATTGCCGAAATCACCATTATCATTTTCTTCTCATCTTTCTCTTTACTTCCTTCTCTTTTCATTCTCCTTCTTCTTTCCCTTCAAAACCGAAACCATCATATTGAAACCACCATTTTTATTCTTTTATTTTGTGAAGGCCGAATCATCATTTTCTTTTCTTCTTTTTCAAAGCCGAACCTCCAAGTGATCAAAGTAAGACTTTATCAATTATTTTCATCACTTCCTTTCACTTGAGTAAGATTGGAAATCATAATCTTTTATTTCTCTCTTAGGCCGAATCTCTTGAAAAGACTTTGAAAGGAACTTTGTTGAAGACAACCTTAAGTGACCATTGAATCATCAAGGTAAGACTACTAATTTAGATTATATCATTTTTTTTTAGATGATCACTAATCTAAGTTATTTTTAGGAGCGATCTAAGATCATCAAGATAGGTAAGAAAAGAGCCGTTCAAGTGTTTGAAGAGAGGAGGTATTCCTTTACCATCGAACTACAAACGAAGAGCAAGATTCGGGGTTAGAGATTTTCCACGGTTGTGGACCTTCCGCAAACGAGGATCGATTATTCAAGTAGTGCGTACAACCGAACCACTCTACGTTGGTGGAATATCGTAGGTTTTGATCCATCTAGTGGAGAAAATCGCAAATAACTGCTATTCGTGAACTGAGGGTAAGGATTTAGATCCATCGCTTATAAGTATAGTTTTTGCTAACAATAGTTTATACTAACCGAGTGTGTTAATCATTTAGGTGTGGACGAGCTAGAGTATTGTTCTCACTGTTACTAGGTGTGTAACCATACATTAAAATTTCCATAGATTTATGTTTTAAAAAGTGATTATATGATAATATGTTTGTTTGTGCATACCAATCATTGGTATACAAAATTCGTGTATGTTACCTCAATATTCGCTTATTTTGATATATGCATCAATATGAAATAAGCATGACTATATTATGATTTGTAGATAAATAGCATGAAAATCGATTTGATATGTATGTGCATGGGCATATGGGTATGTTTAATAAAGGAGGAAGTATTCGGTGGTTTTACCACAATTACGTGACTTGGTCACATATGTGAATTCCGTGACTTCGGTCACATATATGAATTTGGTGGCTTGGTCACATATTTGATTCCGGTGGCTTCGGTCACATATTTGACTCCGGTGGCTTCGGTCACATATTTGATTCCGGTGGCTTCGGTCACATATTTGACTCTGGTGGCTTCGGTCACATATTTGGACTTGATCGGTGACTTGGTCACATCTGTTTTGGTGGCTTTGCCACAATAAGGGCGATGTGCATGTTGATCGCAAAGAATCGCCTTCGATGGTGTGTAGCGGATGGAGGTTGATTTAGTAATCCCCACGGTGTGTTGGTTGGTACGGGGTGTGTAGCGGATGGATAATTAGGTTGGTAGGGCTTGCATCTCATTTCATAAGTATATCCATGTAACATTGTATGATTATTATTTGATCTGCTATAAAATGGGCCTTTGGGCTAAATTTGAGTAAAATGGGCCTTTGGGCTAAATTTGAGTAAAATGGGCCTTTGGGCTAAATTTGAGTAAAATGGGCCTTTGGGCTAAATTTGAGCTAAATGGGCCTTTGGGCCAAATATTTGATTAAATGGGCCTATGGCCATATGTGAAATTTTTGGCTTGAAAGCATTTCATATAATGGGCTTTTTAGTGTATGTGTTATACATTGAGTTTATAACTCACCCATTTTATGGGATAACTTTTGAGATAACTCAGAGTGCGATGGATCGGAGACAAAGAAGGATTTCGAGGTGGCGGTGCTCGTATTAAGTATTGTGGAGATTTTCCAACTTAAACTCTTTAAGTTAAATTTTATTACTTAGACTTTATTTTGGGTTGCCAATATTATGTAATAAGGCCATTATAAATTATCTTTAATTTTGTGTTTGGATTTATTTTAAATTACGCCATGAATAATTATTAAATATCTAAATGGTTTTCGATGAATTATTTAAAATGTGTTTGTTACTATTATATAAATGTTTTCAAGGAAATTTTCGTAAGTTTGGTTTCCTATGATTTTATTAATTCCTCCTAAGAATTATGTTTTTAAAGACAAAATTTCTTTACAATGGAATTCGCTAAAGTTTTACTCAAGGAACATACCAAATCCGGTTAGACTTTTTGGGTAGGGTTTGGGGTGTTTCAGAAATACCCCTGAGTTAAAAATTACCAAAATACCCTTATTTTGGCAAATCACCCAAAACCTTATTTTGGAAAATTATGAAAATGCCCCTATAAGATAAAATTACCAAAATACCCCTGGGTAGGGAAATAACGAAAATGCCCCTCTATGATGCACGTGAATTCGTGGATGCTATTTGTGTGATGATTGATGAGTATATGTGGTTTCTAGAATTAGGAAATAAGCCTGAAACTGAAACTATAGGTAGGTTCAAGTTTGAAAGAACCACTATCGAAATTACTTTTCATAAAATTGTTCGTGATTAATAAGTGAAAAGGAATACTGATGCATAAAAAATTTATTTAAATCAGATTAAGACGCTATTATAGAGATGAGTGGTTGGGGACGTGGACATAATACGCGAGGATGTGGTAGAGGTGGGATGGCTATATCGGAACCAGCAGGGTCTGGTCATGGGTCAAGAAATGAGGCACCACTACCGCCACTGTAGAGGCGGAGTTTCGAGGTCAGACAGGGGGAGACGATTCAGTGTCTCGGGCAATGCTGTGTATGCTAGAGCGAGTGGCTAGGGCGAGTGTAGGGACAGCAACTCAGAAGTCCATTCCTGAGAGACTCCGATCTAATGGAGCTGAAGTGTTTCGAGGTATTACTAGAGTAGCTCTAAATGTGGCTGAGTATTGGCTAGAGGCAGTCGAAAGGATTATGGATGACTTAGACTGCACGGCTGAAGAGAAGCTGAAGGGCGTAGTTTCTCTACTTCGGGATGAAGCCTACCAGTGGTGGCTCACTATTAAACAGGGTACCCCGGCGGACCAAATAAATTGGGATTTTTTCAAGATAAAGTTCCAAGGAAAGTACGTTAGAGCTAGTTATGTGGATGCTCAGAGAAAGGCATTCCTGAACTTGGTGTAAGGGAGTAAGACGGTAGCTGAGTACGAGGCATAATTTTTACGGTTGAGTAGTGCAGCGTTAGGAATCATCGAATCGACTATGTATTGTGTGAGATTTGAGGATGGGTTCTTGAGACAAATCATGGTGTTGATAGCTCCTCGGGAGAGGGATTTTCTTGAGTTGGTAGAAAAAGCTAGGATAGCAGAGGAGGTCAAGTGAACTGAAAGGTAAAATAGAGATAAGGACAGAGGTAGGAATAAAAGGAGTTTTGGACCGTCAGCATCATCTGGGGGGTTTTTAGAAGAAGCCTAGGGTTGAGGGGCCTGTTTATATTTCTGCGCCAGGTACGGGAAGTCAGTCCCGTCAGTGTGCTCAGTGTGGGAGGTCTAATGTAGGGGAGTACTGGGGAAGGAATAAGGAGTGCTATAGGTGTGGGTCAAGGGACCATCTGATTAAGAATTGTCTTCAGGATGTGGCTAGGACTCGGACAGTAGGTCAGAGGTATGTGCAGCCAGGAAGGGGTGGTCAACAGATGTCAAGAGGTCGTGGGTCGAATCAAGGTGGGAATGGTTTTGGCTGAGGTTGCGGAGCACCGGGCAGAGGATCAGGGGGTACCGAGGCAAGGCAGCCTGGGTTAGTGTACACAGCTAGACGTCGTGAAGAGGGGGAGGCACTAGATGTAATAACGGGTACATTTCTCATTTTTGGGTTACCCTTTACTGCTTTAATTGATGTAGGGTTGACTCATTCTTATATTGCTAGCATGATATATGGAACCTTGAATGTGCAACCTGAAATTGCCCCTAGGAAGATGACAGTACTTAGTCCTTTAGGGCAATCAATAGTGGTAGATAGACTCTTTAGAGATGTGCTTTTAGAGGTTCAGGGGTCTGTATTTCTAGCTGATTTGATGGAGTTGCCGTTTGGAGAATTTGACTTGATCCTAGGCATGGACTGGTTAGTAAGGTATCGTGCGAATTTGGACTATGCTGCTAAGCGCATGACGTTGAAGACTCCCGAGGATGATGAGGTTATGGTGATAGGGGAGAGGAGAGACTACTTGTCTAATGTAGTGTCTGCTCTTAAGGCGGAGAAGATGGTGAAGAAGGGGTGCTTGGCCTTCTTAATATTTGTTAGTGCCTTAGATGCTAAGGGGGCAGTTGTGGGGGAGGTGAGAACAGTAAAGGAATTTATGGATGTTTTTTTGGAAGAGCTTCCAGGGTTGCCTCCGGATCGTGAGGTGGAGTTTGGAATTGACCTTCTGCTAGGTACAGCATTGGTGTCTATCACTCCTTACAGGATGGCTCCGAAGGAGTTGGTTGAGCTCAAGGCCCAAATCCAAGAGTTGTTAGATCGCGATTTCATTCGACCTAGTGTGTCTCCATAGGGAGCACCGATGTTGTTCGTAAAGAAGAAGGACAGATCTATGCGTATGTGCATAGATTGCCGCCAGTCAAATAAACTAACAATCAAGAACAAGTACCCGCTGCCGAGGATAGACGACTTGTTTGATCAGCTTAAAGGGGGTGCGATCTTTTCAAAGATAGATTTAAGGTTGGGATATCACCAGCTTAAGGTGAATGAAGTAGTTATCCATAAGACGGCGTTTCGGACTCGATACGAACTTGATTCGGGATTTAGGGGTCTCGCATTTTACCTAGTATTTGTGTGCTAGTATGCTCTGTATACTTGTTTGAGAGTGTTTGGGGGCTTCGGGGAACCTTGGGGTTAAGTCTTAGCCTTAGTGAAAATTATGGTTTGAAGCCTTTAGTGGGAAAGCTAGGGGAGTTAGGCCTTAAGGGAATTAATGTGGGGTTTATGACACAAGAAAGGAAGTGGTGGAGTGGCAAGGTAACGCCTAGGAGTAAGGGGAGTGTTTACGTCACAAGGAGTTCCAAGGGGGAGGAGGTTTGAGCAACATGGACGGCATTTTTAGAGTTTGTTTTTGCATAAAGGGGAGTGGGGATTTTGGATTCGGCATGGGCACTTGAAAGGTGGAAGTTTGAATGGGTCAAGGATTTCAAATAGGTGGTAGAGAGTAAGGCTTGAGTTTGAATCATTCAAATAAGTTTAAATGAGTGAATGAGAGGAAAGTTAGGAGGAAAAGAAGGGATGAGGAGTGAGGTTGAAGAGTTGGCCGGATGTGGGATGCTAGAGGGTGGAAATTTCAGTCATGTTAGAGGGGAATGGGTGCCGAATTTGCTTAGTGGCTATAGGGTGCATCTTTTGCGTTCTTTCCTTCTCTAGTTTTGTGCCGAAAAGTGTTAGTCAAGGCTCTTCAATTGTTTTCTCTTCATATGACCAAAAGCCGAATGTGAGAGACCATTTTTGTGCATTTTGTTGTTCTCTTTGCAACCCTTTCTCCTCTCTTCTATTCACTCTCTAAAAGTCGAAAGTGTCACATTTTCTCTCTTTTTCATCTTGAGTTTATTATCTTGAAGTCACTCTAGCCGAATCATAACTCTCCATTCTCTTCTTTTCTTTTTCACTTTGACAACCTTAAACCTTCATTACTTTTGCAAAAGCCGAATATTTCATCTTTACATCTCTTCTCTTGGTGGCCGAATCTTCTACTCATCATTATTCTCTTCTTGCTCGTCTCTATTCTCTCTTTTTCCTCTTTTATTGTGTTTATTTCTCAAGATATATCTCTTGGCCGAATCTGTCAGAGCCTATAGAGGGGGCGTCGTTGTTCATCTCCTATCAATCTGCCAATCGGTTCTAGTGTTGTGGTAAGGGTTCTTTTTATTTGAATACTACTCTTTCTTTTGGTGTCTTTGAAATCAAAAGACTAATCCTATTTTCTTGTATGGCCGAATCTATGAAGGAGGGATTTTGAGTTCTCTGTGTAAGCCAGCGTTAGGAGTATTAAGGATCTTTCGGGATTTGACCAAGCAAGGTAAGAAGATATTTGGTTCGGCCAAAGGGCCATTTCTTTTGGACAATTGGTGTTAGGCCGAATCTGATATTGATTTATATAGGGTTTCGACAGCTTTCAAGTACAAGTGAGAACCTTTGGGATTTGGGTCGACTTTGGTAAGGTTATTCAATTAACATGATTATTTAGTCTCGTTTAGATCTAATTTAATGTTTACTCGGGTCTTCTGATTAAGTTATTATTCGATGGATACGAGTACCAGCCAAGGAGAGAAAGGGGTTGGACACGTAGTCCCTACCCCTAAGTTCAAGAGGCGGTCAATTTCAGCGGTTCGGGATTGGCCACCGGGGTGTGGGCCAGCGTCAGAGAGAGACAAGTAGATCACTGTAGTTTCTTCGAGTGAGGACGTTAGGGAGATTGATAGCCTACTTCTTCAGGTTTTTAGGTGTGTAATTAACACACTGGTTATTTATCTGCTTTAATTTAAATAAATGTATCATGTACGGTAGCCGAAATAGTGGCTATGGTGGTGTTATTACTCATGTTGGGTAATCCGATAACCAGGTTAGTATACTACCCATGCTACGGATGTGGTTAGTAATTATGGATCTATGTAAGCATGTCACATATGTATATTTGGTATGTTCATATGTTATGTTACCATTCTATCATATTATGCTGCATGTGCATGGGGTTCGGGATATATACCATTAAAGGGGAAGTGTGTACATTTATGTACGTGGATTGATGATGGCCTCGAGCCTCATTGTGGATTGATGACGACCATGAGTCTCATCGTGGATATTTGTGATTTCAATCACGTGGACCAGTGGCTAGACCACTAAGTGGACTTGAGCAGTGTACCATCGGTACGGACTGCCAAAGAGGTGTGTAGTGGATGGAGGATCGATTTAGTAATCCTTAGGTGTGCGGTGGTTGGATACGGGTGGTGTGTAGCGGTTGGATATTAGGTTGGGCTGGGTTAACATTTTTGCATCACTATAAGTGGTATGTGGTTTAATGTAGGTAGGGCCAAGCTCAATTGTGGATATATGTGGGCTAATTGCACACTGAGTCTAGTGACTCACCTTGCTTTTCCAACAATGCAGGTAATTTGTAGTCTATTGGACCGGGCTGAAGTGGACTCGGGGTGGCCATGCAGAAGCTGCTTTTATTTCTAAGTACATTATGAACTTTTGGTCATTTTCTTGGGATATTTTTATTGTAATAAGGCCGCTTTAAATGTTTTGGGATTATTATTATGGGTTTAAGTTAGTTTTTCCTATCCATTGATTAATTAAAAGATGGTTTTAAGATATTTCTAACGTAAGGGTAACAAATGAAAGTTTTTGTTCAAAATCTTGGATCACCTATAAGCAAACATTTTAACTCAAGCATGAATCATGTTTTGAACTTTAAATAACCCGAAATTTTATTCACCGACAAATTGCAAATTCTGAATGAGAAACCCTTATCTTTAAAAAATGACGTTTTGATTTAGAAAACCAAAATCTTATTTTCACTTCCAAACAGAACTCTTTTTACACTTTTCCCAGTAACATTCCAAATTCGACCGTGGTGTTTTGGGCCGGGTTTAGGGTGTTACATGGCTTATTTTGGCAAACATGGTGTTATATATGTATATGTGTTAATGATCCTTGGTGTTATGGTCATAATTGCTTGTGAATGGCTTGAGCAAGTTTAGCATTTAAGGTAGCTAATGGTTTGAAATTGATATTGTATGCTTGTGGTTTTAGGCAAGGTGAAATGCTATTGAAATAGTGCATATAGATGCTTTATGAATGTGAAATTGGTATGATTTTAATTGGCAAAACATGGAAATATGAGCATGTTAATTATTGGTATTGAAATGGTGAATTATGCTTGGTTGGAGTTGTTATTAAATGCCAATTTATGCCTTGTTGGGGTGCTAATTGGGTAGGTGTAGGTGTAGGTGTGCACAAGTTTGGGTGGCAAATTGGCTTGGTAAATAGCTTATTTTTGTCCAAACGATCATGTACATGGCCGTGTGTCCCCTGGTGTTGAATTAGAAACCAAGTCAGTATGCTCCACACGTCTTCACACACGAGCGTGTGACTTGTCCGTGTGGCATAAGTCAGTATACCCTACAGGTTTAGCACGGCCTAGCACATGGCCTGGCACACGGGTGTTTATGGCCATTTTTAGGGCACATGGGCTAGCCACAAGGGCATGTGAATTGGCCATGTGACCCAAGTCAGAGAGTTACATGGGGTCGGGCACGAGTTGGGCACAGCCATGTGCTCCCATTTTGAATGTCCACATGTCCTGTGACACGGGTGTGTCTTTGGTCGTGTGAGACACACGGTCGGGCCATACGGGCGTGTGTCCCCTGTAATTTTCAAAAATTTTCTAAGTGTTCAAAAAGTTTCTTAAGTTATCAATTTAGTCCCGAACCACTCATAAAGCATGTTTAGAGCATCGTAAACTCGTATTAGGGACATTATGATAGAGTTTGAATGATAGTTGCATGAAACATGAAAGTGTATGTGAAATGAATGTTTAAATGTGTGATATGTTTGGTAAGACTCAACAACCCTATTCCAGCGTTGAATACGGATGAGGGGTGTTACAGTTATTCTTATTCTAGCCCCTCTCTTTTTCTTTTTTTCTTACGCTTAGTGCGCTTAACCTCCCTAAATATTTTTTCCTTGTCAACCAAGGCTTTAAAAACTTGCTCCCTCTAGCGAGCTATTAGAACCTTGAATTCGTACCTCAGACCCTCCTCAAATCGAACGCTCTTATCATAAGCAGTTACAACCAAGCCATGAGCGTATCTACTTAACCTAAAAAATTCGGCCTCATATTCAACCAAAATCCTATCTCTCTAAGTAAGACCCATAACTTGCATCTACGAGCCTCTACATAACTCGCCCCCACGTACTCTTTCTGGAAGGCATTTTGGAAATAATCCCAAGTAATGCTCTTAGGCTGAGTACCCTCCTCAATGGTCAGCAACAACTGGTAAGGTTCATCGCAAAGCAAAGACACTGCACCCTTTAATTTCCGCTCAGGAGTGTAGTCAATATCTTCATTATCCTTTCTATGGCCACTAACCGATACTCAGCCACAGTAGGTGCAACCCTAGTTACACCCCTAAATACCTCTGCTCCATTGGACCGGAGTTGTTTAGTTACCGACCCTCGGCTCCCAGATCTAGAATGAGTCATGATGACCCTCTCAAGAACCCTTAACATAGATTGGGACAATGCGTCATTCCCAACTGTCTAAGTCTGAGACCATATTTCAATAGTAGGCGTACCAAAAGTCTCGCTTGTATCTAGATTGGGCATATTGCCCATTGAGGATGGCTCAGTTTGAGCCCCTTTTCAGCGCCCACCATTTCTATGAGTACCTTATCCATGTGTTCCTCACGCACTCATTATAAATGATCTACATTACCAAAATTTTATGAATCAGTTTGAAATTTATTATCAGATGTATTATGTCAAAAATCTTATCAGAATATTTTTCAGTGTCGCTATAGTTTTTAAATAAAAAAAAGTATTTCTAATACAATGTTTTTCTAACTAATTAGTATAACTAAGGCAGAAGTACTTACAGGATCGGAGTTGGAAACTCGGTATTCTATGAGCTCATTTTTTTTCAAATTTCATACAAAAATAAATTTTGTTCGTAAAACACTTTTCACGAAAAAATTTACCCAAAATCATAGCCCAAGCTTTGAACCAGGCTCTGGTATCACCAAATGTAACACCCTAAACCTAGCCTAGACGTTTTGACCAGATTGGGAGAGGTTACCTGAGTTCGTTCATAATCTAGAAGTACTTTTGATAAACTAGATTCTCAACTATTTAAGTAAACACTTCTTCTTTATGAAATCATTAAGTTTTTGCGGATAATTTCTTATAAAATCTCTTAGTTCTGCAGTAGAATATCTTCTCTAAAAGGAGTTTTGGAAAACATGTTTTGATTTTGAAATTCAATATTTTGCAATCAAAGTAGATATAATTTTAAAATGTCAAACATTTTAAAATGAAAGTGTTAGCTCAATAAATCAAACAGAAATTGCCAAGAGGATGTGAATTGGCTTATAAAAAAAAATTTAAGAAAGCTAGAAAGAAAATTGAAAGATGAACACGATGATTTAGTGTAACACCTCTTACCCGTAATCGACGTCGGTATAGGGTACGAGGCGTTATCTTTCTAAAACACATATTAGCATACATTTTCAAGTCATAAAAGTTTGTTCAAATTCAAAACTTTTCAAACTTTCTCTTAACATCCGTAATATGGGCCTATGAGGCCCAAAGCACATTTTAGAAACATTTCGAGATCAAATCGAGTTCTTTAGAAAACTTTGGAAAATTTCACTAAAAACAGGGGCACACGCCTGTGGGGCAAGGGACACGCCCGTGTGGGCAGACCGTGTGGTCACACACGCCCATGTCCCTAGCCATATGGATTTATTCTCAATTCGAACCTAAAGAGGTTTTCACACGGCTTGGCACATGCCCGTGTCTATGGCCCGTTTCCCTCAAACGGCCATGACACGCTCGTGTCTCGATTCGTGTGCAAAAACCTTGACATTCTATTTCTAACGTCATCAACCCAAGAAGGTCACACGGCCAAGGCACACGCCCATGTTCTTAGGCCGTGTAGCGAATTATATTCCTGAATTCAAGTGCAGACTTCACACGGCCTGGGCACATGCCCATGTCCTATGGCCGTGTCTTCCACACGGTTGAGACACACGGCCGTGCCTCAACCCGTGTGGTTACTACTGGGCTTTCTGTTTAGCCAACTTAGGGTGTAGGGGACACACGACCAAACTACACACCCATGGGGTAGACCGTGTGTCACACACGACCTAGACACACGCCCGTGTGTCTACCCATGTGGACAAAAACAAGGCTATTTACCAAGCCTTTTCTGCCACCCTTACTTGCACCAACATAAGCCACATCAAATAACCTACTCATTCATGCATTAATATACCAAATACTCAACCATGCAATTTGCACATTCATGAAAAACATCATCATTTTCATATATCAATAATAAATATTAGCCATCATCCATGGCCTTATACAAAATGAGTCAATCTTCAAGACAAGCCAACACATTTGGCCAAAACAATATGACACTAGAAAAAAGACCAAGTCCATATACATGCCATATTCAAAATGATAAATCTAATTATACCAAATGTTCAGATTGATAGTGTGATCGAGTCTCCGATGTCCTTTGATCCTCGAGCTAGTTTGGAGATACTATTAGAAAATGGAAAGGAGAGGGAATAAGAATAAAGCTTAGTAAGTAGCATGTAAATAATTAACAACAATTACCATGCATTATATACTCATAGAATATTATAAACTGGCACATAATTCTTGAATGATTAAAGGCATAACTTACTCATTTTCATCCTTACTAATCATACATCATAAATTGAGCTCATTTCTTATAAATTTCATGTAGGCACCTATATCACTTACAACATAGTCGTAAGTCTTCTCACTTTTGACACAAACTTTAAATTACCCGTTGAACCAGTTGGAATACTAAAGGATACCCAACAAGCCTCACACAAGGAGGTAAAATGCTGATGCCATGTCTCAGGCATGGTCTTATACTGGCTTACGTATTGAGGCCGATGCCATGTCCTAGAAATGGTCTTACATTGGCTCTCATAATGTGGCTGATGCCATGTCCCAGACATGGTCTTACACTAGCACACATATCAACCAAATGTCATGGCTTGGATATCCAATTTATTCCTAAAGTTCAACCTAGTGTATACCACATCAAATTCTGTCATGCATATTCATAACAATAATCAAACATTTTATGCAATTTCAATTGTTTAATGCATAATAACAATAGAGTTGTATTGTTTACGTACAACTTACCTCGGTATACAAAAAGTGAGCGACTAGATTGAATTAGTCTACTAGCTTGGTTTTCCCCCGGTCTAGGTCCAGAATCCGTTTTTCTTGATCTATAATGAAAATTCACTTATTTAATCACTACATAAATCAAGACATTCCAAAATTCCTACTTTGGCAAAATTACCGTTTTGCCCTTAGACTTTCACATAATTACGATTTTAACCCTAGGCTCGTAAAATGATTTTCATCAAATTTTCTCATTAACCAAGCCTATCTGAATCTATTTTAAACTTATAGCTACTCACAAATCCAATTATTTCAGACATTTACTACCTATTTTACAACCTTTACAAAAAGGTCCATTTTAGGTGTTTTCATGGAAATGCCTTTCACAAAAGTTGTTTATTTAACAACCGAGATTCATTTTCTTCCATAAAAATTCAGTGAACAACACTAATTCTCTCATGGCAAAATCGTAGACTTTCAACCATAGTGTAAAATAGTGCCCTCATTAGCTAGATTATGCTACAAGGGTCCCAAAAGTACAAAAATTATCAAGAATGACCATTAAAATCACTTACTTGTAAGGATTGTAAGTTGCTAAAAAATTCAAGATTCTGAAACCCCTATTTTTTGATATTTTTCGATCGAGAGGATGAAGATGAAAGGTGATTATTTTATTTTATTTGATCAATTAAGTTACCTAATTCCACCAACTTTGACCAATTTGCATTTTCTTGTCCCCTATGGCCGGCCAACACTCTCTTAAGGGCCTAATTGCACATTAAGAACCTCCAATTTAAGGTTCTATATCTATTTGAAACCTTTAGCTTGTAGAACAAAACTTTCACAATTTATGCGATTTAGTCCTTTTTTCGAAATTAAGCAAGAAATCACTAAAATTAATTCACCAAAATTTTCATTCACTCATATAATCATGCTATAACACATAAAATAATATTAAAAATAATTTCTCTGGCCTCGGATTAGTGGTTTCTAAATCGCTGTTCTGATTAGCCCCAAAATTGGGTCGTTACATTTGGAGTGGTTTGGCTACAATTGCCTACTCCACTACCTTAGCTTTCTACAACAAAGAGTTTCCCCAAATTGACTAATTTGATAACCTTTGAGGATAGAGTTTAACCTTACAACTCCCTTAAGATTTCTACCCCAAATCTTAAGACATAAACCCTCTAAAGGAAATACAAATAAGCAAACAAAGAAATAATTCTGACAAGTTCAAAGTGTTTGCAAATTAATCTCAAATAAAATGAAATACACTTGAGCAAAAGAATAAAAGTAAAGCTCACAAGTGTATGTAAGAAGAATATGGAAATAGTAAGCTCAAAGGTTGTTTGATTGATGATTTTAGCTTGAAAGTACTTTCTTGTTGTTATAGGAACTTTAGAAGTTGGTATTTATACCCCCTAATTGATTTAGAACTGTTGAGGTTGTTGGTATCATAAATAGAGCAGTTGATGATGTAAAAACCAGAGCATTTAATTAACCTGCAACACCTAGTATCAATATTATATAAAAGAGTATCGGTATTTTTTTGCAATAAATGCTTAATTCAGTGATTGCTAGCGATTTTTTATCGACACCAAAACAATTTTTATCGATACTTATAAAAAGGTATCGATACCGTATCTACATTTTGTAAGTTTTGTCAGAAACATAATGCTAGTTTGGTACCATTTTTAAGACGAGGTATCGATATTTTTGAAAAAAATCTATACTTTACCAAAAGGTATCGATACTTAATTGGGTTTGTGAAAAAAAAGCCTTTTTGGTATCGCTTTTAAGAAGGGTATCGATAATTCACAAAATATCTATACTGGGATAAAAAGGTATCGATACTTTTTAGCTTGGAGCAATTTTGACTTGTTTGAAAGTTCTTTTGACTTGATAAAATGATAAAACATTTTTTTACTTAGTCAAAATTATTTTAACTTGATTTTAAAATTGTTTAAATTTTTTCTAAGAGATTAAAGTAGATTTTCAAAACTTTTATCTCCTTAGACTTCAATCATTTTGTTAATTTTATTCAATTTTAACTTTTATTCAAAACATTTCACTTTATTATATCAAAACATTTTATCAAATAAAGCTTGGTTTAACAATCTCCCCCCTTTTGATATAACAAAACAATTGTGAAATTTATTTTTAAATAATTTCCTCTCCCTTAATAAAAGTTATTTTGAATATAAGGCCAAAACAAAATTAGACAAACAATGTGGCATTGATTTTTACTTTAAATCAAATTGGTCACAAAATTTGCATATTTGCATTAGTTAGCATAAACAATTGCGTAGTAAATAATCAATCAATTTACCTTTTGTAACACCCCAAACTCGGCCTAGACGTTACGATCGAATCTGACGTGTCACATCAAAGTGTTTTTCGAAATCAGGCTTGTTGAGAGAAATCCATTTTTAAACGATTTCCATGTTTGTTACTGTTGGTTTCTTAGTTGGTAAAAAACTCGCCGAAGCTACTCTAATGAATGTCATTTTAAAGTTTGAAAATATGTGTTTGTCTTTTAAAACAGTTATTATTTTTGATAACTTGTTTGTATCATTTTGACAGTTTCAAAATAAGAAATTAAACCCAGTTAAAAGAAATTAAAATCACCAGAGGCCTTATTACATAAATATCAACCCAATATAAAAATTTAAATAACTAGGTTTAAAATAAAATATTAGCAAACATGTGGCCACCTTCGAGTCCCTCGCAACTCCAAATCATCTAAGGTTGGGAATTACCTGTACAGTTAAAAGAAAAGGGTGGGTTATGAGAACTAAGAGTGTAATCCCCTATCATGCAGTAACAGTCTGGGCCTGAGCCCTATTAAGTAACAGTACAGTGTGGGCCTTAGCCCATTATAGTAATTATTATGGGCCTAAGCCCAATACAGTATCAGTATGGTGCAAATATGCAACCCACCCCAATCCAGCCAACACACTACCCGTTCCAACCAACACACCATGTAGGGATAAAATTGACCCACCCAGCCAGCACACCAATATCGCAACATAGCTACCAGTAATAAAAACGCAGTAAAGTTGCCAGTAACAGTATATGTGGTAGAGCCACCAGTAGCAGTACTTCCTCCATATCAGAATCCCAACCCAATGCAGTATGCCATGTCAGAAATATTTCATGTATGCAATATGTCCTACTCATTACAGTCGTACAAAAACATACATTCATTAGTCAACCTACCGCTAGGGGTAAAAAGGGTCATTTCCATGTATTAGGGGTAAAATGGTAATTTTGCCCTTTAAGGGTATTTTGGTTATTTTACTTACTTTGGGGTCTCAGTGCAGTTAACAACCTCTACGAAGGTCTACAGTCGCCTTGAGTGACACAGATAACTTATACGGTCGAAACGGTGTAAATAGGCCCAAGGCCCAATATTCGGGACAAGTGGGCCCACACGCTCGTGTGGCCCATTTAGCCCAAATTCCATCACGGTTATGCGAACTACATAGCCCAATAAAATATTTGCCACATCTTGTGGATTTTATCCGTGTGAGGCCCACAAGCCCATTGGGCCCAGATCGGCCATTTTAGCCAATCGAGGCCCATAACGGCCCAAGTGCACGAGAACGCTCGTGGTGGCCTTTACAGTCCATCACCCATAATTGTGGGCTCGATTTACCGCACGAACGATCGCACTCTCGTGAGGCCTCAAATGCCGAGTTTCGATTTTTTAACTTTTCGGCTTTTTTCGATTCACAGAAAAGATAGTGTGATTACACACCTGATTACGATATTGCTCCACACTCTACGAGCACCTAACCTAGATTCAAACAAGATCCAAAGTTAGTCCTTTAACTGATAGGGTAAGCACCCTCTTATTGACGCTTAATCGAAACACCCTTCTTACCTTGTTTAAATGAGGGTGACCTTAGTTCCTCTACGATCGCCGTTCAGAAACGATCACACGTCCTTGTTGGTTTCTTATAGTACAATCAAAATCCGATTAGTAAGTGCTAGGGCACATTCGGTTAATCCCCAAAGAACATAAGGTAACACTTTTACCTTACATGTACATTGAGGACGAAAGTGTGACTCCTCCAAACCATTCACACTTCACCATTACTTGAGGAAGACCCTCGAATCGCAACGAGTACAGTATGTGAAGGAGGGAATGAAAATCAGTTAGCAAAAGGGGGTATTCGATTTTGGAAAAAGAAAAAGAAGAGCATGATGTATTCGATTTTAAAAAGAAAAGTAGAAGATAGATTTTAAACACTTACCGATAGTCAGAACCTTTGTAATAGATCGATGCAGAGAGGGATTAACAACAGTGATATTCGGCCAGACTAGAATAGAAGATGAAAGAAGTTAAAGAAGAGAAAAGGAAGGTTCAGCTAGGCTATGAAAGAATCCGATTGCAGAAGAAAATGGGTAAGAGAAAGTAGATGTTAGGTTCAGCCAAGAAGAGAGGAAAGGAATAGCAAAGATGCAGATAAGGAATGACACGGATGGTTAGTTTCGTAGCACAAAAAAAAACTAGAGAGAACCCGAAATGCAAAAAGTACAAAAAATCTAAACTTCCAGCAAAGAAATTCGGTAGCTCTCCTATCAACACTCCCCAAAGCCGAAACAGAGAAATGGCTATAGTCAAAATTGCCCCCTTTCTCCCCCTAGCCAAAATCCAATAGAGCCTTAGAGTCCAAATCAACCACAACACCTTACCAACCTCCCATTTTTAAAATTCCTTGATTTTTCCCCAATCTCCTCCTTGACTTGCTCCATAAATCCCTCCATGACCCGTTCAAACTCCTCTCAATAGTGTTTCAGTCAACTCTTTCACCTACATGGCACAACCAGCAAAATAAACATTCCATTGTGTAACCCAAGACTTGAACCTCAGACCTCTCAGTTACACCACTACACTGCAGGCTCTTTTTGTGTCATAAAATAAACATTATTAATAATAAGGCCTAAGTGCCAATGTCCAGGTTCATTTAAGAGAAAAACTAAAATTTTGGAAAAGTCAAGACTTGAACCCAAGCTACTCAAACACTCTTATACACACCCACATCTCTTAGCCATTGAAGCAGAAAAGCAATTTGTGTCAGAACATGCAAAATTACAAACCCTAAATTTTTAAGGCGTTATAATTCTACCCCCTAAAAGAAATTTCAGCCTCGAAATTTACCTGGTTAAAATAAGTTAGGGTATTGTTGTCGAATCGCCTCCTCCGGTTCCAACGTGGCTTCTTCTGACTAGCGGAATAGATTTCTTCCTCAATACTTTAACCTCACGGTCTAATATCTGTACTGACTCCTCCTCGAAGGTCAGATCTGGCCCAACCTCAATCTCTTTGACTGGTGCTATATGCGTGGGATCAGAGCGATAACACCTCAGCATGGAGATATGGAACACGTCGTGAATTCAGTTTAACTCTGGAGGCAACTCAAGCTAATAGGCGACCGATCCCATACGCTTCAGTATACGGTAAGGCCCAATGAACCTAGGGCTAAGCTTACCCTTCCGTCCAAACCTTAATACCTTCTTCCATGGGGAGGCCTTAAGAAATACGAAGTCTCCTGCAGAATACTCAATCTTTTAGCGTTTAAGATCTGCGTAAGACTTCTACCTATCAGAAGCTTCCTTTAGCCGGTCTCCAATCAGTTTTACCTTTTCTTGGGTATCAGAAACTAACTCTGGCCCTAAAACTCACCGCTCGCCCAGCTCAGTCGAATAGGTAGGAGTACAACACCTACAATCATATAATGCCTCATACGGTGCCATTTGAATACTGGACTAATAGCTATTATTATATACGAACTCTACTAGTGGCAAATAGTCTTCCCAGCTGCCTCAGAAATCAATGACACAACTTCTTAACATGTCCTACAGTATCTAAATCACCCTTTCTGACTGACCCTCTATTTGAGGATGGAACGCAGTACTGAAGTCCAACCTAGTACCAAAGCCTCGTGTAATCTGTTCCAGAACTAAGATGTGAATCGAGGTCTCGTTAGATATAATAGAAACCGGTACCCCATGCAGTCTCACAATCTCAGCCACATACAAATTTACCAGCTTCTGCATTGAGTAATCAGTACGGACTGGTATAAAATGGGCAGATTTAGTCAATAGGTTGACAATAACCCATATCAAATCCTTTTTAGTAAGCGTTAAGGGCAGCCCACTCACAAAATTCATGGTTACTCTCTCCCACTTCCAAAGTGGAATATTTGTAACATCCCTTACCCGTAATCCACGCTGGAATCGGGAATGAGATGTTACCAAACAATTTCCCTGATCGCCACTTAGGCTCAACGTGACTACTCTTCTCGAATCTCTTCAACTACTTCACACTCAACCTATGAGATCTCAATCGTACCTACGAGAACTCTCGGGACCATATCAGAAGTTTTACGGTCCATAAAATTTCTTTTTATCTAAATAGGGAGTACACGCCCGTGCTAGATGACACACACGCCCGTGTGTAGTCACACATGCCCATGTGCTCACACAGTGCCTAAAAACCCCAACATTCTGCCAAAAATCACACGGCTAGGGCATGCCCATGTGAAATGGGGGCACGCCCGTGTACCCTAACAACATGCCCGTGTCTTTCGCTCGTGGGAAGTTACTGACTAATTTAGCATGGCCTGGACACACCCGTGTCTCCTAACCGTGGGGAGCTACTAACTTGATCCACATGGCCTGGGCACACGCGCATGTCCCTACCGTGTGTCTTACACGGTTCATGCACATAGCCATGGGATTCACCCGTGGTCTATTCTAATTAGTAATAATAAGGTGCAGGGTTAGCACAGCCTAGACACACGCCTGTGTGTCTACCCGTGTGGCACATGAAGGATATTTGCCAAGCTTCTAGCATCCCTATATCTTACTCTACATGGGTTTATTCAACAAACTAACAAACCCCTCTTAATCCATATGCACTCACATTGATAACATTGAAATTTCATAAATGATAAAATATGCCATCATTCTTGGCAATTTACAAAATTAATGTCTTAGCAAGAGCCAATACACCTTCGGTCAAAATAACAAAATGATCTAACTAGTCTAGTCCTATACATGCCATATACAAAATCACTAATCCAATTATACCGAAGTAAGCAGATAGTGTGGGCAGTCTTCTAGTTATCTGCGTATCCCGGCTCGACTCTTAAGCCCTATAAGACAAGGGAAAGAGAGGAGTAAGCTTAAAGCTTAGTAAGTTCACATGTAAACAATATAACACTCTAAAATGGATGAACATTTTTATAGCATTAGTTGCTAAGCAAGAAATCAATCTACATTCAGTATTAGGCTTACTCATTTCCTCCATTCACACATCCCAATCACATCACAAGCATGATGCATACATTCAATAACGGTTTCCCTGCACTAAGCTCACAAGGTCACTTAATGTAACACATCACCATCTCAAAATACATTACTCGGTGGTTTCGCACTTAGCCCACCATTAGTCTTCATTAGGGTAGTATCGCACAAAGCCCACCAAGAAGGTTAATTACGGTGGTATCACACACAACCCACCAGAAAGGTTAACAGACGATGGTATCGCACACAACCCATCATAATTAAACAACAAGGTGGTATCGCACTTAGCCCACCATTAAAATTTTATATAACATACCTACCTATCTATTCCATCATTCATACAAGAATTATTAATTAACTACAACTTTCTATCTACTTGAATTATACATGTTCTCAATTATGCTATGCACTGATTAACAACAATAATGTGCAAGTAAAATGTATCGTTTACACGTAAACTTACCTCGATGCAAAATGTGTTAGCTAGCGATTTACTCGATCACCTTGCCTTTCCCACGGTCAAGGTTGATTCCGTACTCTTCTTGATCTATAACAATGAAATTCATTTGTTTAGATCATTCTATGATCATAATACATCAAACTCTACACTTGGGCAAAAATTACCATTTTGCCCTTGTACATCGGTAAAATTACGATTTTGCCCCTAGGCTCGTAATTTATTTTTCACCACATTTTCTAAATAAACAAGCATAGATGAACATTTATTTCTCTTACAACTACTCACCATTCCAACTATTTCATGCATTTATGATACAAATTGAATCTTTGCATTCAAGCCCTATTTAAGTGTTTTCATGCTAACACCATTCATAAAAGTTGTTTCTCACCTCCCTACCATTCATTTTATTCCATAAAAACTTAGCTAACAACATAAATACTCTCATGGAAAGTCTCTAGACTTTAACCATATCTCAAATTAGTCCCCTCATTAGCTAGCTTAAGCTTTGGGGACTCCAAAAACACAAAAATCATCAATTAACCACCTAAATCACTTACTAGCAAAGAGATGGCTTGGCTGAAAGTTTGAACTCCCAAATGCCCTATTTCCTCTTCAATTTTTGGTAGAAAGAGATGAATGAATAGTAAAAGAAGATAGTTTTTCTCTTCCCTTTATTTTATTCATCTTTTTTCACCTAACTCATCCAATTTTGACCAAAAATTAAATGCTCTGGTCTCCCCTATGCACATGGCCGGTCATCACTAGGTAAATGGGCTAATTTCACTTTAAAATCCTCCAAATTACCTTCTATAGCTATTAGGTACCTTTACCTTATAAAATAGAACTTTCGCACTTTATGCGATTTAGTCTTTTTTCGCAATTAAGCATGCTATTACTCAAATTAAAACGCCAAAATTTTCATGCATCCATATAATTGTGCCACAACACATAAAATAACATTAAAATAATTTTGTTTGACCTCAGTTCAGTGGTCTCGAACCCACTGTTTCGACTAGCCCCAAAATCGGGCTGTTACAACTCTCCCCCCTTTTTGGGATTTTTGCCCTCGAAAATCTTACCGGTGAAGAGGTTTGGATATTGATCTCTCATGGCTTCTTCCGGTTCCCACGTAGCTTCTTCTACAACATGCTTTTTCCACAACACTTTTACTAAGGCTATGTCCTTATTCCTCAACTGTTTCACTTCTCGAGCCAAGATTTTAATCGGCTCTTCCTCATATGTCATATCCGATCGTATCTCAATTTTTATGGGAAAAACCACATGCGAGGGATCGAAACGATAACGCCTTAGCATTGATACATGGAACACATTGTGAATTTTCTCTAACTCTACTGGTAAAGCCAACTGATATGCCACTGGCCCAATACTTTCGGTAATTTTGTACGACCCTATGAATCTCGGACTCAATTTACCCTTTCGACTAAATCTCAATATTTTCTTCCACGGTGACACTTTCAAAAATACTTTGTCACCCACTTGAAACTCAATTTCTTTTCTTTTTAAGTCTGCGTATGATTTTTTTCGATCTGAAGCAGCTTTTAAACTATCCCTAATCACTTTCACTTTTTCCTCAGTTTCTTTAACTAAATCAATCCAATAGATTTGCTTCTCACCTAACTCGGTCCAATACAAAGGAGTCCGACACTTACGACCATATAAGGCCTCATACGGTGCCATCCGTATGCTCGATTGATAACTATTGTTGTAAGAAAATTCGACCAAAGGTAGGTATCTTTCCCAACTACCTTTGAATTCTAACACACAGCATCGAAGCATATCTTCAAGAACTTGGATTACTCTCTCAGACTAACCATCAGTTTGAGGATGAAATGCAGTACTAGAATTCAACCTTGTACCTAAAAGAACTTGGATTACTGTCTCAGACTGACCATCAGTTTGAGGATGAAATGCAATACTAAAATTCAACCTTGTACCTAAGGCCTCTTATAACTTCTTCCAAAACCTCGAAGTAAATCTTGGGTCTCTATCCGAGATAATGGATATAGGCACTCCATGTAATCTTACTACATCTGCAATATACAACTTGGCTAATTTCTCTAGTGAATAATCAATACGTACCGGTATAAAGTGAGCCCACTTCATTAACCTATCAACGATAACCCATACAACATCTTTCTTTTTGGTGTCAAAGGCAACCCCGTCA
Organism: Gossypium rotundifolium; assembly: GCA_025506655.1. NCBI lineage: Eukaryota > Viridiplantae > Streptophyta > Magnoliopsida > Malvales > Malvaceae > Gossypium > Gossypium rotundifolium. The sequence continues at coordinate 44,464,220 of CP106730.1, forward strand.
TGAAGTCTATGGTGATCCGATCCCACTTCCACTTGGGAACCATCACTGGTAGAAGTAATCCCGAAGGCACCTGATGCTTGGCTTTCACTTGTTGACAAATCAAACATCTTGTTACATACTCCGAGATGTCTCTTTTCATTCCTGGCCACCAATAGAATTTCTTCAGATCATTGTACATTTTCGTACTACCCGGGTGTACTGGCAAATGACTATTATGTGCTTCTTGTAAAATTTCTCGGATTAACTCATCATCTTTAGGTACACAAGTTATATCATGGAACATTAAACAACCATTCGAACTTACCCGAAAATCAGAATCAGCTCCTGATTTATACTTAGCTCTTTTAGCTAACATCTCATTATCATTCCTTTGAGCTTCACATATTTGTTAGAAAAATAGTGACCTAGCTCTCAAGTCAGCCAGTATAGCACCATCATCGGACAATGACAAACTCGTGCTTATAGTTCTCAATGCATACAAAGATTTCCTACTTAAAACATTTGTAACTATATTTCCTTTCCCCGGGTGGTAATCGATCACTAGCTCGTAGTCTTTCAATAATTCAAGCCATCGTCGTTGCCGTAAATTTAACTATTTTTGATTCATCAAGTACCTCAAACTCTTATGATCTGTAAAAGGTTGACACTTCTCACTATATAAATAATGTCGCCAAATCTTTAACGCAAAAACGATTGCGGCAAACTCTAGGTCATGAGTCGGATAATTCTTCTCATGTGGTTTTAGCTGTCTCGAGGCGTAAGCAACCACCTTACCCTATTGCATCAACACACAACCAAGACCATTTAAGGACGCGTCACTGTAGATCACAAACTCCTTTCCTGACTCAGGCTGTACCAAAACCGGTGCTTCTGTCAATAACGTTTTCAATCTCTCAAAACTCTGTTGGCATTTTTCAGTCCATTCAAACTTAACATCCTTCTGCAATAATTTTGTCATCGGAGTAGCAATCATAAAAAATCCCTCCACGAACCTCCTATAGTACCCCGCCAAACCAGAAAGCTTCTGACTTTTGACACGTTCCTCGCCTGTTTCCACTCCACAATAGTCGAGATCTTTCCCGGATCAACTCTAATGCCTTCCCCTGACACAACATGTCCTAGGAATCTGACCTCTCGGAGCCAAAACTTGCTCTTGCTAAATTTAGCATATAATTGCTTGTCTCTTAAGGTCTGCAAGACAATTCTAAGATGCTTTGCATGATCACACTCATCTCGGGAGTAGACCAATATGTCATCGATAAAAACAACTACGAACTTGTCCAAATACGGTCAGAAGATATGATTCATTAAGTCCATAAACACTGCAGGAGCATTCGTTAAACCTAACGGCATGACCAAAGACTCATAATGGCCATACCTCATCCTAAATACTATTTTCGGCACGTCTTGTTCCTTAATTCTCAGCTGATAATATCCGGATCTCAAATCAATCTTGGAGAACACCATAGCTCCCTTCAGTTGATCAAATAGATCATCTATCCTCGATAAAGGATACTTATTTTTCACCGTCACCTTGTTGAGCTATCTGTAGTCTATACACAATCTCATCGATCCATCTTTCTTTTTCACAAATAATCCCTGAGCACCCCCACGGTAAAAAGCTTGGTCTTGCAAAACCCTTATCCGTCAACTCCTGCAACTGGACCTTCAGTTCTTTCAACTTCAACGGTGCCATCCTATACGGAGTGATGGAAATAGGTGCCATTCCAGGAACTAACTCAATTCCGAACTCAACCTCTCTGATTGGAGGTAATCCAAGTAACTCTTCTGGGAATACATCTGAATACTCACATACAACCGGCACGGTTTTAACCTTTGCCTTAGACTCTTGACTATTCAGTACAGAGGCAAGATACGACTCACATCCTTTTCTCAAATATTTCTCAGCTACCATGGAAGAAATCATCACCGGTAGGTTATCTGACTCACTTGATTCAACCTGAATAACATCTCTATTTTCACACTTCAATTCAATAAATTTACTACCACAATTCACTAAAACGCTATGGGCAGTCAACCAGTCCATACCAAGAATCAAGTCAAACTCATCAAATGGTAGCAATATAAAGTTTTCCCGAAAATAATGACCCCTAACTGTCAAAGGATAGTTCCTACACACCTTATCAACTAACACCTATTTTCTTAGGGAGTTTGATACTTTTATCACAAATTCAGTAGACTCAATAGTCATATTCAAACTAAATGCCAATACCATACAAATATAAGAATGGGTCGACCCCGGGTCAATCAAAGCAATAACAGAGGTGTCATAGAGAGAAAATGTACTCGTTATTACGTCCGGCGATGATGCGTCTTCTCGAGCACGAATAGCATAGGTTCTTACTGGCAGCTGACCCTCTGACCTCACAGTAGTGTCTCGTGATACACTTCTACCACTAGTCCCACCTCCCGGGTTCTTTTGTGGCCTACCTCTAAAAGATGCACTGCTTGATCTTACCTCCTGCTTCTTTTCCTTGTCATCTCTTTCAGGACAGTTTCAAATGAAATGGTCGGAGGATCCACACTTGTAGCAATTTCGATTGTTTCCCCAACACTCCCCAGTGTGATATCTACCACAACTTGGGCACTCTGGCTTAGACTTTGGATTGCCCACACATGCCATTGAGGTGGCCTGAACTCTTGAACCCGAATACATATTACCTTGATCTCTCTGCGAATACCCGACTGACGTAGTCATCCGAGGGTTCCCTTCTCTAGACCTCTGTGATTGAGATTGGTATGACTTGCTCATCGGCCTCTTCCTCGCATCACGAGCCTCACTCAGGGCTTTCCTCCTTTCCTTAATTATTTGGCCTCATTAGCCCGATCCACCAGTATCACAAATTCTTTTAGCTCTAAGATCCCAACTAAAAGTTTGATGTCTTCATTTAACCGTCTTCAAGCCTCTTGCATAGGGTAGCTTCTGTGGATACACATTCCCGTACGTACTCACTGAGTCAAACAAATTCGCATTCATATTCCGCCACGATCATTTTTCCTTGCTTTAACTCAAGGAATTCCTTCCGCTTCTGGTCTATAAACCTTTGACTTATATACTTTTTTCGAAACTCTTCCAAGAAAAAGTCCCACATTACCTTCTCTTTAGGAACTACTGATGTCAACGTTTTCCACCAATAGTATGCCGAGTCCCTCAACAAAGATACAGCACATTTCAAACTCTCCTCAGGTGTACAGGAGAGTTCATCAAAAACCCTCATTGAGTTCTCAAGCCAGAACTCCACCCACTCAGGGTCATCATCTTTGTTAGCTCGAAAATCTTCAGCCCCTTGCTTTCGAATTTTATCTACCGGGGGCTTATTTGTCCTCACTATTTCTACACCTTGGGGAGCCACAATAATTGGCTAAGGTATAGGAGGAGGTGGAGGAGGTTGAGCATTGGGATTAGCTCGTACATACTCGGTGTACCAATTGCTCATCATTTGGAGAAAGGCTTCTCGAGCCTCTTCTCCTTAACCCCCAGTCTCGGGTTCACTTTGCACAGGCGCGGTCCCTTGCGTAGGAACTGGCGCATTACTAGCTGCATCATCAGCAGCCGATTGATCGAAATCCATATACTACATAAAACAAATTTTTAAAATCGTAAGAAGCCACCACACTATCATTATACGCTTATAGCATGTATAGCTAGACTCCTACACACGCTACGGTAGTCCTAGAATCGACTAAACCATAGCTCTGATACAACTAAATGTAACACCCCTTGCCCGTAATCCCTCTGAAATCGGGTACGAGACGTTACCGAATAATTTCCGTGATCGCCATTTAGGCTCAACGTGACTACTCTTCTCGAATCGCTTCAACTACTTCACATTCAACCTATGAGATCTCAATCATACCTATGAGAACTCTCGAGACCATATCGAAAGTTTTACGGTCCATAAAATTTCTTTTCATCTAAACAGGGAGTACACGCCCGTGCTAGATGACACACACGCCTGTATGTAGTCACACACGCCCATGTGCTCACACCGTGCCCAAAAACCCAAACATTCTGGGAAAACTCACACGGCTAGGGCACGCCCATGTGAAATGGGGGCACGCCCGTGTACCCTAACAACATGCCCGTGTCTTTTGCCCGTGGGAAGTTACTTACTAATTTAGCACGGCATGGACACACCTGTGTCTCCTAACTGTGGGGAGCTACTGACTTGATCTACACGGCCTGGGCACACGCCTATGTCCCTACCGTGTGTCTTACACGGTTCATGCACACGGTCGTAGGATTCACCCGTGGTCTATTTTAATTAGTAATAATAAAGTGTAGGGTTAGCACGGCCTAGACATACACCCGTGTGTCTACCCGTGTGGCACATGAAGGCTATTTGCCAAGCTTCTAGCATCCCTATATCTTACCCTACATGGGTTTATTCAACAAACTAACAAACCTCTCTTAATCCACATGCACTCACATTGATAACATTGAAATTTCATGAATGATAAAATATGCCATCATTCTTGGCAATTTACAAAATTAATGTCTTAGCAAGAGCCAATACACCTTTGGTCAAAATAACAAAATGATCTAACTAGTCTAGTCCTATACATGCCATATACAAAATCACTAATCTAATTATACCAAAGTAAGCAGATAGTGTGGGCGGTCTTCTAGTTATCGACGTATCCCGGCTCGGCTCTTAAGCCCTATAAGACAAGGGAAAGCGAGAGGAGTAAGCTTAAAGCTTAGTAAGTTCACATGTAAACAATATAACACTCTAAAATGGATGAACATTTTTATAGCATTATTTACTAAGCAAGAAATCAATCTACATTCAGTATTAGGCTTACTCATTTTCTCCATTCACACATCCCAACAAGCATGATGCATACATTCAATAATGGTTTCCCTGCACTAAGCATCACAAGGTCACTTAATGTAACATATCACCATCTCAAAATACATTACTCGGTGGTTTCGCACTTATCCCACCATCAGTCTTCATTAGGGTGGTATCGCACATAGCCCACTAAGAAGGTTAATTACGGTGGTATCACACACAGCCCACCATCAAGGTTAACAGACGATGGTATCACACATAGCCCATCGTAATTAAACAACAAGGTGGTATCGCACTTAGCCCACATCAAAATTTTATATAACACACCTACCTATCTATTCCATCATTTATACAAGAATTATTCATTAACTACCACTTTCTATCTACTTGAATTATACATGTTCTCAATTATGCTATGCACTGATTAAAAACAATAATGTGCATGTAAAATGCATCGTTTACACGTAAACTTACCTCGATGCAAAACGTGTTAGCTAGCGATTTACTCGATCACCTTGCCTTTCCCATGGTCAAGGTTGATTCCGCGCTCTTCTTGATCTATAACAATGAAATTCATTGTTTAGATCATTCTATGATCATAATACATCAAACTCTACACTTGGGCAAAAATTACCATTTTGCCCTTGTACATTGGCAAAATTATAATTTTGCCCCTAGGCTCGTAATTTATTTTTCACCACATTTTCTAAATAAACAAGCATAGATGAACATTTATTTCTCTTACAACTACTCACCATTCCAACTATTTCATGCATTTATGATACAAATTGAATCTTTGCATTCAAGCCCTATTTAGGTGTTTTCATGCTAACACCATTCATAAAAGTTTTTCTCACCTCCCTACCATTCATTTTCTTCCATAAAAACTCAGCTAACAACAAAAATACTCTCATGGCAAGTTTCTAGACTTTCAACCATATCTCAAATTAGTCCCCTCATTAGCTAGCTTAAGCTTTGGGGACTCCAAAAACACAAAAATCATCAATTAACCACCTAAATCATTTACTAGCAAAGAGATGGCTTGGCTGAAAGTTTGAACTCCCAAATGCCCTATTTCCTCTTCAATTTTTGGTAGAAAGAGATGAATGAATAGTAAAAGATGATAGGTTTTCTCTTCCCTTTATATTATTCATCTTTTTTTACCTAACTCATGCAATTTTGACCAAAAATTAAATGCTCTTGTCTCCCCTATGCACATGGCCTGTCATCACTAGGTAAATGGCATAATTTCGCATTAAAATCCTCCAAATTACCTTCTATAGCTATTAGGTACCTCTACCTTATAAAATAGAACTTTTGCACTTTATACGATTTAGTCCTTTTTTCGTAATTAAACATGCTATCACTCAAATTAAAACACCAAAATTCTCATGCATCCATATAATTGTGCCACAACACATAAAATAACATTAAAATAATTTTCTCTGACCTCAATTTAGTGGTCTCGAGCCCACTGTTCTGACTAGCCCCAAAATCGGGCTTTTACAATCTTAATTGGCTGCAGTAACCCTAAAGGTAGTTGATGCTCAGCTTTAACTTGCTGGCACGTCAAGCACTTAACCACAAAATCAGTAACTTTTCATTTCAGTCCTGGCCACCAATATAGCTCACGGAGATTTCGTTATAACTTGTTTCTGCTAGGATGCATAGCATATGGACTACTATGCCCGTCTTGCAGTGTAGACTGCCTTATCTCAAAATCCCTTGGTACACAAACTCTCCCACGAAAACACAATACTCCTTCACTATTCAGCCCAAAATCTGAAGTTTCCCCTTCTCCACCTGTCGGAATAGAGGAACCAGTGACTCGTCCAACCACTGCTTACCCTTAATCTGTTTAGTCTACGTCAGTTTAACTTGCAATTCAGCTGGCAAGTTACCATTATCATACAAGCTGAGACGAGCAAAAATTGCTCTCAAATAAGACACAACCCTTCAGCTCAGTGCATCAGCTACCACTTTAGACTTACCCGGATGGTATTCAATCGAGCAATCATAATCCTTAAGCAGTTCTATCCATCTTTGCTACCTGATATTTATATCCTTTTGAGTGAGGAGGCACTTGAGGCTCTTGTGGTTTGTGTATATAATAGACTTATCGCTGTATAAATAATTCCTCCAAATTTTCAGTGCGAATATCACCGCAGCTAACTCCAAGTCATGAGTTGGGTAATTCGCCTCGTGAGGCTTAAGATGATGAGACGCATAAGCAACCACCTTACCCTCCTGCATCAGCATACAACCCAATCCAATATATGATGCATCACTGTAGACAGTAAATTCCTTCCCGAACGCGGGCTGTATCAAGACAGGGGCCTCAGTCAAAACTTTTTTCAGTTTCTCAAATTTTTCTTGCTGCTTATCAGTCTAATTAAACAGTACCCCTTTACGCAGCAGCTTAGTCAGAGGTGTAGCGATTAAGGAAAACCCTCAAAAAAAGTCTGTAATACCCTGCCAGACCCAGAAAGCTTCGAATATCAGATATAGTATTTATGAACAACACTGGTGCTCCCCACAGAGACACATTAGGTCTAATGAATCCTCGATCCAGTAGCTCTTGGATCTGAGCTTTCAACTCTACCAGCTCTTTTGGTGCTATCCTATAAGGGGCGATGGACACTGGAGCTGTTCTAGGAAAACGGTCGATACCAAATTCAACTTCGTGATTCGGAGGCAACCCAGAGAGCTCATCAGGAAACACATCAAAAAAATCCTTAAATGTCCTGATATCTCCAACAGAAGGACCCTCAGAGTTAGATACTCCAACATAGGCTAAAAACGCCTCACAACCCTTGCGAACCAATTTTTTGGCCCTTAGGCGAAATCACATTAAACAGAAAGTCCCTTCGCTCCCCAATTACCGCCACTTCCTCATTCTCAGTAGTTCTCAACACCATATGCTTAGTATCACAATCCAAACTTGCACGGTGTTTCACCAGCCAATCCATACCCAATATAAGGTTAAATTCACCAAACGGTAATTCCATTAAGTTTGCCAGAAAGACAACCCCTTGAATCTCTAGGGACACATTTCTGAACAATTTGTCTACCCTAACCAACTATCCCAGTGGACTTAACATCGTCATTTCTTTAACAATACTCTCACAAAAGATACCCAAGGTGCCAGACACAGTACATGAAATGTATGAATGTGTAGACCCTATCTCAATCAGAGTAGTGTACAGTACATTATGAATCAAAAACGTACCGGTTATAACATTTGGAGCATCACCATCCTCTCTACGATGAGTAGCATATACTAGAGCTAGCTCCCTTGCCTCAGTATTACCAACATTTCTGCCCGGTGCTCCACGACCTTATCCCCCACCATTACCACTCTGGCCTGCCCATGGCCCCTTGGTGCCTGCTGACCACCTCTCACTGGCTGACCATAACCCTGTCCTTCAGCTTGCATCTGAACAAGCCTCTGGGAACAATTCATAACTTGATGATCCATGGATCCGCATCTAAAGTATGCCCCACTCCTCTTCCAGCACTCACCCTGGTGAGATCTCCCATAATTAGCGCAAGGCTATGGTCTAGCAATAGTAACAGGAACTCCAGTTCGAACTGGCCCATCAAACCTAGCCTTCTTAATAGGCCTCCCAGAAGAACTTGAGGGCCCAAAATCCCTCTTATTTCTGCCCTTATCTTTTTCACAGTTTTGACGCTCCAAGTGCTTCACCTCTTTAGTAATCTTTTCTTTTTCTATAAGAGGAGCAAAATCTTACTCCCTCTATGGAGCTATCAATACCTTTAACTCATCTCGAAGGCCATCCTCAAAACACACATAGCGTTCATACTCAGTTGCTACTATCCCTCGAGCATACCTACTCAACCGTAAGAACTTTGCCTTATATTCTACCACTAACTTATTCCCTTGGGTCAGGTTCAGAAATTCCCTTTTTTGGGCGTCCACATAACTTGCGCCCACCTATTTCCCTTGGAAGGCCACCTTAAAGAAATCCCATGTCATTCGGTCGGCCTACGTACCCTCTTTTACGGTGAGCCACCATTGGTAGGCCTCATCTCGTAGTAAGGACACTGCCCCTTTTAATTTTTGCTCCGTAGTATAGTCAAGGTCGTCCATTATCTGCTCGGTAGCCTCTAACCAGTACTCCGCCATAGTTGGGGCTACTCTAGAAATACCCCTGAAAATTTTAGCTCCATTAGACCGGAGTTTCTCTAAAATTGACCCTCGGCCCACTGTTTCAATACTAGCTCTAGCAACCTTCTTTAGAACGCGGAGCATCACTTTGGATAGAGCATCATCCCTAGCTACTCGATCATAAGACCCGGTCTCAATTACTGGTGTGGCTAATGCTTCCTTAGTTGGTATATGGCTCGATGTCGATGTTTCGGCCAAAGCACTTTCTTAGCCTCAACCGTGGCCCCGTGTACCCCTTCTGCGAGTACCTCTTGTGCTCATTTTGATATGCGCTTTATCTGATTAAAAAGTCTTATGTGGCAAATTATAATTTTAGTAATCATTAACAAATATAGTATGAAAATAATCATTAGGGGTTTGCTTTCGTAGATCGAGGTCTCAGTACAGTTTACAGTCTCCTATGGTCAAAGTTTCCTCTATCTAGAGTTTCGCAGTATATCAGTAATTAGAATTAGAGAACTTATAGATTTGGCACCGGAGACTTGATGTGCCACACTTGCACATCTTTCAAAAACATTTCAAATATTTAAAATCTACTTTTAGAAAGACTTTTCAAAACCCATTCCACAGTCGAGTTTTGTAACCTGGCACTGATACCACTAAATGTAACACCCCAAACCTAGCCTAGACGTTACGACCAAATCTGACGTGTCACATTGAAGTGTTTTTCAAAATTAGGCTTGTTGAGAGAAAACCGTTTTTAAACGATTTCCATGTTTGTTACTGTTGGTTTCTTAGTTGGTAAAAAATCGGAAAGCTACTCTAATGAATGTCATTTTAAAGTTTGAAAATGTGTGTTTGTCTTTTAAAACAGTTATTATATTTGAAAACTTATTTGTATCAGTTTGGCAGTTTCGAAATAAGAAATTAAACCCAATTAAAAGAAATTAAAATCACCAGAGGTCTTATTACATAAATATCAACCCAATATAAAAATTTAAATAACTAGGTCTAAAATAAAATATTAGCAAATATGTGGCCACCTCCGAGTTCCTCGTAGCTCCAAATCATCTAAGGCTGAGGATTACCTATACAGTTAAAAGAAAAAGGGTGAGTTACGAGAACTCAGTGTGCAATCCCCTATCATGCAGTAACAGTCTGGGCCTAAGCCCTATTCAGTAACAGTATAGTGTGGGCCTTAGCCCATTATATTAATCAATGTAGGCCTAAGCCCAATACAATATTAGTATGGTGCAAAATTGATCGACCCAGCCAGCACACCAATATCGCAGCATAGCTACTAGTAATAATAATGCAGCAAAGCTGCCAGTAACAGTATATGTGGTAGAGCCACCAGTAACATTACTCCCTCCATATCAGAATCCTAACCCCATGCAGTATGCCATGTAATAAATATTTCATGTATGCAATATGTCCTACTCAGTACAGTTGTACAATAACATACATTCATCAGTCAACCTACCGCTAGGGGTAAAAGGGTCATTTCCATGTACTAGGGTAAAATGGTAATTTTGCCCTTTAAGGGTATTTTCGTTATTTTACTTACTTTGGGGTCTCGATGTAGTTAAAAACATCTCCAAAGGTCTACAGCCACCTTGAGTGACACAGATAACCTATACGGTCGAAACGGTGTAAATGGGCCCAAGGCCCAATATTCGGCCTAAGTGGGCCCATGCGCTTGTGTGGCCTATTTAGCCTAAATTCCATCACGACTATGCTAACTACATAGCCCAATCCAATATTTGCCACATCTCGTTGATTTTATCCATGTGAGGCCCACGAGCCCATTGGGCCCATACGGCCCATTTCAACCAATCGAGGCCTATAGCGACCCAAGTGCACGAGAACGCTCGTGGTGGCCTCTACAGTCTATCACCCATGATTATGGGCTCAGTTTACCACAAAAGTGATCGCACTCTCGTGAGGCCTCAAATGCTAGAGTTTTAGCTATTCGGCTTTTGCCGATTCACAGAAAAGATAGTGTGATTACACACCTGATTACGATATTGCTCCACGCTCCACGAGCATCCAACCTAGATTCAAACAAGATCCAAAGTTAGTCCTTTAACCGATAGGGTAAAGCACCCTCTTATTGATGTTTAATCTGAAACACCCTTATTACTTTGTTTGAATGAGGGTGACCTTAGCTCCTCTACGATCGCTGTTCAGAAATGATCACACGCCCTTGTTGGTTTTCGATAGTACAATCAAAATCCAATTAGTAAGTGATAGGGCACATTTGGCCAATCCCAAAATAACATAAGGTAACACTTTTACCTTACCTATACGTTGAGGACGGAAGTGTGACTCCTCCAAACTATTCACACTTCACCACTCCTTGAGGAAGACCCTAGAATCACAACGAGTACAGTACGTGAAGGAGGAAATGACAATCGATTAGCAAAATGGGGTATTTAGTTTTGGAAAAAGAAAAAGAAGAGCATGGTGTATTCAATTTTAAAAAGAAAAGCAGAGGATAGATTTTGAACACTTACCGATAGTAAGAACCTTTGTAGTAGATCGATGCAGAGAGGGATTAACAGCAGTGATATTCGGCAGACTAGAATAGAAGATGAACATAAGTTAAAGAAGAGAAAAGGAAGGTTCGGCTAGGCTATGAAATAATCCGATTGTAGAAGAAAAGGGGAAAGGGAAAGTAGATGTTAGGTTCAGCCAAGAAGAGAGGAAAATAATAGCAAATATATAGATAAGGAATGGCACGAATGGTCAGTTTCGTAGCACAAAAAAAACTAGAGAGAACCCGAAATGCAAAAAGTGCAAAAAACCTAAACTGCCAGCAAAGAAATTCGGCAGCTCTCCTATCAACACTCCCCAAAGCCAAAACAGAGAAATGGCTCCAGTCAAAATTGCCCCCTTTTTCCCCTAGCCAAAATCCAATATAGCCTTAGTCCCAATCGGCCACAACACCCTACCAACCTCCCATTTTCAAAATTCCTTGTTTTTTCCCCAATCTCCTCCTTGACTTGCTCCAAAAATCCCTCAATGACCCATTCAAACTCCTCTCAATAGTGTTTCAGTCCAACTCTTCCACCAACACAGCACAAGCAGCAAAATAAACATTCCATTGCGTAACCCAGGAGTTGAACCTCAGACCTCTCAGTTACACCACATGCCACCTTGCCACTACACCATAGGCTCTTTTTGTGTCATAAAACAAACATTATTACTAATAAGGCCTAAGTGCCAATGTCCAGGTTCATTTAAGAGAAAAAACTAAAATTTTGCAAAAGTCAAGACTTGAACCCAGGCTACTCAAACACTCTCATACACACCCAAATCTCTTAGGCATTGAAGTAGACAAGCAATTTGTGTTAGAATATGCAAAATTATAGACCCTAAATTTTTAGGGCGTTACACATTTTCTTCTTCCCCTTTTTGTTATATCAAAAGACAAATAAAGCTCAAAGAGAAAAGAGGATAGTCCATCACAATAGATATAGAAGAACTAAACATCAATGTATCTAAAAATACCAATAAAGTAATAAATTGCAATTTGACATAGACATAGGAAATAATAAAGGAACTGGGTGCAAATGTTATGAGTATAAAGTTAATGACTTAAACTACTCTAATCGCCATTAGGGGAAAAATGAGGAGTCAAAGGGAAGCGAGCTAAGAGAGATGCCATTTGTGCCTCCAAAGATGTTAGACGAGTGTTAACATCTTCCTGAAGACCTCGAACATCATTGTTAAATAAATGTATAACATCAAGAATATCATTATTGACCTAGAAAGAGGGTTGAGTAGCATGTGTAATGCCCTAAAAATGTGGGGTTTGTAATTTTACTGAATTTTCTTAAATTCCATGATGTACTGGAACGACTAGTTATTTGAGTGTGTTTGGGGGGTTTTTAGGAAGCTTGGGTTCGAGTCTGAACCTTGGAAAATTTTAATTTTTGCTCATAAGTGAAATTGGTAGTTAGCAGTAGGATTTATGTATAAATATGTGTGTTTATGTGTCACAAAAAGAGCTTGTGACTTAGTGGTTGTGGCGTCACTGAGATGGTAAGGGGAGTGGGTTTGAATCCCATGATAAGCAATTAGGGGGTTTTTATTTTATGAGTGGATGGTGCAAGAGGTAGAATTTGGATCAAACTTTGCAGAGGAGGTTGAAGACTTGGTCAAGAATTTCAAATGGGAGGATAGGAGTAATTCAATGAGGATTTGGTGGAAAGTTTAAGGGAGTTGGAGGTGTGTAGGACTCTTGGCCGAATGTGGGGAAGGATGAGTAGGGGATTTTCGGCTAGGTGGTTGTCAGTTGTGCATTCTCGGCAATTTGGGTAAGTGAGGAAGCTGAATTTTCTCTTTGGTTTTCTAAGTTTTCTTTTGTTTCATTTTGGGAATCATTCTTTTTGTGACATCTTGTGTTATCTTTTACCTTTCGAGTCTTATTCTTCCTTCTCTTTTTCATTGTTATTTCTTTGTGCTGCCTATTTGCTGTCGAATCACTTCATCTCTTTTCAGGTTCTTCCTTGGCCGAACACAACCCTTCTTTCCCTCTTGATATTCTTTTCTTTTCATTGCAAGTTAGCCAAACCCCTTTCTCTCTTAAAACCTTGGTTTCTTTTGTGTTGGCCGAATCTATTAAGGCCTAGGGATTTTTTCCTCTTCGTTCTAGCTGTTTCTGAATCTTTTCGATCTGTTGTTAAGTGGTGGCTATATCTAGATTGGCTTTTTCTCCTTAATCGAGTTTGTGTCTCTTAGGCCGAAGGGTTTGTCCCTAGTTTCCGTGGAGATGTGTTTTGCTAACACTTTCTTTCTCGTCAATTGTTGATAGGGACTCATTTTCCTTAGCCAAAGGGGGTGGGCCGAATACTCTTCCACTACAAGAGATTGTTTGTTCTTGGTAAGTAAAGTTAGTTTGATTAAAGCGTTTTAGTTTTATGGATTAACAAGGGTTTGTGACTGATTAATGGGGCAGTTGTTGTCATAGGTGTCTTGGAAGCGCTTCAAACCACAACTCGTAACAGGTGTGTAATCGCACAACCAACACCGTACTGTTTTAATGCAGGATAAAAGTGTTCTAATACTTTGGTGCTACTATGAATAGGCAAAAGCTGAGAAGCCAAGCTTTCGGCATCTGTAGGCCCTCGAGCGTGGGAACGCTTGTAGGGATAAATCGAGCCACAATTGCTGGCGCTAGATGATAGAGGCCGTCACGGACGTTCTGTGGGCTTAGGTCGTAAAATTACCAAAATACCCTCGATGGGTAAAATTATCGAAATACCTTCGGTGGATAAAATTATCGAAATACCTTCGATGGATAAAATTACTGAAATACCCTCGATGGGTAAAATTACCGAAATACCCTCGATGGGTAAAATTTTTGAAATACCCTCGATGGGTAAAATTATCTAAATACCCTTGAAGGGTAAAACTATCGAAATACCCCCGAAGGGTAAGATTACCGAAATGTCTCTTAGGGGTGAAATAACCATTTTACCCCTAACCGCCAAAATGACCGTTATACCCCTAGTGGTAGTGTGAGTGATGTATGTGTGATATTTGTATGACTGTTTATGATTGTGACATACTACATACACGAGTTATTTATGACACGACATTCTACATTGTGGTTGGGATTTGTCTTTGGAGGAAGTACTGTACTAGTGGCTCTACCACGTTTTACTGATCTAGTAGCTTCGCCACGTATTTTGATTTTAATGGCTTGGCCACGTCTACTGTCATTAGCAGCTTTGCTACGTTATTTGAGTGTGTTTGGGGGGTTTTTAGGAAGGTTGGGTTCGAGTCTGAACCTTGGAAAAATTTTAATTTTTGATCATAAGTGAAACTAGCAGTTAGTAGTAGGACTTATGTATAAATATGTGTGTTTATGTGAAACACCCCTAACTCGTATCCGTCGCCGGATTAGGTTTACGAGGCATTACCTGACTAACCACAGTTTAGCACACTCATATAAATAATTTTTTTGTACATATAGATCTCTTAACCAACTAAAACGCAATCATGCTTCAAAATTTAAACATATACATATCATTTATTTAATCAAATTTTAAAACTAATTCACTTGCATCAATGTTAAACCACTTATACTTAATAAACATAATGTTCGAAGCATACAAACATTACATGCATGTTATTTGAATGCCTAGTTTATAAGCAAGCATAATTTGATTCATAAACCAAGCACATATTTTACGACATTCATTTATATGACATTAGCAAACATTACCAAATGGTCCAATATAATCTTATACTTACTAATTTAAACACATTTCACTATAATACCTTTAATCATTTTCAGTCACAAATGATAATTGATAGCATATATGGTCTACAAGTCAAATAATATTTCTAAACATTATACCGAAATTACTTATCAACGACCAATTCACTTATCACATATTTGGCTATCAAATTAACCTTAATAATTATACACATTATACCAGCCCAAGTGTTCGACAAATCATTCATGAATCATAGCATCCCTTATCTTTACAAATCGTATCAATATGACCAACTAATAAACAATGATATTTTCATCATATAGTTTATAAAGCCATGCTCAATCGAGATTACATTCACCAACTACCTCAACATTTAAATCGAATCATAAGAACATCCATCACACATAATATACTATATGGTATACTTCTAAAATGAGCTAATTACTTGACCGATTACACATGATAAATAACATCATTATCCAGCCATATAACCAAACACAAGCATAAACACACCATGAAATATACTTTCATAATAAGCCAATACCAAGGCTGAATTCACATAAGTCCCAAATATTAAAATTTAGCCATTTTCGCATGGCATACCATATACATATTCCAAAATAATCATTGCAAAATATAATCCAGCCTATACATGCCATAAACTTTAAATTCAACTTCAAAAATTACCCAAAATATTGATGATAGTGTGACGAGCTTCACTGACGATCCCCGAGCATGTAACTATCACCCCAAAAATCTAAATCACAAGAATAACCAAAGAAACCAACTAAGCTTTAACAACTTAGTAAGTTATAAGCAATTACACAACAACAATGCATTATATAATTATAGTATTAAGGCCAATTTAATATAATCACATTCAAGGTTTATAACCACAACTATAATATATAGCACCATTCGTAAATTTTCTCATTTCATAACCTTAAGGTCGAATACTTACACATCCAATAATAGACTTCACATCGATCCCTAAATCACTTTCTCATCTCAAAACCAATACATATACATTTATACAAAATTCCACAAGGTCGAATTACATTTTGTAATTCATATAACAATCAATATGATTTTGTAAACATTTCCCCATATCAACTTATATCATCCAAACTAATCATTTAAAAGAAATTTTCTGTCCAATCTACAATTAATCACTTACAATTGATTTCAAATAACAACATCTCATAGTATCAAAACTTACCAATTTCGATCTTTGAATTTAAAATTTACTTGCATACTTAGTACTTATTAACCGATTTCGCACACTTAGTGCTCGGTAATTAAATTTGCACACTTAGTGCTCACTAACCGATTTCACACACTTAGTGCATAATGATTGATTTCGCACACATAGTGCTCAGTATTTAAATTCGTACACTTAGTGCATTTCTCAAACTTGTTACTCATTTATAAATATACACACATAAGAATTAAACCTCAACTACAAATATGCAAATTAACTTATTTCATCTCCATAATCAACATCACATTCGGGTGTACCAATGGCATATATGCATACCTCACATTCGGCTATACTATACACATATATATATCACATTCGACTATATCAATAGTATATATACATACTTCCATTAAATTCATATACACCACTATAAATAAATCCAATTCAACTTAATTGCTTAAAAGCTTATGTCGAGTATCGACGGACTATGTTTCCCGACTATTCGATTAACTTTGATTTTTCCCGATCTAATCCTGATCCTTTTTGTTCTTGATCTAATAAATTTCAAATTTATCTAAATCAAATAAAATTCCATTGAATTTAGTCTGAAAAATTATAAATGGGAAAATTACCATTTTGCCCCCGATATTTTACACTTTTTATAATTTAGTCCTTTTTGCACAAAACACAAATTACAAAAAATTTGACCAAACTTCTTAAGGGCTGAATATACAAAACCTTACTACAAGCTCGTACATTTCATTTATTTCACATTTTGACCCCTTAATTTATAAATTTCACAATTTAATCCTATTTAGACATTTCTACCAAAAATGCCTTAATTAAACCTAGTAATCTAACAACCTATATTTATTTTCCATCACTAAACACCAATTTCATCTGGCTATCAACAATGGAATTTCATGAATACATCATCAAATTCAAAATTTCCAACTTGGGCTAGCTAGTATTCAAAGCAACGACCTCAAAAACGTAAAAATTATCAAAAACCAAACTCAATTACATACTTTAATCAAGCATGCAAGGGCTGAAAGTTGCGAAGCTTAAAATTTTTATTCTTTCTCTTAGTTTCGGTCACTTGAGAAGAAAGATGAACACTTTTCATATTTTATTCAATTTAATATATTATCATATATTAAATTATATCATTATAACATAAAATATAATAAACAATTTCAAATTACTATTTCATGCAATTTTGGCCAGCCACTATGTTCAATTATGGCTAAATTATCCTATCAATACTTTAATTTATAAATCCTATCAATACTTTAATTTATAAAACCATCATCAATTCGGTACTTACACATTTATCCATCAAAATTTCTTTTTATGCGATTAAGCCCTTTTTCACAACTAAGCACCAAAACGATCAAATTTTAATACAAAAATTTCACACACACCAATTCACACATAATAAACATAGAAAGAAATATTAAGATATTTTTTTGACTCAGATTCATGGTCTTGAAACCACCATTATGATTAGGGTCAAAATTGGGCTGTTACAACTCTCCTCCCCTTAAGGGATTTTCGTCCCCAAAAATCTTACCAATGAATAGGCTTGGATAACGTTCTTTCAATGAATCCTCAAACTCCCAAGTTGCTTCCTCGATTCCGTGCTTAAGCCAAAGTACTTTTACTAACGATATTTTCTTATTTCGCAACTCTTTCACTTCACGAGCCAAGATATATATCTGTTCTTCCTCGTAAGTCAAATCAGACTGTATATCATCCTCTGATGGACTAATCACATGAGAAGGGTCAGATCTATATCGTTGGAGCATTGACACATGGAAAACATTGTGGATCTTTTCTAATTCGGGTGGTAATAATAATATATATGCAATCAGCCAAATCCGCTCCAAAACCTCATATGGTCCAAGAAATCTTGGACTCAATTTGCCTTTGCTATCGAATTTGAGTATTTTCTTCCATGGTGAGACTTTCAAAAACACACGATCACCAATCTGAAACTCTATCTCTCTACGTTTTAAGTCTGTATAAGATTTCTGACGATCTGACGCTATTTACAAACTTTTTCGGATCACTTCTACTTTCTGTTCAATTTCTTTAACCAAATCAACCCCGTGTATCTTATTTTCATTGAGCTCGGTCCAATACAAAGGTGTACAACATTTACGACCATATAAAGCTTTGTAAGGTGCCATTTTGATACTCGATTGAAAGCTATTATTGTACGCAAATTCAATCAAAGGCAAGTATCGTTCCCACGTACCCTCGAACTCGAGAACACAACATCTCAACATATCCTCAAGTATTTGAATAATTCTCTAGGATTGACCATCCGTCTGGGGGTGAAAAGCTATGCTAAAATGTAATTTAGTACCTAATGCATCTTGCAGTTTCTTCCAAAACTGAGATGCTGAGATGTAAATGTAACACCCATTTCTCATATGTTATGTCAGAACCGGGCTCAAGGCATTACCAGATTAAAACCATATGATCGCCTACTTAGCCTCATCATGATTACTCTCTTAAGTCACCTCAACAACCTTATTCTCGACTTACGAGGGCTCACTCAAACTCACGAGGGCTCTTGAAACCTTATCGAAAACTTTTACGATTTTAAAATTTCTCCACCTAAAGAGGGACTACATGTCCGTGTAAGGTGAGACACGCCCGTGGAGGTCACACACACCCATGCCCTCAAACCGTGCATGAAAACCTAAGTATTCTACCAATGCCCCACAGCTAGGGCACACGCCCGTGCTCACCACCCGTGGTGAACACTGACTACACCACACGCCCTGAAGTCTAGACACACACCCGTGTGGCTAGCCCATGGCCTATACTACTTGAAACTGTCAAAGAGACACGGCCAAAGCACACGTCCGTGGGCCGACCGTGTGTCACACATGGCCTAGACACATGCCCGTATGTCTATCCACATGGACAAGAACATAGCTATGTGCTAAGCTCTTCTCACCCCTTAAGTTCATAAAACATACACTCATCCAATTCATCTATAATCAACTCATAGTGAAGAACAAACTCATATGAATAACTACACATTTTCATATAATAAGATAGCCAACAACTATAGCATTACACAAAATAGATTATCTATCTAAAGGCCAACATATCTTAGCCATTTACAACAAAGTTCACTAACTTGTGTAGCCTCTATACATGCTATATACAAAACACTAAGTCTACTATACCAAAGTGTGCTGATAGTGTGGGAGATCTTTCGATTGATCCATGTATCTCGATTCAACCCTTTTCTTCTATAAGACAAGGGAAAGGAAAAGGAGTAAGCTTTGAGCCTAGTAAGTTTACACATAAATAATTTAACCATTCTAGTATAAACTAAACAATAATTAGTATTATACTACCAAATAAATTCACACCCACAATTATGCTTACTCTTTCTATCCTTTACCACATTTCCAACACATCATGAGTCATATACTCATAACCATTGACATGCACCCTTGCACTCGATATCACAATTACTCAATATACAACACATCATTATTCTTAATAATACATCCACACACCTAATTTCTTAGTGGTTTCGCACTTAGCCCACCACAATCAATTTATAGGGTAGTATCGCACTTAGCCTAACAACAAAGGTATTCATAGTTATAACAGCCCGATTTAGACCCTAGTCAGAATAGTGGTTTTGAGACCATAAATCTGAGGTCAAAATAATATTTTAATGTTAAAAAAATATTTTAATATTTTATTGTGTGCCAAATTAAGAGAAAAGACTTAATCTTGTAAAGTAAAAAAAGCTGAGTGCTGATTGTTTAATTGTTAAATTGCCATGTTCTTTTAATAGGAAGGCCTTAAAAGGAAATTTGGCCAATTTCCTATAGCATGGACGATTAAGGGCTTAGGTGACATGATTTTCTAATTAAATTAGCAAGGTTAAAATAGTAATTTATGTATTAAAATGTTTATAACAAAATAAAAGAAAATTGATAGTGGAAGCATTCATCTTCTTCCATCGATTTGAGAAAGAAAAGAAGGGGTTTTAAGCTTTGGTATTTTTGGCGAACATTTAAGCTTGATTCAAGGTTTGAGCTCAGTTTTTGATAATTTATATGTTTCCGTAATCGTTGCTTCGTGCTTTAGCTAACCCATGTTGAAATATTATGAATTGATGATGTTTTTGTGATGAGTCTTTGATGAACACTTGAGCTATGTATGAGTTGATGGTGAAATATGGAAACTTGGTGTTGGATTAACATAGTTTGTATTGGAATTTTTAGTGAAATTGAATATTTTGGACTTAATTGAGAAAATAAGAAATTGAAGGGTTAAGTTGTGAAATAAATGAAATGTATGAGCTTGTATTAGCATGGGAAGAATTCGGCTAGCATATTGTTTTGAAATTTTGTGTATTTGATGATTTTGTGAAATAAGGACTAAAGTGTCAAAATGTGAAAATGTGAGGGCTATTTTGTAAAATTCCCTAATTGTATGTGTGCGGACTAAATTGAATGAGTTGGAGATTGAATGGATTGAATTTGAATGTGTATAGAACAAGAAAGGAGAGGTTCAGATCGAGATTGAGGGAAAGATAAAATGCTCAGTTAATCAACCGTTTTGATAGTTCGACGTCCGAGGTACGTTTGGATATAGTACATGCTATTAATTTATGTTATCTGTGATGTGATTTGAATACATATCTATACAATTATGATATTAGAAATGCTGTGTGTTGAATTGAATTAGAAAGCACTAAATGTGCAAAATTAGAAGCAGGATGGAAATGATGGGCACTGTGTGTGCGAGATGATAGAAGCTTTGGCTTATGGAATCGGCACTGTGTGTGTGATATCGATATAAGTTCGGTTTAATGTAGTGGCACTAAGTGTGCGATGACAAGTATGTAAAGTTTATAATCAGCACTAAGTGTGCGGAATAAACAAGAAAATAGTAAAGAGTGATCGAATGATAAAGTTGACTGATTTTGTAGAATGATTGGTGAGTTACTAGGTGTTGGCAAAGGTATGTAATGTACCTATGTGTTGAATGAAATTTGAAACTATTTGAATGGATTTCTATGTGAGTATTGAATAGGTTGAATTTGTGTATTATTTGATAAATTATCTATGTGATGGCTGTATATATATTGATTTGATTCATTGAGTTAATAGTATAATATTTCGAACTTACTAAGCTTTGGAAAGCTTACTGTGTGATTTGTTTCTCTGTTTTGCAGTGTTA
Organism: Gossypium rotundifolium; assembly: GCA_025506655.1. NCBI lineage: Eukaryota > Viridiplantae > Streptophyta > Magnoliopsida > Malvales > Malvaceae > Gossypium > Gossypium rotundifolium. Next base: position 44,485,823 of record CP106730.1, read on the forward strand.
GTAAAGTTAGCTCGGATTTGGGAATCGTCAGCATCTCAATCACACTATCGGTAATCTATTTTGGGTACTTTTGGAAAGATGTACATAGTTGAAATATGGCATGTATAGGCTAGTTAATTGAATCATATTTATGATGTGTAAATAGCCATGTGATGTGGCTAGATATATGTTGGCTTTAAGCATGAATGGCTATGATATGTGACACATATTTTCGTATGGCTTGTGAGTAGAGAAAATGACTTATGGATGTTAAATTCAATGATCAATTGATGCCTATGTGATTTAGTGAAGTTATGGAAAACTTATATTTAGATTTACATGGAAATTGGTTGAACAAGTTGGCATGTGTAGAAATGAGATAGAATAGAATGATATAATGTTCAATTGATGTGTCTTTAGTTGTCATTTGAATGGATAAGTATGCTTGATTATGCTTGTAGAGATTGACCCTTGTGTGGGTGGAAAATTGGCCTTGCAAATGGCTTATTTTGTCACACGGTTGTGGCACATGGCCGTACCTAATGACCGTGGGTAAATGACAGTATATAGCCTAATAGCATACGGCCTTGACACGGGCATGTCAACTAGCTGTGGGCATAAGTCAGTAGCTATCTTAATAGCACACGGCCATGGCACACGGGCGTGCTTGGTGACCGTTTGGAGAAGTCAGAATGCTTGCTCTATTTTGGCACGGCCTTGACACATAGGGGTGTCTGGTGGCCGTATGAGGCACACGGCCTGGTGGCACGGGCGTGTGACCTCAACAGATTTGTTGAGTATTTGAAATTTCTAAAACTTTTGTAAATGTTTGGTTTAGTCCCGACCTCTCTCTAGCATGTGTTTGAGGTTTTATAGGCCTCAATAAGGGACTATTTGATTATGTTTTGATGTGTTATGATGATGATTGACTTTGTTTCATAATTGGGATGTGAAATGATTTGAATTTTTAGAAATGCCTCTTAACCTTATTCGACGATAGTTTTGGGTTAGGGGTGTTACTTTTTTATTGGTATTAGAGCTACGGTTTAGTCGATTCTCAGACTAACATAGCACGTATGAGTCTAGCTATACATGCCATATATGAAATTGCGATAGTGTGATAAATTCTGACAGTTGAAATTGTGTTTTTATATAGTAATGGATCCGATCGAGCAGTTGTTGATGATGTAGAAAGTCACGCGCCTGCTCCCGCTCAAGGGACAGTGTCGGCCACATATAGGCCAAATAATAGTGGTGAGGGAGGAGAGGCTAAGCAAGCCTTCTTCCGAATGATGAGTAAATGGTTTACAGAGTTTGTTCGAATGAATCCGGCTGCTCTACAACCTCTACCCCCACAAGTACCTTTTGTGCCACAAGTTATAGATCCGATTAGATTGAATAAACCTCCTGTGGACAATATTTGGAAGTATGGGACGAAGAGTTTAGGGCTACATCTAATGATGATGCTGAGAGAGCCGAGTTTTGGCTTGAAAACACCCTTCGAGTATTTGATGAAATGTTTTTGACTCGGGACAAATGTACAAAATGTGCTGTTTCGTTGTTGAGGGATAGGGTTTATAATTGATGGAAGATGTTGATACTTGTAGTTCAAAGAGAGAGAATCACCTGGTATTTCTTTCAAGCCAAATTCAGAAAGAAGTATATCAGTCAACGCTTCATTGATCAGAAACGTAAAGATTTTTTAGAGCTGAAATAAGGCCATTTGTCCGTTACTGAGTACGAACGGGAATTTGTGAGATTGAGTCAATATGCTAGAGAATGTGTTTTGACCGAAGCTACTATGTGCAAAAGCTTTATAAAAGGATTGAATGAAGACATTAAATTGTTGGTTGGGATACTAGATATAAATGAATTTGTTGTGCTAGTTGAAAGAGCATGCAAAGCCGAAGAACTCAGTAAAGAAAAGAAGAAAGCTGATTTTGAAGCTCGTGATGAAAGAAAGAGATCGATGAGTAAGTTTTCTCGACCTTCTACAAAGAGATTTAGAGATGTAAGCAATCGTTTAAATGCTTCATTTGGACATCCAAGTAGAGATCGTTCGAGACAAAGTGCTGGTCCACGAACTCAAGCTCCGATTGAATCAAGTGTTGGAAGCGTTAAGAGTAACAAACCTGAGTGCAGACAGTGTGGAAGATGACATGTGGAAGAATGCTGGGGCAAGTACAACAATAGAGTTTGTTATAAATGTGGATCCCAAGATCATTTTATTCGAGATTACCCAAACATGGTCAAAGAGGAAAATGTTCAGAATTTGAGATCAAGTAATGTATTGACTAGGGGTAGACCACCCAAAAATGTAGGAAATGTGAGTGGAAGTAAAAGAGGAACTACTGACACAACTATGAGGTCAGAAGCAAGAGTACCTGCCCGAGCTTATGCTATACGTGCATGAGAGGAAGCATCATCTCCAAACATCATCCCCGGTACTTTCACTTTATTTGATACTAATGTCATTGCATTGATAGATCCAGGATCTACTCATTCATATGTGTGTGTGAATCTAGTATCAAGTAAGACTCTACCAATTGAGTCTATTGAATTTGTGATTAGAGTATCGAATCCCTTAGGCAAGTGTGTCTTGGTGAATAAAGTGTGCAAGAATTATCCATTAATGTTTCAGGATGTTTGTTTTTCGATTAATTTGATGTTACTACCATTCAATGAGTTTGACATAATTTTGCATATGGATTGGCTTACTCTGTATAATGCCATTATAAATTGTAAAAGAAAAAGTATTGAGTTGAAAAGTCAGAATGGTGAGATAGTTCGAATTGAATCCAGTGACATGAAAGGATTACCAGCTGTTGTAACTGCGATGAAAGCTATGAACTATGTGAGAAAGGGTTGTGAAGCCTATTTGGTGTACGTGATTGATTCAAAAGTGTCGGAAAAGAAAGTTGAATCTGTACCTGTGGTATGAGAGTTTCCAGATGTATTTCCTAAAGAGTTACCGCGATTACCTTCGATTCAAGAAGTCAAATTTGGTATTGAATTAGTGTCGGGGACCACTTCCATTTCGATAGCTCTGTATAGAATGGCACCAATAGAATTGAAACAATTAAAATTTCAGTTGCAGGAGTTGACTGACAGAGGATTTGCACGACCAAGTTTCTCACCCTGGGGAGCTCCTGTGTTATTTGTGAAAAAGAAAGACGGTACAATGAGAATGTGTATTGATTATCGACAGTTGAACAAAGTGACGATAAAGAACAAATATCCGTTGCCTCGTATTGATGATTTGTTTAATCAGCTGAGAGGAGCTACAATGTTTTCTAAGATAGATTTCAGATCAGGCTACTATCAGTTGAGAGTTAAAGAATCCGATGTGCTGAAAGCTGCTTTCAGAACGAGCTACGTATATTACGAATTCTTAGTGATGCCTTTCAGACTAACAAATGCTCCTGCAGTGTTTATGGATCTGATGAATCAGATATTCAGACCGTATTTGGATCACTTTGTTGTGGTGTTCATTGATGATATTTTAATCTATTCGTGTGATGAGACGCAGCATGTCAAACATTTGAGAACTGTACTACGAACCCTACTTGAGAAACAATTGTATGCAAAGTTTAGTAAATGTGAATTTTGGTTATGTGAGGTTGGTTTATTGTATCAGCTGTGGGAATAAGAGTTGATCCAAGCAAAATCTCTGCTATTTTAGAATGGAAGCCTCCGAGAAATGTGTCTGAAGTCCGTAGTTTTTTGGGACTAGCAGGATATTATAGATGGTTTGTGAAAGGCTTCTCGATTGCGACTCCGTTGACAAAGTTACTACAGAAAGATGTTAAATTTGAGTGGTCAGATAAGTGCCAGCAGAGTTTTGAGCAGTTGAAAGTGTTGTTGACAGAGGCACCAATGTTGGTTCAACCTAAATCTGGCAAAGAATTTATAGTTTATAGTGATGCATCGTTGAATGGTTTGGGCAGTGTGCTGATGCAAGAAGGTAAAGTCATACTTACGCTTCTAGGCAGTTAAAGCTGCACGAAAATAATTATCCAACGCATGACCTTGAGTTAGTTGCGATTGTATTTGCGTTAAAGATTTGGCGTCACTATCTGTTTGGGGAGAAATGTCACATTTATACTGATCATAAGTGTTTAAAGTGCTTGATGACTCAGAAAGACTTGAACTTGTGATAGATTACCACCCGGGTAAAGCTAATGTTGTAGCTGATTCTTTGAGTCAAAAATCATTATGTGCTTTTTGAGCTATGAGTACTCAGATAGATCTGTGTGATGATAGTGCAGTTATAGCTGAATTGAAACTAAAGCCGATGTTTGTACATTAGATTTGTGATTCTCAAAAAAATGATGTGGAAAAGATGACTAAACTAACTCAATGTGAATCGAATGCTGAATAAGAATTTCGAGTTGATAGTGATGGTTGTTTGAGATTCAGAGATCAAATTTGTGTTCCAAAAAATTCAGAGTTGATTCAAACGATTTTGAATGAAGCTCACAATAGTCATTTGACTGTACATCCGGGGAGTACGAAGATGTATAATGATCTGAAATAGTTCTATTGGTGGCATGGTATGAAGAGAGACATTTCTGACTTTGTGTCGGAGTGTTTAGTTTGTCAGCAAGTTAAGGCTGAACATCAAGTTCCATCCGGTTTGTTACAACCGATTATGATTCCTGAGTGGAAATGAGAGATAATTACGATGGACTTTGTGTCGGGTTTGCCCTTATCTTCGAGTAATAAAGATGTGATCTGGGTGATAGTGGAAAGATTGACGAAATCAGCCCATTTCATTCCTGTGAGAACCGACTATTCTTTAGATAAGTTAGCTGAACTGTATATTACTGAGATTGTGAGATTGCATGGAGTACCACTATCTATAGTGTCTGACAGAGATCTGAGGTTTACCTCGTGATTTTGGAAGAATTTGCAAGAGGCTTTAGGCACAAAATTGCATTTCAGTACTACTTTTCATCTGCAAACGAATGGTCAATCCGAACGAATCATTCAGATTCTCGAAGACAGGCTGAGGTGTTGCATACTTGAGTTTGAGAATACATGGGAAAAACATTTGCTGTTAATTGAATTTGCGTACAATAATAGTTTTCAATCTATTATCAAAATGGCACCATATGAGGCTCTTTACGGTCGAAAGTGTCGAACTCCATTGTATTGGACTGAATTGAGTGAGAATAAGATTCACGGGGTTGATCTTATAAAAGAGACTGAGCAGAAAGTGAAAGTAATTCGTGACAATTTGAAAGCAGCCTCAGATTGTCAGAAATCATATGCATATTTGAAACGAAAAGATATCGAATTTGATATTGGTGACAAAGTATTTTAAAAGTATCTCCGTGGAAGAATATACTTCGATTTGGCTGGAAAGGTAAGCTGAGTCCTAGGTTCATCGGGCCGTATGAGATTATTGAATGAGTTGGGCCGATTGCTTACAGACTGATGTTGCCACCTGAGCTAGAAAAGATTCATAATGTGTTTCATGTGTTGATGCTTCGACGGTACCGATCTGATCCGTCCTATGTGATTTCTCCTACTGAGGTTGAGATTCAGCCAGACTTGTCGTATAGTGAAGAACTGATCTGAATTCTAGCACTAGAGATTAAAGAATTGAGAAACAAAATAATTTCCTTTGTGAAAGTACTATGGCACAAAAACGGAGTTGAAGAGGCTACGTGGGAGCCTAAGAACATTATGAGAGAGCAATATCCATAACTATTCACTGGTAAGATTTTCGGGGACGAAAATCATTTAGTGGGGAAAGTTGTAACAGCCCGATTTAGACCCTAGTCGAAACAATGGTTTTGATACCACAAATTCGAGGTCGAAATAATATTTTAATGTTATCTTTGGTGTTGATTCTATGTGGCATAGTCTATGTAAAAATTCTGTGTGATAATTTTATTGATTGTATGGCGAATTAAGAGAAAGGACTTAATCGCAAAAATTGAAAAAGCTGAGTGCTGATTGTTTAATTATTAAATTGCCATGTTCTTTTAATAGGAAGGCCTTAAAAGGAAATTTGGCCAATTGCCTATAGCATGGACGATTAAGAGCTTAGGTGACATGATTTTCTAATTAAATTAGCAAGGTTAAAATAGTAATTTATGTATTAAAATGTTTATAACAAAACAAAAGAAAATTGATAGTGGAAGCATTCATCTTCTTCCATCGATTTGAGAAAGAAAAAGAGGGGTTTTAAGCTTTGTATTTTTGACCAACATTTAAGCTTGATTCAAGGTATGTTTGAGCTCGGTTTTTGATAATTTCTACGTTTTCATAATAGTTGCTTCGTGCTTTAGCTAACCCATGTTGAAATATTGTGAATTGATGATGTTTTTGTGATGAGTCTTTGATGAACACTTGAGCTATGTGTGAGTTGATGGTGAAATATGGAAACTTGGTGTTGGATTAACATAGTTTGTATTGGAATTTTTAGTGAAATTGAATATTTTGGACTTAATTGAGAAAATGAGAAATTGAAGGGTTAAATTGTGAAATAAATGAAATGTATGAGCTTGTATTAGCATGGGAAGAATTCGGCTAGCATATGTGTTTTGAAATTTTGTGTATTTGATGATTTTGTAAAATAAGGACTAAAGTGTCAAAATGTGAAAATATGAGGACTATTTTGTAAAATGCCCTAATTGTATGTGTGTGGACTAAATTGAATGAGTTGGAGATTGAATGGATTGAATTTGAATGTCTATAGAATAAGAAAGGAGAGGTTCGGATCGAGATCGAGGCAAAGATAAGGTGCTCATTAATCGATCGTTTCGATAGTTCGACGTCCGAGGTAAGTTCGGATATAGTACATGCTATTATTTTATGTTACCTGTGATGTGATTTGAATACATATCTATACAATTATGAGCTTAGAAATGCTATATGCTGAATTGAATTAGAAAGAACTAAGTGTGCGGAATTAGAAATAGGATGGAAATGATGGGCACTCTCTGTGTGAGATGATAGAAGCTTTGGCTTATGGAATTGGCACTGTTTGTGCGATACCGATATAAGTTCGGTTTAACGTAATGGCACTATATGTGCGATGACAAGTATGTAAATTTTATAATCACCACTAAGTGTGTGGAATAAACAAGAAAATAGTAAAGATTGATTGAATGATAAGGTTGAATGATTTTGTAGTATGATTGGTGAGTTACTAGGTGGTGGCAAAGGTATGTAATGTATCTATATGTTGAATGAAATTTGAAACTATTTGAATAGAACTCTATGTGAGTATTGAATAGGTTGAATTTGTGTATTATTTGGTAAATTATCTATGTGATGGCTGTATATATATATTGATTTGATTCATTAAGTTAATAATATTATATTTTGAACTTACTAAGCTTTGGAAAGCTTATTGTGTGATTTGTTTCTCTGTTTTGCAGTGTCAGTAAAGTTAGCTCGAATCTGGGAGTCGTCAGCATCTCAATCACACTATGGGAAATCTATTTTGGGTACTTTTGGAAAGATGTACATAGTTGAAATATGGCATGTATAGGCTAGTTAATTGAATCATATTTGTGATGTGTAAATAGCCATGTGATGTGGCTAGATATATGTTGGCTTTAAGCATGAATCATAGTGGTTTCACACATAGCCCACTAAACAATATACTTAACTATGGTATCGCACACAGCCCGTCGTTGTTAAGTATTAAGGTGGTATTGCACTTAGCCCACCATCAAGCATTATCACTACACATTCACACATCTACTTGTAATCCATTCATCCATTCACAACTACTATCTCATTCATCTCACTAGAATCACATAGGTCTTCAATCATACTACACACTAGCTAGCATTAAAAAGGTAAACGCATATTTGCATCGTTTATACGTAAACTTACCTCGATACTCAAAAGTATTGAAATGTTCAATTTAGTCCACCACTTTGCTCTTGCCTCGGTTTCGATCCGGGCTTCGTCTTTCTTGATCTATAATGATAAATCAACTCATTTAATACACACATGGACTAAATTTACCCTTATCTCATACTTTAGCAAAATTACCATTTTGCCTTAAAACTTTCTCATATTTACACTTTTGGCCCAAGGCTCGTAAAGTGATTTTCATTCAAATTTCTAGCCTTTCATGCATAGCCGAACCACTTACTCAACTAAGGCGATCATCAATTCTCACTAAATCACACATGTATGACCAATCTCAAGACTTTCACAAACTAGTCCCTACATGCATTTTTAATGGAAATCACTTAGCAAAAGATGTTTCTATTACATCAAGCTTTCATATTCTTCCATAAAACATCAAAATACATGCATGTCATACATGGGTACATTTTTGAACATCCATTCTAGCTCAACATATAGCTAAAAATAGCTTTCTCATGTTACTAGGACTTCAAAATACGAAAAAAATATCAAAAACAGGGCTTGGATGCACTTACTAGTAAGCTTGAAAAGTTGAAGAGCCCTAACAATGGATTCTTGAAAATTTCGGTAGCCTTGGAGAAGAAGATGAATGAAATTCTATCATATTTTCCCATTTTAATCATTTAATTGACAAATGACCAAAACGCCCTTTTTGTCAAACTTTCAAATTTTAACCCATTCATGCCCAATTTTGTCCAAAAATGAGAAATTGGAAAAATTTCTCATTAAGAACCTCTAATTGATATTCTAAAGCTATTTCATACAAATAACTCCTAAAATCTCACATTTTGTAACTTTTTCAATTTAGTCCTTTTTGGACAATTCAACCAAAATTTCACAAAATTGCTTCATGAAACTTTCACACTAACACGCAAACATGACATAAACCTCAAAAACTCATACATATACCTCAGATTTGTGGTCTCGTACCACTATTCTGACCAAGACCTAAATCGAGATGTTACAACTCCCCCTTTAGAGATTTTTGCCTTCGAAAATCTTAACAATAAAGAGGTTTGGATGTTGCTCTCTCATAGCTTCTACTGTTTCCCACGTAGCTTATTCTACACCATGTTTTTGCCACAACACTTTCACTAGGGCTATGTTCTTATTCCTCAACTATTTCACTTCTCGAGCCCAGATCTTAATCGGCTCCTCTTCATAAGACATATCCGGTCTTATCTCAATTTCCACTGAAGGAATCACATGTGAAGGATTGAGCAATATCGTCACAAGATCAACACATGGAACACATTATGAATCTTTTTTAATCCCACGGCAAGGCCAAATAGTAAGCCATTGGTCCAATTCTATCGGTAATTTCATACGACCCTATGAATCTTGGACTCAATTTCCCTTTTTGTCCAAATCTCATGATCTTCTTCCATGGGGATACTTTCAAAAACACTTTGTCACCCACATCAAACTCAATTTCTTTTCTTTTCAAATCCGCATATGACTTCTGTCGGTCTGAAGCAGCTTTTAGACTATCACGGATCACTTTCACTTTCTCTTCAGTTTCTTTCACTAGATCAACCCTATGGAGTCGCTTCTCACCAAGCTCGGTCCAATACAAAGGGGTTCGACACTTACAAACATACAAGGCCTCATACGTAGCCATCCGTATACCCGACTGATAACTATTGTTGTAAGTAAATTCGACCAAAGGTAGATATCTCTCCCAACTACCTTCGAATTCTAAAACACAGCATTGAAGCATATCTTCAAGAAATTTAACCACGTACCCATGGCTTCTTGCAACTTCTTCCAAAACCTCGAAGTAAACCTTAGGTCTCTATCTGATATTATAGACATAGGCACACCCTGTAATCTTACTATTTTTTCCACATACAACTCAGCTAACTTATCCAGTGAATAATCAATGCGTATTGGAATAAAATGAGCCGACTTTGTCAACCTATCCACAACAACCCACACATCATCTTTCTTTTCTGGAGTCATCGGCAACCCCATCATAAAATCCACGGTAACCCGATCCCATTTCAATTCGGGAACCATCACAGGCTAAAGTAATCCCGAAGGCACTTGATGCTCAGCTTTCACTTGCTGAAAAATTAGACATTTTGCCACAAAATCTGAAATGTCTCTTTTCATACCTGGCCACCAATAAAACTTCCTCAAATCGTTGAACATTTTTGTACTGCCCAGGTGTATTGACAAATAACCACTATGCACCTCATGCAAAACTTTTCAAATCAACTCATCATCTTTAGGTACACAGATTCTATCATGATACATCAAACAATCATCCGAACCTACTCAGAAATCAAAATCACTTCCCGATCCACACTTAGCTCTTTTAGCTTGCATCTCACTGTCATTTCTCTGAGCCTCACTTATCTGTTGAACAAATAGTGGCCTGATCGTGTTTATTGTGCTAAAAATTTATAACAAGAATGATCGAACCTGGAAACTAACTAAGACAATGATGAAGGTAAGTGCACCTATCGAACAGTAGTATAGCTAGCGGCAAGACCGAATTGTCGAACCCAAAGGAACCAAAAGTACTAATATTAAATCTCTTTCTATTATTTAGCCTACGAATTAAGGGAATTTTTATCTAATCTAAAATTAACTAACTACTAAGCTAAAGATGCAGAGAAAAAGAAAAGAAATTGAGGAAAGACTTGAGAGAAAATCGATTGAATTAGACAATACCTGAGGAAGAATCCACCTAGACTTCACTTGTTATCTAACTCTGAACCAGACGATTTATTCACTTGACTTGATCCGTAGGATTCCCTAAGTTATATTAATACCTCTCTTCAAGGCTACTAACGTCTAACCCTAGGTTGATTAATTGAAATCTCTTTCTAATTCAAAACCCTAGAATTGCATTAACTCGATCTATGGACTCCCATATTAGGTTTGACCCTAATCTGGCAGATTTTCGTCACCCTATCTCTAAGCGCGCAAGCAACTCTGCTTAACTATGCTAGATCTACTCTTAGACAGGGTCTCTTTCTCCTCTGCCTAAGCACATCACACTTGAATCAATATCCTGGAAATATTAAAATAAGAATTAAGAACACATAGTTAAGAACAAATCAAGTATTTATCATACAGCTGAAATAACAATAACAAGATCCGTCTTAGGTTTCATCCCCCTCAAGTATCTGAGGGTTTAGTTCATAATTGTAAAAGAAAACATCTCAGAAGAAAATATAAAACAAAACATAAGAAATCCCTAAACCCCCCTGAAAGAATTGAAGGAGAGTTACTCCGTCTTGAGTATGATTCCGGCTTCTTGAGATGAATCAACTGGCTTTCTTCGAGTAAATCCCTGAAATTAACTGCTCTGGCTTGGCTCTTTGGCCTAGCTAAATGCTCCCCTAAAGGTTGGCTTCTAAGGTCTTTATATAGGCTTTTGGAATATGTTTCTTTTCCTCAAGTACCCTAATCCGAATAGAATTTTATTTTCCTACGGCAGGGACACGCCCATGGCACACGCCCATGTAAATTTTGGTCAGGCCATGGTTGAACTTGTTGATGAGGCACGACCATGTTTTTTGGGGTCCAAATCGTGTTCAGCTCTTCTTAAGAGGCACATCCATGTGGTGTTGGGCCCAGGCCATGTGGATTTCTTACTTGACCCATTTTCTCCGTTTTTGGCCCATTATTTGTTCTTTCCATCCTCTGGTGCTCTACTAAGTATAAAACATGAAAACAAAGGATTAGGAGCACCTATTTCCATAATTAAAGGGAAAAATTCTCAACTCACAATTAAAACGAACTTTCTCAATTCATAATATTGATCAATAATGTCTTATCATAATTCGTAGATAATTTATACATGGATAATTCAACTCTAAGAGTCCTAAAGATTCAAAAAATCAAAGTCATGAGTCTGTAGCATGAAAAAGATAGATGTTTCCCCTTACCTAAATAATCACCCTTAATTCAAAATCAATAAAAATTGACATCCTCACTTAAGATTCACTCAAATCACTCAAGGTGTTTAAGGTTCCAAAATAAAGCTCTCAAAATAAACCTCAATAGAAAGGTAATCAAAAGGAATGGTGATAACAAATACAAGATGGGTTTTGGGTTAATATTAGTGGGTTGAGTCAATAAAAGGGTTGTTAGGATCAAAGGGGTTCACTAGGGGTCAATTATGAGGGTAGTCTTTTAGTGAAGTAAGTGGGTTAAATCCTAGGTGCCTTAATCATCTCTGTATATCAACTCAATAGTTTGGTCTTGACATGTATAATCGAAGCAATTTCTAGAATAACAAATCAATGTTGACACATTCATAATAAAAAAAAAGTGAGCACGAAAAGAATGAATGCTCTAAAAGGCTCAAAATCTTGAAAAAATTATGGGTATTTTGATGTCAACCTCGTAAATTTCAAACTTCAAGGTAAAAATTTAGATTCAGGTAGTCAACCTAATAGAATTTTAATTTTTGAAAATAGACTCATCATGCTTGATTCTCTAGTATCTTTAAGTTTAAATCATCATTGTACAATTATCAATGACTTAATCTAAAATATATTAATAAAATCATGAATCAACAAGAATTTCATTCTAATTTGTGATATGAGAAAATTACTTTAAGATGAATATCATTCAGGGATTTGAGAATAATGAAAAAGTTAGGCACTTTTTCTAATAAACTTTCACCCCCACACTTAAGATGTACATTGCCTCAATGTACAAATATGATAATAATCATATAATAAGAAAATCAAAAGAGAGGGAGAGAGGTGAAACTTCCTGAATTTTGGATGAGTTCCTTGAGTTTGGAAGTGTGGAAACTCGATTCGGAGGTGAAAGATAAGTTGGATGGAGCGCTTCTAATTCCTCTGCTAGATGAAGAAATTGGGTAACTCGTGAAGAATTAGCCAGGAAATAATAATAATAAAATTAAGTTATACTAATTATATAATTAAAGTAAATAAAGGTAACAAGAAAGAAAATATGAATTAAAATAAAACTAAAAGAGAAGATGAATGGACTAGAAAGTCCTTATTGATAGATGGTTCGCGAAGTGGGTGTGCTTTCTAAGGCTGTGGTGTGTGATTCCCTATCAGCCTTTAGAACCTAAAACAAAGAAACTAAAATGAAATAAACTTCATTAAGCATAAGAAAGTCAATGAGAAGGCAAATAAAGGGGAAGAGAAAAGAAGAATAAAAGCTAAATGGTCTCAAAGACCCTTAGCTTGTCGAGTTAATGAAGCGGCCGGCATGAACTTATGTTGATTGGTCTCGTACAGGGAGACAGGACTCGGATCTTTCCGTTTCTTTGACATTGTTGAAGCGTAGATTGAGACTTTTATAAAATGAAGAAGGGGGAGAGTGAAGATGGAGGGGAGTGGAGAGTAGATAGGGAATGGGTGAGAAGGGGAGAGGGGTGTTTTAAATAGAAAATTTTTAGGACTGGTACGTCCCCACGCCCGTGTATTGTGGGCATGTTGTGTCACACGGCCATATCGCACGACTGTGTGGTGGTTCAATCGCTTCTCGCCACACCTTATATTTAAGTTGCCACGCCCGTGTTGGTTCATCAGTGTCATCCACGACTATGTCACCCGGCCGTGGTGTTAGGTGAGTCTGTGATTCAAAAATATTTTCTCTATCTCTGCCATGTTAGTACGAAAATCCATAGCATCCACATGGCAATGACCATAGCTGTGTGTTGTGAAGGTCTACGCTTCGTTAACTTGGTTAGTCTGTGGTTAGGTGCTAAAAGAAAAAGAAGTGGAAATAAATAGGGTTAGTGCTTAGGTTGGCTCTTGAGAAGCACTCGTTTAAAGTTTTAAGCTAGACTTACATATCATTCATACCTTCACAGTGGTGTAAGGAGTGAAAAATCCTTTTTCATGCTATCATCATATAATTTGAGTTGAGTGGAGTTTACTTTAAGGTTACCGAAAGTAGAATTACTTACCTCGACTGTTCCATAAGGGAAAACATTAAGTACCATAAAGGGAATCTCTTCATTTACCTTCAGGTTTGATTTGGCGATTCGCGGGTCTGTTCTATCTAATAGTACCTGATCTCCTATTTTGAAGTGATTTGATGTTCCTTTAAGTTCTTCTGGGGGTTCCTTCGGTTTCACTTCATGTGGGTTTGATCTGTCCTTGAAATGTGTCTCTCACTCATTTAGCTCATCGGTCTGAAGCCGTTGTTCCTGATGAGATATTTCCTTACTGGTACGAGCTATAGAATCTAGCTCTGTAGTGTAATTCCGTGGTATTTCCTGAAAAGGAAGTGTAACTTAATGATTATCAAGGGAATTTACGTCCTCACCTTTCTCACTCGATGTCCTAGCTGAGTTAAGAGCTTGAAGACTGATTGAATCGTCACTTGCACGAAGTATGAGTTCACTTGTCCTGACATCAATTTTAGATCTAGCAGTTGCTAGAAAAAGTCTTCCTAAAATTAAGGGGATGCTATTGTCTTCATCCATATCTAAAACAATGAAGTCTACGGGGAATATGAATTTGTCAACTTTAACTAGTACATCTTCAATTATACCCCTAGGGATACGAATAGTCTTATCAGCTAGTTGAATACTCATCCTAGTTTGCTTGGGTTTCCCTAGACCTAGCTGTTTAAACATTTTAGATAGCATAACATTGATGCTTGCCCCTAAATCAGCTAAAGCATTATCAAAAGATAAGCTACCGATTAAACATAGAATTGTAAAACTCCCTGGATCTTTTAATTTCTGTGGTAGTCTGTAATGTAACATTGCCGAACATACTACTTTTAATTCCACATGCGATTCCTCGTCTAACTTTTGGTTGTTTGTTAAGAGCTCTTTTAAAAATTTCATTGAATCTGGCATCTGCGAAAGAGCTTCAAGAAGCGGTAAGTTATTATGTAATTTTTTTAAGAGTTTAAGGAACTTATCGAACTGTTCTTCTGTGTTGTCTTCCTTCATCGCATTGGGGTGTGGTATATGAGGTTTGTATTCTTTAATTACCAGTTTTGGCTTTTCTTGGCTTACCTCGACCTTACCTTCACTTACCATAGGTTCTTTCCTTGGCTCAGATTCAGATTCTACTAACCTTTCACTGTTATGAGCTATTATGGCTTGAATTTGTTCCTTGGGATTAGTCTCAGTGTTACATGGCAAGCTACCTAGTGGTCGTTCAGAGATCAGCTTTGCAAGTTACCCTAACTGGTTCTCGATTCCTTTAATCGATGCTTGTTGATTTTTAAGTAGAGTCTCGGTGTTTTGAAATTGATTTTTAGACACCGCTATAAATTTTGTCAGCATCTCTTCAAGGTTCAACTTCTTTTCCTATGGGTAGGGCTGTTGTTGGAAGTTTGGAGGGGGTGGCTGTTGTCTCTGGTTTCCTTGACCACCCCACGAGAAATTGGGGTGGTTCCTCCAACCTGGATTATAAGTATTACTATAAGGGTTGTTTTGAGGTCTAAAATTGTTACCCGTATAGTTTAATTGTTCGCTTTCCATGCCCGGATTGTAAGGTGGGTACTCAGAATTTGCCACACCTCCTAGATTTGAGTCACATTGCATAACTGGGTGTACCTGCAAAGAACCACACAAACCATTAATCTTTTTATTCTTCATCTCTACCTGATTTGATAGCATGGTGACTGCGTCGAGATTGAAAACTCGGCTCCTTTAGTTGGCTTTGTTCTAGTAACTTGCCACTGATAGTTATTCAGTGACATCTTCTCTATAAACTCGTAAGCTGCTTCAGGAGTTTTGTTATTCAGAGGTATGCCGGTGGTCGAGTCAATGAACTTCTGGGTTGAGTGGTTCACACCATTGTAAAAAGTTTGGACCTGCAACCACAAGGCTAAACCATGGTGTGGGCACCTTCTCAACAAATCTTTGTATCTCTCCTATGCGTCGTATAATGTTTCTAAATCCATCTACACAAAGGAAGAGATATCATTCCTTAATTTGGCCATTTTGGTCGGTGGAAAATATTTTAGTAAAAATTTTTCGGTCATTTGATCCCATGTGGTGGTTGATCCTCGTGGAAACCACTGTTTGGCTTTATTTCTCAAATAAAAAGGAAATAACCAAAGACGAATGACATCATCAGAAACGCCATTTATTTTGAAGGTATCACAGAATTCTAGAAAATTAGCTAAATGAGTATTTGGGTCTTCTTCCTGCAAACCATCAAATTGAACAAACTGTTGAATCATTTGTATAGTGTTAGGTTTTAATTCAAAATTATTAGCGGCTATAGCAGGCCTAACAATACTCGATTCAGCTCTTGTTAAATTAGGTTTAGCATAATCATACATAGTTCGAGGAGCATGATGATTGGCCATATCTTGATGTGGCGGATTATTCTCGGCCATCCCTTCGGTGGTATTGGTTTCATCTTCTTGCTCTTCTTGTATGCAATCTAAGCCTCACCTTACTTCTCTACGATTTCTATGTACGGTTCCTTCAATATCACTGTCGTAAAGTAGTGGTCTGTTGAGTTCCTTCTAGTCATAAACTAGAGGTACCTTCTAGGAAAAGAGAAAAAAAGAAATTTAGAAAAGTAAAAATAAAATTTAATTGCAAATATGATATGGCTAAAGTAATAAAAATTGAGCGTTCTTAATATTTTAGTTCCTCAGCAACGGTGCCAAAAACTTGATCGTGCTTGTCGAGTCTTAAAAATTTATAAAAAGAATGATCGAACCTGGAAACTAACTAAGACAACGATGGAGGCAAGCACACCTATCGAACAGTAGTATAGCTAGCGGTAAGACCGGATTGTCGAACCCAAAGGAACCAAAAGTACTAATATTAACTCTCTTTCTATTATTTAGCCTACGAATTAAGGGAATTTTTATCTAATCTAAAATTAACTAACTACTAAGCTAAAGATGCAGAGACAAAGAAAAGAAATTGAGGAAAGACTTGAGAGAAAACTGATTGAATTAGACAATACCTGAGGAAGAATCCACCTAGACTTCACTTGTTATCTAACTCTGAACCAGGTGATTTATTCACTTGACTTGATCCGTAGGATTCCCTAATTTATATTAATACCTCTCTTCAAGGCTACTAATGTCTAACCCTATGTTGTTAATTGAAATCTCTTTCTAATTAAAACCCCTAGAATTTTTTTAACTCAATCTATGGACTCCCATATTAGGTTTGACCCTCTCAAGTATCTGAGGGTTTAGTTCATAATTGTAAAAGAAAACATCTTAGAAGAAAATATAAAACAATACATAAGAAATCCCTAAAACCCCCTGAAAGAATTGAAGGAGAGTTACTCCGTCTTGAGTATGATTCCGGCTTCTTGAGATGAATCAATTGGCTTTCTTCGAGTGAATCCCTGAAATTAACTACTCTGGCTTAGCTCTTTGGCCTAGCTGAATGCTCCCCTAAAGGTTGGCCTCTAGGGTCTTTATATAGGCTTTTGGAATATGTTTCTTTGCCTCTAAGTACCCTAATCGAATAGAATTTTATTTTCCTACGGCAGGGACATGCCCATGGCACACGCCCGTGTAAATCATGGCTAGGCCGTGGTCGAACCTGTTGATAAGGCATAGCTGTGTTTTTCGGGGTCCAAATCGTGTTCGACTCTTCTTAAGAGGCACAGGCCATGTGGTCTTGGGCCCAGGCCGTGTGGATTTTTACTTTGGCCCATTTTCTCTATTTTCGGCCCGTTATTCGTTCTTTCCATCCTCTAGTTCTCTACTAAGTACAAAACATGAAAACAAAGGATTAGGAGCACCTATTTCTATAATTAAAGGGAAAAATCATCCAAAAGTATGTTAAATATGTGATTAAAATATGTTTCTATTACGGTTTATCATGGCCTAGCTCTCAATTCGGCCAATATAGTCCCATCATCAGACAGTGCCAGACTCGTGCTCATGGCTCTCAAAGCATATAAGGATTTCCTACTTAGGGCATCCGCAACGACATTTGCTTTTCCTGGGTGATAATCAATGACTAACTCATAGTCTTTCAATAACTCGAGCCACCACCTCTGTCTCAAATTCAGATCCTTCTGACCCGTTAAATACTTCAAACTCTTGTGATTCGTAAAGATTCGGTACTTCTCCCCATACAAGTAATGTCGCCAAATCTTTAACGCAAAAACAATCGCAACCAACTCCAAATCATGAGTCTGATAATTCTTCTCATACAGTTTTAACTGCCTCGAGGCGTAAGTGACTACCTTACCTACTTGCATCAACACGCAATCGAAACCATTAAACGACGCATCACTGTAAACCACGAACTCTTTTCCCGATTTTGGTTGAACCAAAATCAGTGCCTCAGTCAACAATGTTTTCAACCTCTTAAAACTCTGTTCACATGTCTCAGTCCAATCAAACTTTACATCTTTATGTAACAGTTTCGTCATCGGGGTAGCAATCACAGAAAATCCCTTTATGAAAAGTCTGTAATATCCCGCTAACCCAGAAAGCTTCTAACTTCTGATACATTTCTTGGCTGTTTTCAATCCACAATAGCGCTAAATCTTACTCGGGTCAACTCTAATGCCATCACCCGACACAATGTGTCCTAGGAATTCGACCTCTCGGAGCCAAAACTCACTCTTGCTAAACTTAGCATACAACTGATATCTTTTAAAGTATGCAAGACAATTCTCAAATTTTCTTCATGATCGTTCTCATCCCAAGAATAGATGAATATGTCGTCAATGAAGACAACTACAAACTTGTCCTCATACGGTCTGAAGACACGGTTTATCAGATCCATAAAAATTATAGGTGCATTCATTAAACCAAACGGCATGACCAGAAACTCGTAATGGCCATACCTTGTTCGAAATGCAGTTTTCAACACATCTTGCTCTTTCACTCTCAGATGATAATAACCAGAGCTTAGGTCTATCTTGGAGAACACTGAAGCTCCCTTTAGTTGATCAAAAAGATCTTCAATCCTTAGTAAAGGGTACTTATTCTTCATCGTTACTTTATTGAGTTTCCTATGGTCTATGCACAACCTCATAGACCCATCTTTCTTCTTCACAAATAATACCGAAGCTCCCCACAATAAGTAGCTCGGTCTCACAAAACCTTTATCCGTCAACTCTTGCAATTGAACCTTTAGTTCTTTTAACTCTTCGGGTGCCATCCTATACGGAGCAATTGAAATAGGTGCCGTTCCTGAAATTAACTCAATCCCAAACTCGGTCTTTCTCACTGGAGGTAACCCGGGTAACTCCTCTGGGAATACATTCAGATACTCACATACCACCAGCACTGATTCAATCTTCACCTCAGACTCTTAAGTATTCAATACAAACGTGAGATAGGACTCACATCCCTTTCTCAAGCATTTCTCGGCTACTAAGGAAGAAATCATCATTGGTAGACTATCCGATCCACTTGACTCAACCCGAATAACATCTCCACCCTCATATTTCAGCTCGATAAACTTACTACCACAGTTCAATAAGACACTATGCGTAGTCAACCAATCCATGCCAAGGATTAAATCAAACTCATCAAATGGCAACAACATTAGGTTTGCCGGAAAACAATGACTCACAATCATCAAAGGACAATTCTCACACACCTTGCCCACTAACACATGCTTACCTAACGGGTTTGACACCTTAACCACAATGTCCATAGACTTAACGGTCATACTCAAACTAGATGCCAGTCTCATGCAAATATAGGAATGGGTAGACCCTGGGTCAATTAAGGCAATAACAAAGGTGTCATAGAGAGAAAAAGTACCCGTTATAACATCTGGGGAGGATGCCTCTTCGCAAGCGCGAATGTCATATGTCCTTGCAGTCACTCAAACCTTCGGCTTTGCAGGCTCGAATGTCATTCGTGATGAACCTCTACCACTAGTTCCCCCTCCTGGGTTCTTTGGTGGCCTACCCCTCGTAGGTACATTGCTAGATCTTATCTCTTGCTTCTTTTCCTTGTCATCCCTCTCCGAGAAACTTCGGATAAAATGATCAGGGGAACCACACTTATAACATTTTTGACTGTTACCCCAACACTCTCTAGTGTGATATCTACCACAACTTGGACACTCCGGTTTGTTCTTTGGATTGCCCACACTTTCCATCGAGGTGGTTTGGACTCTTGAACCGAAACGAGAGTTGCCTTGATATCGCCAATTGATGTAGTGGCCTAAGGATTCGCCTTCTTGGATCTTTTCGATTGAGCTTAGTGTGATTTTCCCATCGGCCATTTTCTCGCATCTCGGGCCTCACTCACCGCCGTTATCTTTTCCTGACTCAGTTCTTCGGCCTTACTTGCCCTATCAACTAACACTATGAACTCTTTCAATTCCAAAATACCAACCAGGAGTTTGATATCCTCATTCAGTTCATCTTCGAACCTTTAACATAAAACGATCTCCGTCGACACACATTCTTGAGCGTATTTGCTAAGCCTAGCAAACTCGCGCTCATATTCTGCTACTGATATTCTTCCTTCCTTCAACTCAAGGAATTCCTTCCTTTTCTGATCAGTAAATCTCTGGCTTATATACTTCTTCTGAAACTCTTCCAGAAAGAAGTCCCACATCACCCGCTCTTTCGAGACTACTGACGTCAACGTCTTCCACCAATTGTATGCCGAGTCTCTTAGCAAAGATACGGTACACTTCAGGTTCTCTTTAGTTGTACATGAGAGTTTATCGAACACTCTCATCGAGTTCTCTAGCCAGAACTCTGCCCTCTCAGGGTCATCATTTACCTTAGCTCTAAACTCCTCAGCCCCGTGTTTCCTAATCTTTTCCACCAGGGGCTTCGTTACTCTCGCTACTTCTATACCTTGAGGAGCCACTAGAACTAGCTGAGGTATAGGAGGAGGTGGAGGAGGTTGAGATTAGGGACTCATATGCTCATAATCATTGACATGCACCCCTGCACTCGATATCACAATTACTCAATATACAACACATCATAATTCTTAATAATACACCCACACAGCTAGTTTCTTGGTGGTTTCGCACTTAGCCCACCACAATCTATTTATAGGGTAGTATCGCACTTAGCCTACCAACAAAGGTATTCATAGTGGTTTCGCACATAGCCCACTAAATAATATACTTAACTATGGTATCGCACACATCTCATCATTGTTAAGTATTAAGGTGGTATCACACTTAGCCCACCATCAAGCATTATCACTACACATTCACATAACTACTTGTAATCCAGTCATCCATTCACAACTACGATCTCATTCATCCCACTAGAACCGCATAGGTCCTCAATCATGCTACACACTAGCTAGCATTAAGAAGGTAAACGCATATTTGCATCGTTTATACGTAAACTTACCTCGATACTCAAAAGTATTGAAATGTCCAATTTAGTCCACCACTTTTCTCTTGCCTCGATTTCAATCCGGGTTTCGTCTTTCTTGATCTATAATGATAAATCAACTCATTTAATACACACATGGACTAAATTGACCCTTATCTCATACTTTAGCAAAATTACCATTTTACCCTAAAACTTTCTCTATTTACACTTTTGGCCCAAGGCTCGTAAAGTGATTTTCATTCAACTTTCTAGCCTTTCATGCATAGACGAGCCACTTACTCAACTAAGGCAATCATCAATTCTCACTAAATCACACATGTATGACCAATCTCAAGACTTTCACAAACAAGTCCCTACATGCATTTTTAATGGAAATCACTTAGCAAAAGATGTTTCTATTACATCAAGCTTTCATATTCTTCCATAAAACATCAAAATACATGCATGTCATACATGGGTACATTTTTGAACATCCATCCTAGCTCAACATATAGCTAAAAATAGCTCTCTCATGTTACTAGGACTTCAAAAATACGAAAAAATATCAAAAACAGGGCTTGGATGCACTTACTAGCAAGCTTGAAAAGTTAAAGAGCCCTAACAATGGCTTCTTGAAAATTTCGGCAGCCTTGGAGAAGAAGATGAATGGAATTCTATCATCTTTTCCCATTTTAATCATTTAATTGACTAATGACCAAAATGCCCTTTTTGTCAAACTTTCAAATTTTAACCCATTCATGCCCAATTTTGTCAAAAAATAGAAATTGGAAAAATTTCTCATTAAGAACCTCTAATTGATATTCTAAAGCTATTTCATACAAATAACTCCTAGAATCTCATATTTTGCAACTTTTGCAATTTAGTCCTTTTTGGACAATTCAACCGAAATTTCACAAAATTGCTTCATGAAACTTTCACGCTAACATGCAAACATGACATAAACCTCAAAAACTCATACATATACCTCATATTTGTGGTCTTGCACCACTATTTTGACTAGGCCCTAAATCGGGATGTTACAGTAAACCTCGGGTCTCTGTCCGAAACAATAGAAATAGGTACTCCACGTAATCATACAATCTGAGAAATGTACAATTCAGCTAGCTTATCGAGTGAAAAATCTATATGGATTGGAATGAAGTGAGCCGATTTTTTTAATCTGTCTACTATAACCTAGATTGCATCTTTCTTGCTCGGTGTCAACGGTAAACCAGATATAAAATCCATAACTCTATTCCATTTCCATTCAAGTATCATTATCGACTGAAGTAATACAAATGGCACCTGATGCTCATATTTTACTTACTGACATATCAAACATTTTGACACGAAATCTTAAATATCTCATTTCATACTGTGCCACTAGTAATGCTGTCTCAAATCATTATACATTTTCGTGCTACTCGGGTGAATAGACAATCTACTATTATGAGCTTCACTATAAATCATCCAAATCAACTCAGGATCCTTTGGTACACATATTCTGTTTCTGAATCACAAACATCCCTCAGCATCAACCTGAAATTTCGAGTCAGCATTCGAACCACAGTGATTCCTTTTAGCTATCAACTTATCATCATCCTTTTGAGCTTAGCAAATTTTTTAAACAAATAACGGTCTCGCTTTCAATTCTGCTATAATCGCACCATCGTCAGTCATAGCCATATCTACATTCACTGCATGTAAAGCAAACAGTGATTTTCGGCTTAGGGCATCAACAACCACATTAGCCTTTCCCGGGTGATAATCAATCACAAGCTCGTAGTCTTTTAATAATTCCAACCATCGTCGTTGTCAGATTCAAATCCTTCTAAGTCATTAAGTACTTTATGCTTTTATGATCGGAATAGACATGGCATTTTTCACCAAATAGATAGTGGCACCATATCTTTAGAGCAAAAACTATAGCGGCTAATTCGAGATCGTGCATCGAATAGTTCTTTTCATGCGGCTTTAACTGTCTCGAGGCGTAAGCTACAACCTTACCCTCCTGCATTAAAACATAGCCCAATCCTTTCATGGATGCATCACTGAAGAGAACTCTTTACCCGACTCTGGCTGAACAAGCATTGGAGCTTCGGTTAACAAGGTTTTCAGCCGATCAAAACTCTCCTGGCACCTTTCTGTCCACTCGAATCTAACATCTTTTTGAAGTAGCTTTGTCATTGGAGTTACAATCATCGAGAACCTTTTACGAAGCGTCTATAATAACTGGAAAGTCCCAGAAAACTTTGAACTTCAGAAACATTCCGCGGGGGTCTCCAATCAAGTATAGCCGAAATCTTACTAGGATTAACTCGAATACTAGATGTTGAAACAACGTGCCCTAGGAAGCTCACTTTGCGTAACCAAAACTCACATTTACTGAATTTCATGTACAACTACTTATCACGCAAAATCTGTAACACAAGTCTCAAGTGTTCGGCATGCTCAGTTTCATCGCGCGAATAAATCAGAATGTCATCTATAAACATAACCACGAATCGATCCAAATACTGTCTGAATACCTAATTCATCAAGTCCATGAAATCAACAGGGGCGTTAGTGAGTCCGAACGGCATCACCAAAAACTCATAATGTCCGTATCTCATTCGGAAAGCAGTCTTAGGTGCATCAGAGTCTCTAACTCGCAACTGATAATAACTCGATCTCAAATCTATCTTCAGAAATACTGAGGCCCCCTTTAGCTGATCGAATAAATCATCAATACGCGGCAATATGTATTTATTCTTTATAGTCACTTTATTGAGCTGTCGGTAGTCGATGCACATTCTCAAAGTTCAATCTTTCTTTTTCACGAATAACATTGGCGCACCCTAGGGAGAGAAACTCGGTCGAGCAAAACCTCTATCCATCTACTCTTGCAACTGCGCTTTCAATTCTTTTAATTCAGTCGATGTCATTCTATACGGAGCTATCGAAATCGGAGTTGTCCCTGGGACTAACTCAATACCAAACTCTACCTTTCGGACAGGTGGTAAACCCAACAATTGTTCCAGAAACACATCCTGAAACTCACATACAACAAGAACAGATCCAATCTTCATTTTGGTCACTTTATTATTAATCACATAAGCAATGTAAGCTTCGCAACCCTTTCTCATATGCTTCCGAGCCAACATTGAGGATATCACTATTGGTAACCCATTTAAATCAGTAGGCTCAATTCGAATTATCTCATTATTATGGCACCACAAATCAATAGTCTTTAGTCTACAATTCACTACAGCATCGTGCACGATTAACCAATCCATACCAAGGATAATATCAAACTCATCAAATGGTAGTAACATCAAATCAGCTGGAAAACATGAATCTCGAATCATCAAGGGGCATTTCTTGCAAACCTTATCAACCAGCACACATCGACCCAGAGGGTTTGAAACCCGAATCACGAACTCAGTAGACTCAACAGGTAAAGTCTTACTGAATACTAATGTTTCGCACACGTAGGAATGAGTTGAACCGGGATCAATCAAAGTAATTACACTAGTATTAAAGAGAGTAAATATACCAGTGATAACATCTGCAGATGAAGCCTCCTCTCGGGCACGGATGGCATAGGCTCTGGCAGGCATACGAGCCTCTGATTGAATAGCTGTATCCGAAGTACCTCTCTGAGTACCGCTTCTACCTCCCACATTTTGGGGTGGTATATCCCTAGCTGCAGCACCGCTCGATCTCACACTCTGAGCATTATCATTCTCAGCTAACTCTGGGCAATCTTGAATGAAATGATCCTGCGAACCACAATTGTAGCAAACTCAGTTATTGAACTTGCCCCAACATTCACCAAAATGTCGCCTACCACATTGTTGACACTCGGGTTTATTCAGTCGAGTATTGCCAACACTAGCTATCGAGGTGGCTCGTGAACACACTGGTGGTCACTCTCGTACAGAAAACCCAACATTAATCTTACACCGGCTACTGTCATTTCTGAACTTCTTTGATGCCGATTGAGGAGTTTTACTCTCTGATCTCTTACGAAAATCTCTAGCTTCGAACTCAGCTTTTCGTTTCTCTTTTCCTAGCTCTTTGGCTTTGCAAGCTCGCTCAACAAGCACCATGAATTCATTTATTTCAAGTATGCCAACGAGCAATTTTATGCCTTCGTTCAGCCCTTCTTCGAATCTTTTACACATAGTAGTCTCAGATGGAACACACTTGTGGGCATATCGGCTAAGTCTCACAAACTCGCGTTCATACTTAGATACAACCATACGACCTTGTTTAAGCTCGAGAAATTCTTTGCATTTTTGATCGATGGATCACTGGCTAATATACTTTTTGCGAAACTCTGTCTGAAAGAAGTCACAAGTGACCCGTTCCTTCGGAACAATCGAAACTAGAGTGTTCCACCAATAGTAGGCAGAATCCCATAATAAAGATATAGCACATTTCAGGCACTCATCGAGTGTACATGATAGTTCATCAAAAACATGAATTGTATTATCGAGCCCAAATTCAGCTCGCTCAGCATCATCATCCACTACGACTCTAAACTCTTGAGCTCCGTATTTTCTGATTCTGTCAATCGGAGGCTTATTTAATCTCTCAGGATTAATGGTCAGGGGTACCACAGGTACTACAGGTGGATTGTTAGGGTTCAGGGGTTGTTAAACAGTCAGATTTTTCTAGATATACTGGTTAAACCAATCATTCATTATGCTAAAGAAGGTCTGCTTAGCCCCTTCATCTTTGTTATCGTAGCTAGTCGAGATTCAACCGGCGAGGTCCCCTGCGCGGGAGCAGGCGCCACACTCTCGACATCATCAGCTATGACTCGTTTGGGATCAGGATCCATTTGCTATACGAAAGAAGGAAAACATATTTCATATTATCAGGAGTCATCACACTATCATAATAATAAAAATTATGGCATGTATAGCTAGACCCACGATCTACGTTAGTCCAAGAACCGACTAAACCGTAGCTCTGATACCAATAAAATGTAACACCCCTAACCCGTATCCATCATCAGATTAGGGTTACGAGGCATTACCTGACTAACCACAGTTTAGCACACTCATATAAATAATTTTTTGTTGTACATATAGATCACTTAACCAATTAAAACCCAATCATGCTTCCAAATTCAAACATATACATATCATTTATTTAATCAAAAGTTGAAACCAATTCACTTGCATCAATGTTAAACCACTTATACTTAATAAATATAATGTTCGAAGCATACAAACATTACATACATGTTATTCAAATACCTAGTTTATAATCAAGCATATTTGATTCATAAACCAAGCACATATTTTATGACATTCATTTATATGACATTAGCAAACATTACCAAATGGTCCAATATAATCTTATACTTACTAATTTAAACACATTTCACTATAATACCTTTAATCATTTTCGGTCACAAATGATAATTGATAGTATATATGGTTTACAAGTCAAATAATATGTCTAAACATTATACCGAAATTACTTATCAATGACCAATTCACTTATCACATATTCGGCTATCAAATTAACCTTAATAATTATACACATTATACCAGTCCAAGTGTTTGACAAATCATTCATGAATCATAGCATCCCTTATCATTATAAACTGTATCAATATGACCAACTAACAAACAATGATATTTTCATCATATAGTTTATAAAGCCATGCTCAATAGAGATCACATTTATCAACTACCTCAACATTTAAATCGAATCATAAGAACATCCATCACACATAATATACTATATGGTATACTTCTAAAATAAGATAATTACTTGACCGATTACACATGATAAATAAAATCATTATCTAGCCATATAACCAAACACAAGCATAAACACACCATGAAATATACTTCCATAATAAGCCAATACCAAGGCCGAATTCACATAAGTCCCAAATATTAAAAATTGGCCATTTTTGCATGGCATACCATATACATATTCCAAAATAATCATTGCAAAATATAATCCAGCCTATACATACCATAAACTTTAAATTCAACTTTAAAAAGTACCCAAAATATTGATGATAGTGTGACGAGCTTCACCAACGATCCCCGAGCACGTAACGATCACCCCAAAATCACAAGAATAACCAAAGACACTAAGTAAGCTTTAACAGCTTAGTAAGTTATAAGCAATTACACAACAACAATGCATTATATAATTATAGTATTAAGGCCAATTTAATATAATCACATTCAAGGTTTATAACGACAACTATAATATATATCACCATTCGTAAATTTTCTCATTTCATAGTCTTAAGGCCGAATACTCACACATCCAATAATAGACTTCACATCGATCCCTAAATCACTTTCTTATCTCAAAACCAATACATATACATTTATACAAAATTCCACAAGGTCGAATTACATTTTGTAATTCATATAACAATCAATATGATTTTATAAACATTTCCCATATCAACTTATATCATCCAAACTAATCATTTAAAAGAAATTTTCTGTCCAATCTACAATTAATCGCTTACAATTGATTTCAATTAACATCTCATAGTATCAAAACTTACCAATTTCGATCTTTGAATTTAAAATTTTCTTGCACACTTAGTGCTTATTAACTGATTTCGCACACTTAGTGCTCACTAACCAATTTCGCACACATAGTGCTCGGGAATTCAATTCACACACTTAGTGCATACCTCACATTTGGCTATACTATATACACATATATATATATCACATTCGGCTATATCAATAGTATATATTCATACTTCCATTAAATTCATATACACCACTATAAATAAATCCAATTAAACTTAATTGCTTAAAAACTTACCTCGAGTATCGACGGACTATGTTTCCCGGCTATTCGATTAACTTTGATTTTCCCCGATCCAATCCCGATACTTTTTGTTCTTGATCGAATAAATTTCAAATTAAGCTAAATCAAATATAATTCCATTGAATTTAGTCTGAAAACTTATAAATGGGAAAATTACCATTTTACCCCTGATATTTTACACTTTTTACAATTTAGTCCTTTTTTCACAAAACACAAATTAAACAAAATTTGACCAAACT
Source organism: Gossypium rotundifolium (assembly GCA_025506655.1). Lineage (NCBI taxonomy): Eukaryota > Viridiplantae > Streptophyta > Magnoliopsida > Malvales > Malvaceae > Gossypium > Gossypium rotundifolium. The sequence continues at coordinate 44,513,961 of CP106730.1, forward strand.
TCTTAAGGGCCGAATATACATAACCTTACTACAAGCTCATACATTTCATTTATTTCATATTTTGACCCCTTAATTTATAAATTTCACAATTTAATCCTATTTAGACATTTTTACCAAAAATGCCTTAATTAAACCTAGCAATCTAACAACCTATATTTATTTTCCATCACTAAACACCGATTTCATCAAGCTATCAACAATTTGATTTCATGAATACATCATCAAATTTGAAAATTCCAAGTTGGGCTAGCTAGTATTCAAACCAACGATATCAAAAACGTAAAAATTATCAAAAACTCAACTCAATTACATACCTTAATCAAGCATGCAAGGGCCGAAAGTTGCAAAGCTTAAAATTTTTCTTCTTTCTCTTAGTTTCAGTCATTTGAGAAGAAAGATGAACACTTTTCATCTTTTATTCAATTTAATATATTATCATATATTAAATTATATCATTATAACATAAAATACAATAAACAATTTCAAATTACTATTTCAAGCAATTTTGGGTGGCCACTATGTTCAATTATGGCTAAATTATCCTATCAATACTTTAATTTATAAAACCATCATCAATTCGATACTTACACATTTAACCATAAAATTTTCTTTTTATGCGATTAAGCCCTATTTCACAATTAAGCACAAAAACGATCAAATTATAACACGAAAATTTCACACATTCCAATTCACACATAATAAACATAGAAAGATATATTAAAATATTTTTCTAACTCAGATTCGTGGTCCTGAAACCACCATTCTGATTTGTAACACCCCTTAACCGGGATTCGCGCCGAAATAGGGCACGAGGCGTTACCGTACTAAAACATCATGACACCACTTAGGCTTATTGTGACTACTCACTTAAGCCACCTCTACAACTTTGTTTTGGACTTACGAAGTCTCACTCATATTCCCGAGGGCTCTCGAGACTATCACGAAGCTTTTTCTATTTTTAAATTTTTCTCTTTAATTCTGGGTTCACACGCCCGTGCATGTTGAAACACGCCCGTGTGTAGACGCACACACACCCATGTGCCCAAACGGTGCTTAAAACTCGAGCATTCTGCCAAATGCTCCACGACCAAGGTACACGTCCCTGTTAGTCCAGGGGCACGCCCGTGTACCTCTAAGACACCCCCGTGTCCAATGCCCGTGGGGAGCTACTGACTTGGTCCACACGGCCCTGACACGTCCGTGTCACCCAACCGTGGGGAGCTATTGACTTAATCCACACGACTTAGGCACACGCCCATGCTCAAATCACGTGTCTTACACGGCTCATGCACACGGCCGTGGGACTCACCCGTGGTCTATTCTTTCTAATAATAATAAGGTGCGAGTGCATGACGGCCTAAACACTGCCTGTGTGTCTAGCTGTAATGGGCACTTAGAGGCTATCTACCAAGCCTTCTACCACTCTCAGTTCCATACATTCATTCATCATCACTTAAATTATAGTAATACCATTATAATTCTTGGTTTAAAGACATTTAGACACAAGAGAAGTAAGGTCTGCAATCTATACACTAAGGGAGCTATTTCCCATATAATTACAACCCACTTAAGCCATTATCTATGGCTATACATAGACAACTATAAATTTTCTTAGGCCAATACAATTTGGCTACATTCACAAGACTTAGTCAACCTCAAGTACTAGCCCTATACATGCCATGACTCGTAAGGATTTGATACCTCATACCAAGTGTCTGATCGATAGTGTGAAAACATCTCCGGTGATCTCCAACTTGAGCTAGCTAAATTAACCTATAAAAGATGACAAAAAGGAGTAAGCAATAATGCTTAGTAAGTTCATCTGCGTATAGCTGATAAATACTGATATTCATTGAATATACACAACTATAAGACATTTTAATGAGTTTTTCTCATTATCTCATGGTTGCTTACTTGCCCATTCTTAAAGCTTACTCACTTTATCTCTTACCGCATCCTAACTGGGCCACAAGCCAATTGCTCATCTAATTAACATACAATCCTGCACTGATCACTACATGATCATATGAAACAACGCATCAAGCATTCCCAATAAGTCATTCACACTACAAACCTCTCGTGGTTACGCACTTAGCCCACCATTAAATCTCTTATAGGGTGGTATCGCACATAGCCCATCAATCATTTATATTTATGGTGATTTCGCACTTAGCTCACCGTTCATTTATAAGCAATGGTATCCCACATAGCCCATTGATTTTTAATATATCAGGTGGTAGCACACACAACCCACCAATAATAATATAATTGATGGTATCGCACACAGCCCATCAATTTATAGTTTATCAAGTGGTAATGCACACAGCCCACTGATAATAATATAATTGATGGTATCACACACTGCCCATCAATTAATATCAATAAGGTGATATCACACATAGCTCACCTTTGATTTTACATTCATGGATAGTAATCCACATGTGCATCCCTATTTCAAATGCTCAACCGCGAACATCCTTACACGTTTCTATTATTACTTGACTTTCTACGATACTCGTTCGCATTCACACAATGCATCAATAAATCTATTCCATGCAACCAAAGTGCATTAATTACACATATCCCGCTAGGGTTCATCATACATTAAATGTCAATTCAGTTCTAACACATACTTGCTCTTCTCATGGTGCAACCATATACATTCAACATGTCCGTTAAATCACTCAAATTGTTAAATAACTCTCTTGTGTCTCATGCACATAGTTCTTATTGATATCATACCTCAAAAAGGTCTTACATACATTAACATGTCGAAGCCATGTCCCTGACATGGTCTTATACAAACTCTTACACCGAGGCCATATTCCAATAAGGTCTTACTCGAGACTTTGACCATCATCATATCATGCTATACCCATTTCCTATTACTATTAAATTCAATTCTATTAACATCTCATCAAGAAGTATTTCATACATTTATAAGTTAAATATACATTTCGTACAACATTGGAATATTAACTCGTACGTAGTCACAAAGTTTGCATATGAACTTACCTCGATGACGAAAGGGCCGAAAGGGACCTTTTTGCCCACATTTCTCTTTTCACTCGTCCTAGGTCCAAAACTCATTTTTTTTATCTAGAACATTGGAATTTAGTGATTTAATCACTTATAAATCATAATTCACAGTAAACTACATTTTATTAAAAAATGACTATTTTGCCCTACACTTTGGCAAAATTATGATTTTGCCCTTAGGCTCGTAAATAAATTTTTATCACATTTTCTTGTTAAGAAAGCCTAGATGAACATTTAATCCTATTATAACTATTCACAATTTCATCTATTTCATGCCTTAATGAACAAATTACAACTTTTGCATTTTAGCCCAAATTAGGTGTTTTCATAACAACACCTTTCACAAAAGTTATTTCTCATCATTTTGACATTCATTTTCTTCCATAAAAACTCAGCAACCAACATATACTCTTTCATGTCAAGTCCTTAGAATCTTAACCATATTGCAAATTAGTCCCCTCATTAGCTAGCTTAAGCTTTAGGGACTGCAAAAGTACAAAAATTATCAACTAAAGCCATCAAAATCACTTACTTGAAGAGAAGATGAGTTGCTGAAATTTTAAGTTTCAAAAACCCCCTTGTTGCTGCCCATTTTTGATGGAGAGAAGATGGAGAAAAGATGATAGCTTTCTTTTATTTATTTTCCCTTATTTTATTCCTTTAGTCAACTAACGTCACCAACCATTGTCTAATTTTAAAGTTCTTGTCCCCTTGACCGTCCATCACTCATAGGAAGGCATGATTACACTTTAAAGACCTCCAATTCACATTCTATAGCTATTTGGCACTTCTAGCAAATAAAATAGGACTTTCGTACTTTATGCGATTTAGTCCTTTTTCACAATTTAGCTAGAAATTGCTAAAATTAAGGCACCAAAATTTCCATACATCCTTATAAACATGTTTTAACACATAGAATAACATGAAAATAATTTTCTCTAACCTCGAAGTAGTGATTTTGAGATCACTGTTCCAACTAGTCCCTAAATCGGGTTGTTACACGATTAGGGTCAAAATTAGGCTGTTACATTATGTGTCACAAAAAGAGCTTGTGACTTTGTGGCTGTGGCGTCACTGAGATGGCAAGGGGAGTGGGGTTTGAATCCTATGACAAGCAATTAGGGGGTTTTTATTTTATGAGTGGATGGTGCAAGAGGTAGAATTTGGATCAAACTCTGCAGATGAGGTTGAAGACTTGGCAAGAATTTCGAATGGGAGGCTGGGAGTAATTCAAGAAGGATTCGGTGGAGAGTTTGAGAGAGATGAAGGTGTGTAGGAGTCTTGGCCGAATGTGGGGAAGGATGAGTAGGGGATTTTTGGCTAGGGGGTTGTCAATTCTGCATTCTCGACAATTTGGGTAAGTGAGGAAGCTAAATTTTCTCTTTGGTTTTCTAAGTATTCTTTTGTTTTGTTTCGGGAATAATTTCTTTTGTGACATCTCGTGTCATCTTTTACCTTTCAGGTCTTATTCTTCCTTCTCCTTTTCATTGTTATTTCTCTGTGCTGCCTACTTGCTGTCGAATCACTTCCTCTCTTTTCAGGTTCTTCCTTGGCCGAGCACAACCCTTCTTTCCCTCTTGATATTCTTTTCTTTTCGTTGCAAGTTAGCCAAACCCCTTTCTCTCTTAATACCTTAGTTCCTCTTCTGTTGGTCGAATCTATTAAGGCCTAGGGATCTTTTCCTCTTCGTTCTAGCCATTTTTGAATCTCATTGATCGGTTGGTAAGTGGTGGCTATATCTAGATTGGCTTTTTCTCTTTAGTCGAGTTTGTGTCTCTTAGGCCGAAGGGTTTGTCCCTAGTTGTTGTGGAGATGTGTTTTGCTAACACTTTCTTTCTCGTCGATTGTTGCTAAGGACTCGTTTTCCTTAGCCAAGGGGGTGGGCCGAATACTCTTCCACTACAAGAAATCATTTGTTCTTGGTAAGTAAAGTTACTTTGATTAAAGCATTTCAGTTTAATGGATTAACAAGGGGTTGTGACTATTAATGGGGCAGTTGTTGTCATAGGTGTCTTGGAAGCACTTCAAACCACAACTCGTAACAGGTGTGTAATCGTACACCCAACACCGTACTGTTTGAATGCGGGATAAAAGTGTTCTCAAACTCTAGTGCTACTGTGAATAGGCAAAAGCCGAGAAGTCAAACTTTTGGCATCCGTGGGCCCTCGAGCGTGCAAACACTCGTAGGGATAAATTGAGCCACAATTACTGGTGCTAGACCGTAGAGGCCATCATGGACGTTTCATGTGTAAAATTACAAAAATACCCTCGGTAGTTAAAATTACCAAAAAACCCTCGGTGGGTAAAATTATCGAAATACCCTCAATGGGTAAAATTACTGAAATAGCTTTAATGGGTAAAATTACTAAAATACCCTCGATGGTTGAAATTATCAAAATACCCTTGATGGGTAAAATTTTTGAAATACCCTCGATGGGTAAAATTACTGAAATACCATTGAAGGGTAAAACTATCAAAATACCCCCAAAGGGTAAGATTGCAGAAATGTCTCTTAGGGGTGAAATAACCATTTTACCCTAACAATAAAATGATTTATTATACCCTAGTGGTAGTGTGAGTGATGTATGTGTGTTATTTGTATGACTGTTTATGATTGTGACATACTATATACACGAGTTATTTATGACATGACATTCTACATTTTGGTTGGGATTTGTATTTGGAGGAAGTACTGTACTAGTGGCTCTACCACGTTTTACTGATCTAGTGGCTTCACCACGTATTCTGATTTTAGTGGCTTGGCCACGTTTACTGTCATTAACAGCTTTGCTACGTTACTACTAGCAGCTATGCTACAGTATTGGTGTGTTGGCTGGGTGGGTCGACTTGGTCCCCACATGGTGTGTTGTTGGTATGGGTGGTGTGTTGGCTGGACTGGGTTGGGTTGCATCTCTATACTGCATTGTTATGATTTGGGCCTAGACCCACTCTGATACTGTATAGGGCTAAGGCCCAGGCTGATCTGTTGCTAAGTAGGGCTTGGCCCAGACTGTTATTGCATAATAGGGGATTACACATTGAGTTCTCGTAACTCACCCTTTTTTTTAGCTGTACAGGTAATCCCCAGCCATAGAGGATTTGGAGCTGCGAAGGACTCGGAGGTGGCCACATGTTCGGCAGTATTTTTAATTTTATATCTAACCTTTAAATATTTTATCTCGGGCTTGATATTTTTGTAATAAGGCCATTAAAGGTTTAACTTTTATATGGTGTTTTCTTTCAATTTCTACCTGCTGGACTAGGAAACACGGGATTTCTAAAATGATAATGGTTTCTAAAAAAAACTACAACTTTCAAACCTTAAGTTAACAACTAGAACTAGCTTCCGCGATATTTAATCTTGAATAACAAATGATATGACCATTGAGTGAGTAACAAGTTTTTGATTTTACAACCCCGACGTTTCCAAAAAGATTTAAAATTCAATAAGGAGTTATTGTCATCCAGCCCGATTTTCAAACGGCACTTTGATGTGACTACGTTAGATTCGATCGTAACGTCTAGCCGGGTTTGAGGTGTTACATTTAGTGGTATCAGAGCCCGATTATAAAACTCGACTATGGAATGGGTTTTTGAAAATTTTCTAAATCTGTCTAAATTTTGGTTTGGAAAGAAATGTTGTTACTAAAAGTGTGACACATCGAGTCTCTGGCACCAAATCTGTAAGTTCTCTGACACTATTTTCTGTGATATACTGAAACGATTATACTGAGAAACTACTAAGGATAGTAGTAGTGCACTGGAAATCTTTACCTAGAGTAAATTGAGACTGTAGGAGACTAAAAATTGTAGTGAGGTTTCGATCTGTGAAAACAACTCTAATTACTATTCATCATAAAAATATCCATTATTAAATATTAGAATTATAAGCTGATGCATAAAACTATTAAATCAGATAAATACGCTACATCAACATGAGCACAAGAGGTCGCGAAAGCAGTACACGTGGCTGCAGTAGAGGCCAAGGTGCTAGGGCTAGGTCTTCAGCATCGAGACATATGCCTGCTAGGGAGGCACCAACCTTACCAGTAATTGAGACGAGGTCTCATGACCGAGCTGTTGGGGATAATGCTCTATCCCAAGCAATGTTACGGGTTCTTGAAAGGGTTGCTAGAGCAAGTATTGGGTCATTGGGTCGAGGGTCAATTTTTGAGCGACTCTAGTCTAATGGAGTGAAAATCATTGGGGTGTTTCTGGTGTAGCCCCGAATGTGGAAAAATATTGGTTAGAGGCTATCGAGTGGATAATGGATGACCTCGACTGTACTATAGAATAAAAATTGAAAGGAATAGTGTCCTTAATAGGAGACGAGGCATACCAATGGTGGCTCACTGTGAAAGAGGGTATATAGGCTGAGCATTTGACACGGGACTTCTTTAAGGCGGTCTTCCAAGGAAAATATGTTGGGGCGAGTTATGTGGATGCCCGGAGGAAGGAGTTTCTGAGTCTAGTCTGGGGAATAGGTTTGTAGCAGAGTATGAGGTAGAGTTTCTGTGGTTGAGTAAGTATGCTCGGGGCATAGTCGTGACTGAGTATGAATGCTATGTACGGTTCGAAGATGGCCTCCGAGATGTGTTGCGGGTGCAAATAGCTCCACGGAGGGAATGAGATTTTGCTGCTCTTGTTGAGAAGGCCAAGATTGCTGAGGATGTCAAACGCTCAGAGCATCAGAACCGTGAGAAAGATAGGGGCAGAAATAAGAGGTATATTAAGCCCTCAAGTTCTTTTGGGGGGCCTAAGAAGATGCCTAGATTTGATGGGCTAGTCCGAGCTGGGGTCCCTATTGTTGCTGCTAGATCGTAGCCTTGCGTTGATTGTGGGAGATCTCACTAGGGGGAGTGTTGAAAAAGAATTGAGGCGTGTTTAGATGCGAGTCAATGGATCATCAGGTTAAGAACTATACACAGAGGCCTATTCAGATGCAAGCTGCAGGTAAGGGCTATGTTCAGCCGGGCAGAGGTGGTCAGCAGCCACCAAGAGGCCGTGGTCCGATCAGAGGAAGAAATACTTTGGGATGAGGTTACAGAGCACCAGGTAGAGGTGCTGGTAACACTGAGGTGAGACTGCCAATTTTGGTCTATGCTATTCGACGTCGAGAGGATGGCGATGCTCCTGACGTCATAACTGGTACGTTTTTCATTATAATGTACCATATATCGCTTTAATTCATGTTGGGTCTACACATTCGTATGTTGCATATACTGTGTCTAGGATGTTGGGTATGCAGTTCAAAATTATTGATAGTAAAATGACGGTGGTCAGTCCACTGGGATAGTTGATTAGAGTGAATAAGCTGTTTAAAGGCATGCCCTTAGAGGTCTAAGGGGTTGTCTTTCTGGCGGATTTGATGGAACTGTCATTTGGCGAATTCGATCTTATTTTGGGCATGGATTGGCTAGTGAAACACTATGCAAATTTGGATTGCGCTGCTAAGAGTATGGTATTGAAATGTTCTGAGGATGAGTAGGTGGTTGTGATAGAAGAGTGAAGGGATTATCTATCTATTGTAATCTCAGCATGAAGGGCCGAGAAACTAGTTTGCAAATGTTGCGAGGCGTTCTTAGCTTATGTTATCATATTTGATTCTAAAGGTCCTTTTGTTGGGGATGTCAGAACTGTGAAGGTGTTTCTGGATGTATTTCTCGAAGAGCTTTTTGGGTTTCCTTCAAACCATGAGGTCGAATTCGGTATCGAACTCTTACCTGGAACAGCTCCGATGTCTATCGCCCCTTATAGGATGGCACTGAAGGAGCTGGTAGAGTTAAATGCTCAAATTTAAGAACTACTGGACTGAGGATTCATTTGGCCGAGTGTGTCTCCTTGGGGAGTACCAGTGTTATTCGTGAAGAAGAAGGATGGGTCCATGCGCATGTGCATCGATTATCATCAACTGAGCAAGCTGACGATTAAAAATAAGTACCCTTTACCGAGAATAGATGATCTATTCGACCAGCTGCGAGGAGCTTCAGTTTTCTCTACGATAGATCTTTGATCTGGGTACCATCAGCTAAGGGTTAAGGAGGCGGATGTGTATAAGACTGCGTTTAAGACTCGTTATTGGCATTACAAGTTTTTGGTCATGCCGTTTGGATTGACGAATGCACTAGCTGCTTTCATGGATATGATGAACCAGGTATTCTAGCCCTATTTGGATCGGTTCGTAGTGGTGTTTATAGATGACACTCTGGTGTATTCAAGAACCAAGGAGGATCATGATTCGCATATTTGAATTGTATTGCAAATACTGAAGGAAAAGTAACTTTATGCAAAGTTCACAAAGTGTGAGTTCTGGTTGCGGGAAGTGACATTTCTAGGTTACGTGGTGTCCACCGAGGGGATTAGGGTTGATCCTCGGAAAATTGAGGTCATATTGATTGGAAACCACCGAAGACTGTATTTGAGATTCAAAGTTTTCTGGGTCTGGCTGGGTATTACAGACATTTTGTGGAGGGGTTTTGATTGATTGCTGTACCTCTAACTAAGTTGCTACGAAAAGGGTACCGTTTAATTGGACTGATAAGCAGCAGTAAAGTTTTGAGAAACTGAAGAAAGTCCTGACTAAAGCCCCAGTGTTAATTCAGCCAGAGTTTGGGAAGGAATTTATTATCTACTATGATGCATCGCATATTGGATTGGGATGTGCTTTGATGCAAGAGGGTAAGGTGGTTGCTTACGCGTCTCGCCAGCTTAAGCCTCATGAGTCAAATTACCCCACTCGCGACGTGGAGTTAGCTGCAGTGGTTTTTGCATTGAAGATTTGGAGGCATTATTTATACGGTGAGAAGTATACTATTTATACAGACCATAAAAACCTCAAGTATCTCCTTAATCAAAAGGAGTTAAATCTTAGGCAACGAAGATGGATAGAGTTGCTTAAAGATTATGATTGCTCGATTGAGTACCATCCGGGGTAAAGCTAACGTAGTAGAGAATGCACTGAGCCATAAGGTTATATCTGATCTGAGAGCAATGTTTGCTTGTCTCAGCCTGGATTGATCAAATTAGGGAAAAGCAGTTGCTGGATGAATTGTTGGTTCTTCGTTTCTGACTGGTTGAGAAGGGGGAGACTGTGGATTTTAGGTTGAATAGTTGATCGTCTGAATTGTTAAGTTTTAAAATTTATAAAGAGAATGATTGAACCTAGAAAGTAACTCTGACAACGACTTAAGGCAAGTGCACCTATCAAACAATAGTATAGTTTAGGCAAGACCGGATTGTCAAACCCAAGGGAATTAAAAGTAGTAATATTCACCTTTTTTTCTATTATTTAGCATAAATACTTGATTGATTAAACTAAAAACTAACTAATTACTAAACTAAGATGCAAAGACAAAAAGAACAAATTGAAGAAATAACTTTTAGAAAAACTCAGTTGATTACGACGATACCCTAGAAGGAATCCACCTATACTTCACTTGTTATCTAACAACGAACCAGACGATTTAATCATTTAGCTTGATCCTTAAGGCTCCCTAATTTATATTAAACCCTCTCTCGAGGAAAATAACGTCTAACCCTAGGTTGATTAATTGAAATCTCTTTCTAATTAAAACCCCTAGAATCGCATTAACTCAATCTATGGACTCCCATATTAGGTTTCACCCTAATTGGCAAAATCTCGTCACCCTATCTCTAGGTGCGCGATCAACTCCGCTTAATTGTGCTAGATCTACTCTTAAGCAGGGACATTTTCTCCACCACCTAAGCACATTCAACTTGAATTAATATCCCAAAAAATATTAGCACAAGAATTAAGCACACACAATTAAGAACAAGCTAACTATTTATCATATAGTTCAGAAAACAATAACAAGATTCATCTAGGTTTCATCCCTTTCAGGTATCTGAAGGGTTTAGTTCATAATGATAAAAAAAAACATCTCAAGAGAAAAGATAAAACAAAACATAAGAAATCCCTAAAACCCCTAAAGGAATTGAATGAAAGATCTGCCGTCTTGAGCATAATTCTGGCTTCTTGAGATGGATCAACTGGCTATCTTTGAGTGATTCCCACAAATCTGGCCTTCTGGATCGGCTTCTCAGCCTAGCTGACTACCTAACTGACCGCCCTCTTTTAGGTTACACTTAGGGTCTTTATATAGGCTCTTGGAATGCGTTTCTTTCTCCGTAAGTACCCTTTTTCGAGTGAAATTCCTCTTTTTCAAGACAGGGGCACAGCCATGGCATACACCCGTGTAAATCAATTTCAGGCTGTGGTCGAGTCTGCTGATGAGGCACGGTCGTTGAAATCGTGGTTAGGTCGTGTTCTAGTTGATTGATAATGCACGGCCGTGTGGCTTGAAGTCCAGGCCGTGTCGATTTTCACTTTAGCCCAAATTAGCCCGTTTTAAGCCCGTTTATTATTCTTTTCATCCTCGGGTGCTTTCCTAAGTATAAAACATGAAAAGAAAGGATTAAGAGCACCTTTTTACATAAATCAAGGGCTAAATCATCTGGAAACATGCTAAATGTGGGATTAAAATATGTTAGTTTTACGGTTTATCAAATACCCCCACACTTAAGCTTTTGCTTGTCCTCAAGCAAAATTCTCAACTTACAATTAAAACAAACTTTCCATAATTCATAATTCCTATCAATAATGCCTCATCATAATTCATAGATAATTCATACATGGATAATTTTAACTCAAAGTGTCCTAAAGATTCAAACAATATAAGTCATACATTTGTATCATGAAAAACATAGGCGTCTCCCCTCTTCTAAATAATTACATTTAATTCAAAACCGACAAGGATCGACATCCTCACTAAAGATTCACTCAAAAGACTCGAAGTGTTTTAGGTTTAGGAAAAAACACTCATAAGTCGAACCTGAAAAGTTAATCCCATAGGCTTGCCTAAAAATCAAATCTCCACCACCGTAATATGAGATGATACAAAAATCAAAAAGTCTTTAACAGGGTTGTAACGGGGCTTGGGTTAAAGGTGTCGATAAAGGCTGAATTAGAAGGTTTAGAATCGAGATTGAATTGACAAATTACCTAACTTTTAGAAACAAAGAATTTTTAACTAATAATCTGAATAATTACATTAATTGAAAACTTATAATACTTAATATTACGAGCTTTTTCTAACATAATTGGAATTTAAATGTACAAGCTCACCTTTTACGATACTAATACTTTGATTTTTTATTTTTTTATTTTTATAGAACAAACTAAAATAAATTTATAATAGAAATAACTTTATCAATTGAAATAAAGTAATTAGGCAACTGATCAAATCAATTCTCAATAGAAGGGTAGTCAAAGGAATGGTGATAACAAATACGAGCGGGGTTTTGGGTTAATATTAATGGGTAAATCAATAAAAAAGGGTTGTTAGGATCAAAGAGGTTCACTAGGGGTTAATTGTGAAGGTAGGCTTTTTAGTGGAGTGAATGGGTTAAAACCTAAGTGCCTTTATCATCTCATTATACCAAATCAATAACGTGGTTTTGCCACGTATAATCGAGGCAAGTTCTAGCATAACAATTCAATGTTGACACCCTCATAATCAATAAAGTGAGCATGAAAAAGAATATATGCTCTATAAGGCTCAAATCTCACAAAAATTATGGGTATTTTTTTCATCAATCCCTGTAAATTTCAAACTTCAAAGTAATATTCAGATTTAGTTCAACAACCTAGAATTTTTTTTAATTTCTGAAAAATAGACTTGTCATGCTTGATTCTCTAGTATCTTAAAGTATAAATCATCAATGCACAATTAATTATGACTTACTAAAAATAGATCAATAAGAATCATAAATCATCAAAAATTTCATACTAATTAGTAATATGAGGAAATTACTTAAGAACTAGATATAATTTAGGGATTTGAGAATAATGCGAAAAGTTAGGCATTTTTGCCCCCCCACACTTAAGATGTATATTGCCCTTAATGTACAAAGATAGATAAATAATTACGTGATACCAAAATCAAAGAGAAGGGGAGAAGTGACACTTCCTGAATTTTTTTTGTGGGATTACTATTCCCGGCCCGATTTGGAGGAGGAGGCGGTGGTGCTGTGGTGGATGCCAACAGTCACTATACTAGATAAAGTAATTAGGAAACTTGTGACGTATTAGCCATGATCTAATAAGAAAAATTCAAAATAAACTAATTATGTATTTAAGGATAAGAAAAATAAAGAGGAGACTAAGAAGGAAAATAAAAGTAAAAGAAAATATTAATGGACTGAAAAGTCCTTATTGTTGGATGGTTCGCGAGGTGGGTGTGATTTCTAAGGCTGTGTTAAGCTGGTGGTCGTGCTTTTGGTGTGATTTCCTAGCAGCCTTTAGAACCTAAAGCTAAGAAACTAAAGTAAAATAAACTAAATTAAGCAGAAGAGAAGTAAAGATAAGGAAATTGAAGCAAAAGAGAAAAGAAAAATAGAACTGAAAAGGTCTCAAAGACCCGTGGCATGATAGAGGGTTGAAGCGACCGGCATGAACTTATGTAGATCAGTCTCCCACAGGGAGATTGTGTTTGAATCCTTCTACTTTTTTGGCATGGCTTTGGTGTCTCAAGAGTTATAAGAATTATAGGAGAAGAGGAGAGAAATCTAATGGAAAGATGGTAGGGATGAAGGTTAATGGGTGAAATAAGGAGGGGTGGGGAGGTTAAAATAGAGTTTTGGATCCTAACACCGTCCCACGCCCGTGTACCATGGGTGTGTCAAGGTACACGACCACCTCGCATGGCTGTATTGTGGATCGTATCGCCTGTGTGTGATAAGTTAGTGTCAACCACGGCCGCATCGCACGGCCGTGGTGTAGGGCATATCATTTTTCCCATGCCCATGTGTAGTTTGCCACGGCCGTGTATGAACTCTCAGTGTCGGCCACAACCACATCGTACAGCCGTGGCATGGTGGTTGGGTCTGTGACTTCGAAAAATTGATTCACTCTGACTCGTACCATCCCTGCCATGTCAGTACGACGATTCGTAGTACCCACACGGCTACAGCCACGATCGTGTGCTAGGTCTTGTGGTCTGGGAATCCGTACTTTCGATTCATTAAAATTTTGGAGAAGGAGAAAAATAAAAATAGAAAAGAAATAACCAAAAATAGAAATAAAGAGATAGTGTTAGTGCTTAGGTTGCCTCTCGAGAAGCGCTTGTTTAAAGTCTTAAGCTAGACTTTCATCGTGTTCAAAAAATCAGGGTGGTTTAAATGTTTGAATATCCTTCCTCATGTTACTAGTTTTATTTTCATGATAAATTTTAAGTCGGAAGCATTTACCTTAAGAATGCTGAATATGGGTTTACTTACCTCGACTGTTCCGTATGGGGAGATATTTCGTACCTCGAGAGGGATGATTGCGTTTGAATTCAGGTTTGGTATGGTGATGCGGGGATATGCATTGTCTAACCGTACCTGATCTCCTATTTTGAAGTGATTCGATGTCCCTACGAGCTCGTCTGGAAGTTCTTTCGATTTTTCTTTGAAGTGGGTCATCCACTCTCTTAGTTTGTCGACCTCAAAGCTTCTTTCCTCATATATTTCTTCTTTGTTGGGATGAGGTTTATTATCCGGCTCAGGTTTGTAGCTTTGTGATTTTTCCTGTGGTGAAATTTGAATAGAATTGTTATCAACTAAATTTACTTTCTCACCTTCATCATTCGATGTCCTGGCCGAGTCAAGAGCTTGTAATCTGATCAATTCATCACCTACACTGAGTATGAGTTCTCTTGCACCAACATCTATTTTAGTTTTGGCAGTTGTTAAAAAGGGTCTTCCTAAAATTAAAGGAATCGAATTGTCCTCATCCATGTCTAAGACAACAAAATCTACTAGGAAAATGAATTTATCAACTTTTACAAGAACATCTTAGATAATACCTCTAGGAATTCTAATAGTTTTATCAGCCAATTGAATACTCATCCTAGTTTGTTTAGGTTTCCCTAGACCTAGCTGTTTAAACATTTTATAAGGCATGACATTTATGCTTGCCCCTAAATCAGCTAATGCATTTTCAACAGTTAGTCTACCAATTAAACATGGAATTGTAAAACTCCCTGGATCTTTTAGCTTCCGTGATAGTCTATTTTGCAACATTGCTGAGCATACTGCGTTCAGTTCCACATGTTGTTCCTCGTCTTACTTACGCTTGCTTGTAAGAAGTTGTTTTAAAAATTTTCGAGAATTCGGCATCTGTGAAAGAGCTTCAAGATGTGGTAAGTTAATATGTAATTTCTTTAAAAGTTTAAGAAAGTTACCGAACTGTTTCGCTGTATTGTCTCTCTTTAATGCTTCAGGATAAGATATGTGAGGTTGGTACTCTTTAATTATCGGTTTTGGTTTTTCTTGTGTTACCTCAACTTTACCTTCTTCTACCTCACTTTCTTGAATTGAATTGGATTCATCTATCCTGACATTTTCCTGAGCTGTTATGGCTTGGATTTGCTCCTTGGGGTTAATCTTGGTGTTGCTTGGTAGATGCCCTTGCGGTCGTTCAGATATTAACTTCGCAAGTTGGTAAACTGACTTTGTAACTTCCCCGGCTGACTTAGTAAGTTCCCCAACTTGGTTCTTGAACCCTTCCATCGATGTTTGTTGGTTTTTAAGTGTTGCCTTTGTGTCTTAAAGACAGTTTTCTGTGGCTGCCATGAATTTTGTCAACATCTCTTAAAGGTTGGGCTTCTTTTCCTGTGGATAGAGCTAATTTTGGGAATTTGGAAGAGGTTGTTGTCTTTGATTTCCTTGACCTCCTCCCAAAAAATTCGGGTGGTTCCTCCAACCTGGATTATAGGTATTACTATAAGGGTTATTATTGGATCTAAAATTATTACCTATATAGTTCATCTGTTCGGTTTCTGTGCCCGGTTGGTAGGGTGGGTATTTAGGATTCGACATGGTTCCACTTGCATCACATTGCATTACTGGATGTACCTGTGGAGAACACAAACCATCAAGCTTTTTATTCATCATCTCTACCTGTTTTGATAGCATGGTTACTGTGTCGAGGTTGAAAAATCTGGCCAATTTCGTTAGTTTTGTCCTTGTAACTTGCCATTGATAGTTGTTCAGCGACATCTCTTCAATAAATTCATAGGCTGCTTCAGGAGTTTTGTTATTCAGAGTTCCACCGGTAGCTGTATCTATTAGTTGTCTCGTTGAGGGATTTACACCATTGTAAAAAGTTTGGACTTGTAGCCATAAAGGTAATCCGTTGTGTGGACATCTCCTCAAGAGATCCTTGTATCTCTCCCATGCGTCGTATAATGTCTCTAATCCATCTGCACAAAAGAAGAAATATCATTTCGTAATTTGGCCGTTTTGGCAGGTGGGAAATATTTTAATAAAAATTTCTCGGTCATTTGATCCCATGTGGTTATTGACCCTCGTGGTAACGAGTTTAACCATTGTTTAGCTTTATTCCTTAATGAAAAGGAAATAATCAAGTCGTATGGCATTGCTGAAACACCATTTATTTTGAATGTATCACGAACTCTAAAAATTAGCTATATGAGTATTCGGTCTTCGATCCGCAAACCATCAAACTGAACAAATTGTTGAATCATTTGTATAGTGTTAGGCTTTAATTCAAAATTATTAGTAGCTATAGCAAGCCTAACAATACTAGATTCTGCTCCTGTTAAATTAGGTTTAGCATAATCATACATAGTACGCGGAGCATCTGCCACATCTCGTGGTGGATTATTTTCATCCATCCCTTTAATAGGATTGAATTCACCTTGTTGTTGTTCTTCTTAGTAATTTAAGGCTCGTCTGATTTCTCTGCGATTCCTGCGAGCGGTAGCTTCGATACCACTATCGTATATTAGAGGTCCTATCAGGTTCCTTCTATTCATAAACTAGACATACCTACTAGGAAAAGATAGAAATAAAATTAGCAAAAACAATAAAATAAAATAAATTGTGAGAAAAAATAAAAATAAAAATAATGGCTAAAGTAATAAAAATAGAGTTTTCTTAATATTTTAATTCCCCGACAACGGCGCTAAAAACTTGATCGAATGAATTGTCGAGTTTTAAAATTTATAAAGAGAATGATCGAACCTAGAAACTAACTCTGACAATGACTTAAGGCAAGTACACCTATCGAACAGTAGTATAGTTTAGGCAAGATCGGATTGTCGAACCCAAGGGAATTAAAAGTACTAATACTCACTTTCTTTCTATAATTTAGCGTAAATACGAAGTGATTGATTGATTAAACTAAAAACTAACTAATTACTAAACTATGACGAAAAGACAAAAAGAACAAATTGAAGAAATAACTTTTAAAAAACTCAGTTGATTACGACGATACCCTAGAAGGAATCCTCCTAGACTTCAATTGTTATCTAACACTGAATCAGATGATTTATTCACTTAACTTGATCAATAAGACTCCCTAATTTATATTAACTCTCTCTCGAGGCGAATAACATCTAACCCTGGTTGATTAATTGAAATCACTTTCTAATTAAAGCCACTAGAATCGTATTAACTCGATCTATGGACTCCTATATTAGGTTTCACCCTAATCCGACAAAATCTCGTCACCCTATCTCTAGGCGCGCGATCAACTCCGCTTAATTATGCTAGATCTACTCTTAAGCAGGGACTTTTTCTCCACCACCTTAGCACATTCAACTTGAATTAATATCCCGAAAATATTAACAAAAAAATTAAGCACACATAATTAAGAACAAACTAAGTATTTATCATATAGGTCCAAAAACAATAACAAGATTCATTTAGGTTTCATCCCCTTTAGGTATCTGAAGGGTTTAGTTCATAATGATAAAATAAAACATCTCAAGAGAAAAGAGAAAACAAAACATAAGAAATCCTTAAAAACCTTGAAGGAATTGAAGGAGAGATCCACCATCTTGATTATAATTCCAGCTTCTTGAGATGGATCAACTGGCTATCTTCGAGTGATTCCCACGAATCTGGCCTTTTGGCTCAGCTCCTTGGCCTAGCTGACTGCCTAACTGACCGCCCTCTTTCAGGTTACACTTAGGGTCTTCATCTAGTCTCTTGGAATGCATTTTTTTCTTCCTAAGTACACTTTTTCGAGTGAAATTCCTCTTTTCTGCGACAGGGGGACGACCATGGCACACGCCCGTGTAAATCAATTTCAGGCTGTGGTCGAGCCTGCTGATGAGGCACGGCTATGTAAATCGTGGTTAGATTGTTTTCTAGTTTATTGACAATGCACTGTCGTGTGGCTTGATGTCTAAGCCGTGTCGATTTTCACTTTGGCCCAAATTGGCCCATTTTAATCCCGTTTCTTGTTCTTTTCGTCCTTGGGTACTTTTTTGAGTATAAAATGTGAAAAGAAAGGATTAAGAGCACCGTTTTACATAAATCAAGGGATAAATCATTCGAAAACATGCTAAATGTGGGATTAAAATATGTTACTTTTACGGTTTATCAATAGTGAGGGAGTACTATGCTTCCGTGGGAGAGTTTGTGTATCGAGGGATTCTGAGTTAAGGCAGTCTATACTGTGAGAAGCACATAGTAGTTATGCACCTTGGTTGAAACAAGTTATACTGAGATTTGCATGAACTATACTGGTGGCCAGGGCTCAAGCTCGAGGTTACAGATTTTGTGAGTTAGTGTCTGACATGCCAGTAAGTGAAGGCTGAGCATCAACTGCACGCAGGATTACTGCAACCCATTAAGATTCCACTCTGGAAGTGGGAGAGGGTAACCATGGACTTTGTTAGTAGGCTATCTTTGACGCCCACTAAGAGGGATCCGGTATGGGTTATTGTTGACCGACTTACTAAATCATCCCACTTCATACCGGTCCGTACTGGCTATTCATTGCAAAAGTTGGCTAAGTTATACGTGGCGGAGATCGTGAGACTGAATGGGGTACCAGTGTCTATCATTTTAGACAGAGACCTTAGATTCACATCACGATTCTAGAAAGTGTTACACGAAGCTTTGGGTACAAGGTTGGATTTTAGCATGGCATTTCATCCTCAAACTGATGGTCAGTCGGAGAGGGTGATCTAGAATTTGGAGGACATGCTAAAAAGCTATGTAATTGATTTCAAGGGCAGTTGGGAAGACTACTTGCCGTTAGCAAAGTTCGCATATAACAATAGCTACCAATCCAGTATTTAGATGGCACCGTACGAGGCGTTATATGGTTGTAAGTGCCGCACCCCTACCTGTTGGATAGAACTTGGTGAGCGACGAGTTTTGGGGCTAGGGTTAGTTTTTGAAACTGAAGAAAAGGTAAAGTTGATTCGAGATTGGTTAAAAGAAGCAGCTGATAGGAAAAAGTCGTATGCTGACTTAAAGCGTAAGGAGATAGAGTACTCTGTGGGGGATTATGTCTTCTTGAAGGTCTCACCGTGGAAGAAGATTTTGAGATTTGGGCAAAAAGGCAAACTAAGCCCTAGATTCATCGGACCTTACCGAATATTAAAGCGTGTGGGACCGGTCACCTATAGACTTGAGTTACCTCCTGAGTTGAACCAGATACATGATGTGTTCCACGTCTCCATGCTGAGGCGATACCGTTCTGATCCTTCACATATAGTGCCAGTGGAGGAGATCGAGGTTAGGCCTAATCTAACTTTTGAGGAAGAATAGGTGCAGATACTAGATCGTGACATTAAAGTGTTAAGAAGGAAATCTGTTCTGTTAGTCAAGGTGCTTTGGCATAATCACGGTTCAAAGGAAGCCACGTGGGAGCCTAAGGAAGCGATACGACAGCAATACCCTCACCTCTTCTGACTAGGTAAATTTCGAGGCTGAAATTTCTTTAAGGGGGTAGAGTTGTAATGCCCCAAAAATGCGGGGTTTGTAATTTTGCTAAATTTGCTTAAATTCTATAATGTGTTGGAACGGCTAGTTATTTGAGTGTGTTTGGGGGGTTTTTAGGAAGCCTAGGTTTGAGTCTGAACCTTGGAAAATTTTTATTTTTTGCTTATAAGTGAAACTTGTAACAGCCCGATTTAGGGCCTAGTCAGAATAGTGGTGCGAGGCCACGAATCTGAGGTGAATTTATGCGTTTTTAAGGTTTATGCCATGTTTGCATGCTAGTGTGAAAGTTTCATGAAGCAATTTTGTTAAATTGAGGTTGAATGGTCCAAAAGGACTAAATTGAAAAAAGTTGCAAAATATTAGTTTCTACAAGCTTTTTGTATGAAATAGCTTTAGAATATCAATTAGAAGTCCTTAAGTAGAAATTTTCCAAAATTATAATTTTTGGACAAAATTGGACATAAGATAGTAAATTGTAAAAATTTAGAGAGAAGGGCATTTTGGTCATTTATCAATTTAAATGATTAAAATGGGAAAAATGAAAAAAAATCTATTCATCTTCCTCCCCTTATTGCCAAAAATTGAAGGAAGCCATAGCTAGGGTTCTTCAATTTTTCAAGCTTGCTAGTAAGTTCATCTTAGTCCAGTTTTTAATATTCTTCGTATTTTTAGAGTTCTCATATTATGAATTAGCTATTTTTAGCTATAAGTTGAGCTAAGATGCATGTTCAAAAATATACCTATGAATGATATGCATGTTAAATGATGTATTATGGAAGATTATGAGAGTGTGATGTTAGATAAACATCTTTTTCTATGTGAAATTCATGAAAAATGCATGTAGGGACTAGTTTGTTAATTTATGAGATTTGGTCATACATGGTAGAAATAGTAAGAATTTGCTATTGCTATAGTTGAGATAATGAGTCAGCTAAGCATGAAGTTTATGAAAGTTGAATGAGAATCATTTTACGAGCCTTGGGGCAAAAGTGCAAATATGAGAATATATAGGGGCAAAATAGTAATTTTTCCAAAGCATGTGTTAAGGGCCAATTTAGTCAATGTGATTATTAAATGAGTTGAATTATTATTATAGATCAAGAAAAACAAAGCCCGGATCGAAACCGAGGCAAGAACAAAGTCGAGGACTAAATTGCATATCTACATACATTTTGTATATTGAGGTAAGTTTGTATGATTTCTAAGCTTTATGATTTATATCATTGAACTGCTTAGTGTAATGTACAATATTATCATGAAAATGTTTAATGTTATGTTAAACAAAGAAATCAATGAGATTAAGTATGAGAAAATCTCGATTGAAGATGAATTACCTAGGATACTCGATCTACCACATGAAATGAGAAAGTCCGTATAAGAAAGACTAGGTGATTTGAATATTTGTTCCAGGTACGTTTGAAAAGTACACTATGTGTGTATGAAAGGTAAGTTTCTATATGAACTTACTAAGGTGAATATGTGTATTGAAATGATGAGATATTATGTGAATATAAGATTGGATGAACTATGATGAGATATTGAAATGAGCCAAAGATTATGTGATGCAATTGTAATGAGAACCTTTAATGTCATTATATCAATATGACTATAAGCATGTTTTGATAAGTTTATTTGTATATGGCTTACTAAGCTTTTGGAAAGCTTACTCTGTATGTGTTTATTCTATTTTATAGATCGTCAGAGCTATTGAAGGCTCGAGACTGTTGAGGATCATCATAACACTACCTAAGCTCATTTTGGTACCTTTTTGGAAATGTATATATTAAATATTGATAGGCTAGTCATTTGGCATATGTTTGAGATGTAAATAGCCATGTGATTTGGCTAGATAAATGTTGGTAATATGCATGAGTGAATATGATGTTTGTTACATGTGTTGGTATAATTTGATAGCAAATGAAATGGTCAAGTTTATGGTAAGCATATGGATAAAATTTGACTATGTATGTTTGATCAAGGGAATGATTATATGAAACGTAAATATAGATGAATCATGCTTGAATGAATATGTGTTTTTAGTTCGGCAAAGTGGTATGATTGGAAATGAGTTTGAATATGAAGATATGCTGATTGTTTGACATGATTTTAGATGTCAAGTGTGCATGAAATGAATTGGTAATTTTGCTTGTAGGTTTGACCCTTGTGTGGTGGCATTTTGGCCTTGCAAGTGGCCTATTTTGCCTACACGGCCGTGGCACACGAGTGTACCTGGTAGCCGTGTGGTTAAGTTAGTAGCTAGCCTAACTTTACACGGCCATGGTACACGGGCATGCCTGGTAACCGTGTGGTTAAGTCAGTAGCTAGCCTAATGTTACACGGCCATGGCACACAGGCGTGCTTGGTGGCCGTGTAGATAAGTCAGTATACATGCTCTGATTTGACACGGGCAGGATACATAGGTGTGTCTAGTAGACGTGGGACGCACACGGCTTACCCATAATGGCATGTGGCCTCTATAACTCAGAAAAGTTTTAAAATTTCCAAGAAATCTTATATGTGTTAGGTTTAGTCCTGACCCTATTCTAAAGCATGATCAAGGTCTTGTTGACCTATAAAAGGGACACTTTGATTGTGATTGATGAATTGTAATTTGAAATGTCTGTAAAAGTTTTTGATCTGTTCGGTAACGCCTTTAACCCTAATCCGTTGATAGATACGGGTTAGGGGTGTTACAGATTGAGTTATTGATTACTCTTGTTATTAAATTGAATTGACTGTAGCTATCTATAACAACCCATTTTCAGTGAAATCAGAACAGTGGTTTGGGACCACAAATTCGAGTCGAAAATAAAATTTATTTTATGGTCCGTAGTATGTTAAAATTGTCATGTGAAAATTGTGATAATTTTTTTTTCCGATTATGTGCTTAATTACAGGAAGGACCAAATCACATAAAATGCACAAGTTGAATTCTAGCAGTTGGAAGGATTAAATAGCTATGGAATTCAAAACTTGAGGTCCTTATATAGTAATTAGACCATTAAAGAGAAGTATGTAGATATTTTTGTGACTCATCCATGGAAATTTAGAAAAAGGGCAATGACTAAATTGGAAATGGAAATAACTTGATTAATTAAAAGATGATAAAAGAATTATTATCTTATTTTATACCATCTTCAACCCCAAAATACATGGAAACCTTAGGAGAGAGAAGAGAAACTTTCTTGGCTTAATTGGGTAAGCTTTCTTGTCCTGTTTTTAGTAATTTTGATATTTTTGAAACCGGGATAGCTTAATCTATCTATTTGGGGGATCAATTTGTAAAGTTATAGAACTATGAAAATTAGGCCATGGATGAATATGCTGAAAATTTGAAATTTATGGTAGAAAATGAAAGGTTGTCGATAGATTAACAACTTCTACAAAGTGATTTTTTATGGAAATATGATTTAAGTACTAAAATGTAAAGTTGTGAAAATTGAAGAAAATTTCTAAAATTTATAGAATATATGTCTGTAAATTGTATATAAAAATTTCAGTTAGGCTTGGAATAGGGAGTAAATTGCATAAATTTCATTTTCTGAGCCTAGGGACGAAATTGGAATTTATGGAAAAGTTGGGGGCAAAATGGTAATTTTGCCTAGGATGTAAATTGAGTCCACTTGAATATGACATGTGATAAATTGATGAATAAATTAATTTATATAGATCTGGACAACACAAATTCGAGGTTAGACCGAGGAAAAAAAAGTTTCGGATTAGTAGATTTTTAAATGCGAACAAGTGTCGAGGTAAGTTCGTGTAACATAATTGAGAAAGTAAATATGTTAAAATGAATGTTGTGTTTGTATGGAATGTGACTTATATTGATGTGAATTATTTGATTGCTACAATGGAGAATTGATTACATGTTTGAAATGGTGAAAAAGGGTTAAGTTCCATTTGAATATTGAATTTCGATGAACATATGCGCTTTCCCGAAATGAATGAGGTCTTGCATTTATTGCTGATGGGATTTGGCTCGAATGAGTAATCCTATTGTAACATTCAAACCCGGCCCGTGCGTTATGATCGGATCTGACATGTCACATGAGAAGACATGTTAAATCCTTTTTATTCGGAATAAAATAGGTATTATTACAATATAATCAAGAAAACAAGTTTGATTTGAAATATTTGATAAAATACTACTAACCTCGAAAATTGATTGACAAATAAAAAATTTGAATTAATGATCTTATAAAACCATGACCTTTGAAAATATTGTTAATAATTTGAGAGAAATGTCCAAGTTAAAATATTTGTATAAGTTTGTTATGAAATCCATTTGTTAGTCTATTTTAGAAAACCTTTATTTTAGTTTTTGGAAAATTTTCCATTTAAAATAATTTAAGCAAAATAATAAATACGTTAAACATAAAATAAAAGTAAAATATTCCAGAGGCCTTATTATAATATAAAAACCCAAAATAGTAAACTAAACGGAAATAGAAATCTAAAGTTCAATAAAAACCATTTCTGAAGTATGGCCTCCATTGAGTCATCCATGGCCCAAGTCCAACTTTACTGAGTATTACCTGCAAGGTTAAGAAAACGGGGTGAGTTACTAGAACTCAGTGTATAATCCCCTTACCGTTGTCCATTGGACCTAAGCCCATTTAGTATCATCTTGGCCGAAGCCCATATAACAACATCTTGGGCCTGAGCCCTTATAGCATAATCTTGGGCCGAAACCCAATTACATGCAATAAATAAATGATAAGAATGCAACCCATCCCATCCAACCAATCTCTCCACCCGTACCAACTAATCTCTCCTGTGGGGAGCAAGTCAACCTACCCCACCAATCTCTCCACTTTGCAGTCAAGCAGCCATTTATAATATTTGTGGCTGAGCCACCAAAATCATATACTGTAATGTAATTGGCATACAGCCTTAATTACGATGGCACAAAGCCATATTTAAATTGGCACATAGCCTTTATCAGAATTTGTGGTAATGCCACCGGTCTACACTTCTCTTCATTTAATTTTCCCATCCTATACAATATGTAATGATGCAACATAAAATATCCTCATGTATAACAACCATTAGTTTAGTAATTTATTACGGTGAATCGGCCCATTAAAATAATATCATAATTCGGCCCACTAAGGCATTTTAACAATTCGGCCCATAGGGGCATTTCGGTGAATTGGCCTATAGGGGTATTTCGGTAATTCGGCCCATAGGGGCATTTCAGTAATTCCTCCAATAGGGGTATTTTGGTAATTCGGCCCATAGGGGCATTTCGGTAATTTTATAAATTTTAATGCCGATTTTGCCAAATCTATAGAAATAATGTACATAAAGCCAATTTATCGTTTTATGCCAACTTTACAATTTTTACCCGTATAGCAATAATAATCTATTATCAACCAATATACTGAATCATGGATCTACGAAATTACGGTGTGAGATTACACACCTGATTACAGTAAGTACTAGGCCTTCTTGATTGTTGACACCTATGATATCATAACACTCGATTAATCAATATATGTGATTTTTCTTAATCTAACTCTAAAATAAAAGATCTAAAATGTTTACCCTTTGAATCGTGAATGACCACAATTTGTCTACTTTCACCAGATGATGGTCCACAACCCGGTGGAAAATCTTGAACCACCGATACCGCCCTTCGTTTGAATTTAGGAGCAGGAATTACAAATCGGCTCCTTTTGTGATCTCCAAATGCTTTCCTTTTCAAATCGGCACCACAAGCCTCCATTAGTTTAAATCTTAGCCAGAACGATATTACGTTGATATGAGATGATTGACTAAGGAAAAGATTCGGCTTACCACTAGAATCGTATGATCAATAAGTGGATAGATCGAGCGATTTAGTTCCTAAAAATATAATCGATTAGTCCAAACTATTATTCTGTTAGCAACTAAACAATCGATTTCAAATAATCGATTAAGAACTCCTTACCTTATCGATATTAGTTCCGATTTCCAACGATTGTACAATGGCTACGGATAAGTCAAAGATTCGACCTTCCTCTTTAACCCTACACTAGAAGAAGATCATAATATATGAGAGTAGGAGAGATATATTTTTATAAAGAGCAAAGTGAAATACCGATTAGTGATGGACACACATATTCGGCTAGGTTGAAAAAGAAAAAGATGAAAAGAGGGAAATTAAGTCCCTTACCAATTCGGTCAATAGGAGTGCCAAACACCAAAGAAAAAGAGTTGAAGAAGAGGAGATTAGATGATGATAGGTTTGGCTAGTGAAGAGAAAATAGAATAAGAAAATGTGGTCACAAGGTGATGTCGATTTAAGATGAGAGGAAAGATTGATGAAATGGTCAAAAAGAAAAGGATGAATGGAGAGAAGAGTGCTAGATTGTTCGGCTATCAAAGGAAAATGGACAATTGTTGGTTAAGTGTTGCGGAAAAACAAAGAAGAAACATGCACCAATGGACTAGGACGTTTTCACCAAAGCAAAGAGGGAGATGGATTGGAAAAAATACACAAAATGGTCAAAGAGAAAAGTATACCTCTCGTGCACCAAAACTAACAAAAAGGTCCAAAATGAAAAAAGAAATTCGGCCACCAAGCTTTTGTTTCTCCCAAAACCGTGTATACTAACCAAAAGGATAAAAAAATGGCCATAAAAACTTTCCAAAACATCACCCATGAAAAAGGCCAACATGTTCACTTATCTTGCCTTTTTCTTTTGATTCTTTCCTTCATTATCCCTTATCTTCCTCCTTACCATAATCCTTAGCCACCTTTCCATAATTTAAAAAAGTCTTGCTTGCCTTAAATAAAGCCTTGGCCGAAACTTTGGGGAAAAGCATAAAAAAATATTCAAAATAAATGCACTAGATGGGATTCGAACCTCCTCCCTTAAAACCCTTCATGTGACGCCACATCCTATTTACCATATGTTCACTTATGCTAGCAATTTACTCACTTATTTCTATAAGCATTGATGCAACTTACCCTCTCCCCTTAAAGTGCATAAACATAAAATTTTGCTAAGGCCCAATTCAACCCGAGCCTTCTAGGACCCCCTTAATATACACAATTAATATTTTTAACTAACCTAACGCAAGGAATAATGTAACACATAAAATTTTGAATTTCAGGATGTTACAATTCTACCCCCTTAAAGAAAATATCGGCCTTGAAATTTACCTGATTAAAAGAGATGAGGATATTTTTGCCGAATTGCATCCTCTGGATCCCATGTAGCTTCCTTCAATCCGTGTTTACGCCATAGAACTTTAACTAACGGTACTGACTTCCTTCTCATCACCTTAACGTCCCGATCTAAAATTTGTACTAGCTCATCTTCAAAAGACAAGTCAGGTCTTAACTCAACTTCCTCCACTGGTACAACATGTGATGGATCCGAACGATAATGCCTTAACATAGAGACACGAAATACACTATGTATCTGACTTAACTCCGGAGGTAACTCAAGCTGATAAGCCACTGGCCCAACACGTTTCAGTACAAGGTATGGTCCGATGAACCTAGGGCTCAACTTGCCCTTCCGCCCAAATCTAAAGATCTTCTTCCAAGGTGAGACCTTTAGAAAGACCTGATCTCTCACCGCAAACTCGATATCCTTACGCTTTAGATCCGTGTATGATTTTTATCTATCCGAAGCTTATTTTAAT
Organism: Gossypium rotundifolium; assembly: GCA_025506655.1. Classification (NCBI taxonomy): domain Eukaryota; kingdom Viridiplantae; phylum Streptophyta; class Magnoliopsida; order Malvales; family Malvaceae; genus Gossypium; species Gossypium rotundifolium. The sequence goes on from CP106730.1 coordinate 44,541,408, forward strand.
CGAGCCCAAATTATCTTAACTTTCTCTTCTGTCTTTGAAATCAACTCAGGACCCAAAAGTTAACGCTCACCCAACTCAGTCCAACAAGTAGGAGTACGACACCTTCGACCATACAACGCCTCGTAGGGTGCCATCTGGATGCTGGATTGATAGCTGTTGTATGCAAACTCTGTCAAAGGTAGGAAATCTTCCCAACTACCCTTGAAGTCGATCACACAGCCTCTTAACATGTCATCCAAAATCGAAATAACCCTCTCCGACTGACCATCTATCTACGGGTGAAACACCGTGCTGAAATTTAACTTTTTACCCAGAGCTTCATGTAAAGCCTTCCAAAACTGTGATGTAAACCTAGGATCCCTGTCTGATATAATCGACACTAGTACCCCATGCAACCTCACGACTTCTGCTACATATAACTTGGCCAACTTCTATAATGAATAATCCGTACGAACTGGCAAGAAATGAGTAGTCTTCGTTAGCCGATCCACTATAACCCATACTGAATCTTTCTTAGTAGGCATTAAGGGTAACCCACTAACAAAGTCCATCGTTCTCCTTTCCTATTTCCATAATGGAATTTTCATCGGTTGTAGCAACCCTGATGGCAATTGATGTTCCGCCTTCACCTGCTAACATGTTAAACACTTACTCACGAAATCAGTAACCTCCCATTTTAACCTTGGCCACTAATACTGCTCACGAAGATCTCGATACATTTTGTTTCCCTCGGGGTGCATAGCGTATGGACTACTATGCGCCTTACGCAGAATCATTTGCCTCAATTCTGAATCCTTGGGCATACAAACTATTCCACAGAAACACAATACTCCTTCACTATTCAATCCAAAATCCCCTATCTCACCGCCTTCCACTTGCTGAAGTCGAAGACCCAACGCTTTATCTATCAACTGCTTTTCCTTAATCTGGCTTACCCATGCAGGCTTCACCTGAAGTTTGGCTAGCGGACTACCATCTTTATACAGGCTGAGATGAGCGAACATCGCTTCTCAAGTCCATTATCACCTTTCGACTTAACGCATCAGCCACTACGTTAGCTTTTCCTAGGTGATACTCGATTGAGAAGTCGTAATCCTTCAATAGTTCTATCCACCTTCGTTGTCTTAAGTTCAACTCCTTCTGGGTAAGGAGGTACTTTAGACTCTTATGATCCGTATAGATAATTGACTTCTCACCGTACAGATAATGTCTCCAAATCTTCAGAGCAGACACCATTGTAGCTAACTCCAAATCATGCCTGGGATAGTTCACCTCATGCGGCCTTAATTGACGAGATGCATAGGCCACCACCTTTCCCCCTTGCATCAACACACATCCCAAGCTTGTGTGTGACACATCATAATAAATAATAAACTCCTTACCAGCCTCAGGTTGAATAAATACTGGTGTTTCTGGCAGAAGTTTCTTCAATTTCTCAAAGCTCTCGTGCTGCTTATCTAACCACACAAACGGTACTCCCTTACGTAACAGCTTAGTTAAGGGTGCAGCAATCAACGAAAACCCCTCAATGAACTGCCTGTATTATCCAGCCAACCCTAGCAAACTCTGAATTTCAGCCACTGTCTTTGATGGTTTCCAGTCCAACACAACCTCAACCTTTTGGGGATCCACTCTAATTCCTTCGACATACACGACATGCCCCAAAAAGGTTACTTCCTTCAGCCAAAATTCATACTTACTGAATTTGGCATACAGTTGCTTCTTCCTTAAAATCTGTAATACAACCCATAGATGCGAGTCATGCTCTTCTTCAGTCTTTGAATACACCAAGATGTCATCTATGAACACCACTACAAACCGGTCTAGGTAGGGTTGGAAGACCCGGTTCATCATGTCCATAAATGCAGTTAGTGTATTTGTCAACCCAAATGGCATCACCAATAACTCGTAATGCCCATATCGAGTTCGAAACATAGTCTTATGAATATCAGCCTCCTTGACATTAAGCTGGTGATAACCCGATCTCAATTCTATATTTGAGAAAACCAAAGCTCCTCGCAACTGATTGAATAGATCATCGATCCTCGATAATGGATATTTGTTCTTGACTGTTAACTTATTCAATTGCCTATAATCGATACACATACGCATCGACCCATCCTTCTTCTTAACAAACAAGACTGGTGCCCCCTACGGTGACACACTTAGTCGAATGAATTCGCGATCAAACAACTCTTGAATTTGAGCTTTAAGCTCCGCTAACTCCTTCGGCGCTATTCTATGAGGAGTAATGGACACCGGATCCATTCCTGGCAACAGCTCAATGCCAAACTCTACCACCCGATCCGGTCGCAATCTTGGAAGCTTCTTGGGAAAGACGTCTGAAAACTCTTTCACCGTTCTAACGCTATTTACCGATAACACTTTGGCATCCAAAGCACTAATGAAAGCTAAGAACGCTCCACACCCTTTTCGCACCAACTTTTCTGCCTTTAAAGCAGATACCACATTAGACAAATAGTTTCTTCTTTCACCAATCATCATTACTTCCTTATCCTTCAAAGTTCTTAGTATCATCTTCTTTGCAGCACAGTCCAAGTTCGCACGATGTTTTACTAACCAGTCCATGCCCAAAATTAGGTCGAACTCGACGAATGGCAGTTCCATCAAATCGGCCAAAAAGACTTCCCCCTGAATTTCTAAGGGCACTTCCCTAAATAACTTATTTACTATCACCGACTGTCCTAAAGGTCTAATTACAGTTGTTTCTCTAGCAGCATTCTCAGATCTAATGTTAAAGTTCCAGAAACAGCACATGCAACATACGAATGGGTGGATCCAATATCTATCAAAGCAGTAACAGGTACATCAGCTATGAGAAACGTACCGATTATGACATCCGATGCATCACCATCCTTTCGACGTCTGACCGCATAAACCATACCTGGCTGTCTCACCTCTGAATTACCCCTATTACCGATACCTCTACCGGGTGAACCCTGCCCTCATCCAACACCATTACCACCTCGACCTGGCCCACGACCTCTCGGTGGCTGCTGAGTGCCTCTAGTTGGCTGCGCAATATCATTATGAACTCCCTACGCATTAGCAGGCTGTCGAGGGCAATCCCTAAATCAATATTCCTTGGAACCAGATCTGAAACAACCACTAGTTCTCTTCCAACATTCACCCGAGTGAAGTCCCCACAATCGGACAAGGTCAGAATCGATTTATATGACTAGAGCACCGTTTCAACCGGTCCCTCATTTCTGGCCCTTTTTTAAAAACCTCTAGCAGAACCTGAGTACCTAGAGTCTCTCTTATTTCTACCCCTATCTTTGTCTCAGTTTTTCCTCTCCGAGTGTTTAACCTCCTCAGCTATCTTGGCTTTCTCCACTAGTGTGGCAAAATTCCTCTCCTTCTGTGGGGCTATCAGTACACGCAACTCATCACGGAACCTGTCCTCAAAACACACACATCATTCATAATCAGACGGTACTATTCCCTGGGCATATAGACTCAGTCATAAAATTTCGCCTCATATGCTGCCACAGATTTACCTCCTTGGACCAGATTCAGGAACTCCTTCCATCGGGCATCCACATAGCTAGCCCCGACATACTTTCCTTGGAAATGAAGTCTTGAAGAATTCCCAGGTAATACTATCAACCTATGTGCCTTCCCGAACAGTGAGCCACCACTGATACGCCTCGTCTTTTAGTAAAGACACCACTCCTTTCAGTTTCTGTTCGGCGGTGCAATCTAAATCGTCCATGATTCGTTCCACCGCCTCAAGCCAGTACTCCACTACATTTAGGGCTACACCTGAGATACCCCTAAAAACCTCAGCTCCATTCGATCTGAGCCGCTCTGATATCAACCCACGAGCTACTGACTCAGTTCTTGCCCCAGCAACCCTTTCCAAAACTCGCAACATTGCTTGGGACAGTGCGTTGTCCTATCTCGTATGATCGTGTGATCCAGCTTCAGTCACGGGTGACGTGGGCGTCCATTTTGGCATATGTCCCAATGCCTTAGATACAACTCTAGCGCCACGGCCTCTACCATAGCCATGTCTACCGGGTCCACGTCTTCTAACGCTCATATTTGCTAATTTGATTTAATCTGATTAAGAATCGTATGAATCAATATACTATTTCAGTGTTTATTAAACAATATTTCATGAAGTCTAGGAAGTAAAGTCATTTCCGCATCCTAAAGTCTCAATCTCTATAGTTTCAGCTCCTAAAGCTAAAAGTTCTAGAGTGTTTCTATTTTATGGAATTTCTTACGTCAATACTAGCACAATAATCATAAATGAGAACAAATACTTACTGACTTGGTGCCGGATGCCCATGGTGCCATACTTCCTTTAGAACATATATGTATAAATTAAAATCTTAAATGGCTTTGAAAATGTTTTCGAACCCAAACTACAGTCGAGTTTTAAAACTGGCTCTAATATCGTAAAATGTAACACCTCAAACTCAGCCCATGCGTTATGACCGGATCTGACATTTCACATGAGAAACACATGTTAAATTCTTTTAATTCAGAATAAAATATGTATTATTACAATATAATCAAGAAAACAAGTTTGATTTGAAATATTTGATGAAATACTACTAACCTCAAAAATTGATTGACAAATAAAAATTTGAATTAATGATATTATAAAACCATGACCTTTGAAAATATTGTTAATAATTTGAGAGAAATGTCCAAGTTAAAATATTTGTATAAGTTTGTTATGAAATCCATTTGTTAGTCTATTTTAGAAAACCTTTATTTTAGTTTTTGGAAAATTTCCCATTTAAAATAATTTAAGCAAAATAATAAATACGTTAAACATAAAATAAAAGCAAAATATTCCAGAGGCCTTATTACAATATAAAAACCCAAAATAGTAAAGTAAACGGAAATAGAAATCTAAAGTTCAATAAAAACCATTTCTGAAGTATGGCCTCCACCGAGTCATCCATGGCCCAAGTCCCATGTTACTAAGTATTATCTGCAAGGTTAAAAAAATGAGGTGAGTTACTAGAACTCAGTGTATAATCCCCTTACCGTTGTCCACTGGACCTGAACCCATTTAGCATCATCTTGGCCTAAGCCCATATAACAACATCTTGGGCCTGAGCCATTATAGCATAATCTTGGGCTGAAACCTAATTACATGTAATAAACAGATGATAAGAAAGCAACCCATCCCATCCAACCTAACTCTCCACCCGTACCAACCAATCTCTCCTATGGGGATCAAGTCAACCTACCCGCCAGTCTCTCCACTTTGCAGTCAAGCTTCCATTTATAATATTTGTGGTTAAGCCACCAGAATCATATACTGTAATGTAATTGGCATACAGCCTTAATTACGATGGCACAAATCCATATTTAAATTGGTACATAGCCATTATCAGAATTTATAGCAATGCCACCGGTCTACACTTCTCTTCATTTAATTTTCCCATCCCATGCAATATGTAATGATGCAACATAAAATATCCTCATGTATAACAACCATTAGTTTAGTGATTTATTACGGTGAATCGACCCATTAAAATAATATCATAATTCGACCCACTAAGGCATTTTAACAAATCAGCCCGTAGGGGCATTTTGGTAATTTGGCCCATAGGGGCATTTAGGTAATTCGGACCATAGGAGCATTTTGGTAATTCAGCCCATAGGGGCATTTCAGTAATTTTATCAATTTTAATGTCGATTTTGTCAAATCTATAGAAATAATGTACTTAAAGCCAATTTCTTGTTTTATGCCAACTTTACAATTTTTACCTGCATAGCAATAACAATCTATTATCAACCAATATACCGAATCATGGATCTACGAAATTATGGTGTGAGATTACACACCTGATTACGGTAAGTATTAGGCCTTCTTGATCATCGACACCTATGATATCATAACACTCGATTAATTGATATACGTGATTTTTCTTAATCTAACTCTAAAATAAATGATCTAAAATGTTTACCCTTTGAATCGTGAACGACCACGATTTGTCTACCTTCACCGGATGATGCTCCACAACCTGGTGGAAAATCCTGAACCACCGATACCGCCCTTCATTTGAATTTAGGAGTAGGAATCGCAAATCCTCTCCTTTTGTGATCTCCAAATGCTTTCCCTTTCAAATCGGCACCACAAGCCTCCATTGGTTTAAATCTTAGTCAGAACGATATTACGTTGATATGAGATGATTGACTAAGGAAAAGATTCAGCTTACCACTAGAATCGTATGATCAACAAGTGGATAGATCGAGTGATTTAGTCCCTAAAAATATAATCGATTAGTCCAAACTATTATTCTGTTAGAAACTAAATGAACGATATCAAATAATCCATTAAGAACTCCTTACCTTATCGATATTAGTTTCGATTTCCAACGATTGTACAATGGCTATGGATAAGTCAAAGATTCAGCCTTCCACTATAACTCTACACTAGAAGAAGATCATGATATATGAGAGTAGGAGAGATATATTTTGATAAAGAGTAAAGTGAAATACCGATTAGTGATGGACACACATATTCGGCTAGGTTGAAAAAGAAAATAAAGATGAAAAGAGGGGAATGAAGTCCCTTACCAATTCGGTCAAAAGAAGTGCCCAACACCAAAGAAAAAGAGTTGAAGAAGAGAAGACTAGATGATGATAGGTTCGACTAGTGAAGAGAAAATCGAATAAGAAAATGTGGTCACAAGGTGATGTCGATTTAAGAAGAGAGGAAAGATTGATGAAATGGTAAAAAAGAAAATGATGAATGGAGAGAAGAGTGCTAGATTGTTCGGCTATCAAAGAAAAATGGACAATTGTGGGTTGAGTGTTGCGACAAAACAAATAAGAAACATGCACCAATGGACTAGGAGGTTTCAGCCAAAGCAAAGATGGAGATGGATTGGAAAAAAAAAACACAAAATGGTCAAAGAGAAAAGTATACGTCTCATGCACCAAAACTAACAAAATGGTCTAAAGAGAAAAAAGAAATTCGGCTACCAAGCTTTTCTTTCTCCCAAAACTGTGTATACTAACTAAAAGGATTAAAAAAATGACCACAAAAACTTTCCAAAACATCACCCATGAAAAAGGCCAACATGTTCCCTTATCTTGCCTTTTTCTTTTGATTCTTTCCTTCATTATCCCTTATCTTCCTCCTTACCATAATACTTAGCCACCTTTCCATAATTTAAAAAGTCTTCCTTGCCTTAAATTAGGCCTTGGCCGACACTTTGGGGAAAAGCATAAAAAAATTTGAAATAAATGCACTAGATGGGATTCGAACCTCCTCCCTTAAAACCCTTCATGTGACGCCACATCCTCTTTACCATATGTTCACTTATTCTAGCAATTTACTCACTTATTTCTATAAGCATTGATGCCACTTACCCTCTCTCCTTAAAGTGCATAAACACAAAAATTTTGGTAAGGCCCAATTCAACCTTGAGCCTTCTTAGGACCCCCTTAAGATACACAATTAATATTTTTAACTAACCTAACACAAGGAATAATGTAACACGTAAAATTCTAAATTTTAGGATGTTACACCTATTGACCTCGTTATACAAAGGATTTAGCCTGAACAGGTAATCCTGATATAATCCCTCTCGAGCACATGTTACAATTAGGATTTAGCTGGACTGGTGATCTTAATTGAGCTCTTCTGAGTATCTGTTACAGAAAGGATTTAGCCTAGCTTGGTAATCCTGTTATACGATATGTGGCTCGAGAGTGTGTTCTTTGATTAAGTTCCTTAATGGGTACTCTTGTGTAACACCCTGAAGTTGGGCCTAGTAGAATTGGACCTATTGGGCCTTAGGCATGGGAGCCTTTAAAATTTTTTAGAACAATAGAACGACACAAATGCATGTTAGATCTATTGGGTGAGTGATTTTGGAAGGTTATGGGGCTTCTATGAAGTCCAGGGTTCAAGCCATATCATTTGGAAAATTTTTTTTTTAGCATTAGGGGGACCTTGACTCCTGGTATTAATCCTTTTAAGTAATTATGATTAAAAAGAGGCACAAAGAGGGCCTGTGGTGGAGTGCTTATGGTGTCATATGAGTTGCAAGGAGGACAGAGGTTCAGGTCTCACTGCATGCAAAAGAGATTATTTATTTTACTCATGTGGGGGCAAGAGTTTGTGTTGGATTTGAACTCTGTGTTGGAGAGTTTGAATGGGTCAAATGAGTGGATTAAGGAGGGGATCATGGAGATATAAGAGGAGGAAATCAAGGAGATTTGTGGTTGGAGAAGAGTTGGTGCCGAATGGGATTTGTGGCACTTAAGAAATTCGGCCAAAAGGGGGATGTGGTGCATATTTCAATTTTTTGAGTGTTGCTTCTCTTTTCTTTTAGCTACTTTTCTCTTTTCTGGATGCTGCTGAAACTGCACTAAAAGTGACCTCTCGTGCATTCTTTTTGCTCTATTTTCTCACTCTATTTTCTTCATAGAAGAATTCTCTCTTTCCTCTCTCTCTCTCTCAGTCTTTTAAACTCTACCAATCATTTTCTTCTACATCTTGTGCTTGGCCGATTATCCCATATTGCGTTCTCTTCCAATTTTCCTTTTTCTTCCAGTGACAGCCGAATACCCCTTTTCCCTTTTCTCTCTTTCCCTCATTACTATCAAGCCCCTTTTGAATCTTAGGAACATATATGATACAAATGACATGTCATTAGGGTTACCATGTTTCGGGTGCTGGTCCTAAATGTCCTACCGGTAGCTGACTTCTAGCATTTTTTGTGGATACTCAATAGCTTGTGTGAGCAGCACCATGTAGCTACGTTCTGACCGATATCTTGTGTGAGCAGCACTATCTAGCTACATTTTGGCCGACAGTGTAACACCCCAAACCCGGTCAATACACCACGACCAAATCTGGTATGCTGCAGGAAAAAGGTATTTGAGAGGTTTAGGTTTCCGTTTAAAAGTTTGATGAAAACTCTTTCGTATGTTTTGTTTTTGTAGAAAACTAGAGCATGATTGTTTAAAAGCGATAGTGTATTTGAAAACCCAGAAATTTTGAAAACTTAATCAGTTATGTAAGTAAAACAAGTTTACCTCATGTAGAAATTTAAGTAATCCTAGTTGTTGCTTAAACACATTTTTTTTCTTTATGCTAATAAGAAATCACATTCAAGTTTGGAAGACAATTGAGTTTCATTTAATTTGAATTACTGATGATACCGATGGTAAAGTTTAAAACATATCGCTTTGTAGTTTTGAAAACCTTATTTTTCCAAGTTTTATCGAATATTACCCAGTAATTTGTTAAGGCATATTTGAAATCCAATCTAAGCAAGTAAATAACAAAATATAAGTTTAAAATTTTTAAAGAGGCCTTTTACAATCCCAACATAATCAAATGAAATTTAAATAAGGTAAAGTACCAAGTTTGAAAATCGATTGCAAGCCCGAATTTATTTTTGGCATGGTCACCCGAGTCCATCCGGCTCCAAGTCCACGGTCACGTGTCACCTAAAATGATAAGGAGAAGGTGAGTCGCAAGACTCGGTCGTAAATCTCTCTCCCAGATAACATGCTAACACACATCATAACAAAGCAATGCAAGTAATGCACCGATCCTAACCATCCATAACACCTTTTCTACCCGTGTGGTACCAAACCACCGGTGGTGCTAAACCACCGTGACCCAAAGTCACGATATCCATAAATGTGTTGCTAAACCACTTTGGTGACCCAAAGTCACGAAGATCCATTTGTGGGCCAACCCACGTGTGATACCAAATCATGGCGACAATCCCATATCTCAAAAGTGGGGCCAACCCACGGTGGCATTAACCACGTGGACGAGTCGCTATGAGGTGCCAAACCTCCGTGTCCCAAAGACACAAGTGTGATACTAAATCTTTGGTGACCGTAGTCACAATTAAAATGATGGGGCCAACCCATCGTGTGATACCAAATCACTAGAGTCAATCCCAGATAATCAACCGTGGGGCCAACCCATCGTGGTACTAAGCCACTAGGACGAGACGCGGAGGTGCTAAACCTCCGTGACCCAAAGTCACAATAATCAATCTATGGTACCAAACCACCGGAGGTGCCAAACCTCCGTGTCCCAAAGACACGGATATCATATCCCCTCCTCTCATATCACCCAATAACATATCATACTAATGCAAAGTCGTGCAATCATGCTATCATGCTTACATGCTTAATATGACATCTCAACATACATACACCAATAAATAATGATATCACATATCATCACATATCTCGTAATGAAACGGACTTACCCGAATCCGTATCCATACCACATTGGGTATTAAATCAGTCAACCACACTGTTTCACTTACACAATCAGATTATTAACACATTACTCAGTTAAGAAGGTGTGTTAGTTTACACACCTGATAGATCGCACGCCTAATCCCGAAGAACCGGTTTAAACCCCTCGATTATTTGCTCCTAAAGTCGGCCAAACACAGGATTAATCACTTAAAACTATTCGACCAGAATAGATAAACCAAAAGGGGTTTGCGTTAAACCTTTACCTCGTAAATGGTTTGGTTTCCAACCAAACCCGAACCAACAATGGTTCCCTCACCAATCGGTCACACCCTAGAAATGAAAAACGGTTAATCTCTTAATAACTTGGCTTAAAAAAAACTAAACGAAACCGACTAAAAGAACTCGTTCTTACCACCACTTACCGATTGCTTAACAGAGGAGAAGGACCTTCTTGCTTGCTTCCAAATCCAAAGGCCCTATATGATAAGTTAAATCAAGCAAGTTAACTCTTTTCAACCAACCAACATCGGCTTATCCCAAACCGTAATCAACAACAAACAAGAGAGAAAAGATGGCCTTTCGCCAAAACCTACCTTCTACTAGACCGACGAAACGAAAACGCAACAAGGTCAACCTCCTCAATATTCGCAATGAAGAACTATAGGAGAAAAGATTCGCCAACACCCTTAATCAAAATGGAGAAGGAGGTTCAGCCTTAAGAGAAATGGAAAGAACGATTGGGAACAAAAAGGCTAAGGGGTTTGGAAAAGAAAAGAAGAAGATAAAATGATGAATGGAGGGGTGCTTTCGGTTTAAAGAAAAAGAAGATGGAGGATGAAGTTTTTTGGAGGATGGTGTTTCGGTCAAGAAGATATTGAGAGAGGAAGAGAGTATGAGAGGAAGAGAAGCTAGTTTCGTTTACACAAGATGTAAATGAGAAGAAATGGGAACAATATTCGGCCACACACACCAAGTTAAGAGATGCAAAGCAATTTTGGCAAAAAGCTACTTGAACTTTCGGTTTAAGGAGAAAAAGAGAAGAAGTAAACTTGAAGTTTTGGCTAGTTTTGACTAAATGAGAATTGGCTCACAAAAGAGTTTTTGACCAAAATGCACACTTTCCTAACATGAAAATTTGGCACACTCCCCACAACACTTACCAACCTGCCACTCCCCAAAACCTCTCCAAAATCCGCCAAACACCTTCAACTACTCCAAGCCACTAATTCAAATCACTTTGAATTAGTCCACTACCTACAATCACTCTCCACCCACCATTTAAACTTTTGACTTGGTCCAAGGCGAGTTTGAGCGCCTACAACTCCTCCCTCCTTGCCAGTCAAAAGAGAACCCAAAATGGAGTACTCTGCAGCTTGAACACAGGACCTCCTCCCTCCCGCAAGTGACGCCTAATCCAAGCTCTTAGTGGCGCCTTGCTTGCCACTCCACCACCTCCTTCTTGTGCTAAAAATTCACCTAAAATATTTATAAACCCGGCTCCTCCGGCTCCTCTCACCTAAGCCTAAAACAAAATTTTTCCTACCACTCAGGCTTACACCTAGCTTATATCTAAGCCCCAACAACATCAAAATAACAACATAGCACACCATGCACATGCAACAAAGCCAAAAATAAAATAGCCCATAACCCGAGATATTACAGTTCTACCCCTCTTAAAAATAATTTCGGCCTCAAAATTACCTGATCAAAAGAGTTACGGGTATTGCTGTCTCATCATATCCTCGGGTTCCCACGTAGCTTCTTCCACGCCATGATTCCGCCATAGTACCTTAACCAAAGGCATAAACTTCCTACGCAGAACTTTCACATCCCGATCCAAAATCTGTACAGGTTCTTCCTCCATGGTTAAATCTGGGTTTACCTCGATCTCTTCCATCGCCATCACGTGCGATGGATCTCGAGCGATATCGCTTAAGCATCAAACGTGGAACACGTCGTGAATCTGACTTAGCTCTGCTGGCAACTCGAGCTGGTAAGCTACTGGTCCCACTCGTCTCAGTACATTATACGGCCCAATAAACCTCGGACTTAGCTTGCCCTTCCTTCCGAACCTTATCACTTTCTTCCACGGTGAGACCTTCAGAAAAACTTGATCTCCCACAAGAAATTCAATATCTCTCCGCTTAAGATCGGCATAAGACTTCGCCGTCCAAGCTTCCTTCAATTGGGCTCAATCAACTTAACCTTGTCTTGGTCTCAAAGAACCAACTCGTCCCAACAACCGACGCTCACTTAACTCGCCCAACAAGTAGGTGAGCGACACTTCCTACCGCATAACGCCTCGTATGGTGCCATCTTGATGCTTGCTTGGTAACTATTGTTGTAGATGAACTCGCTAATGGCGATACTCCTCCCAACTACCCCGAAGTCCAATACACAACCTCGTAACATGTCCTCCAAGATCAGATAACCCTTTCCGATCGCCGTCCGATTGCGGGTGAAATGTCATCTTTGAAATCCAACCGCTGCACCAGAGCTCGATGCAACGCTTTCCGAACCTTGACGAATGGGATCCCTATCCGAGATGATCGACATCGCACACCGTGCGACCTTACTATCTTTGACACATACGACCGCCAACCTCTCAAGTGAGTAATCCACCTCTTTGGGATAAAGTGAGTGATTTAGTCATCGATCCACAATTACCCAAATCAATCCTTCTTGCTAGGCGAAGAGGTAATCCACCGACGAAATCCATAGTTATCCTTTCCCACTTCCATCGTGGAATCTTCACTTGGTTGAAGCAACCCCGACGACATCGATGCTCACCTTGACTCACCGACATGTCGACACTTCCTACAAACTCGCTACTTCCTTTTCGCATCTACCACCGTAATCGTTCTCTCGAGATCCCTATACATTTTGCTACCTCCGGGATGCATAGCGTAGGGTGCTATGTGCATCTCAAGAATCTTTCGCTTTAACTCAATATCTCTCGATATACAAGCTTTCCCAAAACACAAAGACCCCATCACTAGACAAATCAGAACCTCCAAACCATCATTACGCACTTGTGTCCTCTGCGCATTCAAAACCTCATCCATCAACTATTTTTCTCGATCCGCTTCAACCCAAGTAGGCTTAACCTACAGCTCTGCCGGAATACTCCCGTCGTCGTACAAACTCAAGTGGGAAAACATCGCTCTTAGATCCGAAATAACCTTACGGCTCAACGCGTCTGCCACAATGTTAGCCTTGCCCGGATGATACTCAATCGAACAGTCGTAGTCTTTCAGCAACTCAATCCATCTGCTACTGCCTCGATTCAAGTCTTTCGAGTCAAGAGATACTTCAGACTCTTATGATCCGTAGACTATCGATTTCTCCTCGCATAAGTAATGCCTCCAAATCTTCAAGGCAAGACTACGTACCGCAAGCTCCAGATCGTGCGTTGGATAATTGACCTCATGTGGCCTCAGCTGTCGAGATGCGCAAGCCACAACCTTCCCTTCCTGCATCAGCACACAACCCAAACCTGTATGTGATGCATAGCGATAAACTATGATTTCCTTTTCAGCCTCAGGTTGAATTAGAACCGGAGCATCAGTCAAAATCTTCTTCAACTTGTCGAAGCTCTCCTGCTGCTTCTCAGTCCAAATGAACGGAACCCCTTTTCTTAACAATTTGGTCATTGGCATTGCGATCAACGAAAACCCCTCTACAAACCTTCGGTAGTATCCTGCCAAACCCAAAAACTCAATCTCGACTCATCGACCTAGCGCTTCCAATCCAAAATCGCCTCAATCTTTCGAGGATCCACTCTAATCCCTCAAACCGATACTACATGACCCAAGAACGCCACCTCCCTAAGACGAACTCAGATTTACTAAACTTCGTGATAAAGTCGCTTTCTCCTCGAATCGCAATACCACCCACAAATGCGCATCATGTTCCTCCTCAGTCCTTGAATATACCAAGATGTCGTCGATAAAAACCACTACGAACTGATCTAAATACTATTGGAACACCCTATTCATCATATCCATGAAGGCTGCCGGCGTGTTAGTCAACCCAAATGGCATAACTAAGAACTCAAAGTGACCATACTGAGTACGAAATGCCGTCTTGCAGATATCCACCTCCTTCACCTTTAACTGGTGATACCCAGACCTTAAATCGATCTTCGAGAAAACTGACGCACCCTTCAACTGATCAAACAAGTCATCTATCCGAGGCATCAGATACTTGTTTTTGATCGTCAGCTTATTCAATTGGCGGTAGTCTATACACATCCGCATAGTACCGTCTTTCTTCTTGACAAAGAGTACCGGTGCTCTCCAAGGCAAAACACTTGGCCTGATAAAGCGTCGGTCCAACAACTCCTAGATCTGAGCCTTAAGCTCCACTAACTCTTTAGGCGCCATCTCAGATGGAGCAATAGATCTTCGCGCATTTTGTAACAAATCTATCCCGAACTCTACCTCACGATCCGTGGCAAACCCGAAGCTCCTCAGAAACACATCAACAAATTCCCTAATCGTTCGAACTGTCTCCACAGCAGACTCTTTAGCCTCCAAGGCATACACATGAACCACATATGCTTCACAAATTCTTTCTCGACCATCTTCCGGCCAGAAGAGAGATACCACATTGGATGATAATTTCTTCTATTACCGATCGAACTACCTCATCACCCTTAGTCGTTGTAGAACCATGCGCTTAGTCAGCGCAATCTAACTTCGCCTGGTACTTAACCACCGGTCCATCCCGAGAATCGATCGAACTCCCCAAAAAGCTAGTTCCATCGGATCGCCCACAAACACTACCCCTTGGAGTTCTAGAGGTACGCCTCTATACGCTTTATCTACAACTACAGAGTGACCTAGAGGGCTTATTACTACCATCCGCCTAGAAGCTATCTCGTAGTCTAAATCCATGGTCTTCACTATGCTACTTGCAACATATGAATGTCGAACCCACATCAATCAAAGCAATAAATGGAGAACCAAAGATTAAAATGTACTGGGCTATGATGTCCGTGTGTCGCCTCCTCTCGACGCCTCATTGCATACACTAGCCCCGACCGTCTGCCTCAAGACTACTCGCACCGCCCGGTGCTCCACGGCCCGACAGAACCATTACCTCATCTCGCCATTACCTCGGCCCTCTGCGGTGGTGGTCTATTATTCTCAGATCGAGTACACCGACTCTGGGTGAATCCTAGCCAACTTGCGCGACAGTCCCTCACACGGTGGTCTAGTGAGCCACACTCAAAACAAACCTCTACCACCGGTCCAACATCCTCCCCAATGGGCTTTCCCACAAGTTACACATGGCGGTCCACGACTAGCAAGAATAAACCTACAGACCGATTCGCCCACTCGGTCTAGCCTTTTCTCATGGATTACCCGACGACCGTAAGATCCAAAGCTCCTCTTATGTCGGTTCCTATCCATGCCTTGCCTCACAGACTCCTTAATACCCTCGGCTACCTTCGCTTTTCAACCGAATAGCAAATTCACGCCTGTTGGCGCAATCAACAACCTTAATTCATCTCGCAGACCATCCTCAAACGAACACACCTCTCGTGTTCAAGAGCCACCATACCCCTAGCATACCGACTCACCGAGGAACTCGCCTCAGATTCGATTACGCATTTACTCCCCGAACTAACCTCGTAAATGCTTTTCTTTGCTCATTAATGTAGTTAGCTCCAACGCATTTTTCCGATAAGTACTCAAATAGTCCCAAGATAGATCTTCCGCTGTAGCGATGTCCCGAACCGTGAGCCACCACTGGTATGACTCATCTCGGAGAAGTGATACTATCCCCTTTAACTTTTCTTCAGCGATCAGGTCCAGATCGTCCATGATCCACTCGGTCGCTTCAAACCAATATTCAAGAAGGCTGGAGCAACACCGAGACACCTCGAAAAACTTCAAACCCGCTTGTTCAAGTCGCCAGCACGATTTTCTAGCTCCGCCTCCACCTACTCCAACTACCCTTTCTAGAACTCGCAAGATCGCTTTCGACCTGCGTCATCCCCAACTCATTCTCGAAACTCACCACCTCCGGTGGTGGCGATTCAGATCTCATTCTTCGACCCGACCGTAACCTACGGGTTCAGAAACTGTCATCCTACCTCGACCACATCCACGACCACATCCACCTCGTGTACTCATGACTAAAATCTCGTCTGATTTAAAGAATTTTATGCATCAGTAATTATTCCAATGTTTAAAAGCAAAGTCTTATGAATATTGCTTATTAAAGAAGTTTCGTTTTCGCAAGTCCACAGAGTACTATCAGTTTCAGTCTCTAAGGTAGTCTTACTATCACTAGCCATCCAATCACATCTCATCAATATCATTATCACAAACAATAGTAAGGGGTACTTACCTGGGCGGATTGGTGCCGGAGACACGGTGCCATGCCTTTCAAACCATGCTTTTTAAGACAGAACACTTAAAAACCAGAATTTAAAATGTTTTGGACCCCGGACCCACAGCCGAGCCTTTGAACTTGGCTCTGATACCATAATTGTAACACCTCAAACCCGGTCAATACACCACGACCAAATCTGGTATGCTACAGGAAAAAGGTATTTGAGAGGTTTAGGTTTCCGTTTAAAAGTTTGATGAAAACTCTTTCGTATGTTTTGTTTTTGTAGAAAACTAAAGCATGATTGTTTAAAAGCGATAGTGTATTTGAAAACCCGAAAATTTTGAAAACTTAATCAGTTATGTAAGTAAAACAAGTTTACCTCATGTAGAAATTTAAGTAATCCTAGTTGTTGCTTAAACACATTTTTTTTTCTTTATGCTAATAAGAAATCACATTCAAGTTTGGAAGACAATTGAGTTTCATTTAATTTGAATTACAGCATGATACCCGATGGTAAAGTTTAAAACATATCGCTTTGTAGTTTTGAAAACCTTATTTTTCCAAGTTTTATCGAATATTACCTAGTAATTTGTTAAGGCATATTTGAAATCCAATCTAAGCAAGTAAATAACAAAATATAAGTTTAAAATTTTTAAAGAGGCCTTTTACAATCCCAACATAATCAAATAAATTTAAATAAGGTAAAGTACCAAGTTTGAAAATCAGTGCAAGCCTAAATTTATTTTAGGCATGGTCACCTCGAGTCCATCCTGGCTCCAAGTCCACGGTCTACGTGTCACCTGAAATGATAAGGGAGAAGGTGAGTCGCAAGACTCAGTGCGTAAATCCCTCTCCCGATATAACATGCTAACACACATCATAACAAAGCAATGCAAGTAATGCACCCGATCCTAACCATCCATAACACCTTTTCTACCCCGTGTGGTACCAAACCACTGGTGGTGCCAAACCACTGGTGACCCAAAGTCACGATATCCATAAATGTGGTGCCAAACCACTGGTGACCCAAAGTCACGATATCCATAAATGTGGTGCCAAACCACTGGTGACCCAAAGTCACGAAAGATCCATTTGTGGGGCCAACCCGTGTGATACCAAATCACCGCGACAATCCCATATCTCAAAAGTGGGGCCAACCCACGGTGGCGTTCACCACAGGACGAGTCACTATGAGGTGCCAAACCTCCGTGTCCAAAGACACAAGTGTGATACTAAATCACTTGGTGACCATAGTCACAATTAAAATGATGGGGCCAACCCATCGTGTGATACCAAATCACTAGCGCCAATCCCAGATAATCAACCGTGGGGCCAACCCATCGTGGTACTAAGCCATCGACGAGACGCGGAGGTGCCAAACCTCCGTCACCCAAAGTCACAATAATCAATCGTGGTACCAAACCACGGAGGTGCCAAACCTCGATGTCCCAAAGACACGGATATCATATCCCCTCCTCTCATATCACCCAATAGCATATCATACTAATGCAAAGTCGTGCAATCATGCTATCATGCTCACATGCTTAATATGACATCTCAACATACATACACCAATAAATCATGATATCACATATCATCACATATCTCGTAATGAAACGGACTTACCCGAATTCGTATCCATACCTCATTGGGTATTAACTCAGTCAACCACACTGTTTCACTTACACAATCAGATTATTAACACATTACTCAGTTAAGAAGGTGTGTTAGTTTACACACCTGATAGATCGCACGCCTAATCCCGAAGAACCGGTTTAAACCCCTCGATTATTTGCTCCTAAAGTCGGCCAAACACAAGATTAATCACTTAAAACCATTCGGCCAGAATAGATAAACCAAAAGGGGTTTACATTAAACCTTTACCTCATAAATGGTTTGGTTTCCAACCAAACCCGAACCAACAATGGTTCCCTCACCAATCGGTCACACCCTAGAAATGAAAAACGGTTAATCTCTTAATAACTTGGCTTAAAGAAAACTAAACGAAACCGACTAAAAGAACTCGATCTTACCACCACTTACCGATTGCTTAA
Source organism: Gossypium rotundifolium (assembly GCA_025506655.1). Taxonomy (NCBI): domain Eukaryota; kingdom Viridiplantae; phylum Streptophyta; class Magnoliopsida; order Malvales; family Malvaceae; genus Gossypium; species Gossypium rotundifolium. The sequence continues at coordinate 44,560,043 of CP106730.1, forward strand.
CAGAGGAGAAGGACCCTTCTTGCTTGCTTCCGAAATCCAAAGGCCCTATATGATAAGTTAAATCAAGCAAGTTAACTCTTTTCAACCAACCAACATCGGCTTATCCCAAACCAGAATCAACAACAAACAAGAGAGAAAAGATGGCTTTTCGGCCAAAACCTACCTTCTACTAGACCGATTGAAACGAAAACGCAACAAGGTCAACCCTCCTCAATATTCGGCAATGAAGAACTATAGGGAGAAAAAGATTTGGCCAACACCCTTAATCAAAATGGAGAAGGAGGTTCGGCCTTAAGAGAAATGGAAAGAACGATTGGGAACAAAAAGGCTAAGGGGTTTGGAAAAGAAAAGAAGAAGATAAAATGATGAATGGAGGGTGCTTTCGCTTAAAGAAAAGAAGATGGAGGATGAAGTTTTTTGGAGGATAGTGTTTGGCCAAGAAGATATTAAGAGAGGAAGAGAGTATGAGAGGAAGAGAAGCTAGTTTCGTTTACACAAGATATAAATGAGAAGAAATGGGAACAATATTCGGCCACACACACCAAGTTAAGAGATGCAAAGCAATTTTGGCAAAAGCTACTTGAACTTTCGGTTTAAGGAGAAAAGAGAAGAAGTAAACTTGAAGTTTTGGCTAGTTTTAACTAAATGAGAATTGGCTCACAAAGAGTTTTTGACCGAAAATGCACACTTTGCTAACATGAAAATTCGCACACTCCCCACAACACTTACCAACCGCCACTCCCCAAAACCTCTCCAAAATTCGACCAAACACCTTCAACCACTCCAAGCCACTAATTCAAATCACTTTGAATTAGTCCACTACCTACAATCACTCTCCACCCACCATTTAAACTTTTGACTTGGTCCAAGGCGTAGTTTGAACCGCCTACTACTCCTCCCTCCTTGCCAGTCAAAATAGAACCCAAAATGGAGCACTCTGCAGCTTGAACAGGACCTCCTCCCTCCCGCAAGTGACGCCAATCCAATCTCTTAGTGGCGCCTTGCTTGCCACTCCACCAGCTCCCTTCTTGTGCTAAAAATTCACCTAAAATATTTATAAACCCCAGCTCCTCCAACTCCTCTCACCTAAGCCTAAAAATAAAATTTTTTCCTACCACTCAGGCTTACACCTAGCTTATAACTAAGCCCCAACAACATCAAAATAACCACATAGCACACCATGCACATGCAACAAAGCCAAAAATAAAATAGCCCATAACCCGGGATATTACAAACAGCTTGTGTGAGTAGACCCAAGTTACCATGTTTTGGGTGCTGGTATTTAATCTGATACCGATGGCTGAGGTCCAGCATTAGTTTTGGATACTCGACAGCTTGTGTACGAAGCATCGTGTAGCTTACATTCCAACTATCAGCTTGTGTGTGCAGGCTCATTTTACAGCTCGCATGAGCTAAGACTATATGTTTAGCACACTTTGTAACAGCCCGATTTTGGGTCTAGTCGGAGCAGTGGTTTCGGGGCCACAAATCCAACGTAAAAAAATTTAATTTCTATTATATTTTTATGGTCAACGATTTCACAAAATGATTTCATGAAAATTTTGTTCGAAAATTTCGACGTTTGGGCACTCAATTTTGTCAAAAGGACTAAATTGTAAAAGTGCAAAACTTGAGTTCTAGAGGCTGGAGGTGTCTAATTGCTATGATACTTTAAATTATAGGTCTTTATATGGTAATTAGACAATTTTATAATTTATTGGACAAAAATGGGCATGAAATAGGTGAAATGGAATATTTTTAAATTGGGGGCATTTTGGTCATTTAGTAATTAAAAGAATTAAAAAGCTAAAATAGCCAAAATTTGTTCATCTTCTTCATGTCTTGGCCGAAACTTGCAAGGGGAAGCCATGGCTAGGATTTGGCCAACTTCCAAGCTCCATAATAAGTCCGTTTTAGCCTTGTTTTTAATGCTCTTTACATTTTTGAAGTCGTTATCACTCGATCTATCATTTCTACCACTAATTTGAAGAGATATCAATGTTTAAAATTTTACCCATGTTGAATATTTGTGTATTTTAATTTTTTATGGTAGAAAATGCATGTTAGTTGTTTGTTAAACGACTTTTGCTAAGTGATTTTTGGTGAAAATGTATAAAAGGACTAATGTGTAAAAGTTATAAAATATGTAGTAAAAGTGTATTTTAATGGAAATTTTGGGCTGTTATAGTTATGAAAATGGTTCATCTAAGCTTTTTTATTAAAGAATTTGAATAGATTTCATTTTACGAGCCTAGGGGCAAAAATGTAAATATGTTAAACTTTAAGGGCAAAAATGTAACTTTGCAAAAATGTGATTTTTGGGTCGCATTGAATAACATGACTAATAAGTGAGCTAAATTTGATATTATGATCGAGAAAAATGAAGTTCGAGTCTAGATCAGGGGAAAAACAAATTTTGGACAAATAGGTCATTTTCGCCGTTGTCGCACTCGAGGTAAGTTCGTATGTAAATGATGCATTATTATTTATATTTTACTTGTGTTATTATTGTATGAATTATAATTTACTCATTGACTGAATTCGACAGAGTTTGATAAACGAGAAAGTCTCGGTTGAACCTTAGGAATAGATAGGATACAAATGTCATGACGTTAGGGTTAATGAGATTACGTGTAAGACCATATCTGGGATATGACATCGGTATGAGATTTCATGAAAGATCATAAATGGGCTATTGGCATCGATATAAGATTCTATGTAAGACCATATCTGGGATATGGCATTGGTATAGTATTATATATGTGAGATTGCCTGAGTATCCTTTACTATTCCAAGTGGTTTAACGGGAAACTTAACGACAATGTGAAAGTTGGAAAAGACTATGGTATGTTGTGAAAGATTATGATAAGTTGCAAGATAATACAGGTATGTACGTAAAGTTTATAAGCATTGACTCCATGAAATTATGAGTTCATGATTTCCATAAGATTGATTTTGTGAAAACTTTATGATGTATGAATTACATGATAAATGTTATTATTGATTATGAGATTGGCTTTCGGGCCAAATTGAGTTAAGATATAGCATGATATATTCGTGTGAATTGTGATTCATCAGATATGAGAAAGAGGAAATATTGGCATAATTTCTTATTAAAGTGATTATGGGATAATATGAACTTTGAACAAGTGAAAGATGTCAAAGTATATGCTTGATGTGTAAATACTCACAATTAATGTGAATGTTTACTATGAGGTTTTAAATGATTTGTTATTTGTTGTAATATGTTACCAAAGAGAGATGATGATTCTTAGGCTAATGCCAAGAAATGTTAAATTATGCTTATAAGTTGATAGAGCAAACTTTGTGACTGAATAAAATTATAACTTAACACCCCTATCCCATATCCGACGCCAGATTAGGGTTAAGGGCATTACCTAACGAATCAAAAACTTTAATAGACAATTCGTAAAAATTAAATCATCAATCACAATCATAATATCCCTCTGTAAGTCATCGAGACTTAACACGTGCTTAGAAACAGGGTCGGGACTAAACTGGAACACATACACATATTCTCAAAAATTTAAAACTTTCAAAGTTTTAGGGGTTACATGCCCGTGTGGGCAGGCTGTGTGCCTTCCACGGCTGTAAGACACACCCATGTGTCTTCCCCGTGGTCGAACCTGACTTTACTCCACGACCACCAAGCACGCCCGTGCTCAAATCTAACTTAACCACACAGCTACTAGTCACATCCGTGTGCCAAGGCTGTGTACAGTCAATTAGCTACTGACTTAGTCACACGATCACTAGTCACACCCGTGTGCCACAATCGTGTGGAAAAATAGGCCATTTGCAAGGCCAAAATGCCACCCACTTTAGGGTCTTACCTACAAGCAACTTACCAATTCAACTTATGCTCAATTAGTCACTGCAAACATGTTAAGATAACCATTCAATCTCTACATTCAAATCCAATTCCATTCAGGCCAAATTACAAGACTAAAACTCATGTAAACACAAGCATAATTCATCCATACTTACCTTTCATGAGCTCATTCTTTTGTCAAACATATATGCTCAAAATTTTGTCCATATACTTGCCAAAAATTCAACCATTTCATATACTACCAAACCATACCAAAACATGCAACTTATAATATATTCATTAAAACATATTACTAACACATAACTAGCCAAATCACATGGCTAAAATCACATCTCATTCTTAACCAAATATCTAGCCTATACATGCCATATCTAGCTATATACATTTTCAAAATGTACTAAAATGTGCTTGAGTAGTGTGATGATGATCTTCAACAGTCCCCGAGCCTTCAGTACCTTTGACGATCTATAAAACAGAGAAAACACACACAGAGAGTAAGCTTTCAAAAGCTTAGTAAGTCATATACAAATAAACTTAACTTAAAATGCACATAGCATATACATCTCTCATAGAGTTTGGTTCAATTATTTAGCCATAATTTATCACATTTTTTAACTCATCACCACATATGCACATATCTCATATAACATAATTTCACATATCATCTCATCATTTCATAGCTCATATTCATGCTAGTAAGCTCATATAGATACTTACCTTTAATACACACCTTGTGTACTTATTAAACGTACCTGAAACAGATTTACAATTCACCTAACATTTTGTGTCACAGACTTTCCTGTTGAACGATTCGAAATCTAATAGGATACTCAGAAAGCTTGGGATAATTGTACAATGCCAAAATCCTGGACGAGGTCTTACATGTACTCGGATATCGATGCCACTGTCCCAGAAAGGGTCTTACACGAATCAATACGATGCCAATGTCCCAGACATGGTCTTACACGTAAATCTCGTATCGATGCCAACGTCCTAGATGTGGTCTTACAGGAAATCTCAAATCAACGCTGACATCCCAAACGTGGTTTTACATGATATCTCAGAACAAACACCTATGTCATGACATAGCTAAAACTATCTATTCCTAGGTTCACACGGGGCTTCCCGAACATTGCTACTATGTCATTCTTATCTCGAAACTCATGTACACATCATCTTGTAAACATTCATCATTGTCAATAATCATATGAACATACAGACTCAATACAAATGCGTTTATTTGCATAATGACTTACCTCGAGTTTGGTTTAACGGAAACGGATACAGCTACTCAATTACTTTCGCTTTCTCGCGATCTGAGTCCGTTTTCTTTGGTTCTTCATCTATACATATTCAAATCTAACTCTTTTATTCACTAACTCATCCAATTCAATCCAACTACACATTTAGGGCAATTTACAAATTAGCCCTCACATTTGTATAATTTATCAATTTAGCCCATTTTCTCAAAACATCAAATACACAAAATCATTACATAATCATGCTTAGCTGAATGCTTATGTATATCATACAAGCCCCTATTTTCCATCAAATTCACAATTTAGTCCCTCAAATTATCATTTTTCTCAATTTAGCCCTATTTAGCGAAATTCATTAAAAATTCAAGAAAAAATATGTTCATCTAACACATATATTTCATTTAACAACTAAACTCATCATAAAGCTTACTAATTCATCTATGGCACAACTCACAAATACCATCAATTCTTCAAATTACAACATGGGCTTGATAGTAGACTAAGCCACAATCTCAAAAACATAAAAATCATCAAAATCTAAAGCCAAAAACATACCTAAATTTAAGCTTGAAATAGCTAAAACCCTTGAAGCTTTTGTTCTTTCTTTTTCTTTTAATATATTCGGTGGAAGAACAAGTAAAATAAGCACTATTTTTCTTTTTAATTTGTTTTTATTATAACAACATATAATACATAAAATATTAATATAATTTTAACTTATAAAACATATATATTAATAGCCTTACCGTCCATTAACTTAGAATGTAGGCTAATTACATTATAAATCCACATCAATTTGGCCATAAATCAAACAAAAACCACCTTTAACTTTTACACAATTAAGTCATTTGCTCAAATTAAACACACAAACAGACAAATTAACCTACGGAATGTTACCACATGCTTAATCACATATTAAAGGCACAGAAATTAATATTAAAATATTTCACTGACTCGAATTTGTGGTCCAAAACCACTGTTCCGACTAGGGTATAAACCGGACTGTTACAATTCTCCCCCTTAGGGATTTTCGTCCCCAAAAATCTTACCATTAAATAGATTCAGATATTGTTGTCTCATTGAATCTTCAGGCTCCTACGTAGCCTCTTCTATTCCGTGTCGAATCCACAGTACTTTCACTAGTAGAATTTTCTTGTTTCTCAACTATTTCACTTCACGAGCTAAGATACGGATCGGTTACTCTTCATACGTCATATCAGATTAGATTTAAATTTCAAACGGAGTAATCACATGTGACGGATCAGAATGATATCTACGGAGCATCGAAACATGAGATACATTGTGTATCTTTTCTAGCACAGAGGGCAACCTTAATCTATATGCAATAGGCCCAACACATTTAATAATTTCATACGGCCGATGAACCTCGGACTCAACTTGCCTTTACGTCCGAAACGAAATACTTTCTTCCACGGAGACACTTTCAAAAACACTTTGTCACCGATTTCAAATTCAATCTCTTTTCGTTTCAAGTTTGCATAAGACTTCTGACGATCAGATGCTGCTTTCAACCTATCTTGGATGACTTTAACTTTCTGTTCTGAATCTTTTATTACATCGACCACATGTATCTTATTTTCACTGAGCTCGGTCCAATATAAAGGTGTTCGACATTTACGTCCGTACAAAGCTTCTTAGGGTGCCATTTTGATACTCGATTGAAAGCTATTATTATAAGTAAATTCAATCAATGGCAGATATTGTTCCCACGTACCATTAAACTCAAGAATGCAGCATCTCAACATGTGCTCGAGGATTTGAATAATCCATTCGGATTGACCATCCGTTTGTGGATGAAAATCGGTACTAAAATGCAATTTTGTACCTAAAGCTTCTTGTAATTTCTTCCAGAATCGTGATGTGAACCTCGGATCTCTATCTGACACAATAGATAGTGGCACCCCGTGCAATCTTACAATATTAGAAATGTAAAGTTTAGCTAATATGTAAAGTGAATAATCAGATCGTACCGAAATAAAATGGGTAGATTTTGTTAATCGATCAACTACGACCCATATCACATCTTTCTTTCTCGGAGTCAGGGGCAGACCAGAAATAAAGTCCATTGTCACTCTATCCCATTTCCACTCAGGAATTAGAATTGGTTGTAGCAAACTAGATGAAACTTGATGTTCATCTTTAACTTGTTGACAAACTAAACATTTCGAAACAAAGTCAGAAATGTTTCTTTTTAGACCGGACCACCAATAGTGTCGTTTCAGATCATGATACATCTTTGTACTTCCCGAATGAACAGATAAACGATTGTTATATGCTTCATTCAAAATCAATTGAATCAACTCTGGATTTCTCGAAAAATAGATACGATCTCGGAATCTCAAGCAATCATCAACAACTTGAAATTCAGATTCAGAATTCAAACTACACTGAGCTCATTTCGCTAACAATTCATCATCAACTTTTTGAGCATCACATATTTGCTGTAAGAATAATGGTTTTGCTTTCAATTCAGCTATCACAGAACTATCATCAGACAGATCTAACTGAGCATTCAAAGCACGTAGTGCAAACAATGATTTCCTACTCAGTGCATCAGAAACAACATTTGCTTTACCCGGATGATAATCTATCACTAGCTCATAATCTTTCAATAATTTTAACTACCTTCTCCATCATAGATTCAAATCTTTCTAGGTCATCAGGTATTTCAAACTATTATGATCCAAAAACACGTGACATTTTTCATCGTACAGATAATGGCGCTAGATCTTTAATGCAAACACAATCGCAGCTAGCTCAAGATCGTGCATCGGATAGTTCTTTTCATGAGGCTTCAATTGTCTTGAGGCATAAGCTACAACTTTTCCTTCCTGCATCAGAAGACATCCCAGATCGTTTAACGAAGCATCACTGTGTATAACAAATTTTTTACCCGACTCTAGTTGTACTAACACTAGAGCTTCTGTTAATAAAGTTTTCAACTGATCAAAACTTTTCTGACATTTATTAGACCATTCAAATCTAACATCTTTCTGAAGTAGTCTAGTCAACGGAGTAGCTATCACTGAAAATCTTTTTACAAATCGACGATAATAACCAACTAGACCTAGAAGGTTATAGACTTTAGACACGTTCTTCAGAGGTTTCCAATCTAGAATAGCAAAAATCTTGCTCGGATCAACTCGAATTCCATAAGCTGACACAATATGTCCCAGAAAACTAACCTTGTGTAACTAGAAGTCACATTTGTTGAATTTCATGTAAAATTGCTTTTCTCTCAGAGTTTGCAACACAATTTTTTTATGTTCAACATGCTCATTTTCATCATGTGAATAAATCAATATGTCATCTATGAACACCACAACAAATCGATCTAGACACGGTCTGAAAATTCTGTTCATCAGGTCTATAAAAACAGCAGGAGCATTGGTTAGTCCAAATGGCATAACTAAAAACTCATAATGCCCATACCTCGTTCTGAAAATAGTTTTCGATATGTCTGAATCTTTCACTCTCAACTGGTAGTATCCCGATCTCAAATCAATCTTGGAAAATACAGTAGCTGCTTTTAACTAATCAAATAAGTTATCAATTCTGGGCAACGGATATTTATTCTTTATGGTCACTTTGTTAAACTAACGATAATCGATGCACATTCTCATCGTGCCATCTTTCTTTTTCACAAATAGGACAGGAGCACCCCAAGGCAAAAAACTCGGTCTAGCAAACCCTCTATCAAGTCAAATCTTGCAACCGTGACTTTAACTCTTTCAACTCTGTTGGTGCCATTCTATACAGAGCTATCGAAATAGGTGTAGTACCAGGAAACAAATCAATACCAAATTCAACTTCACATATCGGAGGCAAACCCAGCAATTCTTCAGGGAATGCATCAGAAAACTCACAAATGACTGGCACTGATTCAACTTTCTTTTTAGACACTTTCAAATCAATCACATAAGAAAAATATGCCTCATATCCCTTTTTCACATATCTTTGAGCTTTCAATACAGATATCACAGCAAACAATCCATTTAAATCATTAGATTTAGCCCTTACAATTTCATCATTCGAACATCTCAAATCAATAGTCTTTCTTTTACAGTGTACAAGAGCATCATGCAATGTCAACCAGCCCATACCCAGAATGATATCGAATTCATCAAATGGAAAAAGCATCAGATCAGCAGGGAAACAGATATCTCAAAACATAAACGGACAGATCTTGCATACTTTTTCAACCAAGACACTTTTACCTAAGGGGTTCGATACTTTTATAGCAAACTCACTAGACTCTACAGGCAAATTCTTACTGAATACTAAACTCATGCATATATATGAATGAGTAGAACTAGGGTCAATCAATGCAATCACAAAAGTATCATGAAGTGTAAAAGTACCCATTATAACATCTGGAGATGAAGCTTCCTCACAAGCTCAAATAGCATACGCTCTGGCAGGCGCTCTAGCTTCAGATCTCCCAATAGTATCTCTCATAGTTCTCTGACTACCACTGACATTTCTTACATTCTTCGAAGGTCTACCTCTCACAGGTGCATTATCATATCTCGGATTCTGAACAGTCTTTGGCTCAACAGACTCAGGGCAGTCACAAATAAAATGATCAAGTGATCCACATCTAAAGCAAGCTCTGTCATTTAATCTACAACTTCCTGGGTGCCTTTTTCCACAATACTTACATTCAGGTTTCTCAAATCAAACATTTTCAACACTTGCTACTAAAGTTGCTGGAGTTTTGGAGCTCATTTGTGATCTAGCTTGATTTCTAGTCGAATGTCCCACATCATCTCTTGAACAAATTTGATTATCTCTGAATTTCTTTGAAGTAGACTGAAATGATCTATTCTAAAATCTCATTCTCACGTCTCTAGCTTCAGACTCAGCTTTTCTTTTATCTTTCCCGAGTGCCTCAGCTTTGTACGTTCGATTAACGAGTACTACGAACTCTTTTATTTCTAAGATCCAGACTAACAAACTGATATCTTCATTAAGGCCATCTTCGAATCTTTTGCACATTATTACTTCAGATGATATACATTCTTGGGCATACTGACATAGTCTCACAAACTCTCGTCAGATTCAAGATATGACCATATACTACTGCTTCGATTCCAAAAATTCTTTTCATTTTTGATCGATGAATCTCTCACTAATGTATTTCTTACGAAACTCAATCTGAAAGAAATCCCATGTGACCCATTCTTTTTGAACAAAAAAATCAGAGTTTTCCACCACTGATAAGCTGCATCTCGGAGAAAAGATACAATACATTTTGTGCATTCTTACAGAGTCAGAGACATTTCATTGAATACCCAGATAGTATTTTCTAACCAAAACTCGGCCTTTTCAGTATCATCATCACTGGTAGCCTTGAACTCTTCGTCCCCATACTTAAGAATTTTATCAATCAGAGGCTTATTCCACGTATTCAAATTTGTAGTCAGAGGCATAATAGATGTCTGAGGGGGATTAATCGGGGCCGAAGGTTGCGGATCAGTCAGGTTATTTCTTACAAATTGAGTGAACCACTCACTCATCATCTGAAAGAAAGCTTGTTTAGCTTCTCCCTCTTGACCGCTCATAATCGGTCTCGAATCAGAGGGCACTGTCCATTGCGTGAGAGCAGGAGCATTACTTTCTACATCGTCAACTATGGCTCTTTTGGGATCCATAGCTATACGAAATTCACATTTTCTACATCAAGATTCATCATACTATCACAGTTTAGGTATATGGCATGTATAGTTATACTCTGGCACGCTACGTTAGTCTGAGAATCAACTAAACCGTAGCTCTTATACCAACCAAATGAAACACCCCTATCCATATCTAACGCCAAATTAGGGTTAAAGGTATTACCTGACAAATTAAAAACTTTATCAAAAAATTCGTAAAAATTAAACCATCAATCACAATCATAATATCCCCTCTGTAAGTCATCGAGACTTAAAACGTGCTTAGAAACAAGGTTGGGACTAAACTGGAACACATAAAAAAATTCTTGAAAATTTAAAACTTTCAAAGTTTTAGGGGTTACATGCCCGTGTGGGCAGGCCGTGTGCTTCCCACGACTGCTAGACACACCCGTGTGTCTTTCCCGTGGTTGAACTTGACTTTACTCCACGACCACCAAGCATGCCCGTGTACCTTGGCCGTGGTCAATTCTGACTTAACCACACAGCTACCAGGAACGTCCGTGTACCAAGGCCGTGTACACTCAATTAGCTACTGACTTAGTCACACGGTCACTAGGCACACCCGTGTGCCACAACCGTGTAGAAAAATAGGCCATTTGCAAGGCCAAAATTCCACCCACTTTAGGGTCTTACCTACAAGCAACTTACCAATTCAACTTATGCTCAATTAGTCACCAAAAACATGTGAAGATAACCATTCAATCTCTACATTCAAATCAAATTCCATTCATGCCAAATTACAAGACTAAAACTCGTGTAAACACTAGCATAATTCATCTATACTTACCTTTCATGAGCTCATTCTTTTGTCAAACGTTTATGCTCAAAATTTTATCCATATACTTACCAAAAACTCAACCATTTCATATACTACCAAACCATACCAAAACATGCAACATATAGTATATTCATTAAAACATATTACCAACACATCACTAGCCAAATCACATGGTTAAGATCACATCTCATTCTTAACCAAATATCTAGCCTATACATGCCATATCTAGCTATATACATTTTTAAAATGTACCAAAATGTGCTTAAGTAGTGTGATGACGCTCCTCAACAGTCCCTGAGCCTTTAGTACCTTTGACGATCTATAAAACAGAGAAAACACACACAGAGAGTAAGCTTTCAAAAGCTTCGTAACTCATATACAAATAAACTTAACTTAAAATGCACATAGCATATACATCTCTCATAGAGTTTGGTTCAATTATTTGGCCATAATTTATCACATTTTTTAACTCATCACCACATATGCACATATCTCATATAACATAATTTCACATATCATCTCATCATTTCATAGCTCATATTTATGCCAGTGAGCTCATATAGATACTTACCTTTAATACACACCTTGTATACTTATTAAACATACCTGAAATAGATTTACAATTCACCTAAAATTTCGTGTCACAGACTTTCCCGTTGAACCATTCGTAATATAATAGGATACTAAAAAAGCTCAGAATAATCATACAATGCCAACGTCCCAGATGAGGTCTTACATGTGCTCAGATATCGATGCCACTGTCCCAGACAGGGTCTTACATGAATCAATACGATGCCAATGTCCCAGACATGGTCTTACACGTAAATCTCGTATCGATGCCAACGTCCCAGACGTGGTCTTACACAAAATCTCAAATCAACACCGACGTCCCAATCGTGGTCTTACATGATATCTCAGAACAAACACCTATGTGATGACATAGCTTATACTATCTATACCTAGGTTCACACGGGACTTCCCAAACATTGTTACTATGTCATTCTTATCTCGGAACTCATGTACACATCATCTCGTAAACATTCATCATTGTCAATAATCATATGAACATACACAGCTCAATACAAATGCGTTTATTTGCATAATGACTTACCTCGAGTTTGGTTTAACGGAAATAGATACAGCTACTCAATTACTTTCGTTTTTCAGCGATCTAAGTCTGTTTTCTTCGGTTCTTGATCTATACATATTCAAATTTAACTCTTTTATTCATTAACTCATCCAATTCAATCCAACTACACATATTTAGGGTAATTTACAAATTAGCCCTCTCATTTCTACAATTTATCAATTTAGTCCATTTTTCTCAAAACATCAAATAAACAAAATCATCACATAATCATGCTTAGCCGAATGCTTGTGTATATCATACAAGCCTCTATTTTTCATCATATTCATAATTTAGTCCCTCAAAGTATCATTTTTCTCAATTTAGCCCTATTTAGCTAAATTCATAAAAAATTCAAGAACAAAATATGTTCATCTAAAACATATCTTTCATTTAACAACTAAACTCATCATAAAGCTTACTAATTCATCTACGAAGCAACTCACAAATATCATCAATTCTTCAAATTACAACATGGGCTTGATAGTAGACTAAGCAACAATCTCAAAAAACATAAAAATCATCAAAATCTAAAGCCAAAACATACGTAAATTTGAGCTTGAAATAGATGAAACCCTTGAAATTTTTGTTCTTTCTTTTTATTTCAATATATTCGGTGGAAGAACAAGTAAAATGAGCACTATTTTTCTTTTTGATTTGTTTTTATTATAACAACATATAATACATAAAATATTAATATAACTTTAACTTATAAAACATATATATTAATAGCCTTGCTGTCCACTAACTTAGAATGTGGACTAATTACATTATAAATCCTCCCATATTTAAAAACCACATCAATTTGGCCATTAATCAAACAAAAACCACCTTTAACTTTTACGCGATTAAGTCCTTTGCTCAAATTAAACACACAGACAGACAAATTAATTGACGTAATGTTACCATATGCTTAATCACACATTAAAGGCACAGAAATTAACATTAAAATATTTCACTAACTCAGATTTATGGTCCCGAACCACTGTTTTGGCTAGGGTATAAACCGACTATTATAATAACCTTGGGATTATGGTGGATTACAATAATTTGTGTCCATATTGTTGAACATGACAAACACTTGATAAGATGTGATTGAGTAAGCCATATTTATGAGATATAAATGACATTCATATCATTTTACATTATATTAATTGTATAAAATATGTATGGTTGAGGTTGTTTAATGTTTACATATGAACTTACTAAGCTATATAGCTTACCCCCTTTCCTTTCCCATGTCTTACAGGATTATTTAGCTAGCTCAAGTTGTAGATCGCTAGAGATCCTATCACACTATGAATCTATCATTTTGGGTATAAGTGAATTCAAGTATATTAGTCTATGGCATGTATAGGGACTATGTCAATTTGTTATGTGTGTCATTATTAAGTTGGCCATATGTGTTAGCTTGTAATTGCTAATGCTTCATCTTATATATGTAGCCATGAATGATGGCTTATGTTGATCATAAGTTTATTCATATGTTAATGTCCTCTTGTGGATGTGAAATTAACATGTTTTTAATGAGCTAAGTATGATGTTTTAAGCATGATAAATTATGGCATGAGAATGACATGTTATTGTCTTAGTTGTGAGTGTTTGGCTGTCTAAGTATGATATGTTTTTGTGCCTATGAATTAATGTGAGCATATGTGTGAATAAGGGTGGCAATTGGCTTGGTAAACAACCTTATTATTGTCCACATAGGTAGATATAAGGGCGTGTGTCTAGGCTGTATGTGACACACGATCAACCCCATGGGTGTGTGATCTGGCCGTGTGTCCCCTGCACCTCAATTTTGGCAAAATAAAATGTCCAGAATTAGGCACATGGGCAGAGACACGAGCATGTGTCTCAGCCATATGTGCTACACGACCTAGCACACGAGCGTGTGACTTGGTCGTGTGACCTCAATTTGATGATGGCGTCATCAACATAATGCTCCCTAAGGTGGACACGCCTGAAGCATGGGCGTGTCCCTTAACCCACACGGGCATGTGGTCCTGTTTCATGATGAAATTTTTTTAAGTTTTGTAAATTTTCTAAATTCCCGGTTCCTGAACCATAACTGAAGCATGTTTTGGAACTCGTAGAATTATTTTAGGGACAATATGAATGTGCTTGAAAAGTTTTAAATTTGAGTGGAATTTCATGTCTCAATTTTGAATGTTACTTGCGAATAAGTTTGGTAATGCCTTGTACACTATTTTGACATTGAATACGGGCAAGGGGTGTTACATTTAGTGCTATCAGAGCTAGATTTAGTCGATTCTTGGACTAACATAGCGTACGTGAGTCTAGCTATACATGTCATGTTACCACCTGTGATAGTGTGATATCTCCCGACTCTGATGAGATTTGTATTGCTGAGATAGAGATGCTTTCCAACTGAGATATTTTTGACAGTACTAAAAGAGATATTGAGATATTTGAAATGTATTTATGATGAAATGGAACTTTGAAAGGTATGAATAGAAGCTCATGATGTGTATGTGATAATGTACAAAATAAGATAACCATAAGTTGAGAAATGTGGAAACATGGAATGAAATGAAAGTTTATATGGTGACAGGCCCATCCATGTTTGTTTCACAGTCATATAATGTTAGGTGCCCAACATATTTGATTAAGTGAATATGATAAATGCACTTACACAAATTGACAGAATGTGTGTTTATGTACACTTGCTTAAATAAGTGTAACCAGTATGTTCATATGGTTGAACCTTATGTTTGATTGTTAAATTAGAGATAATATAATGTTTTGTTTTATGTCTTTGTTATTGAACCATGAATATTATAATAGTATGAAAATTGAATTGGAGGATCAAATTGAGTATAACGTAGGAAATGAGTACGATCGTTCAATGAGGAATTGACAGATAAGACCTTGGTTGGACCATGGCAAAGTATGGAATGTAAGACCATAGCTGGGTTATGGCATTTCAGTGAAAAAACCATAACTGGGTTATGGCATTATGGACGTAAGACCACGATTGGACCATGGCAGTACATGTGTGTATGTGTAAGACCATAGCTGGGCTATGGCATCATAATGACATGTAAGACAATAGTTGGGCTATGGCATTGTAATAACGTGTTAGACCATCGTTGGGCTATGGCATCGTAATGACATGTAAGGCCATAGTTGGGCTATGGCATTGTAATAACGTGTAAGACCATAGCTGGGCTATGGCATCGTAATGACATGTAAGACCATATCTGGGCTATGGCATTGTAATGACATGTAAGAAAATAGCTGGGCTATGGCATTGTAATAACGTGTAAGACCATAGCTGGGCTATGGCACCGTAATGACATGTAAAACCATAGTTGGGCTATGGCAAGCAGGAAATGAGTATGATCATTCAATGAGAAATTGACGGATAAGACCATGGTTGGACCATGGCAAAGTATGGAATGTAAGACCATAGCTGGGCTATGGCATTTCAGTGAAATGACCATAACTGGGTTATGGCATTGTGGACGTAAGACCATGGTTGGACCATGATGGTACATGTGTGTATGTGTAAGACCATAGTTGGGCTATGGCATCGTAATGACATGAAAGACCATAGTTGGGCTATGGCATTGTAATAACGTGTAAGACCATAGCTGGGCTATGGCATCGTAATGACATGTAAGGCCATAGCTAGGCTATGGCATTGTAATGACATGTAAGACCATAGTTGGGCTATGGCATTGTAATACGTGTAAGACCATAGCTGGGCTATGGCATCGTAAGGACATGTAAGACCACAGCTGGGCTATAACACACAGGAAATGAGTACGGTCGTTCAATAAGGAATTGACAGATAAAACCATGGTTGGACTATGGCAAAGTATGGAATGTAAGACCATAGCTGGGTTATGGCATTTCAGTGGAAAGACCATAACTGGGTTATGGCATTGTGGACGTAAGACCATGGTTGGACCATGGCAGTACATGTGTGTATGTGTATGACCATAGCTGGGCTATGGCATCGTAATGACATGTAAGACCATAGCTTGGCTATGGCATTGTAATAACGTGTAAGACCATAGCTACACTATGGCATTGTAATAACGTGTAAGATCATGTTGGGTTATGGCATTGTAATAACGTGCAAGACCATAGCTGGGCTATGGCATCGTAATGACATGTAAGACCATAGTTGGGCTATGGCATTTTGGTGCGTGAAGATCCTGGCAGGGCCATGGAAAAATGCCTGTAAGACCATAGTTGGACTATAGCATCAAGTAAACGACATACTCAAACCCGTAAGACGTTCTCTAATTTGACAAGTTTTGATAAGTGATATTGAAGTTAAGTGTTGGAATTTAATTAAGTAAATTCATTGTTTGAAATTGTGGATGACAAAAAATATTTGTAGAATAAATAAGTATATTAATTTGCTTAGAGTGAATTATGTGATTATGATGTTATTATGTTGATGATGAATGCAAAGCCATATGCGTGTATTTATGAGAGTCAAGTTAGAGGCTTTACGACCTCAGCCCCTTACCAGTGTTGCTTTATAATGAAAATTCACGAGAATTATGTTGAATAAGTCCATAAGTGTGAAAATGAAGAGTTCAGTGGTGAAATAATTAGTAATGCATACAGAGATGAGAATAGTTTGGAAAGTAAAAATAGTTTTGGAAGAAATATAAGAATGTTTTAAAGATTATACAGATTATGCAATGTCACGGATAAAGAAGAAGTTAGTCTCAGCAAATCGACTCAATTAAGTATGAAGTCTAAAGATATGTTTGCTGAAATTTCTCCCGAATTGGTTTTCGTTAGTGAGTGGAATAATACGAGGTTCATGATAATAGAATTAGACAGAGAAATGATGTTTGAATTGTAAAGATGTCTGAGTATAACAATTATGTTTGAATAGATTACAATGATCTCTTCTAAGTAGTCTGTATATATATTCATTCATCCTCAGGGTTTATGTGATTGTCAGTTTTCTGATGAAATTCTTATCGAGTGAGAATGTTAGCTAACTCTAATGTTAAATGAAAGCACTGATGGTCTGTTTATTTTATGATTGGCATTACCTTATCTCTTCAGGATTCTATTCTAATATGTTAGAGTAAAGACGATGGTCAAAATTTATGTGAGGTTATTCTTCTGTTTCTACTTGATGTTATTTTGTCTTATATAAATATATTTGGGAAGTGTATTAACTCTGTTACGATGGGATTCCAGAGCTAGTAAATATTGTTTTTCTTCTGGTTTTCTCTGAGAAATTATCCAGATCTTCATTATTATTTTCTTATGAATTATGTTCTCAAACTTCTGGTATGGTATCGTAATGGGTTTTCTTATTATCCTTAATGTGTATATTATC
Organism: Gossypium rotundifolium; assembly: GCA_025506655.1. Lineage (NCBI taxonomy): Eukaryota > Viridiplantae > Streptophyta > Magnoliopsida > Malvales > Malvaceae > Gossypium > Gossypium rotundifolium. Next base: position 44,578,099 of record CP106730.1, read on the forward strand.
GGACATGGCTCATCTTTAAAGTATTTTCCTTAGTATGTGATGGCTATGTTTATTATATTGTATTTCTGGATTCGATAATAGGAATGTGGTGATCCTGGTATCAGGATTTCTCTAATTTTCGTGGAAGAAATTGACATCGGCAAGGGTATAAATGGTGAAAGAACAAGCTTAAATTATATAGCAGTTTTTTTCCTCAGGTAAGTTTGATTAAAGTTGACGAATTCAATCAGGATATTTGTTTCCTCGAGCTAATACGGTTGAAAAGATTTTTGATTAGCATGTTAAGAGAATTTTGAAAGATTGTGTGTTTGAGTTGTTTTCTCAGCATGAAGAAAAGAATATTTTGATATGTTATTATTCAATAGTTGAAATCAACATGGTTGTTTTTATTAGAGTGAACTGATTTGTTGAGATGTGATTTGAGTTATATGTATTTAAGCATGTCCTCAGCTAAGAGAATAAATTTTGTGTATTCACGAGTATGAAGATGTACGGTAGGAATGAAAAAAATCTATATTTTAGAAAGTATGATATAGAGATATACTTATTGGATCACTTTAACCGAATGACGTTATTATGAGTTAAAGCTATTCCGATTGATAACGTTATCGCAGTTGTGAAAGTTTGAACGGTATGTTGCATGTTAGCAAAGTTGAAAACAGTTGAAGGTATTATTAACCGAAGCACTGGTTCTGAGTTCAATCTGAATTGAGAAAAGAATTTGCAATTTTTCAGTGATGTACTATTGAACAGATTGGAATATGTTTTAATACAAGAATGTAAAGTGAAAGTTTATACTTTCAGACGATTAAAGTCTCATTAAAAGAATTTGTCGACTGGTAATGTAGAGACTACCACTTCTATGTTTGTATTGTGAATTGATGACTTTGTGTATTAGACGGGAAATGTCACGTACTTCCTAGACTAAAGGGTTAATTATCTAATGTAGCAGATGTAAGAGTATGCCCAAAGATCAATCATGAGATCGTTGTAACAACATACTTGATTTACCATGTTTATTAATATAAAGCGTTGTCATTACTATTTCAGTTTTTCTTTCTGTGTGTACAAATAAACTATTTTATAACAATGTCTTGAGAATAATATGATTATCCTTAAAAGATCCTTAGTCAAGTATTATTGTTGACTAGGACAACAATAATGCATTAAAACTAGCATGTAGTTGATTAATGATAAAGAGTTGTCATTGATATGGAGTGTCAAAATCAATGCATGAATATGTGTGTTAAAGAACAACATATTGGATTGACCCGCTATGAGTATGTTTCTTGGATTATTATGTAATTGTCACAACAATACTCATAGTGATTAATATGTATATGATCCTCAGATTTGAGATCATCATTATCCCAACATCGTGAGTTGTATATTTTGATACAGTCAAACGTACACCGTAACAGGTTGTTCTATAAAGGTTGATGCTGGATATACCACAATTTATGTAGAGGGATATGGTTGATCAATATAGGATAAGTCCTTCCTATATAATAGGAGTAATATCTTAGGCCACTTGATTGAGTGAGACTAGAAATGCATGGCCATGCTCAAATAAGTTGATATGAGATGTCATACTAATTTGTATATCATAGTCTACTCAAGATATCAAGAAACATGGGATGGACTATGCAAGTGTGACTATTCCATGACTTGTGTCCGTTCCAGAGATAAAGGACTTAAGGATTAATGCATGAAAGGTTAATCAAAAAAGGTTATATCGAATCATGACTTCTTGTAACTTAGGTAGAAATGATGCATTGCTAGATGCCACTCATTGTTTGTGACATTAGAATCGTTCTAGTATTACTACTAACGTTACAAGAACCTCTGTGGTCACACCCTATGGTTGAAATGAACTAATAAAACATAGTTGGTATTGTGTTTGGTTGTCACATGAATTAAATTAATTAAAGAATTAATTTAATTGGGCAATCAAATATTAAACATATTATCTGTATAAGGATGTTGTACACATAATGAGAACGTAGTTATATTAATATATGAATTTGGTTTGTATATAAATTTAAATAAATATAATTTATCAAATCCTCGTTATAATTAATGTAATTATAATTTTGGATATAATTAATGTAATTATATTTTTGGTTAAAACTTTACTATAATTATTTAATTTTATGATTCATTAAAGATATACCAATTATAAAAGGTAATAAAAGATACAGAGCTTAATATAAACCCTAAGAGATTGCTTGTGAGGTTTAGCAGTCGTCAAGCAAATAAACCTCCAAAACAGTTTTTGAGGTTTCTTCTATTCATAGTCAAATCGGGTGGATTACGTAGAGGCCAACATCGGAAAAAGGTTGCGGCTTGGTTCAACAGTAAATCAAAACTCTTATTTTCGAGGCTTCGCTTTCTACTCAGATTGAAGTTTGGTAATTTTGAAACCTTTATTGCACCCCGATTTGTTCCTCACACATGGATTCATGGTTTGGATTGCCGAAATTAATTTTATTTTACTGCACCATGGGGGTGCCGGCGTTTCAACAGTGGTATCAGAGCCACTTGTGTGATACAAACTCGAGTTTAAATACTTGGGTGATGTAATTGTATGAGATGCATGCTTTAATTTTATTGCGTTTTCAATTGTTTAGATCGTTTAATCATATCCTAATAACTGTTCCTTTCGATAATTGATTAAATGTTAATCATGGTGTTGTGGCCTATTTGATTTTATGTTATTACTGTTAACTATTAACAAATCTGTAATGATACGACGGTGATATTTACAGTTTCCAGTAAAAGTTAACTGGCTAGTGGAACAAGGGTTGTTCCGATATGAAACCTCAAGGATTAAAACCTCATCTTCTTACAGTATGTTTTGTTAATAAAAAATTTATAAAATTGATGGGCCACAAAAGGTTGAAAGGATATTTTCATAATTAACCTTAGCAAATTGTTGAATTATGTATGCTATTCTTGACATGCACGGTGTTTGAAATGCATTGTTATAGCCAGATGACCCATTCGATAAAAGGTTGTATTTTTTATATATATAAATATGGCCTGCGTGTCGTGCCTTACTACTATTCTTTTGTATTTCTCTTCTCATCTTACTCCCTCGTATGTAAAATGAGTTTCTGCTTATTGTAATTTGCAAGAGTTACTGTGGGCTACACGAGAAGGAAGTTAGGACAACTATTGTGGATTGATAGCTTGTGAAACGGCTTACACTTTTAGGTTTCATTTTGGTTCTCCCATTGGCTTGGGTTGAACAACGTTAGTTTATGGGCTATAACTATTGCATTTATTTATTGCTTTATTTATTCTTGTATGAGATTCTATGGGTGTCTAAAGCGTGCCAAATTATATATATATATTAAAACGTGATGATAATAAACCCCATTAATTGATGAGATCGATTAAAAGGCTAAATGGGCTAAAGTAGACCATAATTGGTGAAATGCAACAACCTTATTAAAATCCCTCTATTAAAATATTAAGTCAACATGGCCTTCCAATTTTGCCCTTGTTAAGGCCTCGATCAATACTATGCAGGTTCTGCCAAAGCAAAGTACTAGTATTTATCTTGGTTAAACGCGAAGAATAAACAAGTGATATTCGCTGGTTAAAAATTGGTTAATGACTTAACTAGGTCACTCTAATAAGATTAAAAACCTAGAGGCAAGTAAATTAGATAAATCATAAGATGATTAGAACAAGAGTTGTTCACCAAATATTAGGAGTTACATATGATGTAATTAGCAAATGTTGCTTACCTAAATAACCATAGTCTTAAGAGTAAAGCCAAAGCTGACTTAAGAGGAGGTGAAATATGGATCCTTAACCCACTATAAATACTTTTGAGAAACTTTTTCCGAAATTAATATATGAAGGTTATTAATTTTGAAATAAAATAGTGGGAACATCATTTAATAGAGTCTTTTTAATGATTGATATAAAATTGGTAAATTTACTCACACGCACATTTAATTTTTGTAGATATATTATGGCTGCAAACACTAGCACACTCTCATTGCGATCGGTCCTTGAGAAGGACAAATTGAATGGTTTGAATTTTCTTGACTGGTTCCGTAACTTGAGGATTGTCCTCAAACAAGAACAGAAATTATATGTCATTGAACAACCACTTCCTAATGAACCACTCGCTAATTCCTCGAGGACTGATAGAGATGCTTACAAGAAGTATCTCGATGACATGGTAGATGTTGGATGTCTTATGCTTGCCACTATGAATCCTGAGCTTCAGAAGCAACATGAGGACATGGTTGCTTATGATATGATCGAGCACCTGAAAGAACTTTATTAAGGGCAAGCACGGCAAGAGATGTTCGATATCTCTAAGGCCCTATTCCAATGTAAGTTGGCTGAAGGAAGCCTAGTAGGACCTCATGTCCTTAAGATGATTAGCTATACAGAAATCCTGTCTAAGCTTGGGTTTCCATTGAGCCAAGAGTTGGCCACTGATGTTATTTTGCAATCGTTGCCGGATAGCTACAGCCAGTTTGTCCTCAATCTCAACATGAATGAAATTGAAAAGAATCTGCCACAGTTGCTCAGTATGTTATGAACTACTGAAGGAAACATGAAAAAGGTTGGACCCAAATACTGATGGTTCGTAATAACAAGTGCAAGGGAAAGGCCAAAGTTTAGACAAAGCCCAAGGGCAAAGGTAAGCCCAAGCTTGGTAAAGGAAAGGCTGCACTGAAACCTAAAGGTGGGGTGTCTAAGGAAAGAAACTGCTTTCATGGTGGTGTAACTGAACATTGGAAACGGAAGTGCCCTATCTATTGTAAGGAAGTCAAGAAGGCCAAAACAAGCGGAACATCTGCTTCAGGTATTTATGTTATTGATATTAATTTATCAACTACTACTTCTTGGGTATTAGATACTGGTTATGGTTCTCATATTTGTACTTCTGTATAGGGACTACAAAGGAGTAGGACTTTGCCTAGAGGATATGTGGACCTACGAGTTGGAAATGGAGCAAAAGTTGCTGCATTAGCTGTGGTAACATATACTTTATCTTTTCTAGTAGACTTGATTTATGTTTAAAGGATTGTTATTTTGTGCCCAGTTTGACTAAAAACATTATTTCAATTTCTTGTTTAGATAAAATTGGTTTTGAGATAATTATTAAGAATAATTGTTGTTCCTTTTATCTCAATAATGTTTTCTATTGTTCGGCACAATTGATTAATGGCCTCTATATTTTAGATCAACTGAATCCCATTTACAACATAAATACTAAAAGATATAAAGTAAATGACTCAAATCAAACTTATCTTTGGCATCGTCGTTTGGGCCACATAAGTGAGAAATGCATATCCAAACTCCATAAAGATGGTCTCTTGAATTCATTTGTTTTTGAACAATTTGAAGTATGTGAATCTTGCTTATTGGGGAAAATGACTAAATCTCCTTTTACTGGTAAAAGTGAACGAGCTAGTGATTTATTGGGCCTAATACATTCTAATGTATGTGGACCAATAAATACATAGGCCAGAGGTGGATTTCACTACTTCATTACTTTCACTAATTATTTCAGTAGATATGGGTATGTTTATCTCATGCGCCATAAGTCCGAGTCCCTTGAAAAGTTCAAGGAATTCAAAAATGAAGTACAAAATCAACTAGGCAAAACTATCAAGTCACTTCGATCTGATCGAGGTGGAGAGTATTTGAGCCTAGAGTTTGATGATCTTTTGAAGGATTGTGGGATTGTCTCACAACTTACTCCTCCTGGTAATCCTCAATGGAATGGAGTATCTAAGAGAAGAAATCGAACTCTGTTAGACATGGTTCGATCGATGATGAGTCATGCTGATCTACCGACTTCCTTCAGGGGACATGCACTTGAGATAGCTACTTCCACACTAAATCGTGTTCCATCTAAATTGGTTCAAAAGATGCCATATGAGATGTGGACTCAGAAACGTCCCAGTATGTCTTTTATGAAAATTTGGGGTTGTGAAGCTTATGTTAAACGTCAGACGTCTACTAAGCTTGAACCCTAATCTGAAAGGTGTATTTTTGTGGGGTATCTGGAAGAAACCTAAGGATATTTTTTCTTTAATCCCACAGAGAACAAAATGTTCATTGCTCGGACTGGTGTCTTCCTAGAAAGAGAATTTACTTCTAGAAAAGGAAGTGGGAGAAAGATTAAACTTGAAGAAATTCAAGAATCACAAGATACCACTGAACCAGAGATAGAACAACAGTAAATTCCACAAGAAATTGAGGAACAAGCAACTACTATAGAAACACAAACATCGTGCAGATCTTTAAGAGAATGCCATGCACCTGAGAGATATGGATTTCTCATTACAACGCATGGTGACATTCTTCTTATAAATCAAGATGAGCATAGGACTTATCAAAAAGTAGTGACGAGCCCAGACTCTGAGAAATGGCTTGAGGCCATGAGATCTGAGATGGATTCCATGTATGAAAACCAAGTATGGACTTTGATTGACCCACTCGAAGGGGTTGAACCTATAGGGTGCAAGTGGGTTTTCAAAAAGAAAACTGATAGGATGGTAATATACAAACATTCAAAGGGCGATTAGTCAATAAAGGTTTTCGCCAAATTCATAGTGTTGACTATGATGAAACATTTTTTCCTGTAGCTATGTTTAAATCCATCAGGATCTTGCTCGCCACAGCTGCATTTCATGATTATGAAATCCGGCAGATGGACGTTAAAACAGCTTTCCTTAACGGAAACTTGAAGAGGATGTGTACATGACACAACCTGAAGGTTTTGTCAATCCAAAGGATGCTAGAAAGATATGTAAGCTACAAAAATCCATTTATGGATTAAAGCAAGCTTCTCGAAGTTGGAATCTTCATTTTAACAATGCAATCAAAGAGTTTGGTTTTATCAAAAATAAAGATGAACCATGTGTTTACAAGAAAGTTAGTGGGAGCACTATCACATTCTTGGTACTATATGTGGATGACATACTTATCATAGGAAATGACATACCTACCTTGCAGTCTATTAAGACTTGGTTAGGAAGTTATTTTTCTATGAAAGACTTGGGCGAAGCCACTTACATCTTAGGAGTCAAGATCTATAGTGATAGATCAAGACGACTATTAGGTCTAAGCCAAAGTACATACATAGATAAAGTACTGAAAAGGTTCAATATGGAAGAATCTAAAAGATGATTCCTACCTATGAGACATGGTATTTCACTCTCGAAGGAAATGTGTCCTTCAACTCTACAAGAGAGAGAACGCATGAGTAAAATTCCATATGCTTCCGCTATTGGATCTATCATGTATGCCATGTTATGTACCCATCCAGATGTCTCATGTGCCTTGAGTATGACAAGCAGGTACCAAGTAGATCTCAGTGAAGGTCACTGGACAACAGTAAAGAATATCTTTAAGTACTTAAGAAGAACTAAGGATACGTTCCTAATATATAGAGGTGAGGAAGAGTTAAGTGTAAAAGGTTACACTAATGCCAGCTTCCAAATCGACAAGGACGATTCTCGATCGCAATCAGGTTTTGTGTTTTGCCTTAATGGTGGTGCTGTGAGCTGGAAGAGTTCAAAGTAAAGTACAGTAGCCGATTCTACAACAGAGGCTGAGTATATTGCAGCCAGTGAGGCAGCAAAAGAAGCAGTTTAGATCAAGAAGTTCATTACTGGACTAGGGGTTGTGCCTAGCATATCAGATGCTATAAAACTTCGATGTGATAACAATAGAGCTATTGCACAAGCTAAAGAACCCAGATCTCACTAGTGATCCAAACATATACTTAGGCGCTACCATCTTATTCGAGAGATTATCGATCGAGGGATGTAGAGATATGTAAAGTACCTACAGATGATAACATTGCAGATCTCCTGACCAAGCCTCTGACATAGCAGAAGCATGATCGTCACACTAAGTTACTTGGTATTAGATATATGAGTGATTGGTCTTAGTGCTAGTGGGAGATTGTAAGAGTATGCCCAAAGATCAATCATGAGATGGTTATAATAACATACTTGATTCACCATGTTTATTAATATAAAGCGTTGTCATTATTATTTCAGTTGTTCTTTCTGTGTGTACAAATAAATTGTTTTATAACAATGCCCTGAGAATAATATGATCATCCTTAAAAGATCCTTAGTCAAGTATTATTGTTGACTAGGACAACAATAATGCATTAAAACTAACATGTAGTTGATTGATGATAAAGAGTTGCCATTGATATGGAGTGTCAAAATCAATGCATGAATATGTGTGTTAAAGAACAACATATTGGACTGACTCGCTATGAGTATGTTTCTTGGATTATTATGTAATTTTCACAACATTTCTCATAGTGATTAATATGTATATGATCCTCTTCCCAACATCGTGAGTTGTATATTTTGATACAGTCAAACGTACACCATAACAGGTTGTTCTATAAATGCTGATGTTAGATATACCACAATCTATGTAGAGGGATATGGTTGATTAATATAGGACAAGTCCCTTCTACATAATAGGAGTAATATCTTAGGCCACTTGATTGAGTGAGACTAGAAATGCATGGCCATGCTCAAATAAGTTGATATGAGATGTCATACTAATTTGTATATCATAGTCTACTCAAGATATCAAGAAACATGGGATGGACTATGCAAGTGTGACTATTCCATGACTTGTGTCTGTTCCAGAGATAAAGGACTTAAGGATTAATGCATGAAAGGTTAATCACAAAAGGTCATGTCGAATCATGACTTCTTGTAACTTAGGTAGCAATGATGCATTGCTAGATATCACTCATTGTTTGTGACATTAGAATCATTCTAGTATTATCGCTAACATTACAAGAACCTCTGTGGTCACACCCTATGGTTGAAATGAACTAATAAAACATAGTTGGTATTGTGTTTGGTTGTCACATGAATTAAATTAATTAAAGGATTAATTTAATTGGGCAATCAAATATTGAACATATTATATGTACAAGCATGTTGTACACATAATGAGAACATTGTTCTATTAATGTATGAATTTGGTTCGTATATAACTTTAAATAAATATAGTTTATCAAATCCTTGTTATAATTAATGTAATTATAATTTTCAGATATAATTAATGTAATTATAATTTTGGTTAAAAACTTTATTATATTTACTTAATTTTCTGATTTATTAAAGATATACCAATTATAAAAGGTAATAAAAGATACAGAGCTTAATATAAACCCTAAGAGATTACTTGCGAGGTCTAGTAGCCGTCAAGCAAATAAACCTCCAAAATAGTTTTGGAGATTTCTTTTGTTCACAGTCAAACCAGGTGGATTACGTAAAGGCTGACATCGAAAAAAGGTTGCGGCTTGGTTCGATAGTAAATCAAAACTCTTGTTGCCGAGGCGTCGCTGTCTACTCAAATTGAAGTTTCAATAATTTTGAAACCTTTATTTCACTCTGATTCGTTCCTCACACATGGATTCATGGTTTGGATCAACGAAATTAATTTTATTTTGTTGCGCCATGGGGGTGCGAGCGTTCCAACAGCAGAAAGATCTGAATTTAAGACAGCGTGAAAGTTTTGAGATGTTAAAGGACTGTGAGTAGTTATCGATTAACCTTTGGGAAAGCAAGTATAATTACAGATGCCTTAATTGAAAATTCTTTATTTATTTTGTGAGTACTGGTTATATGACTAATCTTATTGATGATGGTCTAATTCTAGCTAAGTTAAAAGCTAAATAAATGCTTTCTTTGCGAGTTTGAGAAGCTTAGAAATGTGTTAGTGAATGATAAGCTAAATGAGTACAGTATGAGTCAAATTTTGATTCTGAATTTCAGGTCTGACCTGATGACTGATGTTATTATCTTGAGATAGAAACTACGTGCAAATGAATCCAAAGCTTATGTCGAAGTTTTTGTACGAGGCTCAATAATAGCACTTATGTTCATCTAAGAGTAATAAAATATGCAGTTATATGAAGTAGATATTCTAGTGATTGAGTGTGTACCATAATATTTTGAATTTATGTTTAGATGTCTATTTGATAGCAAGTAAGTCAAACATCAAGAGCATTCAGGACTATTACAGTCAGTGATAATACTCGTGTGGAATGAGATAGAGTCACTACGGATTTTGTATCAGGACTACCTCTATCCCCGAAATGGATGGTGTTGTTTGAATGTTGATCATTTGACAAAATTCCATGATTGTTTCAGTATGTACTGAGTTCTTATTTGACAGATCAACTGAGTACATGTGTTCTTGAGAGAGTAATTTAGATCTTTGACGATATACTCCGACACTGTGTGCTAAAGTTCAAAGGTTATTGGAAAGAGATATACAAGGTTAAATCAATTTGTGATTATGAGAAGTTAGTGAAAGTGTTTCATGAGAGTTGAAAACAACTTCTTCTGGTAAGATTTTTGGGGACAAAAATCCCTAAAGGGGGGAGAGTTGTAACAGCCCGATTTTGGGTCTAGTCGAAACAGTAGTTTCGGGGCCACAAATTCGACGCAAGAAAATTTATTGTCTATTATATTTTTATGATCAATAATTTCATGAAACGATTTCGTGAAAATTTCATTCGAAAATTTCGACGTTTGGGCACTCAATTTAGTCAAAAGGACTAAATCGTAATTGCTTTAAATTAGAGGTCTTTATATGGTAATTAGACCATCATATAATTTATTGGACAAAAATGGGCATGAAATAGGTGAAATGGAATATTTTTAAATTAGGGGCATTTTGGTCATTTAGTAATTAAAAGAATTAAATAGCCAAAATAGCCAAAAATTTATTCATCTTCTTCATGTCTTGGCCAAAACTTGCAAGGGGAAGCCAAGGCTAGGGTTTGACCAACTTCCAAGCTCCATAGTAAGTCCGTTTTAGCCCCGTTTTTAATGCTCTTTACATTTTTAAAGTCGTTATCACTCGATCTATCTATTTCTACCACTAATTTGAACAGATATCAATGTTTAAAATTTTACCCATGTTGAATATTTGTGTATTTTAATTTTTGATTGTAGAAAATGCATGCTAGTTGTTTGTTAAATGACTTTTGCTAAGTGATTTTCGGTGAAAATGACTAAAAGGACTAATTTGTAAAAGTTGTAAAATATGTAGTAAAAGTGTGTTTTAATGGAAATTGTGGGCTGCTATAGTTATGAAAATGGTTCATCTAAGCTTTTTTATTAAAGAAATTGAAAATATTTCATTCTATGAGCCTAGGGGCAAAAATATGAATATGTCAAACTTTAGGGCCAAAAATATGATTTTTGGGTCACATTGAATAATGTGACTAATAAGTGAGCTAAATTTGATATTATAGATCGAGAAAATGAAGTTCGAGTCTAGATCAGGGGAAAATCAAATTTTGGACAAATAGGTCATTTTCGCCGTTGTCGCACTCAAGGTAAGTTCGTATGTAAATGATGCATTATTATTTATGTTTTACTTGTGTTATTATTGTATGAATTATAATTTACTCATTGACTGAATTCGACAAAGTTTTAATAAATGAGAAAGTCCCGGTTGAACCTTAGGAATAGATAGGATACAAATGTCATGATGTTAGGGTTAATGAGGTTAAGTGTAAGATCATATCAGGGATATGAAATCGGTATGAGATTTCATGTAAGACCATAGCTGGGCTATTGGCATCGATATAAGATCCCATGTAAGACCATATTTGGAATATGACATTGGTAGTATTATATGTGTGAGATTGCCCGAGTATCCTTTAGTATTCCAAGTGGTTCAACGGGAAACTTAACGACAATATGAAAGTTGGAAAAAACTATGGTATGTTGTGAAAGATTATGATAAGCTACAAGATAATACAAGTATGTACGTAAAGTTTATAAGCATTGGCTCCATGAAATTATGAGTTCTTGATTTCCACTAGATTGATTTTGTGAAAACCTTTTGATGTATGAATTACATGATAAATGTTATTGTTGATTATGTGATTGGCTTTCGGGCCAAATTGAGTTAAGATATAGCATGTTATATTCATGCGAATTGTGATTCACCTAATATGAGAAAGAGGAAAGATTAGCATAATTGGGTATTAAAATGATTATGGGATAATATCAGCTTTGAACAATTGAAAGATGTCAAAGTATATACTTGAAGTGTAAATACTCACAATTAATGTGAATGTTTACTAGAAGGTTTGAAATGATTTGCTATTTGTTGTAATATGCTACCAAAGAGAGATGATGATTGTTAGGCTAATGCCAAGATATGGTAAATTATGCTTATAAGTTGATAGAGAAAACTTTGTGACTGAATAAAAATATAACCATGGGATTATGGTGGATTAAAATAATTTGTGTCCATATTGTTGAACATGAGAAACACTTGATAAGATGTGATTGAGTAAGTTATATTTATGAGATATAAATGACGTTCGTATGGTTTTACATTATGTTAATTGTATGAAATATGTATGGTTGAGGTTGCTTATTGTTTACATACGAACTTACTAAGCTATATAGCTTACCCCCTTTCCTTTCCCATGTCTTATAGGATTATTTACCTAGCTTGAGTTGGAGATCGCCAGAGATCCTATCACACTATCAAGCTGTCATTTTGGGTATAAGTGAATTCAAGTATTTTAAGTCTATGGCATGTATAGGGACTATGTTAATTTGTTATGTGTGTCATTATTAATTTGGCCATATGTGTTAGCTTGTAATTGCTAATGCTTCATCTTATATATGTAGCCATGAATGATGGCTTATATTGCTCATAAGTTTATTCATATGTTAATGTCCTATTATGGATATGAAATTAGTATGTTTGTAATGAGCTAAGTATGATGTTTTAAGCATGATAAATGATGGCATGAGAATGATATTTTATTGTCCTAGTTGTGAGTGTTTGGCTGTCTAAGTATGATATGTTTTGTGCCTATGAAATGACATGAGTGTATGTGTGAATAAGGGAGGAAAATGGCTTGGTGAACAGCCTTATTATTGTCCACACGGGTAGACACACGGGCGTGTCTCTAGGCCGTATGTGTCACACGGTCAGCCCGATGGGTGTGTTATCTTACTGTGTGTCCCCATGCACCTCAATTTTAGCAAAATAGAATGTCCAGAATTGATCACACGGGCCGAGACACGGGCATGTGTCTCAACCATGTGTGCTACATGGGTGTGTGACTTGGCCATGTGACCTCAAATAAAATGCTCCCTATGGCGGACATGGCCTGAAGCATGGGCGTGTCCCTTAACCCACACGGGCGTGTGGTCCTGTTTCATGATGAAATTTTTCTAATTTTTGTAAATTTTCCTAGGCTCCCGGTTTAGTCCCGAAACATACCCAAAGCATGTTTCTGGCCTCGTAGGCTCATTTTAGGGACAAAATGAATTTGTTTGAAAAGTTTTAAATTTGAGTGGAATTTTATGTCTCGGCTTTAAATGTTGCTTACGAATAAGTCCAGTAATGCCTCATACCTTGTTCTGGCGTTGAATATGGGTAAGGGGTATTACACACTTTGTGTAAGCTTTCCCGTGTATCTAATATTATTTTAAATAGTTCAACGAACATAAAAAGTGAAGGAATGGTAATTATTCAAATTACTTATGTCATGAATTTATGAAAAGGAATGAAAAGGGAATGTTCAATGAAAGTATGTTTACACTCATGAAATTGAAGATTTCAAATGATGATGTTCATGTATATGAGTTATGTAACATCCTAGAATTAGAGGTTCTGCATTTTTGTGCTATTTTTGTGCTTGGCTCATTTTGCTTGTTATTTGGGTGTGTTTGGGGGTCCTGGGGAGGCTCGGGTTTGAGCCAGGGCCTTGGCAAATTTTTTTAGGGTACTTTAGGGGGAGAGGTAGGGGAAGCAGGCTTTAAGGATATTTATTTGTGTTTGATGTCACAAGTGAAGTGCGTGGCTTAGTGGTTGGCGTCATAAGGAAGCATAGAAGGGGGAGTGGGTTTGAATCCCATAGGCTACACTTTGGGAGTATTTATTTTGCGCAAGGATGGAGAAGAGGTGGTTTCGGCTGGGACTCTACCTAGGAGGAGTTGAATGGGTCAAGTGAATTTGAATGGATGGTGTGGAGGAGATTATGGAGGTAGACTTGGTCAACCATTTCGAATGGGGGATGGAGAGGACTTGGTGGAGCAAATCTAGGAGCAAATCAATGATGTTGGGGTGTGGTGAAAGTTGGCCGAAATTGGGAACTTGGAAGAGGGGGTGAAATTCAGCTAGGGGTGTATTAGGAGGCACATTCGGTCATTTTTGGGGGGTGCCTAATTTGAGAGAGAGCTCTTTTGATTTCCATTTCAGGTTTGCCTATTCTTTGTAAGTGTCGAAATTCCATAAGTTCATCTTAGTTCTTTTACTTCTTTCTTTTACATTTTCTTCTTAAGTGCTTTCAAGTTTCTTTTCAGTCATTATTTTCCTCATCCCTTTCTTCAATTCTTCACAAGCCGAATTCTCTTGAAGCCACTCCTTGCCGAACCACCCTCTTACCATTCTCTTTCAATTTTCTCCATAGTCGAACCTTAAGTTTCTCCTTTACATGTCTACATTTTTCATTAAAACTGAAACCCCTACTTTTTTGTTCTTGATTAATTTCCTCCATTAGTCGAACTACAATTGCCTATTTTCTTCACTTTTCTTTTCGTCTCCCTTTTTCTTCTCTTGAGCCAAAACCTTGTTGATATTTGCTGCTTGTGCCGAATCTTCTTGGACTCCATTCGGCTTCTCTCTGTTGAAGGTAAAGAACTTTTCCTTTATTCTATTTATCTCCTTACTTTTTCTAAGGAAACCGAATTGGTTTCTTTTCTGAAGTTGGTTACTCCATCTCTTGTAACCCTTTTCTTTCATCATTTGTTATTTAGCTGAACCCCAAGAACCAAAAGGCTGGTTGGTTGCCGAAGGTCTCCTCTTCAATCAGGTCTTGTTTGTGCAAGGTAAGGTAGACTCTTTCGTTTCTTTCTCTATTTTTCAGTTTTGTGTGGTCATAGCCGAATAGCTATTTTGTTCTTGATTTCAGTTATAGCTAATCTCTTCTATTCTCCTCTTATCGTGGCATGTTCGCATTGGTTAGAATCTATAGCCAGGTCTATCTGTGTTCGGTTCATTCTTTGATCAAGGTAAGAAGGTTCTCTTAATTTTAGGTTACCTATTCCTTTTTCTCTTTCGTTGCCTTAACCCAATCTCCTAATCAAAGATTCTTTTCATGGATGTGAGTGCTAGCCAGTCTAAGGAGGGGAGTGGACCCGTAGTCACTGCTCCTACGTTCAAACGGCGTGCTGTGTCGGGGGTTCGAGACTTTCTACCGGGTTGTGGTAGAGAGCCGGCACCTGCTTGGGATAGGCAAATCACGATTATTCTCGCTAGTGAGAGTGTCGACAATCTAGAGTGTTTAGTTCTAAGCGTAATCAAGTGTGTAGTGCTTACAACTTCCTTTATTATTTTGCATTAATGACTGTGTTGGCTGAAAGCCGAAACTACTGTATAGACATTTGAGATACCCTTGTGGGTAAAGGTAGAGACACCGAGTAAGTACCTTTATGATTCTGTCTTTCGAACAACATAGCCTAAACATATGTATGATTTGATTATCTGTTGTACATTGGAAATATGATTGCATTCATCACAATATGATAATATGTTGCATGGGCTTTGGGATATGATTGAAAAGGGAAGTGCAATTCAATGACTCTATCACAGTGGTTTGGTACCACATATACATACATCAGTGACTATGTCACATTATTTCAATGGTCTGGCACCACAGTGGTTTGGTACCACATTTATATATATCGAGACTCTGTCACAGTGGTTTGGTACCACAGTGGCTTGGTACCACAGGTGTTTGGCTGGTTCAGGTGATGTAGAGGATGGAATACTAGGTTGGGTTGGGTTGCATTGCATACAGTTTTTAATATGCCATATTATGAGGGCTAAGGCTCAATGTGCATCTGTGGGCTTAAGGCCAGAATGCGTTCGTTAGGGGAATTATACACTGTGTCTTGGTGACTCACCCCTCTGCTTAATTTTACAGGTAACCCCTAGTTGCAGATTTGGAGCCAAAGTGGACTTTGAGGTGGCCGTGCATTATTTCTTTCGTAAATTTTGTTTCCTTCTTTTAAACTTATTTTTAATTTTGGATTTTGTTATGTAATAAGGCCTCAATAATTTTAATTTGGGTTTTTATTTTAATGCGGTTATTATTATAATATGAATTGTTAAACACAGAGTTTTTCCTAAAAATATAATAAACATTTTCCAAAATATTAACAAGCGAATAACTAGCAAAATAATTATGAAACTCAGAGTTTTTCTAAACCTATACAAATTGTTTTTTTTAATGTCAAGTTTATGAAATCCCCTAATTTCGACTTTCGTATCACAAAACATGTATTCGAATATTAGTTCTTTTAAATAGAAGTTGGTAAGGAATCCCTTAAAACTGAATTTTAATGATGGAAACACAAAACGAAAAGTTTTCTAAATTGCGATGTTTTCATTAAAATTTCAAAACTATTTTTTTCATGTGACATACCAGATTCGATCGTAACATTTAGACCGAGTTTAGGGTGTTACAATTATGGTATCAGAGCCAGGTAACAAAACTCGACTGTAGAATGGGTTCGAAAATGTTTTCCAAAAATATGTTTGAAACATGGTTTAAAATATATGTTTTATTTCTGAAGTATGGCACCTGAGTCTCCGGCAGCAAATCCGTACGGTAAGTCTTCTGACTATTGGTTGATTTGTATAAAAAGATTATATGGTGTTGTGATTGCTAGTTTTAAGAGATTCAATTTTAGAGATTGAGACCTTTAGAAAGACATTCTGCGAAAAACTACTTCTAATTCTATCTTCATAAGTTATCCGTTAATCAACAGTGGGAGATATACTAATTCATAAAATTTGTAATCAGATTAAGTCGATTCCATAATCATGAGCGCCAGGGGACGTGGACGTGGTATACGCGATCATGGTAGAGGCCGGGGTGTTGAGGCTAGACCCTCGAATTAGGACACGGTGGAAGGTGAAGTGCCAGCATCACCAATAGCGGAAGTAGGGTCTCAAGACCGAACTGAAGGGGACGATGCTTTGTCCCAAGCTATGTTGCATGTTCTGGATCGGGTTGCTGGAGCAAGCACGGGATCGGTAGCTTGAAAATCTATTCCTGAGCGACTTTGAGCAAACAGGGCTGAGATATTTAGAGGTATTTCTAGTGTGGCTCCCAACGTAGCTAAATATTGGCTGGAAGTAGTCAAGCAGATTATAGAAGATCTGGACTGCACGGTAGAGGAGAAGTTGAAAGAAGTAGTATCCCTCCTTTGAGATGAGGCATACCAGTGGTGGCTCACGGTAAGAGATGGTACACCAGTGGACCGTATTACCTGGGACTTCTTTAAGACAACGTTCCAAGGAAAATATGTTGGGGCAAGCTATGTGGATGCCCGGGGAAAAGCATTCCTGAATCTGGTTCAAGGGGGTAAATCTGTGGCTAAATATGAGGCGGAGTTTTTGCGCTTGAGCCATTACGCCCGAGGTATAGTTATGAATTACTATGAACGTTGTGTACGATTCGAGAATGGTCTGCGAGATGAGCTGCGAGTACTAATAGCTCCGTAGCGGGAAAGAGAGTTTGCCATTCTGGTTGAGAAGGCAAAAATAGCCAAAGAGGTGAAGCGGTCTGAGAGGCAGAATCGGGATAAGGATAGGGGTAGGAATAAGAGGAATTTTGGGTTGTCAGGATCTGTTAGGGGTTTTCAAAAGAGGCCTAGGTTTGATGGGCCGAGTCGAGTTTGCGATGCCTGTTGCTATTGATCGGTCTCAACCGTGTGCTCGATGTGGGAATTTTCATTCAAGGGAGTGTTGGGCAAGAAATAGAGGGTGCTTCAGGTGTGGATCTATGGATCATCAGGTAAAGGACTGTCCACGGGAGCCAGACAGGAGCGGACAGTAGGTCAGGGATATGGACAGTCCGGAAGAGGTGAGTAGCAGACACCGAGAGGTCGTGGTCTAGCCAGAGGAGGAAATGGATTTGGTCGAGGACATGGAGCACTGGGTAGAGCTCTTGGGAGTACAGATGCAAGACAGCTTGGATTGGTTTATGCAGCTAGACGTCGGGAGGATGGCGATGCACCGGACGTCATAACCGGTACGTTTCTTATTTTTGGTCTACCTTTTACAACTTTGATAGATATTGGGTCTATACATTCATATGTTCCTAGTACTGTGTCTGGGACTTTGAGTATAGAATCTGAGGTTGCTTCTAGAGAAATGACTGTGATTAGCCCTTTAGGACAATCTGTAGTGGTGAACAAATTGTTTAGGAATGTGCCTTTAGAAGTGCAAGGGATTGTTTTCCCGACTGACTTGATGGAATTGTTGTTCGGCGAGTTCGACTTGATTTTAGGCATGGATTGGTTAGTTAGGTATCGAGCAAGCTTGGATTGTGCTGCTAAGCACATGATATTGAAGACTCTCGAGGATAAGGAGGTACTGGTGATAGGTGAGAGAAGGAATTACCTGTCCAATGTGGTGTCTGCACTAAAGGCAGAAAGGACGGTGCAAAAGGGATGCGAGGCATTCCTAGCTTTCATCAGTGCTTTGGATGTCAAGGCATTGTCTGTAAGGGATGTTAGAACGGTGAAAGAGTTCTCAGACGTCTTTCCAGAAGAGCTTCCAAGGTTACCTTCGGATCGCGAGGTAGAGTTCGGCATTGACCTACTTCCAGGAATAGCTCTGGTGTCTGTTGCCCCACATAGGATGGCGCCGAAGGAGCTGGTAGAACTTAAAGCTCAGATTTAGGAATTATTGGACCGTGGTTTTATCCGACCAAGTGTGTCTCTGTGGGGAGCGCCGGTGTTGTTTTTTAAGAAAAAAGACGGGTCGATGTGGATGTGCATTGACTATAGGCAATTGAACAAGTTGACGATTAAGAACAAATACCCGTTGCCAAGGATTGATGATTTGTTCGATCAGCTGCGAGGCGCTTCAGTCTTCTCGAAGATAGACTTGTGGTCAGGATATCATAAGTTAAAGGTCAAGGAGGCAGACATTCATAAGACTGCTTTGCAGACTCGTTATGGTCACTACGAGTTCTTAGTGATGCCGTTCGAGTTGACAAATGCAACTGTTGCATTTATGGATATGATGAACCGGGTTTTCCAACCATACCTAGATTGGTTTGTCATAGTGTTCATAGATGATATCTTGGTATATTTAAGGACGGAAGAGGAGCATGATTCGCATCTTCGGATAGCTCTGCAGATTTTGAGAGAGAAGCAGTTGTACGCCAAATTTTGGTTGAAAAAAGTGACCTTTTTCGGGCATGTTGTATCTGTCGAGGGGATTAGGGTTGATCCCCGAAAGATTGAAGTTGTTTTGGATTGGAAACCACCAAAGTTAGTGGCAGAAATTCAATGTTTCCTTAGGTTAGCTGCGTACTACAGAAGGTTTGTTGAGGGATTCTCGTTGATCGTTGCACCTTTAACCAAGTTGTTACGAAAAAGGGAACCATTTGTGTGGGCTGATAAGCAGCAGGAAAGCTTTGAGAAGCTAAAGAGGATCTTGACTGAGGCTCCAGTGTTGGTTCATCCTGAGGCTGGAAAGGAGTTTGTCATCTATTGTGATGCGTCACACACAAGGTTAGGATGTGTGTTGATGCAAGAGGGGAAGGTGATAGCGTATGCGTCTCGACAATTAATACCACATGAAGTGAATTATCCCACTCACGACTTAGAATTAGCTGCGATAGTGTTCGCCCTGAAGATTTAGAGACACTACTTGTATGGAGAAAAGTTAATTATCTACACTGATCATAAGAGTCTAAAATATCTCCTTACCCAGAAAGAGTTGAATTTAAGGCAGCGGAGGTGGATTGAATTGTTGAAAGGCTATGACTGCTCGATTGAGTATCACCCAGGTAAAGCTAATGTAGTGGCGGATGCGTTAAGCCCTAAGGTAATATCAGATTTGAGGGCAATGTTTGCTCATCTTAGTTTGTATGAAGATGGAGGCTTGTTAGCCGAACTTTAAGTGAGGCCTTCATGGGTAAGTCAGATTAAAGAGAATCAGTTGTTAGATGAATTGTTAAGTTCTCGACTTCAGCAAGTGGAAGGTGGTGAGACAGAAGATTTTGTTCTAAACAGTGATGGAGTATTATGCTTTCGTGGAAAGGTTTGTATGCCAAAGGATTTTGAGTTGAGACAGAGGATTCTGCGAGAGGCGCATAGTAGCCCATACGCTATGCATCCTAGTTGGAGTAAGATGTATTGATATTTGCATGAGCAGTTTTGGTGGCCAGGTCTAAAGCAAGAAGTTACCGAGTTTGTGAGTAAGTGTTTGATGTGCCAACAGGTGAAGGCAGAGCATTAGTTGCCTTCAGGGTTACTACAGCCAATGAAGATTCTACTTTGGAAGTGGGAGAGGATAACGATGGATTTTGTTAGTGGGCTACCTCTTACGCCCACTAGGAAAGATTCAGTGTGGGTGATTTTCGATTGGTTGACGAAGTCTACTCACTTCATATCGTTTTGCATCGACTACTTACTATAGAAGTTAGCCAAACTGTATGTAGCAGAGATTGTGAGGTTACATGGGGTACCAGTGTCTATCATATCAGAAAGGGACCCTAAGTTTACATCACGATTCTGGAAGGCGTTACATAAAGCGTTAGGTACAAGACTGGATTTTAGCACAACATTTCATCCACAGACTGATGGTCAGTCAAAGAGAGTAATCCAGATTTTGGAAGACATGTTGAAAGGTTATGTTATCGACTTCAGGGGTAGTTGGGAGGATTTTCTACCGTTGGCAGAGTTTGCATACAACAATAGTTATCAATCCAGCATTCAAATGGCACCCTACGAAGCGTTGTATGGTCGTAAGTGTCGTACTCCCACCTGCTGGATGCAGAGTTAGGTGAGCGATAGTTGTTGGGTTTGAAATTGGTTTCAGAGACGGAGGAAAATGTTAAGTTGATTCAGGCTCGATTGAAGGAAAATTTCGATAGGTAGAAATCGTATGCAGATCTGAAGCGTAAAGAAATAGAGTTTTCAGTGGGTGATCAGGTTTTTCTGAAAGTTTCACCTTTGAAGAAAGTTTTAAGGTTTGGACGAAAGGACAAGTTAAGCCCCAGATTCATCGGGCCTTACCGAGTGTTGAAACATGTGAGACCAGTAGCTTATTAGCTTGAGTTACCTCCAGAGTTGAGTCAGATACAGGATGTATTCCCTGTCTCAATGTTGATGCGCTATCGTTCGGATCCATCTCACATAGTGCCGATGGAAGAAATTGAAGTGAGACCAAACTGTCTTTTGAAGAAGAACCAGTGCAAATCTTAGATCGAGATATTAAGGTGTTGAGAAGGAAGTCAGTTCATTTGGTCAAATTATTATGGCGCAATCATGGTTCAAAAGAAGCCACGTGGGAGCCGGAAGAGGCAATTTGATAGTAATACCCTTATCTCTAACCATGTAAATTTTGAGGCTGAAATTTCTTTGAGGGGGTAGAACTGTAACATCCTAGAATTAGGGGTTCTACATTTTTGTGCTATTTTTGTGCTTGGCTTATTTTGCTTGTTATTTGGGCGTGTTTGGGGTCTTGGAGAGGCTCAGGTTTGAGCCAGGGCCTGGTAAAATTTTGTTTTAGGGCAATTTAGGGGGGAGAGCTAGGGGAAGCAAGATTTAAGGATATTTATTTATGTTTGATGTCACAAGTGGAGTGTTTGGCTTAGTGGTTGGCGTCACAAGGGAGCATGGAAGGGGGAGTGGGTTCGAATCCCACAGGTTGCACTTTGGGAGTATTTATTTTGCGCAAGGATGGAGAAGAGGTGGTTTCGGCTGGGACTCTACCTAGGAGGAGTTGAATGGGTCAAGTGAATTTGAATGGATGGTGTGGAGGAGATTGTGGAGCGAGACTTCGTCAACCATTTCGGATGAGGGATGGAGAGGACTTGGTGGAGCAAATCTAGGGGCAAATCAATGGATGTTGGGGTGTGGTGAACGTTGGCCGAAATTGGGAACTTGGAAGAGGGGGTGAAATTAGGTTAGGGGTGTATTAGGAGGCACATTCAGTCATTTTGGGGGTGCCGAATTTGAGAGAGAGCTCTTTTGATTTCCATTTCGGGTTTGCCTATTCTTTGTAAGTGTCAAAATTACATAAGTGCATCTTAGTTCTTTTACTTCTTTCTTTTACATTTTCTTCTTAAATGCTTTCGGGTTTTTTTTTTTCAGTCATTATTTTCCTCATCCCTTTCTTCAATTCTTCACAAGCAGAATTCTCTTGAAGCCACTCCTTGCCGAACCACCCTCTTACCATTCTCTTTTGATTTTCTCCATAATCGAACCTTAACTTTCACCTTTACATCTCTACATTCTTCATTAAAATCGAAACCCCTACTTCTATTGTTCTTGATTAGTTTCCTCTATTAATCGAACCCTAATTGCTTATTATCCTCACTTTTCTTTTCGTCTCCCTTGTTCTTCTCTTGAGCCAAAACCTTGTTGATATTTGCTGCTTGTGCCGACTCTTCTTGGACTCCATTCTGCTTCTCTCTGTTGAAGGTAAAGAACTTTTCCTTTATTCTATTTATCTCCTTACTTCTTCTAAGGAAACCGAATTGGTTTCTTTTTCGAAGTTGGTTACTCCATCTCTTGTAACCCTTTTCTTTCATCATTTTTTATTTAGCTGAACCCTAAGAACCAAAAGGCTAGTTGGTTGCCAAAGGTCTCCTCTTCAATTGGGTTCTATTTGTATAAGGTAAGGGAGACTCTTTCATTTCTTTCTCTATTTTTCAATTTTGTGTGGTCATAGTCGAATGGCTATTTTGTTCTTGATGTCAGTTCGCGGCTAATTTGTTCTATTCTCCTCTTATCGTGGCATGTTTGCATCGGTTTAGAATCTATAGCCAAGTCTATCTGTGTTCGGTTCATTCTTTGATCAAGGTAAAAAGGTTATCTTAAATTTAGGTTGCCTATTCCCTTTTCTCTTTCATTGCCTTAACCCAATCTCCTGATCGAAGATTCTCTTCATGGATGCGAGTGCTAGCCAGTCTAAGGAGGGGAGTGGACCCATAGTCGATGCTCCTAAGTTTAAATAGCGTGCTGTGTCGGCAGTTTGAAACTTTCTGTCGGGTTGTGGTAGAGAGCCGACACCTGCTTTGGATAGGCAAATCGCGGTTATTCCCGCTAGTGAGAGTGTCGACGATCTAGAGTGTTTAGTTCTACGCGTAATCAAGTGTGTAGTGCTTACACCTTCCTTTATTATTTTGCATTAATGTATGTGTTGGTTGAAAGCCGAAACGACTGTATAGACAGTTGAGATACCCTTGTGGGTAAGGGTGGAGACACCAGGTAAGTTCCTTTATGATTCTGTCTTTCGAACAACATATCCAAAACATATATATGATTTGATTATCTGTTGTACATTGGAAATATGATTGCATTCATCACAATATGATACTATGTTGCATGCGCTTTGGGATATGATGGAAAGGGGAAGTGTAATTCAGTGACTCATCATAGTGGTTTGGTACCACATATACATACATCAGTGACTATGCCACATTATTTCAGTGGTTTGGCACCACAATGGTTTGGTACCACATTTATATATATCGTGACTCTGTCACAGTGGTTTGGTACCATAGTGGCTTGGTGCCACAAGTGTTTGGCTGGTTCAGGTGATGTAGAGGATGGAATACTAGGTTGGGCTGTGTTTCATTGCATACACTTTTTAATATGCCATATTGTGAGGGATAAGGCTCAATGTGCATCTGTGGGCTTAAGGCTAGATTGCGTTCGTTAGGGGAATTACACATTGAGACTTGGTGACTCACCTCTCTACTTAATTTTGCAGGTAACCCCTTGTAACACCCCATACCCGAGTCCGATGATAAGTGATCGCATCAAACAGTCAATTTTTAATATTTATAAAAAGAATGATTGAATCTGTAGACAAACTATGACAATGATAGAGGCAAGTGCACCTATCGAACAGTAGTATATTTTAGGCAAGAATATCTTATCGAACCCAAGGGAACCTAAAAGTACTACTACTCACTTTCTTTCTATTATATAGCCTAAAAAATGGAGTGATTGGTTTATGAAACTAATGAAAAACTAAACTAGATGCAAAGACAAAAGAATGAATTGGAGAAAGACTTTAGGAAAACTCAGTTGATGAAGACGATACCCTTAGGAAGAATCCACCTATGACTTCACTTATTATTTATTCCCCAAACCATATGATTTCTTTACTTATCTTGATTCGTGAGACTCCCTAACCTACATTAAACCCTCTTTCGAGGCAAATAATGTCTAACCTTAAGCTAATTAGTGGAACTCTCGTTCTCTTATTATAACCCCCTAAGGAAGCAGTAAATCGATTAATGGATTCCCGTATTAGGTTTCACCCTAATCCGGCAAAATCTCATAACACTATCTCTAGGCGCCCGATCAACTCTGCTTAATTATGCTAGATCTAGTCTTAGGCAGGGTCTATTCTTCCTCCACCCAAGCACATCAGATTAAATTAAGCAACATAATTAAGAACAAACTAAGTACTTATCATATAATTTAGAAATCAAATAACAAAATCAATCATAGGTTTCATCCCTTTGTGTATCTGAAGGGTTTAGTTCATAACTAAATAAGAAAACATCTCAAGGGAAAAGATAAAACAAAACATAAGAAATCCCTAAAACTCCCTAAAGGAATTGAAGGAGAGATCCTCCGTCTTGAATGGAGCTTCAGCTTCTTGAGATGGATCAACTGACTATCTTCAAGTGATTCCCTAAAAGATGAAAGCTTCGGCAAAAGCCTCTACCAAAATTGTCCCCTCGAAATAGCTGCCTTGGGTTGTTTATATAGGCCTATGGATGCTTTATTTGGCTCCTAAGTACCTCTTTCCAGTAGAATTACTATTTAGGGAGTTTAAGTAGACTTAGGAGTATGTTTCTTTGGCTTCAAGCATCCAAATCTGAGTGAAATTGGTCTCTCCCACGGCAGGGGCACGGCCATGGCACATGGCAGTGTAAATCATGGTTGGGCCATGTCTCGATTCTGTCGTTTTAGGCACGGCAGTGTAGATCATCAGGCACACCCGTGTGTGGTAAATTAATGATGCACGACCATGTGTGACAGAGTTGAGGCCGTGCTCTAGGTAATCGGCGAGGCACAGTCGTGTGGGCTTTGGGCCAGGCAGTGTCGAATTCTTGGGTTGGCCCAATTTAGTCCGTTTTAAGCCCGTTTTATGTTCTTTTTCTCCTTAGGTGATTTCCATAGTATAAGACATGAAAAGAAACGATTAAGAGCACCTTTTATATAAAATCAAGGGCTAAATCATCAAAAAGCATACTAAATGTGGGATCAAAATATGTTACTTTTATGGTTTATCAAATACCCCCACACTTAAGCTTTTGCTTGTCTTCAAGCAAAATTCTCAACTTATAATTAAAACAAACTTTCCATAATTCATAATTCCTATCGACAATGTCTCATCATAATTCATAGATAATTTATACATGGATAATTCAACTCAAAGAACCCTAAAGATTCAATTACGATAAGTCATACCTTTGTAGTACGAAAACATAGGTGTCTCCCTTTATCTGAATAATTACCTTTAATTTAAAACCGACAAGGATTGACATCCTCACTGAAGGTTCACTCAAATCACTCAAAGTGTTTAAGGTTCAAGAATAAGCACTCAAGAGTCGAACCTGAAAAGTTAATCCCATAGGCTTGCCTGAAAATCAAATCTCCACCACTTTATATGAGATGATACACAAATCAAAAGGTCTTAAATCAGGGTTGTAATGGGGCTATGGTTAAAAGCTGTGGATAAAGGCTGAATTAGAGGGTTAGAATCGAGATTGACTTGACAAATTACCTAACTAGAAACCCTAAACTAAATATGAATATTTACTTCAAATGAAAACTAATAATACCACTATTGATAATTACTCTGTAATAAAGAGTATTTTCATCACTTGAAAGTTGATAATACTTTAATACAAGCTTTTCTTCAATAATTGGAGTTTAAATGCTCTAAGCTCTTTTATATACTACTAATATTGAATAAACTTTGATTTTTTATTTTTATTTTTTAAGAACAAACTAAAATATTACATCATAAATAATAAATGTAACACCGAACTAATATAATTGGTAATTTAATCAAATCAAACCTCGATTAAAGGGTAGTCAAAAGAATGGTGATAACAAATGCAAAGGGATTTTGGGTTAATATTAGTGGGTGAGTCAATAAAAGGTTATTAGGACTCAACGGGTTCACTAGGGGTTAATTTGTATAGGTAGGCTTTTGGTGGAGTGAACGGTTAAAACCTAGGTGCCTTTATCATCTCTCAGATATCAAATCAAAAGTGTGGTCTCAACATGTATAAACGAGGCAAATTCTAGAATAACGATTCAGAGTTGACACACTCATAATCAATAAAGTGAGCACGAAAAAGAATATATGCTCTATAAGGCTCAAAATCTCACAAAATTATGGGTGTTTTGACCTCAATCCATGTAAATTTCAAACTTCAAAGTAATACTCAAATTCAGGTTCAACGACCTATTAATTTTTAATTTTTAGAAAGTAGACTTATCATGCTCGATTCTCTAATATCCTTCAGATTTAATCATCAATGAAAAATTAACTATGACTTACTCTAAAACATATCAATAAAATCATACATCATTAGAAATTTCATCCTAATTAGTAATGTGAGAAAAATACTTTCGAATAAGACTAAATTCAGGATTTTGAGAATAATGCAAAAAGCCAGGTAGTTTTACCCCCACACTTAAGATGTACATTGCCCTCAATGTACAAAGATAGATAGACAATTATGTATTAATAAAATCAAAAGAGAAGGGAAGAAGTAACACTTCCTGAATTTTTGGATGAAGTCTGTGAAAAGAAACCGGATAAGATTGGAGGTGAACGTGGCGAAGCGTCTCAAACCATTTGAAATTGAATCCTCGAAGTAGCTGGCTTGGTTTTATTGTATTCTAAGCTAAATCTAAATATCATAAAGAATAAGAAGAAGAAAATAAAGTAAAGTAAAAAAATAATGATGAAATAAAAACAAAAATAAATAATGGAAAATGAAAGACAACTAGAAAAATGGGGAATGAGGTTTAAATAGAGATGTAGCCCGTGTTTTGGGATTTTGAATTTTGAACGCATTCAGGGTGTTCGCATGGCCGTGGGTGTCGTGGCACGCCCGTGTCTTTCTTCACACGGTCATTTAATACGGGCGTGCTCCTCTCATGTTCGATAAGTTAGAATGTTGGCATGGTTGAAAGGCATGGTCGTGTTTAGCCCGTGCTTGACAAGTCAGTAACCTCGCACGGGGCATCGGCACGGGCGTGGATTATTATCACCACCCGTGTTGGGAAAATAATTTTTTATGTCGTGCACGACTACTGGCATGCCCATGGTTCATCCCCTGGCTTCCACACGGCCACGGGCATGCTTGTGTGTAGGGCCGTGTGGCCTAGAAATCTGGTCTTTGGTTAGTTTATGGTTAGGTGCTAAAAAGAAAAAGAAAAGAAGAAAAAAATAAAAAAATAAAAAAAATGTAAAAATGGAGTTAGTGCTCGGGTTGCCTCCCGAGAAGCGCTCGTTTATAGTCTTAGCTAAACTTTACCTCTCATTCGTACGGTCATGGTGGTTTGAGGAGGTGAAAATCCTTTCTCATGCGATCACTTCGGTTATGGATATATAGTTTAAGTCGAGTAATGTTTACCTCAAAAGTGTCAAATTTAGGATTGTGACCTCGATGCGGCAAAGATAGGAAGACATTAAGTACCTCAAAAGTGATTTCTTCGTTTGTCTTGAGGTCTGAATTGGTGATTCGAGGGTCTTCTTTATTCAACAATACCCGATCCTCTATTTTGACATGATTTGTTGTTCCTATCAGCTTGGCTAGGGTTTCCTTTGGTTTCTCTTCATGTGGTTCTAGTTCCTTATGTAATTCTTCTTTATTAGCATGAGGTCTATGATCCAGCTCAGGTTTATAGCTTTGTGGTGTTTCCTGCAATGAAGGTTGAATAAGTTGGTTATCTACTGAATTTACTTTCTCACCATTATCACTTGATGTTCTGGCCGAGTCAAGAGCTTGAAGAGTGACTATCTCGTCGCCTACACGAAGTATGAGTTCTCCTACATAAATATCAATTTTAGCTCTAGCAGTTGCTAAAAAGGGTCTTCCTAAAATTAAGGGGATTGTGTTGTCCTCATCCATGTCTAAAATGACAAAGTCTACTGGGAATATGAATTTATCAATTTTGATTAGAACATTTTCTATTATACCCTTAGGAATTCTTATAGTTTTATTAGTTAATTGAATGTTCATCCTAGTTTGTCTGGGTTTCCCTAGACCTAATTGTTTAAACATTTTGTAAGGCATAACATTGATGCTTGCCCCTAAATCCACTAACGCATTATCAATAGATAAACTACCAATTAAACATGGAATTGTAAAACTCCCTGTATCTTTTAATTTTCGTGGTAGTTTTTTTTTTTTGTAGAATTGCTGAGCATATTGTGTTTAGCTCCACGTGGTGCTCTTCGTCTAATTTGCATTTGTTGGTCAAGAGCTGTCTTAAAAATTTTCTTGATTCTGGCATCTGAAAAAGAGCTTCAAGAAGAGGTAAGTTAATATGTATTTTTTTAAGAGTTTAAGAAACTTACCGAACTGCTCCTCTGAATCGTCTCTTTTCATTGCTTCGGGATAAGGTATGCGAGGTTGGTACTCCTTGATTACCGATTTTGGCTTTTCTTGTGTTACCTCTACCTTACCTTCGTCTGCCTTGTTTTCTTGTATTGAGTTTGGTTCATCTAACCCCTTACTGTCTTGAGCTGAGATGGCTTGAATTTGCTCCTTTGGGTTAACCTCGGTGTTACTCGGTAGAAGTCCTAGCAGTCGTTCTAACATTACCTTTGTGAGATGTCCCACTGACCTAGTAAGTTCTCTGACTTGATTCTCGATCCCTTTGATTGATTTTTGTTTTTCACCAAGTGCTGCTTCAGTCTTTTGAAAACAAGAATCTGTCGCTGCCATGAATTTTTTCAGCATCTCTTCAAGATTTGGCTCCTTTTCTTGTTGGTGAGGTGGTTGTTGAAAATCTGGAGAAAGTTCCGATCTTTGGCTATTTTGATCATCCCACAATAAATTAGATGGTACTTCTAACTTGCATTATAAGTGTCACTATAAAAATTATTTTGATTTCTAGAATAGTTACCTGTATAGTGAGCTTGCTCGTTTTCCATGCCATATTTGTAGGGTGGGTACTCAGGATTCGCCACGCCTCTTAGATTCAAATCATATTGTATTTCTGGATATACCTGTGAGGGACTATACCAATCATCAATTTTTTTATTCATCATCTCTAACTGATTAGAAAACTTGGTGACCACATCGAGGTTCAAGGCACTGGCTGTTTTAGTAGGAATTGTCCTCATGACTTGCCACTGATAATTATTCAGTGCCATCTTTTTCATAGACTAAAATTTTCTGCCAAAAGCAAAATAAAGGAAAAATTAGCAAAGTAATAATAATAATAATAATAATAATAATAATAATAAATTGTAATAAAAAAAATTGGCTAAAGTAATAGAAATAGAGCTTTCTTAATATTTTAGTGTTCCCAGGCAACGGTGCCAAAAACTTGATCGCGTCAAACAGTCGAGTTTTAATATTTATAAAAAGAATGATCGAACTTGTAGACTAACTATGACAACAATAGAGGCAAGGGCACCTATCGAACAGTAGTATAGTTTAGGCAAGAATATCTTATCGAACCCAAAGGAACCTAAAAGTACTACTACTCACTTTCTTTCTATTATTTAGCCTGAAATATGGAGTGATTGGTTTATGAAACTAATGAAAAACTAAACTAGATGCAAAGACAAAAGAATGAATTGGAGAAAGACTTTAGGAAAACTCAGTTGATGAAGACGATACCCTCAGGAAGAATCCACCTATGACTTCACTTATTATTTATTCCCCAAACCATATGATTTCTTTACTTAGCTTGATCCGTGAGACTTCCTAACCTATATTAAACCCTCTCTCGAGGCGAATAATGTCTAACCTTAGGTTAATTAGTGGAACTCTCGTTCTCTTATAATAACCCCCTAAGGAAGCAGTAAATCAATCAATGGATTCCCATATTAGGCTTCACCCTAATTCGACAAAATCTCGTAACCCTATCTCTAGGCGCCCGATCAACTCCGCTTAATTATGCTAGATCTACTCTTAGGCAGGGTCTATTCTTCCTCCACCTAAGCACATCAGATTAAATTAAGCAACATAATTAAGAAAAAACTAAGTACTTACCATATAATTTAGAAATCAAATAACAAAATCCATCATAGGTTTCATCCCCTTCAGGTATCTGAAAAGGTTTAGTTCATAACTAAATAAGAAAACATCTCAAGAGAAAAGATAAAACAAAACATAAGAAATCCCTAAAACTACCTGAAGGAATTGAAGGAGAGATCCTCCGTCTTGAATGGAGCTTCGGCTTCTTGAGATGGATCAACTGGCTATCTTCAAGTGATTTCCTAAAAGATGAAAGCTTCGGCAAAAGCGTCTGCCAAAAACTGTCCCCTCGAAATAGCTGCCTTGGGTTGTTTATATAGGCCTATGAGATGCTTTGTTTGGCTCCTAAGTACCTCTTTCCAGTAGAATTACTATTTAGGGAGTTTAAGTAGACTTAGAAGTATGTTTCTTTTGCTTCAAGCATCCAAATCCGAGAGAAATTGCTCTCTTCCGCGACAGGGGCACGACCATGGCACATGCCCGTGTAAATCGTGGTTGGGCTGTGTCTCGATTCTGTTGTTTTAGGCACGACCGTGTAGATCACCAGGCACGTCCGTGTGTGGTAAATGGATGATGCACGGCCGTGTGTGACGGAGTTGAGGCCGTGCTCTAGGTAATCGACAAGGCACGGTCGTGTGGGCTTTGGGCCAGGCCGTGTCGAATTCTTGGGTTGGCCCAATTTAGTCCGTTTTAAGGCCGTTTTACGTTATTTTTATCCTTAGGTGCTTTCCTAAGTATAAGACATGAAAAGAAAGGATTAAGAGCACCTTTTATATAAAATCAAGGGCTAAATCATCAAAAAGCATGCTAAATGTGGGATCAAAATATGTTACTTTTATGGTTTATCAATAAGACTGGATACGAGACATTACCATGCTTGAACTCACTTAAAACATGTACTTACGGGCTATAAAATTTTGTTCTGAATTAAAAACTTCTCTTTCTTATTCTAATCATACATTTCATGGGACTACGAGGCCATAAACATGTATCCAGAAACTTTAGAACTCAAATGAAAATTTTTCCTTAAAACAAGGGTCACACGCCCATGTGACTTGGGACACGCCCGTGTACCCCTAACACATGCCCGTGTCTTCCACCCGTGTTCGAGACTGACTAATTACAAATGGCCTTGATACGCCCGTGGATGTAAACCATGAGCTATACCTTGATATACTGACTTATTCACATGGTTTGGGATACGCCCATGTTCTGACCGTGTATCACACACGGCGTAAACAAACGACCGTGGGATTTGCTCGTGGCCTATTCTCACTTAAAACACTAAGATGCAGGGTACGCACGGCCTATACACACGCCCGTGTGTCTAACCGTGTGGGCACTTAAAGGCTATTTACCAAGCCTATTGCAACCCTGAAATCAAGACCAAACTCATGCTCAACTCAATACATTTTTCATAAACATTACTACATACTTCATTGATCCCCATAAACATACATACTTAATTAATTTTGGCCAATCACTTTGCCATATACAAAAGAATAATAAACTTGATAATCTATACAATGACCCTTCTTTAAGTATATTTTAAAAATGAAATGCTTCCTATACATGCCATACTTAGTAAAATAACTTCGCTATACCAAAATAGAAATTGATAGTGTGCTACAAGCTCCGACTCCAACGATCCACAAGTTAGCTTGGCGAGACTACATTGAAAGAAATAATTAAAGACGTAAGTATTTAGCTTAGTAAGTTTGCATGTAAACCACATATTAATAAACTTGCTTAATATAAACCATTTGACATAACAATGGTGTAACACCCCTAACCCATATCCGTCGTCGAATTAGGGTTACGAGGCATTTTTAAAGAAAATACAGCTTTCATACAATCACATAATCACATAGAACTTATCCATAAATGCATGTATATATATATGTATATAACTTTTCTTTTGTTGAATTAACTATTCAAGTACATGCGTATTTTATCCATATGTTCCATATTCAATTTGGCTAACAAATGTAATACCATAAAAATTACTTTTATAACCATGTTTTACTCATCTACAAGCAACTATCCAAAACAAACAAATATGTATGTATATATAAGTACTGCACAACATAAATATATAGTCACCAAAACATACCTACTCATTGACCAAATGCACATGCAACCTTATTACTAAAACACTATGGCGAACATATCCTATGTTCAAGATGGCCTAATATATATATACATTATGCATAACTTTACCACGTTACTAAATCATGTATCAAAACTCTATTCACTCTCGATCACCTAAACACCAAATAAAACTAAATGATTATTTACACTTTGATCAAACAAAATTTTCGATGCATTCCATATACATGTAATGGCTGCAATTTCTTATCTAACATATATCATTTTCACATAAATTATACACACATGTGTCATGTAATACCTTATTACTTACCATATTACATCGAATCCATAATATTAAATATGCTAGTAACTCACCATTTTAAAACATGCATATGCGTATATATATATATATATATATAAATGCATATACATCAATCGGTTGTACATATAGATAAAATGAAATATTATACAACTTGAATATATCTATATATAATTTAATTGAATATGCACTATCAAAACATTATTTAGACTCAAAATGCCATGAACCACAAAATCAAACCATGCCTATTATATACATATACCATGGCCGAATACATATACTAACTAAAACCTTCACAACCATGCAAAATAATAGCATTAACATACCCAATATTATTACCGAACATAACTATTAGACTTAAACATTAACAACTGGACATGCCATTATGCCCAACTCATAGGTAAAGTTTAACAAAAGGGATAGCCATATTCGCATGGCCATTATATACATGAACAAAAATTTTCATCAAAATAAAGTCAAAGTCTTTCCTATACATGCCTCTATCCGAAAACCAAAATGAAAGAGTACCAAATTAGATTGATAGTGTGGTCGACTTTCTTGAGGATCCCGTTGAGCTTGTAACCTGAATCAAATCTATAAAACAGAGGAGAACATTTCACACAAATAAGTTTGCTAACTTAGTAAGTCCTAAGCTCTTGATAATATAGCATATAAATACTTAAACATTATAATTATTCAACCTATGACATTGTACATACACATTTAAACATATAGATTTCTACAGGGCCGAATACTAATAGTTCACAAACCTAAGCAATTGTACTTTATTTCCATAATAGTACAATCAAGCTCAAATCAAATCATTTAATACTCATGTACATCCATCATAATTTCAATTGTACATAACACTGTTCTCATAGTATTAACTCAACTCAAGTAACCTTAAACATAACATACCTTACTTGCTTACCTGAGCCTTTAACTAGATCATTCCATTCATAAGCATAAGCTCAGATTAACAATCATCGGTATAAAACTTGCTAGACCAAAGGTCCTAGATTTAAACACCCAGACGAAGTTTCGCTAGGCATCAAAGCTCGAATAAATCACCAAGATAAAGCTCGCTAGGCATTAAAGCCGAAATAGATCACCAAGATAAAGCACCGCTAGCATTAAAGCTGAAATAGATCACCAACATAAAGCTCGCTAGGCATTTAGCCCGAAACAAATATAGTTAATCTTTCATTTCACATTTCGTTGTGCTAAATTCTCCACCACTTATAATTCATATTTTTTATCATATAGCAATCCAAAAACACTTATTCATATCAAATTGAATAAAATTTCAACCAATCCATTCTAATACTTTTACATTTGGCTAACATAAGATTCTATCCTCAAAATTATCGAATATTATCATTTAATACATTCATAGATGATTATGTAACATATACTTGCTTAAGGACTTACCTCGGTTGTCGATAGACCGTGCAAGTCGGCAATTCGAGAACCTTCATCTTTCCCCGATCTAAATCCGTTTTTCTTTGCTCTTGATCTAAAACACATTAAAATTTAGCTCATTCAAGCACATTTCATCTCAATTTAGTCCCTAAGCACAAGAATGGGCAAATTACTATTTTACCCCTACTATTTCAAATTTTTACAATCTAGTCCTAATTGCACAAAACACAAAATATACATTATTTCAATATAACACTCAAGGGCCGAATATGTATAAGGACCATATAAGTCCATTTCTTTCATTTATTTTGCATTTAAGCCCTCTCAAATTTTTATTTTTTACAATTTGACCCTAAAAACAAAATTTCTTCAAAACTTCCAATACATAATATACTAATTTTTAACTTATCTTTTATCTAACATCATCTAACATCAAAAACCATATAAATCTAGCAATAGCCGAACATCAAGCATGCTTAGATTCAAATATTACAACATGGGTCACACGGTTCAAGCAACAATCTCAAAAATGTAAAAATTATTAAAACCGAACAAATTTACATACCTAAATCAAGCAAAACTTGAAGTTTAATGTGCCAAGCTTCTCCCTTTTTTTCTTTCGTGTTTTTACCAAAGAGATAAATAATGCATGGCTTCTTATTTTTTTTGTTTTATTAACATATATTAATTAGTTTATTTTAACATATAATGTAATAACATATATTATAAAATTCAAACACTATTACATGCATTATGATGGCCGGCCATTAACCTAAAAATGGGCTATTTGCCCTTTTAATACCTCATATTAAAAAGCCATGCTCAATTTAACACATTACACTTTAGTTGGCCACTTTTACTTTTTACGCGATTAAGTCCTTTTTATCAAATTCAATACTTAAACGATAAAATTTTTCTACGAAACTTTCACACACATAAATTCATATATAATAAACACTAAATATAATATTTATATATTTCTCGGGCTTGATTTGTGGTCTCGAAACCACCGTTCCGATTAGGGTCAGATTCGGTTTGTTACAACTCTCCCCCTTAAGGATTTTCGTCCCCGAAAATCTTACCGTTAAATAACGTCGGATATTGTTGCCTCATTGAATCCTCAGGCTCCCACGTAGCCTCTTCAACTCCGTGCCGATTCCATAGTACTTTCACTAAGGAAATCCTTTTGTTTCTTAACTCTTTCATCTTCGAGCTAAGATATGGATCGATTTTTCCTCATATGTCATATCAGGTTGTATCTCAATCTCAGGCGGAGCAATCACATGTGACGGATCTGATCTATATCTACGGAGCATAGAAACGTGAAATACATCGTGTATCTTTTCTAATTCAGAAGGTAGCTTCAACCTATAAGCAACAGGCCCAACACGTTCAATGATTTCATACGGTCCAATGAACCTCGGGCTCAACTTGCCTTTCCGGCCAAAATGGAGTACTTTCTTCCGCGGAGAAACCTTTAAAAACACTCGATCTCCGACCTAAAATTCGATGTCTTTACATTTCAAATCAGCATAAGATTTTTGACGATCCGAAGCAGCTTTCAAATTGTTTCTAATAATAGCTACTTTCTGTTCAGTTTCTTTAATCAAATCAACCCCGTGTATCTTATTCTCGCCGAGCTCACCAAAGATAATGGTGTTCGACACTTTCGCCCGTACAAGGCTTCATAGGGCGCCATCTTGATACTAGATTGAAAACTATTATTATAAGCAAATTCAATCAAAGGTAAGTATCATTCCCACGTACCTTCAAACTCGAGAATGCAACATCTCAACATGTCCTCAAGTATCTAAATAGTTCGCTTAGACTGACCGTCTGTCTGCGGATGAAAAGCTGTACTAAAATGTAGTTTAGTACCTAAGGCATCTTGCAACTTCTTCCAAAACCGCGATGTAAATCTCGGTCTCCGTCTCGAAACAATGGAACTTCGGTACACCATGCAATCTCACAATTTGTGATACATACAATTCAGCAAGTTTATCGAGTGAAAAGTCTGCATTTAACCGGCACAAAATGAGTGATTTAGTCGGTCTATCAACTATAACCTGCATTTACATCTTTCTTACTCGGTGTCATAGGAAGACCGGATACAAAATCCATTGTAATTCTATCCCATTTCCATTCGGTATCATGATTGGTCAAGTAGTCCGGATGGCACTTGATGTTTAGCTTTTACTTGTCGACAAATTAAGCATTTCAAACAAATTCAGATATATCCGCTTCATGCCCGGCCACCAATAGAAGCTGTTTCAAATCATTATACATCTTTGTGCTACCGGATGTATTGATAATCGACCACTATGGGCCTCACTCGAATCATCTCATTAATCTGAGTTCTTCGAAACACATTCGCTTTTAAAATTCAAGCAGTCATTTTCATCAATCAAAATCGATTTCGCACCTTTTTCACACTGAACTCGACTAGCAACCAAATCCTTGTCAACTTTCTGTGCATCACAAATTTGCTGAATAAACATCGATCTTGCTTGTAACTCGGCTATGATCGAACCATCACCAGACATAGCTATTTGTGCATTCATTGCACGAAGAGCAAACAATGATTTTCGACTTAACGCATCTGCAACAACGTTAGCTTTTCCCGGATGGTAGTCAATCACTAACTCATAGTCTTTCAACAGTTCTAACCATCTACGTTGTCTCAAATTCAACTCTTTCTAAGTCATCAAATACTTTAGGCTTTTATGATCCGAATAAATGTGACATTTCTCGCCAAATAAATAATGACGCCAAATTTTTAACGCGAACACAATAGCTGCAAGTTCTAAATCATGCGTCGGGTAATTTCTTTCATGCGACTTCAATTGTCTTGAAGCGTAGGCTACAACTTTGCCTTCCTACATCAAAACACAGCCCAAACCATTCAAAGAAGCATCAGAATAAACAACAAATTCTTTTCCCGATTCAGGCTGAACTAACACTGGAGCTTCTGTCAAAAGGACTTTCAGCTGATCAAAACTTTTCTGACACTTTTCTGACCACTCGAACCTGACATCTTTCTGCAATAACTTTGTCAACGGGGTAGCTATCATAGAAAAACCCTTTACAAATCGTCGATAGTAACCCGCAAGTCCCAAAAAACTTCGAATCTCGAAAACATTTTTCGGTGGCTTCCAATCAAGTATAGCTGAGATTTTGTTCGGATCAACTCGAATGCCTGATGCTGAAACAACATCTCCTAAAAAGCTGACCTCTTTCATCCAAAACTCACACTTACTAAACTTCGCATACAACTGCTGATTTCTCAAAGTTTGTAGCACTAATCTCAAATGCTCAGCATGCTCAATTTCATCTTTGGAGTAGATCAATATATCATCAATAAACACTACCACAAATCGATCCAAAAACTGTCTAAAAACCCGATTCATCAAATCCATAAAAATAGCAAGTGCATTAGTAAGCCCAAAAGGCATAACCAAAAACTCAAAATGTCCGTACCTCGTCCGGAATGCAGTCTTTGGCACATCCGTATCTCGACTCATGAATCGATAATAACCCGATCTCAAATCTATCTTCGAAAATACTGAAGCCCCTTTCAACTGATCAAACAAATCATCAATCCGAGGCAACGGGTACTTATTCTTTATAGTTACCTTATTCAGTTGCCAATAATCAATACACATTCGCATCGTTCCATCTTTCTTTTTCACAAAAAGAACTGGTGCACCCCAAGGAGAGAAACTTGGTCGTGTAAAGCCCCTATCTGTTAACTCTTGCAACTGTGCTTTCAACTCTTTTAGTTCAGTAGGTGCCATCCAATATGGAGCTATTGAGATCGGAGTCGTTCTTGGTGCTAATTCAATGCCAAACTCAATCTCTCGTTCTGGGGGTAAACCCGATAGTTCTTCAGGAAACACATCTGGGTATTCACATACAATCGGTACAGATTAAATCTGTTTCTCAGACAATTTATTATCCAGTACATAAGCCAAATAAACTTCGCACCCTTTTCTCACATACTTCTGGGCTAACATCGAGGATATAATCGAGAAACCCACCTAAATCATGGATTCAATTCTAATGATTTCACCATTCTGGTGTCTTAAATCAATAAGCTTTCTTTTCCAATTCACCACTGTTTCACGCGAAGTTAACCAATCCATTCCCAAAATTATATCAAACTCATCGAAAGGCAACAGCATTAAATCGACTGGAAAGCAAAAATCCCGAATCATCAATGGGCAACTTTTACACACTTTATTAACAAACACACATCTACCCAAAGGGTTGGATACGCTGAATCACAAACTCAAGAGACTCAATGGCGAGTCTTCATCAATACCGAGTTTCACATACATATGAATGGGTCAAACCAGATCAATCAATGCAATCACGGTAGTATCATAAAGGGTGAAAGTACCGGTAATGACATCTGGAGAAGCAGCGTCCTCTCTAGCTCGAGTAACATAAGCTCTAGTGGAGCTCTAGCTTCAGATCGAATCACGTGTTCTTCGTCCCTCTCGACTACCACCTACATTGCTGAATGCGGGTGGTGCGCCCCGCCGATGCACCACTTCGGTCTAGAGTTACATGTCGATTTCGCTTTCACTAACATCGGGCACTCTCGAATAAAATGATCGAGGATCCACATTTAAAGCGGGACCGATCACGAACTCTACAACTCCACAAGTGCCATTTTCCACAATGTTTGCATTCAACTCAATTTTGTGGAACGTTACCAACACCGCCATCGAGGTAGCTCGGGAGCCCACCGGAGGTCGATCACATCTAGGTGAATTCGAAGTAGCTTTATGTCGGCTGAAGTCATCTCTAAACTTCTTAGATGTGGAATGGAAATTCTTACCCGACGGTCTCTTACGGGTGTCTCTAGCTTCTGTCTCGGCCTTTCTCTTCTCCTTCCCGAGCTCTTCAGCTTTGCAAGCTCGCTCGACGAGTGTCACAAACTCTTTGATTTCAAAAATGCCAACAAGCAACTTTAAATCTTCATTCAAACCATCTTCAAACCTTTTGCACATAATGGCTTCGGTTGATACACATTCCCGAGCATATCGGCTCAATCTGACAAATTTTTGCTCATATTCAGTCACGGTCATTTGCCCCTGTTTTAATTCAAGAAATTATTTACGTTTCTGGTCGATGAACCTCTGGCTAATATATTTCTTGCAAAATTCATTCTAAAAGAAATCCCATGTCACTTTTTCTTTTGGAACCACTGATACTAGTGTATTCCACCAGTGATAGGCGGTGTCCCGAAGCAAGGATATAACGATTTCAAACATTAAATGCAGGTGTAGGATAGCTCATCAAGTACCGAATAGTGTTATCAAGCCACATTTCATTTCGCTCTGCATCATCATCATCATTAGCCTTGAATTCCTCATTTCAAATTTCTGATTTTATCAACAGGAGGCCTACTAGATCTCATTCGATCTATCATCGAAGTCTTTGAAGGTACCGAGTTGGATTATTCGGGGTGGAGGTTGTTGTACAATAGGATTATTCGAACAAGTTGGGTAAACCATTCATTCATCATTTGGTAGAAGGCTTGTTTAGCCTCTCCCTTGTGATTACCCGTAACTGGTTGAGAATCTAATGGCACTGATCCATGTGCGAGACTAGGCGCGACACTCTCCACATCATCGGCTACGGCTCTATCGGGATTGGAATCCATTTACTATATAAAATACAATTGAAATTGTTAGAAGCCACCACACTATCATATATACAGTTCAAAGGCACGTATAGCTAGACTCTTACTTACTACGGTAGTCCTAAAATCGACTAAACTGTAAGCTTTGATACCAATAAAATGTAACACCCCTAACCCATATCCGTCGCCGAATTAAGGTTACGAGGCATTTTTAAAGAAAATACAGCTTCCATACAATCACATAATCACATAGAACTTATCCATATATGTATATAACTTTTTCTTTTATTGAATTAACTATTCAAGTACATGCGTACTCTTATCCATATGTTCCATATTCAATTTGGCTAACAAATGTAATACCATAAAAATTACTTTTATAACCATGTTTTACTCATCTACAAGAAACTATCCAAAAACAAACAAATATGTATGTATATATAAGTACTCGCACAACATAAATATATAGTCAGCCAAAACATACCTACTCATTGACCAAATGCACATGCAACCTTATTAATAAAACATTATGGCCGAACATATCCTATGTTCAATATGGCCTAATATTTATATACATTATGCATAACTTTACCACGTTACTAAATCATGTATCAAAACTCTATTCACTCCTTGATCACCTAAACACCAAATAAAACTAAATGATTATTTACACTTTGATCAAACGAAATTTTCGATGCATTCCATATACATGTAATGGCTGCAATTTCCTATTTAACATATATCATTTTCTCTTACAAATTATACACACATGTGTCATGTAATTCCTTATTACTTACCATATTACATCGAATCCATAATATTAAATATGCTAGTAACTCACCATTGTAAAACATGCATATGCGTGTATATATATATATATATATAAATGCATATACATCAATCGGTTGTACATATAGATAAAATGAAATATTATACAACTTGAATATATCTATATATAATTTTATCGAATATGCACTATCAAAACATTATTTAGACTCAAAATGACATGAACCACAAAATCAAACCATACCTATTATATACATATACCATGGCCGAATACATATACTAACTA
The DNA here is from genome assembly GCA_025506655.1 of Gossypium rotundifolium. NCBI lineage: Eukaryota > Viridiplantae > Streptophyta > Magnoliopsida > Malvales > Malvaceae > Gossypium > Gossypium rotundifolium. The sequence goes on from CP106730.1 coordinate 44,618,957, forward strand.
AAACCTTCACAACCATGCAAAATAATAGCATTAACATACCCAGTATTATTACTGAGCATAACTATTAGACTTAAACATTAACAACTGGACATGCCATTATACCCAACTCATAGGTAAAGTTTAACAAAAGAGATAGCCATATTCGCATGGCCATTATATACATGAACAAAAATTTTCATCAAAATAAAGTCAAAGTCTTTCCTATACATGCCTCTATCCGAAAACCAAAACGAAAGAGTACCAAATTAGATTGATAGTGTGGTCGACTTTCTTGAGGATCCCGTTGAGCTTGTAACCTGAATCAAATCTATAAAACAGAGGAGAACATTTTACACAAATAAGTTTGCTAACTTAGTAAGTCCTAAGCTCTTGATAATATAGCATATAAATACTTAAACATTATAATCATTCAACCTATGACATTGCACATACGCATTTAAACATATAGATTTCTACAGGGCCGAATACTAATAGTTCACAAACCTAAGCAATTGTACTTCATTTCCATAATAGTACAATCAAGCTCAAATCAAATCATTTAATACTCATGTACATCCATCGTAATTTCAATTGTACATAACACTGTTCTCATAGTATTAACTCAACTCAAGTAACCTTAAACATAACATACCTTACTTGCTTACCTGAGCCTTTAACTAGATCATTTCATTCATAAGCATAAGCTCGTATTAACAATCACTGGTATAAAACTTGCTAGACCAAAGGTCCTAGATTTAAATACCGGCACGAAGCCTGCTAGGCATCAAAGCCTGAAATAAATCACCGGCATAAAGCCTGCTAGGCATTAAAGCCCGAAATAGATCACCGGCATAAAGCCCGCTAGGCATTAAAGCCCGAAATAGATCACCAAAGATAAAGCACGCCAGCATTAAAGTTCGAAATAGATCACCGGCATAAAGCCTGCTAGGCATTAAAGCCTGAAATAGATCACCGGAATAAAGTCTGCTAGGCATTTAGCCCGAAACCAATATAGTTAATCTTTCATTTCACATTTCATTGTGCTAAATTCTCCACCACTTATAATTCATATATTTTATCATATAGCAATCCAAAAACACTTATTCATATCAAATTGAATTAAATTTTAGCCAATCCATTCTAATACTTTCACATTCGGCTAACACAAGATTCTATTCTCAAAATTATCGAATATTATCATTTAATACATTCATAGATGATTATGTAACATATACTTGCTTAAGGACTTACCTCGGTTGTCGATAGACCGTGCAAGTCGGCTATTCAAGAACCTTCGTCTTTCCCCGATCTAAATCCGTTTTTCTTTACTCTTGATCTAAAACACATTAAAATTTAGCTCATTCAAGCACATTTCATCTCAATTTAGTCCCTAAGCACAAGAATGGGAAATTACTATTTTACCCCTACTATTTCAAATTTTTACAATCTAGTCCTAATTACACAAAACACAAAATATACATTATTTCAATATAACACTCAAGGGCCGAATATGTATAAGGACCATATAAGTCCATTTATTTCATTTATTTTGCATTTAAGCCCTCTCAAATTTTCATTTTTTACAATTTGGCCCTAAAAACAAAATTTCTTCAAAACTTTCAATACAAAATATACTAATTTTTAACTTATCTTTTATCTAACATCATCTAACATCAAAAACCATATAAATCTAGCAATAGCCGAACATCAAGCATGCTTAGATTCAAAAATTACAACATGGGTGATTCACGGTTCAAGCAACGATCTCAAAACGTAAAATTATTAAAACCGAACAAATTTACATACCTAAATCAATCAAAACTTGAAGCCGAATGTGCCAAGCTTCTCCCTTTTTTTCTTTTGTGTTTTTCACCAAAGAGATAAATAATGCATGGCTTCTTATTTTTTGTTTTATTAACATATATTAATTAGTTTATTTTAACATATAATGTAATAACATATATTATAAAATTCAAACACTATTACATGCATTATGATGGTGGCCATTAACCTAAAATGGGCTATTTGCCCTTTTAATACCTCATATTAAAAGCCATGCTCAATTTAACACATTACACTTTAGTTGGCCACTTTTACTTTTTACGCGATTAAGTCCTTTTTATCAAATTCAATACTTAAACGATAAAATTTTTTTACGAAACTTTCACACACATAATTCATATATAATAAACACTAAATATAATATTTATATATTTATCGGGCTCAGATTCGTGGTCCCGAAACCACCTTTCCGATTAGGGTCAGATTCGGTTTGTTACAATTGGTATCATAAATTTTAGTTATAGAGTTTACTTACTCATACTGATTCTTACATGTCTCATGATATTTACTATTCTCAAACTTGTAAGGTAAACATGGCACTTGTATCACTTGATCACATTACTCAACATACTTTAACATAATAATCATGATCTCTAATTCATCATTCACAGCATAAATGATACTCAATTTCAACTTGGTAATATCTTTGCTTACCTAGCTTTTTTGTTAACTTATTTTAGCTTTACTCATTTACCCGATGAATTTCTGTGAATAATTGCGGATACTAAATCTCATCCCACATATCTTGATCCAAAGCCATATCCTAGATACGATCTTACATATAATATCTCATCTTGGTTTCAAGGCCATATCTTGACATGGACTTATATGAAGTCTTTCTTGCTCTCACCAATGCCATGCCTTGGCTTGGGCTTACATAGGATTTCTTTCTCTTGATAGCTTTTCAATGCCAAGCTTGCCTTGGACCTACATGATAACTTGTTCAACGCCAAGCTTGCCTTGGACTTACATGATAAATTGTTCAATGCCAAGCTTGGCTTGGACTTACATGATAACTTGTTCAATGCCAAGTGTGCCTTGGACTTACATGATATCTGTTCAATGCCAAGCTTGCCTTGGACTTACATGATATCTGTGCTTGATTGCCGATGCCATGCCTTGGCTTAGTCTTATACGGACTTTCTTATCTCATGTGGTAGATCGAGTATCCTGGGAAATTCATCTTCAACCGGGACTTGCTCATACTTAATCTCATTGATTTCTTTGTTTAACATAACATTAATCATTCCATGAAAATAGTGTACATTATACTAAACAATTCAATGATAAAGATCATAAATCTTAGAAATCATACAAACTTACCTCAATATGCAAAATGTATGTAGCTATGCAATTTAGTCCTCGACTTTGTTATTGCCTCGATTTCGATTCGGGCTTCATTTTTCTTGATCTATAATCATAAATAGATCATTTAATAATCACATTGACTGAATTGACTCATTACTCATACTTTGGCAAAATTATTATTTTGCCCCATACTTTCTCATATTTACACTTTGGCCCAAAGGCTCGTAAAATAATTCTCATTAAACTTTCTTAAACCCCATGCTTAGCTGATTCATTTTCTCTACTATAACAATCATCAATTCTCACTATTTCTAGTATGTATGACCAATTTTCATAACTATTACAAATTAGTCCATACTATCATTTTTAATGAAATTCACTTAGAAAAAGATGTTTATTTAACATCAAACTCTAATAGACTTCCATAAAACATCATTTAACATGCATGTCATTCATGGGTAAATTTTTGAACATGCATCCTAGCTCATTTTATAGCTAAAAATAGCTAATTCATAATACGAGAACTTCAAAAATACGAAGAATATTAAAAACGGGGCTAAAATGAACCTACTAGAAAGCTTGAAAAAAAATGAAGAACCCTAGCTATGGAGTCTTCAAATTTTTGGTAATAAGGGGAAGAAGATGAATAGATTTTTATCATATTTTTCCCATTTTAATAATTTAAATTGATTAAATGACCAAAATGCCCTTCTCTCCAAATTTTTACAATTTACTATCTCATGTCCAATTTTGTCAAAATATTATAATTTGGGAAAATTGCTAGTTAAGGACTTGTAATTGATATTCTAAAGCTATCTCATACAAAAAGCTTCTAGAAACTCATATTTTGCAACTTTTGCAATTTAGTCCTTTTGGACCATTCAACCTCAATTTAGCAAAATTGCTTCATGAAACTTTCACACTAGCATGCAAACATGACATAAACCTTAAAAGCTCATAAATTGACCTTGGATTCGTGGCCTCGCACCACTATTCTGACTAGGCCCTAAATCGGGCTATTACACTTTTTCCCCTTTAGGGATTTTCATCCTCGAAAATCTTACCGACAAATAAGTTCGGCTACTGGTTTCTTATGCTCTTTTCTGGTTCCCATGTAGCTTCCTCTATCCCATGCCTTTGCCAAAGTACTTTCATTAGAGCAATACTTCTATTTCTTAGCTGCTTGACTTCCCGAGCTAAAATCTTGATTGGTTCTTCATCATAAGTCATGTCTGGATGAATCTCTATCTCTGATGGGGTAATTACATGGGAAGGATCTGATCGGTAGCATCTCAACATTGACACGTAAAATACATCATGTACCTTTTCTAACTCTGATGGCAAAGCCAATCTATAAGCTTCCAGCCCAACTTTCTCGGTAATTTCAAACGGTACAATAAAATGTGGACTTAACTTGCCTTTTCGGCCAAATCTAAGAACTTTTCTCCAAGGTGACACTTTCAAAAAAACTTTATCCCCGACTTGATATTCTATCTCTCTTCTCTTTAGGTCCAAATAAGATTTTTATTTGTCTGATGATACAGCTTTTAAACATTCTCGTATTACTTTCACTTTCTTTTCAGCTTCTCTAACCAAATCAACCCAGTGAATTTGGTTTTCTTTGAGTTCAGTCCAATATAAAGGCGTTCTACATTTACGCCTATATAGAGCCTCATAAGGCGCCATCTTTAAGCTCGACTGAAAGCTATTATTGAAGGTAAATTTTACCAATGGGAGAAACTTTTCTCAACTGCTTCAGAATTCTAGAATACAACATCTAAGCATATCCTCGAGTACTTGAATTAATCTCTCCGACTGACCGTCAGTTTGAAGATGAAAAGTTGTGCTAAAACTCAATTTTGTACCCAAGGCTTCTTGCAAATTCTTCCAAAATCTGGAAGTGAATCTCAGATCTCTATCCGATATGATTGACAGAGGAACTCCATGAAGTCTTACTATTTCAAAAACATACAAGTTTGCCAGCTTGTCGAGTGAGTAGTCAACTCGTACAGGTAAGAAATGAGCTAACTTCGTGAGTCTCTCAACTACAACCCATAAAGCATCTTTCTTGCTCAGTGATAATGGCAATCCCGTTACAAAATCCATAGTGATACGGTCCCATTTCCACTCGGGTATCATAATTGGTTGAAGCAAACCCGAAGGTACTTGGTGTTCAGCCTTTACTTGCTGACAAATCAAACATCTTGAAATGAACTCTAAAATATCTTTCTTCATTCTCGGCCACCAATACAATTTCTTCAAGTCATTATACATCTTGGTACTACACGGATGAATAGATAAACATCCGTTATGTGCCTTATACAAAGTTCTCTGAATAAGCTCCTCTTTTCTCGGTACACAAACGCTATCTTTAAACATCAAGTATCCATCAAAATTAATCCGAAAGTCGGATTCAACATTTGACTCGCACTGAGTTCTCTTGGCTTGCAACTCTTTATCTTCTTGTTGAGCTTCAGTGATCTCTTGAAGGAACATTGGTCTAGCTTTTAATTCAGCTAGAATAGAACAATCATTAGATAAGGGCATCCGTGAATTCATTGCCCTTAATGCAAAAAGGGACTTCCTACTCAAAGCATCGACAACAACATTCGCCTGTCTTGGATGGTAGTCAATGGCCAACTCATAGTCCCTTATCAACTCTAACCATCTCTGTTGCCTTAAGTTCAACTTTTTCTGTGTCATCAAGTACTTAAGACTTTTGTGATCAGTAAAAATCTAACATCTTTCACTATATAAATGGTGTCTCCAAATCTTCAAGGCGAAGATTATGGCAGCAAGCTCTAAATTGTGCGTCAGATAATTCTTCTCATAAGGCTCCATCTGTCTTGAGGCGTAAGAAATAACCTTGCCTTCTTGCATAAGTACATAGCATAATCTGTTTAAGGATGCATCGCTATAAATCACAAATTCTTTCCCTGTCACGGGTTGTACTAAAATCGGAGCTTCTGTCAACATTGCTTTTAATTTCTCGAAACTTTGTTGGCATCTTTCTATCCACTCAAACTTCACATTTTTCTGTAACAGTTTAGTCATCGGGGTTGTGATCATAGAAAACCCCTTAAAAAATCATCGGTAATAGCTGGCTAGGCCTAAGAAACTCCTAATCTTAAAGATATTACTCGATTGTTTCCAGTCCATTATAGCCAAAATCTTGCTTGGATCCACTCGGACTCCATCTTCCGAGACAATATGTCCCAAAAATCCTACTTCTTTGGGCCAAAATTCACTTTTACTGAACTTAGCATACAATTAATTTTCTTGTAGAATCTGCAAAACTGTCCGTAGGTGCTCAACATGCTCATTCTCATCCCGGGAATAAATCAATATGTCGTCAATGAAAATGACTACAAACTTGTTGAGGTAGGGTCTAAAGATGCAATTCATTAAGTCCATGAATACCGCAGGAGCATTGGTCAAACCAAAGGGCATGACTAAGAATTCATAATGCCCATATCTTGTTCAAAAAGCTATTTTGGACACATCTGAATCCTTTACTCTTAACTAATAATACCCTAATCTCAAGTCTATTTTGGAGAACACATTAGCTCCTTTCAATTGATCGAACAAATTATCGATCCTAGGCAATGGGTACTTGTTCTTCACTGTCACTTTATTAAGTTGACGGTAATCTATGCACAATCTCATGGTGCCATCTTTCTTTTTCACAAATAAAACCTGGAGCACCTGTGGAGAGCAACTAGACCTAGCAAAGCCTTTTATCATCAACTCTTGCAATCTGATCTTCACTCTTTCAACTCTGTTGGAGCCATTCTCAGAAGGAGTAATAGATATCGATGACAAGATCGAGATCTAGCTCAATATTGAACTCAACCTCCTAACTGGTGGTAGTCCTGGTAATTGCTCAGGAAAAACATCCATGTACTCACATACTATCGGTACTGACTCAATCTTTAGCTCTGTTTCTTTATCATTCATCACAAAGGCCAAATATGCTTCATACCCTTTTTTAAGTATCTCTATGCCATCATATGAGAAATCACTACCAGCGATTTGCTCTGTTCATTTGATTCTATATGAAGAGTGTCCCCATTCTCACATCTCATCTCAATGTATTTCTTCCCACAATTAACTATTACATCATGGGTAGTCAACCAGCCCATACCAAGAATGATGTCAAACTCATAAAATGGTAAAACGTAAGGTTTTCTTTAAAATAATGTCTCCTAATCATCAATAGGCAGTCTTTACATACTTTATCAACTAAAACACTTTTGCCTAAAGGATTAGACACCTTAATCACAAATTCTATAGGCATATTCATACTGGATACTAGTTTCATAAAAATATAAGAGTGTGTGGATCCAGGATCTATTAAAGCAATAACTTTGATATCATAAAGAGAAAAGGTACTCGTAATAACATTAGGAGAAGATGCCTCTTCGTGAGTGTGAATGGCATAAGTCCTAGCAGGTGCCCTACCCTCGGGTCTCATAGCCTACTCTCTAGGTTTACCTCTTTCACTTGCCCCACTCCCCAGGTTTCTCTGCGGTCTGCCTCTGACCATACCCCCAGATCTTGGGTTCTGAGTTCTCTCTTCTTTCGTCATCTGAGGACAATATTTTATAAAGTGATCATGGGAACCACATCTAAAATAAGCATTTTCGTGTGTGCGACATTCACCTAGATGGCGTCGACCACACTGTGGGCATTCAGGTTTATCAGATCGAACGTTCCCCATACTAGCAACTGAAGTAGTTTGTGTTTTATTCACTAAATTTTGCTTACTCTTGTCCTTCTTTGAAAACCCAATGGAAGTAGCCGATCGGGTAGGGAAATCTCTTGACTTCTTGGATGAAGATTGGAATGACTTATTCCACTGTCTCTTTCTAGAGTCACGAGAATCCATTTCAGATTTACTCTTCTCTTTTATTAATTTTTCGGCCTTACAAGCCCTTTCCACAAACACCAAAAATTCTTTTAATTCGAGGACAGCAATAAATAACTTGATATCATCATTTAGTCCATCTTCAAACCTCTTACTCATGATGGCTTCAGTGGAAACGCATTCTCGAGCGTATTTGCTGAGTCGCACAAACTCTCGCTCATAATCAGTCACTGACATCTTGCCTTATTTCAGTTCTAGGAATTCCTTCCTTTTCTAGTCCACGAATCTTTGACTGATATACTTTTTCTTGAACTCTTATTGGAAAAATTCCCATGTGACCTTTTCCCTTGGTACTACTGACACAAGGGTGTTCCACCATTGATAGGTAGCATCTCTTAAAAGAGAAACTACACACTTTATACATTTCTCAAGTGTGTATGACAACTCATTAAATACCCTGATAGTATTTTCTATCTAGAACTCAGTCTTTTTCGAATCATCATCTTTTCTAGCCCAAAATTCTTCTGCCCCATGTTTCCTGATCCTATCAATTGGAGGTTTATCTCCTCTTACCACCTCTACTACTTGAGGGACTGCGGGGATAGGTTGTGGAACAGTGGGGTGGAGGGAGTTGTACATTCGGGTTCGTACGAATGAATTTCGTGTACCACATATTCATCATATAGAGGAAGGCTTCTCTAGCCTCTTCCCCTCCTCCTTGACTCACCGTAGTGGGTCTATTCTCATTCTCATTAGGCACCACCCCATCAACAGGAGCCGGCGCATTACTTTCTACATCATCTGCCTCAGCTCTTTCGGGATCCATTTACTATATGTATAAACATAATTTAAGTCATCAGGAGTCGTCACACTAACATTATAAAAAAAATTCTTACGTATGGCATCTATAGCTAGACTCGTGCTCGTGCTACATTAGTCTTAAAACCGACTAAACTGTAGCTCTAATACTACTAAATGTAACACCCCATACCCAAGTACGATGCTAAGACTGGATATGAGACATTATCATGCTTGAAGTCACTTAAAACATGTACTTACGGGCTATAAAATTTTGTTCCAAATTAAAAACTTCTCTTCCTTAGTCTAATCATACATTTCATGGGCCTACAAGGACTTAAACACATATCTGGAAACTTTCGAAACTCAAATTAAAACTTTTCCTTAAAACATGGGTCACACGCCCATGTGACTTGGGACACGCCAGTGTACCCCTAACATATGCCCGTGTCTTCCACCTGTGTTCGAGACTGACTAATTACACATGGCCTTGACACACCCGTGGATGTAAACCGTGCTATACCTTGATATACTGACTTATTCACATGGTTTGGGGCACACGCCCATGTTTTGACCGTGTATCACACACAGCCTAAACAAACGACCGTGGGATTTGCCAGTGGCCTATTTTGACTTAAAACATTAAGGTGCAGGGTATGCACGGCCTAGACACATGCCCGTGTGTCTAAGCGTATGGGCACTTAGAGGCTATTTACCAAGTCTATTGCCACCCTGAATTCAAGACCAGACTCATGCTCAAATCAATACATTTTTCATAAACATTAGTACATACTTCATTGATCTCAATAAACATACATACATAGTAAATTTTGACCAATCACTTTGCCATATACAAAAGAATAATAAACTTGATAATCTATACAATGACCCCTCTTTAAACATATTCTCAAAATGAAATGCTTCCTATACATTCCATACTTAGTAAAATAAATTAGCTATACCAAAATAGAAATTGATAGTGTGCTACGAGCTCCGGCTCCAATGATCCATAAGTTAGCTTGGTGGGACTACATAGAAAGAAATAATTAAAGATGTAAGCATTTAGCTTAGTAAGCTTGCATGTAAACCACATATTAACAAACTTGCTTAATACAAACCATTTGACATAACAATGGTATCATAAATTTTAGTTATAGAGTTTACTTACTCATACTGATTCTTACATGTTTCATGATACCTACTATTCTCATACTTGTAAGGTAAGCATGGTACCTGTATCACTTGATCACATTGATCAACATACTTTAACATAATAATCATGATCTTTAATTCATCATTCATAACATAAATGATACTCAATTTCAACTTGGTAATAGCTTCGCTTACCTAGCTGTCTTGTTAACTTATTTTAGCTTTACTCATTTGCCCGATGAATTTTTGTGAATAACCGAGGATACTAAATCTCATCCCACATATCTTGATGCCAAAGCCATATCCTAGATACGGTCTTACATGGAATATCTCATCTTGGTTTCAAGGTCATGTCTTGACATGGACTTATATGAAGTTTTTCTTGTTCTCACCAATGCCATGCCTTGGCTTGGGCTTATATAGGATTTCTTTCTCTTGATAGCTTTTCAATGCCAAGCTTGCCTTGGACTTACATGATAACTTGTTCAATGCCAAACTTGCCTTGGACTTACATGATAACTTGTTCAATGCCAAGCTTGCCTTGGACTTACATGATATTTGTTCAATGCCAAGCTTGCCTTGGACTTACATGATATTTGTGCTTAATTGCCGATGCCATGTCTTGGCTTGGTCTTATACGGACTTTCTTATCTCATGTGGTAGATCGAGTATCCTGGGAAATTCATCTTCAATCGGGACTTGCTCATACTTAATCTCATTGATTTCTTTGTTTAATGTTATGCCATGTCTTGGCTTGGTCTTATACGGACTTTCTTATCTCATGTGGTAGATCGAGTATCCTGGGAAATTCATCTTCAATCGGGACTTGCTCATACTTAATCTCATTGATTTCTTTGTTTAACATAACATTAAACATTCCATGAAAATAGTGTACATTATACTAAGCAATTCAATGATAAAGATCATAAAGTTTAGAAATCATACAAACTTACCTCAATATACAAAATGTATGTGGATATGCAATTTAGTCCTCGATTTTGTTCTTTTCTCGGTTTTGATCCAGGCTTTGTTTTTCTTGATCTATAATCATAAATAGGTCATTTAATAATCACATTGATTGAATTAACTCATTACTCATAGTTTTGCAAAATTATTATTTTGCCCCTATACTTTCTCATATTTGCACTTTGGCCCAAAGGCTCGTAAAATAATTCTCATTAAACTTTCTTAAACTTCATGCTTAGCTGAATAACAAACATCAATTCTCACTATTTCTAGTATGTATGACCAATTTTCATAACCATTACAAATTACTCCATACTATCATTTTTCCTGAAATTCACTTAGAAAAAGATGTTTATCTAACATCAAACTCTCATAAACTTCCATAAAACATCATTTAACATGCATGTCATTCATGGGTAAATTTTTGAACATGCATCCTAGCTTATTTTATAGCTAAAAGTAGCTAATTCATAATACGAGAACTTCAAAAATACGAAGAATGTTAAGAACGGGGCTAAAATGAACTTACTAGCAAGCTTGAAAAAAAAATGAAGAACTCCAGCTCTGGAGTCTTCAAATTTTTGGAAATAAGGGGAAGAAGATGAATAGATTTTTATCATCTTTTTTCCTCATTTTAATCATTTAAATTGATAAATGACCAAAATGTCATTCTCTCTAAATTTTTACAATTTACTATCTCATGTCCAATTTTGTCCAAAAATTATAATTTGGGAAAATTGTTACTTAAGGACTTCTAATTGATATTCTAAAGCTATCTCATAAAAAAAGCTTCAAGAAATTCATATTTTGCAACTTTTGCAATTTAGTCCTTTTGGACCATTCAACCTCAATTTAACAAAATTACTTCATGAAACTTTCACACTAGCATGCAAACATGACATAAACCTTAAAAGCTTGTAAATTGACCTCGGATTTGTGGCCTCACACCACTATTCTGACTAGGCCCAAAATCGGGCTATTATACCCCTAGTTGTGGATTTGGAGCCGAGGTGGACATTGAGGTGGCCATGCATTATTTCTTTCGTAAATTTCATTTCCTTCTTTTAAACTTATTTTTAATTTGGGATTTTGTTATGTAATAAGGCCTCCATAATTTTAATTTGGGTTTTTATTTTATTGCGGTTATTATTATATTATGAATTGTTAAACATGAGTTTTTCCTAAAAATATAATAAACATTTTCCAAAATATTAACAAGCGAATAACTAGCAAAATAATAATAAAACTCAGAGTTTTTCTAAACCTATACAAACTATTTTTTTCATATGTCACGTTTATGAAATCCCCTAATTTCGGCTTTCGTAGCACAAAACCCGTATTCGACTATTAGTTCTTTTAAATAAAAGTTGGTAAGGAAACCCTTAAAACTGAATTTTAATGATGGAAACACAAAATAAAAAGTTTTCTAAATTATGATGTTTTCACTAAAATTGCAAAACTATTTTTTCATGTGATATACCAGATTCAGTCGAAACGTTTAGACCGGGTTTGGGGTGTTACAAGTTACCTTATGTTATTTCAAGTGATTTATGAGTTGATGCTCTAACATGAGTTGTGAATGATGCTTAGTTTTGTACCAAGCTTATGATTGGATTATATCATGCTTAATCTTAATGAAATACATTGGAATGGTAAGTGTTCAATTGGTAATATGCTTATGTACAAGAAAAGGTGGTATAAATTAAAGTATGTAATTTCTTATGAAATGGTTTATCATGTCGTTGATTCCAAAAGAGCTATGTTAATTGCACTGGCTTGTAGTCATGGTTGATGTTATGCTTATATCTTGTGTGTTATGCATATGAAACAGGCATGAAAAGGTAATAAAAATGGTAAGTTCATAGTTGAAATGAAATATGATGAAATAAAAAGGAATGATGAGTTGAAAGATGTACTTGTATGTGAGAAGTTTACGTATGTTATGGATGAATATACCTAATTCATGAAAAATTATGCTAATTAATGAATTGATGTTGTTATTTAAGCTAAATTAAAAATGCAATGAAAAGTAAGTAAATGGAAGGGTTCAAAGTCCTATGAAATCCTACTATGCTAGGAATGATAAGTATACGTAGTGTTGATAGACTTATTCCATTGTGAGTTGATGATTATGGTTTGATAAATCTTGAGGCATTAGTATAGGTTTATATTTAACCTAAAAAGTTTATTATTGAAGTGGAATGTTAGGTTAAAAGTTTATACGAGTTTACTAAGCATTCATTACTTATTGGTGTAGGTTATCTTTCTATTACTTTACAGATTATCAGAAGCTCGACCGGGTTGAAATCTAGTTAGAGATCCATCACACTATCCATCAATTTTATCGGTAGATTTTGATGCTTTGGTCGTGGTTATAATGGCATGTATAGTTGGACTATGTCTAATGTTTAGTTAATGATATTGGCATGTAATGTTGCTTCGAATTTATGAAACTTATGTTACTTTGATGCCTTGACGGTGGGTGTGCTTTTGGCACTTTAATGCTTAATGGTTGGTGTTTATATGATCAAATTGATGCATGGTTTTTTGGCCAAAGTGGTAAGTGTTGGCATCTTTGCAAAATAATCATTTAGGGCATAATTTGATATGGAATTTAGTCAAGTATAATTGGTTGAAATATGACCCATTTGGTATGTTTGAATGTGATTTTGGCATGTGGTCAAATATATATAAGTTAGGTATATGTGTATTTGAGATGCATGAAAATAATAGTTCAAATGATAAGTTCTAATGGCATGGTATAAATTAAGTATGGTATGTTTTAAAATTGTAGCAATATGACCAATTATGCATATGTGTAGTTAAGTTGAGTACTTGCTTCTGAAGTGCCTTATTTAACATATTGGTTGAATAAAATTTGGTTATTTGAATTGGTCTTATTATGCATGTTTTAGGTATGTTTAAAGGCTTTGTCTATATGTGAAAGTGGCTTGTAGGTTTGTGTTTTAAAGGGTGAGGAAGCTTGATTTTGGTCATTTTATTATCCACACGACCTAAGACACGGGCATGTGTCTTAGCTGTATGTAACACACGACAATGTTACTTAGTCGTGTGTACCCTGTAGGATTTTAAAGGTTGCATTTCGAGAGTTACACAGCCCAGCACACGGGTGTGTGTCTTGGCCATGTGAACCAAGTTAGAGTGTTACACGGGCATAGGCACAGACACGGGCTGGGACACGGCCATGTGTCCCTGCGTTGAATGCCCACACAGCCTGAATCACAGGCATATGTCTCAGCCGTGTGAGTCACACGGCTTGGTCACACGGCCATGTGACCTTTGTAGTGTGAAATTTTCTATCTTTCTCCAAAAATTTCAAAATGTTTTGATTTAGTCCTAAATCATTTCTAAAGTGTTTCTAAGGCATCGAGGGCTCGAATAAGGGACGATATACATGTGTTTGGATGAACTATGCTATGATTTATGAAATATTTGTAAATGAATGATTTAAGTTACGTTTTACGGTAATACTCCTAACCCTATTTCGGCAACAGCTACAGATTAGAGGTGTTACATTTGACATCCATCCATTATAGATAAGATTGCACTTTCTAAATATTTTAATTCCATTACTAAAGCTCTGTTTATTTACTGGTAAAAGATTTTACAGAAAAGTTTTTCAGCCTTTTTCAATGTTTGTTTGGCTGAAAATGATTTCCCATGGTAAAACCTATTATAAAACACGAGAAAAGAAACATTTATTTTAGGAAAATGCCTTACCCTTTTTATTTTGGTAAGACATTTTCTGGAAAAGAAGCCTCTTCCCCTTCCTTTTCCCCTACCCCTATCTTGGCAACCCCGATTTATTGCTTGCTGTCAGCCAGTAGCGGTTCTCAATCCTAGTCACCGGCGTTCATCTTTGATTTTCCCAATCTTCGCCTTTCTTTGTCAAAATATGCACTGCACCACTAGTCGACGATGGCATTCATCTTCCTCTCTCAAAGGTAAGAATGAAAAAAATTATGATTTGTTTTGTTTATTTTTGTACTTATCGGGGAAGGGTTGTGATTTATTCTAGAAAAAAATGAAGCCCTTTGGGAAACTGGCTTTGCTAATATTCTTTGAAAACCCAGCCTGGGTTCCCAAAGCTAGTAACAATGTAATAATGGGCAAAACAGTGCCCTTTAGCACCTTGTCTTTAATTCGACTATTACAGCAAATTGATATGAGAAAGAGAGTCAATGTTGCTTGCCACCTCAAAGACTAAGAAGCTGAACAAACCTACAAGTTTGTTTCATAAATCTATTATAAGAAAAGAGTTTCCTAGGATGGCTAAGGTTGTTGTCAATCAGGTATTCCAAGAATTTGTTTTACTAGTAAATGCGCTAATGTGTAGTTTTAGCTTCTATTCAATCTATGTGCTTGACAAGCATTAGTCTTAAGTCTTATAAGTTCTTATGTTTAGCTGTAATGATAATATTCAGTAATATCTATCTAGAAGAACCCATAGCAACCCAAGCCAGTGTTTAAATATATGTTTAATCTTCTATTTTGATTATCGTTGTTTGTAAAGCTACTTTATCATAGAATAATTACCAATGGACTCCATGATAACAAAAGCTGGCATTCAAATATATGTGTAATCTTTTGTTTGGTGATCATTTTTTGGGTTTTTAAGTTACTTTTAGGTTTGAATAATCGCCTGCAACCATCCTTTTAAATTTGGTTTTATCATAGTTGTAGTGATGAGAAGCTAACATGTAAGAAGATCCTATCTTATTGCGGGGTTTTCAATGAACTATACTTGTTACACTTGGCTTCTGAGCTTGTACCCTCAACATTTGATTGGCTCTCTTTTTCTGTAATTCCATGTAGTCTATTCTATCTTTGTTGTTTTGTTTGACATTCTATCCTTTGTTTGCTTAGCTATTGACTACTTGATAACAATAATTATTGATATCAACTAGCAAGAGTTGTATTCCTTGTTGAATGTCTTTAATTAGTCTTTTTCTTTGATGGCTAATATACCTATATCCATGGATGAAGAGTTGAGGAATATGAGCCTTCTATTGATTGGTACTAGTTTGATGATGGTTTCAAGTTGCATATAATCACTACCGACCAGCCCTTACAAGACTTAGTGTTGTTAACAGGAGCCTTAAGGTATCCAAATCTTGGGTTAAGAAGAGGAACTGATAGGCGATTAGGACCTATGGTAGGAAGTGAAACATAGATAGTTAGGGAAATTGTCATGCTTGAATTGGTGATGGTTCTCTTTGGTTACAAAAGCTGCAAATATTAGATTAATTTTTCATTTCATGTTCAAGCTTTTTAATGTATTGGAAAATTTTTCACTTGTGCTAGAGATGGTTAAGCCTTGGATTTGATAATTTCATTTTGATTTTAAGTTATGCTCTAATAGGAATTTCAATTACATTTGTACGAAACTATTATGTGTTGGTTTTGTTTTGGACTGTTGGTTGAAACAAATTATTTCAATAACTGGATTAGCAAGTTCCTTAAAGTAGCTTATTTTCATGAACAAAATAATGAGGTTGTGATTGGCATCTTCTTATCTTTACTAATTGTCGGATTATGGATGGATATCTTTTAGCTACTTAAATTAGAAATTTAGTTTTATCAGACTCAAGAAAAAAATCCTATCATTTTTTAGAGGACTTGGTCTTAATATTGGTTACATCCCTTGTGTTTGAGTAGATTTATAGGTGTAACGTAGTTCCTTGGATTGTACTTTAGCCTTTCTATTGAAAAAGGAAATGAGTGAGCAACGCAGTCTTTTAAGTAGAACTAACTGCAACAATTGCTTGGATACTCAACTAATGACATTTAGAACCACAATTGGCTATTCAATCATGTTGAGGTCAAAACTATGGTTGGCAGCTAGCATGGTTATTTCGACTGATGCAGAAGGGTGCACTGAAACCAGATATATATATTCTTGTGTAACCTACTTTCTTAGATCAGGGAATTTCTTTTTGTAATTGATTATTTTTCCCTTTGAATATTTTCTTTGGCACTAGTTCTCAATATTTAATTTAATATATTTATTTATAAATAAATCATTGCAATATATACAAAAACAATGTAAAATATAAATTTAATAGGTATAAAATAAACCCAATCCAACAATGAATAGACAATAAATTATTTAATTTATGTTTGTCTCATTTAATGCAGTTTTTATGAAATATTTTCAGAAAATTTGCCAAACAATAGAAAATATTTTAAATAGATTAATCCAAACACTAGAAAATATTAGCTTTTCTAGAAAAGTAAGCCATTTTTCAAAAACCATTTTCAATCAAACAAACGAACCCAAAAAGTCATGGTCAAGTCGTCTTTATATAAACATGTAACAGAAATTAAGTTTCTTTTGAAACTTGGTATATAGAAAATGTTTCTTAAAATAATCTTCCTAAAATTATCAAAATAAAGATATACATCTCTCCCTTCTTCAACTTGCACACTTGTCTCATTCCCTGTTCGCAACGATAATCTCTTATCTCTAAAATCTATCCTCTTCTTGAACCCCTGTAGAAAAACACAATCATGATTAGTGGCTCCCAAATCAATGACCCAATAGTCTATCGAATCCTCTACTAAATAAGTTTCTATCATAAAGAGTTTCATACATTTGCCTTTGGCAGCTAGGTATTCTTTCCACTCTTTATAGTTAGCCGTAAAGTGCCCTTTCTTATTGTAAAATAAACATTTAGACTTAGATAAGTCTTTAGGCTTCATGGTTCTCTTCTTTTCCACTTATGGTGGCTGAGAGACATTGTCATTACCTTTCTTAGTGTGCTTTCTCTGCCCTTTTGAGGAAGAAGTGACAGTTATATTTGCTTCCACTCTTTAGATAGGCTAGCCTCCGTTATACATCAACTAACAAGACTATAGTTCCTTCATGAGTTGTGTAAGCATCAGATTCTTGTTCCCGGAGTTATAAGTGGCCCAAAAACTAGCAAAATCCTTGGATAGGCTTTTGAACACCATCTCTATTTGGGTGTTCTAGTCCAAATTGGCCTCATTTTCCAGCCCATAAAAGTGATCATATGGTCTTCGACCAGAGTGTTGGGCTTTTGTGGGGCATTCATCAAGCTAGTTATGACAAACTATCAAGTAAAGGTAGCTTGGCCTCTGAACATGTCTTCTAGCTTATATAAAATCTCTTTAGTAGTCTTACAGCTTTCTAGTTGCTTATACATAGTGTTGGTCACGCTTGCCAGCATATAGCAATGAGCTAAGAAAGGGAAGCATATCATGCTTTTCCCAGTGTTTTATAGCCTCAGCTTGAGTGGCCAGAGGGCAATTAGTATCAAGAACTGTTATAAGTTTCTCACAGCTTAGGATAATTATCAAGTTCCTTTTTCATTCCTTATTATTTCTATTCACTTTGTTTTCAGTGAGTATGTTCAATAAGGGAGTAGGTGTCATTTTTAATTGAAAATAAATATACATATATTAATATCTTTGTATAAGAAAATTTTTGAAACTTTTTGCAACATAAAGATATGCATTAAGATCATGCATGCGTCTTAGACTAAACATTGAAAAACATTTGTAAGTCGTTACAATGATAATCCCCACACCTATTGAATCAAAGCCACCATGGTGTGATCATGATCAACTAGTAAGAACATAGATTTCCATCCAATTAGTACACGAACCTAATTCCTTAGGCATTCATACATACTAATAATCGTGTAACATTTGGCCATCATTCTAACTTTTGTAGAGCTCCATGGGAAGTTATTTCACTAAAAGATCTTGAGTGTATAACTATCAACTTAACACTTATCGCATCATACACTACAAATGAGTCATCGTGGGACAATCTCATCGAGTAGCATTGTAACAGTTCGGTTTAGACCCTAGTCGGAATAGTAGTTTCTGGACCACAAATCCGAGTTAGAAAAATATTGTAATATTATTTTTTGTGTCTACTATATGTAATTAAGCGTGTGATAAAGTTTCGTGAATTAAGTCGACTGTTTGTGTGCTTAATTTGAGAAAAGGACTAAATCGCACAAAATGCAAAAGTGTCATTATAATTGTTAAAGTGCATAATTGCTTTGCTCTTTTAATAGGAAGGCCTTAAAATGTAATTAGGCCATTGAAATATGGCATGGACGGTAGTGGACATGCATTGTAAAGATTTTATAATGTTTCATTAAGGGTAAAATGGGAATTAAATAATTAAGCTTAATTAAAATAAAAAAACGCATGAAATTATGCTACATTATGTTCATCTAGCCGAAAAACACAAAGAAAAATAAAATAAAGAAGCTTGTTAGGTTTCGACACATGCAAAGCTTGATTTAGGTTTTTTTATTCGGTTTTTGATATTTTCTACGTTTTTGGAATTGTTGCATCGTATACTTCAAAACCCTTGCTTCAATTTTGTGAACTGATGAAGATTGTGAAAAGTGCCATTGTTGAATTCGTGAGTTATGTAATGTTTGATGATGAAATATGAAAAATATGTGATTGATTAACATAGTTTGTCTTTGAATTTTTGATGAATTTAAGTAATTTGGATTTAATTGAGAAAATAATATTTTGAGGGACTAAATTGTGAAATAAATGAAATGTATGGATTTTTATGAGCATGGGTGATATTCGGCCTAAGCATCATATAAGCTAATTACGTGTATTTTGTGATTTTGTGAAATAGGGACTAAAATGTCATGTAACATCCTGAAATTAGGCCTAGGAGAATTGAGCCCAATGGGCCTTAGGCGTAGTAGCATTTAAAATTTTTTGGAGAACAGGAGATCGGCTTAAGTGCAAGTTGGACCTTTTTAGATAAGTGATTTTGGAAGGTTAGGGGGCTTCTATGAAGTCCCGAGATCAAATATTGGCTTTGGGGAAATTTTGGTTTTAGGTGAAAAAAAACCCTGGAAGTTGGCAGGTAGGCCTTAAGAATAAAATATGGAGAAAAATGACACAAGTAGAGTGTGTGGTGTAGTGGCAAAGTGACGCCACATAAGAGACAATGGGATGACGCCACATGGAAGGAAAGAGGTCCAAGGTTCAAGTCTTGGCTTTTGCATTTTGGTTTTCTTTTTACTTGGATCTTAGAATTTGGCCATAGTTTATATTTAGTTGTGCACGGTTTAAGACATAAGAGGAGCTTGTGGCTTAGTGGCAAGTGACGTGAATTGGCTGAGGGGAGAGCTTGGGTTCGAATCTCATGAGGAGCAAGGGAGTATTTATTTTGCGGATTGGACGGTAAGAGTTTCAGTTGAATTTAAACTCTATTGACGAAGGGATCCCACATCGGAAAGATACAAAGAAGGAAGGTGAAGAGCTAGCTATATAAAGAGCATGCCAGGAGGAGGGTTAACATACTTTGGTGGGTGTTGGGCACAGGAGTGGTCGCAACGCGATTTAGCACCAGAGTCCTATCAGGTGTGTAACTCTCTCTACTCCAGCTGTAGAGCGGCAAATGCCGAAGTGCTGATCACGGCAATAGTAGCCACACGAGCGTGCGAGCGCACATGTGGGGCTTCGACGCGATATTTGAGGCCATTAGGAGTATTCTTGTGGGTTGGGGTTGCTTCGGCTGCGATGGGCTGAAGTGGGCCCAATGGGCCTATGCGCCCAATTGGAATAAATTGTATGATGATGTAGTATATAGTGAACTAGACTAGGTGGAACTTATATACGTGGCTAGATTTGTGTTAGGTGGGCCACACGAGCGTGTGGGCCCGAATGGGCCAAAATCGGGTTTTAGGCCCAACAGTCCAGTATAGACCGAAAATGGTAGTTAAGCCGCTCAAGGCGACACTGGGCCTTCAAAAAGGCCATTCCAGGTACGAAATTACGAAAATACCCTTAGTGGGTAAATTACCAAAATACCCCTTAAAGGTAAATTACCAAAATACCCTTAGTGGGTAAATTATGAAAATACCATTGGTGGGTAAATTACAAAAATACCCTTGGTGGGTAAATTACGAAAATAACATTGGTGGGTAAAATTACGATTATACCCTTAGAGGTTGATTAGCATGATTATGTTGTTTTATGTCTATCTGATTATGATGGTAATTCATGTTATACTTATATTTGATATATGTCTAGCATACATGACATACTGCATACACGAATTATTATGTCATATTGCATGGGTATGATGAGAGGAGGGGGAAGATTGATATCTGTGACTTTGGGTCACCAGTGGTTTGGCACCACATAATTATTGATATCAATGACTTTGTGTCACCAGTGGTTTGGCACCACCAGTTGTTTGGTACCACACGGGGTAAAATCGGGAGTTTCGGATGGTTAGGTTTTGGGTTGCATGACATGTATATTTTCATATGAAATTGTGTAAGGTTTTAACACCCGTTGGATGGGGATTTACACACTGAGTCTCGATGACTCACCTCTTAGTTAAATTTTGCAGGTAATCATTAGATCGCGGATTTGGGAGCTGAGGTTGACTCGTGGAGGCCATACATATGTTTACTCGTAAATTCATTTATTTTATTTGGACTTATTTTTATTTGGGTTTTTGTTATGTAATAAGGCATTGGGTATTTTGCTTGGTTTCAGCTTTCAATTTGGTTACTGCTTATTAATAAATGATCAATATGGGATTTTCCTAAAATGATAATAAACCGCTTCTTATTCAAAATTACTTAAACTTGATTTTTCACAACAACTATAAAGAACACGAACTTTTTAACGAACGCACAGTTTTTAGACATTCTTTTCATGTGACATGCCAGATCCGGTCGTAACGTTTAGGCCGGGTTTGGGGTGTTACATGTCAAAATCTAAAAATATGAGGGCTAATTTATAAATTTCCCTAACTATGTGTTTTTAGATTGAACTGAATGAATTAGTGAATAAATGAGTTAAATTTGAATATGTATAGATTAAGAACCGAAGAAAATAGACTTAGATCGTGGGAAATCAAAACTAATTGAATAGTCGAGTTTGTTTCTGTATATTTGAATCCAAGGTAAGTCGATATAAAAATAAATGTAATTATATTGATATATGTGTGTCCATATGAAAATTACGATGATGAATGTAATATGAAATGATGAGTACATGGAATTCGAGATAGAATCGACTTGTTGTCAACATCTGGAAAAGACCCGTTTGAACCTAGGAATAAGTAGAATTGCGTATGTCATGAAATATGTTTCTGATATTTGATATCATGTAAGACCACATCTGGGATGTTGGCATTGATTCGAGACTTAGTGTAAGACAACGTCTGGTACGTTGCCATCGATTTGAGATTTACGTGTAAGACCATGTCTGGGACATTGGCATCGTATTTGATTCATATAAGACCTTGTCTGGGATAGTGCCATCGATATTTGAGTACATGTAAGACCTCGTCTAGGACGTTGGCATTGTACGATTATCCTGAGCACTCTGAGTATCTTGTTAGATTCCGAACAGTTCAACGGGCAAGTCCGAGAAACGAAAGTTTATGTGTTATGTGTAAACGAATCAGGTACGTATGATAAGTACATTATGTAAGTGTATGGAAGGTAAGTGTATATATGAACTTACCAAGAGGAATATGTGTAGATATTTGATGAGTTATAATGTGATAAATGCTTGAAGATAAAATGAGCAAATGGGTTATATTTGAGCTATGAAATATGGAAAGTAATGGCTAGACAAATGAGCCAAAGAACATGTTATGAAATTGCAAATAAGATCCATTAATGACATTGTAACAATGTGTTCATTTTCATTTTATGTTAAGTTTATTTGTATATGGCTTACTAAGCTTTTGGAAAGCTTACTTTGTGTGTGTTTGTTCTGTTTTATAGATCGTCAAGCTACTGAAGGCTCAGGGAATTATCGTGGATCGTCATCACACTACTCAATCATATTTTGGTACCTTTGAAAATATGTATATAGCTAGATATGGCATGTACAGACTAGTTATTTTGAGGTATGTTTGATATAAGTATATGGCCATGTGATATGGCTAGATATATGGTTGAGTTATGAATGGTTATTTATGTCCTATGATGCTAGTTTTGATATAGCTTGATAGTAAATGAAATAGTCATATGAATGGTAAGTTTATTGATGAATAGCTAGCACATTATTGATGGTAAGTTTGTGACGGATTTGTCTTGGAGTGCTTATGGTTATGTTGAGTTAAATAGCTATTAATTTGGTCTGATTGTTAGGCTCATGATTGAGTTGATATGGTGTAGAATTTGATGTGTTTTGGTTACCAAATGTGTATAGTATGATGCTTTAATGTGCATGGAAGAATGACCCAAGTGTGGGTGGCATTTTGGCCTTGTAAATGGCCTATATTTGCCCACACGGTTGAGCACACAGGTGTGTGGCTCGACCGTGTCCCTCATGGTTTTATTTTAAAATAAGTCAAGCTCGACCACAGTCTGGACACAGGGTGTGTCTAAGGCCGTGGGGACAAGTCAGTATGTATGCCCTGTTTTGACACGGCTTAGACACACGGGTGTGTCTAAGGCCGTGGGAGGCACACGGCCTGCCCACACGGGCGTGTGACCTCTGTAACTTAGAAAAATTTAAATTTCTGAAAATTTTCATATGTGTTTGGTTTATTCCCGGCCCTATTCTAAAGCATGTTTAAGGTCTCGGTGACCTGTTCTAGGGACACTTTGATGTGATTTGTCAGATTAAATTATGAATTACCTGTAAAAGTTTCTAATTATCCGATAACGCCTTTTTAACCCTATAATGGTAATAGTTTTAGGTTAGGGGTGTTACATTTGGTTGGTATCAGAGCTACGGTTTAGCTAATTTTTGAACTAATGTAGCGTGTGAGAGTCTCGCTATACATGCCAGATACATGAAATGTGATAGTGTAATGAATCCTGACGCATAAAATGTGTTTATCGTATATTAAGGGATCCAGAAAGAGTCATAGTTGATGATGTAGAAAGCAATTCGTCTACTCCTACACAAGGGACAGCGCCAACTGACTTGAGACCGGCTACTAGCGGTCAAGAGGGAGAAGCTAAACAAGCTTTCTTCCAAATGATGAGTGAGTGGTTCACTCAGTATGTAAGAGATAACCGGCTGTTTCACAACCTCTTCCCCCGACTAATCCCCCTCAGACTTCAGTTGTGCCTCCGATCATGAATCTGAATTTGTTGAACAAGCCTCCAGTCGATAAAATTTGTAAGTATAGGCTGAAGAGTTTAGGGCCACTAGTGATGATTATGCCAAGAAAGCTGAGTTTTGGCTAGAGAACACTATTCGGGTATTTGATGAAATGACATTGACTCCTAAATAATGCATAAAATGTGCCATTTCTTTACTACGAGATGTAGTTTATCAGTGGTGGAAGACTCGGATTTCTGTTGTTTCAAAGGAATGGGTTACTTGGGATTTCTTCCAGTCTGAGTTTTGAAAGAAATACATCAGTCAAAGGTTTATTGATTAGAAATGGAAGGAATTCCTGGAATTGAAACAAGGCCGTATGTCTG
This sequence comes from Gossypium rotundifolium, assembly GCA_025506655.1. Taxonomy (NCBI): domain Eukaryota; kingdom Viridiplantae; phylum Streptophyta; class Magnoliopsida; order Malvales; family Malvaceae; genus Gossypium; species Gossypium rotundifolium. The sequence continues at coordinate 44,643,311 of CP106730.1, forward strand.
TCACCGAGTATGAAAGAGAATTAGTGAGATTAAGTTAGTATGCTAGTGAATGTGTATCCACCGAGGCAATAATGTGTAAAAGATTTGAAGATGGCCTTAACGAAGGTATTCGTCTGTTAGTTGGGATTCTGGAAACAAAAGAGTTTGTTGTGCTTATTGATTGAGCATGCAAAGCTGAGGCACTTAGGAAAGATAAAAGAAAAGTTGAGTTTGAAGTCAGAGATGCAAGAAAGAGATTCTCGAGCAAATCATCTCAATCTATTTCAAAGAAATTCAGAGACAAGCATAGCCGTTCCAGAACTAATGTGGGACATTTGAATCCAGAGATCGAGCTAGATCACAGTCGAATTTCAAAGCTCCAGCAACTTTGATGGCTAGTGTCAAAAATTTACGATCCGAGCGACCTGAATGTAAAAATTATGGTAAAAGACATCCGGGTAGTTGTATGTTGAATGATCAAGCTTGTTTCAGATGTGGATCCTTAGATCATTTCATCCGAGACTGCCCAGAGCCCGTTGAACAAGAGATTGTTCAGAATCTGAGACCTGATAATGTTTCAGCTAGAGGTAGACCTTCCCGAAATGCAAGGAATGTTAGTAGTAGTCAGGGAGCTACAAAAGACTCGATTGCGAGATCTAAAGCCAGAGCGCCTGCCAGAGCATATGCCATCCAAGCTCGTGAGGAAGCTTCATCTCTAGATGTTATAACGGGTACACTTACTCTTTATGATACTTCTGTGATTGCATTGATAGACCCAGGTTCTACTCATTTGTATATTTGCATGAACTTAGTATCCAGTAAGACTTTGCCTGTAGAGTCTATTGAATTAGTTATTAAAGTATCGAACCCCTTAGGTAAAAGTGTTATGGTTGATAAAGTATGTAAGAACTATCCATTGATGTTTCGAGATATTTGTTTTCTGGCTGATCTGATGTTATTACCTTTTGATGACTTTGATATAATTTTGGGTATGGACTGGTTGACGTTACATGATGCTGTTTTGAATTGCAAATGAAAGACTATTGATTTGAGATGTCAGAATGATGAAATAGTTCGGATTGAATCTAATGAATTGAGTGGGATACATGCTGTGATATCCATGTTAAAAGCTCAAAGTTATGTGAAAAAGGGTTATGAAGCTTATTTTTCTTATGTAATAGACTCAAAAGTGATAGAAAAGAAAGTTGATTCAGTGCTAGTTGTCTGTGAATTCCCTAATGTATTTCTTGCAGAATGCGGGATTACCTCCGATACGTGAAGTCAAATTTGGTATTAATTTGTTACCGGGAACAACTCTTATTTTGATAGCTCCATATGGAATGGCCTCAATAGAATTGAAAGAGTTAAAGTCTCAGTTGCAAGATTTGACATATAGAGGATTTGTAAGATCGAGTTTCTCACCTTCGGGTTCTCCTATTCTGTTTGTGAAAAATAAAGATGGGACGATGAGAATGTGCATTGATTATCATCAGTTGAACAAGGCGACTACAAAGGATAAGTATCCTCTGCCTAGAATTGATGATTTATTTGATCAGCTTAAGGAAGCTACCGTGTTTTCAAAGATAGATCTGAGATCGAGGTACTACCAGTTGTGGGTAAAAGATTTAGATATTCCGAAGACTGCTTTCAGAACAAGGTACGGGCATTATGAGTTTTTAGTTATGCCTTTCGGACTATCAAATGCTCTTGTTGTTTTTATGGATCTGATGAACAGAATTTTTAGACCATATTTAGATCAATTTTTTGTTGTGTTCATTGATGACATATTGATTTATTCACGTTATGAGATTGAGCATGTGGAGCATCTGAGGATCGTGTTACAGACTCTGCGAGATAAGCAATTGTATGCAAAGTTTAGTAAATGTGAATTATGGTTGCGTGAAGTTGGTTTTTTGGGACATATTATGTCAGCATCTAGTATACAATTTGATCCGAGTAAGATTTATGCTATTCTAGAATGGAAACCTCCGAAGAATGTGTATGAAGTCCGTAGTTTTTGGGACTTGCTGGTTATTATCGAAGGTTTGTAAAAGGCTTTTCGATGATTGCTACTCCGTTGATAAGATTGCTTCGGAAAGATGTAAAGTTTGAATGGTCTGAAAAATGTCAGAAAAGCTTTGATTAGTTGAAAACTCTGTTGACTGAAGCTCTAGTTTTGGTTTAGCCAGAATCTGGTAAAGAATTTGTGATTTACAGTGATGCTTCATTAAATGGTCTGGGATGTGTTTTGATATAGGAAGGCAATGTTATAGCTTATGCCTCGAGACAAATGAAACCACATGAAAGGAACTATTCGACACACGATCTTGAACAAGTTGCAATTGCTTTTGCATTAAAGATTTGGCGTCATTATCTTTTCGGTGAAAAGTGCCACATATTTTCAGATCATAAAATTTTGAAGTACTTGATGACTCAGAAAGATTTGAATCTGAGGCAGAGAACATGGTTAGAGCTGTTGAAAGACTATGAGCTTGTAATAGATTATCATCCGGGTAAAGCAAATGTTGTTGCTGATGCACTGAGTCGAAAGTCATTGTTTCCACTGCGAGCGATGAATGCTCATTTAGACTTGTCTGATGATAGTTCAGTTTTAGCTGAATTAAAAGCGAAACTGTTGTTTTTACAACAAATATGTGATGCTCAGAAAGTTGATAATGACTTGTTAGCAAAGCGAGCTCAATGTGATTTGAATTATGATTCTGAATTTAGAGATGATGATGATTGCTTGAGATTTCGAAACCGAATCTGTGTTCCGAAAAATCCAGAGTTATTACAGTTAATTTTGAATGAAGCCCATAATAGTCGCTTATCTGTTCATCCGGGAAGTACAATGATGTATCATAATTTGAAGCAACGTTGCTGGTGGTCTGGTATGAAAAGGGATATCTCTAATTTTATATTGAAATGTTTAGTTTGTCAACAAGTTAAAGCTGAACATCAGGTTCCATCTGGTTTGTTACAATCGATTATGATTCCTGAAGGATAGAGTGATGATGGACTTTGTTTCTGGATTGCCATTGACTTCGAGAAAGAAAGATGCAATTTGGGTCGTAGTTGATCGATTGACGAAATCTGCCCATTTTATTCTAGTACGATCTAATTACTCACTTGATAAGTTAGCTGAGCTTTACATTTATGATATTGTGAGATTGCACGGAGTGCCATTGTCCATTGTGTCAAATAGAGATCCGAGGTTGACATTGCGGTTTTGGAAGAAACTGCAAGATGCTCTAGGTACTAAATTGCATTTTAGTATAGCCTTTAACCCGCAGATAGATGGCCAATCCGAGTGGATTATTCAGATACTCGAGGATATGCTGAGATGTTGCATACTTAAGTTTAATGGTACGTGGGAAAAGTATTTACCACTGATTGAATTTGCATACAATAACTGTAACACCCCTTACCCGTGTCAAACACTGAGACAGGAATACGAGGCATTACCATGCTTAATCTTACGTAATACTTCGAAACGGGCTATAAAATTTCATTTAAACTTATCTCTTACTCAAACTTGGCCTATGACGCCTTAAACATACTTCCGAGAAGTATATAAATTTTTACAGGAACTTTCACATGTTTAAGAAACTTTTTAACAAAGCAGAGGCCACACGCTCGTGCAGGTCTTGGGACACACCATGTACCTCTAATGCATGCCCGTGTCTTGTGTCTGTGGTCGACACTGACTAATATCACACGGCCATGGCACGCCCGTGGCCCTAGCCCATGTGTAAAACCTTAGCATTCTAACTTAGCCACATGGCCTATGCACACGCCCGTGTATCCTGACCGTGGGAAATTTACCATTTTATGAGCAAGGTGCTACTTCACACGACCTGGGTACACGCCCATGTTCTAGCCGTGCCTCCCACACGGTTTAGACACATGCCTGTGTGTCTACCTATGTAAGCAATTATCAAGCTATCTACCAAGCCTTTTGCCACCCACATTTGCATACATTCATACCTTATCACATAGCTATACAAAACATTAATATAACTCTTAAATTAAATAAATTTGATTATAAAAGAAATAAGGTTTTCATCCCATACACTAGGGAGGACTATTTTCCATATAAATACAAACAACTTAGGCCATCATCTATGGCTATACACAAACAAAACATAAATTCTCTTAGGCCAACTCAATTTGGTTACATCAACAATAACTTAATCAACCTTAAGTGCTAGCCCTATACATGCCATAACTCATGGGGACTTGATACCTCATACCGAGTGTTTGTTCGATAGTGTGAAAACATCTCCAGCGACCTCCAATCCGAGCTAGCTAAAATAACCTATGAGAGATGAGAAAATAAGAGGAGTAAACAATAATGCTTAGTAAGTTCATCTGCATAATCTAAACATTATTGATATTCACTGAATATAGATAACCACAAAGTATTATACCGAGTTTTTCCCTTTGACTTATGGCTACTTACTCAACCACTCTTAAAGCCTGCTCATTCTATCTCTTACCATATTCTTACCATGCCACAAGCCAATTGCTCGTTTAATTAGTACACAATCCTGCACTGGTCACCACAACATCATATAAAACAACACATCAAGCATTTTCAATAAGTCTCTCATACTACTAATCTATCGGTGGTTACGCACTTAGCCCATTGAATCTTTTATAGGGTGGTATCGCACACAGCCCACCAATCATTTATAAATATGGTGATTTCGCACTTAGCTCACCAATCATTTATAAGCGGTGGTATTGCACACAGCCCATCAATTACTAACTAATCAGGTGGTAATGCACACAGCCCACCGATAGTAATATAGTTGATGGTATCGCACACAGCCCATCAATTAATAATATATCAGGTGGTAACGCACACAGCCCACCGATATTAATGTTGTTGATGGTATCGCACATAGCCCATCAAGTAATAATATATCAGGCGGTATCGCACACAGCCCACTGATATTATGCATTCACATATATCTATCCTCATACCTTTCTCTAATTCAAATGTTCATCCGTAAACATCATCACTCACTATCATTCTTACTTAACTTTCTACGATTCTCATTTGCACTCACACAGTGCATTAACAAATCTCTCTCATACACTAAGGTGTATTGATTACACTTATCCCCTTAGAGGTCCATCATACACTGAATTCATCTCCAACTGTTAAATAACACTATTAAGTCTCATACACTAATTGTCATTGACATCATACCCCTGATAGGGTCATACATGAATTAACATATCGATGTCATGTCCCTGACAAGGTCTTATACGAAGTATCACATCATTTCCATGTCCTTGAAATGGTCTTATTTAATATCTCTCACCGAAGCCATATCCCAATATGGTCTTACACGGAACCTTAACTATCATCATTTCATACTATTTACGTTTCTTACCATTCTTAGGTTCAATTCTCTTAACAACTCATCAAAAGACATTTCAAACATTCATTGAGTAATTATACATTCCATACAACATTGGAATATTAAAATAACTCATACGTAATTACAACATTTGCACATGAACTTACCTCGATGTCGAAAGGGCCGAAAGGGACATTTTTGCCCACATTTCTCTTTTCACCCGCTCTAGGTCCAAAACTCGTTTTCTTTGATCTAGAATAATGTAATATACTGATTTAATCACTTATAAATCATAATATATCATAAGCTACACTTTAGGCAAAAATGACTATTTTGCCCCTACACTTTGGCAAAATTACGATTTTGCCCCTAGGCTCGTAAATAAATTCTCATCACCGTTTCTTGTTAAGCAAGCCTAGCTGAACATATAATCCTCTTACAATTATTCATAATTCCATCAATTTCATGCCTTAATGAACAAATCACAACTTTTGCATTTTAGTCTAATTAGGTGTTTTCATGACAACACCTTTCACAAAAGTTGTTTCTCATCATCCTATCATTCATTTTCTTCCATAAAAATTTAGCAACTAACATAATATCTCTCATGACAAGTCCCTAGACTCTCAAACATGTTACAAATTAGTCCCCTCATTAGCTAGCTTAAGCTTTGGGGACTCCAAAAGTACAAAAATTATCAAAAAAAGCCATCAAAATCACTTACTTGTGAGGAGAAAGGCTTGCTGAAATTTTGAGCTTCAAAAACCCCATTCTTGCTGCTCATTTTCGATGGATGAAGAGAAGAAAAAAAAAAAGATGATAGCTTTTTGCTTATTTCATCTTATTTTATTCTTTTTAATCACCTAACATGACCAACATTTAATGCCCTTGTCCCCTAACTTTCCTTGACCAGCCAACAACAAGGCCAAATTGCACATTTGGTACCTCCAATTTATAATTCATATCTATTTGGCACCTCTAGCAAATAAAATAAAACTTTTCGCACTTTATGCGACTTAGTCCTTTTTCACAATTTAGCTAGAAATTTCTAAAATTAAGGCACCAAAATTTTCATGCACCCTTATAAATATGTTATAACACATAAAATAACATGAAAATAATTTCTCTATCCTCATTTTAGTGATTCCGAGATCACTGTTCCGACTAGCCCCTAAATCAGACTATTAAAATTCTCCCCCCTTAGGGATTTTCGTCCCCGAAAATGTTTTTAGGTCAAGCTACTACTATCATTCTTAAAACATTTCCATCAACTATTCCAAATTACAAATCAACTTGTCCTCAAGTTTCTCTCGACAACAACCTTTAAGCTATAGTACACAAGGTCGAAGCACAACTTGAGACCTAAGTTACTCTCCCTCCCGGGTATATATTCAACAATCAACTAATTGGGAACTCTGTACATGTCCAGAATGATCATTCAAATCTGTATCGCATAATTCACTACAATTCTGATGACATCCCCTCTTTGGGAATTAGGTTAATCCAAATTCAAAATTTATTGTGTGCTTTGGAATATCAGCTCTTAGTGGTCGACTACTTCTGACCATAAACTCAATCATATCGTAAAATGTACTCTATTGTTAAAACAATTATGCACCTAACCGCATTTCCTTATTCTTGCATTAGTATATATGTTATTACTAAATCTCATACCAAAGCTTCTGTATAAGTTCTGGCTTCATCGTCATTCCAATTCTATCTCGAGAAAGCATCAGCAACAGAAAACTTGTCCAACCTGTATTTTATCATCCTCAATAAACTCATTCAGAGCTTATTTAAAATACCATTTACTATCTCACTTCTAAAATCTTTTGTTCTGAAAAGAAAACTTGCTCTAGTTAGTAACCTCATTGAAACTAGGATATTACGAACTAAGATCAACCGAGTAACTACTCGCATTGCTTAAAATGGATCTTTCATTCAGACACCTGTACTATGTCTGCTATCTGAGAAGTATTACAATGACTATACCCACCATTGTAATACCTCAAGCAGTTTCCACTAATTCATCTTCAAAATCTTCTGTAGCATAATATACTCTCACTCATTAAAATTCAAAAAATACACATTGATTTTCCCATGAATCATTTCATAACATCTAACTCACAACACAGACACAGAAGTGATCATCTTAGGATCACCATCCTGTCAACTCTTTTTCTCGATTCGAACTGAACTCAATACTAGAACTTTCAATTAATAGTTCCTTCAATAGCTTTCAACTCAACCATCATGGTTTGAACGTTTCGATAAGCATATCTTTGTACAATTCTCCCTACTCACATACACACAGAATTTTATTCTCCTTACTGATTCATGCATGAATATACACAAAACTTGCATCATATTTCAAGCACACTCTCATCTGAGTCCCTCTTACTATGCTAATCTTAAACCTTTACTATCGTCATGTCTCACTATAGTAGGAACATCTCGATCAAATTCATTAACTCTATTTGGTTTGCTCGAAAACCCATCGCACAACATGAAACTTGTGACTTCACTCCTTATACTAGAATCATCCCCAACTTCTCCCTCAAAGCACCCGAATAAGGTTCGAGGAAATAGAGAAATGTCGATTTCCATTAACTAAATTGACAACCATTTTGTCTGATTTTTACTATCAACTAACATTCTCACACAATCACGATTTATGGAAAGAACAACTACATCAGCCCTGAAAGGTAATAGATATTTATACATAATACTCAAGGAGATTATTATAATCCATCCATGAAATCAACTAACCATACACAAACTACCAAACTACCAGCTTTGAGCCAACTTACTCAAACTTTCCTTTTATTTAGCACATACCGTGCCACACATCATACTCGTTTCTTCATGACTCGTTCACGAGTGCCTATATTTACCCACTCACATGGCTTTAGTACAATTTCCATTTCTACCTCTAGTCTCATCTATGTGTCCTAATGATCACTAGGGATAATCAAAGACGCATATTCATCATCATTCATGTAAGTACGGGACCAATGCCACATCCCCAAGGTAGTCTTATATGGGGTCACCTCTAAATGCCAATGCTATATCCCGGATAGGGTCTTATATGGACTTTCACATCAAGCATTGATGCCATATTTTGAATATGGTCTTACATGATTCTCATATTCATTATCGAAGCCATATCCCGAATATGGTCTTATACGGGATCTCAACTCAGTGCCGAGGCCATGTCTTGGGCGTGGTCTTATACGGTACCTTATCTATTTCATATATCAATAACAGCCTTTTTATTATAGTCCCCTAGGACTTCAACCTCATGTTCAACAACAATTACTCTATTTAGTAGAGTATTATGTATCAATGTGATACAAGGCAATCTCAATTATGCTAACATAATTATTGCATTAATCAAATGCAAACTTACTCAGCTTGTCTTATAACATCTCATCATAATTCAACAGTGATAAGGGGGTGAGGTCGTAGTGCCCCATAACGTGACTCTCGTGACCACATACATATGATTTAACATTCATCATTAATGAAATATCATTGTAGTCACACAACTCACTCCAAGCGAGCTTTCATGCTTACTCATGCTACAATTATTTCTATCACTCTTAATCTCGAACAGCGACTTCACTTACTCAATATTTAACTCTAATTTCTCTTACCATTGATTATCAATTTAGAGAACGTCTTACGATTTTGAGTACGTCGCTTACCTGAGTGCTATAGTCCAACTATGGTCTTACTCGTATCACACATCATAGCCCAGCTATTTCCTTACATGTCATCACGATGCCATAGCCTCGCTACGGTCTTACACGAAATCTCATATCAATACCAATGCCATAACCCTGATACGGTCTTACATGGAACTCATATCGATGCTGATGCCATATCCCAGATATGGTCTTATACAGGATCTTGTAACTCAACATCGATGCCATATCCCAGATATGGTCTTATACGAGATTGTACTTATATGTCAATGCCATGTCCTGGACATGGTCTTGTACGAGATCTTTCTTTAGTGTCGAAGCCATGCCCCAAACATGGTCTTACATGGAATCACTATTCGACGCCGATGCCATATCCCAGATATGGTTTTACATGGGATTGTATGTCGTTGCCAATGCCATGTCCCAAACATGGTCTTATATGGGATCACTATTTGATGCCGATGCCATATCCCAGATATGGTCTTATACAGAATCCTACAACAAATATCGGTGCCATATCTTGGATATGGTATTATCCGATTATCTTATTCAATATCGAAGCATATCCCAGATATGGTCTTATACGAGATCATGTATCGATGCCAATGCCATGTCCCAGACATGGTCTTATATGGGATCACATATACTGCCATGGTCCAACCATGGTCTTATTCATCATTTTATCCTTGAACGACCATACTCATCTCCTGCATTCTACTTAATCAAGCTTCACAGTTTAACTCTCACACCATAATACGTGTGGTTTCATACAGAGTCACAAAATAAAACATTATACATTTTCTACTTTAACAGTCACACATGAGATTCAACCATGTGGACATACTTATCATAAACGATGGCATCACAAATCTCAAATGTTTACTAGTCTCATGCTTGTAAGGTAAACAAGGTACCTGTAACACTTGATCACATAGATCAATATACTTTCATATGGTAAACATAATCTCAACTTCATCATTCATAACATGCGTAACACTCATAGACAGCTTTAACTAGTATAACTTGATAACAGCTTTACTCACTTGATTTCATTGCTTTCTCATTCAACCTTCACTCTTTTGCCCGATAAATTACTATGAATGACAGAGGATACTGAATCTCATCTCACATATATCTCGATGTCAATGCTATATCCTAGATATAGTCTTACATGGGATTTCTTAACTTGCCCTCAATGCCATGTCTTGACATGGACTTACTTGGTATCTTTGCCTGATTGCCGATGCCATGCCTTAGCTAGGTCTTATACGGACTTTCTTGTCTCATGTGAGCTATTGAGTATCCTAAGTAATTCAACTTTAATCGAGACTTTCACATTCTCAAGTTCCACATTAATATCTACTCGAGTACTCAGTATTTCACTCACTATATATACACTAATTCCAATAAGTCGAGTATATAACGCTGTAACATCCTGAATTATTGTGCCTATGCGTTTAGTGGGTGGATATGTTTAATGTGTTAATTTGAGTGTTAGGGGTTTAAATTGGGCCCATGATTGGGTCGAAGCCTTGGTTAAAATTCCTGTTTGGGTACCATGGGGTTTAAAAGATGGAATCGGTGCTTTAGGTTGCAAAATGGGCTTGTGGCCCAGTAGTATGTGGTATTGCAGAGGAGTTATAGGGTGGCGCCAATAGAAAGAGGTGAGGCCCAAGTTTTGGCCGTAAGGAGCCCATGTATTTGGGCCATTTTCGACACTTAAAAGGAGTAAGGAGGGGGACGACAATGAGGTTTAATTTTAGGAGGGATTTAATGATTGGGATAATGTGGATATTGTGTTGATTATAGAAGGGAGAGGTGGTGTTATTTAGGCCTCTTCTAAAGGAATGAATAGATTAAGATAAAGGAGAAAAGATAGGAGCTATCTGCTAAGTACAGTGTTGGCCAAAATTCCATCTCCTAAAGGGGGAAAGAAATAGGTTCCTTTATGGCAAAGGGGTGCTGAAATTTCCCCTACTATTTGATTAATTGTTAGTTATCAGGAAGGGCACTTTCGGGTTTTGATAAGTAAGTGTCGAAATTCTCTATAAATAGGGGTGGTATCTCTTTAATTCTGGCATTTGAACCCTATTCTTTTCCTCATTCTCTGTGTCGAAACTCTCAGTCATTCTCTGTAATTTCTTTTCTTTTGATTTATTCAAAAGCTGAAACCTCTCACTTCACTTTCTTTTTCCATTCTTTTCCTCTTGTGTCTATTTCTATATAAAATTGGGATCATTTTGGAGTTGCCGATTTCCCTGTGAAGGTAAGAATCGATTTCCTCGGATCTATTCCTTTCTCTTTTGATTTTTAATAATCAAAGCCAGGTGGCTATTAAGGTTCGGTCTAACATTTCCACTCTTTTCATGTTGTTATTTTGGGAGATGGCGAGAATTGAAGTAGATCTTTTAGATCTAAAAGTCGGAAACACTAGTCCCTGAATCTCATATCACTTTTTAAGAATTTCAAGGCAAAGGAGGGAACTAGATCTAAAAACCCGATTCTTAAGTTTAAGAAGCGAACAGTGTCGACAGTACGGGATTGGCCACCGGGTTGTGGACCGGCTTCTGAACAACACCTTAGGCAGATAGCGGTTGTGTTGGCTACAGATAGCATCGACTTAGAAAGTCTCGTTCTAACGGTAATCAGGTGTGTAGATCTCTATCACACTAGTTAAATTGTACTATGTATATATTATGGGCTAAAAGCCAAAAATTGAGGCTGTATGAACAGTCGTAATACCCAAAAAGGGTAGGCAAGGGATGCCAGATACATAATCATAGAAACTTCTCTATGTGTATCAAAGTATGTGAAAGTATGTGATCTGTTTAGATAGTTTAATGTTCTGATTCTTGCATGTATGTATGCATGGGATGGGATTGATATGATCAAGGGGAGCAGGTCGTGAGGCGATCGGTGGCTTTGCCATATAGGTCACATAGTGATCGATTTTTATGACAGGCAATGCAGCTATCGACATATATTATTAAGGTCTCATAGTGATCGGTGGCTTTGCCACATAGGTCACATAGTGATCGGTCTTTATGACAGACAGCACAGCTGTCGATATGGTGTGTAGCGGATGGAGGGTTGATTGTGGAAATCCCCACGGTGTGATGGTTGGTACGGGGGTGTGTAGAGGATGGACTTTTAGGTTTGGGATGGGCCATGTTGCATGTAATATATATTCTGTGCCATTGTGAATGGGCCTAGGCCCATAATGTGTTTATGGGCCCAAGGTGTTTATGTGTTTTTGGGATTTCCACACTGAGTCTCGGTGACTCAACCTTTTATTTTTTTCCCAACTTTCCAGATGAGCAGTAGATCGTGGACATGGGAGCCGAGGCAGACTCGAGGGGAAATCAAGTTTTTTTTATCATTATAGACTATTTCCATTTTTTTCTTTAATTTTAAATTTCGGATTATTTTTGTAATAAGGCCCCCATAACTTAGGTTACCGTTTTACAATTTTTTTCCTTTATTTATTCTATACGTCTTACAAACCTTTATTTCCAAAGTCTTAATTTTAAAGTGAAACCAAATGGGTTTCCAAATGTGTCCAACGCAAATGTTAAAGTTTCTTCAAAATATCACAATTAATGATTAATCGGTTAAAATAAACTGAGATTCTTCAAAACCCTTCAAGCAAAGTTTTCAACATTCAACCCGTAGCATACCAGATCCGATCATGATGTATGGGCTGGGTTTGGGGTATTACATTTTGGTATCAGAGCCCCAGTTGCAAAACTCAGGTTGTGAAATGGGTCCAGTACAGTTTTATAATTTGATATGATTTTGAGAAAAGGTTTGGTGGAGATATGGCCTTCGAGTCTACCGGTACCCGATCCACGCAGGTAAGCATTCTAAACGTATTATGTGATATGTATGTTGGGCTTGATGGGCTCTAGAGGGGCGTAGACTAGTATGATAGTGTTAATGGACCTTAGGCCTAGATTAAACAACTCTTCAATTTCATAAGACTTAATCTAATTAAACATGTCCGTGAGCGAGTCGCTGGGTTAGGGTGTGGTAACAGGCATACGCATGTCTAGGATTGGATCCAAGGAGAGCTTGGTACTTAAGCGGCCTCAGTGGCTCACCTCCTCTTCGTTGGAATCCTACTTGGTGCGTAGTGTCTGTTCACCTTAGCCATGAGGACTTGTTGACGGGCCAAAATTTATAATTAAAACCCGAAAGGGACCAGCCACCCTATTTTGCAAAATTACTCAGATACCCCTAGTTTTGTAAAATTTTTAAAATACCCTTGATTTGTAGAAATTTCCCAAAGTACTCTGGATTTGTAAAATTTCCAAAATTTATGAAATTACCAAAATACCCCTGATTTACAAAATTACTAAAATACCTTAGTTTATAAAATTATCGAAATACCCCCAGATTGCAAAATTTCCAAAATACCCCTATTTTGTAAAATCACTAATATACACTATTTTGAAAAATTACAAAAATACCCCTGTAGGAAAAAATTACGAAAATACCCCTGGGTAGTGAAATGACAAAAATACCCTTACGTGATGAATGTGAGTTCATGGATGCTACTTGTATGTTGATGTATGATGGTGGAATGTATGTGGATTCTAGAGCTAGGAAATATAGGCCTGAGAACTGAACCTTGTAGATAGAGTTCGAATTCGAAAGAACTACTATTAAAACTTCTTTCCATAAGATTGTTCGTTATTAATCAGTGGAAGAAATTAATAATTCATAAAATTTCTATTCAGATAAACGCGAATCGGTAGAATGAGCACTAGAGGATGTGGTGTGCGTGGCCGAGGTAGAGGCAGGACTGTTGTGTCGGAATCAGTAGGGTTCGGTCATGAGTCAGAGAATGAGGTACCAGTGCCACCAACTGTGGAGGCAGAATTCTAGGATCAGACGGTCGGAGATGATACGGTATCTCAGGCGATGTTGAGGGTTTTAGAGAGGGTTGTTGGGGCAGGCATGGGCACAGAAGCCTGGAAATCTGTGCTGGAGCGACTTAGAGCTAATGGGGTAGAAGTGTTTAGGGGAATTTTTGGTGTAGCCCCTAGCACAGCTGAGTATTGGTTGGAGGTAGTCGAGCGCATAATGGATGATCTGGATTTCATGGGAGAAGAGAAGCTGAAAGGATTAGTGTCCCTTCTCCGGGACGAAGCTTATCAATGGTGGCTTACGGTTAAGGATGGTACCATGGCTGACCGAATCACCTGGGATTACTTCAAAGCGGTATTTCAGAGTAAGTACATTAGAACGAGTTATGTGGATGTGCAGCGTAGAGCATTCCTGAATCTGGTCCAGGAAAGTAGGTCGGTGGCGGCGTATGAAGTGGAATTCTTGCACTTGAGCCGTTATGCTCGAGGGATGGTGGCCACAGAACATGAACAGTGTGTTCGATTTAAAGATGGCCTGAAGGATAACCTACGTGTTTTGATAGCTCCATAGCGGGAGAGGGAATTTGTTATACTTGTGGAGAAAGCTAAAATAGTTGAGGAGGTGAGACGGACGAAAAAACTGAACCGGGATAGAGATAGGGGTGGAGGTAAGAGAAATTTTGGATCATCAGGGACAACTGGGAGTACTCAGAAAAGACCAAGATCGGATGGACCGAGACGGGCTGAGAGACTTACTGTCGCTAGCGAAACACAAAAGTGTGCTCGATATGGTAAATTCCATGTAGATGAGTGTTGGTCAGGTAGTGGGAAGTGCCTTAGGTGTGGATCTTTGGACCATCAGATTAAAGATTGTCCACAGCCATGAAGCGATGTAGGAGCCATAGGCAGGACAATGCTCAGCTGGGCAGAAGAGGTCAGCAGCTGCAGAGGGGTCGTGGTCCAGCTAGAGGTGGTAACGATTTTAGTCGAGGCCGTGGAGCACTGGGCCAAGGGATAGAAAACGCTGAGGTGAGACAGCCAGGGTTAGTCTATGCTGCCAGACGTCGAGAGGAGGCTGACGCACTGGATGTTATAACCGGTACGTTTTTAATATTTGGTTTGCTTTACACTGCATTGATTGACATTGGGTCGACACATTCAAATGTTGCTAGTAGTGTGTCTGGAACTTTAAGTTTAGATTCTGAGATTACCCTTAGGGCGATGATTGTAATTAGCCCATTAGGACAATCTGTAGTAGTGGATAAACTCTATCGGGAGGTACCTTTAGAAGTACAGGGAATAATTTTCCTAGCGGATCTAATGGAATTGCCGTTCGCGAAATTTGATTTAATTTTAGGCATGGATTGGCTGGTGAGGTATCAAGCGAACTTGGATTGTGCAGCCAAGCGTATGGTGTTAAAGACCCCTAAGGGTGGCGAAGTGCTTGTGATAGGAGAAAGGGGGGATGGTTTGTCAAATATGGTGTCTGCTTTAAGAGCAGAAAGGATGGTAAGGAAAGGGGGCGAGTCGATCCTGATGTTTGTTCGGCCTCTAGAAGCCAAAGACCTAACTGCCTGAGACGTTAGGACGGTGAAGGAGTTTCCTGATGTCTTTCCTGAAGAGCTTCCAGGATTACCTCTGGATCGTGAAGTGGAGTTTGGAATCGATCTTCTGCCATGAACCGCGCCAGTATCTATCACTCTATATAGGATGGCGCCAAAGGAGTTGGTAGAGTTGAAAGCGCAGATACAAGAGTTGTTGGATAGAGGGTTTATCCAATCGAGTGTTTCGCCTTGGAGAGCGTCGGTGTTATTTGTTAAGAAGAAAGATGGATCAATGCGTATGTGCATTGACTATCGTTAGCTGAATAAGTTAACAATTAAGAATAAATACCCGTTACTGAGGATCGATGACTTTTTTGATTAGTTGAAGGGGGCCTCAGTCTTGTCGAAAATAGATCTGAGATCAGGATACCATTAGCTTAAGGTCAGGGAGGTAGATATTCACAAGACGGCTTTTAGAACTCGCTATGGTCACTACGAATTCATGGTGATGCCTTTTGGATTGACCAACGCACCAGCAGCGTTCATGGAAATGATGAACCGAGTGTTCCAACCTTACCTAGATTAGTGTCGTGGTGTTTATAGATGATATCTTGGTTTATTCAAAGTCGGAGGAGGAGCATGATGCTCATCTGCGAGTGGTTTTACAGATTCTGAGGGAGAAGCAGTTGTATGCCAAATTCAGTAAGTGTGAGTTTTGGCTGAATGAAGTTACTTTCCTAGGCCACGTGGTGTTAGCAGAGGGTATTAGGGTTAACCCTTGAAAAATTGAAGCGGTGTTGGATTGGAAGCCGCCTAAGTCGGTGGTAGAGATTCAGAGTTTCCTTGCTCTAGCGGGGTACTACAGAAGATTTGTTGAAGGATTTTCTCTGATTGCAGCACCGTTGACTAAGTTGTTACGGAAAGGAGTTCCATTCGTTTGGTCTGATAAGTAGCAGGAGAGTTTCGAGAAGTTAAAGAGGATTTTAACGGAGGCTCTGGTGTTGATTCAGCTAGAGGCTGGAAAAGAGTTCGTAATTTTCTGTGATGTGTCACACACGGGACTAGGATACGTGTTGATGCAAGATAGAAAGGTTGTTATGTATGCATCTCGGTAGTTAAGACTGCACGAAGCAAATTATCCCACCCATGACTTAGAGTTGGCGGCGGTGGTTTTTACTTTAAAGATTTGGAGACATTATCTGTACGGGGAAAATCTGTTATTTATACAGATCATAAGAGCCTAAAATACCTTTTGACCCAGAAGGAGTTGAATCTAAGGTAGAGAAGGTGGATCGAGTTGTTAAAGGATTATGATTGCTCGATCGAGTATCACCCGGGTAAGGCTAATGTGGTGATGGATGCTCTAAGCCGTAAGGTGATCACTGACTTGAGAGCAATGTTTGCTCACCTTAGCTTATATGATGATGGAAGTCTATTAGTTGAACTTCAAGTGAAACCCTCTTGGGTCAGTCAAGTTAAGGAGAAGCAAGCAGACCGATGGATTGCTTAGGGAGAAGTTGCTGTTGATTTCAAGTAATGAGCCAACAAAATTCAGTGTGAATGAGGAAGGATTAGTATGTTTTTGAGGGAGAGTTTGCATGCCGAAGAACCCTGAGTTGAGGCGTAGGATTTTGCAAGAGGCGCATGGTAGTCCATACGCTATGCACCCGAGAGGGAGCAAGATGTATCGAGA
The DNA here is from genome assembly GCA_025506655.1 of Gossypium rotundifolium. Taxonomy (NCBI): domain Eukaryota; kingdom Viridiplantae; phylum Streptophyta; class Magnoliopsida; order Malvales; family Malvaceae; genus Gossypium; species Gossypium rotundifolium. Next base: position 44,660,474 of record CP106730.1, read on the forward strand.
TATGCGGGAAGAGTTTTGGTGGCTGGATTTAAAGCATGAGGTAACTGAGTTTGTGAGTAGGTGTTTGACACATCGTGAGTCAAGGCAAAACATCGATTCTTGTGGTTGTTATTCTGATAGGTAAAGATTCCACAGCAGAAGTGGGAGAGGATCACCGTGGACTTTGTTAGTGGGCTACCTCTCACGCTTACTAAGAAATATTCAGTCTGGGTAATTGTTGATTGCTTGACGAAGTATGTTCATTTCATACTAGTACGGGTCAATTACTCTTTGCAGAAATTGGCTAAGCTATATGTAGCGGAGGTAGTGAGCTTGCACAGTGTCAATCATATCGGACAGGGACCCGAGGTTCACGTCACGATTCTAGAAGGCGTTGCATCAAGCGCTGGGTACAAAGTTGGATTTCAGTACAGCGTTCCATCCTCAGACCGATAGACAATCTGAGCGGGTAACTCAGGTCTTAGAGGACATGTTAAGGGGATGTGTCATTGATTTCAGGGGTAGTTGGGAGGGGTTTTTACCGTTGGCGAAATTTACATACAACAACAGCTGCCAGTCTAGTATTCAGATGGCGCCCTATGAAGCATTGTACGGGCAGAAGTGTCATACTCCTACCTGTTGGATGAAATTGGGGGAACGTTAGATTTTGGGTCTGGACTTGGTCACCGAGACAGAGGAGAAGGTTGAGATAATTCGGGCTCGACTAAAGGAGGCATCGAACAGACAGAAGTCCTATGCTAATTTAAAGCGTAAGGACGTAGAGTTCGTAGTGGGAGACAAGGTATTTCTAAAGGTGTCGCCATGGAAAAAGGTGCTAAGATTTGGATGGAAAGGTAAATTAAGTCCCAGATTCATCGGACCTTATCGAGTGTTGAAATGAGTGGGACCGGTAGCCTATCAGCTTGAGCTACCTACTGAGTTGAATCAGATCCATGATGTATTTCACGTCTCTATGTTAAGACGTTATCGTTCGGATCCGTCCTATGCGGTGTCAGTAGAGGAAATCGAAGTAAGACCTGATCTATCCTTTGAAGAGGAACCGATGGAGATCTTGGATCGTGATTTGAAGGTGTTGCATAGGAAGACGGTACCATTGGTTAAAGTTCTATGGCGAAATCACAGTTCTGAGGAGGCTACTTGGGAACCGGAGGAAACAATGCAGAAGTAGTACCCTCATCTTTTCTGATCAGGTAATTTCGAAGCCAAAATTTTTCTTAAGAGGGTAGAACTATAACATCCTAAATTATTGGGCCTCTGCGTTTAGTGGGTGGATATGTTTAATGTGTTAATTTGAGTGTTAGGGGTTTAAATTGGGCCCAGGATAGGTTGAAGCCTTGGTTAAAATTCCTGTTTAGGTACCATGGGGTTTAAAAGATGGAATCGGTGCTTTAGGTTGCAAAATAGGCTTGTGGCCCAGTAGTATATGGTGTTGCAGAGGAGTTATAGGGTGCCACCAATAGCAGGAAGTGAGGCCCAGGTTTTAGTCGCAAGGAGCCCATGTCTTTGGGCCATTTTGACACTAAAAAGGAGCAAGGAGGGGGACGGCAATGAGGCTTAATTTTAGGAGGGATTTAATGATTGGGATAATGTGGATATTATGTTGATAATAGAAGAGAGGTGGTGTTATTTAGGCCTCTTCTAAAGGTATGAATAGATTAAGATAAAGGAGAAAAGATAGGAACTATCTGCTGAGTGCAGTGTTGGCCAAAATTCCATCTCCTAGAGGGGGAAAGAAATGGGTTCCTTTATGGCAAAGGGGTGCTAAAATTTCCCCTACTATTTGATTAATTGTTAGTTATCAGGAAGGGCAATTTCAGGTTTTGATAAGTAAGTGCCGAAATTCTCTATAAATAGGGGTGGTATCTCTTCAATTTCGGTATTTGAACCCTATTCTTTTCCTCATTCTCTGTGTCAAAACTTTCAGTCTTTCTCTACAATTTCTTTTCTTTTGATTTCTTCAAAAGCCGAAACCTCTCACTTCACTTTCTTTTTCCATTTTTTCCTCTTGCACCGATTTCTCTATAAAACTGGGATCTTTTTGGAGTTGCTGATTTCTCTGTGAAGGTAAGAATCGATTTATTCCATTCTCTTTCAGTTTTTGAGAATCAAAGCTAGGTGGCTATTAAGGGTCGGTCTAACGTTTCCACTCTTTTCATGTACTTATTTTGGGCGACGACGGGAATTGAAATAGATCTTTTAGATCTAAAAGCCGAAAACACTAGTCCCTAAATCTCATATCACTTTTTGAGAATTTCAAGGCAAAGGAGGGAACTAGATCTGAAAACCCGATTCCTAAGTTTAAAAAGCGAGCAGTGTCGACAGTACGGGATTGGCCACCGGGTTGTGGATCGGCTTCTGAACAACACCTTGGGCAGATAGCGGTTGTGTTGGCTACGGATAGCGTCGACTTAGAAAGTCTCGTTCTAACGGTAATCAGGTGTGTAGATCTCTATCACACTAGTTAAAATGTACTATGTATATGTTATGGGCTAAAAGCCAAAAATTGAGGATGTATGAACAGTCGTAATACCCAAAAAGGGTAGGCAAGGGATGCCAGATACGTAATCATTAAAACTTCTCTATGTGTATCGAAGCATGTGAAAGTATGTGATATGTTTAGATAGTTTAATGTTCTAATTCTTGTATGTATGTATGCATGGGATGGGATTGATATGATCAAGGGGAGCAGGTCGCGAGGTGATTGGTGGCTTTGCCACATAGGTCACATAGTTATCGATCTTTATGACAGGCAGCGCAGCTGTCGATATATATTATTAAGGTCTCATAGCGATCAGTGGCTTTGCCACATAGGTCACATAGTGATCGGTCTATATGACAGACAGCATAGCTGTCGATATGGTGTGTAGCGGATGGAGGGTTGATTGTAGAAATCCCCACGGTGTGATGGTTGGTACGGGGGTGTGTAGAGAATGGACTTTTAGGTTTGGGTTGGGCCATGTTGCATGTAATATAAATTCTGTGCCATTGTGAATGGGCCTAGGCCCATAATGTGTTTATGGGCCCAAGGTGTGTATGTGTTTTCGGGATTTGCACACTGAGTCTCGGTGACTCACCCTTTTATTTTTTTCCCAACTTTCCAGATGAGCAGTAGATCGTGGACATGGGAGCCGAGGCGGACTCGAGGGGCCATCAAGTTTTTTTTTTATCTTTATAGACTATTTCCATTTTTTTTTCTTTAAGTTTAAATTTGGGATTATTTTTGTAATAAGGCCCCCATAACTTAGGTTACCATTTTACAATTTTTTTCCTTTATTTATTCTATATGTCTTACAAACCTATATTTCCAAAGTCTTAATTATAAAGTGAAACCAAATGGGTTTCCAAATGTGTCCAACGCAAATGTTAAAGTTTCTTCAAAATATCACAATTAATGATTAATCGGTTAAAATAAACCGAGATTCTTCAAAACACTTCAAGTAAAGTTTTCAACATTCAACTCGTAGCATACCAGATCCGATCATGACATATGGGCCAGGTTTGGGGTGTTACAAGCACTATACTCATGTCAAATCAATACAAGTATGCTTATCACTTCATAACTCTCATTTCATGCATTATCACACACATGTCAAATACTTCTATTCATACCTTTTCGAATCTCGTCAATGCATAAGAGCATTTCAATTGCCTCATTATCACTTACAACATTATTGGATTTATCTCGGTTGGGAATCATCTCTATCTTAACAAAATAATTTTGTTAGAGCCGGGAGATATCACACTATCACAGTCCACCTATGTCATGTATAGCTAGACTCTTACTTATACTAGGTTAGTCTGAGAACCGACTAAACCTTGCTCGGATACTACTAAATGTAGCACCCCTTACCCGTGTCTAACGTCGAGACCGAAATATGAGGCATTACCATGCTTAAACTTACTTAATACTTCGAAATGGGCTATAAAATTTCATTTAAACGTATCTCTTACTCAAACTTGGCCTACAAGGCCTTAAACATACTTCCAATAAGTATATAAATTTTTTCAGGAACTTTTACACATTCGAGAAACTTTTTAACAAAACAGGGGTAACACGTCCGTGTAGGTCTTGGGACACGCCCCGTGCACCTCTAAGGCATGCCCGTGTCTTGTGTCCGTGATCGACACTGACTAATATCACACTGCCATGCACGCCCGTAGCCCTAGCCCGTGTGTAAAACCTTAGCATTCTGACTTAGCCACAGGGCCTATGCACACGCCCGTGTATCTTGGCCGTGGGAAATTTTCCATTTTATGAGCAAGGTGCAGACTTCACACGGCTTGGGTACACGCCCATGTTCTAGCCGTGCCTCCCACACGGTTTAGACACACGCCCATGTGTCTACCCATGTAGGCAATTATCAGGCTATCTACCAAGCCTTTTTTCACCCACATTTGCATACATTCATACCTTATCACATAGCTATACATAACATTAATATAACTCTTAAATTAAAGATACTTGATTATAAAAGAAATAAGGTTTTCATCCCACACACTAGGGAGGACTATTTTCCATATAAATACAAACAACTTAGGCCATCATCTATGGCTATACACAAACAAAACATAAATTCTCTTAGGCCAACTCAATTTGGTTACATCAACAATAACTTAATCAACCTTAAGTACTGGTCCTATACATGCCATAACTCATGGGGACTTGATACATCATACCAAGTGTCTGTTCGATAGTGTGAAAACATCTCCAGTGATCTCCAACCCGAGCTGGCTAAAATAACCTATAAGAGATGAGAAAATAAGAGGAGTAAGCAATAATGCTTAGTAAGTTCATCTGCATAATCTGACCATTTGATATTCACTAAATATAGATAACCACAAAGTATTATACTGAGTTTTTCCCTTTGACTTATGGCTACTTACTCAACCACTCTTAAAGCCTACTCATTCTATCTCCTACCACATTCTTACCATGCCACAAGCCAATTGCTCGTTTAATTAGTACACAATCCTGTACCACTACACCAAAACAGGCTTTTAGCGGCGTTTTTAGTTGCATTTTAAAGAAAAATGCCACAAATATTACACGTTAGCGGCGTTTAAAGGAAAACGCCACAAAAAAATGAGCAATAGTGGTGTTTATTTCCAAAACGCCGATAAAAAGGATAAATAGTGGCGTTTTTCCCCAAACGCCGCTATAAATCAGAGCATTAGCGGCGCTTTTGAAAAACGCCGCTAAATGTCAGAGCATTAGCGGCGCTTTTGAAAAAATGCCGCTAAAGGTCAGAGCATTAGCGGCGCTTTTCAAAAAACGCCACTAAAGGTCTGAGCATTAGCGATGCTTTTCAAAAAACGCCGCTAAAGGTCTGAGCATTGGCGGGGCTTTTGAAGAAACGTTGCTAAAGGTATGATCATTAGCGGGGCTTTTCAAGAAACGCCGCTAAAGGTCTGAGCATTAGCGGCGCTTTTGGAAAAACATCGCTAAAAGTCTGAGCATTAACGACGCTTTTGAGAAAATGCCACTAAGGACCTGAGCATTAGTGGAGTTTTTTCACAAATGCCGCTAAAAGTTTTTCATTTTTTTTCTTATTCTTGCTTTGAATTATATTTTATTTTGATAAATTCACTTATAAGCAATGAGAAAGTTTCATTTTAGTTACTTAATTATGAAAAGTTACAAATTACTAACTAAACAATTTAGAAGTTTTCATTTAAGTTACAAATTAAGCTATTGAAATTAATTTAGGGTTTTAATGTTTAGTATGTTAATTTCATGATTTAGGGTTTGTTATTTTCGTGTATGGATTTAGTGTTTTAAAGTTTGTTGTTTGGGTTTATTGTATAGTGTTTAATATCTTAGTGTTTACAAGTATTAAGGTTTAAGTGTTAGTGGTCAGGGGTTAAGGTTTAGGGTTAGGGGTTTAGGGGGAAATGGTTAATGGGTTAAGGTTTTGAGTTTAGGGTTTATGGTATGGTTTTAAGGTTAAGGGTTTGGGGGGAAATGGTTAATGTGTTAGGTTTCTGAGTTCAGGGTTTATGGTTTAAGTTTAGGATTTTAGGGTTTAGGATTTAGGATGTTAGCTATATGACCCAAAATCCTAAAACTAAAATTTATGGTTAATGTGTTAGCTATTAAAATATATGTTTTGTACTACACTAACATTGGCCACATGAATTCCCAAAAAGTTGGTCTCGGATTATGGTTTAAGGTTTGCGGTTTATAGTTTAAGATTCGAGTTTTATGGTCTATGAATTTTGGTTTGAGGTTTTGAGTTTGGGGTTTATGGTTTGGTGTTTGTGGTTTAGGGTATAATAGTTAGGATCTAAAGTTTATGATTTAGGGATTAATCTTGGATTTTTTAGAATATAAATCAAAATAAGATAAATGTAAATTATTATTTTAAATAATGGTTTAGTGTGCAATTGTATACACGAACTTTAATTTGATCCAGATCTTGTAAAATATTAACACAATTATTGATATAATTAACATCATTTTTATTTATATATTGCATACATAAAAAGTTATATTTATTCAATATAAAAATATATTGATGCATTTATATTTTAAAATAATGTGTATGATTAAATCAAAATTAAAGATTCAACTATACATTTAAACTACAATTAGAAATTCACATCTAGAATTACACATTAAACCAAAATTCATAAATAATTACGAGATGTATCTATATCAAAATTTAGGTGTATACATATAATTAAATGCCATTTATATAAAAATGTAAACAACTAATGTTGATGTAAAAAGAAAGAAAAAGAAATTCCTAAAAGAGTTGATAATGGTAATTAAATTTTTAAATTTTAATAATAAAAACTTAAAAATTTAAAAACTTACTATTTAATATTTTAGTTAAAAAGTTCAATACTCAAAATATAATAAAATAAAAATTCAAAAAATGATAATCTCAAAGACAAAAATTTTGAAAGAAAAATATAGAAAATATAGGTTAAAATTAAAATTGAAATTGAAATTGAAAAAATTAAAATTAAAATTGAAAAAATAAAATTAAAATTAAAATTGAAAAAAATTAAAGTTAAAAGTTCAATACTCAAAAATGGAAAAAAAAAAGTAAAATTGTATAATAGTGGCGTTTTTTGTAAAAAAATGCCATAAAAAAGGAGCTATAGTGGCGTTTTTAGTAAAAACGCCACAAAAATTAAGCTATAACGATGTCGTTTTTCCTATGCTAAAAAACTATCCCTATAACCCCAATTTTTATTCCCCAAACCCTAAATTTTTTCATTCCCAAAAAATTGCTCGATTTTCGTTCTCGATTTCGTCTTCTAAGACTACCGAAATGGAGTTGGTTCGAGGCATTGTTCGAATGTTGCAAGGCTTCTCGAGTTCCTTGTTTTCTTGGGACGAAAAGGGATTGTGATTTTGTGTCAGGAATGGGATTTATGTCCCCCATTTGTCTCAGTCAAGCTTGGCCTTAATCCTCAACCAATTCATGTATGCCGCTACGTGTCTTGAACTTGTGCAAATTGCGGTTTCTAAAGTGGAATCGCAGCTTAGATCTCCTCCTCCCACTTTGAGAGCTTTTGCTTCCTCAGTTTCTTCTTGGCTCAAGGTCATAATTGGCACTTCTTTTTCTTTTATTCTTGTTTTTTTGATGAAAATTGATTTCAATTCGGTTTTCTAAGCAAATGTAACATTCGATTGTTGACCCAATACTTCTTTTTTTTTTATGTATAATTTGTGCAGATATGTCCAAATGTTTTTGTTTGAGTTTCATTTAGATAAAATACATACATTATAGTTTATTAAGATGGACTAGTGAGTATAATATGCAATACATGTTATTACCATATATATTTTTAATATAGAAGTAATAACCTTAACATTAGGTTTTTTTTTTTTTTGTAACATTCAATTATTAATCCAAACTTTTAAAAAAAAAATTTATGATGTATATGTCCAAATGTTTTTTGTTTGAGGTTCATTTTGTAATGATAGAATCATAGTAAGAAAACACACACACACACATAATTGATTAAGATGGACTTGTGAGTATAATATGTAACACCCCGTGATGAACATAATTTCCATATATAGAGAAATAACCATAATCGTTGATTTATCTTTTTCTAAAAAGTTACTGCTATATTGTTTGATTTTGTATCTAGAAGCATATTTAGTTAAGATGTTTTTTCCATCATATAGAAAGGTTAGATTTTCTTGTGTTGGCATGAATTCTTTGAAAGCTTAGTCAAATTTTTATGTATAGAGCAGCGGTCGCGTGATATTGCTTTGAACGAAGAAACGAAGATCACTAGTTCAAATGCGGGATCTACGCTGACCTTACTGGGATTAACAAGTTCTTTATCAAGGTTGGTATGTTTTGTCTTACAAACTTTCACCTTAACAAACTCTAGGCATTTAGTTTTATTTTTCATTATTCTCAGATTTTTGAGTTGTTTCCATTATGGTATTTGTATTGAAGAGCACCTGCCGTTTAGAATAATTTTGAGTGTTACATATAGACATGTTTACAGAAAAATTTCAACTCCATCTCCAAAATTATTTTATTTCTTTTTGTCAAGTCATTGCATTATTTGTCTTATTATATTGAAAATTTCTTATTACTTTTCAATGATATTAGCCTTTGTTCAGGTGCTGAATATCTATTGCAAATAGTTCTTAGAGCCATTTCCCAAGCATACTTTGAGCCTACTTCGAATATTTCAGCTGCTGACATTGCTACTTATATCCTTGACTATCTCTATATAAAGCTTGATGAAGCATGCCTCGTACAAGGTGGTGAGGTTGTATCTATTTTCTCATTGTTGATTACTGTTCTTGATTCTCCAGATTTGTATAAACATCTGACAAATACAAACTTCTCATGCTAATTTCAGGGGATGAATATAAGATGCTTATTCATATAGTTTTTGGAAGCTTACTACCATACATTGAGGGTTTTGATTCTTGGATTTTTGAAGGGATGCTGGATGATCCTTTCGAGGAGGTAACTTTTATTCAAGCTAAAATTTATTCTAAAGCCTGAAACAATTTCTTCAATTTAACATCTCTCAGAAATTCTTTTTGGCACATGAACTCATTCTTTTGTGAATGATTATGATAGTTTGCAATTAGAGTTCCATTTTGCATTAAATGTTAGTGGGACTTTAGTGTGTTTCATGTCTCTGATATATGTATTGTTGACATAATAATGCGAAGTTGCAATATCTTTACACAAGGGAGATTAGGTGGTTTTCCATGATGCGTTTCTATTTTTAGGTTCAAATGTATTTTTGCAAGTTCGTCACTAAATTCCCACTTATTGTCTTTTTATTCCCAGTTATTTTCAAGTCATTACCTCTTTACATGGGAATATAGAGGTATGCATTGTCTTTTAGTTATCATGCCTTCTTTTTTTCAGTTATTATTTTGCAGTGTTGTAATGTAATTGTCCCTTTAATTTCTATAATTTAGTCACCACATTCACTCCTGGCTAGTGATGTTTTACACATAAAGCACTGCTTTCAACTCGCTACTTTGTTTGGATAATGTTAATTCTAATGGAAGGTTTTGGCCATATGGAACTAATTTGATTAGTGAATACAATGATAATATAATGTAATGGAGCGGTAGTAGGAGCGACAATCTCCAGTATCAAAGTTGGTGCCACTTTCGATTGTTAATTTAGGTAGTGCTTAAGTCACTACTTTTCGTACATGACCATCTTAGGTGTCTAGTTGAGGATTTTGTCAATTTTATTTGGTGCCTCACTTACTTCTCTTAACCATTATATAGTATGTCTTATTTATTATTTTTTCTCTTCAATGTATCAAGACGAATTTGAGTATTTATGCAATGAAACACAGGTATTCCCTCTTATACTACTATAGTGACTGTTTCATTGATATCGGTTTATCATGAACCTGATATAGCTTTCTTTCATCACTTAGATATGTACATGAATTGAGTAAAGTATTTTGGAAGAATAAGACCTTTTGGATCTTGCAGGCTGTTTCATTTCCTTAAGCTTTAGTTGTCTAGAAGTTTCACTAAGATTTTTGGTTTAATGATGTGTAGTAAAAGATACAAATACCAGTTTTTGGGAAGGAAATGGGTTTCTAGAAGAACTTATGCAAAGTCTATAAAAGTAACAATGGGTTTTATTTTAATTGGGTTCACTTAAGATGGGTCCTCTATCGCAAATCAACAAAGACTTTATTTTCTTGAAGAGGGTTAAATGAGTTTAGTGGTTCAAATCTTAAATTGACCTTATCATCTGTTTGTGTATTAAAGAAATATCATTGATTTGAAAAAACCTGGCAACAAAAGAACTAGAGTCTGGTATAAAAACATTAGATATGAAAAGCCAATTGGACAGACTGCATAAGGCAACAATAGATCCTAAACTTGACCTAAAAAATATACACCCCACTTTGTATACATGATTTCCTTTATGACATTCAATTTCCGGACAATTTTCTTGCATTGCATTGGTGTACATTTCTTCTATTGTAAGAATTCTAGAGACCTAGATTTTTAAGTTTCTTCAATTTGTAGCTAGGAGATGCCCTTGATACTGTGGAGCAACTTGTGGAAGAACAATCTTTTGACCCTTTGTCTTCAGATAGGTAGGTACCATCTAGACTATAATGTTCTTTTAATGTTTGGTGGTTAACTGATAACAGTTAATTACATTTGTAATTCAATCCTATTTGGATATCTGTAGTTTCAAATTCAATTACCACAAATTTGGATTCTATTAGTTTATTCTCGAGTTGATGAGACTCTACAGTTTATACTCGAACAAAATTGTTTTCCAAGACCACTTATGTTGCATATGGTGGTGGCTCTTCCTTCATGCATTATTTTCTCCAATGCCATGTTTTATATTTATATAGAGCCTTGTTGACTGTGTTTCTTTCAATATGAACTGATGAGGATTTTGAATGCGGGACTAATGTAATGGATGCAAATGCACAACTTTTCAAAGATGAAGAAAGCTGAGATCCATTACTTAAGAGGCCTACTAGAAAGGGTAAGAAATGAGCGGTGAAGTTTCTCTATTACAAAGTAACTTAGTAGGCATTACTAGGCAATTATTACCCTTTTCTCTTATTCAGTCTATTTAATTCTCATTCTTCATTTTGTGTGCTTAAAAGTATAAAGAGAGCTATTTAGGCCATCAAGATAGTCATACAAAAATTTTGAGGATTGTTGTCCAATGAAGCAGAACACCGTTATTGAAATAGGCGGATTTTTGGGCTGAAATGACATGTTATGATCTACCCTTTTGTGTTTCAAAGATTATCTGGGCTTAGTTTTCTCGTTGATTTTGGGTGTAGAGCTTTTAAGGACTACTTTTAAGCGATACTAATCTTGATGCTAATTTATGGCAAATTTTCGGTCATTACCTCTTTACATAGGAATATAGAGGTATGCATTGTCTTTCGATTATCATGCCTTCTTTTTTCGTTATTATTTTGCGGTGTTGTAATGTAACTGTTGTAACACCCTAAAAAAAATCGAGTATTTAAATTTGCATGATTTTGGTGTTTAAATTTTAAAGGAAAATCTTTACTTTAATTTGGAGCTTATTGAAGTCTTTGAGAGGGTAAAGCATAATTTGAAGAAGGAATAAAATTTATTAATTGAGAATTTATTGAAGTGAAACAAAGGTGATTAAGACTTAAGCTAAATTATGTGCTAAAGAGTGTCATAAAATGAGCATATGGCATGGTGGAGTTGGCGATGGGTTCAAGTAAGAGGAAGAGGTTCGAATCCCTTGTATAGCACCTAGATAAAATTTTGTTTTAATTTTACGCTCATGGCTAGGAAGTGTCGCAAGGGACATATAAGGAAGGTGTTGACCATGTATTTTTGGTTAGTGTATCAATGGATTAAGGTAACAACTAACATATGGTATGGAATCAAAGGTTTAAGGAAAGATAGGAACATAAGGCACTTATCAAGGGAAAATTTGGAAAGAAATAATGGCCAATTGACCATGTGCTGGACGGCAATTTGGTATAGGAGGAGCCTAAATTTTGAGTTAGTTTTGGCTGGAAAATTCTTTTCTCTCTTTGGTTGTTCTTTGCACTTTGTGCAGAATTTTATTTCCTCTCCTTCCAACATCCCTCCGGCGAATTTTGCATTTGGCAAAGCCAAAATCTTTTGACCATTTGGTCACTTTTGTTCCTCTTGTTGATTTTCTTTTGTATTCTCCTTGTCGAAAATCACTTATGCCAAAAGCCAATTCTTCTCTTTTCTTTTGCTATTGCGAATATACATTCCTCCTAAAGTGGTCTTTTCTTTTCTTTTCTACTAATCTCCTTGAAATTAAAACAACATCATCACCATCATCCTTTCGTTCTTATATTATTTCTTTTCAATCAATAAAATTCTCTCCATCTTCACTCTTTTGGCGAATGCTATTGTGCCTTTAAATCAAATATTTTTTTCTTTTCCTTGAACATACATAGCGAATCCTTCATCATTTAGACATCATTCTCCATTCTTTTCTTTCAATCGTGGAATATAGGTAAGGGTTCTTTTCCATTTTCGTTTTAATAAGTGATATTATGGCGAATATCATTGGTTTATTGAAGGACTTTTGAATCGGTATAAAGTTCATACTAATAACGTTTCTTTCGTTATTATTTAGTGCAATAACGGAGATTGGAATTCAAGTGATCGGAGAATCGTGGAAACGTTGGAAGCGTTTCATTTTGGTAAGGAAATCAAATCTCTTTAAATCTTTAGTAACATTGATATTATTTTAGATCTAACTAAATTCTTTTGGATCTTGAAGATATCAAGATAGGGAAGAAAAGGCGTGGTTAGTCACGTTAAGAGGGCGGATCCAGTAAATCCCCATTCAAACGAAGAGCGGTTTCGCAATTCGAGATTTTCCACGGGTTGTGGGCCATCTTAGAAAGAAGTCCATTATTCAAGTAGTACGAACCTCCGAGCCGTTATCGTTGGTGGATTCTCGTGCTAGTGAATCGATAAACGAAGGAAAACCGAAAATCGAAGTGATTCAAAATCAAGAGGGTAAGATTTTGGATTCATTATCGATTAAGATTTATTTTTACGAGTTAGTTGTCTAACGGATCAAATATATTTTAGGTGCCGAGGAGCGAGAAGGGTTAATACTCACGGTATCGAGGTGTGTAATTTTCACACTCATTATTTTCTCGGTTGGATGTCAAATTTCGGTATGGTAGTAAATCGTAAAAAACGATTAGATCGGTAAAAACGTAAAAATTTATATTTTTGACGAAAATGCGTAAAAACGACTAAATCGTGAAAATTAAAACGCCTCGAGAAATTAATTGTTATTATGAAAATTGGATGTTTCGTGAAAATGGGTAGTAAATACTCTAGTTCGTGAAAATGGGTAGTAAATACTCTAGTTCGTGAAAATGGTAGTAAATACTCTAGTTCGTGAAAATGGTAGTAAATACTCTAGTTCGTGAAAATGGGCCGTAAATACTCTAGATCGTGAAAATGGGCGAAAATACTTTAGTTCGATAAATCGGGCCAAAACACTCTAGTTCGTTAAAATTTAGCCAAAACACTCTAGTTTGGTAAATGGGCCAAAGCCCACTAAATTGCTAAATGGACAAATTGCTATATTTGAGGGCCAAATGAAATGTTATTGTTAAACCCACCATGTTATGTATTGTTAATAAATTTTATATTTTAAAGTACATGTATAATTGCATGGGTGGGATATATGAAGAGAAGAATGGCGATTGCCACAATATCGCTTATTGCCTCTAGTTCGGTGGCTTCGCCACAATATCGACTTAATGCCTCTAGTTAAATTGGCTCGCCACATTAACGACTTATTGCCTCTAGTTCGGTGGCTATGCCACAATTATAAAAAAAGGCTAAATGCCTACGATTGGTGTGATGGCGGGGTGGGTTGACTTGATCCCCACAGGTGTGATGGTTGGTACGGGGGTGTTAGCGGATGGATATTAGGTTTGGGTTGGGAATTACATTTTTCATGCATTATTAATTATTTTTTTTAAATTCATGATATATTGTTAAATTCTGAAATGGGCTCAAGCCCAGCTTAATATCTTGAAAATCTGGCCCAATAATGGTGGTAAGTGAGTTACACACTGAGTTCTAAGTAACTCACCCCTTTAATTTCTTTCCATCTCGGGTAATGGAAACCGATGTGGACTTGAATGAGGATGACTTCGTGGAGGCCATCTTGCTAAATAAGGGTTATTTAAATTCGAACTTTTAATAATTATTTTACTATTTTGGGATGTTGTAATAAATGGCCTCTATAAATAACTTATGAATTTTATGTGTGTTTGGAATTTAATTTATACTTTGGACTTTTAATCATGAGTTAAAGTTTTATGATGTTTTTATTAAAATAAAATTGAGTTTTCAAGTTTATGAAAATCTTTTATAAATATCTTATTATAGTTAACTCTTTAACAAATTACCCAAAGGTTTTAATAATACAATGATTTCCAACTTATGTTTTAAATATTGATCAAAATCTAATTCTCTTCAAATTTTAAACTCTGTAAACAATATTGTAGTTTTCAACTCATTAAAGATTTAAGAATAGTTCGAATCACGTAACAAACCAAATCTAGTCTCAACGCATAGACCGGGTTTGGGGTGTTACATTTAGTGGTATCAGAGCCCAGTTTCAAAAACTCGGCTGTGGTTTGGGTTCAAAAAAAAATAATTTCCGTATGAAAACGTTCAATGATATTTTAAAGATCAGTATGGCACCACAAGCATCCGGCAACAAGTCAAGTAAGTATTTATTGCTTAAATGATTACTATGATATGATCATAGGAACACTCTAGAACTTCTAGTTTTAGGCGTGAAAACTATAGAGATTGAGACTATAGGAAATGTTGCGAAAAACAACCTTATATCTTAAATCTCATAAAATATCGCTAATAAACAAAACAAAATTTACGATTCATAAAACTTGTAATCGGATAAGCGAACAAGCGATCATGAGTACAAGAGGACGTGGTCGTGGACGCCTTGTAGAGCGTGGGCGTGGTAGAGGCCGAGGTGCTACGGTGAAGCACCGAATCATATGCGAAAGTAGCGCACTGCGTCAATTGAAAGTGAGACCGGATCACGCGATCACATGGAAGAAGATCATGCATTGACTCAAGCAATGCTACGAGTCTTGGAAAGGGTCGCTGGAACTAGAATTGGGCCAACAACTCGTGGGTCAATTTCGAGGCGACTTAAGGCAAATAATGCGAAGTTTTCGAGGAGTCTGGTGTAGCTCGAATGTGGTGAATCTTGGCTCAAGTCGTGGAGCGGATTATGGATGATATGGAATGCACGGTGAGCAAAAACCGAGAGGAGCTGTATCCTTATTGAGAGATGAGGCGATCGGTGGTGGCTCACTGCTCGAGAAACCAAGCCGCATCGATTAAGCGGGAATTCTTTAAAGCGCCTTCCAAGGAAAGTCGTCGAACGAGCTATGTAGACTTCGAAGGAAGGAATTTCGAATCTTGTCCAAGGAAGTAAGACGGTGGCGACATATGAAGTCGAAGTTTTACGTCGAGCCGTTATGCGGACAATTGTAGCAACAGATCATGAAGCGTTGTGTACGTTTCGAGGATGGACTTAATGATGAGTGAGGGTTACGATTGCTCATAACAAGTTAGAAATTTTTCCACTCGGTGGAGAAGGCCAAAATAGCCAAGAGGCTAAGAACTCGAACAGCGTAACCAAGAAAGGTCCCGAAACAAGAGAGACACAGTGATCTGGTTCTTCCAAGAGATTCGGAAGAAACCGGAATGATGAATCGGTTCAAGGTAGAACCCGGTAGCAAATAATCAAGTCGAGATTGCACCGAGTGTGGGAAAAGGCATTTTGGGAATGTTGGAGGAAAGCGGGTGCATGCTACAAATGCGGTTCAATGGAACATCGATATAAAAGTTATCCTCGACGAATGGATACGACTCAAGAGGTCCGTAATAATGATGCACAAAGGCCGGGTAATCGGCAGACCACCGAGAGGTCGTGGACCGGTCGTGGTGGTAATGGGCTGGTCGTGGTCAAGGTGCACCGGTCGAGGAAATGGTAATAGAGGAAATGCGGATGCAAGACAACTGGACTGGTCTATGCGGTTAGACGCCGCGAGGACGGCAATGCACGAGATGTGATAACAGATGACGTTCTTCATTTTGATGTACCGTTATTGCCTTAATAGATATTGGCTCTACTCATTCGTATGTATCTAGTGCCATATCTCGAAATCAATTTAGAATCAAATTACCGAAAATGAGATGCGATGTCGATCCTTTAGGACGATCCAAGAGTAGTTAATAAAATATTTAAAGACGTGCCCTTAAAAATCCAAGAGGAAGTATTCTTAGCAAATTTGATGGAACTACCTTTTGGCGAGTTCGATCTCATTCAGGCATGGTGGTTGGTTAACCATCGGCGCAATTGGATTGTCTTTGAAAAGCGAATGTCGATGAGGACCACGGATGATAAGGAAGTCATAATGATTGGTGAGCGGAAGAACTATCGGCAAATGTGGTATCTCGCATTAAAAGTGAGAAGTTGGTGCGGAAAGGATACGGAGCATTCCTAGCCTTTATCTGTGCTGTGGATGCCAAGGAATTATCCGTGAATGATGTGAGGACGGTGAAGGAATTTCCCGATGTATTTCCTGAAGAACTTCCTGGCATACCTCTAGATCGGGAAGTAGAATTTGGCATTGAGCTTTTGCCTGGGACGGCTCCAGTGTCCATTGCTCCCTATAGAATGGCGCCGAAGGAGTTGGCTGAGCTCAAAGCTCAAATTCAAGAATTCTGGATCGGGATTCATTCGACCAAGTGTGTCTCCGTGGGGAGCACCAGTTTGTTCGTCAAGAAGAAGGATGGATCGATGCGTATGTGCATTGACTACAGACAGTTGAATAAATTGACGATCAAGAATCGGTATCCTCTGCCGAGAATTGACGACCTGTTTGATCAATTGAAAGGAGCTTCAGTTTTCTCCAAAATTGATTTAAGGTCGAGTTATCACCGACTTAAGGTGAAAGAAGCGGACATCTATAAGGCGACATTTCGGACACGTTACGGACACTATGAGTTTGTAGTGATGCCGTTTGGATTAACTAATGCACCAATTTGCATTTATGGACATGATGAACCGAGTCTTTCAACCATATTTAGACCGGTTTGTGGTAGTGTTCATAGATGATATATTGGTTTATTCGAGAAATGAGGAGGAGCATGACCAGCATTTGCGGATAGTATTACAACTACTTACGTGATAAGCAATTGTATGCCAAATTTGGTAAATCACGAATTTTGGCTAAAGGAGGTGACTTTCCTTGGTCATGTAGTATCGGTAGAAGGAATAAGGGTGGATCCTCGGAAAATTGAGGCTATTACGGATTGGAAACCACCAACATCGATGAGTGAAATTCGGAGTTTCTTTAGTGCATTTGGATACTATAGGCGTTTTGTAGAGGGTTTTCATTGATTCTTGCACCCTAACTAAAGCTGTTGCAAAAGGAGCTCCGTATATCCGGGTGAAAAGCGACAGAGAGTTTTGAGAAATTGAAGAAGATCTGTGAAGCTCAGGTTTAATTGATAGGAGGCTGAAAAGAATTCACATTTATTGTGATCGTCTCACACGGGTGCAGGTTGTGTGTTGATGCAAAATGGAAAGGTGGTGGCCTATGCTTCTCGTCAATTGAGACCACACGAAGTAAACTACCCTACTCATGATGCGGAGTTAGTGCCGTTGTCTTTGCTCTAAAGATTTGGAGGCACTATCTCTATGGTGAGAAGTCCATAATCTACACGGATCACAAGAGTCTTAAATACCTCCTTACCCGAAGGAGTTGAATTTAAGACAAAGAAGATGGGTAGAATTGTTAAAGATTATGATTTCTCCATCGAATACCATCTGGAAAGGCTAACGGTAGCCGTAGCGTTAAGTCGTAAGGCGGTATCTGAATTAAGAGCTTTGTTTGCCCATTTGAGTCTCATGTATGAGGATGGCGGTTTGTTAGCGAACTTGGTGAAACCTCGTGGTGGAACAAATCAAGGAAAAAGCAGACATCGATGAGAAGTTGGGACCTTCTTTGCGACAAGTTGAAAATGGTGAAATTGAGGATTTTGGAATAAACACGAGAGGGTGTGTTGTGCTTTCGAGGAGAGTATGCATGCCTAAGGATCTAGATTTGAGGCAAGCGATTCTCGGGAGGCGCATAGTAGTCCTTATGCTATGCATCCGGAGGAAATAAGATGTCGAGATCTCCGTGAGCGATATTGGTGGCGGGGTTGAGCGTGAGATTACTGAATTCGTGGGAAAATGTTTGACTTGTCGACAAGTGAAAGCGAACACCAATTACAAATGCGGATTGTTACAACCGATAAAGATTCCTCTTTGGAAATGGGAGAGGATAACTATGGATTTTGTTAGTGGGTTCCGTTAACACCTACTAAGAAAAATTCCGTTTGGGTAATTGTTGATCGGTTGTGAAGACCTGCTCATTTCTTGCCGTTAAATACGGATTATTCGTTGCTGAGAAATTGGCGAAACTTTACGTATCCGAAATTGTGAGGTTGCATGGAATTACTGTATCTATTATATCGGATAGGGACCTAGGTTTACATCCCGATCTGAAAGCTCTACATGAAGCCTTGGGAACAAAGTTGAATTTCGATCGGCTTTTCATCCTCGGTCGATGGTCGATCGGAGAGAGTAATTGAGATATTGGAAGATATGTTAAGAGGATGTGTAATCGACTTGAGGGTAGTTGGGAGGATTATCTACCCTTTGGCGGAATTCGCGTATAACAACGACTATCGATCTAGCATTGAGATGGCACCTTATGAGGCATTGTATGGTCGTAAGTGTCGCTCTCCTATTTGTTGGTGAGTTAGGCGAAAAATGATGTTAGGTCTGAGATGATATCTCGAGACCGAGGATAAAGTAAAGTTATTCGAAACACGGTTGAAAGAAGCCTCGAGATGAAGCAGATGTAAATGCAGATCTGAAGCGAAGAGACATCGAGTATAGTGTGGGAGATCAAGTTTTCTTGAAGGTATCTCCTTGGAAAAAGATCTTGATTCGGAAGGAAGGGCAAGCTAAGTCCTAGATATATTGGACCTTATCGTGTGCTGAAGCGTATTGGTCGATGGCATATCGATTGAGTTACCTCCGGAATTGGATCAAATTCACAATGTCTTTCATGTTTCCATGTTGAGGCGTTATAGATCGGATCCTTTGCATATTATACCGGTAGAGGAATTGGAGCTGAACTCAGATTTGTCCTTTGAAGAAGAACCAGTGGAAATCCTAGACCGAGATGTCAAGGTATTAAGGAAGAAAACTGTACCATTGGTCAAAGTTCTATGGTGTAACCACGAGTGGAAGAAGCTACGTGGGAGCGGAGGATGCAATTGACAACAATACCCTCACCTTTTTCAACGAGGTAAATTTAGAGGACGAAATTTTCTTTAAGGAGGGTAGAGTTGTAACACCAAAAAAAAATCGAGTATTTAAATTTGCATGATTTTGGTGTTTAAATTTTAAAGGAAAAATCTTTACTTTAATTTGGAGCTTATTGAAGTCTTTGAGAGGTAAAGCATAATTTGAAGAAGGAATAAAATTTATTAATTGAGAATTTATTGAAGTGAAACAAAGGTGATTAAGACTTAAGCTAAATTATGTGCTAAAGAGTGTCATAAAATGAGCATATGGCATGGTGGAGTTGGCGCATGGGTTCAAGTAAGAGGAAGAGTTCGAATCCCTTGTATAGCACCTAGATAAAATTTTTGTTTTAATTTTACGCTCATGGCTAGGAAGTGTCGGCAAGGGACATATAAGGAAGGTGTTGACCATGTATTTTTGGTTAGTGTATCAATGGATTAAGGTAACAACTAACATATGGTATGGAATCAAAGGTTTAAGGAAAGATAGGGGAACATAAGGCACTTATCAAGGGAAAATTTGGAAAGAAATAATGGCCAATTGACCATGTCTTTGGGCGGCAATTTGGTATAGGAGGAGCCTAAATTTTGAGTTAGTTTTGGCTGGAAAATTCTTTTCTCTCTTTGGTTGTTCTTTGCACTTTGTGCAGAATTTTATTCCTCTCCTTCCAACATCCCTCTGGCGAATTTTGCATTTGGCAAAGCCAAAATCTTTTGACCATTTGGTCACTTTTGTTCCTCTTGTTGATTTTCTTTTGTATTCTCCTTGTGCGAAAATCACTTATGCCAAAAGCCAATTCTTCTCTTTTCTTTTTGCTATTGAATATACATTCCTCCTAAAGTGGTCTTTTCTTTTCTTTTCTACTAATCTCCTTGAAATTAAAACAACATCATCACCATCATCCTTTCGTTCTTATATTATTTCTTTTCAATCAATAAAATTCTCTCCATCTTCACTCTTTTGGCGAATGCTATTGTGCCTTTAAATCAAATATTTTTTTCTTTTCCTTGAACATACATAGCCGAATCCTTCATCATTTAGACATCATTCTCCATTCTTTTCTTTCGTAGTGGAATATAGGTAAGGGTTCTTTTCCATTTCGTTTTAATAAGTGATATTATGGCGAATATCATTGGTTTATTGAAGGACTTTTGAATCGGTATAAAGTTCATACTAATAACGTTTCTTTCGTTATTATTTAGTGCAATAACGGAGATTGGAATTCAAGTGATCGGAGAATCGTGGAAGCGTTGGAAGCGTTTCATTTTGTAAGAAATCAAATCTCTTTAAATCTTTAGTAACATTGATATTATTTTAGATCTAACTAAATTCTTTTGGATCTTGAAGACCGTCAAGATAGGGAAGAAAAGGCGGTGGTTAGTCACGTTAAGAGGCGGATCCGTAAATCCCCATTCAAGCGAAGAGCGGTTTCGGCGGTCAGGATTTTCCACGGGTTGTGGGCCATCTTAGAAAGAAGTCCATTATTCAAGTAGTACGAACCTCCGAGCCGTTATCGTTGGTGGATTCTCGTGACTAGTGAATCGATAAGCGAAGGAAAACCGAAAATCAAGTGATTCAAAATCAAGAGGGTAAGATTTTGGATTCATTATCGATTAAGATTTATTTTCTGAGTTAGTTGTCTAACGGATCAAATATATTTTAGGTCCGAGGAGCGAGAAGGGTTAATACTCACTAGGATCGGTGTGTAATTTTCACACTCATTATTTTCTCGGTTGGATGTCAAATTTGGTATGGTAGTAAATCGTAAAAAGCGATTAGATCGGTAAAAACGTAAAATTTATATTTTGGCGAAAATGCGTAAAAACGACTAAATCGTGAAAATTACGGCACGCCGAGAAATTAATTGTTATTATGAAAATTGGATGTTTAAGTGAAAATGGTAGTAAATACTCTAGTTAGTGAAAATGGTAGTAAATACTCTAGTTCGTGAAAATGGTAGTAAATACTCTAGTTCGTGAAAATGGTAGTAAATACTCTAGTTAAGTGAAAATGGTAGTAAATACTCTAGTTCGTGAAAATGGTAGTAAATACTCTAGTTAGTGAAAATGGTAGTAAATACTCTAGTTAAGTGAAAATCGGTGAAAATACTCTAGTTCGATAAATCGGGCCAAAACACTCTAGTTCGTTAAAATTTAGCCAAAACACTCTAGTTTGGTAAATGGGCCAAAGCCCACTAAATTGCTAAATGGACAAATTGCTATATTTGAGGGCCAAATGAAATGTTATTGTTAAACCCACCATGTTATGTATTGTTAATAAATTTTATATTTTAAAGTACATGTATAATTGCATGGGTGGGATATATGAAGAGAAGAATGGCCAGTTGCCACAATATCGGCTTATTGCCTCTAGTTCGGTGGCTCTGCCACAATATCGGCTTAATGCCTCTAGTTCGGTGGCTCTGCCACATTAACGGCTTATTGCCTCTAGTTCGGTGGCTATGCCACAATTATAAAAAAAGGCTAAATGCCTACGATTGGTGTGATGGCGGGGTGGGTTGACTTGATCCCCGGTGTGATGGTTGATGCGGGGTGTTAGCGGATGGATATTAGGTTTGGGTTGGGAATTACATTTTCATGCATTATTAATTATTTTTTTTAAATTCATGATATATTGTTAAATTCTGAAATGGGCTCAAGCCCAGCTTAATATCTTGAAAATCTGGCCCAATAATGGTGGTAAGTGAGTTACACACTGAGTTCTAAGTAACTCACCCCCCTTTAATTTCTTTCCATCTCAGGTAATGGAAACTGATGTGGACTTGGGCTGAGGATGACTTCGTGGAGGCCATACTGCTAAATAAGGGTTATTTAAATTCTAAACTTTTAATAATTATTTTTACTATTTTGGGATGTTGTAATAAATGGCCTCTATAAATAACTTATGAATTTTATGTGTGTTTGGAATTTAATTTATACTTTGGACTTTTAATCATGAGTTAAAGTTTTATGATGTTTTTATTAAAATAAAATTGAGTTTTCAAGTTTATGAAAATCTTTTATAAATATCTTATTATAGTTAACTCTTTAACAAATTACCCAAAGGTTTTAATAATACAATGATTTCCAACTTATGTTTTTAAATATTGATCAAAATCTAATTCTCTTCAAATTTTAAACTCTGTAAACAATATTGTAGTTTTCAACTCATTAAAGATTTAAGAATAGTTCGAATCACGTAACAAACCAAATCTAGTCTCAACGCATAGACCGGGTTTGGGGTGTTACAACTGTCCCTTTAATTTCTATAATTTAGTCACCACATTCACTTATGGCTAGTGATGTTTTACACATAAAGCATTGCTTTCAACTCTACTGCTTTGTTTGGATAATGTTAATTCTAATGGAAGTTTTTGGCCATATGGAACTAAGTTGATTAGTGAATACAATGATAATATAATGTAATGGAGCGGTAGTAGGAGCAGCTATATCTGTATCAAAGTTGGTGCCACTTTCAGTGTTAATTTAGGTAGTGCTTAAGTCACGACTTTTCTGTATATGACCATCTTAGGTGTCCAGTTGAGGATTTTGTCAATTTTATTTGGTGCCTCACTTACTTCTCTTAACCATTATATAGTATGTCTTATTTCTTGTTTTTTCTCTTCAATGTCTCAGGACGAATTTGAGTCTTTATGCAATGAAACACATGTATTCCCTTTTATACTACTACAAAGGATCTGTTTCATTGATATCTTTATCATGAACACTGATGTAGCTTTCTTTCATCACTTAGATATGTACATGAATCAAGTACAGTATTTTGGAAGAATAAGACCTTTTGGATCTTGCAGGCTATTTCATTTCCTTAAGCTCTAGTTGTCTAGAAGTTTCACTAAGATTTTTGGTTCAATGATGTGTAGTAAAAGATGCAAATACCAGTTTTTGGGAAGGAAACAGGTTTCTGGAAGCACTTATGCAAAGTCTATAATAGTAACAATGGGTTTTATTAAGCATATGTCATGTGCATTTAATAAAAAACTGCAAGCGAGTGAGTAATATATATTAATTTTCACAGTTTTTGTAAGAGTATTTTTCTAGTGTATATATGCTTCTACTCACTTTGCGGCAATCGGATGGAGCATGGATGTTGGGTGGACAAGCACTTGGGTGAAAGTCATCAACGAGTGGTTTGCGACCAAAGCATCTCGATAAAGTGAATCCTGTTATGCAATTCTATTGGAATTTGCTTTAATATCTTCTTCTCTTTTACTATGCAAAGTGTGGAAGTTGATTGCCCCAGTTGTGAAGCAACAACCTAAAGTGATGAACAATGAGAGTCGGTCGTGCAGATAAATAACTCAAACTTGCCATGATTTTGTTTTCTTGATGAAATTTTATCACATCCTTATTGTTTGTTTCTTTATTCTTTCCCCACTTCTTTTATTGGTCGGTTTCTTGTGTGGCTTAATTTGTTAATTAAAATCCTAGTATTGATTGGCTTTTTTTTTTTTTGTTTAAATGTTATGGGCTGAAAAAATGTTTAATTTTACTATTTTTCTCTTAAATTTTTTATAATATTTTATTTTTTTATTTTTCATGACTTTTAGCGGCGTTTTTAGAAAAAGCACCGCTAAAGGTCATGCTTTTAGTGGCGTTTTTAGCAAAAGCGCCACTAAAAGTCATGCTTTTAGCGGCGTTTTTATAGAAAGCATCGCTAAAAGCCCTGACTTTTAGCGGCGTTTGTGGGAAAGCACCGCTAAAAGTCATGACTTTTAGAGGCGTTTGTGGGGAAAGCGCTACTAAAAGTCATGACTTTTTGTGGCGTTATTGGGGAAAGCGCCGCTAAAAGTCATGATCTTTAGCGACATTTTTTCTCATAAACGCTGCTAAATTTTGTGGCGTTTGTTTTAGCGGCGTTTTTTGTGGCGCTTTTGAAAGCGCCGCAAATACTATTAGTGGCGCTTATAAACGCCGCTAAAAGCCTAAAAAAACGCCGCTAAAAGTCTGTTTTGGTGTAGTGCACTGATCACCACAAGATCATATAAAACAACACATCAAGCATTTTCAATAAGTCTCTCATACTACTAATCTCTCGGTGGTTACGCACTTAGCCCACCATTGAATCTCTTATAGGATGGTATCGCACACAGCCCACCAATCATTTATAACTATAGTGATTTTGCACTTAGCTCACCAATCATTTATAAGCGATGGTATCGCACACAGCCCATCGATTACTAACTAATCAGGTGGTAACGCACACAGCCCACCGATAGTAATATAGTTGATGGTATCGCACACAGCCCATCAATTAATAATATATCAAGTGGTAACCCACATAGCCCACCGATATTAATGTTGTTGATGGTATCACACACAGCCCATCAAGTAATAATATATCAGGCGGTATCGCACACAGCCCACCAATATTATGCATTCACAGATATCTATCCTCATACCTTTCTCTAATTCAAATGTTCATCCGTAAACATCATCACTCACTATCATTCTTACTTAACTTTCTATGATTCTCATTCGCACTCACACAGTGCATTAACAAATCTCTCTCATACACTAAGGTGTATTGATTACACTTATCCCCTTAGAGGTCCATCATATACTGAATTTATCTCCAACTGTTAAATAACACTATTAAGTCTCATACACTTATTGTCACATTGACATCATACCCCTGATAGGGTCATACATGAATTAACATATCGATGCCATGTCCTCGACAAGGTCTTATACAAAGTATCACATCATTGCCATGTCCTTGACATGGTCTTATTTAATATCTCTCACCGAAGCCATATTCCAATATAGTCTTACACTGAACCTTAACTATCATCATTTCATACTATTTACGTTTCTTACCATTCTTAGGTTCAATTCTCTTAACAACTCATCAAAAGACATTTCAAACATTCATTGAGTAATTATACATTCCATACAACATTGGAATGTTAAAATAACTCATATGTAATTACAACATTTGCACATGAACTTACCTCGATGTCGAAAGGGCCGAAAGGGACCTTTTTGCCCACATTTCCCTTTTCACCTATTCTAGTCTAAAGCTCATTTTCTTCGATCTAGAACAATTTGATATACTGATTTAATCACTTATAAATCATAATATATCGTAAGCTATACTTTAGGCAAAAATGACTATTTTGCCCCTACACTTTGGCAACATTATGATTTTGCCTCTAGGCTCGTAAATAAATTCTCAACACATTTTCTCGTTAAACAAGCCTAGCTGAACATTCAATCCTCTTACAACTATTCACAATTCCACCAATTTCATGCCTTAATGAACAAATCACAACTTTTTCATTTTAGTCTAATTAGGTGCTTTCATGACAACACCTTTCACAAAAGTTGTTTCTCATCATCCTATCATTCATTTTCTTCCATAAAAATTCAGAAACCAGAATAAACTCTCTCATGGAAAGTCCCTGTACTCTCAACCATGTTACAAATTAGTCCCCTTATTAGCTAGCTTAAGCTTTAGGGACTCCAAAAGTACAAAAATTATCAAGAAAAGTCGTCAAAATCACTTACTTGTAAGGAGAAAGGCTTGCTGAAATTTTGAGCTTCAAAAACCCCATTCTTGCTGCTCATTTTGGTGGATGAAGAGAAGAAATAAAAAAAGATGATAGCTTTTTGCTTATTTCATCTTATTTTATTCTTTTTAATCACCTAACATGACCAACATTTAATGCCCTTGTCCCCTAACTTTCCTAGACCGGCCAACTCACTTAACAAGGCCAAATTGCACATTTGGGACCTCCAATTTATAATTCATAGCTATTTGGCACCTCTAGCAAATAAAATAAACTTTAGCACTTTATGCGATTTAGTCCTTTTTCACAATTTAGCTAGAAATTGCTAAAATTAAGGCACCAAAATTTTCATGTACCCTTATAAACATGCTATAACACATAAAATAACATGAAAATAATTTCTCTATCCTCAGTTTAGTGATTCTGATATCACTGTTCTAACTAGCCCCTAAATCGGACTGTTACAATAACAGTTTTCAGTCAAGCATTAAAATGGCACCATATGAGGCTTTGTACGGACGCAAATGTAGAACACCTCTATACTGGACTGAGCTCAGTGAAATTAAGATACACGAGATTGATTTGATAAAAGACACTGAACAGAAAGTAAAAGTGATCCGTGATAGTTTGAAAGCAGCGTCTGATCGTCAGAAGTCCTATGCAGACTTGAAAAGAAAAGACATTGAATTCGAGATCAATGATAAAGTATTTTTGAAAGTATCTCCATGGAAGAAAGTACTTGATTTGGATGTAAAGGCAAATTAAGTTCAAGGTTCATCGGACCGTATGAGATCATCGAATGAATTGGGTCAGTTGCTTATAAGTTGTTGCTGCCACCAGAACTAGAAAAAATTCATAATGTATTTCATGTGTCAATGCTTCGTCGGTACAGATTCGATCCATCATATATGATTCCTCCATTCGAGATTGAAATCCAATCTGATATGACTTATGAGGAAGAACCGATCCGTATCTTAGCTCGTGAAGTGAAAAAATTACGAAATAAGGAAATTTCGTTAGTTAAAGTACTATGGAATCGACATGGAGTTGAAGAGGCTACGTGGGAGCCTCAAGATTCTATGAGACAACAATATCTGAACCTATTCAACGGTAAGATTTTCGGGGACGAAAATCACTAAGGGGGAAGAATTGTAACAATCTAGTTTAGACCCTAGTCAGAATAGTGGTTTCGGGACCACAAGTCCGAGTTAGAAAATTTTTTTAATATTATTTTCTGTGTCTACTGTATGTGATTAAGCATGTGATAAAGTTTCGTGAATTAATTTGACTGTTTATGTGCTTAATTTGAGAAAAGGACTAAATCGCATAAAATGCAAAAGTGACATTATAATTGTTAAAGTGTTTAATTGCTTTGCTCTATTAATAGGAAGGCCTTAAAATGGAATTAGGCCATTGTAATATGGCATGGATGGTAGTGGACATGCATTCTAAAGATTTTATAATGTTTCATTAAGGGTAAAATAGGAATTAAATAATTAAGCTTAATTAAAGTAAAACAAAAGCATGAAATTATGCTACATTATGTTCATCTAGACAAAAAACACAAAGAAAAAGAAAAGAAAGAAGCTTGTTAGGTTTCAGCACATGCAAAGCTTGATTTAGGTTTTTTTTATTCGATTTTTTGATAATTTTTACGTTTTTGTAATCGTTGCTTCGTATACTTCAAAACCCATGCTTTAATTTTGTGAATTGATGAAGATTTTGAAAAGTGTCATTGATGAATTCTTGAGTTACATAAATTTTGATGATGAAATATGAAAATATGCGATTGATTAACATAGTTTGTCTTTGAATTTTTGATGAATTTGAGTCATTTGGATTTAATTGAGAAAATAATATTTTGAGGGACTAAATTGTACAATAAATGAAATGTATGGATTTGTATGAGCATGGGTGATATTCGGCCAAAGCATGGTACAAGCAAATTATGTGTATTTTGTGATTTTGTGAAATAGGGACTAAAATGTCAAAATGTGAAAATATGAGGGCTAATTTGTAAATTTCCCTAAATATGTGTTTTCGGCTTGAATTGAATGAATTAGTGAATAAATGAGTTAAAATTGAATATGTATAATTTAGTAGCCGTGTTCATTTTCATATATCTAAATTCGAGGTAAGTCGATATACAAATAAATGTAATTATATTTATATATGTGTGTTCATATAAAAATTATGATTATGAATGTATATGAAATGATGAGTACATGAAATT
Organism: Gossypium rotundifolium; assembly: GCA_025506655.1. NCBI lineage: Eukaryota > Viridiplantae > Streptophyta > Magnoliopsida > Malvales > Malvaceae > Gossypium > Gossypium rotundifolium. The sequence continues at coordinate 44,688,648 of CP106730.1, forward strand.
CGAGATAGTATCAACTTGTTGTCAACATCCGAAAAAGTCCCGTTTGAACCTAGGAATAAGTAGAATTACGTATGTTATGACATATATTTTTGATATCTGATATCATGTAAGACCACGTCTGGGACGTTGGCATTGATTCGAGACTTCGTGTAAGACCACGTCTGGGATGTTGGCATCGATTTGAGATTTACGTGTAAGACCATGTCTAGGACATTGGCTCGTATTTGATCCGCGTAAGACCCTGTCTGGGACAGTGGCATCAATATTTGAGTACATGTAAGACCTCATCTGGGACATTGGCATTGTACGATTATTCTGCGCACTTTGAGTATCCTGTTAGATTCCGAACGGTTCAACGGGAAAGTCCGAGAAACAGAAGTTTATGTTTTATGTGTAAATGAATCAGGTACGTATGATAAGTACACTATGTAAGTGTATGGAAGGTAAGTGTATATATGAACTTACCAAGAGGAATATGTGTATATATTTGATGAGTTATAATGTGATAAATACTTGAAGATAAAATGAGCAAATGGGTTATATTTGAGCTATGAAATGTGGAAAGTAATGGCTAGACAGATGAGCCAAAGAACATGTTATGAAATTGCAAATGAGATCCATTAATGACATTGTAATAATGTGTTCATTTGCATTTTATGTTAAGTTTATTTGTATATGACTTACTAAGCTTTTGGAAAGCTTACTTTGTGTGTGTTTGTTCTGTTTTATAGATTGCCAAGCTACTGAAGGCTCGGGGAATCGTCGAGGATCATCATCACACTACTCAATCATATTTTGGTACCTTTGAAAATATGTATATAGCTAGATGTGGCATGTATAGACTAGTTATTTTGAAGTATGTTTGATATAAGTATATGGCCATGTGAAATGGCTAGATATATGGTTGAGTTATGAATGGTTATTTTTGTCCTATGATGCTAGTTTTGATATAGCTTGATAGTAAATGAAATGGTCATATGAATGGTAAGTTTATTAATGAATAGCTAGCACATTATTGATGGTAAGTTTGTGATGGATTTGTCTTGAAGGGCTTGTGGTTATGTTGAGTTAAATAGCTATTAATTTTGCATGATTGTTAGGCTCATAATTGAGTAGATATGGTGCATAGTTTGATGTATTTTGGTTGCCAATTGTGTATAGGATGATGCTTTAATGTTCATGGAAGAATGACCCAAGTGTGGGTGGCATTTTGGCCTTACAAATAGCCTATATTTGCCCACACGGTTGAGCACACGGCCGTGTGGCTCGACCGTGTCCCTCGTGGTTTTATTTTAAAACAAGTCAGGCTCAACCACAGGCTAGACACACGGGCGTGTGACTGGTCGTGTAATGCAAGTTAGTGTCGACCACAGGTGAGACACACAGATGTGTCTCAGGCTGTGGGGACAAGTCAGTATGTATGCCCTATTTTGACACGATTTAGACACACGGGCATGTCTGAGGCCGTGGGAGGCACACGGCCTACCCACATGGGCGTGTGACCTCTATAATGGGCGTGTGACCTCTATAACTTAGTAAAATTTTTAAATTTCTAAGAATTTCTGTATGTGTTCGGTTTAGTCCCGGCCCTATTCTAAAGTATGTTTAAAGTCTCATTGACCTATTCTAGGGACACGTTGATGTGATTTGTCAAATTAAATTATGAATTATTTGTAAATGTAATATCCGGGAATTAGGGCTTATGCATTTTTGCTTAATTGCATGTGTTTGTATGCCTATGTGTTTTGAATGTGCTTAGGATATTTTTGAGAACTCTAGAGTGTAGGAGAATGCCTTAGAAAATATTGGATTTTTAGTTTTAAAGGGGATCTAGGGAAGTGAGGCCATAAGGAAAATTGTGTGGGGTTTTAGACACAAGAAATCAAGTAGTAAAGTGGCAAGGGGCACCACCTAAGGTGCAGAGAAGGTTGCGTTAGCTAGGGGTGCCAGGGGAGGAGGTTTGAGTCACGCAGATAACAAGAGAGTGTGGTTTTATTTTGTTTTTTTTTTTTGCGTCAAGAGAGGGGGGAAATGTTGGACGGCATTGGGACATTAGTGGATGAGCTTTTGGCTTAGTCAAACTCATTCAAAATTCGGCTAGAGAGAGTGGATGAAGGCTGGACTCATTCAAATTCTTTAAATGAGAGGCAGAGAGGAAAAATAGGAGGAAAAGATGGGATTTGATAAGGGATGAAGAGTTGGCCGGCCAAGGGGTTCTTTTGGTGGCAAATTCGGTCATGTAGGGGGGATAAGTGCCAAAATTATCTTTTAGTGTGTATCCATCTTTTTCTTTCTCCTTTAGTCTCCTTGTCGAAATTCTTCTAACTTTCTCTTCTTATTCTTTTTCTTTCTTTCAACTTCAATTCTACATATTTTCCTCTTGTGGCCGAATATTCCATCACCATTTGAAAGGCTTAGCTGAACCTTGTAGGTACTCATTCTCCCATTTTCATTAAGAGCCATAGCTGAATCTCAAGGTGCCCTTATTCTCTCTTTTTTGCCACAAGTCTTAAAAGCTAAAACATTCTTACCTTTAGCCGAAACCTTTTCTCTTTGGTCTTAAAAGCTGGAAGCAGTGATTTGATTCTTTTCTTCTTCTTTTCGTTGATCTTTCAAGCCATCATCATTCCCAAAATTCTCCTTTTCCTTAGACGATTTGTTAGGGCCGAATCTATGGGAGTAGTGCCGTCGACTACTCTCTTTTAGTCTTCGCAAGCAACGTGTAGTGGTAAGTATTTTCTTCTTTAGCAATCGATTTTGGGTTCTTTTTCATGGGTGTGCCGAAATCAAGTGGTTAAGCCTTGGTTTTAGGGATGGTCAAATATTCATAGTGCCATAATATGTGTTTCTTTTGTATGTAGCCAACGTGAAGGAGCATTAAAGGAGCCTCTTGGGTTCGATTACTCAAGACTGTAGGTTCAAACGTGTGATTCCGGGATTCGATCAGTTGAGGTAAGATGATGATAGTGGTAGGCTGAAGGCCATACTTTTGCTCATTTATGTAAGAGCCGAACCTAACATAGTTGTGTAAGAGGGAGTTCAACAAATCGCAAGGTGCAATCGTGTAGGCTACGGGGTTCGAGTTTAGGCGACTTTTGCTAAAAGGTGTGTGATTAACCCACAATTTCCTAGTTGTATGTTATGTTTGTATGTGTTATGTATATGTTGATTGATGCAGTGGAAATAATGAGATGGGTACCCTTGAGTGGGTATGTCGATAATCAGGTCAGTATTAAATCTGATAAAATTGTGGTTATTGGTGTATATATGTGTGGTATGCCGAATAACATGTTCATGCATTATTCATCATGACACTATCATATGTTGCATGTGCATGGGGTGGGATTGTATATATGAAAGAAGGACAGGGTGTACATTTATGTACGTGGTATAGTGATGGCTACGAGCCTCACATGGATTGATGATCGGCTCAGTGCCTCATCATGGTTGGTATCGGCTTTGTGCCATATCGTGGTTGGTGATGGCTATGTGCCTCATCGTGGATTGACGTTGACTGAGGTCACGTTGTGGATTAAATTGTGACTTGATCAAGTGGACCAGTGGCTCGACCACTTGGTGGATGGCATGATTTGCCGAATTGGTGTGTAGAGGTTGGAGGGTCGATTTAGTAATCCCCTGGTGTGTGGTGGTTGGATACGGGGGTGTGTAGAGGATGGACCCTAGGCTGGGTTGGGTGCATTTTGCATTATTATCTGATTTGTGGATTGGTTTGGTTTTGGGCCAAGCCCATATGTGGAAATCTGTGGACTAATTGCACACTGAGTCTGTTGACTCACCCAATTTTTACCAAACAATACAGGTGATTCGTGATGTTGGACCGGGTTGGATGGGATTCGAGATGGCCATGCAGACGCAGTGTCCATATTTAAAGACTTTATTTTTAGATTCAGTTTATTTAGGATATTTTGATGTAATAAGGCCTTTTAATTATTTTGGGTTTTCATTGTGGTTATGTTAGACTAGACCTGGATTATTAGTTGCAAACAAAGTTTCAAATTATGACAGTTTTATATCTTAAAAACTTATTAAAGGTTTTTACTCGGTTTTTCTTAAGAAATTTTAATAGAAAAAAAAACTCGTTTCCAATTAACTCCGAACTTCAAATTGTTTCTCAACCTGAAGTTTTTTTCAGTAGCATTCCGAATTCGGCCATAGTGTTTTGGGCCGGGTTTGGGGCGTTACAGTAATAGTTTTTTATTATCCAGTAATGCCTTTTTAACCCTATACTATTGATTATTTCATGTTAGGGGTGTTACAAGCATGCTTTGACTAGTAATCCACTTTTGAAGATAGAATTTATTGATCTATTGCATGATAATGCCTAGCACAAGGGTCTGTCCAATTATCATTTGACTACAAGAGAATTCTTCTTTCTTTAAGGAAATCTCCTCAATGAAACGAAATAAAAATCCTATCGTGGGGTAGTGCACTTGTTATGCCATCATAAGAGACCATTGATGGAGGCCATAGGTCTTGTTTAGGGACCTTCTCCAATTCAATATTTTAAAAACATGCAAGGTTTTAATTTCTGATTTCAATCATGAATGATTAATATATGCATGACAAGAACATGTGAAATTTTTTACTGAACTATATGGCATGCTTACCTCATAAATGCATAACATGCATGGAAATTTTATAATATTCACATTTATTTATTCATAAAAACAACAATTTTGAGTCTCCGCAATTTTTCTTTTAAGTAAAAGAAAAAGAAGTGAATGTGAACCGTGCACCAAGAACAATCCCATGAAAGGGAGGTGAATCATATTTGACCACTTAAAAACCAAGTTTTTCCTTGCCAGATGCAATCCTAAACATTCACCTTCTCATTACCACACTTCTCACAACAATTGAATAACCAAAAGAAGTGAATGGAACAATGCAACTCATGTATTTTTTCATTACCACACTTCTTATCTTTAATCGATCAACTGTGGATCATCTCATACATATATATCACAATTATATCGTTAACAATTACTAAACAGATATATAAGGAGATGGGTAGTTAAAATAAAATTGTCAGCCAAGTTTTCATGGTTCTATTTCTAGAAAATAAATGAAAAACCAAAAATCACTAAGTTTTTTACTACAAGGCATTCCTTGTGTCTTCAACTGTCATAGCTCCATCTTCTCCTCGTCATGGACTCCTTTTGGAAAAAATTACATTTATGTCATATATCGTTTCAGACTCACAAGAATTCTATATAAAAAATCCTACATGGAGATGATATTCCACGGTCTATTTCCTAAGAACCACAACCTTGGCAAAAAAAATAATTATATAACAAATATATAATACCACATTTATTCTCATACATTCCCCTTAACATGTGAATAATTACAAAAATGCCACATCTTATCTAATATCAATCAAATAAGATGAAGAAAGAGATTCAGTCTTGGTTTACACAATTAACATAGCACAACCTGGTCTTAATGCCAATAGTTGGAAAAAAAATTATGTTTGAAAACGGTTTTCTTGCACAGCAAAAAAATTAAAATTTTGAAAACCAACCAGGTTTGTGATATTTATAGCAATAAACCCCAACCAAATTCATACATGTGTTTTTGGCTTAGTGGGTGTTCATTGTTCCTGGCTTTCAACCAAATGATCTTCTTTGCTATTCTCGTACCTCAAACTGCTTCGAGTGTGTGCTTAAACTAATTGAATCAAAACATAGAACTAGAAAAGATTTTCTCTTTTATTTGGGGTGAAAACAGAAATTCTCTCTTCTTTAATAGAAACTGATAGAATTTTTATTCTGGAAAAATATATTTGATAGTTGATAATAAATTCTCTCTATTTTACAGTAGAATAACAATCTCTCAAAGTTGTGTGTTATGCCCTATGGGTGCCATCTATTTATAAGAAGAGAAGGTAGAACCCTTGTTGAGTTGTAGTGGTTTATTTCAAATAGTAAAACAACTTTATACTTAGAGTAGGAGTGGGGTGGATGGCACACCCTAGTATTCCTACTAAGGTTGTCACCCCATTCATGTTATATAAGGGGTTTTGGGCCTCTCTCACATCTAGTCCAATTACGATTACTTCTTAAGCCTTTTGACCTAGTACTCGCTAATGTGATCAAACCCGATTTGGTTTTTCTATTTCCCAAAATAAACTTTAATAATCTATATTAATCAATTTTCTCATCCCTATTTTACCCCCAATAAAATTTTGATGAATTTACCTCCGATAAAATTTTGACTATCTTATCCTTGGTAAAAATTCGAGAAAATATATTCAATATTTCACAATTAACACTTAAACTATGAACAAATGATTTATTTTCATTTTTGGGCTTCAAAACAACTCAAAAATAGAAACTCATTCTTCCGATCATTTTTAAGTAGTCCATATAAAATTGCAAATGAACCATTTCCATTTCCATTTCTATTTTTGGAAACCTACATTCATTTCCAAATGGTTCTATTTTTCCATTTCGTAAAAAAACATATTCATTTTTGAATGTTTCTCATTTCTCATTTCCAATTCATTTCGTTCATTTCTATTCAAACACACAATTCATTTTTCCATTTTCATTTCTAGTAGAGGGACCGATTGGACATATGTAATTAGGGATCAAATAATTTATAATTAAATTTTGGATTTTTTCCTATTAATTATAAACTCATTTAGTCACAAAGTCATTTCACTATAGTATCATGATTGAGCTCTCCCTAACGACATACCCTTACGAAAGCAACTACTCAATACTAGTCCAATGACATTGTCATAAGTGTGTTACCCTCATAAGATATCATTGATCACTTTGGGATAATATTTGTTCTCCCAATATGACCCTATTTATCTCATGGTAACCATTACATCTTCCTTAATGAAAAGACAATTACTATCGAATAGTAATTAAGTAATTCATCACAAAGACAAAAAACCCATGGTCATGTTTACTATTCATCAACCATGTAATTTCAATGAGATGATATCATTTACCCATGTCTCGGACCATGAATTCTACTATTTTGAATGATACTTTGTTCTATAGAAGTCATACACCCAGCACTCCAACTTTCAATTCCTTATCTATTTTAACTTAAACTTTTACATACATCAAAGTGTACAAGTCATGCATACATAGTCTGCCATCCACTTAGGATTTAGGTATGTCACTGTAACGCCCCAAACCCAGCCCAAACACTACTACCGGATCTAGTTTGTCACTAAGAAAATTTTTAGTAAAACAAATCGTGTCGACAAAAAGCCCAAATAGGAAATTACATAAAATGTGCCTTAATAATCAAAAGCCCCAAAACTTAATTACATGTCCTTGAAAGAAATTAAAATGAGAATAAATACTAAAGGTCCATTTTAAATCTAAAATGTAAACAAATGGCCTATGGCCTTATTACAATGTATTTTAAATCCATCATATAAAGTACTTTTAAAAAAACTAAATTGGGGAAACTTTGTCGCCGGATCCACCTTCTTTTGCATGGCCACCTTGTGCTTCACTCTGGCCCGGTTCGATGCACTAATCGTCACCTGAAAGGTTAGTTTAAAGGGGGTGAGTCGCGAGACTCAGTGTGCAACCCTCATGCACCACTAGATTTGGGCCTCATTAAACATAATAATAAATTCATTTACATGGAAACATATACTATGCAAAGCCCAACCCATTTGCCTAGGTTTCCATCCGCTACACACCCCCGTACCAACCAACACACCATTGGGGATTTCTACAATCAACCCACATCGCTACTGTCCAAGATGGCAGTCAAGCTGCTCATCAACATATATTGGCCGAAGCCCTTATAACATATAATGGCCGAAGCCCGTATAACAGTTCACGGCATTAGCTGCTATAGTAGTTCACAGTAAAAACCGTTACTCATATACATGTACATATAACTTCCTCCTTTCATCACCCACCCCATGCAACATGCACAATAATTTAAAACATGTACAACAGTTTACTTGTAACATATAGTTAGATTATTTACTAACCTGAGGGTCCGTCGTTTAAATCCGAGATTTCAGCTTTTAGTGTAGCATATAAATCTTGTGAACACATATACATATATATATATATATATACATTTCTTATTAATCAGATCTAGACGGTGGGGAAGTGTTATACACCTGATTCGCGTACTAAGGCTTTTGCTATATCTACGTTACTATCACTTGAAACAACTACTATTGGCCCACGATCTAACTTTGATTTTGGCCCACACTCCGTTGGCCAATCTCACACTACCGAAATAGATCGCTTCTTGAATTTGGGCGACCGTTTTACAGATCCAACCTTCTCTGTTTGACTGTTAGTTGAGTCCATATCAATCCCTTAATCACTAAACCAAATAACAATGAGATCTAACTCATTAGTTAAATGTAACCTTTAAAACGAACACTTACCTAGTTAGCCGAATCCCGAATATCCTTTAAAAATTGTCACCACCAACCTTCCTACATTCGGCCATTCCCCAAATATTAAACGAATCGAAAATCACAACCATTCTAACCCATATGCCTTTCGGCTAAATGGAAAGAATCATGGAAGACCATTTGGCCATATTTACCACTTCTTACCTTCGGTTTTTCCATCAAATCTGCTTTAATGGGATAGTTTCGGCTTCTAGGAGTAAAGAGTATAATCGAAAGGACCTTGGAACAATGGTTTAGATTAGGAGTTTGATAAAAATAAGGGAATCACAGAAAAGGAAAAATCCCGAAACTTACCGGATTACTAAGGAGTATACGGCTTACAGTGCACCTTCAGGAAAACAGAGATCTCACTTGTAGATTCGGCTATGGGAGATGAGGGTATGAACAAAGGAATTCGGCTCTTAGAAAAAGAAAAAGAGAAACTGTAGAGAAGGATTGGAAATTTCGGCAGATAATGAGAGAAGAATAAGGTTTCAAGATACCGAAATTGAAGAATACTACTCCCTATTTATAGAGAAATTTTAGCATACCGACACACACAGAGTTGGAATTTCGACCAACTCTCCCCTCCCAGAGTTGGATTTTTGGCCAACTCTGCTGTCATCTGATAGCTTTTAACTCCCCTGATAACTCAATCCTTATCTTACCTTTAGGAGAGCCCACCTTAAAACCAACTCCTCCTTATTAATTATTAGCTTTTTAACACTTAAAATAAAAGAAATAACTCCTAAAAGGTAGTCTAATTGCCGTCCACCCCCTTCCCATTTAAGTGCCGAATTGACCCATCTTTTAAGGCCCAATCGGCCATACAAGGGCCCAATTCCTCCCCCCTCATGGCTCCACCTTATGCCCACTTAATGCACTTTAATTCTTTGGGCCACAAGCCCAGCTTGTCACTTAATTATCCATCTTCTTAAATTATAAGCTAACACCATTTATTAGCCACCTAACCCAATTTTTTTAAAGCCCAAAATATCACTTAAACTACTCAGAACATTAATTTAAACTGTAATCCATATATTTAATCAAGGTCTCAAATTTGAGCCTTAAATTCTTGAACTAACATGTTAAACTAACATATAAATGCACAGGCCCACATTTAGGATGTTACAGTTCTACCCCCTTAAAATAAATTTCGGCCCCAAAATTTACTAGTAATCTTACCAACTAAGTCTCACCACTAGACTTTCGCCGCGCACTCTAATTCTAAAGCCAAAATAAACACTTAGTATATTATGGTAGGGTACGCACCATTATTCGCTTTTGGAGCGTCTTCGTCACCTTATACTAATACTATCGATTCGCGTTTATCTGATTAAGAATTTTATGAATCATTAATTGTTTCCACTAATTATCCCCGAACAGTCTTATGAAACATAGTTTAAAAGTGATTCTTTCGAATTTGAACCTATCTACAGTTTTCAATCTTCCTATTCTAGGAATTATGCACACACAACGTTCATACAAGTAACATTCATTACCTAAGGGTGTTTTCGTCATTTCGCTACCCAGGGGTATTTTCGTAATTTTATCCTACAGGGCTATTTTCGTAATTTTCCAAAATAAGGTTCCGGGTGATTTGGCGAAATAAGGGTATTTTGGTAATTTTCCAACTTGGGGGTATTTCGGTAATTTTGCAAATCTGAGGGTATGTCGATAATTTTGCAAATCTGGGGTTATTTTGGTAATTTATAAAATCTGGGGATATTTCAGAAATTTTGAAGTCTGGGGGCGTTTCAGTAATTTTGCCAATCAGGGGTATTTTGGTCATTTTACAAATTAAGGGTGTTTTGGTCATTTACAACTCAGGGATATTTTGATGTTGTTGTTGTTGTTTTTGTTTCTTATGGAAAGATTCTGTTGACTTTGTAAATCGGGGTATTTCTGCAAACCATAGGTATTTTTTCAAAGTAAAGATATTCTAAAAATTTTTGTGAGAAAAACAGGTGGCTGGTCTCTTTCGAGTTTTAATTGTAGTTTTGGCCTGTCAACACGTACTCGTAACTAGGGTGAATAGTCACTTTACACTAGGTGGGATTCTAGTGGAAAGGAGGTGAGCCATTAGGACTGCTTAAGTACCAAGCTTTCCCTGAATCCACTCTTAGACATGCATATGCCTATTACCACACCCTGTCATGGCTAAAGTGAACAATCACTATGCACCAGGTGAGATTCCTGCGAAGAGGAGGTGAGTCACTCGGACTGCTTAAATACCAAGCTCTTCCGGATCTTCTCCTAGAAATGCATATGCTTGTTACCACACTTTAGTCTTGTGGCTTGTTTACAGGTTTTGTTTAATGAAGTTAAGTCTTATGGATTTTAAGAATTTGTTTGTCTAAGCCTAGAGTCCATCAAGTTCTAACCTAAATAGTCTACGTCCCATAAGCCCGTTAAGTTTACATTTATATCACACAATGGTTTAGAGTACTTACAGCGAACTTGGCGAGACGCAGTGCCATCTTGAGCTAATAAACATTTACTAATAAAAATCCATGTTTTAAAACCCATTTTAGAAAATCTTTTGGGCCCAAAATCCCAAAGCCGAGTTTTGAACCGGGCTTTAATACCAATTTGTAACGCCCCAAACCCAGCCCAAACACTACCACCGGATCTGGTTTGTCACTAAGAAAATTTTTAGTAAAACAAATCGTGTTGACAAAAAGCCCAAATAGAAAATTACATAAAGTGTGCCTTAATAATCAAAAGCCCCAAAACTTAATTACATGTCCTTGAAAGAAATTAAACGAGAATAAATACTAAAGGCCCATTTTAAATCTAAATCTAAACAAATGTAAACAAATATTTTAAATCCATCATATAAAGTACTTTAAAAAACTAATATGGGGAAACTTTGTCACGGATCCACCTTCTTTGCATGGCCACCTTGCGCTTCACTCCGCCCAATCCGATGCACTAATCGTCACCGAAGGTTAGTTTAAAGGGGTGAGTCATGAGACTCAGTGTGCAACCCTCATGCACCACTAGATTTGGGCCTCATTAAGCATAATAATAAATTCATTTACATGGAAACATATAATATGCAAAGCCCAACCCATTTGCCTAGGTTTCCATCCGCTACACACACCCATACCAACCAACACACCATTGGGGATTTCTACAATCAACCCACACCGCTACTTTCTAAGATGGCGGTCAAGTCGCTCATCAACATATATTGGCCAAGCCCTTATAACATATAATGGCCAAGCTCAGTATAACGAGCTTCATGGCATTAGCTTACTTCTGATGAGTTCATGGTAAAACCGTTACTCATATACATGTACATATAACTTCCTCCTTTCATCACCCACCCCATGCAACATGCACAATAATTTAAAACATGTACAACAGTTTACTTGTAACATATAGTTAGATTATTTACTAACCTAAGGGTCCATCGTTTAAATCTGAGATTTCGGCTTTTAATGTAACATATAGATCTTGTGAACACACACACACACATATATATATACATTTATTATTAATTAGATCTAGACGGTGGAGAAGTGTTACACACCTGATTCACGTCCTAAGGCTTTTGCTATATCTATGTTACTATCACTTGAAACAACTACTATTGGCCCACGATCTGACTTTGATTTTGGCCCACACTCCATTGGCCAATCTTGCACTACCGAAACAGATCACTTCTTGAATTTGGGTGACGGTTTTACAGATCCAACCTTCTCTGCTTGACTGTTAGTTGAGTCCATATCAATCCCTTAATCACTAAACCAAATAACGATGAGATCTAACTCATTAGTTAAATGTAACCTTTAAAACGAACACTTACCTAGTTAGCCGAATCCCGAATATCCTTTAGAAATTGTCACCACCAACCTTCCTACATTCGGCCATTCCCCAAATATTAAACGAATCGAAAATCACAACCATTCTAACCCATATGTCTTTTGGCTAAATGGAAAGATACATTGAAGACCATTCGGCCATACTTGCCACTTCTTACCTTCAATTTTTCCACCAAATCGGCTTTAATGGGATAGTTTCGGCTTCTAGGAGTAAAGAGTATAATCGAAAGGACCTTGGAACAATGGTTTAGATTAGGAGTTTGATAAAAATAAGGGAATCACAGAAAAGGAAAAATCCTGAAGCTTACCGGATTACTAAGGAGTATACGGCTTACAGTGCACCTTCGGGAAAACAGATATCTCACTTGTAGATTTGGCTATGGGAGATGAGGGTATGAACAAAGGAATTCGGCTCTTAGAAAAAGAAAAAGAGAAACTGTAGAGAAGGCTTGGAAATTTTGGCAGAGAATGAGAGAAGAATAAGGTTTCAAGATACCGAAATTGAAGAATACTACTCCCTATTTATAGAGAAATTTTGGCATACCCACACACACAGAGTTAGAATTTCGGCCAACTCTCCCCTCCCAGAGTTGGATTTTCGGTCAACTCTGCTGTCATCTGATAGCTTTTAACTCTCCTGATAACTCAATCCTTATCTTACCTTTAGGAGAGCCCACCTTAAAACCAACTCCTCCTTATTAATTATCAGCTTTTTAACACTTAAAATAAAAAGAAATAACTCCTAAAAGGTAGTCTAATTACCGTCCACCCCCTTCCCATTTAAGTGCCGAATTTGACCCATCTTTTAAGGCCCAATCGGCCATACAAGGGCCCAATTCCTCCTCCCTCATGGCGCCACCTTATGCCCACTTAATGCACTTTAATTCTTTGGGCCACAAGCCCAGCTTGTCACTTAATTATCCATCTTCTTAAATTATAAGCTAACACCATTTATTAGCCACCTAACCCAAATTTTTTTAAAACCCAAAATATCGCTTAAACTACTCAGAACATTAAGTTAAACTCTAATCAATATATTTAATCAAGGTCTCAGCCCGAGCCTTAAATTCTTGAACTAACATGTTAAACAAACATATAAATGCACAGGCCCACATTTAGGATGTTACAGTCACATTATGAATGTCACAAGTGAGTAAATCTATAAATGGATTTAGGATCTATTCTACTTGGGTTTGGTCCGATGTACTGTTAGTCCAGTCAGTCACATCTACGTCTCTATCTTTTTGGAATCATCCGCACTAATTCCCAAGACAAGACATCTCCCATGTTGGACTTGATAGACGACATATTAATCTTTCAGTTGGTTTGCTCATTTCTGATTAGACTAAGGACATGTTTAGGTTTGTCTACTAATACAAGTTGTCTTTTCATATTACGATCCGACCACGTAATACCACTTAATATTAGTTAAACATTAGACAACTAGTGAGCAACATTTGCTTCCATTTTTCTTAGCGTGCAAAAACCATGTGAGGAATATATACAAAGTATTAATGAATAATTTTATTAAACAATCTGTTCGAAAAATTACAAGTGTACTTAGATGAAAATACTACACTTAGGGCACCAGATCCAACATTTAGTTTTTATGTTCAAAAACTAGCAATTACACTTTATACTTTATTTCTTTTTCACATCTAAGCTTAAAATCTAACCATTTAACACCAATTTCATTAAGAATTCATCAATGACAACTTTTAGAAACTTTAAAAGTTTTACAGATTGATGCATAAGCTACCTAAATCAAACTCCCATGATCTCAAAAACATAAAAATCACAAGAAAATGACTTAAAGTTGCTTACTAATTGAAAGACTAAATTTGAAAGCTCCTAAAGGTTTTTTTTTTCATCTAAAATTCAGCAAGAATAATATGAGGAAAAAGATGATACATTTTTTTTCTTTATTTTAACTTATATGTTTAGTTTAACATTTAATTAAATTAGTTTAATTAATTTAAACTTGATTAGCTTAATCTAATCCATTGTTAAGCCAACTTAGTGGAGGATGTCTACCAACATACATTATAAAATGGTTTATTGATCATTTTAAACTTTTAGCTAATTAAAAGTCTATGGTGATAAGACTTTTACAATTTAATCTCTATATCTTAATTATCAATTCGGCGAAATTACTAGACTAAAATTCAATATATTTCTATATTAACCCTATAAATATTAATATTACAGACTCGAACATAAAAAATGGGGTTCCAAAACCACCATTTCTAACACCACTAAAAATTGAGTAATTACAAGTTAGGTCAAACATACACATCACTCCACTAAAAATTGAGTTATTATAAGTTAGGTTAAACATACACATCACTTACTTCGATATTCTTTCAAAATATAGTTAAGTTATTTTCCTAGAATAAATTATAAATTTTGATAGAGTTTGCCCTTTGGTCTCCAGTCTTTTTGAAAGTTTACATAGTTTTCATCAGTTTACGAATAGAGCCCACACTCTGGCAAACCGAGGTCGAGATTAGCAGAGAAAATCAAGTGGTAGAAAGCCAGGAACAACTAAGTCACTTAATCCGAATACACGGGTATAATTCGGTAAAAGGCTTATTGCTATAAATATCACAACTAATCAGCTTCAAAGAAAATTTTTAAATTTTGTTGTGCTTATAATCATTGTTTTCAAATTGATTTTTTGTAGCACAAGGAAAAATTAGTTGTTCGGCATTGAATTAGCAACCAGAACTAGTTTCTTAAAGGCATTTAAGATATCCTTACGTCAATGATTGTATTTATGAATCAAGTGAAGAATTGACTTTTGGCTAGAGCTTCGTTACATTGTGGTTTTCTTTTATTTTATTTTACAATCTCTTTTTACTTTATTTTAATTTTAATTTTAATCTAGTTTTTAATTTTAAACTTCTTTTATTTTTATTTTCATTTTCTCGTTTATTAAAGAAATAAAGTTATCATCGGTCTTAATAATATAACCCTATTTGCTACTATCTCGCTAATTTTATATTTTCAAGTAAGTTTTATTTTTGTAGGTATTGACAACCTAACATTAATAACTTAGAATATTTGTCTTGTCAATTAGAATTTAATTGTTTAATTAATTTTAATACTTGTGACAAATAGCATGTTTGGATATAAGCTATGTATTCAATTAATGTTATGTGGATATGTGAACTAGTCTAAATAAACTCTATTTGTGTGCTTGTTAGCTAGAATTGAGTCTCTTTCAGTTATTGTTACTATTAATAAGTTAAATCCAAAGTGCTCATTATAAGGTTATTTATTGATAAGGAAATGATTAATAGTGTTTGTTTTGGTTATCGAGAATGTAAGAAGAGATTTGTTGTTTGGCGTTGTTCGACAACTATAATATATTTATCATTAAATATTGAAATATTATATTTACATCGATGATCAAACCCATGAATCAAAATTGTGATTTTACTTTTAACTAGACTCTACCATATTGATTTTCTTAAATTCTATTTTGCTATCTTTCTTGAAATTGTTTAAATTTTAGTTTTAGGCTTTAATTTTAAAACACCCTTAATCTTTATTTTACTTGTTTTTACTAAATAATCCTATTAATTTGATCCTCCTAATTGCTATCCACAAATATTTGTATTTTTAAGTATTTTTTTTTTTTAGTTTCGACACCTATATTTTTAAAAAGAATGTGTATAATTATTCATTTACAAATATAAATAAATTTAGATAAAATTTTAAATTTATATACATAAAATTTATTAATATAGAGTAACCCAAACCCGATATCCCTGAAAGATTTTTTGGTTTTCCAACGTCAAAATAATGTCCATGTTCAAAGCATATAATTGTAACTTTAAAAATCAAAACAAACTCCAGCCTCGTAAATAAGGTGGTCAGCCGCTGAAAGGCAGCCAGTTTTGAGGCGGTGTATGTTGGGTTTCCGCGAAAATAACACTGCTAAGGAAGCAAACAATCAGAGCAAAAGAGTAATAGAAGGAAAAAGGACAAAGGGAATGGAATAAAAATTCTAAATACTACTGCATCTTCGTAGTACGTACCTGTACTTAATGTGTGTTCCCTGTGACGTGGAATGCCTCACCTTGGTCACCAACTTCCTTCATGCTTCCAATATTGGTTATTATTTAATTTAATGATTTAATACATCGAAAAAACCAGAATCTTATTGAGGGCCCTGAGAATAAGAGGTGAAGGAAAGGCGGAAGGATTTCGGGTCACGTGGTCCACGAGCAACGAGCTCAATATCATCTCATCTCCACCGCCTTTTTTTTTTTTTTTGAATGGTTCACATCTACATTTTTTATACGGTATTTGTACTATAGTGGTATTTTATTTTTATACTATTAATGGTAAGATTTAGTGGCATCTTATACGATTATTTTTAAAAAAATCAACAATTATGGTTTAAAAATAAAGAGAATATAACTGTTTGATCAAGTTGCACTTTCAGTTTGGTTCAATTCACGATTTTTTTAGAATTTTAGGCTTATGTTAGGCCAAAAAATACCATGAGGGAGTGAACTAATATTTTAAATTTTTTTTTGCAAACTCTTCTAAATGATGAGGAGAGGAGAGGAAAAAAATTTGGATAATTCGATTTATTTAGGTTCGACCCCAATTGCCTACCTCTATTACCTTATTATACCTTAACCAAGGATTTTCCAATTTACTATAAAAATTTCTACCTTCCAAAGAAAAGGTATAACGTTTACAATAACAATCATTTACAATCTTTATTTTTTACAACGGCCAAGACAAAATCTTTCCCCTAATTTTTGTGGCTAAACTAAAACCCTCTAGCTTTAATGACTCAACTAGAAACCTTTAAGGTTTTATACCTCAAAAACAAAAATGATGGATGTAAAAATAATGAAATCTCTCAAAGGGGTGTGTGTTTATAAGTGTTAGTTATCTTTTTGAAACACCCCAAACCCGGCCCACAAGCCCTGACCGGATCTGGCATGCTCCTTGAGTAAAACGTAGCTGAATCTCGTTTTGTCATGTTGGCAAAACTGGTGGTTTTGGAGAAAATAGATTTGTGTTATGATAAATTTTGAAAACCGTGTTGTTATTAAAGTTGGTATTGAAACGTTATTTTCATGTTACAAAAATTACGAGTTAAATGAAATGCCAAATTTTAGTGCTTATCATTAAGTTGAAAATCGTAGGTGTTTAGGTGTCAAAACATTTGAAGTTATTTTACGAAAAATTGTTAAACCATTTGTTTGATGTTGATCGTATCAGAATAAAAATTAAACCGCATAAATAAAACAGTTAAATAGTAATGGCCTTATTACAATAAAACAAAACTCGAAATAAATCCCGAAAACGAAAAAAATGTGATAAGTCTAATTATCAGAAAACCCAAAAATGCTGAGCTGAGCATGGCCACCACTAAGTCCCTACCGACCCGGTCCATTTACTGAGTATCACCTGCAAAATGTTAGCCCACGAAGGGTGAGTCAACAGACTCGATGTGTAACAACCAACACAGACTCCCAAACAATTAAGGCATATCAAATCACATATAACAAATATAAGCAATGATGCAACCCAACCCACCTAGATATCCAACCTCTACACATCACCCGTACTTGCCAATCACGCCGTGGAGATTACTAAATCGACCCTCCATCCGATACACACCATCGAAGGCAGTCGCTGCAGTCAACTGCACATCGCCCTTATAATCGTGGCATAGCCACCAGATAATGTGACAGAGTCACCGGATTCATAATATGTGACATAAGTCACCGGATAATGTGGTAAAAACCATCAGAACACTTCCCTTTAATCAACATCACCCATATGCCCGTGCAACATACATATTATTCCGATATCATACAATATACCTTACCCCATGGCCATAACGAAATTTCACATACTCTCATATCAATGTTTATAACCATTATTAACGAGTATTAAGGGGTAACATACCTGAATGGACTGTACCATTGAATGGTACACTTAGCCATGTTTATTCGTCACTTTATTAACACATGCTTAACATTATTACTATTAATCGATCGGGAACTTAGTGTGACGTTACACACCTAGTTACTAACGGGATTACCGAATCCCAAAAATCCCGATCTAACACACTAGATCCCCTTTTCTATATTCGGCCAACACTAAGATCATTAGCAAAGAGGCCATTCGGCTATGCAAACAAATCTCGAAAGGTTAACGCACAACCATAATCCTTACCTTAATGCCGATTTGGTTTCCAACCAAATCCCGAAGCTATGTGATGAACCTTCCTTGCAATCGGCCAAGCCCTAATACACACAAACGATTAGCCTTCGGCTTTTGAATGAATGAGAGACAGATCCGAAACACAAGAACCCTTACCCAGATCGCTTGGCCAAAATTTGAAGATCTACAGTATTCGGCAACACTCCTCCCTACAATCGGCTTAAACACGACATTAAGAATCCCAAGAACCATTCGGTCCTATCATGAATCCCGAAACCAAAAGAGATAGTTACCATCTTACCTTACTGACAGGTCCAGCCACCAAGCACCAACGTTCGGCACCCCTAAGTGATCTTAGAGGTTTTGGCTACCAACATGAAACAAGAATAAAGTTTAGTATACATATCTTCAATAGAAGGGAAGATAGAAGAGAAGCCATTTACCAAGAGATTCGGCTATGCCTCAAAAAGAAAGAGATAGATTCGGCACTTCAATGGAGACTAGATCTCGTAAGAAGAGAAAGAAATAAGGCCAAGGATATTCGGCCAAACACTTGAAAGAAGAGAAGAAGAAGAGAACTCACAGGGTTCAACTTTTGAAGAGGGTAAAGATGGAGGAAGAAAATGACATGGAAAAGAAAGGGTTCGGCAAAGAGAATGAAAGAACTTTCGACACAAGAGACTTGAAAGAAGAAAAAGATGTCGACTAAGAATGGGTGTTGGTTTCGGTTTTGAACAAAATAGGAAGAAGAGAAGATGCACAATTGGCTCTTTTCAGTTTTTGGTCAAAAGAGAAGAAAAGAATTTCGGCAGAAACACAAATGAAAATAAAAGAGAGAAAATGGCCTCCCACTTTCCTTGTTTCGGCATCTAAAGCCCCTAACACAAACACTCTCCTCTTTGGCCGAAAATGGCACACCAAGACCCCTCCATTCGGCCAACTCTTCCTCTCTCATCCAAATCCCCTTTTTTCCTCCTACTTAGCCGAATCTTTGAGCTGTTGACCCAATCTACACTTCATTCATTCAAGAGAGTCCCACTTGAGCACACCTCTTCCTTACTTGTGGCGTGAAAAAGAATAAGCAGAAAGGGATTTCTGTAGCTCGAACCCAAGCACTCCTTCCCTGCATGTGGCGTCACCATCCAAGCACCTTAGTGGCGCCTCCTTTGCCACTTTGCCACTAGGTTGTTTGTGCCACAACCCTCCAATAAATTCTTTTAACCCCTAACTCTCCTAGCTCCCTCTTCCTAAGCACTAAAACAAAATTTTTGACCATGACCCAGGCCTAACCCGAGGTCATGCCTAGACCCCAAAACATGCTAAACTAACACAGTAAGCATATCGTCACATGCAAACACATACAAAATGCAGAGGCCCCGATTTAAGGATATTACAATTCTACCCCCTTAAAATAATTTCGACCTCGAAATTACCTGGCTAAAATAAGTGAGGGTATTACTATCGCATTGATTCCTCTGGCTTCTACGAAGCTTCCTCTGATCCATGGTTACGCCATAATACTTTGACTAGAGGAACTGATTTCCTCCGCAGCACCTTCACATCTCGTTCCAATATCTGAATCGGTTCTTCTTCGTAAGAAAAATCTGGTCTTAGCTCCACCTCCTCAATTGGTATTACATGAGATGGATCCAATCAGTAACGACGTAGCATCGAAACGTCGAACACATCGTGCATCTGCTTCAATTT
Source organism: Gossypium rotundifolium (assembly GCA_025506655.1). Taxonomy (NCBI): domain Eukaryota; kingdom Viridiplantae; phylum Streptophyta; class Magnoliopsida; order Malvales; family Malvaceae; genus Gossypium; species Gossypium rotundifolium. Next base: position 44,708,796 of record CP106730.1, read on the forward strand.
CGAAGGCAACTCTAACTGATATACCACTGGTCCAACCCGCTTCAAAACCCGATAAGGTCCTATAAACCTGGGACTCAACTTTCCCTTGCGACCAAATCTCATCACCTTCTTCCACTGAAACTTTTAGAAACACCGATCCCCATGGCAAACTCTATCTCCTTCCGCTTAAGATCGCATATGACTTCGCTTGTCGATGCCTCCTTCAACCGTGTCTCAATTACCTTAACCTTTTCTTGATTCGCCACAATCTCGGACCCAAAACTTGACGTTCCTCAATTTCATCCAACACGTAGGAGTGCGACACTTCCGTCTATACAACGCTTAAATGACGGTGCCATCCGAATACTTGTTTGATAGTTTGTTATTGCATAAACTCCACTAAAGGCAAGAACTCCTCCCAGCTTCCTCTGAAGTCTATCACGCAACCCCTTAACATATCCTCTAACACTTGAATTACCCGCTCAGATTGGCCGTCTGACTGCAGATGAAATGTCATACTAAAGTCCAACCTGGTGCCCAATGCTTGATGTAGTGCTTTCCAAAATCGAGACGTAAACTTCGGATCCCTATCCGAGATAATCGACAATGGCACCCCGTGCAGCCTCACAATTTTCGCCACATACAACTTTGCTAACCTCTGCAGAGAATAGTCAACCCACACTGGTATGAAATGTGCAGACTTCGTCAACCGATCTACTATCACCCATAACGAGTCCTTCTTAGTAGGCGTAAGGGGAATCCCACAAACGAAGTCCATGGTAATTCTCTCCCACTTCCATTGCGGAATCTTTATCGGCTGAAGCAATCCTGACGGTACTTGGTGTTCACTTTAACTCACGACACATTAAGCACTTCCTACAAATTCGTAACTTCTCGATTAAGACTAGGCCACCAAAACTCGATCCCAGAATCCTCAGATAACTTACTTCCTCCGGGATGCATAGCATAAGGGCTACTATGCGATTCTCAAGAATTTTTGCCTTAATTCCTCATCCTTTGGCATCTGAGACCTTGCCCCAAAATACAAAGACTCATCATTGTTTACACCATAGTCTTCCAATTCCCCGTTCTTCACTTGCAGCAACTTAGCACTTAGTTTCCCATCTACCAACTATTTTTCTCTCACCTGACTTAACCACATCGGCTTCACTTGCAACTCTGCTAGTAAACTTCCATCATCATAAAGGCTAAGATGTGCAAACATCGCCCTCAAATCCGACACCACTTTCTGACTTAGGGCATCTACCACTACATTTTCCTTGCCCGGGTGATACTCTATTGAGCAATCGTAATCCTTCAACAACTCCACCCACCTTCGCTGTCTCAAATTCAGTTCCTTCTGAGTCAACAAATATTTTAGACTCTTGTGGTCCGTGTAGATCACTGACTTTTCTCTGTACAAATAGTGCCTCCACACTTTTAGGGCGAATACTATCGCGGCCAATTCCAGATCATACGTCGGATAGTTAACCTCATGTGGCCTTAATTACCGAGATGCATAAGCAACCACTTTCCCGACCTGCATTAGAACACATCCCAATCCTGTATGGGAAGCATCACAATACACCGCAAAGTTTTTCCCTGCTTCCGGTTGAATCAAAATCGGAGCCTCAGTCAATACTTTCTTAAACTTCTCAAAACTCTCCTGCTGCTTATTCGCCCATACAAAAGGTACCTCCTTTCTCAGCAACTTCGTTAGAGGTGCTGCTATTGACGAGAACCCTTCAACAAATCTCCTGTAGTAGCTTACTAACCCCAAGAAACTACGAACCTCTGCCACAGACTTAGGTGGTTTCCAATCTAATACTGCCTCAATCTTCCGAGGATCCACCCTTATTCCTTCCACAGACACCACATGCCCTAAGAACGTAACTTCTTTCAGCCAAAATTCGCACTTGCTGAACTTGGCATATAGCTTCTTTTCCCTTAACACTTGCAATACAACCTAGAGATGCTCATCATGTTCTCCCTTCGACTTGGAATACACTATGATGTCATCTATGAACACAACGACAAACTGATCCAAGTAGGGTTAGAAAATTCAGTTCATCATATCCATGAACGCAGCTGGGGCGTTCGTTAATCCGAACGGCATTACTAAGAACTCATAATGCCCATATCTTGTCCGAAAAGCTGTCTTATGGATATCTGCTTCTTTCACCCTAAGCTGATGATATCCTGACCGTAGATCTATTTTTGAAATACCGCGGCCCCTTTAAGCTGATCGAACAAGTCGTCTATCCTCAGTAATGGATACTTATTCTTGATGGTCAGCTTATTCAACTGCCGGTAATCTATGCACATGCGCATAGTCCCGTTCTTCTTCTTCACGAATAGGACCGGTGCTCCCCATGGGGACACACTGGGTCGAATAAACCCACTATCGAGTAACTCTTGGATCTGGGCCTTGAGCTCTACCAACTCCTTTGGCGCCATCCTATACGGAGCAATTGACACAGAAGTTGTACCTGGCAGTAAATCAATTTCAAACTCCACCTCCCTGTCTGGGGGTAACCCAGGCAGCTCCTCTGGAAAGACATCCACAAATTCTCTTACCGTCCTGACCCCTTCTACAGCTGCTTTCTTAGCCTCTAAGGCACTGACCAACATCAGAAAAGCTACACATCCCTTTTTTTACCATCTTTTCCGCCTTAAGGGCAGATACTACATTCGACAAGTAATTTCGTCTCTCGCCCATCACCACAACCTCATTGTCATTAGAAGTCCTCAATGACACGTGCTTAGCAGCACAATCCACATTCGCACTGTACTTCACTAGCCAGTCCATGCCTAAGATTAGATCAAATTCCTCGAATGGTAACTCTATTAAGTCAGCTGGAAACTGCGCCCCTAAACTTCCAAAGGCACTGCCCTAAAGAGTTTGTCTACTACTACTGATTGCCCTAAAGGACTAAGTACAGTCATCTTCCTAGGTACAATCTCAGAGTTCACATGCAGAGTTCTAGATACCTCACTAGCGATGTATGAATGAGTTGACCCTATATCTATGAAAGCAATAAAGGGCAATCCAGAAATAAGGAACGTTATGACATCAGGTGCATCACCATCCTCCCTCCGACGAACTGTATACACCAGACCCAGCCGTCTCGCCTCTGTGTTACCAACACCTCTACCCGATGTCCCCCGACCTTTTCCAGGACCGTTACCTCTGCCAATCGAACCACGACCCCACGGTGGTTGCTGTCCACCTCTACCAGCCTGACTAAAACCCTAATTTGCTGGTCGGCTCCTGCCTGTTTCCACAGGACAGTCCTTAATCATGTGTTCTTTGGACCCACACTTAAAACATCCCCCTGTCTTCTTCCAACACTCTCCCAGGTGCATCTTTCCACACTGAGCACAAGTACGGTACTGTCCTCCCGCAACAACCTACTGACCTCGTTGCCCCTCAACTCTATGTCTCTTTTGACCATTCCCGGATGACCCTGATGATCCAAAACCTCTCTTTTGTCTATTCCTATCCAAATTTTATCTCACAGATTCTTTAACCCCTTTGGCTACCTTATCATTCTCTACCAACACGGCAAACTCCCACTTCTACTGTGGAGCAATTAGCAATCCCAGGTCATCCCTCAGTCCGTCCTCAAATCGGACACATCGTTCATACTCCGTAGCCACGATACCTCGAGCATACCGGCTCAACCTTAAGAATTTTACCTCGTACTCCGCTACGAACTTACTCCCCTAAACCAGCCTCAGAAATGCCTTCCTCTACGCATCAATATAGCTAGTCCCAATATACTTCTTCTGATTCGCCACCTTAAAATACTCCCAAGTGAGATCATCTGCTGTAGCACTATCCCGAACCGTGAGCCACCACTGGTATAACTCATCCCGGAGAAGCGATACCACTCTTTTCAATTTTTCCTCAGCATTCAGATCCAAATCATCCATGATTCGCTCTGTCGCCTCCAACCAATACTCAGCCGTATTGGGTGCCACACCAGATACACCTCAGAATACCTCAGCTCCATTGGCTCAGAGTCGCTCAGGTACAGATTTCTGAGCTCCCATGCCTCCACCTGCTCCAGCCACCCTCTCAAGCACTCGCAGCATCACCTGCGATATTGCGTCATCCCCCGTCTGATCCTGATATTCAACACCAGCAGTTGGTGGTGGTGGCATCTCATTCTCAGACCCTTGACTAGACCTAACTGGTTCCGATACGGTCATCCTGCCTCTACCACGCCCACGCACATTACGACCACGTCCCCTAGAACTCATGCCTATAATCGCGATTTAATCTGATTTAAGAAATTTTATGTATTAGCTTCCTGTTCCACTAATTATCCACGAACAATTTTTATGTAACGAAGTTTAGTAGTAGTTCTTTCGATCATTTCAAAGTTTTCATTCTAATCTCCTACTCTAATTCAGAGAATCACATTCATTCAATAGTATCTACTACGCGCGTTCACTGATTTGAGCACTTTCGTCCGTTCCCAACCTAGGGGTATTTTCATAATTTGTCCTATAGGGGTATTTTGGTAATTTTTCAAATTAGGGTATCTTGAAATTTTGCAAAATAGGGGTTTTTGGTATTTTTGGAAAATTGGAATATTTTGGTAAAAATTGAGGGTAATATGGTAATTTTATAAACTGAGGATATTTTGGTAATTTTTACAAATCGGGGTATTTCGATGATTTTCCAGATCTAAGGTGGTTTTTGCAAATCAGGGGGTAATTTGGTGATTTTTAAACTAAGGTTTTTTATAAAACAGTGTAGCTAGTCCCTTTCGGGTTTTAATTATTCAATTTAACATGTGGGTAAGTCCACTTGGTTAGGGTGAACCGTCACTACGCACCAGGTAGGATTCGAGCGAAGAGGAGGTGAGTCACTAGGACTGCTTAAATACCAAGCTCCCCCTGAATCCAATCCTAGACATGCGCATAACTGTTGCCACACCCTTAACTCGGTGACTTACTCACAGGTTTGTTCGATTAATCTTTAAATTTTATGGAATTTTGTGTGGGAGTAAGCGAATCCTAGAGTTCAATAGCTCCTAATCTACTAATCTACGATCCCGTAATACCCACATACAAATTACGCAATAATTAAAGGTACTTACCTGGTGGACTTCGGGCCGGAGACTCAGGTGCCATGCCAGAAAACCTGCTCATCTTTTAGTAAAACACAATTTCAAAAAGAATGTTTTGGGCCCAAAAGACCTCAAGGCTGAGTTTTGAACCGAGCTCTGATACCAAATTGAAACACCCCAAACCCAGCCCACAAGCCCTGACCGGATCTGGCATGCTCTTTTGTAAAATGTAGCTGAATCTCGTTTTGTCATGTTCAAAAAATTGGTGGTTTTGGAGAAAATAGATTTGTGTTATGATAAATTTTGAAAATCGTGTTGTTATTAAAGTTAGTATTGAAACGTTATTTTCATGTTACAACAATTACAAGTTAAAAGAAATGCTGAATTTTAGTGCTTATCATTAAGTTGAAAATTGTAGGTGTTTAGGTGTCAAAACATTTGAAGTTATTTTACGAAAAATTGTTAAACCATTTGTTTGATGTTGATCGTTTCTGAATAAAATTTAAACCGCATAAATAAAACAGTTAAATAGTAATGGCCTTATTATAATAAAACAAAACCCGAAATAAATCCTGAAAATGAAAAAAACGTGATAAGTTTAATTATTAGAAAACCCGAAAATACTGAGCTGAGCATGGCCACCACTAAGTCCTCACGACCGGTCCATTTATCGAGTATCACCGCAAAATGCTAGCCCACGAAGGGTGAGTCAATGACTCGATGTGTAACAACCAACACAGACTCCCAAACAATTAAGGCATATCAAATCACATATAACAAATATAAGCAATGATGCAACCCAACCCACCTAGATATCCAACCTCTACACATCACCCGTACCTGCCAATCACACTGTGGGGATTACTAAATCGACCCTCCATACAATACACACCATCGAAGGCAGTCACTACAGTCAACTGCACATCGCCCTTATAATCATGGCATAGCCACCAGATAATGTGACAGAGTCACCGGATTCATAATATGTGACATAAGTCACCGGATAATGTGGTAAAAACCACCAGAACACTTCCCCTTAATCAACATCACCCATATGCCCGTGCAACATACATATTATTCCGATATCATACAATATACCTTACCCCATGGCCATAACGAAATTTCACATACTCTCATATCAATGTTTATAACCATTATTAACGAGTATTAAGGGGTAACATACCTGAATGGACTGTACCATTGAATGGTACCCTTAGCCATGTTTATTCGTTACTTTATTAACACATGCTTAACATTATTACTATTAATCTATCGGGAACTTAGCGTGAGGTTACACACCTGGTTACTAACGCGATTACCGAATCCCAAAAATCCCGATCTAATACACTAGATCCCCTTTCCTACATTCGGCCAACACTAAGATCATTAGCAAAGAGGCCATTCGGCTATAACGCACAACCATAATCCTTACCTTAACGCCGATTTGGTTTCCAACCAAATCCCGAAGCTATGTGATAAACCTTCCTTGCAATCGGCCAAGCCCTAATACACACAAATGATTAGCCTTCAGCTTTTCAATGAATGAGAGATAGATCCGAAACACTAGAACCCTTACCCAGATCACTTGGCCAAATTTCGAAGATCTACAGTATTCAGCAACACTCCTCCCTACAATCGGCTTAAACACGACATTAAGAATCCTAAGAACCATCCGGTCCTATCATGAATCCCGAAACCAAAAGAGATAGTTACCATCTTACCTTACTGACAGTTCTAGCCACCAAGCACCAATTTTTCGGCACCCCTAAGTGATCTTAGAGGTTTCGGCTACCAACATGAAACAAGAATGAAGTTTAATATACAGATCTTCAATAGAAGGGAAGATAGAAGAGAAGCCACTTACCAAGAGATTCGGCTATGCCTAAAAAAAAGAGATAGATCCGGCACTTCAATCGAGGCTAGATCTCGTGAGAAGAGAAAGAAATAAGACCAAGGATATTCAGCCAAACACTTGAAAGAAGAGAAGAAGAAGAGAACTCAAGGGTTCAGCTTTTAAAGAGGGTAAAGATAGAGGAAGAAAATGAATGGAAAAGAAAGGGTTCGGCAAAGAGAAGGAAAGAACTTTCGGCACAAGAAACTTGAAAGAAGAAAAAGATGTCGACTAAGAATGGGTGTTGGTTTTAGCTTTGAACAAAATAGGAAGAAGAGAAGATGCACAATTGGTTCTTTTCGATTTTTGGTCAAAAGAGAAGAAAAGAATTTCGGCAGAAACACAAATGAAAAGAAAAGAGAGAAAATGGCCTCCCACTTTCCTTGTTTCGGCATCTAAAGCCCCTAACACAAACACTCTCCTCCTTGGCCGAAAATGCCACACCAAGACCCCTCCATTCGGCCAACTCTTCCTCTCTCATCCAAATCCCCTTTTTTCCTCCTACTTAGCTAAATCTTTGAGCTGTTGACCCAATCTACACTTCATCCATTCAAGAGAGTCCCACCTGAGCACCCCTCTTCCTTGCTTGTGGCATGAAAAAAATAAGCAGAAAGGGATTTCTACAGCTCGAACCTAAGCACTCCTTCCCTGCATGTGGCGTCACCATCCAAGCACCTTAGTGGCGCCTCCTTTGCCACTTTGCCACTAGGTTGTTTGTGCCACAACCCTCCAATAAATTCTTTTAACCCCTAACTCTCCTAGCTCCCTCTTCCTAAGCACTAAAACAAAATTTTTGGCCATGACCCAGGCCTAACCCGAGGTCATGCCTAGACCCCAAAACATGCTAAACTAACAGAGTAAGCATATCATCACATGCAAACACATGCAAAATGCAGAGGCCCCGATTTAAGGATATTACACTTTCAAAGAAAAAAAACGAGAATGATAAATAAATCTAACAATAAGCACATAAGAGATATGTATAAGAGAAAGTGAGAAAATAAAGAATTTGAGGTTTTTCTCTTGATTTCTATGCTTGGATGTTCATCTATTGTGTGTTGAAGTGTTCTTGATGTGTATATATAACAAGAGAAAATTTTGTGATCATTTATAGCCGTTGGAAGCATTGCAGACAGACTTGTATCGATACAACTCACAAGATGTATGGGTAGAAGCGGAATTGTATCGATATATCGCACAGGCTATTTGGGTAGAAGTCCCCATAGTTTCACAATTTTTTTTACTCACTTAGTTGTATTGATACAACTAGATTAGGGTATAGATACTACGTCCCAAACTTATATAAATGAGTTTAAAACACTTGAAAACATTTTGGATTGGCTCAAAAGCATTTAGATAAATTAAAACACATTTAAAACATGTTTTTAAGTACTTTTGCAAGTCTTTGAAATGCTTTGAAAATATTTAACAAAATTTCCAATAATTATTTTCAACAAATGAGTTAGGAAATGTGAATAAGACTTTATCTTAAATGTTGTTATATCAAAAGCTTAGAACATCAAAGCTAACAACTTATTTTGACAAAATATGTTTTATTTTATGACTATTGAATATTATTTTACAAAGTTTCAGGTAAAAAAAAACATTATTTCAAGTAAATAAAATTATCAATAACTTTTATATTTCATTTTCTAAAGAAATATTTTATATAGAACTTGTAAGTTATTGTCACTATTTTCACTATAAAATATTTTTTATTATATTATAAAATTAAAATTTAATATAAATTAAATAAAAATAAAATTCAATTCGGTTTTGGGTAACAATAGTTTTTTAACTTACTTTTCTTTGTTCAAATACTTTGATTCGAGTCAATTTTTGATTTTTTATTTTAATTTCTTGGTCAACGTTATCTTTATCTAAATACTCTTCGGTCTGAAAAAATTAATTTCAAACCATAAAGCAGATGATGATACATGTGATTATGCCATACATATATAGATATAGATATTTATATTTAAAGTTTAAAAGTTTTTATATAAAACAATAATTAAGTAGTTTTAATATAGTTAAAACTTAATATATATAATCTACATTAATGGATCATGAAAACATGTTTACACTAGATATGATTTGTTAAGTATGACTCCTATTTCAGTCAAAATTGAGAAGTAATCTTCTAGTTAAACTCTGTTTATTTGTTTCAATCAAACACTGATTAGTTTAGATTATTTTATTATTATTTAACTTATGAATTTAGCCTATAAATAGGCTCTTTTACAACCTTAGAAAAAAAACACCCATTAGATATTAGAACTCATAACACATTTAGAGAATTTTGTGTTTACATGTTGAGGGTTCTTTGTTTTCGGGTTTTCGGGGTTTAGTTTTTGTCTCCATCTTTTGTACTCTTCGTTCTTTTGCCATTATAGTAAAATTATTTTTTCCCGTGGTTTTTTATCCTCTTTGGAGGAGTTTTTCCACGTTAAATTTGTGTGTTCAATTTCTCAATTTATTTCGCTATTTTTTCTTATTGCTTAATCGGGACGATCCTAACAAGTGGTATCAAAGCTAGTTCAATTTTCATAGATCAACCCATACAGATATGGCAGCAACAAGATTTGAAATTGAGAAGTTTGATGGTGAGACAAATTTCAATCTGTGGCAAGTTCGGATGATGGCAATTCTAGTTCAATCCGGTTTGAAAAAGGTTGTTATCGGGAAAAAGCCTGAGAATCTAAATAAAACAGAATGGGAAGAGCTTGATGAAAAGGCTTTGTCTGCAATCCAGTTGTGCCTCGCGAATATAGTATTGCAGGAGGTATTGATGGAGAAGACCTCATCTGCCTTGTGGAAAAGGTTAGAAACTCTTTATGCTACTAAGTCTCTGGCTAACCGTTTAGTGTTGAAACAACGTCTATTTACGTTTTGCATGAACGAAGGTGAGCTTTTAGAGATCACATCAGTCAATTCATTACTCTTTTAAATGATTTAAAGAATGTCGAGGTCATATTGACGATGAAGATCAGGCTATGCTATTATTGTGCTCTTTACCCCCTTCATACAAGTCTTTCAGGGAGACCCTGATTTAAGGCAGAGACAAACTTTCGTTCGAAGATGTGAAGGGTCATTTGTTGAGTAGAGACAAACTCGACAATGAGTTTCATTTGGATAGCAAGGCAGATAGGCAAGCTTCCATTTTGATAGCATCAAAGAAACGAGACAAAAGGTGTCACTATTGTAAAAAGTTAGGTCACGTCAAAGCAGATTGTTATAAACTGCGAAAGAAAAGAGCTGCTAAGAGTAACGAGGAAGATGTAGCTGGTGCTAATTTGGTCGATGAAAGCTGTGATGATTTCTTGTTAGTGTCAACGAGCGATAACTCCAACCTCACGTCCGAGTGGATCCTAGATTCGAGATGTTCTTTCCACATGTATCCTAATAGAGAATGGTTCTCCACATACAGTTCGGTTGAAGGTGGAGTTGTGTGCATAGGAAACGATTCATCTAGTAAGGTAATTGGTATTGGTATTGTTAAAATTAGGATACACGATGGGACGATTAGGACACTCTCAGATGTCAAGTATGTACCTGATTTACTAAAGAATATCATCTCTGTAGAAGGCCCAAATTGCTCGGGGCCCATTTTTACAACCCATAACCCATACACAACTAAACAATACCCTAGCCCACCCAAAAATCAGCCCAAACAAGCCCAAAACAGAAAAAGAAAACAAAAGAAACAAAACCCTAGGTGCGCTGCACCTAGGGCCTTCTGACATCCACTTGCTCGCCCATCGGCGCGCTGCGCACCACACTGCCACCGCCCATGCGCTCAAGCACCACTTATACCTGCAAACAAAGAATAGAAAAGACAGAAAGCAAGCAATGTAAATCGCTATATAAGCCGAACAAAGAACCATGTAAAGGGGTCTTCTTTTTTTTCTTTTTTTCTTCCAATCAATACAAAAAAAAAAATAGATTCAAAAAGTAGAAACCAATTCAAAGAGAAATAGAAATAGATTCGAGAAATTTCAAACCCAAATATAGAGATCAAAACACGAAAGTGCAGAGAAAAATATTAAAAACTACTAAAAACAGAGGCCAAAGAAAAGGTAATTTTTTTTTTGTATTTTCGAAACATTCCTTTTTTCTTTTTTTGGTACACACACACACACACACACACACACACATATATATATAAACATTAGTCTAATATAAAAATATAAAAAAATACCCACGGCGGACGTCGGCCGTAGCAACGCCGGCGAGGAGAACCTGCAGAGAGAAAAAAAACAAAAGATTAGATTTTTTTTAAAGAAGCAACTCAAATGATTTTTTTTCTGATTTTTGGGCCTTAAATAGCCCCTCAAAACGACATCGTTTTGGGGCTGACCTTTAACCCCCAAAATGACGTCGTTTTGCCAGTGGGATCCGCGTGTTGACCCGACCTGACCAGAGGATCCGTGCGTTTTTGTTGGTTGGGCTAATTGCCCTTTTGATCCTTCCGTATTTTTAGATTTTAAAATCAAGTTCTCTGTTATCGCAATTTCGGCCCAGAAATTTTGAGTGGTTGTAATTCGGTCCCTCTTTTTTACGCTGCGTTTTAGGAGGATGGGATAATTTCCCTTTTGGTCCCCCCTTTTTCTTTGCGTACTACAATGAAGTCCTCTCTTCTTTTTTTATTTTCAAATTTACCCCAACACTCCGTTTTCACTCCAATTTTCGTCCTCCTCCCTTGTACTTATTTATTATTTTTATTTCTATTTTTTATGTTATCATTATCATATTATTATCACTTTATATTATGTTTAATATCATATTATTATTTATATATTTATTATTATCACTATTATCTTTTTACTATTATTCGCTTATTATTGCTACTACTACTATTACCATTTATTATTATTGTTATTATTTTGTTCCTTTACTATTATTACTATTACTACACTACATTTTATACATACATATTTTTGTTAAATATTTTATTAGCTACTAATATTATTGTTTTTATTTTATTTTTCTTTCTAGTACCATTATTATTTTGTTATTACTCTTTCTTATTTTATTATTACTATACTACTATTATTAGCATTACTATTTTTATTACTATTATTTTCACTACTATTATTTTATTTTCACTATTATTATTATTAATATTATTATTTTATTATTATTATTTTTTTACTCTCATTTTTACTTTTATTTTTATTGTTATTTCTTTTTATTTTCGACTTGTTTATTTTATTCTCATTTTTATTATTGTCATTCACATTATGACTTCTAGTTGTCTTCCCCGGGAGTCACCACTCCTACTTGAAGAATACTCGACTTGGTTCGTTTTGGATTCGTTCCTTAGCAATTTAGGGTTTTTGAATCTTTCCTTATCGAAAATTGGCCTGTCATACCTTTTCTAAGTGACCAAGTAACGTTATTCACCCTGCCACAATTACTGAATCGGGCGAGGAACTTTGAAGAAATGGTCTCCATTAAGACCCCCTTCCTCCAATGTCTTTATCCTGTGTTTGTGGAAATTCTAAACAATTGTCCTGTCTCGGTTTCCTGTTTTATCTAGAGATTTCCAAAGTAATACATGGAACTTTCCTTTGTGAAATTGTTAGTTCATCAATTACTACAGCATGTTAATGATGGGTAACAGTAGGTCGATTTCAAAGAGGGTTAAAATGAATTATCTATGAAACAAAGAAAAATTGACTGGGGACATATCCCCTTTTTTATTGCCCCGTTCGTCATTTAGGCCATCATATTCCTCTGGGCCATCATATTCCTCTGGGCCTCCAACATTTGGTCCCTCATTTCCTGTTGGAGTTTTAACATTTGCTCTTGCATTTGTTCCTGCATTTCTTCTTGGAATTGTTCGAACCTTTGATCCATTTTCCTGGTTTTAGCGCGTGTTCCGTAGTGATGTTCCACTTCCAGATTTTCTCTTTTCACTTTCTTTTTTCTCTCTCTGATAATTTTAGCTAATTAGGCCCCTTTTTATAAACTTAAATGCATGTAATTTGATGCAATGCAAATCCATGAATGCAAGAAGAAGACATCGATTCTGATCAGCTTCATTTTAGAAAACTTTATTAGAAGGCAAAACCCTTTAGATAAAACAGATTACAAATATGCTTTTGTCTTTCTTCTGAATTCTAGCTGAGACCCATTGTTCGCTCATTCCCGTGATATTCATCAATTTCTTCACAAAAAGCCGGGCCATTAACTGCTTTGGAATAAGCTTTATCAACTTGAATTCTTGGACAACGTAGCAAGGTCGTATACTCCTCTACAGTGGGAACCAAATCCACTTTCCCAAAAGAGAAACAGCTACAAGCAGCATTCCAGAACTGAGTCATTGCTCGGAGTAAGTGCTTATCTATTTTAACATCAAGCAGGTATGGTAGATCGCCATAGGTACTATAGAACAACTGCTTTGCCTCATCATCCCACTGGGCCCATATTTCTTTCAACTCTTGGAGTTCATTCTGCGTGACACTGATATTGGTGGGATCCCGTAATTTCGACACATATCCCTCAGCTAAGTTGTCCCCTTTTTCTAATTGGCTTTGCTCTGACCATGTGCGGGCGGTCGTATTGTCTTCTACTTTATCAAGGAATTAGCTTTCCATAACCAGCTCTCTAACTCATAAACTGACCATGAATCGATGCCTCTTAAAATATGAAATGATATGCAAAAAAAGAATGAAACACAACAAGTTAGTACCATGGAATATAAAGCAAGTAAAATAAACAAACACCTATATGGGTGACCACTAAGGTTTGACATAGCTCTACCTAAGGTGGGCTCCTAGGGTTTACTATATGCGGTTTAGTTCTAAAGTTTGAGGTACCCGAACTAGTAGATTCCTCGATCCTCACCCATTATAGGTTCATACGGACCGAGTTCGATTCAGGGAAATACATTTCCCTATGGCCATGCAGAAGTGAAAACTTCACGAAGGCATAGGTACGGATGTATCCCGAAAGCAGTGCACTAGCCCATGCGGAGGTGAAAACCTCACGAAGGCATAGCTTCTTGCTCCCACTTAAAGGGTGTGACCACAATGGTCATGCAATGCAATGCCAAAGTATTCATGAGATCCAATATAATATTGAAAGTGCATTTGAAGTAACATGAATTCCGAAACCATTTTCCAATTTCAATCAAAAGGACAAGGATCACTCAATCTATGGCCTGACTCTCAACGAAGTCCCCAGTGGAGCCGCCAAGTTGTCGTAACCATTTTTTGATAAAACAGAAAACAACGCGGTCGACTCGGGTTTTGAAAGTGAAAAAGAAGGGAGTCGCCACCAATCTTTTTTGATGAGGTGTGATCGGGTCACCTCGTAAAACAGTTATTTTTTTAATAAATAGTTTGATTTATCAAACCAATGATTTTGGTCTACGAAATCCAGAAAACGAGTTCGGGAGTCAGTTACGCACTAGGAAGGGTTACCACCCTCGATACGCCCAAAATTGGTACCAAATTGATTGATCGATGTTCTAATGTTGAAAACTTTGAAATGATTCGAAAATAGATACTTTTGATTTCCAAAACTTGAAGGGATCAAAAGGACATTATGGCACTCTTATTTTCGAAGAGATAAAGCATTATGTCCACTAAGTTAGGGTGCAATACTTTAGATTCTTGAAACTAAGCTCGTCTTTTAAAACTTGACTTTATATTTGAAAAGGATCTCCCATCATTTGTCAAACGAGAAATTAGAACCCAGTAAGTTAGGGCTCGATTCACTCGAATTGCTAATACGGAATGTCGATTTGAAACTTGAATTCATGATTTTTGAAAGGGATATCCCGTTGTTTAACTTAAACGAGAAAAACCAGAACCCAATAAGTTAGGGCTCGATTTCTTAGATTTCCAAAACGCAGAATATCGCTTTATTCTTTAGAAATCCTTATCTCGAGATAACTAAACATCATATCCAATGAGTTAGGACACAACGTTTTTAAATTCCCGAGAATAGGCTTTTTATTCAAAACTTACTTATTTTAAAAGGATATCCGCTATTTAGGTTAAACGAGAGAAATCGAAACCCAAGAAGTTAGGGCACAATTTTCCCAAATTTCTAAATACTGAATATTGCCTTTATGAAAGAAATCAATTTTGTATCGGGCAAAAGTTAATGAACATGAATTTGTGAAAACAAGA
Source organism: Gossypium rotundifolium (assembly GCA_025506655.1). Classification (NCBI taxonomy): domain Eukaryota; kingdom Viridiplantae; phylum Streptophyta; class Magnoliopsida; order Malvales; family Malvaceae; genus Gossypium; species Gossypium rotundifolium. The sequence continues at coordinate 44,723,888 of CP106730.1, forward strand.
AAACATGAATCACGATATTTACACACATAATGGAATAATAATGATTGTATAATGTGAATGACAATAATAAAAATGAAAATAAAATAAGCAAGTAGAAAATAAAAAGAAATAACAATAAAAATAAAAGTAAAATGAGAGTAAAATAATAATAATATTAATAATAATAATAGTGAAAATAAAATAATAGTAGTGAAAATAATAGTAACAAAAATAGTAATGCTAATAATAGTAGTATAGTAATAATAAAATAAGAAAGAGTAATAACAAAATAATAATGGTACTAGAAAGAAAAATAAAATAAAAACAATAATATTAGTAGCTAATAAAAATATTTAACAAAAATATGTATGTATAAATGTAGTGTAGTAATAGTAATAGTAAAGGAACAAATAATAATAATAATAATAATAATAATAATAATAATAATAATAATAATAATAATAATAATAAAAATGATAATAGTAGTAGTAGCAATAATAAGTTTAATAATAGTAAAAAGATAATAGTGATAACAATAAATATATAAATAATAATATGATATTAAACATAATATAAAGTGATAATAATATGATAATGATAACATAAAAAAATAGAAATAAAAATAATAAATAAGTATAAGGGAGGAGGACGGAAATTGGAGTGAAAACGGAATGTTGGGGTAAATTTGAAAATAAAAAAAGAAGGGAGGACTTCATTGTAGTACGCAAAGAAAAAGGGGGACCAAAAGGAAATTACCCCATCCTCCTAAAACGCAGCGTAAAAAAGAGGGACCGAATTATAACCGCTCGAAATTTCTGGGCCGAAATTGCAATAACAGAGAACTTGATTTTAAAATCTAAAAATGCAGAAGGATCAAAAGGGCAATTAGCCCAACCAACAAAAACGCACGGATCCTCTGGTCGGGTCGGGTCAACACGCGGATCCCACGGCAAAACGACGTCGTTTTGGGGTTAAAGTCAGCCCCAAAACGACGTCGTTTTGAGGGGCTATTTAAGGCCCAAAAATCAGAAAAAAAAATCATTTGAGTGGCTTCCTTAAAAAAAAAAAAACTGATCTTTTGTTTTTACTCTGCAGTTCTCTCTCTGGCGTTACTACTACCGACGGCGTCCGCAGTCTGTCGATCAAGCCACCACGCACGGTGGCCGAAAAAGGTAAAAATGTATTTTTTTTATATTTTTTATATTAGACTAATGTTTATATATATATACATATGTGTGTGTGTGTGTGTGTGTACCAAAAAAAGAAAAATAGAATGCTTCGAAAATACAAAAAAATTTCCTTTTCTTTGGCCTCTGTTTTTAGTAGTTTTTAATATTTTTCTCTGCACTTTCGTGTTTTGATCTCTGTATTTGGGTTTGAAATTTCTCGAATCTATTTCTATTTCTTTTTGAATCGGTTTCTACTTTTTGAATCTTTTTTTTTGTACTGATTAGAAGAAAAAAAAAAAAGAAGACCCCTTTACATGGTTCTTTGTTCGGCTTATATAGCCATTTACATTGCTTGCTTTCTATCTTTTCTATTCTTTTTTTACAGGCGCAAGTGGTGCTGAGCGCATGGCCGGTGGCTGCAGGCGGCGTCAGTGGGCAGAGCAAGTGGATGTCAGAAGGCCTTAGGTGCGGTGCACCTAAGGTTTTGTTTCTTTTGTTTTCTTTTTCTGTTTTGGGCTTGTTTGGGCTGATTTTTGGGTGGGCTAGGGTATTGTTTAGTTGTGTATGGGTTATGGGTTGTAAAAATGGGCCCCGGGCAATTTGGGCCTTTTACAGCTGCCCCTCTTTGCTCATTATCATGCAACGGGAATAGAGCAAGACATAAAGAAGGACCAAATTTGCCCGGTCTTGCTGAGCTTTAACTTTTTTGGTGCTCTTTTCTTCGGGTAGCCTCATTCCGGTCCACCGTATCTTGTCGCTTCGATCCATTCCACCGTTACTTAAATGAGATAGGACATGTAGCTTCAATTTGCTCCCTTGCAATTTCGAGGGGATGAGATTTGTTTACTCCAGTGTGACTCCAAGATAAGAATTTAGGGAGAAGAGATTTGTAGTCTCCATCTTCTCTACTGAAACTTCACAGAAATAAGGATTTATCCTTATTATTGACTCAGGGAGATGGGATTTGTAATCTCAACCTACTCCACGAAAACTTCGAGAAAATAAGAATTCAGGGAGAAGAGATTCGTAATCTCCATCTTCTCTACTGAAACTTTAAAGAATTAAGGATGTAACCTCATTGTTAACTCAGGGAGACGGGATTTGTAATCTCAACCTACTCCACGGGAACTTCAAGGAAATAAGAATTCAGGGAGAAGAGATTTGTAATCTCCATCTTCTCTTATTGAAACTTCAATGGAATAATGATTGATCCTCATTGTTAACTCAGGGAGACGGGATTTGTAATCTCAACCTACTCCGCGGGAACTTCGAGGAAATAAGAATTCAGGGAGAAGAGATTCGTAATCTCCATCTTCTCTACTGAAACTTCAAAGAAATAATGATTGATCCTCATTGTTAACTCAGGGAGATGAGATTTGTAATCTTAACCTACTCCACTGGAACATCGAGGTAATAAGAATTCAGAAGATGGGATTTGTAATCTCAACCTACTCCACGGGAACTTCGAAGAAATAAGAATTCAGAGAGAAGAGATTCGCAATCTCCATCTTTTCTACTGAAACTTCAAAGAATTAAGGATGTAACCTCATTGTTATCTCAGGGAGACGGGATTTGTAATCTCAACCTGCTCCACGGGAACTTCGAGGAAATAAGAATTTAGGGAGAAGAGATTTGTAATCTCCATCTTCTCTTACTGAAACTTCAAAGGAATAATTATTGATCCTCATTGTTAACTCAGGGAGACAGAATTTGTAATCTCAACCTACTCCATGGGAACTTCGAGGAAATAAGAATTCAGGGAGAAGAGATTCGTAATCTCCATCTTCTCTACTGAAACTTCAAAGAAATAATGATTGATCCTCATTGTTAACTCAGGGAGACGGGATTTGTAATCTCAACCTACTCCACTAGAACGTCGAGGAAATAAGAATTCAGAACTTTTCAATTTGCTTCCTTACTATCTTCAGGAAGACTTTAATCTTCAGTCTGCTCCCCTACCATATCGAAGGAACAAAATCTGAACTTTCCAATTTGCTTCCTTACTATCTTTAAGAAGACTTCAATCTTCAGTCTGCTCCACTACCATCTTGAGGGAACAAAATCTGAACTTTCCAATGTGCTTCTTTACTATATTCAGGAAGACTTCAATCTTCAGTATGCTCCACTATCGTCTCTAGGGAACAAAATCTGAACTTTCCAATTTGCTTCCTTACTAACTTCAGGAAGACTTCAATCTCCAGTCTGCTCCCCTACCATCTCGAAGGAACAAAATCTAAACTTTTAAATTTGCTTCCTTACTATCTTCAAGAAGACTTCAATCTCTAGTCTGCTCCACTACCATCTTGAGGGAACAAAATCTGAACTTCAATATTGCTACACCGTTTTTTAAGGGACCTGTCCTATAGGATTAATTTTATTTGCTTATGCTTATGCAAATGATGAGGTTGATATGATTAGAATGACTCAAAGCCTCCTAACTACATGTGTTATGGATGACACTTTCATGAATGCAGAATGTCATGAGAATGGTCTTTACAATGATTAGGATGCAATGATCAGAATGAATCGAATGCTCTTAACTAAATGACAATGGATGACATTTGCATGAATGCAGAATGTCATGAGAATGATCATTTGTTAAATGTATAATGATTAGGATGCAATGGACGATATTTGCATGAATGCAGAATGTCATGGGAATGGTCTTTTTATGATGATTAGGATGCAATGAGTCGAATGCTCCTAACTAAACGTGCTTTGAAATGATGTATGAATGCAAAATGACATGATCCCTTTTTAAATGCTTAGGGTTGTCATTGCTCGTAGTTCATTAAGGTTCTATCACTGATGTGTTATCATGCTTTCTCGTTCTGCCGGTATCTTTGATAGAAAACCAAAAGAAACAATCATATTATGCTCAACAAGCTTGCCCCGCTGTGATTTCAGAGTCCCTTCCACTGTACCTTCTGGGACATAAAGTTTGTACCTCTCACTGCAACTTCAGGAGAATAACGTTTGTTTCCTCCCATCCATCCTCTCGCAACTCCGAGGTATAGGATTTGTATCATCAACCATCCCACTATGACTCGGGGTATAGAATTAAGTAACTTATTCAATAAATTTGGTCTACTACACCTTCCATTCTCTCGGGTGTCATGACCGGATGTATATGTCGATATGTGCATGAATGCGAGTATGATTTTTCTTTTCCGAGAATGATCCTTTATGCAGCTTGGATTGACATTGCTCGTTCTTTGTCAAGGTGGTATTACCGACGAAATGCCTTGTCTTTTTGTTCAACCAATAAAAGGTCCAATACTACTATTATTAGCATTACTATTTTTATTACTATTATTTTCACTACTATTATTTTATTTTCACTATTATTATTATTATTATTATTATTATTTTACTCTCATTTTACTTTTATTTTTATTGCTATTTCTTTTTATTTTGACTGTTTATTTTATTCTCATTTTATTATTGTCATTCACATTATACAATCATTATTATTCCATTATGTGTGTAAATATCGTGATTCATGTTTTTCTTGTTTTCACAAATTCGTGTTCATTAACTTTTGCCTGAATACAAAATTGATTTCTTTCATAAAGGTAATATTCCGTATTTAGAAATTTGGGAAAATTTTGCCCTAACTTACTGGGTTTCGATTTCTCTCATTTAACCTAAATAGCAGGATATCCTTTTAAAATAAGTAAGTTTTGAATAAAAAGCCTATTCTCGGGAATTTAAAAACATTGTGTTCTAACTCATTGGATATGATGTTTAGTTATCTCGAGATAAGGATTTCTAAAGAATAAAACGATATTCCGCGTTTTGGAAATCTGAGAAATCGAGCCGTAACTTACTGGGTTTCGATTTTTCTCGTTTAAGTTAAACAACGGGATATCCCTTTCAAAAATCGCAAATTCAAGTTTCAAATCGACATTCCGTATTAGCAATTCGAGTGAATCGAGCCCTAACTTACTGGGTTCTAATTTCTCGTTTGATAAATAACGGGAGATCCTTTTCAAATATAAAGTCAAGTTTTAAAAGGCGAGCTTAGTTTCGGGAATCTAATGTATTGCGCCCTAACTTACTGGACATAATGCTTTATCTCTTGAAAATAAGAAAGTCATAATGTCCTTTCGATCCTTCAAGTTTTGGAAATCAAAAGTATCTATTTTCGAATCATTTCAAAGTTTTCAACATTAGAACATCGATCAATCAAATTGATACCAATTTTGGGCGTATCGAGGGTGCTAACCCTTCCTCGTGCGTAACCGACTCCCAAAGTCGTTTTCTGGATTTTGTAGACCAAAATCATTGTTTTGATAAATCAAACTATTTATTAAAAAAAACAACTGTTTTACGAGGTGACCCGATCACACCTCATCAAAAAAGATTGGTGGTGACTCCCTTCATTTTCATTTTCAAAATCCGAGTCGACCACGTCGTTTTCTATTTTATTAAAAAATGGTTACGACAATCTCCTTGAGTATTTTAGACTTGAAAGGATGCAGAATCAACATCGAGTCGAGTGGCATTACAGTACCTCATGGAGCTCTCATTTTGTTAAAAGGTAAAAGAACTGGCAGTCTTTATATTCTTGAAGGTTCTACAGTGACCGGTGAAATCAGACGTCCCTCATCTGTTACAGAGTCGAAGTCAACTAATTTAGAGCGGAGGCAACTTGGCCATAGGAGGGAAAAAGGTATGACCATTTCGTTGAATAGAGGTTCTCTTTTGGATGCAGGTTTTGAAAAGTTAGGGCACTGTGTTCATGAAAATCAAACCGGGTGTAACACCCCAAACCCATCCCAGAAGTTAGGCCCGAATCTGGTATGTCACAATGAAGAAAATGTATAAAGGATCTTGTGATTCATACTAAAATAGGTGTAATTGAAGAAAACAAGTTTGATTAGAAATATTTGATAAAAATACTACTAATTTCGAAGGTTGATTGATAAATCGATAATTGAAATAGTGAGTTTTAAAACCGTGACTTTTGAAAATATCATTGATAATTCAAAAGAAAATCAGGGTTAAATTATTTGCAAAAGTTTGTAAAAAATCCATTTGTTAATCAATTTAAAAAAAATCTTTATTTAGAATTTTTAGAAAATTCTCACTTAAAGTATCTCAAGCAGAATAATAAGCACGACAAAACATAAGCAAAATAAAAATATCCCAGAGGCCTTATTACAACATTAAAAACCCAAAATAATAAAAGTAACGAAATAGAGCAGAAAATTAATTTACTAAAGTTCGAAACATTTATTTCCGAAGTATGGCCTCCACCGAGTCATCCATGGGCCCAAGTCCACATCATGGTACATTACCTACAAGGAATAAGAAAGAAGGGGGTGAGTTACAAAAACTCAATGTATAATCCCCTTACCATTTTCCACTGGGCTTGAACCCATTTAGCAATAACTTGGGCCGGAGCCCATTTAGCATAATCTTGGGCCGAAACCCATTTACAAAACAAACTGGGCCTTAGGCCTATAAACATGATAATGTAGATAATGTAATGCAACCCAACCCATCCAGCCAATCTCTCCACCCATACCAACCAATCTCTCCTGTAGGGATCAAGTCAACCCACCCCGCCAGTCTCTGCACCCGTACCAACCAATCTCTCCTGTGGGGATCAAGTCAACCCACCCCGCCAGTCCCTCCAATTTGCAGTCAAGCTGCCGTTTATAATATTTGTGGCTGAGCCACTAGAATCATATACGGTAATATAATCGGCACACAGCCTTAATCACGATGGCACAAAGCCATATTTAAATTGGCACATAGCCATTATCAGAATTTGTTGCAATGACACCGATCTACTCTTCTCTTCATTCAAGTTTCCCATCCCATGCAATATGTAAATATGCAACATACATAGTAACTCATGATATTTACAGATACAAACAACAATCATTAATTCAGAGATTCATTTCACAAATTCGGCCCATTTAACACTTTGCAAAACCGGCCCATTAGGGCAATCTATCAAATCGACCCATTAAGGCATTTTTGTATTTCGAGCCATTAGGGGCATTTCGATAAATTGGCCCATAGGGGAATTTCGGTAATTCAGTAATTTTTACCCATCAAGGGTATTTTTGTAATTTTGCAACCCCAGACTTAACTACTAATTTGGGGCATAAAAATTGAAATTGTCCATCTGCATCACATTAACTAAATTGACTATAACTCAAGTTAGAAAACTTGAAATTTATATCCGTAAATTTTCTTTGAAACTAGACTCATATATCTTCTTACCAAAATTTTTCTAGAATTTTTGGCTTAGCCATTTAGTACAGTTTATTCCATAAAGTTTCCCTTGTTTCACTGTCCAATGATTCTGACTTCTCCTTCCTTAATTTCAAATATCTCACTGTACGGTTTTTATATACTGCTCCCACTTATTTCTATTGAAAATAGACTCACTAGGAATCTATAAATATAAATTATTCCTCATAATTCACTTTGTACAATTTTATCCGATTTTTCTAAGACAGAACAGGGAACCACGAAGTCAATCAGAACCAGTCTCACTAAAATTAAAATATCTCAGAATATAAAATTCCTTTTCCTTCTCCGTTTCTTCCATATCAAAATAGACACAGTAATTTTTAATTTGATATCTTATTCACTTTATAATTCTCTTTCTCCTATATTTCATGATTTTTCAAAAATACATCACTGTTTCTAACTAGAACTATTTTATTACAAAATATGGTTACTACTATGAATATACACACTCCCGAGTGATCACGGATGCCGGTTTCTGGTTTTCTTTGGTATTTCGATAGAATCACAAAACATATCATACAAAATTTCAAAGAGATGTGAGATTACACACCATTACAAACATGTTTTTGAAGATACGGGATTACACACCTTATGAGTCCATAACACGATATTCTTTGCAGCACCAACAATCCGAGTCTCTTATTACGAGAGATAGGTGTTCAACTTTACCACTATTTTCGAAAAATTCACAACTAGAGAGTATCGAGTGATTTCATGTCTAACAACATAATCGATTAGCCAAACTTTCAATCTGATTAACACCATAACTGAATAGCGATATCGAATGGACTATGAAAAGACTCCTTACCTTAATCGATGATAATCCCGATTCCCACCAATTGACTTATGACTACGAATGAATCGACAAGGATTTGGTATTAGGCCACCCACTAGAACTCTACGAAAAAGAGTTGATCAAATATGAGAGTGATGGAGAGAGTGATATTTCGATAAGAAACAAAATGGAATAGCCGTATAGTGATGAACATACATATTCGGCTAGAAAGAGAAGAAAATGAAAGGAGTAGAAATGAAGCCCTTACCCGATTCAACCAAGGAGAGATGTCCAACACACAAAAATGGGAAGATAGAAGATGATAGAACTTCGGCTATCAAAAGAAGATGAACAAAAGATGAATATTTGACTGAACAAAAGAGAAGAAAGATGCACAATTGTGCTAGAAGGTTTCGACAAAAAGAATAGCAAATTGGAAGAAGATGACACAAAAGTTGCAAATAGGATTTTTGGCCAAAACAATACCAAGACCTTACCAAATGCCAAAGTAAAAATTTCAGCTACCTATCTACCCCCAAAACTGTCCACATGCATTACAATATTGGTCAAACATTTGGCCAACCACACTTTCCATAACATTCTCCCCTTTTTGTGCCAACATGTCCCCCATACTTGCCTTTTGCTTTTGATTCCTTTCCCAAACCTCAACCTTTCCTTATTTCCTTAGCCACCTTACCAAAAATAAAGAAGTCCACCTTGCCATATATACCTCTTGGCCGACACTTAAGGAGAGCATGCAAAAATAATAGTCAAAATTTGCACACAATGGGATTTGAACCTTTTCCCTTAAAGTCTTTCACTTGATGCCATAACCTCTTTACTAATTGCTCATTTATCCTAACAATTTACTCATTTATTTCTATAAGCCCTGAAGCTACTTACCATCTCTCCTTAAAGTGCTAAAATACCAAATTTTTCCTAATGCCCAATTAAACCCGAGACTTCATAGAAACATCGTAACTTTCCAAAATTACTTTCTTAATAAGTCCAACTTGAATTAATGCCATTCTCTTATTCTCAAAATTTTAAACACTCTTACGCCCAAGGCCCAATGGGCCCAATCCTACTAGGCCCAATTTCAGGATGTTACAATTCTACCCCCTTAAAGAAATTTCGTCCTTGAAATTTCCAACCAACTTTTAAACGCACCGCTCAAGTCACACCACTATGCTTTCACTGCGCACTCTGATCTTAATAACACTAATGTACTTTTAACTTAATCTTGAATCCTCTTTCACACAACTAAACATCTAACCACAGGAGCAAGCAGTCATCTACCACTTATACTTAAAATTTCTACATTCAAACATCAAGTCCAACCAAAACATACCTGACTTGATAGTGATGAAACAATCCCGAGCCTTATTCTCCTTAGACCCGAATCTCAAGCATGCTCCTGACCTCCTCCAGCACCATTACCACCTCGACCTGGCCCACGGCCTCTCGGTGGCTACTGAGCGCCTCTAGCTAGCTGCGCAAAACCGTTACGAACCCCCTGAGTATGAGCAGGCTGTCGACAACAATCCTTAAACCGATGATCCTTGGAACCACATCTGAAACAACCACCGGTTCTCTTTCAGCATTCACCCGAGTGAAGTCTCCCACAATCCGCACAAGGCTGTAACTGATTGGTAGTAGCTGGTACTCTAGTTTGAGCTGGCTCCTCATTCCTGGGCCTCTTCTAAAAACCTCTATCAAGACCTAAGTACCTAGAGTCTCTCTTACTCCTGCTCCTATCCTTGTCTCGATTTTGTTGCTCCAAGTATTTAACCTCCTCGACTATTTTAGCTTTTTCCACAAGTGTGGCAAAATTTCTCTCCTTCTGTGGGGCAATCAGTACTCGTAATTCATCGTACAATCCATCTTCAAATTGCACACAGCGTTCATAATCAGTCGGTACTATTCCCCGGGCATACCGACTCAAATACAGAAATTCTACCTCATATACTGCCACAAATTTGCCTCCTTGAACTAGATTCAGGAACTCCTTCCTTCGGGCATCCACATAGCTAGCCCCGACATACTTTCCTTGGAATGCGGTCTTGAAGAATTTCCAGGTAATGCGATTGGCCTGAGTGCTTTCCCAAACAGTGAGCCACCACTGATACGCCTCGTCTCTTAGTAAAGACACCACTCCTTTCAATTTTTGCTCGGTGGTACAATCCAAATCGTCCATGATTCGCTCTACCGCCTCAAGCCAGTACTCCGCTACATTTGGGGCTACACCCGAGATACCCCTAAAAACCTCAGCTCCATTTGATCTGAGTCACTCTAATATTGACCCAAGAGCTGCTGACCCAGTTCTTGCCCCAAGAACTCTTTCCAGAACTCGCAACATTGCTTGGGATAGTGCGTCGTCCTCTTTCGTACGATCGTGTGACCCAGCATCAGTCCCGGGTGACGCAGGGGCATCCATTTCTAGCATATGTCCCGATGCCTCAGATACAACTCTAGCACATCGGCCTCTACCACGACCACGTCTACCGCGTTCACGTCCTCTAACGCTCATATTTGCTAATTCAATTTAATCTGATTAAGAGTTTTATGAATCAGAATACTATTTCAGTGTTTATTAGATAATGTTTTATGGAGTATAACAAGTAAAGTTGTTTTCGCAAAACACAACCTATAGTCTCAACCTTTATAATTTTAGCTCCTAAGGCTAAAAGTTCTAGAGTATATGTACAGTCATATCACAATAATCATAATAATAAAATGATAACATTACTTACTTGACTTGGTGATGGATACCGTGGTGCCATACTTCCTTTAGAACATGCATTCTTAAAATTCAAACAGCTTTGGAAAACATTTTTGAACCCAAACCACAGTCGAGTTTTGAAACTGGGCTCTGATACCATAAAATGCAACACCCCAAACCTGGCCCAGAAGTTAGGCCCGAATCTGGTGTGTCACAATGAAGAAAACATATAAAGGATCTTGTGATTCATACTAAAATAGGTGAAATTGAAGAAAACAAGTTTGATTAGAAATATTTGATAAAAATACTACTAATTTCGAAGGTTGATTGATAAATCGATAATTGAAATAGTGAGTTTTAAAACCGTGACTTTTGAAAATATCATTGATAATTCGAAAGAAAATCAGGGTTAAATTATTTGCAAAAGTTCGTATAAAATCCATTTGTTAATCAATTTAGAAAAAAAATCTTTATTTAGAATTTTTAAAAAATTTCCACTTAAAGTATCTCAAGCAGAATAATAAGCACGACAAAACATAAGCAAAATAAAAATATCCTAGAGACCTTATTGCAACTTTAAAAACCCAAAATAATAAAAGTAACAAAATAGAGCAGAAAATTAATTTACTAAAGTTTGAAACATTTATTTCCGAAGTATGGCCTCCACCGAGTCATCCATGGGCCCAAGTCCACATCATGGTACATTACCTACAAGGAATAAGAAAGAAGGGGGTGAGTTATTTGTGTATAATCCCCTTACCGATGTCCACTAGGCTTGAACCCATTTAGCAATAACTTGGGCCGGAGCCCATTTAGCATAATCTTGGGCCGAAGCACATTTACAAAACAAAATGGGCCTTAGGCCTATAAACATGATAATGTAGATAATGTAATGCAACCCAACCCATCCAGCCAATCTCTCCACCCGTACCAGCCAATCTCTCATGTGGGGATCAAGTCAACCCACCCCGCCAGTCTCTCCAATTTGCAGTCAAGCTGCCATTTATAATATTTATTGCTGAGCTACTAGTGTAACACCCCAAACCCGGCCTATGCATTAAGCCCGAATTTTGGCATGCCACCCAAATTTAACGTACATTCAAATCATTTAACGAAGTAGAAATCAAATTCCAAAACGATTAAGAGAATGACTTTATCGAAAAATCGAGGTTTATTTGAAATCCTTGATTAAAAACACAAGAGATTATCATTAGATCTATAGAGTAGTATTTGATTAAAATTTTGAAATCAAAATACTCTAACGAAGAGTTAAAGGATTTCCTGAGTTTCAAAGATATTTAAGAAAACCATAATTTTATACAAAAGTTTTAGAAAAACATTTATGGAAAACTAAATCAATCCAACTTATTAATAAAACTAAAACATAATAAATCCATCACATAATAAAATCCATAATTAAAAAGGCCTTATTACATCGCCATTAAAAATAGTACTTAATAAAAACTATAAAGAAGTCTTAAAGTTTTATAAACCACCATTTGTAGTATAGCCTCCCCACGAAGTCATCTCCGACCCAAGTCTCCGTCAATTGTTATTACCTGAGAGGGGTAAAAAAAATGGGGTGAGTTACTTAGAACCTAGTGTGTAACTCACTTACCATAGTCCACTGGGCCAAGACCATTTAAACATTTATTTGGGCCTAAGCCCATTTCAAAATATAATAATTTAGCATATATAAAAAATTTAAAATGCAAATGATATGCAATCCCCAAAACCAAACCTAGATTTCCATCCGCTACACACCCTCGTACCCAACCAGCACGCCTGTGGGGAGCTTTAGTCACCCACCCCGCCAACACACCACAGTAGGCTTTAAGCCCAATATCATATTTGTGGCAACGACCATTTAAATAATTGTGGTAGAACCACCGATCTAGATTTCGGACAACGGCCATTGTGACAGAGTCACCTATCTAGAATTCTGGCATCAAGCCTTTCTTCTCTTCATCATTGATCCCAACCCATGCAATCATGTTTATGCATTACAAAACATTTGTAAAGAAAACCATATTATAATTTATGAATTTTGGCCCATTAAAACACATATCGCATATAGCCCATTTATCAATTATCATAAATGGCCCAATTATCTAATTTCACTTATGGCCCATTTATCGATTATCACGTATGGCCCAAATTCTCAATTATCACATATGGTCCAAATTTGCCAAATATCATATATGGCCCAAATTTGTCAAATATCACATATGGCCCAAATTTGTCAAATATCACATATGGCCCAAATTTATTAAATATCACATATATGGCCCAAATTTATCAAATATCACATATGACCCAAATTTATCAAATATCACATATGGCCCAAACTTGCCAAATATCACATATGGCCCAAATTTATCAAATATCACATATGGCCCAAATTTATCAAATAACACATATGGCCCAAATTTATCAAATATCACATATGGCCCAAATTTATCAAATAACACATATGGCCCAAATTTGCCAAATATCACATATGGCCCAAATTTATCACTTATTATCGTTTTAGCCATTAAGGGCGATTCCAAAATTTTCACGATCTTAATACCGATTTCATGATTTTAACACTAAAATGTCGATAATACCATATTTTCCGATTTCACCAACTTTGCGATTTTTAATCCAACTTTAACTATTGTGTAGTCATCTAACCCATGAGATATAGTGTGAGATTACACACCTGATTACGGTGAGAACTACACTCTCCCGCTCGTCGATATCTAAACACACATTACAAAGGATTAGAACACTAAATTTAATATTAAACTATTCTAATATTGAGCGATCTAAATCTTACCCTCGAAATCTCGAATAACCACTATTTGTGATTTCTCTCCGATCAAAGGTTCAGAACCACGAGTAAACAATGGTTCGGGGGTACGTACGACTTCGAATAGTTGATTTTCACGGATGAGGGTCCACAACCCAGTGAAATGTCTCGGATTCCCGAAATAGTCCTTCTCTTAAACTTAGGGGGAATAGCGGAACCACCCTTCTTCTGAACACTATTTACTGCCCTTTTTGTCCCTATCTTGATTGTCTATATTGATAAAAGATCATTAGTCCGACCAATAAGTTATCAAAATTTTGACTAGAGGTTTTAAAGAGTGGGATTAACTTACCACAAATATCCTCGTTCCACAATATGACAACCGAGTGAGAACGTCCTCTAAAATGAAATCGATTAATAAACTATTTATATCCATATGTCGAGTAATATAAAAATCCTTGATAATCTCTTACCTTTAACACTTTAAATTTGATTTCAATGATCTACGACATTTACGAACACTTGAGTTTCGGCCCTCCACTAAGTTTCTATGATAGAGAAAAGATTAGAATAAGATATGGTATGATGATGATCTCAATCCAAAAAGATCATCCCACACCTCATAGATTCAGCACAAAAGAAAGGGAAATAACAAATTCCAAAATATTGTACTAGCCACTTACCGATTGATTAAAGTGTGAGTAGAAAGAAGAATGATTGAGAAGGAAATATGTGAGTTGTAGAAGATTCGATTATAAAGGAAAATTGAAGGAGATAGTGCTTAGCAACATTCGGCCATGGTGAAAATAAAAGGGAGAAAATGAGATGTTTGAGTGTTCTTTACAAGAAGAAAGAAAGGAGAAAAAGAGTAAAGAGAGAGTGTTTATGTGACGATTTTCCAAGGATGGAAGATGAACAAAGATAGGGTCTTGGGGTTGGTGTATATTCGACCAAAAAGAAGAAAAGAAAAAGAATTATGCTTCTTCAAAGTTGCATGTTTTCGGCACAAAAGAGAAAGAAAAGAAGATGATACTAATTTGGTCAAAAAGAAATAGCCAAACAACCAAAAATTTGCCTATTGCTTCAACTACATTCGGCTAGGGAAAAAGATTTTGGAGAGAATGGAAAATAATGCTCATGTTGCTAAAGAAATTGACCAAACTAGCTCCTAATCCCTATCAAGCTACTAACAAAATTCGGCCAACCTCCCTAGCCCCAAAAAACGTCCAAGTTCATGGACAATTAGCCATTCAAAGCTTTCCAAAACAAAGCCCTTGATCCATGCCTTATGTCCCCTTATCACCTTAATTCATGAGATTCTTTTCCTTAAACCTTTACTTACCTTTTTCCTTTAGTCTTCTTGCCCAAAATGTTGTCCAACTCATCCTTTAATCTTATCCATGACCGACACTTGCTAAGGAAAGCAAAAAATAAAAGCTTTCAAAATGCATGCTAGGAGATTCGAACCTCTCACCTCAAGCAAACATGCATGCGCCAACACCACCTTGCTACTAGCTCATCTTATGCTAGTTTTAACGCTTAAATTTACTTAAACCTCAAAGTCACTTGATCCACTTCAATTAAATACTCCTTACTAAAATTTATTCTAATTTCGAATAGTTCTCAAGTCTCCTCAAGACTATACTAATCATGAAAAATTTTATTATACACAAGTTAAGAACTAAAACATGCATCAATTAAATACTCAAATTTGAGGATGTTACAACTCTACCCTCCTTAAAGAAAATTTTGTCCTCGAAATTTACCTGGCTAAAAGAGATGAGGATATTGTTGTCGAATTGCATCCTCAGGCTCCCAAGTAGCTTCCTCCACTCCATGATTACGCCATAAAACCTTAACCAACGGCACAGTCTTCTTTCTTAACACCTTAACATCTCTGTCTAAGATTCTTATTGGTTCCTCCTCGAAAGACAAATCTGGCCTTAATTCTACTTCTTCTACCGGTACTATGTGCGATGGATCCGATCTATAGCGTCTCAGCATAGAAACATGGAAAACACTATGAATCTGACTCAATTCCGGAGGTAAATCAAGTTGATAGGCCACTGGTCCTACACGCTTCAACACACTGTACGGTCCAATAAACCTAGGGCTCAACTTGCCTTTCCTTCCGAATTTGAAAATCTTTTTCCACGGTGAAACTTTCAAAAAGACCTAATCTCCCACTGCAAACTCAATATCTTTATGCTTCAGATCCGCGTACGACTTTTGTCTATCTGAGGCTTCCTTTAATCGCGCTCGAATAACTTTTACCTTTTCTTCCGTCTCTGATATCAATTCAGGACCCAAAAGTTGTCGTTCCCCTAATTCAGTCCAACAAGTAGGAGTATGACACCTACGACCATATAACGCTTCATAGGGTGCCATCTGAATGCTAGACTGATAGCTGTTGTTATCATAAACTCGCCAGCGGTAGAAAATCCTCCCAACTACCTCTGAAATCAATCACACAACCTCTTAACATGTCTTCCAAAATCTGGATTACTCTTTTCGACTGACCATCTGACTGAGGGTGAAAAGCCGTACTGAAGTTTAAATTTTTACCCAGAGCCTCATGCAAAGCTTTCCAAAATCGTGATGTAAATCTAGGATCCCTGTCCGATATGATAGACACTGGTACCCCATGCAACCTCACGATTTCAGATACATACAGTTTAGCCAACTTCTGCAACGAGTAATCCGTATGAACTGGTAGAAAATGAGCAGTCTTCGTTAATCGATCTACTACCACCTAGATAGAATCTTTCTTAGTAGGTGTTAAGGGTAACCCACTAACAAAATTCATCGTTATCCGCTCCCATTTCCATAATGGAATCTTTACATGTTGCAACAATCCCGACGGTAATTGATGTTTCGCTTTTACTTGTTGACAAGTCAAACACTTTCCCACAAAATCAGTAACTTCCCATTTTAACTTTGGCCACCAATACTGTTCACAGAGATCCCGATACATCTTATATCCTCTGAGGTGCATAGCATAAGGGCTACTATGCGCCTCTAGAAGAATCATTTACCTCAAATCCGAGTCCTCGGGCATACAAACCCTTCCACGAAAACACAGTACACCATCTTTGTTCAAACCAAAATCTCCTATTACACCACTTTCAGCTTGTTGTATTAAAGGACCCAATTTTTCATCGGATAATTACTTTTCCTTGCTTTGTTCCAACCACAGAGGCTTCACCTGAAGTTTCGCTAACAAACTGCCATCCTCATACAAACTGACATGAGCAAACATTGCTCTTAACTCCGATACAACCTTTCAACTCAATGCGTCTGCCACAATGTTAGCCTTTCCAGGATGATACTCGATTGAGAAATCATAATCCTTTAACAACTCCACCCATCTCCGTTGTCTTAAATTCAACTCCTTTTGGGTAAGAAGGTACTTAAGACTCTTATGGTCCGTATAAATGATTGACTTCTCACCGTAAAGATAATGTCTCCAAATCTTTAATGCAAACACTACCGCACCAACTCCAAATCATAAGTAGGATAATTGACTTGATGCGGCCTCAAGCGTCGAGAAGCATAAGCTACCACTTTTCCACTTTGCATCAAGACACATCCTAAACCTGTGTGTGACGATCACAAGAAATAGTAAATTCTTTTCGGCCTCGTTGAATCAAGATCTTGGCGCTTCCATTAGAATCTTCTTGATTTCGAAACTTTCTTGTTGTTTATCGGTCCATACATACAAGATTTACTTTCGCAACAACTTAGTTAGGGTGCAGCAATCAACGAAAACCCTCAACAAAGTGTCTATAATAACCACCAAACCCAAGAAACTTGGATCTCACTCATCGACTTTGGTGAATTCCAATCCAACACGCCTCTACCTTTCGAGGATCAACTCTTATTCCTTGGTGACACTACATGACCCAAGAAAGTCACTTCCTTTAACTAAAATTCACACTTACTGAATTTGGCATAAAGTTGCTTATCTCACAAAATTTGCAAAGACAACGGGCGCAAATGAGAGTCATACTCTTCTTCATTCCTCGAATAAACCAAAATGTCATCTATGAACACTACTACTTAACCGGTCAAAATAAGGCTGAAAAACTCATTTCATCATGTCCATAAATGCGGTGGTGTATTAGTCAAACCAAACGGCATCACTAAAACTCATAATGTCCATAGCGAGTTCGGAATGCCGTCTTATGAATATCTGCCTCCTTCACATTGAGTTGATGATAACCCGATCTAAAATCAATCTTGGAAAAGACTGAAGCTCCTCTTAATTGATCAAACAGGTCATCGATTCTCGATAATGGATACCTCTTCTTGATCATCAATTTATTCAATTGCCTATAATCAATGCACATACGCATCGACCCATCCTTCTTCTTGACGAACAAAATCGGTGCTCCCCACGGAGACACACTTGGTCGAATAAATCCCCGATCTAGCAGTTCTTGAATTTGAGCTTTAAGCTCCGCTAACTCCTTCGGTGCCATTCTATAAGGAGCAATAGACACCGGAGCAGTTTCGGATAAAAGCTCAATGCCAAATTCTACTTCCCGATCTAGAGGTAGACCTGAAAGTTCTTCGAAAAAGACATCTAAAAATTCTTTCACCGTTCTCACACCTTCTACTGATAAATCCTTTGCATCCAAAGCACTGATGAATGCTAGGAATGCTCTATTCCCTTTTCGCACCAACTTTTCTGCCTTCAAAGCAGATACCACATTTGCCAAAAAGTTTCTTTGCCGTCTATCATTATTATCACCTCATCATCCACAGTCCTAATTGACATCCGCTTTTCGGCACAATTCAATTGCGCCCGATGCTTCACCAACCAATCCATGCCCAAAATAAGATCAAACTCACCGAAAGGTAATTCCATCAAGTCGCTAGAAATACCTCTCTTTGAATCTCTAAGGCATATCTCGAATAATTTATTCACTATTATCGATCGTCCTAAAGGACTAATTATCGTCATCTCTATCGGTAATCTCGGATCTAATATTTAGGTTTCGGATATAGCACTAGCAACATACGAGTGGGTAGATTCGATATCTATCAAAGCAAGAATAGTACATCGAGATGAAGAACGTGCAGCTTATCACATCAGTGCATCGCCGTCCTCACGGCGCCTGACAGCATAGACCAATCCTGGCTATCTTGCCTCCGTGTTACCTCTAACACATTTACCTCAACCCGGTGCACCTTGTCCACGTCCATTACCATTACCACCACGACCTCTTGGTGGCTGCTGAGTACCTCTAGCTGGCTGAGCCTCAGGGTTACGAGCTTCCTGAGTTGTTTCAGTCCATCGAGGACAATTCTTAAATTGATGATCCTTGGATCCACATTTAAAATAGGCTCCAGTTTTCCTCCAACATTCTCCGGGATGTCGTCTACCACAGTCGACACATTCTCGGATCTAATTGGTAGTCACAGGTGCCCTAACTTGAACTGGCTCATCATTCTGTGGCCTCTTTTGAAACCTTTAGAAGAACCGAATATTTAAAATCCTCTTACCTCTTACTTTTTCCTTGCTCGGCGTTCTAAATTCTTAGCCTTTTCGCTATCTTAGCTTTCTACAAGAGAGGTAAAAGTCCGACTTGTTGTGCGGCTATCGAGACCATAACTCATCATTCAGTCCATCCACAAAGCGTACACAGCACTTATGATCCGCCTGCACTATAGTACGAGCATAACGACTCAAACGAAGAAATTATGCCTTGTAGGTTGCCACAGTCTTACTTCCTTGAACCAAATTCAGGAATTCTTTCCTTTGGGCATCTACATAACTTGTCCCGACATACTTCCCTTGGAAAGCAGCTTTAAAGAAGTCCCAATTAACTAATGCAGCCTCGGTGCCTTCTCGAACAGTAAGCCACCATTGATACACCTCGTCTCTTAGCAAAGACACGGCTCCTCTCAGTTTCTGCTCGACGGTACACTCTAAATCATCCATAATTCGTTCTATAGCCTTAAGCCAATATTCTGCCACATTCGAAGCTACACCAGAGACACCTCTAAAAACTTCTGCACCACTAGACTTGAGTAGTTCCGATATTGATCCGCGAGTTACTGGCCCAGTTCTTGCTCCAACTACTCTTTCTAAGATTCGCAACATTGCTTGAGTCAAAGCATTATCCTCATTCGCATGATCCTGAGATCCAGTTTCGCTCTCAAATGACGCAGTGCATCCATTTCTAGATATGACCGGCGCAGATATGCAAAGACTCGTCCTCTACCACGGCCACTTCTACCGCGGTCCACGACCACGTCCTCTAGTGCTCATATTGACTAATTCGCTTTAATCTGATAACAAGTTTTATGAATCAGAATATTATTTCTATTTTTATTAACGATATTTTATGAGATATAAGAGATAGGGTTGTTTTCGTAATCACATCCTATAGTCTCGATCTCTATCATTTTCAACACATAAAACTAGAAGTTCTAGAGTGTTCCTTAGGTCTCATCACAATAATAAATATTTAATAAACAAATACTTACTGAACATACTTACTTGACTTGGTGTCGGATGCTCGTGGTGCCATACTACCTTTAAAACATAAAGTCTAGAAATTTAAGTGGTTTTAAACAAAATCATCGTTGAACCCAAACCACAATTGAGTTTTGAAGCTGGCTCGATACCATAAATGTAACACACCAAACTCAGCCTATGCATTAAGCACGGATTTTGGCATGCCACACAAATTTAACGTACATTCAAATCATTTAACGAAGTAGAAATCAAATTCCAAAACGATTAAGAGAATGACTTTATCGAAAAATCGACGTTTATTTGAAATCCTTGATTAAAACACTAGAGATTATCATTAGATCTATAGAGTTGTATTTGATTAAAATTTTGAAATCAAAATACTCTAACGAAGAGTTAAAGGATTTCTTGAGTTTCAAAGATATTTAAGAAAAACCTTAATTTTATCTGAAAGTTTTAGAAAAACATTTATGAAAACTACATCAATCCAACTTAATAAAACTAAAACATAATAAATCCATCCACATAATAAAATCCATAATTAAAAGGCCTTATTACATCGCCATTAAAAATGGTACTTAATAAAAAACTATAAAGAATTCTTAAAGTTTTATAAACCACCATTTGTAGTATAGCCTCCCCGCGAAGTCATCTCCGACCCAAGTCTCCATCAATTGTTATTACCTGAGAGGGGTAAAAAAAATGGGGTGAGTTACTTAGAACCCAGTGTGTAACTCACTTACCATAGTCCATCGGCCAAGACCATTTAAACATTTATTTGGGCCTAAGTCCATTTCAAAATATAATAATTTAGCATATATAAAAAATTTAAAATGCAAATGATATGCAATCCCCAAAACCAAACCTAGATTTCCATCCGCTACACACCCCTGCATCTAACCAAAGACACCTTGTGGGAGCTTTAGTCACCCACCCGCCAACACACCGAAGTAGGCTTTAAGCCCAATATCATATTTGTGGCAACAACCATTTAAATAATTGTGGTAGAACCACCGATCTAGATTTCGGGCAATGGCCATTGTGACAGAGTCACCTATCTAGAATTCTGGCATCAAGCCTTTCTTCTCTTCATCATTGATCCCAACCCATGCAATCATGTTTATGCATTACAAAATATTTGTAAAGAAAACCATATTATAATTTATGAATTTTGGCCCATTAAAACACATATCGCATATAGCCCATTTATCAATTATCATAAATGGCCCAATTATCTAATTTCACTTATGGCCCATTTATCGATTATCACGTATGACCCAAATTCTCAATTATCACATATGGCCCAAATTTGCCAAATATCATATATGGCCCAAATTTGTCAAATATCACATATGGCCCAAATTTGTCAAATATCACATATGGCCCAAATTTATCAAATATCACATATATGGCCCAAATTTATCAAATATCACATATGGCCCAAATTTATCAAATATCACATATGGCCCAAATTTGCCAAATATCACATATGGCCCAAATTTATCAAATATCACATATGGCCCAAATTTATCAAATAACACATATGGCCCAAATTTATCAAATATCACATATGGCCCAAATTTATCAAATAACACATATGGCCCAAATTTGTCAAATATCACATATGGCCCAAATTTATCACTTATTACCGTTTTATCCATTAAGGGCGATTCCAAAATTTTCACGATCTTAATACCGATTTCATGATTTTAACACTAAAGTGTCGATAATACCATATTTTTCGATTTCACCAACTTTGCGATTTTTAATCCAACTTTAACTATTGTGTAGTCATCTAACCCATGAGATATAGTGTGAGATTACACACCTGATTACGGTGAGAACTACACTCTCCCGCTCGTCGATATCTAAACACACATTACGAAGGATTAGATCACTAAATTTAATATTAAACTATTCTAATATTAAACGATCTAAATCTTACCCTTGGAATCTCGAATAACCACTATTTGCGATTTCTCTCCGATCAAAGGTTCAGAGCCACGAGTAAATAATGGTTCGGGGGTATGTACGACTTCGAATAGTTGATTTTCGCCGGATGAGGGTCCACAACCCGGTGGAAAGTCTCAGATTCTCGAAACAGTCCTTCTCTTAAACTTAGGGGGAATAGCAGAACCACCCCTCTTCCAAACACTATTTACTGCCCTTTTTGTCCCTATTTTGATTGTCTCTATTGACAAAAGATCATTAGTCCGACCAATAAGTTATCAAAATTTTGACTAGAGGTTTTAAAGAGTGGGATTAACTTACCACAAATATCCTCGTTCCACAATATGACAACCGAGTGAGAACGTCCCTTAAAATGAAATCGATTAATAAACTATTTATATCCATATGCCGAGTAATATAAAAATCCTTGATAATCTCTTACCTTTAACACTTTAAATCCGATTTCAACGATCTACGACGTTTACGAACATTTGAGTTTTGGCCCTCCACTAAGTTTTTATGATAGAGAAAAGATTAGAATGGGATATGGTATGATGATGATCTCAATCCAAAAAGATCATCCCACACCTCATAGATTCGACACAAAAGAAAGGGAAATAACAAAATCCAAAATATTGTACTAGCCACTTACCGATTGATTAAAGTGTGAGTAGAAAGAAGAATGATTGAGAAGGAAATATGTGAGTTGTAGAAGATTCGGCTATGAAAGAAAATTGAAGGAGATAGTGCTTAGCAACATTCGGACATGGTGAAAATAAAAGGGAGAAAATTGGATGTTTGAGTGTTCTTTACAAGAAGAAAGAAAGGAGAAAAAGAGTAAAGAGAGAGTGTTTATGTGACGATTTTCCAAGGATGGAAGATGAACAAAGATAGGGTCTTGGGTTGGTGTATATTCGGCCAAAAGAAGAAAAGAAAAGAATTATGCTTCTTCAAAGTTGCATGTTTTCGGCACAAAAGAGAAAGAAAAGAAGATGATACTAATTTGGTCAAAAGAAATAGCCAAACAACCAAAATTTGCCTATTGCTTCAACTACATTCGGCTAGGGAAAAGGATTTTGAGAGAATGGAAAATAATGCTCATGTTGCTAAAGAAATTGACCAAACTAGCTCCTAATCCCTATCAAGCTACTAACAAAATTTGGCCAACCTCCCTAGCCCCAAAAAACGTCCAAGTTCATGGACAATTAGCCATTCAAAGCTTTCCAAAACAAAGCCCTTGATCCATGCCTTATGTCCCCTTATCACCTTAATTCATGAGATTCTTTTCCTTAAACCTTTACTTACCTTTTTCCTTTAGTCTTCTTGCCCAAAATGTTGTCCAACTCATCCTTTAATCTTATCCATGACCGACACTTGCTAAGGAAAGCAAAAAAATAAAAGCTTTCAAAATGCATGCTAAGAGATTTGAACCTCTCACCTCAAGCAAACATGCATGCGCCAACACCACCTTGTTACTAGCTCATCTTATGCTAGTTTTTAACACTTAAATTTACTTAAACCTCAAAGGCACTTGATCCACTTCAATTAAATACTCCTTGCTAAAATTTATTCTAATTCCGAATAGTTCTTAAGTCTCCTCAAGACTATACTAATCATGAAAAATTTTATTATACACAAGTTAAGCACTAAAACATGCATCAATTAAATACTCAAATTTTAGGATGTTACAACTAGAATCATATACGGTAATATAATCGGCACATAGCCTTACCACGATGGCACAAAGCTATATTTAAATTGGCACATAGCCATTATCAAAATTTGTGGTAATGACACCGATCTACTCTTCTCTTCATTCAAGTTTCCCATCCCATGCAATATGTAAATATGCAACATGCATAGTAACTCATGATATTTACAGATACAAACAACAATCATTAATTCAGAGATTCATTTCACAAATTCGGCCCATTATAACACTTTGCAAAATCGGCCCATTAGGGCAATCTATCAAATCGGCCCATTAAGGCATTTCCGTATTTCGGCCCATTAGGGGCATTTCAATAAATCGGCCCATAGGGGCATTTCGATAATTCGATAATTTTTACCCATCAAGGGTATTTTTATAATTTCGTAACCCCAGGCTTAACTACTAATTTGGGGCATAAAAATTGAAACTGTCCATCTGCATCACATTAACCAAATTGACTATAACTCGAGTTAGAAAAACTACACTCATATATCTTCTTACCACAATTTTTCTAGAATTCTTGGCTTGGCCATTTACTACAGTTTATTCCTTAAAGTTTCCCTTGTTTCACTGTCCAATGATTCTGACTTCTCCTTCATTAATTTCAAATATCTCACTGTACGGTTTTCATATACTGCTCCCACTCATTTCTGTTAAAAATAGACTCACTAAGGAATCTATACATAGAAATTATTTTTCATAATTCACTTTGTACAATTTTAAACGATTTTTCCAAGACAGAACAGGGAACCACGAAGTCAATCAGAACCAGTCTCACTAAAATTAAAATATCTCAGAATATAAAATTCATTTTCCTTCTCCGTTTCTTCCATATCAAAATAGACACAGTAATTTTTAATTCGATATCTTATTCACTTTATAATTCCCTTTCTCCTATTTTTCGTGATTTTTCAAAAATACGTCACTATTTCTAATCGAAACTATTTTATTACAAAATATGGTTACTACTACGAACATACGCTTTTCATGAAAGTGATCACGGATGTCGATTTCTAGATTTCTTCAGTATTTCGACCGAATCACAAAACATATCATACAAAATTTCAGAGAGATGTGAGATTACACACCATTTCAAACATGTTTTCGAAAGATACGGGATTACACACCTTATTCGGAATCTGTAACATGATATTCTTTGCAGCACCAACAATTCGAGTCTCTTATTACGAGAAATAGGTGTTCGACTTTACCACTATTTTTGAAAAATCCACAAGTAGAGAGTATCGAGTGATTTCGTGCCTAACAACATAATCGATTAGCCAAACTTTCAATCTGATTAACATCATAACCGAATAGTGATATCGAATGGACTACGAAAAGACTCCTTACCTTAATCGATGATAATCCCGATTCCCACCAATTGGCTTATGACTACGAATGAATCGACAAGTATTTGGTATTAGGCCACCCACTAGAACTCTACGAAAAAGAGTTGATCAAATATGAGAGTTATGGAGAGAGTGATATTTCGATAAGAAACAAAATGGAATAGTCGTACAGTGATGAACATACATATTCGGCTAGAAAGAGAAGAAAATGAAAGGAGTAGAAATGAAGCCCTTACCCGATTCAACCAAGGAGAGATGTCCAACACAAAAAAATGGGGAAGATAGAAGATGATAGAAATTCAGCTATCAAAAGAAGATGAACAAAAGATGAATATTTGACTGAACAAAAGAGAAGAAAGATGCACAATTGTGCTAGAAGGTTTCGACAAAAAGAATAGCAAATTGGAAGAAGATGAAACAAAAGTTGCAAATAGGATTTTTGGCTAAAACAATACCAAGACCATACCAAATGCCAAAGTAAAAATTTCAGCTACCTATCTACCCCCAAAACCGTCCACATGCATTACAATATTGGTCAAACATTTGGCCAACCACACTTTCCATAACATTCTCCCCTTTTTGTGCCAACATGTCCCCCATACTTGCCTTTTTCTTTTGATTCCTTTCCCCAACCTCAACCTTTCCTTATTTCCCTAGCCACCTTACCAAAAATAAAGAAGTCCACCTTGCCATATATACCTCTTGGCCGACACTTAAGGAGAGCATGCAAAAATAATAGTCAAAATTTGCACACAATGGGATTTAAACCTCTTCCCTTAAAGTATTTCACTTGATGCCATAACCTCTTTACTAATTGCTCATTTATACTAACAATTTACTCATTTATTTCTATAAGCCTTGAAGCTACTTACCATCTCTCCTTAAAGTGCTAAAAGACCAAATTTTTCTTAAGGCCCAATTAACTTTCCAAAATTACTTTCTTAATAAGTCCAACTTGAATTAATGTCATTCTCTTGTTCTCAAAATTTTAAACACTCTTATGCTCAAGGACCAATGGGCCCAATCCTACTAGGCCCAATTTCGGGATGTTACACTGGGTTAGTTTTGATTTGGCAGTGTACAAGTCGAAGGCTAGAAGTCTTCCAGTTTCTAAGCACAGATTCGACTCAGTTAATTCCCTGCATGGTTCAAGATAGGCTCGTGGCGGGCTTTGGCAAAGATGGCATTGTGGAAATATTGGTCAAGGTGGAGATTTGTTAGGTATGACTCTTATTTCAGTCAAATTTGAGAAGTAATCTTCTAGTTAAACTCTATTTATTTGTTTCAATCAAACACTGATTAGTTTAGATTATTTTATTATTATTTGACTTATGAATTTAGCCTATAAATAGGCTCTTTTACAGCCTTAGAAAAAAAAAACACCCATTAGATATTAGAACTCATAACACATTTAGAGAATTTTGTGTTTACGTTTTGATGGTTCTTTGTTTTCGGGTTTTCGAGGTTTAGTTTTTATCTCCATCTTTTGTACTCTTCGTTCTTTTGCCATTATAGTAAAATTATCTTTGCCCGTGGTTTTTTATCCTCTTTGGAGGAGTTTTTCACGTTAAATTTGCGTATTCAATTTCTTAATTTTTTCTGTTATTATTTACTTATTCGTTTGCTTAATCGGGTTGATACTAACATGATTAATTTTCTAACTATTGTACTCTTATTATAAAAACTTAAAATCTATGTTTTGTTTGTAAAACAATATGTAATTTAAATAATATTTCAAAATAAAACTTTTAGACGTTAAATATACTAATAATCTATAATCTCTTGTATAATTTACACCTATAATATATATAATCACAAGTTTAGATAAAGTTTTGAGCTGATGTGAATATTTTTATTGTTAATTATATTATTAAATTAATATTAAAATAACAACTTATTAGTATTATTATGTGACAATAATAAAAGTATTATTAATTAAATATTAATTAATATGATATTATATTAATGTGAAATTAATTAATTTGGTCATATCTATTAAAAGTTCTACTTAAAAATTAACATAATATATTATTAATTTATAATATAATAAATCTATAAAAATTATTGAATATAATTAAATAAATTAAAAATAATAAAAATCCAAGTTTTTGAAATTAAATAAATATAATTTATATATGATTTTATTTTAAATATGATAATAATTAAAACTAAAACTAATTTTTATAATTAATGAAAATTAAAATGTATATATATAAAGATAATATCAATATATTGGTAATCTAATCTATAATTTATAAATTTACTTATTTATTCTTAATTTATATGTCACAACTCAAAAAAAAATTATAATTAAATTAAATATCAAATTTTAATTAATAAAAATTAAATGTGTGAGATTAACATTATATATATAAGATAATATCAGTATATTGGTAATCTAATTTATAATATATAAATTTGTTTATTTATTCTTAATTTATGTGCCAAAACTAAACAAAAATTAACATATTTTACAATTTAATTAAATATTATTTTTAATAAATATTAATTGCATCTAATCAAATTGGTTCGAACCAACACAAATCCTAACTAGACAAATAGTATGACTCATATCTTTTGAGAAATTAAGATAAAGAAAATCAATCAATTGGGAATTAATATTTTGTATTATCTATTTTTCTCATATTTTTAAATCTATAAAATCAATAATAAAATATATTTATTTTATATTTATTAATAATGTTTCTATTGAATCTTGAATATAAAATTATGTTCATAACAAATTATTAATATAGTAATTATAATAATTTTATTATCAATATAATAATTATTAGCACTTAATTAGACTTTAGATCTATATTAAATTACACTTATTGTTTTAAATTAATTATTTGTTTTAAAATTATCTACCAATTTAAAACTAAGATTTAGCCCTATAAATATATGCATTTTCATTGAAAATAAAATTTAAATAATTAATGGAAAAATCACATTTTAAAATTATTTAATAGGTTTTGTTTCCATCACAAAAAAAAAAAAATTATAATTTTCATTATTATTTGATATTGATAGTTTTACTTATTTGGTATTAGTAATATTTAAATGATTGTGAATGTTGTTTATTATTGTGTTATGAAACATTATGCTAAAGAATTTTGGCTCATATTCAAATGACAAGTTATTTTATCTAATTATTAATAATGTTATGTTTATCTAATTATTATTATTTAGTTTTACTATTATCATTGTATTATGAAATATTATGTTAAAGATGTTGTTTCGCACTTTTTATTTTCATTACTTTTAAAATAAAACTACTTTTATTATAAATTAGACTAATTCTCATTTAATTAGAAAATATTTTTTAAATTAAAACATATATTATTTAAAATTTTAATAAATAAACATGTAAAATCACGTGCAATGCTCGTGACATTGAAACTAGTATATATATATATATATATATATATATAAACACGAGTTTGAAAAACTTTTGAACTAACCAATATAGTCCTCGTTGTTCATTATATTATTGAATATACCACTTTAAATATTTTTTTATTATATACAAGATTTATCATATTTATAAATAAGAATTTTAATTTTACTAAAATATTTGTTTAAATAAATTTTTTCATAACAAAATTTTTTATACTTTTATTTAAGAATTTTGAATCTATTAGAAGACTTTATATAAATAAGAAACAAAAACGGTTAGTTTTATATTAAATTGCTTTATATTTATTATATAAAAGTTTACTTTATATTTAAACTGTTATATGCCTCGTAAGGCACCATTTTTAAGCTCGACTGAAAACTGTTATTGTAGGCAAATTCTACTAATGGTAAGTACTTTTCCCAGCTGCCTTAAAATTCCAAAACACAGCATCGGAGCATGTCTTCTAATATCTGTATTACTCTTTCCAACTGACCGTCGGTCTGCGGATGAAAAGCTGTACTAAAACTCAACTTTGTGCCTAAGCCTTCTTACAACTTTTTTCCAAAATCGTGATGTAAATCTCGGATCTCTATCCGATATGATCAACAAAGGCACTCCATGCAACCTCACAATCTCAGAAATATACAATTCGGCCAACTTATCAAGCGAATAATCAATCAATACCGGTATGAAATGGGCTGACTTCGTCAATCTATCAACCACAACCCATATTACATCTTTCTTTTTTGGTGTCAACGGTAAACCTGTCACAAAATCCATAGCAATCCGGTTCCATTTCCACTCGAAAATCATAATAGGCTGAAGTAAACCCGAAGGTACTTGGTATTCAGCTTTCACTTGTTGACAAATTAGGCATCTCGATACAAACTCAGAAATATCTTTCTTCATGCTCGGCCACCAATACCATTTCTTCAAGTCGTTATACATTTTTGTGCTCCTGGATGTACAGATAAACATCCGCTATGTGCTTCATGTAAGATTCTCAAAATAAGCTCATCATCTCTGGGTACATAGATCCTATCACGGAACATCAAACATCCATTAGGACTAATTCGAAAGTTTGACTCACCATTCGACTCACATTGAACTCTTTTAGCTTGCAAATCATTATCGCCTTTCTGCGCTTCATAAATCTCTTGAAGAAACATTGATCTAGCCCTCAACTCAGCTAGGATACAACCATCGTTTGACAAAGTCATCCGTGTATCCATGGCTCTTAATGTAAACAAGGATTTCCTGCTCAAAACATCGACGACCACGTTCGCCTTTTTGGGATGGTAGTCAATCACTAAATCGTAATCCTTTATCAAATCTAACCATCTCCATTGCCTTAGGTTCAACTTCTTTTGAGTCATCAAGTACTTTAGGCTTTTATGATCAGTGAATATCCGGCATTTTTCATAATACAAATGGTGTCTCCATATCTTTAGTGTAAATACGATAGCGGTTAACTCCAAATAATGGGTTGGGTAATTCTTCTCGTGCGGCTTTAACTGTCTCGAGGCATATGCTATCACCTTTCCCTCATGCATAAGCACACAGCCCAATCCATTCAAGGATGCATCATTATTGACCACAAATTCTTTTCCTGGTTCTGGTTGTACTAGAACTAGAGCATCGATTAACAATGCCTTCAATCTCTCAAAACTTTGCTGGCACTTTTCTGTCCACTCAAACTTTACGTCTTTTTGTAGTAACCTCGTCATTGGGGTAGCTATCATGGAAAATCCCCTGACAAAATGTCTGTAATAGCCAGCTAGGCCCAAAAAACTTCTAACCTCAGATACATTTCTTGGCAGTTTCAAATCAACAATAGCTGAAATCTTGCTTGGGAGCCAAAATTCACTCTTACTAAACTTGGCATAT
Source organism: Gossypium rotundifolium (assembly GCA_025506655.1). Classification (NCBI taxonomy): domain Eukaryota; kingdom Viridiplantae; phylum Streptophyta; class Magnoliopsida; order Malvales; family Malvaceae; genus Gossypium; species Gossypium rotundifolium. Next base: position 44,754,381 of record CP106730.1, read on the forward strand.
AACAGTTTATCCCATAAAACTTGTAGAACTGTCCTCAAGTGTTCGGCATGCTCGTTCTCATCACGAGAGTGAATCAATATATCATTAATAAAGACTACAACAAATTTTTCCAAATATGGCCGAAAGATATGGTTCATCAAATCCATAAACACAGTAAGGGCGTTGGTTAAACCGAAAGGCATGACTAAAAATTCATAGTGTCCATACCTTGTCCGAAATGCTATTTTTGGCACATCCGAGTCTTTGACTCTTAAGTGATAATATCCAGACCTCAAGTCTATCTTAGAAAACGTAGTGGCTCCCTTCAATTGATCAAACAAATCATCGATTCTTGGCAACGGGTACTTGTTATTCACGGTTACCTTATTGAGCTGTCGATAATCTATACATAACCTCATGGAACCATCTTTCTTCTTAACAAATAATACGAGAGCACCCCATGGAGCATAACTCAGTCTTGCAAATCCCTTATTTGTTAACTCTTGTAACTGTGCCTTCAATACTTTCAACTCAGTTGGGGCCATTCTGTACGGAGCAATCAATATAGGCATAGTACCAGGGGCTAACTGAATTCCAAATTCAGTCTCTCTAACCGGAGGCAACCCTAGCAATTCTTCTGGGAATACATCCGGATACTCACATACTATCGGCACTGATTCAATTTTTAACTCAGTCTCTTTAGCATTCATCACAAAGACAAGATAAGCTTCGTACCCCTTTCTTACATATTTCCGAGCAGACATATGAGAAATCACTACAGGTAACTTGTCCTGGTCATTTGATTCAACACGAAGAATATCCCTATTTTCACTTTTTAACTCAATAAATTTCCTTCCACAATTTACTATTACATCATTAGTAGTTAACTAATTCGTACCAACAATTACATCGAATTCATCAAATGGCAATAGCATGAGGTTTTCCAGAAAATAATGACCTCTAATCATCAAAGGACAACCTTTTCATACTTTATCAACTAACAAACATTTGCCTAGGGGATTTGACACCTTTATCACAAATTCTATAGACTCTAGAGGCATGTTCATGCTAGAGACTAATTTCATGCAAATATACGAGTGGGTAGATCCTGGGTCAATTAAAGCTATAACATGAGCATCATAGAGAGAAAATGTACCCATGATCACGTCGGGGGAGGACGCCTCTTCGGGAGCACGAATGGCATATGTTCTCGCCATTGCGCTACCCTCAGATCTTATATTCTGCTCTTTATATGTATTCTTACTACTCATTTCATTTCCTGGGTTTCTCTGTGGCCTTCATCTAGCAGTATTTTCTGATCTTGCACTCTGAGGTTTCTCTTTCTAACCCACCTCGGGCAATCTCTGATAAAATGGTCTGGGGATCCACACTTAAAATAGGCTCTCTCATTTGCTTAGCACTCCCCAAGATGACATCTGCCACACTATGGACATTCTGGTCTACTTGATCGAGCGTTGCCAACACTAGCAATCGAAGTGGTCTGAGCTTTAGATCCCGAGTACTATTTACCCTTACTTCTATTTGAAAACCCAGAATATAAAGTCCAAATTTTTAATAGTCCATTTACAATTGGATAGCCCAAACCAATTTTAAACCCAACGACCCTAGCCCAAATAAATCAACTAAACCCTAGGCCCAAAATGGCCCAAAACCTAAACCAAAATAAAAAAATAGAAACCCTAGGGCTACCCTTTTTGCGCCACACGCCTCCAAGCCTGTTGCCACCTCGCGCCTCGATGTCACCACCGTACGGCCTCTGTACCTCCACCCACCGCACGCTACGTACCTGCAAAGGACACAAACAACAGCAGCAAAAAAAAAAACAAGAAATATATTGTATTTTATTTCGGCTATAAAAAGCCACAAATGAACATTATATTTTTTTGAGAAAAGAGAATCGAATACAAAACAGAGAGAAACATTTATTAAACTTTCGATCGAAAAATAGTAGGTTTCTTTGCATTTTTCTTTTTATCTTCCTTTTCTTTCTTTATTTATTTATTCCTTTTTTTTTTTTGAAACTGGTCATCTATACATATAAAGATTTTTTTTATATTTTTAAAACTATACACATACATTAAAATATAGTATATATATATAAAGAGAAAAATGTACATGGGGGTTCGACCATCGCTTTGCAATGGCGTTAATGAGACAGCGTCAATCGGCTGGAAAGCTCTCAAATTATTATTATTATTTTTTAAATGCTGCAAATGAAATTTTTTTTAAATAGCTTTTATAAAGCATCAAAACGGTGTCGTTTTGCACGAGCCATCGGTACCAAACAGCGCCATTTTACTCTGCACTGCACGCGCGACTTCGACCCACCAGGGATCCATGTGTTTTTGTGTTGGGGGTCTATTTGTGCGGATAGTCATTCCATATTTTCCATCTGTTTTGATTTAGTCCTCTTTGATTTTTTCTTTCCTTTTAATTTCGGTGCATATTCTTACTCGTGTTTCATTTTAGTCCTGAAGTAAACGACGCCGTTTTGGGAAAGGGAATAATTTCCCCAATGACCCCTCCTTCTTTAGGCACATTAATTTTTAGTCCTTTTTTGATGTTGTCTTTTAATTTATTACGATTTTAGCCCCCTAATTTTATTCTGATTTCAATATAGCCCTCTGATTAATTTATTTTATTATTTGTTTATTAATTGGTCTAATTATTCTTCTTTTAGTTAATATTATTATATCATTAAATTGGTTGATTTAGTATCATATATTTTTGTTTATTTACCCTTTTTTTTAACAAATTTTACTTATTTTTATCATTATTCCTATTATTCCTATTTTATTATTTATCTATTTATTTACTTATATATCTTTTATATACTTTCTAAATTTATATTATCATTAAATTAAATTATTATTATTATTATTATTATTATTATTATTATTATTATTATTATTATTATTATTATTCTCATTATCATTATGAACCTTTTAATTTGTTTTTATTTAATACCTTGTTCAAGTTACCTATCTTTTATTTTAAACTTTTATTTATTTATCTATTTTAAAACTTTTTTTAATATAATGTTTTTATTTTTTCCTTTAAATCAAGTTTATATTAGTTTTATTTACTTATTCCTCATTCCTTTTTTTTAAAAAATGGACTTGTTTATTTCATTTTTGCCATTATCATTGTTATTTTATTACATTATTTATTTATTTACTACTTTTCATGTACTTCCAAAATTTAGATTTATTATTGTTGTTGTTGTTGTTGTTATTGTTATTGTTATTGTTATTGTTATTATATTGTCATTTGCATCATTATCCTTTTTTTAAATCAAAGCATATAAGTTAAATAAAAGCTTATTCTCGGGAATTCAAAATGTTGTGTCCTAACTCACTGGATGTGAAATTTTGTTATCTCGAGGTAAGGATTTTTAAAAATAAAGGCAATATTTTGTATTTGGAATTTTGAGAAATTGTGCCCTAACTTACTAGGTTCCGATTTTTCATTTGACCTAAATAACTAAATGTAATGCCCCGAATTTGGGCCTAGAAGTATTGGGCCTATCAGGCTTTGGATCTCAAAATTTTTTTTAAGTAAGTGAGAAAATGGCAATTGGCATGTGGGCTTTGAGGGTTTAATGAATTTGGACAGTTTAGGTGTGTTGGAGAAGCTCTAGGTTCGAGTTTTGTGGTGGAGGATTCTTAATTTATTTAATTAAGGAATTAGGGTTGTGAGTAGTGGGCTTTTAAATAAAAATAAGTGAAAAATGGCAAAAAGAAGCCTGTGGTGAAGTGGCTAAGTGATGCCACTAGGGTGTAGGGAGGTGACGACATATGCATGCAAGGAGGTCTGAGGTTCGAGTGCTAGCTTAAGTTTTATTTTGGAGTTTACTTTTAGGCTTCTAGAAGGCTGGAAGTGGCTCGTAGAGGGACTCCAAGGAGAAGTGATCAGTAGAGAGAATTTAGGAGAAGGATAAGGGAGATATCATGAAGAAAAATTAGGAGATGAACAATGAATGAAGTGGTGCCGAATCGGAGTCTAGGGGTGGCTAAGTTTTGGCTATAGGCTATAAAAGGAGGGGGTTGAATGCTTGAAAGGGTCTTTGAGCATTCTTTAGTTTTTCTGTCTCCCCTCTCAATTGGTTTCTCCTATAGCCAAATTTTTTTCCATTTGCCGAAAAAGAAACCCATCATTTTTTTTTGTCGAAAATTCCTATCAAAGTTGTGTTTTGTTTCTGTCCCTGGAAGCCGAATACACCTTCTTTTCATATAGCTTCACTTGTGCTGATTTGTAGTTAGTTCTCCTTCATCACAATTATTTTCTCCCCACTTTTAGTCAAGCCGAATCTTGTTCAGCAGCGATCTAGGCCGCAGGATCAAAGGAGGGTTTCGGTAAGTGTTTAGTAAATCCTTTAGTAAGTTTTGTTATAAGCCGAAGGGCTATCTAACCTCTCTTTGCCGTTAACATGTATTAACAAGGGTGTGGCTCAACAACCGCAAGCGTGGTAGGTAAGGATTGTTATCAAGGTAGTAAGTATTCTTGACTCAGTCACGGTTTAGTAAATGGCCGAATCTACTGTGGCTCATAGGGGTGACTTATGATCAATATGGGTCACTTGGTTTTGACGATATAGATGTTTGGGTACAGATCTAGAGGATAATCGCAAATAGTAGCAAAGGAAGGGCTCCTAGAACATGAAGCACACGGTAAAGGTACGATGAGGTTTTGATTTTTGATAAGTATGTGTTAAAACCTTGGTTAATTGCTAGTAATGTCGATTGTAGGTTCGTGACTAAGGGGTTTGCAGCACACGAGGTTACCAGGTGTGTACAAACACGATATCGACAATGTCGAAAAGCCAAAATGTTGAAAGTGGCTAAATGGGCCCGGTGGGCCTTAAGGCTAAGTTTGATGAAATGGTTTGGTTGGTTATACGAATTGAGTTAGTCATGCATGATACATGATTTGGATTTGTTTTGCGCCTAGTAGGCCATATGATGAGATTTGGTCCTAATAGGCTATAAGGATGTGATTTGGACTTGATGGGCTTATGGGGACGTAGATAAGTATGTTAGGGTTAATGGACTTTAGGCCTAGTTTTAACAACTCTTAAATTTCATAAGACTTAATCTAATTAAACATGTCCGTGAACAAGTCGTTGGGTTAGGGTGTGGCAACGGGCATACGCATGTTTAGGATTGGATCTAGGGAGAGCTTGGTACTTAAGCAGTCCTAGTGGCCCACCTCCTCTTCTCTGGAATCCTACCTAGTACGTAGTGTCTGTTTACTTTAGCCGCGAGGACTTGTTGATGGGCCAAAGTTCATAGCTAAAACCCGAGAGGGACCAAATACCCTTATATTTGTAAAATTACTAAAATACCATTTTCTTTGTAAATTATTGAAATACCCCTATTTTGCAAAAGTACCAAAATACCCTTGTTTTGCAAAAGTACTGTAATACCCCTATTTTGCAAAAGTACCAAAATACCCCTATTTTGCCAAGTTACCAAAATACCCCTATAGGGTAGAATTACAAAAATACCCCTGGGTAGTGAAATGACGAGAATACCCCTATGTGACAAATATGAGTTTATGGATGTTACTCGTGTGTTTGATGCATTCATATGTTATTATGTTACTCGTGTGTTTGATGCATTCATATGTTATTATGCTTAGGATGCATATGGGTGGGAATTATGGTACGGAGGAAGATTTGAGGATCGTATGGCCATATGGTATGGATCCACCAGAGGCTTTAAGCCCAATATATGATTAGCAGCTTTGCTGCAACGTTCAGTAGTACCGTAAACGGGCTACCCTTGGTGTGTAGCGAAGGGGTAGGTCGAGCTAGAATTCCCCACAGGGGTCATAAGGTTGGAAGGGAAATGGTGTGTGCAGCGGATGGATTTTTGGGGTGGGTTTTGCATTTTCTTGTTTGTATGTCATGCGTTATGGTATGATATGAGGTCATTGTGGGCTAAGGCCCAAGACTACTAACTTTGATAGGGCTTAGGCCAATGTGAATGTTTGTATGTGATTTGGATTGCCAGGGGTTATACACACAGAGTTTCAAAACTCACACCATTTAATATAATGTTTCAGGTGATCCTGAATAGATGGCTCGACGTGGGAGAGGACTCGAGAGATGGCCACACTACAAGATGTTTGAATTTTCATTTATTTGTTTCAAAATACATGTTTTTATTTACTTAATTTTCGATGGATGTAATAAGGCCTTGTACTCTGTTTTGACTTCAGATTTATTTTGGGTTTTAAGGTTAATTGTTTATTTAAATTATTAAACCTAAGTAAGCTCTTATGTTTAAACTTGGTTTCTGAAATACTTAAAATAATGAAATGCGTTTTTATCTTTACTTAATAAGACTCACAGATTTTTGGGCTTTTGGGCCTTAAGCTTTTAATTAGCAAGACTGTTTTGAATTGTGCCTTTAATGTGACATTCCAGATTCGGGCCTAACAAGACTGTTTTGAATTGTGCCTTTAATGTGACATTCCAGATTCGGGCCTAACTTCTAGGCTGGGCTTGGGGTGTTACACCGAATATCCTTCTTAAACTTAAATGCATGAGTTTTAAAATTCAAATGACAAGCTTAGTTTTGAGGATTTGAAATGTCGTATCCTAACTCACTGGGCGTTGCATTTTACTTCTTCGAAATAAGAGGGGCTTAGCATCCAATTTAATTTATTCAATTTTTCTTTTAAATAAAGAGGATCGTATTTTAAAATCTTTTCAAATTTTTGACATCAAGACGTTAATTAATCAATTAGGTACCAATTTTGGGTGTTACGAGGGTGCTAATCCTTCCTCGTGCGTAACCGACTCCCGAACCCTTTTCTCAAATTTTGTAGGATGAAATCATTGTTTTAATCAATCAAAATGTTTTAATGACCAATCTCAAGGCGATCCGATCACACCTCGAAAAAAGATTGGTGGCGACTCCATTTTTGTTTTTAAAGTCGACCCTGTTTTTTCAAAAAAATGGTTTCGACAGCTTGGTGACTCCACTAGGGACAATAAGAGATTCAAGCCGTAAAATTGATTATTTTCTATCTTGTTGTCAAAAATTGAAATCTGATTTGAAAAATTACGATCCTTTTATTGCATTTGTTTGTGTTATTTCATATAACTGTTATGGTTTGAGTCTCATAGAATATTTTCGCATCATATTGCATAAGGACAGTTTGGTCTTACCTATTTTAAGTGAGAGTGAGAAGCTACTCCTTCGTGAGGTTTTCACCTCCATGCAGGATAGTGGATCGCTTTTGGGATACATCCGTAACTATGTCTTCGTGAGATTTTTATCTCCGTGCAACCATAGGGAAATATATTCCCCTGAATTGAACTCGGTCCATATGAGCCTATAATGGGTGGGGATCAAGGAATCTGCTGGTTTGGGTACCTCAAACTTAGAACCAAACCATATGTAGAAGACCTTAGGAGCCCACCCTAGATAGCACTGCGCCAAACCCTAGCGGTTACCCAGATAGGTGCTTGATTATCTTTCAGTTGCTTTGAGTTTTATTTTTTAGTATATTGTACTAACATATTGTGTTCTGCTATGTTTGCATGTCATTTCATATTTAAAAGAGTGTCGATTCACGTTCGATTACTAAATTAGAGAGCTTGTCATGGAAAATGAATTTCTTGATAAAGTGGAAGATAATGCAACTGTCTATATGTGGTCAGAGAAAACGCAATTACAGAAAGGGGATAGTCTAGCTGAGGGGTACACGTCAAAATTATGGGACTACACCCGTATTAGCATGATGCAAAATAACCTTCAGGAATTAAAAGAGATATAGGATTAGTGGAATGATGAGAGTAAGCAATTGTTCTACTATAATTATGGGGATTTGCCGTATCTACTCGAGATCAAGGTAGACGAGCATTTATTCCAGGCCCTCGCTCAGTATTGGAACCCTGCATAAAGTTTCTTTACCTTTGGGAGGGTAGATTTAGTGCCCACTATAGAAGAATATTAAGCCCCACTGTGTTGTCCAAAGTTTCAAGTCAATAAAGCTTATTCCAGAGCAGCTTATGTCCCGACCTTTTGAAAGAAATTGATGAACATTATAGGAATGAGCAAACAGTGGATTACAGTCAGGATCAGGCAAAAAGGTGAGTGTAAGTGCATACCATGGAAGAATTTGAGAGATTTCATTCTAGCGCATCCTGATACGAAAAAGAGAGTCGATGTGTTTTCTTTGAGCATGTACGGACTAATGATATTCCCTAGGGCGTTAGGGTATGTAGATAAGGCGATATCGAATCTCTTTGATCGACTTGATAAAGGGTCACACCTGTTCCTACAATCTTGGCCGAGACATTTAGATCTTTGAATGCATGTAGGAGGACCAGTGAGGATAGATTTATAGGGTGCGCACAGTTGTTGTTAGCTTGGTTCCACAGTCATTTTTGGAACATGGATAAGGTTTCTTATCGGGTTTTCTCTAAGAATTACCCCCATTAAAGGAGATAGTGGCCACGCCAAGAAGGAATGGAATATCAGAGGAAAACTGGATAGCGCTCCTCCAAAATCTCCAGGAAGAAGACGTCAAGTGGAGAGCTCATTGGTTGATTCAAAACGAAATTCTTTACCAATGTGGGAGTTTTAACTGGGTCCCTTTGCTTGGGATTTGGGGAGCCATTGGGTATGCTTCTTTGCTCGTATTGAGGAAATATAGATCAAGATAGTTCATACCGGTAACACATGGGCTAGCTCAATGTGAGTTTTCGTACAGGGGAGATAACTACAAGAAAAGGGTAAAAGAGATTTCTAACGCTTAGAATCAGACTCGTCGAATGAAAAGGTTGGCCATAGATTCAATAACGACTCTCAAGTCCAGTGGATGGTGGAGTAAATGAATTAATAATAATATCCCTGGGCCGAATTTAGAAGGCGTTCGACCGATGGAAGAGTACTTACAAGTGATCCTGTCAGAACTAGAAATCATAAAGCAAGACTTTGAGAGAAGGAATTTGGAACTTGAAAAGAAGATAGAACAATTGGAGGAAGAAAAGATGCATTTAAGGTTAGATGCTGATGTTCAAAAGCTAGAGGTCGAGAAATTAAGGAAAGGAACGAATAAAGCTGAGGATGACTTGGATAGTTTGAAGACGATTACAAGAAATTGTGTCTATCGATGAGAACCATCGGATTAGGAAAAAGTCAGAGTAATGGCGACAAGAGATCCAAGAAGAAATAACCAAAGCTGATCGATAGGAGAGAAAATTCCAAGAGGCTCAGGCATATAAAGAGGCCCTAGAAAGGAGTTTGTTAGAAACCTAAAATGACAAAAGAGAATTAAAAGATAGAATGGCAGAACTTGAAAAATTACTTCATCAACATAGAAGTCATAATTTTGCGATTGAGTTGAGGGTAAGTTTGAACAAGATTGAAAAAATGAAAGGAATGATAGAAGAACTAGAGTCTGCAGTATAAAACTGTAAGCTCCGGGTAGAGCTTCTTGAGGTAAGTGAGGAACGTTGGAAGGAACAATTTCACCATTCTCAGAATCAAGTTAGGAACAGAGATTACATTATTGGCGAGGCCGTGGCTCAGATTTGATAGGTAGCCGATAATTTACAGACCTTGGCAATTTTGGATGACATGCTAAGTGTGAAGTATGAGCTAGAATCAGATCGAGGTCAAGAGTTAGCTTCATTGCTTAGGAAAGTTAAAACTTTGAACATTAGGGTAAAGTCATATCTGTAATCCATTTTATGTAAAGAATTTTGTTTTCTAATAAAGTTTTCTAAATGAAATTGAATCATAATCAACGCCTTTTTGTATTCATTTCATGCATTCGTATTACATCACATCATGTGTATTAAATTTCATAGAAAAACCCTAATTGGTTAAAATCATTTTAGAGTTAATCTAGAAACCAGCAAAAACTTACCAACCAAACATCATTACGGTACTCGAGCAAAGACAAAGACATGGATCAAAGATTGGAAAGACTTGAACAACTCCAAAAAGAGATTCAAGATCAACTACAATTGCAAATGCAAGAGCAACTGGCTAAAATCTAGCAAGACATGATGGACCGAATGTTGGAGTCCCAAAGGAATATGATGACTCAATTGACCCAACTACTGATTGGAGGAATAGATAAAGGAAAGGACCCCATGGTTAATGCTGGAGAAGATAATGAGGAACCTCTCTATCCTCTAGGTTTTACTCCAACAAATACATAGACACAACCTGACAATTAGGCCTCAACAATTTCAGGATGGTGTTTCAGTACCGATGAACTTTCAAGCTGGATCAGGTTCTAACCCAAGAGATAACCTAACTAATCCTATTATCCCTGACCTTGATGAAGTGGTAGAAAAGGAAAGGGTAAGGATAAAATTGCCAAAGTAGTTAAAGGACCGATGTAAATAGCTGGAGGAAAAATTTAGGGCAGTGGAAAATGCTAATAGTCAGCATGGAATTGATGCTAAGGATCTGAGTTTGGTCCCAAATCTAGTGCTTCCTTACAAGTTCAAAATGCCAGAATTCGAAAAGTACAATAGGACTAGTTGCCCTGAAGCTCACATCACCATGTTTTGCAGAAGGATGACCGGGTATGTTAACAGCAATCAACTACTAATACATTGCTTCCAAAACAGTCTGGTGGGAGCAACATCCAAATGGTATAACCAATTAAGCCGTACTAGGATTGGTTCTTGGAGAGACTTGGCACAAGCATTCATGAAGCAGTATAGTCATGTGACAGATAGGACTCCTGATAGAATTACTTTACAAAACATGGAGTAGAAACCAAGTGAGAGTTTCAGGCAATATGCACAGAGATGGATGGAAATTGTCATACAAGTTCAGCCGTTGCTCCTAGAAAAAGAAACTACGATGCTCTTTATAAACACCGTAAAAGCCCCGTTCATCACTCACATGATAGGAAGCGCTACAAAATATTTTTCAAACATAGTGACGACTGGAAAAATGATCGAGAATGTGATAAGAAGTGGAAAATAGATGTAGGAGAGAGTAACAAAAGGTCAACCTTGAGGAAAAAGGAAAACGAGGTGAACAACATAAGTACATATAACAAGGGTTACTCAAAATCAATTACTGTAAATTAGCCGAGAATGATGGCTACTGGTCAACAAGGTTTATCAAGGCAGGAGTTCGACACAAAGCAAAACACTGAGAAGCTCCAATTTATGCCAATTCCAATGACACATAGGGAGTTGTATGAAAGCTTATTTGATGCACACGTGGTATCCCCTTTTTACCTAAAACCATTACAGCCTCCATACCCTAAATGGTATGATGCAAATGCTCAATGTGACTACCATGCAGGAATTTCGGGGCATTCAATAGAAAATGCACTACCTTTAAGAAAGTAGTTGAAAGACTTATTAAAATGGGCATTATGAAATTTGATGATGCACCTAGTGCCAAAAATCCGCTACCCAATCATACTGATAATGGGATAAATGCAATAGATGGAAATGTGGGGACAAGAATCAAGACTGATATTGCAGAAGTAAAAATTCCTTTGAGATGGGTTTGGATAGAGATGGTAAAAAAGGGGGTTGAGCATTTTGGATCTTGAAGGGAGTTGTAAAAATATGAGGAACTACTGTGGGTTCCATCATGAAGAGGGGCACAAGATCCAAGAATGCGTAGAATTTAAAGCCTTGGTGGAAGGTCTGATGGACAATAAAGAGATAAAGTTCTGTGAAGAAGTTAAAGAAGAAAGAAGCATATGTGCGTTAGAATCAACAGTGAAGGTCCCAAAAGTCAATCATCCTATGGTTATCATTTTGTGACTTAAAAATAACAAAGCTGGAGTACAGATGAAACTAAAGATCATAATTCAAAAACCGCGGTCTTCTCTTATTAGGATAACAAAAAGTCCCCTGGAATTATGACTGCAACGTGACAATCTCAGGAAAGGAGAACTCAGTCAATGCTTCAAAAGAGGATTAAGATGTAGGTTCTCATATGCGTAGTGGAAGGAGTTATGATTTGATAAATGCCCGAGCAAAACCCGTAAAAGGAAAGACCCTAATGGTGGAGCAAAAGAAAGAAAAAGCAGTTAGACCCGAGCCGCTTATTAATGAGCTAGTAAAAGAAGAGGAAGTTAAGGAATTCCTGAAGGTTTTGAAGCACAGCAAGTATAGTGTTGTGGAACAGTTGCATAAACAACCAACTTGCATATTTTTACTAGCTTTACTCTTGAATTCGGAGGTACACCGAAATGTATTGATGAAAGTGCTTAATAAGACATACATGGCCAATGATATCCTTGTTAATAAATTGGATCGGCTGGTTAATAACATAAGTGCCGATAACTTCATCTTTTTCAACGATGATGAAATACCACTAGGGGGTATGGGATCCACTAAAGCTCTGCACATTACTACCAGATGCAAAGGGTACACATTGCCAGGGGTTCTGATCAACAATGGATCGGCACTGAATATATTGCCCCTATCCACACTTAATAGGTTACCTGTGGATAGCTCACACATGGCGGTATGCCAGAATATAGTGAGGGCGTTTGATAGCACAAAAAGAAAGGTCATGGAAAGAATCGAAATACCTCTGTTGATTGGCCCAACTACATATGAGGTGGACTTCGTCGTAATGGATATCAAGCCTTCCTACAATTGCTTATTAAGAAGACCTTGGATACATTCGGCAGGGGCAGTGCCTTCGTCACTACATTAGAAGTTAAAGCTAGTATCAGAACGTCGACTGGTGACGATAAATGTCAAAGAAGATATTCTCGCGACTGTAAATAGTGATGCATCATACTTGGAGGCAAATGATGAGGCAATTGAATTTTCTTTTCGATCTTTGGAGTTTGTGAATGCAATATTCATTACTGAGAGGAAAATGATTCCAGTGCCAAAAATATCCTAAGGCTACTAGAATGGAATTACAGTTGATGGTAGGAAAGGGAGCTTTACTGGGAAAAGGACTAGGGAGACATCTTCAGGGAAGAGTTGAGGCTCCAATGCTGAAAGACAAGCATGACCGCTTTAGCTTAGCGTACAAGCCAGATGCGAGACAAAGAATGAAGGTACTGGAAAGAGGCAAGAAAGAAGAAGGGCACGCGTGAGTAAGGAAGAAATCAAATGGGAACCAATGATATTCCCCCACATATCCAAAACTTTCATATCGAGAGGGATTATTCATCCCGAGATAAGGACGCCAAGGAAAGAAAGTGTTGAAGAAATGTTGGGAAATGTTCACATCAATGCCATTTATGAAGAAACAACTGAATGATGAACTTTGTTAGATATCCGCCCTTATGAACCTAGGAGTGTTCTGAACAATTGGACTACAGAAGAAATTCCTGTAGTTTTTAGAGCTTACTCAGAGTAATGTTCAAAACACACTTGTTGCTTTAAGCCTAGAAACAATAAGAATTCCTTTGTGAAATAGGCTTATGTCCAAACATCGTTATGAAATACATATTTGATATCATTTTGAGTAAATTTTCTTCCATTCTTTTAGATTCTTTCATTCTTTCTATACAAGTAAGTATGTTAGATTCTTTCATTCCTTGGACCTTTTTCCAAATCATTCTTTCATCTCATTCATAATCATACCATACAAATAATTATTCTTAAATTCATTTGTTCTTTGTATATTCCTTTGTACCTACAACAGGTTCTCGGATATCAACAACATGAGTAACGCTGCTAAGGAATTAGAACCTCCTTTTGAGCAAGACATGTGTTTAAAGGGATCCCAGGACTTTGAAGATGATATAGACTGTGGCTTATCTCCGGACTTGTTAAGAATGGTAAAATAAGAGGAAAAAAAAATTCTACCTCATAAAGAGACAGTAAAGATTGTGAACTTGGAAGAATGGTAAAACTAACATTGTTGTACACCGCCTCCCCATAAAAGAGGATCGTAGGCCAGTTCAGCAGAAGCTCTGGAGAATGAGGCTTGATATTGTGCTATCAAAAAGCAGTTCAATGCCGAATTCTTGCAGGAGGTCAAATACTCAGAATGGATAGCCAACATTGTGCCTGTCCCTAAGAAAGATGGGAAAGTGCGAATGTGTGTAGATTATAGAAACTTAAATAAGGCCAACCCGAAAGACAATTTCCCCTTGCCTTACATTGATACTCTAATAGATAATACGGTAGGCTATTCGCTATTTTCCTTCATGGATGGCTTCTCGGGATACAACCTGATAAAAATGCATCTTGAAGACATGGAAAAGACTACCTTCTTAACCTTGTGGGGTACATTTTTTTATAAGGTGATGCCATTTGAGCTAAAAAATACAGGAGCGACATATCAAAGGGCCATGGTGACCTTATTCCATGATATGATGCACAAAGAAATAGACGTTTATGTCGACGATATGATCACAAAGTCCCGAATAGAAATGGAACATATCCAAGTTTTGAGGAAGTTATTCTTGAGACTGAGGAAATTCCAATTAAAGCTCAATCCAATAAAATGTACTTTTGGGGCTAGATCGAGAAAATTATTGGGTTTCATAGTTAGCGAGAAGGGAATTGAGATTGACTTAGACAAGGTCTGGGTTATACAAGAATTGCCTCCGCCATGCACTCAAAAAGGAGTTCGAGGTTTCTTTAGAAGGCTAAATTACATTGCTCGGTTTATTTCAAAATTAACCAAGAAATGTGATCTCATATTTCATCTTCTTAAGAAACACAATCCAGGTGTGTGGGATGATGAATGCCAGAAAACTTTTGATAAGGTTAAGCAGTACTTGTCAAGTCCTCCAGTATAGTCACCTTCATGCCCAGATAGGCCATTAATATTGTATTTGACAGTGTTTAATAACTTTATGGGATGTGTGCTAGGTAAACACGATGATTCGGGAAGAACAGAAAAGGCGATATACTACCTCATTAAGAAATTCACTAAGTGTGAAATGAGATATTCGCCAATTGAGAAATTGTGTTATGCCTTGATTTGGACAACTCAGAGGTTGAGGCAATACATGCTGTACCATATGACCTGGCTAATCTCAAAGTTGGACCCTCTAAAATATATGATGGAGTCAACTGCTTTGAATGGAAGGATGGCTAGATGGCAAATTTTGCTCTCTGAATTTGACATAGTTTATATGAACCAAAAAGCCGTGAAAGGAAGCGCAGTAGCAGATTTTCTGGCCAGCAGAGCTCTAGAAGATTATGAGCCTCTAAAATTTGACTTCCCCAATGAAGAATTAATGTATGTGGCAGTTACTGAAGAAGATGCTACAAAAGTTCACCTTTGGAAATTGAACTTCGATGGAGTATCAAATGTTGTAGGTAATGGAATTGGGGCAGTCTTGGTATCCCCAAATAGAAATCATTATCCATTCACATGCAAATGGACTTTGATTGTACAAATAATATGGCAGAGTATGAAGCATGTATCATGGGACTCCGTGCAGCCATAGAACGTAAAATTAGAACGATGGAAGTATATGAGGATTCTGCACTGGTGATCTACCAACTGAAAGGTGAATGGGAGACAAGAGACCCCAAATTGATCAATTATCGAAGGATAGTTCTGGGTTTAATTGAGGAGTTTGATGATATTACTTTCAAATATCTCCCGTAAGATGAAAACCATATGGCAGATGCTTTGGCTACTTTGGCTTCCATGATCAAAGTGAGTAAACAAAAGGATGTAAAACCCATTCAAATGAGTATTTACGAGGCCCCAGCACATTGTTACAACGTGGAGGAGAAGAAAGAGATGATCACCCCTGGTACCACGATATATTACGATACGTGAGAAATCATGAATACCCTAATCAGGCAACTGAGAATGATAAAAGGATGTTGAGAAGACTAGCCTGTGACTATGTCTTAGACGGGGAGATCCTATACAAAAGAAGAAAGGATCGGGTACTATTTAGATGTGTAGACACTATTGAAGCTAAGAAAATTCTGGAAAAAGTCAACGAGGTGTTTGTGGAACACATGCTAATGGTTTCACAATGGATAGACAAATTATAATATTTGGGCACTATTGGTCTACCATGGAGGGAGACTACATCAATTATGTTAGCGATGTCATAAATGCCAAACTTATGGAGACAAAATTCATGTACCTCATTCGCCTTTGCATGTTATGACTTCCCCATGGTATTTCTCTATGTGGGACATGGATGTCATCGGACCAATCTCGCCAAAAGCTTCAAATGGGCATCGATTCATCTTTGTAGTCATCCATTATTTCACCAAGTGAGTAGAGGCTGCTTCATATGCCAATGTTACTAAGGCGGCAGTCAGAAGATTCCTAAAAAGAAATCATATGTCAATATGGAATGCCTGAGAGGATCATATCTGACAGTGCATTAAACTTGAACAACAGCACGATAGCAGAGGTCTGTAGTCAATTCAAAATTAGACACCACAATTGATCAGTTTGGCACAGTTATCGTCCGGTTTAAGGGTTAAAAATGAATTGGTGCTATTATGTTGTTTGTAGAAGTGGCCAATACAAACATTGAAAAAGATCATGGGGAAAATGTCATCTGAAACTTATAAAGTTTGGCACGAGAGCAATTTGAACTCTACTTGCTTCTTCTCTTTGTTTTAGCCAACCAAGCACTCCATTATCATTTTCTCCTTTTGAAAACCACATTAGAATAATGCCCTCCTACCTCCTTTTCTTTTTTTCAAGTGAGTTAAACCGAAACCTCTAGCACCCTTATTGCCAAAAGTATACCTTGTTTCTTCTTTTTTCTCTTCATTGTGCAAAGCCAAAACTAGAGACCCTTTCTTCTCACTTCTTCTTTTTGTTTCATAAACCTTGTGCCGATTTTTCCCTTGGTTTCATACCATTTCTTTTAAACCGAAACCAGCCTTTGTTCTTCATCATCTTTGAGCCGAACCTAGCATGTTCTTTCTCTTTTTCTCAAAGGATAGTAGCCGAAACTAGTTCTTCTTCTAAACACACCTTATTCATTTCTTTCCCTTTCAAAACCGAAAGTGACCCCTTCATTCATCTATTTTTATTTTCTTGTTTTTCTGAAACCTGTTGGCCGAATCATTCTCCTCTGGTGTTGGGTGGCCGAATATTGGGTGTGGTTAGGTGCTGGGTCCCAACCGATTGGTAGTGGGTAAGTGTTGGCCGAATGGCCTTTCTCCTTTCATTGGTACTTTGCCGATTCTTGGTATGTTAAGGGCTAATATTGGTATTGGTTAAAAAGGTGTTAACTTCTTGTTTAATCTTTTCGTATAGGGTCTTTGGACTTTGAAAATAATCAAGAGGAGTCTTCCAACTCTTTTAGCCGATTGTTAAGTGGTGGTAAGAGGAGTATTTTGTTAATCCATTCTTTTAGCCTCGTTAAAACAAGTCCCAATGGATTAATGGACTTTTTTTTTTAGGTGGAGGCCGTTTGTAAAAGAGAAACCTTTGTGGTTCGAGTTTGGTAGGAAGCCAAACGTTGCAAGGTGAGGACTATTTGATAAACCCTTTTTGGTTTAATGCTTATGGCCGAATGGTATGATGGTTAATCCATTTGTTGGCCGATTGTAGGATTCGAGTTGTAGAAGTGATCAAGGGACGTAAATCGATTTTAGGGATTAATACCTTCGCTAATTCAGTCGTAAACTAACACCTTTGCCTTAACTTAATAATGTGATAACTGTTGTGTAAGTGAAACAAAGGCGATTGATTATCTCGATACCCATTGAGGTATGGATACGGATTCGGGTAAGTCCGTTTCATTATGAGTTATGTGATGATGATGATATCATGATTGTTGATACTTTGAGATGCCATATTAAGCATGTGAGCATGATAGCATGATTGCACGATTTTGCATCTAGTATGATATGTGATTGGGTGATCCGAGGAGGGGAATATGATATCCGTGTCTTTGGGACCTTGTGTCTTTGGGACACGGAGGTTTGGCACCTCCAGTGGTTTGGTACCACAATGATATTTTGTGACTTTGGGTCACGGAGGTTTGGCACCTCGGCCTCGTCCAGTTGGCTTAGTACCACAAAGGTTGGCCCCACATTGATTATACGGATTGGACGCTAGTGATTTGGTATCACACGATGGGTTGGCCCCATCATTGGATTCGACTCGGTCACCGGTGCTTTGGTAGCACAATTGTGCCTTTGGGACACCAGAGGTTTGGCACCTCATTGCGACTTGTCCCTGTGGTTAATTCCACCGTGGGTTAGCCCCACTTTGAGATATGGGATCGTCTGCTAGTGATTTGGTATCACATGATGGGTTGGCCCCATCATTGGATTATTTGTGACTTCGGGTCACCAGTGGTTTGGTACCACAGTATGGATATCGTGACTTTGGGTCACCAGTGGTTTGGCACCACCAGTGGTTTGGTACCACACGGGGTAGAAAAGGCGATATGGTTGGTTAGGAACGGGTGCATTATCTGCATTATTTTGTTATGATATGTGTGTTGGCATGTTATACCGGGAGAGGGAATTATACACTGAGTCTTGCGACTCACTCTCTCTCCTTTGACTATTTCAGGTGACACATAGACGCGGACATGGAGCCGGGATGGACTCGAGGTGCTCATGCCATACTGAAATAAAGATTTGCTCGGACTTTTAAGAAATTTGGTACTTAAGTTTTGTTATTACTATTTGGTTTTGTTTGGGTTGTAAATGGCCTTTTTAAATTATGTTTTGTTTACGATTAAGTTAGATTTATAATATGCTTTAACAAACTACTTGAGTTAAAATGTGCTAAAACTTGGAAAGACAACGTTTTCCAAACTTCAAAAATGATGTTTTAAAACTATACCATCGGGTATCATACTATAACTTGGAACAAAATGAACTCGAATTGTTTTTTTTCTAACTAAAATATGATTTTCTACTAAGACAAAATACTTTAGTAATTATATGAAACAACTTAAACTTCAAACCGACATAGATTAGTTTAACCACACATTCTAGTTAAGATTTCAAAGCTCTCTGGTTTCAAATACATCATCGATTTTTAATCGGAACCTAATCGAAGTTTTCCTCAAATACAAAAAATTTCGCTAAGCGTTTTCACCAAACTACTAGACTTCAACCTAAACCACCCAAACCTTTTCCTGTAGCATACCGTATTCGGCCGTGGTGTATTGACCGGTTTGGGGTGTTACATTTGTGGTATCGAGCCAAGTTCAAAAGCTTTATTTGTGGGCAGAGGCCCAAAATGTTTAAAACTATAGTTTTCAAGTATTCTATTTTAAAAGTATGGTTTGAAGGGCATGGCACCGAGTCTCCACTGGATTCGCTGTAAGTACCCGTACTATTTGGTCAGTGATATTGATTGATATGATTGGCTGGCTAGTAAGACTACTTTAGAGACTGAAACTAATAGGACTCTGTGGACTCGCGAAAACAAAGCCTCTTTAAAAATTCATAAGACTTTGCTTTAAACACAGTGGAATAGTGACTGATACATAAAATTCTTAAATCAGACGAGATTTAGTCATGAGTACCCGAGGTGGACGTGGTCGTGGACGTGGTCGCAGTAGAATGACTGCTTTCGAGCCCGTAGGTTCCGGGTGGTTCGAAGAATGAGGTACCGGTTCGCCACCACCGGAGGTGGTGAGTTCGAGAACAGCACCGCGATGACGCAGTGTCACGTCTTGCGGGTTTTAGAAAGGGTAGCTGGAGCGGTGGAGGTGTAGGAGCTAGGAAATGCGTGCTGGCGACTTGGGCAAATGGGGCTGAATTCTTCCGGTGTCTTCGGTGTTGCTCCTAGACCCGCCGAAATCTTGGCTAGTTTACGAACGGATCATGGACGATCTGGACCTAACGGCCGAGGAGAAATTAAAGGGATCGATCACTTCTCGAGATGAGTCATACCGATGGTGGCTCCTTTGTTGGGACAAAGACTGCAATTGAAGATCTGACATGGGACTATTTTCGGGCTGCTTATCAGAAAAAGTACGTCGGAGCTAACTACATAAATGAGCAGAGGAAAGCATTTCTGAGGTTAGTCCAGGGGAGCAAATCGTGTCGAGTACGGCGGAGTTTCGAGGTGAGTCGGTATGCTGTGGGTATGGTGGCTCTGAGCATGTGAGGTGTGTTCGCTTGAAGATGGCTGCGAGACGAACTAAGGCTGATAATTGCGCCCCAGCAGGAGCGTGAATTTGCGGTTCTAGTTGAAAAGGCGAAGGTTGCCGAGGGCATTAAAGAGTCTGTGAGGCAGGGTATGGATAGAAACCGTCATAAACGGAGTTTTGGATCTTCCGGTCGTTAGGTAACCAATGAGAAAAGAGCTAGACCGAGTGGGCCGAATCAGTCGGGTAGGTTTGTTGCTGCTAGGCAGGGACCGCCGCATTGTAACCGTTGTGGGAAGGCTCATTGGGGAGGATGTTGGACCGATGGCAGAGGCTATTTTGAGTGTGGCTCGTTGGACCACCGAGTGAGGGACTGTCCGCGTAAATTAGCTAGGATTCATCAGAGAATCGGTAGTGAATCAAGATCTGAAATAATGGACCACGCGGAGGGCCGAGGTAATGGCGAGGAGGTAATAGTTCGGTCGGGCCGTGGTGCACCCCGAAGAGGTGCAGTAGTTCTGAGGCCGACGGTAGGGGTTGGTGTATCTCGCGAGACGCCGAGAGGAGGAGCGGCCTACGCACCGGACGTCATTACGCAGACGTTTTAATCTTTGGTTCTCCATTTATTGCTTTAATTGATGTGGGTTCAACACACTCGTATGTTGCAAGTAGCATAGTGAAGACCATGGATTTAGACTCAAATATCTTCAGCGGATGACCGTAATAAGCCCTCTAGGTCACTCTGTAGTGGTAGATAAACCGATAGAGATGTACCTCTAGAACTCAAGGGGTAATATTTGAGGTCGATCGATGGAACTGCCGTTTGGCGAAGTTTGATCTGATTTTGGGGATGGACCTGGTGGGTAAGCACCAGCGAAGTTGGATCAGCATGCTAAGCGCATGGTTCGAAACAACATGCTAAGGGTGATGAAGTGGTTCGATGGTAATAAGAGAAACTATCTGTCCAATTTGGTATCTTTCTGAAAGCCGAAAATGGTCGAAGGGTTTGCGAAAGCATATATGGTGCATGTGTATGCCTTGGAGGCTAAGGAGTCTGTGTGGAGGCAGTTCTTGACGATTAGAGAATTTGTGGATGTGTTTCTGAGGAGCTTCCGGTTTGCCACCGGATCGGGAGGTAGAGTTCGGGATAGATTCATTATGGAAGCGCGCCAAGATCCATTGCTCCGCATGGATGGCACCTAAGGAGTTAGTGGAGCTCTCAAGCTTGACATTAAGATCTATAAAATAGTAAAATAACACATAAGGTAAGCATATAGCTATATAAGTTTTAAGCAATGGAAAAGATATACAACTATTCACTATGCAATTTAATCAACCCAAATACAATTATTAACTAATTCAAAACACAAAATGTTAACTTATCACCATTCAATTATTACTATCCTTAAAAGTCACAAAGACCGAATGATCACATACCATTTATCCATATCAAAACAAGCTCAAAGATAAAAGATTTGCATATCATAATTATAAGTTTCATATACTAAGATAACACCTCATTGGTACAAAGTTATTCGATTATCATACATCACTTACCTTTAACATTCTTGGTTTTCCATCCATTAGTTTAATCTTGAAAAGATTAATATCCACAGGAACTCATGTAACGACGCCACTTAGTGCCATTAAAAAAATAACATAGTGCTATATAAAAATTATCGCACTTAGTTCCATTACTAATTATTTACACATTAATTTTTTTAATTGCCATTTGGATTTCCTTTACGTTTCGATATTTTAGTTCCACACTTAGTGCCCTTTAATAGACCTTTCCTTTGCTCTTCAAAACATTTATAATTCCATTTCCATTCATACATACTCAATTTACCTCTTTCACATACCAACACATTCGGCATACTCAATTTACATATATCTATCCATAGCATACACATATTTATCAATAGCTCAATTTGCCTTTTCCTTACCATTACATTGACAAATTCAATATGCAATATTTTGTACATGCTCAACAACTCATTTCATTTTCAACAACATAACTCCTATATATATATATATATACATATTCATTACTCAAATAATCAAAGCTTATATTTATAAATAACCTAACCTTATTTTCAACTAATGCATAATATATCCCATTTCACATTCGGCACTATGGAATTTAGCAAGCTTATTTCTATTTTATATGATTATTAATTTAGATTAAAATTCAACTCAATCCAATTGCAAAACTTACCTCAAAATCGGGATTAAGCTTCGACTATTGTTTAACTTTGCTTTTCCCACTAATCCCAATTCTTTTGTTCTTGATCTAAATAATTTCAAATTAAGCTCATTAAAATATAATTTCATTCAATTTAATCTAAAATCATATAATTATACAAATTACCATTTTGCCCGACATTTGCAACTTTTACAATTTAGTCCTAATACACAACTCAAATTACTCAAAATTTGGCTACCATTCTTTAGAGCCAAATTTTCTTAGGGACTATATAAGTCAATATTTCTCATGAATTTTGCAATTTAACCCTTCAAAATAATATTTTCACAATTTAACCTTAATTAGCTAAATTCATCAAAACTAGAAAGTATGTACATCTAGCTCAAATCTTTCATTTAACACCATAAATTACCACAAAGCTCAACATCTCATCCATGGCATATCTCACAAACATCACCAATGCACAAAATTAATACATGGGCTTGATTTTAGAGTAAACAACTTCTCAAAAAATAAAAATCATCAAAATCTAAAAAACACATACCTAATTTTGCTTGTAAATGGGTTGGAAGAGCTCAAGTTTCTTTCTTTTCTCTTAAGTTTAGATAAAAGAAAGAAGTAAAGATGAACATGCATATAGGAAAATTTAAGAAACCCCCTAGTAACTTAGTGGGTGGAAAAAGTCAATATACATGCTTTGTTTTGGCATGGCCAAGACACATGGGGTGTTTGATGCTCGTGGATGACACATGGTCCCCACAGGCATGTGTCTCTAACAAAAAATTTTTAAATTTTGAAATTTATGAGTTCTTTAGTCTCGACCTTACCAAAGCATGATTAAGGTCTTTGACCTCTTAAGGGAACTTTAGTTGCGATTGATGAATGGTTGTATAAAATATTTAAAAGTTTTGATCTATTTGGACGCCTTTAACCTAATCCGGTGTGGGAAGGGATATGGGTTTACTTTGGTTGTTGGCTACTTTGGATTCTCGAATAACATAGGTGTGGTCTAGCTATACATGACATATTTTGAATTGTGATAGTGTGATGAATCTCGGTAAAATGTTTTTTGATAGCAATGGCTCCCAAAAGAGCCATAGGGCGGTAAAAAAGTAAAAATTTTTCAAGAAAATGGGAAGGGCTAAACAACTTTTTTTTGAAAGTGAGTGGTTCACTCAATTTAAGAAAAACCCAACTATTTTGCAACCTCCCGTTAATCCCCCGGACATCCAATATGCCCGACTATAAATCAATCTATTGAATAAGCCTCCATTGACAAAATTTAAGTATGGGGAAGAGTTTAGGGCTACCGGTGATGGCGATCAGAAAGCTAAATTGGTTAGAAAACATTATGAGTATTATGAAATGTCTCGACCAAAGGAATGCATAAAATGTGTTGTATCATTGCTCCAATCGCCTAGGGTGGTGGAAAACCTTAACCTATTATTCTAAAAGCGAGTCACATGGGACTTCTTTCAAATTGAGTTTTGTAAGAAATAAATTAGTAGAGATTCATCGATCAAAATGGAAAAATTTTGGAATTGAAAGGGGTTGATGCTTATTGAATACGATCGAGAATGAGACTAAGTCGGATGCGAGAATGTATATCATCTAAAGCAATAATGTGCAAAAATTTGAAGATGGCCTTAATGAAGATATCAATTTGTTAGTGGGATCTTAGAAATAAAAGAGTTAGTAGTACGTTGATCGAGCAAAAAGTGAGGCACTGGAAAGATAAAAAAGGAGTCTCGTAGAGATGTGAGAAAAATATTTGAGTAGATCATTTCGGTCTACTTCAAAGAAAATTAGAGATGATCAAAGTTGTTCAAGAGATAATGTGGGACATTTGACTAGAAACGAGGTAGATCACAAATGAACTCTAAAACTCCCAACCCAGAAGTGTTGGAAATGTTCGATTTGGAAACCGAATTAAACATTGTGGAAAAAGGCATTGGGAAGTTGTAGATTAAATGACAAAGCTTACTTGATGTGAATCACTTGATCATTTTATTTGATTCCCGAGTCTATTGAGCTAGAGATTGTTGAATCCTAGATCGATAATACGTGAGAGGTAGCCTTAAGAATGTAAAAATGTCGGGTTATTAAGAACTACAAGAGATCTTGTTTGAGATCCAATAGGCGCTGCCGTTATTAGAGCTCGTGAAAGCTTAATCTCGGATGTTATAAGGTACTTTTACACTTTATGATACTTTTGTGATTGCATTGATAGACCGGTTCTACTTATTAATATATGCATGAATTTAGTATTAGAAGACTTTGCCTATAAGTCTACTAAGTCTACTATAAAATTCGAACCCCTTAGGTAAAAGGTTACGGTTGATAAAGTATGTAAATCTATTTGTTTAGATATCTGTTTCCTGGATCGATGCTTTTGCCATTTGATGAGTTCGATATCATTCGGTTATTATGGTTGACATTGCATGATGGCGTTATAAAGTAAAAGAAAGACTATTTATTTGAGATGTCCAAATAATAAAATTATCGGGTTGGTCGATGATTTAAATGGATTTGTTGTGATATCGTGAAAGCTCAAAGATATGGAAAAAGGGATATGAGGCATATTTTGCTTATTGATTGAGAAATGCAAAAGAAAGTTGAATCGTCTATGTCGTGAATTTTGATGTATTCCCAAGAATTCGGGTTTGCTCGCCGTGAAGTTGAATTTGGTATAGATTTGTTGCGGTATTACACCTATTTATAACTCATAGAATGGAACCAGAGTTGAAAGAGTTAAAGTCCATTGCAAGAATTAAGCGATAGAGGGTTTGCTAGACCAAGTTTTTTCCTTGGGTGCTCTTGTCCTATTTTTGAAAAAAAAGATGGTACAATGAGAATGTGCATTAATTATCGCTTGAACAAAGTAACCATAAAGAATAAATATCCGTTTTTAGAATTGATAACTTATTTGATGGAAAAGACCCTTTATTTTCCAAGATTGATCGAGATCGGGATATTACCATTGAGTGAAGGATTGGACATCGGGCTTTTTACGGATAGAAACCGTCATAAGCGGAGTTTTGGATCTTCCGGTCGTTAGGTAACTTGAGCAGAAAAGGGCTAGACCGAGTGGGCCGAATCAGTCGGGTAGGTTTGTTGCTGCTAGGCAGGGACCGCCGCATTGTAACCGTTGTGGGAAGGCTCATTGGGAGGATGTTGGACCGATGGCGAGGCTATTTTGAGTGTGGCTCATTGGACCACCGAGTGAGGGACCTGTCCGCGTAAATTAGCTAGGATTGGTCGGAGAATCGTACGTAATCAAGATGAAATAATGGACCACGAGAGAGGGCCGAGGTAATGGCGAGAGGAGGTAATAGTTACGGTCGGGGCCGTGGTGCAGGCGCGAAGAGGTGTAGTTCGAGGCCGACGGTAGGGGTTGGTGTATCTTTGCGAGACGCCGAGAGGAGGGCGACGCCGGACGTCATTGCAGTGCGTTTTAATCTTTGGTTCTCCATTTCTTGCTTTAATTGATGTGGGTTCAACACACTCGTATGTTGCAAGTAGCATAGTGAAGACCATGGATTTAGACTCGAAATATCTTCTAGGCAGATGACCGTAATAAGCCCTCTAGGTCACTCTGTAGTGGTAGATAAACTGTATAGAGATGTACCTCTAGAACTCAAGGGGTAATATTTGAGGCGATCGATGGAGCTGCCGTTTGGCGAAGTTTGATCGATTTTGGGGATGGGTGGTGGGTAAGCACCAAAGTGAGTTGGGATTGCGGCTAAGCGCATGGTTCTGAAAGCACACTAAGGGTGATGAAGTGGTTACGATCGGTAATAAGAGAAACTATCTGTCCAATTTGGTATCTCGCTCGAAAGCCAGAAAATGGTCGAAAAATTTCAAAGCATATATAGTGCATGTGTATGCCTTGGAGGCTAAGGAGTCTTGTGGAGCAGTTGGACGATTAGAGAATTTGTGGATGTGTTTCTGAGGAGCTTAGGGTTTGCCACGGATCGGGAGGTAGAGTTCGGGATAGATCATATCGAATCGCTGCAAGATATCCATTGCTCCGTCATGGATGGCACCTAAGGAGTTAGTGGAGCTTAAGGCTCGGAATCTGAATTATTGGACCGAGGCTTTATCGGCCAAGTATTTCGCCATGGGGAGTGCAGGTACTCTTTGTAAAGAAGAAAAGCGGTACTATCACGGATGTGCATAGACTACCGCATGCCGAATAAGTGACGATCAAAACAAGTACCACTACCTCGGATAGATGACTTGTTTGATCATTTGAAGGGCGTCGGTTTTCTCGAAGATCGACCTAAAGTGCAGGTATCACCAGTTGAAGGTAAAAGAGGCGGATATCGTAAGACGGCATTTACATTACTCGGTATAGGCATTTTGAGTTCTTGGTTATGCTGTTCGGGTTGACTAACGACCGGCGGCTTTCATGGATCGATGAATAGGGTGTTCCAACGATTACCTAGATCGGTTCGTGGTAGTTTTATCGACGACATCTTGGAATACTCAAGGATCGAGGAGGAGCATGATGCTCATTTACGGGTGGTATTGCGATTCTAAGGGAGAAGCATTTCTATCTAAGTTGATAAATCGAGTTCGGCTCGGGGAGGTGACATTCTTGGGTCATGTAGTGTCGGTGAGGGATTAGAGTGGACCCGTAACATAGAAGCGGTTTTGGAGTGGAAGCCGCCTAAGTCGATGGCGGAGATTCGAGTTTTCGGGCTTGGCGAGGATACTCTAGAAGATTTGTAGAGGGTTTCTCATTGATCGCAGCACCAATGACCAAATTATTGAGAAAGGAGTTCCGTTTATTTGGGTGAGAAGCGGCGGAGAGCTTCGATAAGTTAAAGAAGATTACGATGAAGCTCGGTTCTAATTCAACTTTGAGGCGGTAAGGAATTCACGATGTCTTTGCGATGCATCACATACTGGGTTTGGGTTGTGTCTTGATGCAAGAAGGAAAGTGGTGGCTTACGCATCCCGACATTTGAGGCCACATGAGGTTAATTATCCTCTGAGCGATCCGGAGTTAGCAATTGTAGTATTTGCCCTAAAGATATGGAGGCATTACTTATGCGGAGAAAGATCGATAGTCTATCTGAACCATAAGAGTCTCAAGTACCTTGACTCGAAAGACTTGAATCGAGGCAGTGCCGATGGATTGAGTCTTTGAAAGACTACGATTGCTCAATTGAGTATCATCCGGGCAAGGCTAATGTGGTGGCGAGCGCATTGAGCCGTAAGGTTGTTCGGATTTGAGGCGTTGTTTGCCCACTTGAGTTTGTACGATGATGGGAGTATTCTGGCGAAGCGCGAGTTAAGCCTACTTGGGTTGAGCGGATCGAGAAAGCGATTCTTGGATGAGGTTACGAGTGCGCGGAGGACACAAGTGCAGAATGATGGTTTGAAGGGTTACAGCTTGTCTAGTGATGGGGTGCTGTGTTTTCAGGGGAAGGCGTGTATGCCGAGAGATTCTGAGTTGAGGCAAAAGATTCTTCAGGATGCACATAGCAGCCCCTACGCTATGCATCCTGGAGGTAGTAAAATGTATAGGGACCTCAGAGAACAGTTCTGGTGGCCGGGTCTGAAAAAGGAGGTGACCGAGTTTGTGGGTAAGTGTTTGACTTGTCAGCAGGTCAAGGCTGAGCATCAGTTGCCGTCTGGGTTGCTTCAGCCAGTGAAGATTCCACAGTGGAAGTGGGAAAGAATAACCATGGATTTCGTCAGTGGATTACCGCTTACACCGAGCAAGAAGGATTCAGTTTGGGTAATTGTGGATCGGCTGACTAAATCAGCTCACTTTATTCCGGTGAGGGTGGATTACTCACTTCAGAGGTTGGCGAAGCTGTATGTGTCAGAGATAGTGAGACTGCATGGGGTGCCAGTCTCGATCATCTCGGATAGGGATCCGAGATTCACGTCAAGGTTCTGGAAGGCGTTGCATCGAGCTCTGGTACAGTTAGATTTCAACCGGCATTCCATCCGCAGACCGACGGCGATCGGAAAGAGTTATCTGAGATATTGGAGGACATGCTTGAGGTGTGTGTTGGACTTGAGGGTAGCTGGGAGGAGTATCTACCGTTAGTTGAATTCGCCTACAACAACACTACCAAGCGAGCATCAAGATGGCACCGTATGAGGCGTTGTATGGTAGGAAGTGTCGCTCACCTACTTGTTGGATGAGCTAAGTGAACGTCGATTGCTAGGACGAGTTGGTTCTTTGAGATCGAAGACAAGGTTAAGTTAATTGAGCTCGATTGAAGGAGGCTTGGACCGCGAAGTCCTATGCCGATCTTAAGCGAGAGATATTGAGTTTCTTGTGGGAGATCGGGTTTTCTGAAGGTCTCACCGTGGAAGAAAGTATTAAGGTTTGGGAAGAAAGGCAAGCTAAGTCCGAGGTTTATTGGGCGTATAAGGTTTTAAGGCGAGTGGGACGATTGCATATCACTCGAGTTGCGGTGAGCTAAGTCGATTCACGACGTGTTCCACGCTTCGATGCTTGGTGATATCGTTCGATCCATCACATGTGGTAATGAGAGAAGAGATCGAGGTAAATCCAGTTTGTCCATGGAAGAAGAGCCTGTCTGATTTTAGATCGGGATGTGAAGGTTCTGCTGAGGAAGTCTGTGCCTCGTTAAGGTTCTTTGGCGAAATCATGGCGTGGAAGAAGCGGCGTGGGAACCGAGGATATGATGAGACAACAATACCCGCAACTCTTGACGACTGTAATTTTGAGGTCGAAATTATTTTAAGGGGTAGAAGCGTAATATCCGGTTTAAGGGGTTAATTTATTTTGGCATTGTTGCATGATTATTGGTGAGCTATTATGTTGTTTGTATGGTTTGGGACTTAGATGAAGGCTAGGAGTGTGCCCGAGTAGGTGGAAAAATTTTTGTTTAGGGCTTTGGGGATAGGAGTGAAGAACATGGGGTTTTAATTAAATTAAGTGAATTTATAATGCAAATAAAGAGCTAGTAAAGTGGCAAGCATGCGCATACATGGAGAGTGTGTGGCGTCATCTACAAGGGGAGGTCTTGTGTTCAAGTCATGAGAATCCCACCCTTTGCATCCATTTTGACGGCATGAAGGGAGAGTTGTGGGCAATTTGAACTCTACCATGGACTTGGTCAACATATTCAAACGGTGGATGGAGAGCAATTGTAGGAGGGAGACTTGGTCTTGGCCATTTGAATTGGTGGTGTGAGAGCAAATGGGGGGAGGTTGGCCGGTTTTGAGGAGTGTTTGGGGGAGCTTGGGAAGTGCCGAAACTCCCTTGGCCTTTTGGGGTGTATTTTCGGTTCTAGGGGAGGGGTCAATTAAGTTTTTTTTTCTTCTTTCTCTCTTTGTGTCAACAAGCTGAAACCACATTTTCTTTTTGCCATTCATCCTTGAAACCGAAGCCCCAGGTGTTGCCGAAATTGCTTGCTGTTTTGTTTTGCTTCTTCTCTTTGTTTTAGCCGAACCAAGCACTCCATTATCATTTTTCTCCCTTTTGAAAACCCTGTTAGCCGAATGCCCCTCCTACCTCCTTTTCTTTTTTTTCAAGTGAGTTAAACCGAAACCTCTAGCACCCTTATTGCCGAAAGTATACCTTGTTTCTTCCTTCTTCTCTTCATTGTGCAAAGCCGAAACTAGAGACCTTTTCTTCTCACTTCTTCTTTTGTTTCATAAACCTTGTGCCGATTTTTCCCTTGGTTTCATACCATTTCTTTAAACCGAAACCAGCCTTTGTTCTTCATCATCTTTGAGCGAACCTAGCATGTTCTTTCTCTTTTCTCAAAGGATAGTAGCGAAACTAGTTCTTCTTCTAAACACACCTTATTCATTTCTTTCCTTTCAAAACCGAAAGTGACCCTTCATTCATCTATTTTATTTTCTTATTTTTTCAAACACATTGGCGAATCATTCTCCTCGTGTTGGGTGGCCAAATATTGGGTGTGGTTAGGTCTTTGGGTCCCAACCGATTGGTAGTGGGTAAGTGTTGGCGAATGGCCTTTCTCCTTTCATTGGTACTTTGCCGATTCTTGGTATGTTAAGGGCTAATATTGGTATTGGTTAAAAAGGTGTTAACTTATTGTTTAATCTTTTCGTATAGGGTCTTTGGACTTTGAAAATAATCAAGAGGAGTCTTCCAACTCTTTTAGCCGATTGTTAAGTGGTGGTAAGAGGAGTATTTTGTTAATCCATTCTTTTAGCCTCGTTAAAACAAGTCCCAATGGATTAATGGACTTTTTTTTTTTAGGTGGAGGCCGTTTGTAAAAGAGAAACCTTTGTGGTTCGAGTTTGGTAGGAAGCCAAACGTTGCAAGGTGAGGACTATTTGATAAACCCTTTTGGTTTAATGCTTGTGGCGAATGGTATGATGGTTAATCCATTTGTTGGCCGATTGTAGGATTCGAGTTGTAGAAGTGATCAAGGGGCGTAAATCGATTTTAGGGATTAATACCTTCGCTAATTCAGTGCGTAAACTAACACCTCGTCTTAACTTAATAATGTGATAACTTTGTTGTGTAAGTGAAGCAAGGCGATTGATTATCTCGATACCCATTGAGGTATGGATACGGATTCGAGTAAGTCCGTTTCATTATGAGTTATGTGATGATGATGATATCATGATTGTTGATACTTTGAGATGCCATATTAAGCATGTGAGCATGATAGCATGATTGCACGATTTTGCATCTAGTATGATATGTGATTGGGTGATCTCGAGAGGGGGAATATGATATCCGTGTCTTTGGGACACTTGTGTCTTTGGGACACGGAGGTTTGGCACCTCCGGTGGTTTGGTACCACAATGATATTTTGTGACTTTGGGTCACGGAGGTTTAGCACCTCGGCGTCTCGTCCAGTGGCTTAGTACCACGTTGGGTTGGCCCCACGATTGATTATCTGGGATTGACGCCGGTGATTTGGTATCACACGATGGGTTGGCCCCATCATTGGATTTGTGACTTCGGTCACCAGTGCTTTGGTAGCACAATTGTGTCTTTGGGACACCAGAGGTTTGGCACCTCATTGCGACTTGTCCCTGTGGTTAATTCCACCGTGGGTTGGCCCCACTTTGAGATATGGGATCGTCGCTAGTGATTTGGTATCACACGATGGGTTGGCCCCATCATTGGATTATTTGTGACTTGGTCACCAAAGTGGTTTGGTACCACAGTATGGATATCGTGACTTTGGGTCACGGTGGTTTAGCACCACCGGTGGTTTGGTACCACGGGGTAGAAAAGGCGATATGGTTGGTTAGGAACGGGTGCATTATCTGCATTATTTTGTTATGATATGTGTGTTGGCATGTTATACCGGGAGAGGGAATTATACACTGAGTCTTGCGACTCACTCTCTCTCCTTTGACTATTTCAGGTGACACATAGACGCGGACATGGAGCCGGGATGGACTCGAGGTGCTCATGCCATACTGAAATAAAGATTTGCTCGGACTTTTAAGAAATTTGGTACTTAAGTTTTGTTATTACTATTTGGTTTTGTTTGGGTTGTAAATGGCCTTTTAAATTTCATTTTGTTTACAATTAAGTTAGATTTATAATATGCTTTAACAAACTACTTGAGTTAAAATGTGCTAAAACTTGGAAAGACAACGTTTTCCAAACTTCAAAAACGATGTTTTAAAACTATACCATCGGGTATCATACTATAACTTGGAACAAAATGAACTCGAATTGTTTTTTTTCTAACTAAAATATGATTTTCTACTAAGACAAAATACTTTAGTAATTATATGAAACAACTTAAACTTCAAACCAACATAGATTAGTTTAACCACACATTCTGGTTAAGATTTCAAAGCTCTCTGGGTTTCAAATACATCATCAGATTTTTAATCGGAACCTAATCGAGTTTTCCTCAAATACAAAAAATTTCGCTAAGCGTTTTCACCAAACTACTAGACTTCAACCTAAACCACCCAAAACCTTTTCCCTGTAGCATACCAGATTCGGTCGTGGTGTATTGACCGGGTTTGGGGTGTTACATTACCATTTGCTCTCTATGCTTAGCGAACGTCAATTAGAACTTCTACCGGGGCAACGCCTTTCTCATTGGTTTATGGAATGGAGGTGGTTTTACCCACAAAAGTAGAGGTCCTTCAAGTTTTGTCAGAGCTAAATTTAGATGAAGTAGAATGAATCCATTCTCTATATGATCAGTTGAACTTGATTGAGGAAAAGAGGCTAAGGGCTATTCGTCAGGGTGAGATGTACCAAAAACGAATGATGTGAGCTTATGACAAAAAGGTTCGCCTAAGAGAATTTCACGAAGGGGACCTAGTATTGAAAAAGATCCTCCCCATACAAAAGGATTTCAGAGGGAAATGGATGCCAAATTGGGAAGGACCTTATGTGGTAAAAAAGGCTTTCTCTGGAGAAGCACTGATTTTGACCAAAATGGATGGGAAAAACTTACCCAATCCTATAAACTCGAATTCAGTCAAGAAGTACTATACTTAAAGAGGAAAAGATGCCAAAGTGAAAATCTAAAAAGGGTGCTTTGAGACCTTCTTTTAAAAAAATGGAGAGGCCAAGGTGAAAACCCGCAAATGACGCCTTGAGACAAAGGGGTTTTGAATCGAAAACTCGAAAAGGGAGGCTCAAATTGTGATCAAAGATGGGGAATGCAGTGATCTTGCTATACCTGAATTAACAAAGAGAGGGTATGCAACAACTTGGAGCATTGAAAAAGTACTCTAGATCTCCTAAACACATATTAAGCTTAAAATGGTCTTTAGAAAGTTCATACAAAGAAGCTCAGGCTGCGATATCTGGGGCACCTATTTTTTCCATTCATTATTTTGTATTCCAGCAATGTTTGCTTTCTTTAATTAACCTATTCTTTTCAGATTTTGTTCCTGATAAATTTCAGTTTTGTCCATCATGATGATCATTTTCAAGCATTTTGCATTGAAGTAACGATTAATGGACTAATAATACTTTCACAAAAAGAGTTTTGCATATTACTCTAGAAACTTCTAAATAGTATGAGAACTTGAAACAGGACTATTATTTAGAGTTCACCAACCCTAAGGGTTGAAAATATTTGAGAAAGAAACTTTAAATAGTGACTATTTCTTTGGATTTTCTGTCAAAAATATCGGCTGAATAAGAAGACAGTATATTACGTCAGTGATACAACCTTGTAGAATAATGAGCAATGACAACCCAGACATTAAAAAAGGGATCATTCTCATGACATTCTGCATTCATGCAAATATCATCCATAACACATCTAGTTAGGAGCATTCGATTCATTCTGATCATTGCATCCTAATCATAATGCATAAGCATAGGTCCATAAAATTGATTCTATAGGTTATGTCCCTCAGAGGACGGTGTAGCAAGATCAGTGAATCCACAAGTCCTATGCCTCTGAAGTTGTAGTAGGTCAGATCAAATCTACCATGACAAATCTTATCTCCCTGAAGTTGCAGTGGAGCAGATTGAAGCCATTACCCTTATCTCCCTGAAGTTGCAGTGGAGCAAGTGGAAGATAACGAATCTTAATTCCCTGAAGTTGCAGTGGAACGGATTAAAGCTACGAGTTGCAAGTCCTATACCTCTGAAGTTGCAGTAGGTCGGATCAAACCTACCATAGCGAATCTTATCTCCTTAAAGTTGCAGTGGAGTAGATTGAAGCCATTACCCTTATCTCCCTGAAGTTGCAGTGGAGCAAGTTGAAGATAGCGAATCTTATTTCCCTGAAGTTGTAGTGGAACAGATTAAACCTACGAGTTACAAGTCCTATACCTCTGAAGTTGCAGTAGGTCAGATCAAATCTACCATGTTGAATCTTATCTCCTGAAGTTGCAGTGGAGCAGATTGAAGCCATTACCCTTATCTCCCTAAAGTTACAGTGGAGCAAGTTGAAGATAGTGAATCTCATACCCCTAAAGTTGTAGTAGAACAGATTAAAACTACGAGTTATAAATCCTATACCTCTGAAGTTGCAGTGGGTTAGAGCAAGGCTATTTGAAAGATAGAAGTGCCAAAGAAGTCGAGATTCTGCAAGACTACACAAATTCGGCCTTTCTTAAAGTCTTTGTTTCATTCCTGTTACACGACTATGAGCAAAGAAGGGCAGCTGTACAGGCCCAAATTTGCCCGGGACCCAAACCAATAATCAAAAACAAAATAAAACACATTTAAAACCAGAATATAAAGTCCAAATTTTTAACAGTTTATTTACAATTGGATAGCCCAAACCAATTTTAAAATCAACAGGCCCTAGCCCAAATAAATCAACTAAACCCTAGGCCCAAAATGGCCCAAAACCTAAACTAAAATCAGAAAATAGAAACCCTAGGGCTACCCTTTTTGTGCCGCATGCCTCCAAGCCTGCTGCCACCTCGCGCCTCCACGTCACCACCGTAAAGTATCAAATCGGTGCCGTTTTGCACCAGGGCCATCAGAGCCAAAACGGCGCCGTTTTACTCCAGACCCACGTACGCGTACGCGACCGACCCACCAGGGGATCCGTGTGTTTTTGTGTTGGGGGTCTATTAGCGCGGATAGTCCTTTCGCATTTTCCAGCTGTTTTG
Organism: Gossypium rotundifolium; assembly: GCA_025506655.1. Classification (NCBI taxonomy): domain Eukaryota; kingdom Viridiplantae; phylum Streptophyta; class Magnoliopsida; order Malvales; family Malvaceae; genus Gossypium; species Gossypium rotundifolium. The sequence continues at coordinate 44,789,104 of CP106730.1, forward strand.
ATTTAGTCCCCTTTGATTTTTTCTTTCCTTTTAATTTCGGCGCATATTCTTACTCGTGTTTCATTTTAGTCCCAAAGTAAACGGCGCCGTTTTGGGAAAGGGAATAATTTCCTCGATGACCCCTCCTTTTTTAAGCGCATTAATTTTTAGTCCTTTTTTGATTTTGTCTTTTAATTTATTACAATTTTAGCCCGTTAATTTTATTTTGATTTTAGTATATCCCTCTGATTAATTTATTTTATTATTTGTTTATTAATTGGTCTAATTCTTCTTCTTTTTAGTTAATATTATTATATCATTAAATTGGTTGATTTAGTATCATATTTTTTTATTTACCCTTTTAAACAAATTTTACTTATTTTATCATTATTCCTATTATTTCCATTTTGTTATTTATCTATTTATTTACATATATATCTTTTATATATTTCTAAATTTATATTATAATTAAATTAAATAAATATTATTATTACCATTATTATTTTTATTATTATTCTCATTATCATTATTAACCTTTCAATTTGTTTTTATTTAATACCTTGTTCAAGTTACCTATCCTTTTATTTAAACTTTTATTTATTTATCTATTTTAAAACTATTTTTAATATAATATTTTTATTTTTTTCTTTGAATCAAGTTTATATTAGTTTTTATTTACTTATCCCTTCATTCCTTTTTTAAAAAATTGATTTGTTTATTTCATTTTCACCATTGTCATTGTTATTTTATTCCGTTATTTATTTATTTACTACTTTTCATGTACTTTAAAAATTAGATTTATTATTATTGTTATTGTTATTATATTGTCATTTGCGTCATTATCCTTTTCTTAAATCAATGCATATAAGTTAAATAAAAGCTTATTCTCGGGAATTCAAAATGTTGTGTCCTAACAAACTGGTTGTGACATTTTGTTATCTCAAGGTAAGGATTTCTAAAAATAAAGGCAATATTTTGTATTTGGAATTTTGAAAAATTGTGCCCTAACTTACTGGGTTCCGATTTTTCATTTGACCCAAATAACCAAATATCCTTCTTAAACTTAAATGCATGAGTTTTAAAAGTCAAAAGATAAGCTTAGTTTCGAGGATTTGAAATGTCGTATTCTAACTCACTGGGCGTAACATTTTACTTCTTCGAAATAAGAGGGTCTTTGCATCCAATTTAATTTATTCAAGTTTTCTTTTAAATAAAGAGGATTGTATTTTAAAATCTTTTCAAATTTTGACATCAAGACGTTAATTAATCAATTAGGTACCAATTTTTGGCGTTACGAGGGTGCTAATCCTTCCTTATGTGTACCCGACTCCAGAACCCGTTTTCTCGAATTTTGTAGGCAAAAATCATTATTTTAATAAATCAAAATGTTTTAATGATCAATATCAAGGTAATCGGATCACACCTCGAAAAAAGATTAGTGGCGACTCCATTTTCGTTTTTAAAGTCGACCCTATTTTTTCAAAAAAAAAATGGTTTTGACAATGAGGATTGGAATGACTTACTCAGTTGTCTCTTTCTCGAGTCACGGGAATTAATTTCAACTTTTCTTTTCACTTTGGCCAACTCCTCGGCCTTACAAGCTCTATCTACTAACACAACAAATTTTTTTAGTTCTAAGACACCAACATACAATCGAATATCCTCATTTAACCCATCTTCAAACCTTTTGCACATGATGGCCTCAGTGGACACGCACTCTTGAGCATATTTACTAAACCTTACGAACTCACGTTCGTATTCAGTCACCATCATTCTACCTTGATTTAGCTCAAGGAATTCCTTTTTTCTGGTTGATGAACCTTTGACTAATATACTTCTTCTGAAACTCTTCTTGGAAGAATTCCCAATTAATTTTCTCTCTTGGTACAATCGATACAAGGGTGTTCCACCATTGGTAAGCAGAATGTAACAGTCCGGTTTATACCCTATTCAGAATAGTGGTTTCGGGACCACAAATTTGAGTTCGTATAATTTTTTTAATATTATTTTCTGTGTCACTGATAAATGATGAAGCATATGTTAAAGTTCCATAAGTTAATTTGTCTGACTGTGTGCTTAATTTGATAAAAGGATTAAATAACATTAAATGCAATATATGTATGCTTTATGAAAAGATACCTATTTGTCATGTCTTTATAAGTGTGAAGGCTTTATGTGGCAATTAAGCCAATACTTAGATGGTGGATGATTAAAAGTCATTAATTGCCTTATGCTTATATGTTATACATGTTTAGTATTAAGGTTAGTTTTGTAAATGAGGTGATAACATAATATTAAATATAACCAAAAGCATAAAATTTGCTATGGTTATCATCTTCCCACTGAAAACACAAAAGAAAATAGGGAAGAAGGGCTTTGTTATATTCGGCCATTACAAGCCTTGATTAAAGGTAAGTTTTTGATCAATTTTTGATAATTTCTATGTTTTTGTAATCGTTGTTTCGTAAACTTCAAAATCCATGTCTCAATTTTGTGTATTGATGATGAAAATGAAATGTGCCATTGATAAAATGGTGAGCTTTGTGATGAGTTTAGGTGTTAAATGAAAATTATGTGTTATATGAACATGTTTTGTTCTTGAATTTTTGATAAATTTAGCTAATTAGGGCTAAAATGAGAAAATAGTAATTTAAGGGACTAAATTGTAAAATAAATGAAATGTGGTGACTTGTATAAGCATGGGTGATATTTTGCTAAGCATAAGTATTATGAAATTTGGTATATTTTGTGATTTTATGATATAATGACTAAATTGTCTAAATGTGAAAATAGGAGGGCTAAATTGTAAATTGCCCTAAATATGTGTATTTGAATTGAATTGAATGTGTTTGTAACACCCCTAACCCGTATCTGTCGCCGAATCAGGTTACGGGACATTACTTGACCAAGCACAAATCAATGCACTTTTATAAAAAAAAAATACTTAGATATATGTGTACCAATTCATACCATTACGATTGAACAGGTATATCCCATCTAAAATCAAAACATTAACTTACATATCACGAATAATATCATTAACATCAACTAGCAAATCATTATTCATTTGGTCATTCAAAAACAAAGACCGAATAGGCATATGGTAATTATTCATTTATTTCATTTCTATAATCAACATTACAATCAATCATATACCATTTCTGAACATATGCATCATTTTCGATTATGTACATTTCTCCTTTCATTACTGCATACGATTATACCATTGACCAATTTACTTAATGCACATTCAAGTATACCATAAATATAAATATCAAACCAAATCATTTATCTCATAGTTGCTTATCACATTCGGCAATGGTCACTACATGCATATATATCATCATAAGCACACCTTAGCACTCATTTCCCATGACCGAATATACCATAGCACTCAATAGAAAATTTAAACTCCAAACTAGATCAAGTCATGGCCAAATATTTCATTTTCATAAACTTGACATATGGGTACATACATATAATTGTACAAATGTTCATCCAATTATGTTAATATACTATATGCATTACTCTAAATCATAAATATGCATTCGTACATACCACATATATATTATCAAGGTATAAAATTTCCAAAAATGCTTACCATAAAACCGTACATACCTAAGCATTATAATCAAGCTTGATAATTTTAGACCAACACATCACATAGTAATATGTCATACATAATCTCATGAAACGTACCTATCCAAATCAAGCTATATCCAAAACAAAAATTTCAAATATATATATATATATATATATATATCAACTCAAACATATTCACTCAATTCAAGGATAGAAGTGAAGCCATTTACGCATGGCATTATATACATCAAATTCAAAATATAAACTCAAAAGAGTAGTTTAGCCTTTACATGCCATAGTTCTCAAAGTTTAACTCATCAAAAGAGTACAAAAAATAGTTGATAGTGTGATTGACTTTGACGATGAATCCCCGAGCTCAAGCTTTGACATTAAGATCTATAAAATAGTAAAATAACACATAAGGTAAGCTTATATAGCTATATAAGTTTTAAGCAATGGAAAAGATATACAACTATTCACTATGCAATTTAATCAACCCAAATACAATTATTAACTAATTCGAAAACACAAAATGCTTAACTTATCACCATTCAATTATTACTATCCTTAAGAAGTCACAAAGACCGAATGATCACATACCATTTATCCATATCAAAACAAGCTCAAAGATAAAAGATTTGCATATCATAATTATAAGTTTCATATACTAAGATAACTTACCTCATTGGTACAAAGTTATTCGATTATCATACATCACTTACCTTCATACCACATTCTTGGTTTTCTCCATCCATTAGTTTAATCTTGAAAAGATTCGAATATCCGCACACACAGTGCAACTCATGTAACGTATCGCACACTTAGTGCCGTTACTTAAAAAAAAGAGTACACATAGTGCTATATAACAGTAATGTATCGCACACTTAGTTCCATTACTAATTATTCTACACACATAGTGCCATTACTAATTATTCCGCACACATAGTGCCATTTGACCGATTTCGCACACACAGTGCTCGATATTTTAGTTCACACACTTAGTGCCCTTTAATAGACCTTTCCTTTGCTCTTCAAAACATTTATAATTCCATTTCCATTCATACATACTCAATTTACCTCTTTCACATACCAACACATTCGGCATACTCAATTTACATATATCTATCCATAGCATACACATATTTATCAATAGCTCAATTTGCCTTTTTCACTTACCATTACATTCGACAAATTCAATATGCATATATTTATGTACATGCTCAACAACTCATTTCATTTTCACATCAACATAACTCCTGGTATATATATATATATATATACACATATTCATTTGACTCAAATAATCAAAGCTTATATTTATAAATAACCTAACCTTATTTTCAACTAATGCATAATATATCCCATTTCACATTCGGCACTATGGAATTTAGCAAGCTTATTTCTATTTATATATGATTATTAATTTAGATTAAAATTCAACTCAATCCAATTGCTTAAAAACTTACCTCGAAAATCGACGGATTAAGCTTCCCGACTATTCGTTTAACTTTGCTTTTCCCTGACTAATCCCAATTCTTTTCGTTCTTGATCTAAATAATTTCAAATTAAGCTCATTAAAATATAATTTCATTCAATTTAATCTAAAATCATATAATTATACAAATTACCATTTTGCCCCTGACATTTGCAACTTTTACAATTTAGTCCCTAATACACAACTCACAAATTACTCAAAATTTGGCTACCATTCTTTAGAGCCAAATTTTCTTAGGGACTATATAAGTCAATATTTCTCATGAATTTTGCAATTTAACCCTTCAAAATAATATTTTCACAATTTAACCTTAATTAGCTAAATTCATCAAAAACTCAAGAACAGAGTATGTACATCTAGCTCAAATCTTTCATTTAACACCATAAATTACCACAAAGCTCAACATCTCATCCATGGCATATCTCACAAACATCACCAATGCACAAAATTAATACATGGGCTTGATTTTAGAGTAAACAACTATCTCAAAAATATAAAAATCATCAAAAATCTAAAGCAAACACATACCTAATTTTGCTTGTAAATGGCCGAATATGGAAGAGCTCAAGTTTCTTTCTTTTTCTCTTAAGTTTCGATGATAACAAGAAAGAAGTAAAGATGAACATGCATATAGTCAGAAAATGGCCTAAGAGCACACGGCCATAGTACACGGGCGTGCCTAGTGGCCGTGTGGAAAAGTCAATATACATGCTTTGTTTTGGCATGGCCAAGACACATGGGGGTGTTTGATGCTCGTGGATGACACATGGTCTGCCCACACGGGCATGTGTCCTGCATAACTTAAAAAATTTTTAAATTTTTGAGAAATTCTGTATGAGTTCAGTTTAGTCTCGACCTTACTCTAAAGCATGATTAAGGTCTCGTTGACCTACTTAAGGGACACTTTAGTTGCGATTGATGAATGGTTGTATAAAATATTGTAAAAGTTTTGATCTATTTGGCAACGCCTTTAACCCTAATCCGGTGACAGATACGGGATATGGGTGTTACGTTTGGTTGGTATCAGAGCTACAATTTAGTCGATTCTCAAAATAACATAGCGTGTCAGAGTCTAGCTATACATGACATATTTTGAATTGTGATAGTGTGATGAATCCTGACGTGTAAAATGTGATTTTTGTATAGCAATGGCTCCCAAAAGAGCCATAGCTGACGACGTAAAAAGTAATGCGCTTGCTCCCGTGCAAGGGACAACGCCTTTTGATCTGAGACCAAATACTAGCGGTCAAGAGGGAAAAGCTAAACAAGCTTTCTTTCTTATGATAAGTGAGTGGTTCACTCAATTCGTAAGAAATAACCCAACTATTTTGCAACCTCTGCCCCCGGTTAATCCCCCTCAGACATCCAATATGCCTTCAACTATAAATCTGAATCTATTGAATAAGCCTCCGATTGACAAAATTCGTAAGTATGGGGCGAAGAGTTTAGGGCTACCAGTGATGACGATGCCGAGAAAGCTAAATTCTGGTTAGAAAACATTATCTGAGTATTCGATGAAATGTCTCTGACTCCGAAGGAATGCATAAAATGTGTTGTATCATTGCTCCTAGATGCAGCCTAGCAGTGGTGGAAAACCTTAACTTCTATTATTCTAAAAGAGCGAGTCACATGGGACTTCTTTCAAATTGAGTTTTGTAAGAAATAAATTAGTGAGAGATTCATCGATCAAAAATGGAAAGAATTTTTGGAATTGAAACAGGGTTGTATGACAGTTATTGAATACGATCGAGAGTTCGTGAGACTAAGTCAGTATGCCCGAGAATGTATATCATCTAAAGCAATAATGTGCAAAAGATTTGAAGATGGCCTTAATGAAGATATCAATTTGTTAGTCGGGATCTTAGAAATAAAAGAGTTAGTAGTACTCGTTGATCGAGCATGCAAAGCTGAGGCACTCGGGAAAGATAAAAGAAAAGCAGAGTCTGCAGCTAGAGATGTGAGAAAAATATTTAGAGTAGATCATTTCAGTCTACTTCAAAGAAAATTAGAGATGATCAAAGTTGTTCAAGAGATAATGTGGGACATTTGACTAGAAAACGAGGTAGATCACAAATGAACTCTAAAACTCCAGCAACTTCAGTAGCAAGTGTTGGAAATGTTCGATTTGAGAAACCTGAATGTAAACATTGTGGAAAAAGGCATTCGGGAAGTTGTAGATTAAATGACAAAGCTTACTTCAGATGTGAATCACTTGATCATTTTATTCGTGATTGCCCTGAGTCTATTGAGCTAGAGATTGTTCAGAATCCTAGATCTGATAATGCACCTGTGAGAGGTAGACCTTCGAAGAATGTAAGAAATGTCAGTGGTATTCAGAGAACTACAAGAGATGCTGTTGTGAGATCCGAAGCTAGAGCGCCTGCCAGAGCGTATACCATTAGAGCTCGTGAGGAAGCTTAATCTCCAGATGTTATAACGGGTACTTTTACACTTTATGATACTTTTGTGATTGCATTGATAGACCCTGGTTCTACTTATTCGTATATATGCATGAATTTAGTATTCAGTAAGACTTTGCCTATAGAGTCTACTAAGTCTACTATAAAAGTATCGAACCCCTTAGGTAAAAGTGTTCTGGTTGATAAAGTATGTAAGAACTGTCTATTAATGTTTCGAGATATCTGTTTCCCTGCTGATCTGATGCTTTTGCCATTTGATGAGTTCGATATCATTCTGGTTATTGACTGGTTGACATTGCATGATGGCGTTATAAACTGTAAAAGAAAGACTATTTATTTGAGATGTCCAAATAATAAAATTATACGGGTTGAGTCTGATGATTTAAATGGATTGCCTGTTGTGATATCTGTATTGAAAGCTCAAAGATATGTGAAAAAGGGATATGAGGCATATTTTGCTTATGTGATTGATTCGAAAGTGTCTGAAAAGAAAGTTGAATCAGTGCTAGTCGTCTGTGAATTTTCTGATGTATTCCCCGAAGAATTGCCGGGTTTGCTCGATACGTGAAGTTGAATTTGGTATAGATTTGTTGCCTGGTATTACACCTATTTCGATAACTCTGTATAGAATGGAACCAACAGAGTTGAAAGAGTTAAAGTCACAGTTGCAAGAATTAACTGATAGAGGGTTTGCTAGACCGAGTTTTTCGCCTTGGGGTGCTCTTGTCCTATTTTTGAAAAAGAAAGATGGTACAATGAGAATGTGCATTAATTATCGTCAGTTGAACAAAGTAACCATAAAGAATAAATATCCGTTTCTTAGAATTGATAACTTATTTGATCAGTTAAAAGGAGCTACTGTATTTTCCAAGATTGATCTGAGATCGGGATATTACCAGTTGAGAGTGAAGGATTCAGACATACCAAAAACTGCTTTCAGAACGAGGTACGGGCATTATGAGTTTTTAGTTATTCCATTTGGACTAACCAATGCTACTGCTGTTTTATGGATCTGATGAACAAAATTTTTAGACCGTACTTAGATTGTTTTGTTGTGGTGTTCATAGATGACATATTGATTTATTCACGTGATGTAAATGAGCATGATGAACATCTAAAAATTGTGTTGCAAACTATGAGAGAAAAGTAATTGTACGTAAAATTTAGCAAATGTGAATTCTGGTTACACGAGGTTAGTTTTCTGGGACATATTATGTCAGCTTCTAGAATTCGAGTTGATCCGAGCAAAATTTCTACTATTCTGGATTGGAAACCTCTGAGGAACGTGTTTGAAATCTGTAGCTTTCTGGGTTTAGCTGGTTATTATCATCGATTTGTAAAAGGTTTTCAGTGATAGCTATTCCGTTGACTAGATTACTTTAGAAAGATGTTAAATTTGAATGGTCTGATAAATGTCAGAAAAGTTTTGATCAGTTGAAAACCTTGAACTAGCTGCGATTGTGTTTACACTAAAAATCTGGCGCCATTATCTATATGGTGAGAAATGTCACATGTTTTCATATCATAAAAGTCTGAAATACCTAATGACACAGAAGGATTTGAACCTGCGTCAAAGAAGATGGTTAAAGTAGTTAAAAAATTATGAGCTTGTAATTGATTATCATCTGAGTAAAGCAAATGTTGTTACTGATGCACTAAGTCAAAAATCATTGTTTTCACTACGTGCTTTGAATGCTCAGTTAGACTTGTTTGATGATAGTTCTGTGATAACTAAATTAAAAGCAAAACCGTTGTTTATACAGTAGATATGTGATGCTCAGAAATTTGATAATGAGTTATTAGCGAAACGAGCTCAGTGTAATTCAAATCCTGATTCTGAATTTAGAGTTGTTGATGATTGCTTAAGATTTCAAAATCGTATCTGTGTTCCAATAAATCCAGAGTAGATTCAGTTGATTTTAAATAAAGCACATAACAGTCGTCTATCTGTTCATCTGGGAAGTACAAAGATTGTAATATCCTGAATTAGGGGTTATTTGTGATTGTATTGTTTTGCATGAGTTCGGATTGTTGTGTTGTTAAGTGAGATGTTCTAGGGCTTAGGAATAATCCAAGGGTAGGCTCGAGCTGTAGGAAAAAAATTTATTTTTAAGCTTTAGTTAAAGGGAATTGAAGGAGCTAGGGGTTAAGAGTAATTCGTGGGGAATTTTAACACAAGTAGCCAGTTGGCAAAGTGGCAAGGAGGCACCACCTAGGGCTTTGGAAGGTGACGCCACAAGCATTGAAAGGGGGCTTAGGTTCGAATCCCATGGATGGACTTAAGGTGACTTTTATTTTTGCATTTATATAGCATGTGTTGGTCAAACTCTAATTAAGGTAAGGTTGGACTATTGTCTTTTATGGTTAGTAGACTAAGGAATAAGCAAGTGCTTATTTATGGTATGGTATCAAGGAATTTTGGTAGGATAAGGGGACATAAGGCTTGAAGTATGGAGTGTTGTTTTGGAAACTTTTCGTGGCCTTTTGACCATGAATGTAGGCGGTATATGGACTAGGGGTTGGCTTAATTCGAATGTGATTAGGAGGAAATAAGGAGAAATTTAGGAGTGAGTTTAATTCAAAATTAGTTTGAATTGATGGCAAGAAGAATTTTGAGTGTGGAGGCCGAATGTGGGTCTCTTTTGGGTGATAATTTTCGGTCATGAGTGGGGGGAATAGCCGAATTTCCTATAAGAGGTCTAGAAGTTCTTTTTCGGTTCTCTTTTCTTTCTTTAGTATTCTCTTTCGAAACTTTCTTTTCACCCTTGCCATTGCCAAAATTTGCACCCTATTTCTTGGCCAAAAGCCAAAAGTTGGAAGTCATTTTGTGCATCTTTTTCTTTTTCTTTTTTTTTTAAACTTATTTTCCTTCCATTCACTTCCTAAAAATCGAAACCCATCCTCTCATTTGCAACAAAGTCGAAACCTCTCCACCTTTGTTCTTCATTGCCGAATTCTCCTAACTTTCATCTACACTTCTTTTCTTCTTCTCAACCACGGTTCTATACCTATTTTTGTGATAGTCGATTATCCCATCTCCATTTGGGAGTTCTTGCCGAAACCAATGGTTGGCCTTGGTTTCCAAGGGATGGTCGAATGTATGAAGAGTCATAATATTGTGTTTCTTTTGTGTAGCCAACGGTAAGGAGCCTCTTGGATTCGATTATTCAGGGTAAGGTGGTAAGTGATATGTAGTTTGGCCAAAGGCCATGTTCATGGATTTATGGTGTAGGGCCGATTCTAACAATGGTTAAGTAGGGATCTTGACATCTTCAAGAGCAAGCAAATATTTAGGGATTTAGTCGAGTGTGCCAAAACAGGTGCATAGTTATCGCACTGTTCTCTTGTTGTGTGTATGTGTTATGTATATAAATATGTATATGATGTGCATGGTAGCTGAAATAATGGCTAAAAAGGTGGATACCCATGGTGGGTAATCGATTAAATAGGTCAGTACTTTATGACAATAAGTTTCCTATGGTATACGAATGAAATTGTGATAGCATGTGATGTATGCTTATTTTAATGATATTGCGGCGTGATACATGGGGCTTGGGATGTGACTATTGAAGGACAGGGAGTACATTTATGTACATGGTCTGATGTTAGCCTTGTGCTACATTGGCGTTTGATGCTAGCTATGTGCTTCATCAAGGTGGGATGTTGGCTGTGTGCTTCACTCTGGCGGATGATAGCTGTGTGCATCACCGTGGATTGAGGATGACCTATGGTCACCTCGAGGATATTGATATGTGGGGTCACTTAGGTGATCGGTGGCTTAGCCACGGCCTCGGCAAACAGTGTCCGCCAAGGTAGGTGTGTACCGGATGGATACTAGGTTGGGCTGGGCTTCATCTTGCATATTTATGTATGTGGACTGTGTGGATATAGGCCAAGCCCATATGTGGAGACATGTGAGATAACTATGCACTGAGTCTGTTTGACTCACCCAAATTTTCTTACCAACATCGCAGGTGATTTGTAATGCTTGGACCGGGTCGGAGTGGATACAAAGGTGGCCCATGCAGAAGATGTTTTACTTAATTTTACGTGCTTTATATTTTAAGTAGTTTTGGAATAATTATTTGATGTAATAAGGGCCACTTAAAGTATTTGCAACTTTATTTATGGTTTTGAAGTTTAACCTATTATTGAGCTAATAATTGGCAATATTTTGAATCAACTTATTTTATAACAACTTATAATAAAGCTTTTAAATTCGGATAATTTGTACCAATAAGGTTTTACTTGGAATCTTAAATGTGAAATGTTTTTACCAACGACAACAAATTTCATCTTTTATTTTTAAGTAAAAATCTTTTCCAACGTTTTCCGCAGTGACATACCAGATCCGGTCAAGGCTCGTGGGCCGAGTTTGGGGGTGTTACAATTTGGTATCAGAGCCCAGTTCAAAACTCGACTTGAGGGTTTTGGGCCCAAAAACATTTTTTTAAGGTGGGCTTTTCACAGATTTTGGCTTTCATAAATTTTTAGGTTTATTCGCATGGCACCTATATCTACGATTCAAGTCCACGGTAAGTACCTCTAATTGTTGTGTGAATTATTATATGATTGGTATGTGGGTATGATGAGAACGTAGATTAGTGTATTAAGTTATTGAACTTTAGGATTAGCTTACTCCAACATAGAATTGCATAAAATTTTAAAGCCTAATTAAACAAACCTATGAGTAAGTCGTCGAGTTAGGGTGTGGCAACCATTGTGCGCATGTCTAGGATTGGTTTCGGTGGGAGCTTGGTATTTAAGCGATCCTAGTGACCCACCTCCTCTCCATTCGAATCCTACAGTGCGTAGTAACGATTCACCCTAACCAAGAGGACTTATTCACTGCTAAACTCGATAGTTAAAACCCGAAAGGGACTAGTCATCTTGTTTTATAAAAACCTTAAGTTTTCAAAATTACTCCTTTGATTTGTAAAACCATTTTATACTTGGAAAATTTTTGAAATATTTCGATTTACAAAATTACCCAAATACCCCAGGTGTAAAATTACCAAAATGCCCTTGGTTTATAAAATTACCATATCGCCTACGACTTTTGTAAAAATATTCTTACTTTACAAAATACCAAAAACTCCTATTTTACAAAATAGTAAGATACCCGATTTGGGAAAATTTACTAAAATGCCCCTGACTTTCAAAATTACCAAAATAACCCCGATTTCTAAAATTTCTACAATATCATTATTTGATAGAATTTTCAAAATAACCTCGAGATTTGTATATTTTGAAATGCCTTTGATTTGTAAATATTTTTAAATTAACCCCGATTTATTACCAAAATACCCTGTAGGACAAATGACAAAAATACCCCTAGAATAGGAATGGACAAAGATGTTTGAATGATGAATGTGTGTGTGATGGATATCATTGAATGTGTGTGTTTCTCTGAATTAGGGTAGAAAACTTGAAATGAAAACTCTGAATGATCGAAAGAACTACTATTAAGCTCTTTTCATAAAATTGCTCGCGGATAAACAGTGGAACAAATGCTAATTCATAAAATTTCTTAAATCAGATTAAATCACGATAGTAGACATGTGCTCTATGGGACGTGGTCGTAATGTGCGAGGCCGTGGTAGAGGAAGAATGGCTGTGTCGGAACCCGTTAGATCGGGTCAAGGGTTTGAGAATGAGGTACCACCACCACCACCACCAGCTGTTGGTGTGGAGCAGCAAGATCGACGGTGATGATCTTTATCGCGCGGTGGTCTCTGAGTTTTGGAGATGGTGGCAGGAGCAGGTGGAATTAGGGGAGCTCGAAAATCGGTACCCAAGCGACTTCGAGCCAATGGAGCTGAGGTGTTCCGTGGCGTATCTGGTGTGGCACCTTGTACTGCTGAGTATTAGTTGGAGGCGACCGAACGAATTATGGATGAGCTTGATTTAACGGCTGAGGAGAAAGTGGAAGGAATGGTGTCACTTCTTCGCAATGAGCCATATCAGTGGTGGCTCACAGTTTGGGATGGTGCTACAGCTGAGGATCTCACTTGGGGGTACATTAAGGCGGCTTACCAGAAGAAGTATGTTGGTACTCATTATATTGATGTGCAGAGAAAGGCTTTTCTGGGGCTGGTTCAAGGGAACAAACCTGTGGCGGAGTATGAGGCTGAATTCCTAAGGTTGAGCCGGTATGCTCGTGGAGTAGTGGCTACAGAGCATGAGCGATGTGTCCGATTTGAGGATGGACTAAGGGATGACCTAAGGCTATTGATAGCTCCCAGCAGGAGCGGGAGTTTGCCGTATTAGTAGAAAAAGCTAAGGTAGCCAAAGAAATTAAGGACTCTGTGAGACAGAACAGAGATAAGGATAGGAACCAGGATAAGAGGAGTTTTGGACCGTCGAAATTGTCTGGGAGCTTTCAGAAAAGACCTAGGGTTGAGAATTCTGCTCGTGTTGCGAAGCCAGCTACTGAAAATCTGGACCGTCCATGTGCTCAATGTGGGAGGTACTATGTTGGCGAGTGCTGGAATCGGGATCGAGAGTGTTTTAGGTGTAAGTCTAAGGCTCATTTGATTAAAGATTATCCTCAGGAACCAGATAGGGCTCGGACAAAGAGGTCGTCGTGGTGGTGTGCAATGGATAGAGTTGGTCAGCAAGCGACGAGGGGTCGTGGTCTGAACCATGGAAAAAATGGTTCCGGCCAAGGTCGTGGAGCACCAGGCAGAGGAGCTGAAGGTACAGATGTGAGGCAGCCAAGGTTGGTTTATGTAGCCAGGTGTCGCGATGAGGAAGATGTGCCAGAGGTGACAACGGGTACGTTCCTCATTTCTGGAATACCCTTTATTGCCTTGTTTGTTATAGAGCTAGTTCGTTCTTGTGTTGCTAGTGTAATGTATGGAACCTTGAGTGTGAACTTTGAGACTGTTCATAGAAAGTATGTTAGTTTTATTAAGATCAGAATGCGCAGCAAGAGCGTAGTGTGGGGAGTGAGGATGCACGATTGTTAGTTAGTTGAAAATTTCGAGGACGAAATTTCTTTAAGGAGGGTAGAATTGTAATATCCTGAATTAAGGGTTATTTGTGATTGTATTATTTTGCATGAGTTCGGATTGTTGTGTTTTAAGTGAGATGTTCTAGGGCTTAGGAATAAGCCAAGGTAGGCTCGAGCTGTAGGAAAAATTTTATTTTTAAGCTTTAGTTAAAGGGAGTTGAAGGAGCTAGGGGTTAAGAGTAATTCGTGGGGAATTTTAACACAAGTAACCAATTGGCAAAGTGGCAAGGAGGCACCACTTAGGGCTTTGGAAGGTGACGCCACAAGCATTGAAAGGGGGCTTAGGTTCGAATCCCATGGATGGACTTAAGTGACTTTTATTTTTGCATTTATATGGCATGTGTTGGTCAAACTCTAATTAAGGTAAGGTTGGACTATTGTCTTTTATGGTTAGTAGACTAAGGAATAAAGCAAGTGCTTATTTATGGTATGGTATCAAGGAATTTTGGTAGGATAAAGGGACATAAGGCTTGAAGTATGGAGTGTTGTTTTGGAAACTTTTCTATGGCCTTTTGACCATGAATGTAGACAGTACAGTGGACTAGGGGGGTTGGCTTAATTCTGAATGTGATTAGGAGGAAATAAGGAGAAATTTAGGAGTGAGTTTAATTCAAAATTAGTTTGAATTGATGGCAAGAAGAATTTTAAGTGTGGAGGCCGAATGTAGGTCTCTTTTGGGTGATAATTTTCGGTCATGAGTGGGGGGAATAGCCGAATTTCCTATAAGAGGTCTAGAAGTTCTTTTTCGGTTCTCATTTTTTTCTTTAGTATTCTCTTTCAAAACTTTTTTTCACCCTTGCCATTGCCGAAATTTGGACACTATTTCTTGACAAAAAGTCGAAAGTTGGAAGTTATTTTGTGCATATTTTTCTTTTTCTTTTTTTTTTAACTTATTTTCCTTCCATTCACTTCCTAAAAACTGAAACCCATCCTCTCATTTGCAACAAAGTCGAAACCTCTCCACCTTTGTTCTTCATTGTCGAATTCTCCTAACTTTCATCTATACTTCTTTTCTTCTTCTCAACCTCGGTTCTATACCAATTTTGTTGATAGCCGATTATCCCATCTCCATTTGGGAGTTCTTGCCGAATCTTTTAGAGCCTTTAGAGGGGGAGGTGTCGACATTCCTTTTCATCAATCTTCCAATCAGTTTCGAGTATAGTAAGTATTTTCTTAGCAATCAAATTCTCTTCTTCTTCATTTAGTATGCCGAAACCAATGGTTGGCCTTGGTTTCTAAGGGATGGTTGAATGTATGAAGAGTCATAATATTATTTTTTTTTTTTGTGTAGCCAACGGTAAGGAGCCTCTTGGATTCGACTATTCAGGGTAAGGTGGTAAGTGATATGTAGTTCAGCCAAAGGCCATCTTCATGGATTTATGGTGTAGGCCGATTCTAACAATGGTTAAGTAGGGATCTTGACATCTTCAGGAGCAAGCAAATATTTCGGGATTTAGTCGAGTGTGCCAAAACAGGTGCATAGTTATCGCACTGTTCTCTTGTTGTGTGTATGTGTTATGTATATAAATATGTATATGATGTGTATGGTAGACGGAATAATGGCTAAAAAGGTGGATACCCATGGTGGGTAATCGATTAAACAGGTCAGTACTTTATGACAATAAGTTTCCTATGGTATACGAATGAAATTGTGATAGCATATGATGTATGCTTATTTTAATGATATTGTGGCATGATACATGGGGCTTGGGATGTGACTATTGAAGGACAGGGAGTACATTTATGTACGTGGTCTGATATTAGCCTTGAGCTACATTGGCGCTTGATGTTAGCTATGTGCTTCATCAAGGTCGGATGTTGGCTGTGTGCTTCACCCTGGCGGATGATAGCTGTGTGCATCACCGTGGATTGAGGATGACCTAGGGTCACCTCGAGGATATTGATATGTGGGGTCACTTAGGTGATCGGTGGCTTAGCCATGACCTCGGGCAGCAGATCTACCCAGGTAGGTGTGTAACGGATGGATACTAGGTTGGGCTGGGCTTCATCTTTAATATTTATGTATGTGGACTGTGTAGATATGGGCCAAGCCCATATGTGGAGACATGTGAGATAACTATGCACTGAGTCTGTTTGACTCACCCAAATTTTCTTACCAACATCGCAGGTGATTCATAATACTTGGACCGGGTCGGAGCTGATACAAAGGTGGCCCATGCAGAAGATGTTTTACTTAATTTTACATACTTTATATTTTAAGTAATTTTGGAATAATTATTTGATGTAATAAGGGCCACTTAAAGTATTTGCAACTTTATTTATGGTTTTGAAGTTTAACCTATTATTGAGCTAATAATTGGCAATATTTTGAATCAACTTATTTTATAAAAACTTATAATAAAGCTTTTAAATTCGGATAATTTGTACCAATAAGGTTTTACTTGGAATCTTAAATGTGAAATGTTTTTACCAACGACAACAAATTTCATCTTTTATTTTTAAGTAAAAATCTTTTCCAACGTTTTTCGTAGTGACATACCAGATCTAGTTAAGGCTCGTGGGCTGGGTTTAGGGGTGTTACAATTTGGTATCAGAGCCCGGTTCAAAACTCGGCTTGAGAGTTTTGGGCCCAAAAACATTTTTTTTAAGGTGGGCTTTTCAAAGATTTGGCTTTCATAAATTTTTCAGGTTTATTCGGGCATGGCACCTATATCTCCGACCCGAAGTCCACCAGGTAAGTACCTCTAATTGTTGTGTGAATTATTATACGATTGGTATGTGGGTATGATGGGAACGTAGATTAGTGTATTAAGTTATTGAACTTTAGGATTAGCTTACTCCAACAGAGAATTGCATAAAATTTTAAAGCCTAATTAAACAGACCTATGAGTAAGTCGCCGAGTTAGGGTGTGGCAACCATTGTGCGCATGTCTAGGATTGGTTTCGGTGGGAGCTTGGTATTTAAGCAGTCCTAGTGACTCACCTCCTCTCCACTCGAATCCTACCTGGTGCGTAGTAACGGTTCACCCTAACCAAGAGGACTTATTCACGGGCTAAACTCGATAATTAAAACCCGAAAGGGACTAGTCATATTGTTTTATAAAAACCTTAAGTTTTCAAAATTACTCCTTTGATTTGTAAAACCATTTTATACTTGGAAAATTTTTCGAAATATTTTCCATTTACAAAATTACCCAAATACCCTTGGGTGTAAAATTACCAAAATGCCCTTGGTTTATAAAATTACCATACTACCCACGACTTTTGTAAAAACATTCTTACTTTACAAAAATACCAAAAACTCCTATTTTACAAAATAGTAAGATACCCTGATCTGGGAAAATTTATTTAAATGCCCCTAACTTCTAAAATTACTAAAATAACCCCGATTTCTAAAATTTTTACAATATCATTGATTTGATAGAATTTTCAAAATAACCTCGAGATTTGTATATTTTGGAATGCCTTTGATTTGTAAATATTTTCAAATTGACCCCGATTTATTACCAAAATACCCTGTAGGGCAAATGACGAAAATACCCCTGGAATAGGAATGGACAAAGATGTTCGAATAATGAATGAGTGTGTGATGGATATCATTGAATGTGTGTGTTTCTCTGAATTAGGGTAGAAAACTTGAAATGAAAACTCTGAATGATCGAAAGAACTACTATTAAGCTCTTTTCATAAAATTGCTCGCGGATAAACAGTGGAACAAATGCTAATTCATAAAATTTCTTAAATCAGATTAAATCGCGATAGTAGACATGAGCTCTAGGGGACGTGGTCGTAATGTGTGAGGCCGTGGTAGAGGTAGAATGGCTATATCGAAACCCGTTAGATCGGGTCAAGGGTCTGAGAATGAGGTACCACCACCACCAGCTGTTGGTGTGGAGCAGCAAGATCAGACGGGTGATGATGCTATATCGCAGGCGGTGCTGCGAGTTCTGGAGATGGTGGCAGGAGTAGGTGGAATTAGGGGAGCTCAAAAATCGGTAACCAAGCGACTTCGAGCCAATGGAGCTGAGGTGTTCGGTGGCGTATCTGGTGTGGCACCCAGTACTGCTGAGTATTGGTTGGAGGCGACCGAATGGATTATGGATGAGCTTGATTTAACGACTGAGAAGAAAGTGAAAGGAATGGTGTCGCTTCTTCGCAATGAGTCATATCAGTGGTAGCTCACAGTTCGGGATGGTGCTACAGCTGAGGATCTCACTTGGGAGTACGTTAAGATGGCTTACAAGAAGAAATATGTTGGTACTCATTATATTGATGCGCAGAGAAAGGCTTTTTTGGGGCTGGTTCAAGGGAACAAACCCGTGGCGGAGTACGAGGCTAAATTCCTAAAGTTGAGCTGGTATGCTCGAGGAGTAGTGGCTACGGAGCATGAGCGATGTGTCCGATTTGAGGATGGACTAAGGGATGACCTAAGGCTGTTGATAGCTCCACAGCAGGAGCGGGAGTTTTCCGTATTAGTAGAAAAGGCTAAGGTAGCCGAAGGAATTAAGGACTCTGTGAGACAGAACAGAGATAAGGATAGGAACCAGGATAAGAGGAGTTTTGGACCGTCAGAATTGTCTGGGAGCCTTCAGAAATGTAACACCCCAAACCCGGCCCACAAGCCCTGACCGGATCTGGTATGTCACTGCGGAAGAACGGTTGAAAATCTTTTGACTTTAGAATAAAACATGTAAATTTGTTAACTTTTGAAAACCATGTCCATTTAAAATTATAAGTAAAACTTTGTTATTATAAAATGTCCAAATTAAAACTTTTATGTATATACTTTAAATAAATAGGTGGCTAAAATAAAATCATCTTCACATAGTAATTTGATTAAATTAAGCCCATAATAAAATAATACCAAAAATAATAACAAGGCCCTTATTACAACCCAATATTTAAACAAAATACTTAATTTCAAAAATGCGTAAAATAATCAAAATCTCTTTTACGATGGCCACCTCGTATCCACTCCAACCCGGTCCAAGCTCATGAATCACACGAAATGGTTAAGAAAATTGGGTGAGTCCACAGACTCAATGCATAATCATTACACATGTTTCCACACGTATGGGCTTGACCCATATCCACCTGATCCATGCAACCGGTCATGCCAAATGTATCCCACCCAACCTAAGTCCATCCATTACACCAACCTTAGCAGACTCCTACCCAAGGCCGTGGCTAATCCACCGATCACAACCGAGTGATCCCACATATCCTACCTCTAAGACCTGCTGACAAGGTCGTGGTGAGCCACCGATCACATCGTGATCCTCAAATCCTACCTTGGCGGACTTGTTGCTCAAAGCCGTGGCGAGCCACCGATCACATAAGTGATCCCAACATTAATCCGTCTACGGTGATGCACTCGACTATCAACCGCCGAGATGGGCACCTAGCTAACATCTCCTTGATGAAGCACACGACTAATCATCAAGCGCTAATGTAGCACGAGGCTAACATTAGACCACGTACATAATATGTACACCCCGTCCTTCCTTGATCAAAACCAATCCCCATGCAAATATGCAAATGAATCATGTCAAATCATCATATCGAATGAGTATACCTCACATGCTCATTATTATATCACACAGCACCATAAATAATTTAATATCACAATTTACTAACACATTAAGCGATTACCCCACACATGGGTATCCATCACTTTAGCCTTTATTGTCGGCTATCACACATCATACTCAAGTATACACATTAATAAACAATTAACAGGAGAAACAAGGCGATAATTACGCACTTTGATTATACGATTGACTAAACCTCGAAATCACACGTGGCTCCTAAAAGTTTCAAGTCTCCAAATCTCGGTAGATCACTCGCAAATGCCGACTATACGCCTCCTAAAAAGGTTCTGCCTTCCCTACAATCGGCCAAAACTAAACAACATAATCATGCTAATCAACCTCTAAGGGTATAACCGTAATTTTACCTACCAAGGGCATTTTCGTAATTTACCCACCAAGGGTATTTTCAGAATTCACAACAATAATGGCCTTTCCGAAGGCCTAATGTCGCCACTAGCGACTCAGCTACCATTTTCTATTCGCATAGGATGATTGGGCCTAAAACCCGAATTCGACCCATCCGGGCCCCTATGCTCGTGTGGCCCACCTAGCATAAATCTAGCCATGTATATAAGTTCCACCTAGTCTAGTTCACTATATACTATATCATCATACAATTTACTCATATGGGCCCACGGGCCCATTGGGCCCACGGGCCCATTGGGCCCACTTTGGCCCATCGAGGCCCAAGCAGCCCCAACCCACGAGAATACTACTGATGGCCTCAACTATCGCGTCGAAGCCCCACACATGCGCTCGCACGCTCGTGTGGCTACTAATGTCGTGTAACTAACATTTCGGCATTTTGCCGCTCTACAACTAGAGTAGAGAGAGTTACACACCTGATAGGACTCTGGGGCTAATCCGCGCTCCGATCACTATTGTGCCCAAACGCCCTCCAAGATGTGTTTACTCTTCTCCTAGGATGCTCTTTATATAGCTAGCTCTTCACCATCCTTCTTTGTATCTTTCCGATGTGGGATCCCTTCGTCGGTAGAGTTTAAATCCAACTGAAACTCTTGCCGTCCAAACCGCAAAATAAATACTCCCTTGCTTCTCATGAGATTCGAACCTAGGCTCCCTTGCAACATAATCCACGCCGCTAACCACTTGGCCACAAGCTCCTCTTGTGTCTTAAACCATGCGCAACTAAATATAAACTATGGGCCAAATTCTAAGGTCCAAGCAAAAAGAAACCAAAATGCAAAAGCCAAGACTTGAACCTTGGACCTCCTTCCTTCCTTGTGGCGTCACTCTCTTGTCTCTATGTGGCGTCACTTTGCCACTACACCACACACTCTACTTGTGTCATTTTCCTCCATATTTTATTCTTAAGGCCTATCTGCCAACTTCCAGGTTTTTTTTCACCTAAAACCAAAATTTCCCCAAAGCCAATATTTGATCCCAGGATTTCACAGAGGCCCTCTAACCTTCCAAAATCACTTATCCAATAGGTCTAACTTGCATTTAAGCCGATCTCTTATTCTTCAAAAATTTAAACGCTACTACGCCTAAGGCCCATTGGGCTCAACTCTCCTAGGCCCAATTTTGGGATGTTACAAATCTACCCTCCTTAAAGAAATTTCGTCCTCGAAATTTCCAACTAACTACAGATTGCACATCCTAACCTACCACACTACGCTCTTGTTAAGACTCGATTTTAATAAAACTAACCACATTCTCTAGGCACGCTTCTAAGTCCACATTCAAGGTTCTAGATATCGTCATCCCGCCTCTACCACGCCCACGAGTATTGCGACCACGCCCCTAGAACTCATATCTAGTGTCACGACTTAACTGCTTAGAAAGTTTTATGCATTAGAAATTTTGTTCTCTATTTATCCACGAGCAAATTTTATGAATAGAAGTTCGAAGTGGTTCTTTCGATCACACAAAGTTTCATCTCAAGTTCTCTATTCTAATTCAAACATTCACATTCTTCACTAAAACACATCCATTCAATGGTATCTACCACACATTCACTATTCGGACATTTCTGCCCGTTTCTACCCTAGGGTATTTCCGTCATTTGTCCTATAGGGGTATTTTTGTAATAAACCGGGGTCAATTGGAAAAATCTTTACAAATCAGAGGCATTTCAAAAATTGTTAGAACTTAAAGGTATTTTGAAAATTTCCAAATTAAAGATGTCATTTGAAATTTTAGAAATTGAGGGGTTATTTTGGTAATTACGTAAGTCGGGGTATTCTTGTAAATTTCAATCTGGATATCTCAATATTTTGCAAAATAGGATTTTTGATATTTTGAAAAATAGGAATATTTTAGTAAAAGTCGAGGATCATATGAAAATTTAGAAACCAAGGGCATGTTGAAAATTTTATCAACCGAGGGTATTTTCAGTAAATTTCCCCAAACGAGTATCATAATATGTAAAACTCTGGATTTTGGTATTTTGTAAAGTAAAACCATTTTAACAAAAGTTGAGGGTAGTACGGTAATTTTACAATCTGAGGGCATTTTGAAATTTTACCACTAGGGCATTTTGGTAATTTTGTAAATCGAGAAAAACATCTTTTAAAATCGATTTTGGGTTTACAAACCAAAGGGTAAATTTGAAAATTTAAAAAAAAACAAGGGTTTTAAACAAGAAGGCAAATCCTTTGGGTTTTAATAATTGGTTTAGCCTATGAATAAGTCCTCTTGGTTAAGGTGAACCAGTAGCTACGCACTGGGTAGGATTCGAGTAAAGAGAAGGTGAGTCGCTAGGACCTGGCTTAAGTACCAAGCTCTTCTTGAATACCAATCCTAGACATGCGCATAAATGGTTGCCACACCTTAACTCGCGACTAACTTCACAGTTTGTTTAATAATCCTTAAGTTTTATGCATATGTTTGAGTAGACTAGTCCTAAGGTTCAATAGTCCTAATATTCTAATCTACGAGCCCAATTAAACCCATAACAATGCATATAACAAATCACTTCAAAAGTTCAAGTACTTACGGTGGACTTGGGCCGAGGTACAGTGCCATGCCGAATAACTGAAAAATTTTATGAAAGCCCAAATTCTTGAAAAGCCTAGCGAGAAAAACATTTTGGGCCCAAAACCCCAAAGCCGAGTTTTGAACTTGGCTCGATACCAATTGTAACACCCCAAACCCGCCCACAAGCCCCGACCGGATCGGTATGTCATTGCGGAAGAACGGTTGAAAATCTTTTGACTTTAGAATAAAACATGTAAATTTGTTAACTTTTGAAAACCATGTCCATTTAAAATTATAAGTAAAACTTTGTTATTATAAAATGTCCAAATTAAAACTTTTATGTATATACTTTAAATAAATAGGTGGCTAAAAATAAAATCATCTTCACATAGTAATTTAATTAAATTAAGCCCATAATAAAATAATACCAAAATAATAACAAGGCCCTTATTACAACCCAATATTTAAACAAAATACTTAATTTCAAAAATGCGTAAAATAATCAAAATCTCTTTTCAGATGGCCACCTCGTATCCACTCCAACCCGGTCCAAGCTCATGAATCACAGAAATGGTTAAGAAAAATTGGGTGAGTCCACGACTCGATGCATAATCATTACACATGTTTCCACACGTATGGGCTTGACCCATATCCACACGATCCATGCAACCGTCATGCCAAATGTATCCCACCAACCTAAGTCCATCCATTACACCAACCTTAGCGGACTCCCTACCCAAGGCCGGCTAATCCACGATCACAACCGAAAGTGATCCCACATATCCTACCCGGTAGACCTGCAGACAAGGCCGTGGTGAGCCACTCGATTACATCGTGATCCTCAAATCCTACCTTGGCGGACTTGTCGCTCAAAGCCGTGGTAGAGCCACCGATCACATAAGTGATCCCAACATTAATCCGTCTACGGTGATGCACTCGACTATCAACCGCCGAGATGGGCACCTAGCCAACATCTCCTTGATGAAGCACACGACTAATCATCAAGCGCTAATGTAGCACGAGGCTAACATTAGACCACGTACATAATATGTACACCCGCCCTTCCTTGATCAAAACCAATCCCCATGCAAATATGCAAATGAATCATGTCAAATCATCATATCGAATGAGTATACCTCACATGCTCATTATTATATCACACGAGCACCATAAATAATTTAATATCACAATTTACTAACACGTTAGCGATTACCCACACATGGGTATCCATCACTTTAGCCTTTATTGTCGGCTATCACACATCATACTCAAGTATACACATTAATAAACAATTAACGGAGAAACAATGCGATAATTACGACTTTTGATTAGCACGATTGACTAAACCTCGAAATCACACGTGGCTCCTAAAAGTTTCAAGTCTCCAAATCTCTAGAGATCACTAACGCAAATGTCGACTATACGCCTCTAAAAGGTTACGCCTTCCCTACAATCGGCCAAAACTAAACAACATAATCATGCTAATCAACCTCTAAAGGTATAACCGTAATTTTACCTACCAAGGGCATTTTCGTAATTTACCCACCAAGGGTATTTTCAGAATTCACAACCGTAATGGCCTTTCCGAAGGCCTAATGTCGCCACTAGCGACTCACCTACCATTTTTCTATCGCATCTGGGATGATTGGGCCTAAAACCGAATTGGCCCATCTGGGCCCCTATGCTCGTGTGGCCCACCTAGCACAAATCTAGCCATGTATATAAGTTCCACCTAGTCTAGTTCACTATATACTATATCATCATACAATTTACTCATATGGGCCCACGGGCCTATTGGGCCCACTTTGGCCCATCGAGGCCCAAGCAGCCCCAACCCACGAGAATACTCTTGATGGCCTCAACTATCGCGTGAAGCCCCACATGCGCCGCTTTCGTGGTGGCTACTAATGTCGTAACTAACATTTCGGCATTTTGCCGCTCTACAACTAGAGTAGAGAGTTACACACGATAGGACTCTGGGGCTAATCCAGGCCCGATCACTATTGTGCCCAAACGCCTCCAAGATGTGTTTACTCTTCTCCTAGGATGCTCTTTATATAGCTAGCTCTTCACCATCCTTCTTTGTATCTTTCCGATGTGGGATCCTTCGTCGGAGAGTTTAAATCCAACTGAAACTCTTCTCAGTCAAACCGCAAAATAAATACTCCCTTGCTTCTCATGAGATTCGAACCTAGGCTCCCTTGCAACATAATCCACGCCTCTAACCACTTGGCCACAAGCTCCTCTTGTGTCTTAAACCATGCATAACTAAATATAAACTATGGGCCAAATTCTAAGGTCCAAGCAAAAGAAACCAAAATGCAAAAGCCAAGACTTGAACCTTGGACCTCCTTCCTTTCTTGTGGCGTCACTCTCTTGTCTCTATGTGGCGTCACTTTGCCACTACACCACACACTCTACTTGTGTCATTTTCCTCCATATTTTATTCTTAAGGCCTATCTCGCCAACTTCCGTGTTTTTTTCACCTAAAACCAAAATTTCCCCAAAGCCAATATTTGATCCCAGGATTTCATAGAGGCCTCTAACCTTCCAAAATCACTTATCCAATAGGTCTAACTTGCATTTAAGCCGATCTCTTATTCTTCAAAAATTTAAACGCTACTACGCCTAAGGCCCATTGGGCTCAACTCTCCTAGGCCCAATTTTGGGATGTCACAAGAAAAGACCGAGGGTTGAGAATTTCGTCAGGTCGCTAAGCCGCCCATCGGAAATCCGCACCGTCCATGTGCTCAATGTGGGAGGTACAATGTTGGCGAGTGCTGGAATCGGGATCGAGAGTGTTTTAGGTGTAATTCTAAGGCTCATTTGATTAAAGATTGTCCTCAGGATCCGAATAGGGCTCGGACAGTAGGTCAGGGTGGTGTGCAGCCGGATAGAGGTGGTCAGCAAGCGATGAGGGTTCGTGGTCCGAACCATGGAAGAAATGGTTCCGGCCAAGGTCGTGGAGAACTAGGCAGAGGAGCTGAAGGTACAAATGCAAGGCAGCCAAGGTTGGTTTATGCAGCCAGGCGTCGCGAGGAGGAAGATGTGCCAGAGGTGACAATGGGTACGTTCCTCATTTCTAGAATACCCTTTATTGCCTTGTTTGTTATAGAGCTAGTTCGTTCTTGTGTTGCTAGTGTAATGTATGGAACCTTGAGTGTGAACTTTGAGACTATTCATAGAAAGTATGTTAGTTTTATTAAGATCAGAATGCGCAGCAAGAGCGTAGTGTAGTGAGTGAGGATGCACGACTGTCAGTTAGTTGGAAATTTTGAGGATGAAATTTCTTTAAGGAGGGTAGAATTGTAATATCCTGAATTAGGGGTTATTTGTGATTGTATTGTTTTGCATGAGTTCGAATTGTTGTGTTGTTAAGTGAGATGTTCTAGGGCTTAGGAATAAGCTAAGGGTAGGCTCGAGCTGTAGGAAAAATTTTATTTTTAAGCTTTAGTTAAAGTGAGTTGAAGGAGCTAGGGGTTAAGAGTAATTCGTGGGGAATTTTAACACAAGTAACCAGTTGGCAAAGTGGCAAGGAGGCACCACTTAGGGCTTTGGAAGGTGGCCTTGAAGCATTGAATGGGGCTTAGGTTGAATCCCATGGATGGACGTAAGGTGACTTTTATTTCAGATTTATATGGCATGTGTTGGTCAAACTCTAATTAAGGTAAGGTTGGACTATTGTCTTTTATGGTTAGTAGACTAAGGAATAAGGCAAGTGCTTATTTATGGTATGGTATCAAGGAATTTTGGTAGGATAAGGGACATAAGGCTAGAAGTATGGAGTGTTGTTTTGGAAACTTTTCTATGGCCTTTTGACCATGAATGTAGGCAATGATAGTGGACTAGGGGTTGGCTTAATTTGAATGTGATTAGGAGGAAATAACGAGAAATTTAGGAGTGAGTTTAATTCAAAATTAGTTTGAATTGATGGCAAGAAGAATTTTGAGTGTGGAGGCCGAATGTGGGTCTCTTTTGGGTGATAATTTTTGGTCATGAGTGGGGGGAATAGCCGAATTTCCTATAAGAGGTCTGGAAGTTCTTTTTCGGTTCTCTTTTCTTTCTTTAGCATTCTCTTAATGGGCCAAATTGTTATATTGCTTAATGGGTCAAATTGTTATATTGCCTTAATGGGCTGATTTGTTATATTGCTTAATGGGCCAAATTGTTATATTGCCTCAATGGGCCGATTTGTTATAATGCTTAATGGGCCAAATTGTTATATTGCTTAATGGGCCAAATTGTTATATTGCTTTAATGGGTCGATTTGTTATATTGCTTAATGGGTTGATTTGATATATTGCCCTAATGGGCCGATTTGCTAAGTATTAATGGGCCAAATTTTTGGTAATGAACCTCTAAATTAATTAATGTTGCTATAGTTGTAAATATCATAATTCGTTATGTACGATGCATTTACATGATTATGCATGGGTTGGGAAAATATTGAAGAGAAGAAATTCCAGTGGCACTGCCACAAATATGTTTGATAATATGATACTCTGTGATTCTGGTGGCTTGCCCACAATTAAATTTGTTATAAATGGCATAATGCCTGCGATTGGTGTGTTGGCGAGGTGGGTTGACTTGATCCCCACAGGTGTGTTGGTTGGTACGGGTGGTGTGTAGCGGATGGATTATTTGGATTAGTTTGGGAATTTCTTTACATTCACATGATATAATTGATACATTATATTGTAAGTGGGCTTAGGCCCAAAATATTGCTAAATGGGATTCAGGCCCAGTGGACAATGGTAAGGGGGTTATACACTGAGTTTTAGTAACTCACCCCATTTTTCGTTATCCCTTTCAGGTAATGTTCAGTGACGGAGACTGGGGCCATGGATGACTCGGTGGAGGCCATACTACAAAAAAAGTTTTATTTGGACTTTAGATTTCTTTTTAGTACATTTAATTACTCTACTATTTTGAGTTAAGGTTGTAATAAGGCCTCTGGATTATTTTTATTTTGTTTTATGTTTGACGATTATTATTTTGCTCTAAGTACTTTAAGTGAGATTTTTCTAAAACTTAAATAAACATTTTCTAAAATGGATATACAAAAGGATTTCATAATAAACTTTCATAAATATATTTTTAAATTAGAAATCTTCTCTTAAATTTTCATCAACATTTTCGATAGACATGTTTGTAAAATCATTAGTTTAAATTTATCGATTTATCAATCAATCCTCTATTCAGTAATACTTTGTCAAAATTTTAAATGGGAATTTGTTTTACTTAATTTTAAATCAATATCTATTTACGTACAATTGAAAAGGACTTAAAAGCATTTTTATCATGTGACATGTCAGATCTGGCCTTAACGCATCGGCCGAGTTTGGGGTGTTACAGTGAGCATTCCCATATGCACCATAGTTGTTATAATAGACTTATCATCACATGATTCGTATAGTAGTTTTCAAATATATGCCATGACGGGCTTCCCTGTTTACGGTC
This sequence comes from Gossypium rotundifolium, assembly GCA_025506655.1. Classification (NCBI taxonomy): domain Eukaryota; kingdom Viridiplantae; phylum Streptophyta; class Magnoliopsida; order Malvales; family Malvaceae; genus Gossypium; species Gossypium rotundifolium. Next base: position 44,817,550 of record CP106730.1, read on the forward strand.
CTAGCAGACTTCATTTTTCCATAAAGGTAAACCTATTCTCCACTGGATCATGCCATGTCTACCCGTGGACTTTTGACTCTACTGAGTCAGTAGACCATTTTCATGGTGTTTTTCCGTAGAGAAGTAGACCATTTCCATGGTGCCACTCCGTAGAGCCAATAAAATATTTATCCAACCAAACCTCCTCAAATCCCCCTTGTTAATTTGAACACCTACGTGTTCACCCATAAGGCCAGGCCATTTTCAGATTTTGGTAACTCCATTCCCAGTTCAACCTGCCCTTTCCTCCACTACGCCAATTTTTCCTATCTTTAACTAACCCGCAAATACTTCCCTCCGTACACCACATTTTATAAAAATGCATATCATGCACATTGCAACACCCCTATCCCGTGTCCGATCACCGGATTAGGGTTAGAGGCGTTACCAAATAGATCAAAAACATTTGTAGAATTAATCGTACAACCATTCACCAATATCAATCATAATGTCCCTTAAGTAGGTCATCGAGACCTTAAGCATGCTTATAAACCGAGTCGGGACTAAACCGAAACACATACTAGATTTCATGAAAATTTAAAACTTTTCTAAAATAGGGGGACACACAGTCGTGGGGGTAGGCCGTGCCTCTCCCACAGCTACTAGACACACCTGTGTGCCTTTCCCGTGGCTATATACTGCCAAAACCAACACGGTCACCAAGCACGCCCGTGTGCTAAGGCCGTGTACAAATAAGTCACATATTGTCATTTCTCACACGGCCACCAAGCACACCCGTGTCGAGGCCGTGTCCAATTTAAGCCATATTCTGCCAATTTACCCATGGTCTTAGGCACGCCCATGTGCCTCAACCATGTGACATTATAGGCCCTTTTTCAAGGCCAAAATGCCACCCATTTTGGGTCTCACCTACAAGCAATACATACCAAAACATATGATGCAAATATGGCAACCACAACATATCAAATGGTTCACTTCATTCATACATTCAATACCAATTCCATTCATACCAAATTACAAACTAAATCCTACATCATTTCAAACATGTATCATCCATTTTCTTAACCAAAACTTAAGCATTCCATATGCATCAAAACATACTAAGTATATGCTTTATAACTCTTTCATTCAAACATTTATCAACTCAAAAGCTTGCCAATACACATGGCCATGCTCACTTCATAAACATATACACCTATCTAGCCTATGCATGCCATAATTAGCCATATACATTTTCAAAAGGGTACCAAAATAAGTTTTTGTAGTGTGATGACGATCCTTGACAATCCCGAGCCTTCAGTAGCTTCGACGACCTATAAAATAGAGAAAACACACACACAGAGTAAGCTTTCTAAAAGCTTAGTAAGTCATATACAAATAAACACATTGGCACACATATATATATATCAATCACTTAGCAACTATCACATATATATCTTGGTTCATAAACTTATGGCCACATTTGCCACATTCAACATTTTAAGATTCACATTCTCATTTTCAATCATACTCTTCTTCATATCAAAGTCATATGCATACTTACCTTTCATGCATACTTAATGCACATTCAACGTACCTGAATCGGATATTCATTCACTTAATTGCTCATAGCTCGAATATACCATTTGTATTACAGACTTACCCGTTGAACCAATAGGAACCTAGTAGGATGATCAGAAAGCTCAGAATAGTTGTACAATGCCAGCGTCCCAGACGAGGTCTTACATGGACTCGGATATCAATGCCACTGTCTTAGATAGGGTCTTATACGAATCAAGACGTTGTCGATGTCCCAGACACGATTTTACTCATACAGATCATAACGATGCCAATGTCCCAGACGTGGTCATACACGAGTCAATATGATGCTAATGTCCTAGATATAGTCTTACTCATAAAGTTCATATCGATACCTACGTCCCAGACGAGGTCTTACACAAAATTTCAAATCAACGCCAAAGTCCCAGACATGGTCTTACATGATAAAACAGAACAGATACCTATGTCATGACATAGCTAATCCTATCTATTCCTAGGTTCGTACGAGACTTCTCGGCTTTATCACTATACTGAACTTATTTCGGAATTCACGCACTTAACATCTCATACTCATTCATTTTCATTGATAGACATATGGATACATATATTCAATTCAGTATAGATAAGTTTATTTGCATAGTGACTTACCACAGATTCGATATTTCAGAATGAAAACGGCTACTCGTTAACTTTCACTTTCCCGCGATCTAAGTCTGTTTTCCTCTGTTCTTGATCTAAACATATTCAGAATTAACCATTTTATTCACTAATTCGTTCAATTCAATCCATACACACATATTTTGGGCTATTTACAAATTAGCCCTCACATTTGCACATTTTATCAATTTAGTCCATTTTACTCAAAACACTAAAATTTCCAATACAAAACATGATAATATTTAACATATCTTTAATATAAAATCATCAAACATCAAAAACCACAAGAACATGTTAATGGTCAAACATCAAGCATGCTCAAATTTAAAAATTCTACCATGGGTCAACTAATATTCGAAGCAACAATCTCAAAAACGTAAAAATTATCGAAAACCAAAGTAAAACACACCTTAAATTGAGCTAGATGATGGCCGAACACTTCAAAGCTTTTAAACCCTTATTTTCTTAGCTAACATACGGTAATGAAAGATGAAGAACAAATAAAATGGCTTTTAATTTTATATAATTTAACATAAAATAACATTTTTAATGATTTACCATTTTAACCTTTCATTAATAATAAAAACAACTTATAGCTTAAGGTTATACTTGACCTTTGCCGCCCACTAACTCATAAAATGGGTTAATTTCCCTTTTTATACTCCAAATTAAAAAGCCACAATCAATTTAGTGCATTTTCACTCTAGTTTGAAACTTTCACCTTTTACGCGATTAAGTCCTTTTTCTAAACTAAACACACAAACAATTAAATTTTTCTACAAAACTTTCACACACTTTAATTCACATATAATAAGCACAGAATAAATCATTTAAATATTCCTCAGACTGGGATTCGTGGTCCCGAAACCACTATTCTGACTAGGGCATAAACCGGACTGTTACAATTCTTCCCCTTAAAGATTTTCGTCCCCAAAAATCTTGCCGTTAAATAGATTTGAATATTGCTATCTCATTGAGTTTTCAGGCTCCACGTAGCCTTTTCGTATGTCATATCAGATCGAGTTTCAATTTCAAATGGGGCAATCACATGCGACAAATCGGATCAATATTACGGAGCATTGAGACATGAAACACATTGTGTATCTTTTCTAGTTCAAAGGGCAACCTTAATCTATAAGCCACAGGCCCAACATGTTCAATGATCTCATACGGTCCATTGAACCTCGGACTTAATTTGCCTTTTTGTCCGAATCGAAGCACTTTTTTCCACGGAGACACTTTCAGAAATACTTTGTCACTTACCTCAAATTCTATATCTTTTCGTTTCAAATCTACATAGGACTTCTGACGATCAGATGCTGCTTTCAAACAATCTCGGATCAGTTTCACTTTCTATTCTGAGTCTCTAATCATATCAACTCCATGCAATTTATTCTTACTGAGTTCAGTCAAATACAGGGGCGTACGACATTTATGTCCGTACAAAGCTTCATAAGGTGTCATTTTGATGCTCGTCTAAAAACTATTATTATACGAAAATTTAATCAATGGCAAAATATTGTTTCCACGAACCGCTAAACTCAAGTATACAGCATCTTAACATGTCTTCGAGAATCTGAATAATTCATTTTGACTGACCATCAGTCTGTGGATGAAAAGCAATACTGAAATGTAATTTCGTGCCAAAAGCTTCTTGTAATTTCTTCCAAATTGTGATGTGAATCTCGGATCTCTATCTGACACAATAGATAATGGCACTCCGTGCAATCTAACAATCTCAAAAATATACAGCTCGGCTAATCTTTCAAGTAAGTAGTCAGATCTTATTGGAATAAAATGGGCAGATTGCGTCAATCGATCAACTATGACCCAAATCATATCTTCCTTTCTCAGAGTCTGAGGTAAACTCAAAACAAAATCCATTGTTACTCTTCCATTTCAACTCAGGAATTAGAATCGGCTGTAACAATCCAGATGGAACTTTATGTTCTACTTTCACTTGTTGGCAGACTAAACATTTTGAAACAAAGTCAGAAATGTCTCGTTTCATACCAGACCACCAGTAGTGTTGCTTCGAATCATGGTACATTTTTGTTCTACCCAGATGAACAGATAAACGACTATTATGTGCTTTGTTCAAAATCAACTGGATTAACTCAGGGTTTCTCGGAACACAGATACGATCTCGAAATCTCAAGCAATCATCAACAACTCAAAACTAAGAATTAGAATTTGAATCACACTGAGCTCGTTTCACTAACATTTCATTATCAACTTTCTGAGCATCACATATCTGCTGTAAAAACAACAGTTTTATTTTCATTTCAGCCAACACTGAACTATCATCAAACAAATCTAATTGAGCATTCATAGCACGTAATGCACACAGTGACTTTCAACTCAACACATCGGCAGTTACATTAACTTTACCCGAGTGATAATCTATTACAAGCTCGTAGTCTTTCAATAACTCTAACCATCTTCTCTGTCGCAGATTCAAATCTTTCTTTTTCACAAATAGAACAGGAGTACCTCAAGGTGAAGAACTTGGTCTTGCGAACACTCTGTCGGTTAATTCTTGCAACTATGACTTTAACTCTTTCAAATCCATTGGTGCCATTCTATACAGAGCTATCTAAATAAGTGTCGTACCAGGCAAGAATTCAATACCAAATTCAACTTCACGAATCGGAGGTAATCTCGGTAACTCTTCAAGGAACACATCAGAAAAATCACAAACAATGGGTACTGATTCAACTTTCTTCTCAGATACTTTTGAATCAATCACATAAGCAAAATATGATTCATACCCCTTTTTCACATAACTCTGAACTTTCAAAATGGATATCACAGTAGGCAATCCATTTAAATCATTAGACTCAATCCGTACAGTCTCATCATTCTGACCTCTCAAATTTATAGTCTTTCTTTTACAATTTACAGCGGCATAATGCATAAACAAATAATCCATTTACAGAATAATATCGAATTCATCAAATGGCAAGAGCATCAGATCAACAAGAAAATAGATATCTCGAAACATTAACGGACAGTTCTTGCATACTTTGTCAACCAGGACACTTTTACCTAAGGGGTTCGATACTTTTATAGTAAACTCAGTAGACTCTACAGGCAAAGTCTTGTTGAATACTAAATTCATGCATATATATGAATGCGTAAAACTAGGGTCTATCAAAGCAATCACAGAAGTATCATAAAGAGTAAAAGTACCCATTATAACATCAGGTGATGAAGCTTCTTCACGAGCTCGGATAGCATATGCTTTGGCAGGCGCTCTAGCTTCAGATCTTACCATAGTGTCTCTCGTGCACCTCTAACTACCACTAACATTTCTTGTATTCTTTGAAGGTCTACCCCTCCTAGATGCATTTTCAAGTCTCAGATTCTGAACAGTCTCTGGCTCAATGGACTCAAGACAATCACGGATAAAATGATCAAGCGATCCACATCTAAAGCAAGCTTTATCATTTAATCTGTAGCTTCCCGGATGCCTCTTTCCGCAATGTTTACATTTAGGTCTCTTAGATCGAACATTACCAACATTGGCCATAGAAGTTACTAGGATTTTGGAACTCATTTGCAATTTAGCTCGATTTCTGTTCAAATGTCCCACATTATCTCTAGAACGACTTTGATCATCTCGAAATCTTTTCGGAGCAGACTGAAATGATTTACTCTGAAATCTCTTTCTCATATCTCGGGCTTCATTTGATTTTCCTTTATCTTTCCCAAGTGCTTCAACTTTGCATGCTCGATCAACGAGTGTAACAAACTCTTTTATTTCAATATCCCGACTAGCAAATGGATATCTTCATTAAGACCATCTTCGAATCTTTTACACATTATAGCTTCGGAAGATATACACTCTCGGGCATATTGACTTAGTTGCACGAACTCTCGTTCATATTTAGTGACAGTCATTCGGCCCTATTTAAGCTCCAAAAATTCTTTTCGTTTCTGATCGACGAATCTCTCACTGATATATTTCTTCCGAAACTCAATATGAAAGAAATCCCATGTAACCCATTCTCTCGGAACAACAGAAATTAAGGTTTTCCACCATTGATAAGCCGCATCTCGAAGTAACGATACAACACACTTTATGCATTCTTCCGAGTCGAGACATCTCATCAAATACCGAATAGTATTTTCAATCCGAATTGACTTTTTAGCATCATCATTATCGGTAACTCGAACTCTTCAAATTTCATACTTATGGATCTTGTCAACTAGAGGCTTATTTAACAGATTCGGATACATAATTGGTGGCGTAACTGTAGTCTGAGGGGGATTAACCGGGGGCAGAGGTTGTGAAACAGTCGGGTTATTCTTTACGAACTGAGTGAGCCACTCACTCATCATTTAGAAGAAAGCTTGTTTAGCTTCTCCCTCCTGACCGCTTATAGTCGGTCTCAGATTAGAAGGCTTTATCCCTTGCGCGGGAGCAGGCATATTACTTTCTACATCGTCAGCTACGGCTCTTTCGGGATTTATTACTATATAGAAATCACATTTTACATGTCAGGATACATCACACTATCACAGTTCAACTAGACTCTGACACGCTACATTAGTCTGAGAATCGACTAAACCGTAGCTCTGATACCAATCACATGTAACACCCCTATCCCGTGTTCGATCATCAAATTAAGGTTAAAGGCATTATCAGACAGATCAAAAACATTTACAGAATTAATCGTACAACCATTCACCAATATCAATCATAATGTACTTTAAGTAGGTCATCGAGAACCTAAGCATGCTTATAAACTGAGTCGGGACTAAACCGAAACACATACGAGATTTCATGAAAATTTAAAACCTTTCTAAAATACAGGGGACACAAGACCGTGAGGGGAGGCCGTGCCTCTCCCACGGCTACTAGACACACCCATGTGTCTTTCCCGTGGCTATATACTGCCAAAACCAACACGGTCACCAAGCACGCCCGTGTGCTAAGGCCGTGTACAAATAAGTCACATATTGTCATTTCTCACACGGCCACCAAACACACCCGTGTTGAGGCCGTGTGCAATTTAAGTCATATTCTGCCAATTTACCCACGGTCTTAGGCATGCTCGTGTTCCTCAACTGTGTGACATTATAGGCCCTTTTTCAAGGCCAAAATGCCACCCATTTTGGGTCTCACCTACAAGCAATACATACCAAAACATATTATGCATATATGGCAACCACAACATATCAAATGGTTCACTTTATTCATACATTCAATACCAATTCCATTCATACCAAATTGCAAACTAAATCCTACATCATTTCAAACATGTATCATCCATTTGCTTAACCAAAACTTAAGCATTCCATATGCATCAAAACATACTAAGTATATGCTTTATAACTCTTTCATTCAAACATTTATCAACTCAAAAGCTTGCCAATACACATGGCCATGCTCACTTCATAAACATATACACCTATCTAGCCTATACATGCCATAATTAGCCATATACATTTTCAAAAGGGTACCAAAATAAGTTTTTACAGTGTGATGACGATCCTTGACAATCCCGAGCCTTCAGTAGCTTCGACGACCTATAAAACAGAGAAAACACACACACAAAGTAAGCTTTTTAAAAGCTTAGTAAGTCATATACAAATAAACATATTGGCACATATATATATCAATCACTTAGCAACTATCACATATATATCTTGGTTCATAAACTTATGGCCACATTTGCCACATTCAACATTTTAAGATTCACATTCTCATTTTCAATCATACTCTTCTTCATATCAAAGTCATATGCATACTTACCTTTCATGCATACTTAATGCACATTCAACGTACCTAAATCAGATATTCATTCACTTAATTTATCATAGCTCGGATATACCATTCGTATTGTAAACTTGCCCGTTGAACCAATAGGAACCTAGTAGGATGATTAGAAAGCTTGGAATAGTTGTACAATGCCAGTGTCCTAGACGAGGTCTTACATGCACTCGGATATCAATGCCACTGTCCTAGACAGGGTCTTACACGAATCAATACGTTGTCGATGTCCCAGACACAGTCTTACTCGTATAGATCATAACGATGCTAACGTCCCAGACGTGGTCTTACACGAGTCAATATGATGCCAATGTCCCAGACATGGTCTTACTCATAAAGTTCATATCGATGCCTACGTCCCAGACGAGGTCTTACACGAAATTTCAAATCAACGCCAACGTCTCGGATGTGGTCTTACATGATAAAACAGAAAAGATACCTATGTCATGACATAGCTAATCCTATCTATTCCTAGGTTTGTACGGGACTTCTCGGCTTTATCACTATACTGAACTTATTTCAAAATTCACGCACTTAGCATCTCATACTCATTCATTTTCATTGATAGACATATGGATACATATATTCAATTCAATACAGATAAGTTTATTTGCATAGTGACTTACCTCAGATTCGATATTTCGGAATGAAAACGGCTACTCGTTAACTTTTGCTTTCCCGCGATCTAAGTCTATTTTCCTCTGTTTTTGATCTAAACATATTCAGAATTAACCCTTTTATTCACTAATTCATTCAATTCAATCCATACACACATATTTTGGGCTATTTACAAATTAGCCCTTACATTTGCACATTTTATCAATTTAGTCCATTTTACTCAAAACACTAAAATTTCCAATACAAAACATGCTAATCTTTAACATATCTTTAATATAAAATCATCAAACATCAAAAATCACAAGAACATGTTAATGGCCGAACATCAAGAATGCTCAAATTTAAAAATTCTTCCATGGGTCAACTAATATTCGAAGCAATGATCTCAAAAACGTAAAAATTATCGAAAACCGAAGTAAAACACACCTTGAATTGAGCGAGATGATGGCCAAACACTCCAAAGCCTTTAAACCGTTATTTTCTTAGCTAACATATGGCAATGAAAGATGAAGAACAAATAAAATGCTTTTAATTTCATATAATTTAACATATAATAACATTTTTAATGATTTACCATTTTAACCTTTCATTAATAATAAAAACAACTTATAACTTAAGGTCATACTTGACCTTTGCTGCCCACTAACTCATAAAATGGGTTAATTGCCCTTTATTTACTCCAAATTAAAAAGCCACAATCAATTTAGTGCATTTTCACTCTAGTTTGAAACTTTCACCTTTTACGCGATTAAGTCCTTTTTGTAAACTAAACACTCAAACAATTAAATTTTTGTATAAAACTTTCACACACTTTAATTAACATATAATAAGCAAAGAATAAATCATTTAAATATTCCTCAGACTCAGATTCGTGGTCCCGAAACCACTGTTCCGACTAGGGTATAAACCAGACTATTACACACATTACTACAATCAACGCAATTTATTCATACCATATCGTGTTGTACGCTACATTTCAATCAATACACAACTATACTTGTTTAAGAGAAACATTATAGCAACTCTCATACTTGCACAGACCTATGCATGCATATATTCTCCATATAGTCCCAAAAACCAACACTTATGCACAACCATAGACTCAAACCAAACTAAGTATAGAACATGCAAACAACACAACAACCAGTAAACAACCAAAGCTGGAGTATAGAAACTCACCTACTATCCTTTTTCCTTGCCAACTTAGCTTTTCCAATAGCCAGAGTCTCCTCTATCCTGGTTAGCTAAGTATGATAAGAAAATATACTGATTAAGTCAAAGGTATTCATGCTTTAAAATCCAAAACCTAAAAACTTACAGAAATCTTTCAAGTTTTATAGAAACCCCAAACCTCTGTTTCTCAATTTTGGATTTCAATAGATATCAGGTGTGACAGAAATTGTACAAACTTTGCTGAGTCGGGGATTATTTCTTGGATGCTGGACCTATTACTAGTACTCTTTTGGATCAACTATACTTGCGCATGAAGAAAACAAACTGTACACTAAGCGAAGTCACTCAGTGGTAAATCCATGAATTAAAACATAATAACATATGCACTAGTAAATTGCCATGAGGTATATAATGTAAATGATAAATCAATTCAATTTATTTAAAAATTATCTATCTTTAAATCATTTACAAAATTCAATACATTCAATTCTATTTTAATTTAACATCATTTTATGTATATATAGCCTAACCCATCATTCAATTGTTTCCTGGAGTTTGTCGACTCTTTCGTAATCGTTCGGCCCCTAAGGGTCGTTATCAACTGATTCATATAGAAGTTTGTTCACCTATCTATCGTAACACACATATAAGCCCAATATACCAATTCATCAACATTTCATATCAATTTTTTTTCATCTCGGGTAACCCGACAATAATGGCTTTCACTAACTATATTCACTATTACACCCCAAGTGACTCGACAAAGATAGTTTTCCAATACAATATTCTATCATCTCGTATGGACCGACAACGATGAATTTCACTATTCTTACAATTTTACCATCCCGAGTGGCCCGACAATGATGGTTTTCAACCTAAGACATGCCAACTAATTTGACGATACTCAAGACCGTTATTAAGGTAACATTGAATCAATATACATTGTAACCATATATCATATTTCAATCTCATCATCAGTAAATTTCATACAGTGCATATCATTCAACATTTTGTATCATACTCGTTTTTCCCATAATCAACCAGTACATTGTTTCAACATTCAATACCACTACACAATTCAATTCAATACACACTCACAATCACATTCACAATCCAATTCATTATAAATATTGTATAAACATCATATAACAACTCAATTTCAAACCATCAATCAATTCATACCACTTTCTATTTTATTCAATTTAGTCATTGTCTTGATATTCAAACTAAACCATAACAATTCTATTCAACAACTCAACAACGACTCACATTCACAATATATGATGTAAAATAAAATGACTATGCAGTAATTAAATGAGTCTCGAATCATAGAATTACAAACTGAAATTTTGAGCTACTCGATGACGACTTTGGATTTTCCTTTCCCTCTCAATAAATCCAGGTCGGCGTTAGCTATGGATTAACATAAAACATATAGTAATACCAATAACTAATCAATTCCCAATTAATTATCAAATTATACAAGTTTTCAATTTATTCAATTCATTCAATTTAGCCTCTAAAATCGAAACTAACATAACTCCCAATTTAAAGCTCTGAATTGGAATCTGATTTCACTATTTTCCATCAGGGGCCTCTTATGTAACAGCCCGTTTTAGACCCTAGTCGGAACAGTGGTTTTGGGACCACAAATCTGAGGTCAAAAAAATATTTTAATATTATTTTTGGTGTTTATAATATGTGATTGAGCATGTGTGAAAATTCTGTGTGAAAATTTTATCGATTGTGTGTTTAAATTGCGAAAAGGACTTAATCGCATAAAATGTAAAAGTTGTGTGCTAATTATTAAAGTTTCTATTTGACATGGCTTATTAAAATGTGAGACCTTATGTTGTTATTATTCCATTGATAAATTGGATGGAAAAAAAAATGGGCTTTAGTTGGTGGAAATTTAAATGAAATAATAAATGGCAAAATGATAAAAAGCCAATTAATGTGCATTAAATTAAAACAAAAAGATGAAAACATGTTCATCTTTGTTTCTTTCAATTGAAAATAGGAAAATAGATAGGGCTTGGAAGCTTTCTCATATTCAGCTACTACTTAGCTCAATCAAGGTATGTTTTGAGCTCGGTTTTTGATAATTTCTATGTTTTTGTGATCGTTGCTTAGTGTTCTAGCTAGCTCATGCTTTAGTTTAAGAAATTGATGGTGATTTTGAGATATGAAATTGATGAATGTTTGAGCTTTGTGATAGTTGGTGATGAAATATGAAAGATATGTGAAAGATTAACATGTTTTGTCTTTGAATTTTTGGTGAAATTGAGTAATTTGAACTAAATTGTGAAAATAATAATATTTTGAGGGACTGAAATGTGAAATAAATGAAATATATGGGCTTGTATAAGACTAAGGAAAATTTGGCCTAAGCATGGAGTAGTAAAATTTTGTTATTTTGTGATTTTGTGAATTAGGGACTAAAGTGTTGAAATGTGAAAATGTGAGGGCTATTTTGTAAAATGCCCTAAATATGTGTGTTTGGACTAAATTGAATGAATTGGTGATTAACTGAGCTAAATTTGAATATGTATGGACCAAGAAAGGAGAGATTTGGATCGAGATCAAGGCAAAGACAAAGTACTCGATTGATCGACCAATTTCAGTATTTCGATGTCCGAGGTAAGTTTGGATATAGTGCAAGCTATTAAATTTATATCTATATGATGTGAAATGAATAAATGTATAGTTATTGAATTAGAAATGTTATATATGAGATTGAGAAATGTGGCACTAAGTGTGCGTAATTGAAATCGAGACAGAGTTGAATAGCACTGTGTGTGTGAAGTAATGAAAGCTTCAGCTTTACTTATTGGCATTGTGTGTGCGATACCGAATTAAGTTCAGTTTTATATTGAGGCACTAAGTTGTGATAACAATTATGCTTCGGCTACGAAATTGGCACTAAGTGTGCGATTAAATCAAATGAATAACAAAGGTTGATTGAAATGTGATATTGAGCATTGAGTAGCATGGATGGTGAATAACTATGTGTTGGCTAAGGTATGTATTGAACCTTTGTGGTTGATGATATGGTGCATAGAATTATGAATGGTTGAGTGAGTATATTAGTTATGGATGAAATTGTGTGAATAATTGAAAGTTGATCTATGTGATGAATTAACTTTGTATATTGTATTTGATTTATTAAGTTGAATGTATTATATTACGAACTTACTAAGCTCTTAAGCTTAATGTGTGAATTGTTTCTCTGTTTTACAGTGTCAGTAAAGCTAGCTCAGATCCGGAGATCGTCAGTGACTCAATCACACTATCGGCTATCAATTTCAGTACTTTTGAAAGATATACATATTTGGTATATGGCATGTATAGGCTAGAAAATATGGTGTATTTTGAGATCTTGGAACTTGCCATGTGACATGGCTTGGAAGTTAGATGATTTTGGTTATTATGTGTGAGCTATGTAAATGATGAATGTAGTATGAAATAGTGAGGTTGGAAATGGTATAATTCATGCTTGAATTGGTTGATGAGATTGGTATTTTAAATGTGAATTTGTGGTATGACTAGATGATGTTTAGTTTATATAATTTGAGTTGTGAAAATGATGTTTTGGATGGATTTATTTGAGTAGGGGTTGAGTATGAAACTAAATGATGTAGTAGTTGATTAGTTGGTACTTGTATTGGTATGTTTTAATTGTATTTGAGGCATGAATTGGTATTGGTATGATGCTTATAGGTGATTTCAAAGTGTGGATGGTAATTTGCCCTTGAAAATGGCCTATAATTACCCACACAGTTGAGCACACAGGCGTGTGGCTCGACCGTGTCCTTCGAGGTTGTGTTTTAAAACAAGTTAGGCTCGACCACGGGCTGGACACACGGGCATGTGACTGGCCGTGTGGTACAAGTCAGTGTCGACCACGGGTGAGGCACACGAGCATGTCTCAGGCCGTGTGAACAAGTCAATATGTATGCCTGTTTTGCCACGGCTTGGACGCACGGGCGTGTCCAAGGCCATGTGAGGCACATGGCCTACCCACACGGGGAGTGTGACCTCTGTAACTTAGAAAAATGTTAAAATTTTCAGAAATTTTTGTATGAGTTTGGTTTAGTCCCAACCCCTTTTTAACACGTGTTTAAGGTCTCGTAGACCTCATTTAGGGACTATATGATTGTGAATTATTTTATTTGGTTGACTTTGTGTTGAAAATGATATGGAATGTTCGAAAATGATTAGTAATGCCTCTTAACCCTAGTCTGGCGATGGTTACGGGTTAAGGGTGTTACATCTTACTTCTTATTTCTACAATCAATTTTACATTTTATTCTGTTTATTCCCTAATGTAAGAAATTAGCAATTAAGCTTTACAATTTAGTCCTTTTCACATCTAAGCTTAAAATCCATCAATTTAACATTTTAAAATTCAAGAACTCAACAGCAGAAACTTCTTAAAACTTTAATAGTTTAACAAATTGGTACATGGGTTAGCTAAATCAAGTTCCCATGATCTCAAAAACATAAAAATTACAAGAAAATGACTAAATTGCACTAACCAATTTGTTGAATTAAAACCTTGAAGGTTCGGCCATGGGTTTCTTCTTCTTCTTTCTTTCTTAGGCCAGATGGAAAAGATAAAATTATCTCTCCATCCACTTTCAATATCCTTATATACTAAGTAATAAAGATTAATTTGATTAATTAGTCATGGTTTATACTTATTACATTAACATTTACTTAATTAACTAGTTATAAGCATCAACGCCCACTATCACCTATTTTTAATATGGTCTAATTGTTATTTTGGACCTTTGGTTAATTGCAATATAAGCCATCAATTCATTTTCTGATTAAAAATCTATAGCGATTGTACTTTACATGTAACAGCCCATTTTTTAGTGAAATCGGAACAGTGATTTCGGGACAACAAATTCGACTCAAAAATAAAGTTTATTTTTATTTTATTATATGGCCCGTATTATGATAGATGTGTTGTGTGAAAATTTTGATACTAAAATTTTATTGATTAAATGTTTAATTACGGGAAGGACTAAATCACATAAAATGCGAATGTTGAATTCTAGTAGCTATAAGGATTAAATAGCTATGGAATTAAAAAACTAGAGGTCCTTATATGGTAATTAGACCATTAAAGAAAAGTATGTAAATTTTTTTGGTGACTCATCTATGGAAAAATTAGAAAAGAGTAGGGACTAAATTGGAAATTGAAATAATTAATTATTTAAAAAGATGATAAAAGATATCATCTTATTATTTTGTCATCTTCAACCCCAAAATTATATGAAAATCCTATGAGAGAGAGAAGAAACTTTCAAGGCTTAATTGGGTAAGTTTCTTTGTCCCGTTTTTAGTAATTCTGGTATTTTTGAAACTGGGATAGTCTAATCTATCTATTTGGGGGATTGATTTGAAAAGTTATCAAGTATGAAATTTGGGTCATGGATAAATATGCTGAAAATTAGAAATTTATGGTAGGAAATGAAAGGTTGTTGATAGATAAATAACTTTTACAAAGTGATTTTTGATGAAAACATGATTTAGGGACTAAAATGTAAAGTTATGAAATTTGATGAAAAATTCTAAATTTTTACGAATACATGTGCTGTAAATTTTGTAATGGGATTTTGGTTAGGCTTGGAATAGGGAGTAAATTGCACAAGTTTCATTTTCTAAGCCTAGGGACGAAATTATAATTTATGAAAAAGTTAGGGGCAAAATGGTAATTTCTCCTAGGACGTAAATTGAGTCCAAATGAATACGAAATATGAGAAATTGATGATTAAAGCTATTTATACAGATCTAGACAACACAAATTTGAGGGTAGATCGAGGAGAAGAAAAGGTTTTGGATTAGTAAATTACTTACGCGAACAAGTGTCGAGGTAAGTTCGTGTAACTTAATCGAGCATGTAATTATGTTAATTGAATTTTGTGTTTGTATGTAAAGTGACTTATATTGATATGCATTGCTTGAATGCTATAATGGAAAATTTAATACATGCTTGAAATGATGAAAAAGGGGTTAAGTCCCGATTGAATATTGAATTCCGATGAATATATGCACTTTCCCAAAATGAATAAGGTCCTGCATTTGTTATGGATGGGATTTAGCTCGGACGAGTAATCCTATTGACCTTGTTATAGAAAGGATTTAACTCGGACGGGTAATCCTGATATAATATCTCTCGAGTATATGTTATGATCAGGGTTTAGCCTGGACTGGTAATCCTAGTTGAGCTCTTTTGAGCATATGTTATATGAAGGGTATATCCTAAACTGGTAATCCTGTTATACGATATGTGGCTCGAGAGTGTGTTTCTTGATTAAGTGCCCTAATGGGTACCCTCGATGTAACACCCCAAACCCGGTCTATGCGTTGAGACTAGATTTGGTTTGTTACATGATTCGAGCTATTCTTAAATCTTTAATGAGTTGAAAACTACAATTTTATATAAAGGGTTTAAAATTTGAAGGGTATTTGATTTTGATAAATATTTGAAACATTAGTTGAAAATCATTGTATTATTAAAACCGTTAAGAGATTTGTTAAAGAGTTAACAATAAAAAGAATTATTTATAAAAGAATTTCATATACTTGAAAACCCAAATTTATTTTTATAAAGCATCATATAATCATAGCCCATGATTTAAAAGTCCAAAATAAAGTTTAAATTCCAAACACATATAAAATCCATAAGTTATTTATAGAGGCCATTTATTACAACATCCCAAAATAGTAAAAATAATTATTAAAAGTTCGAGTTTTAAATAACCCATATTTAGCGTATGGCCTCCACGAAGTCATCCTCGCCCAAGTCCACATCGTTTCCATTACGAGATGGAAAGAAATTAAAGGGGGGTGAGTTACTTAGAACTCAGTGTGTAACTCACTTACCACCATTATTGGGTCAGATCATCAAGATATTAAGCTGGGCTTGAGCCCAATTCAGAATTCAACAATATATCATGAATTTAAAACAATTAATAATGCATGTAAAAAAAATGAAATTCCCAACCCATGCCTAATATCCATCCGCTAACACCCGTGCACCAACCATCACACCTGTGGGATCAAGTCAACCCACCCCGCCATCACACCAATCGTAGGCATTAAGCCTTTTTATAATTGTGGCATAGCCACCCAACTAGAGGCAATAAGCCGATATTGTGGAAAGAGCTACCAACTAGAGGCAATAAGTCGATATTGTAAGGCGAGCCACTTAGAACTAGAGGCAATAAGTCGATATTGTGGCGTAGCCACCGAACTAGAGGCAATAAGTCGATATTGTGGCAATCGGCCATTCTTCTCTTCATATATATCCCACCCATGCAATTATACATGTACTTTAAAATAAAAATTACATAACATGGTGGGTTTATCAATAACATTTCATTTGGCCCATAATTATAGCAATTTGTCCATTTAGCGGTTTAGTGGGCTTTGGCCCATTTACCAAACTAGAGTGTTTTGGCTAAATTTTAACGAACTAGAGTATTTTGGCCCATTTTCACGAACTAGAGTATTTACGGCCCATTTTCACGAACTAGAGTATTTACTACCATTTTCACGAACTAGAGCATTTACGGCCCATTTTCACGAACTAGAGTATTTACGGCCCATTTTCACGAACTAGAGTATTTACGGCTCATTTTCACGAAACATCCAATTTTCATAATAACAATTAACTTTTCGAGGCGTTTCGTAATTTTCACGATTTAGTCGTTTTACGCAATTTCGTCAAAATATAAATTTTACGTTTTACCGATCTAATCGCTTTTTTTACGATTTACTTCCATACCAAATTTGACATCCAACCAAAAGTAATGAGTGTGAAATTACACACCTCGATACCGTGAGTACTAACCCTTCTCGCTCCTCGGCACCTAAAATATATTTTGATTCGTTAGACAACTAATTCGTTAAAATAATCTTAATCGATAATGGATCCAAAATCTTACCCTCTTGATTTTGAATCACTTCGATTTTCGGTTTTCCTTCGTTTAATGATTCGTTCGTCGTCGAGAATCCACCAACGTATAACGGCTCGGAGGTTCGTACTACTTCGAATAATGGACTACTTTCGGAAGATGGCCCACAACCCGGTGGAAAATCCCGGACTGCCGAAATCGCTCTTCGTTTGAATGGGGGATTTACGGATCCGCCCCTCTTAACGTGACTAACCACCGCCTTTTCTTCCCTATCTTGATAATCAAAATGAAACGCTTCCAACGTTTCCACGATTCTCCGATCACTTGAATTCCAATCTCGTTATTGCACTATGATCCACGATCGAAAAGAAAAGATTGAGGTTGGTGTTTGTGAGAGTTGGAGAATTGACTATGCAACCAAGAAAAGAGAAAATAATTTGATTATGGCACTCTAACATTGGCTAAAGGAATGTTTGATGAAGAATCTTTGATTGAAATAATTAGAATATGAGAAGGAGATGGTGATGAGGTAGTTTGATTTCAAAGAGAAAAGAAGATGAAAGGAAAAAATAGACCTTTAGGATTTAGTGCATTCGCCATGGCAAAAGAAAAAGAAAGAGACCGATTTTGGTATGGGTGATTTCAAGACAAGGAGAATACAAAAGAAAATTGACAAGATGGATGAAAGTGACCAAATGGTCAAAAGATTTTGGCTTTGCCAAATGCAAAATTCGCCAAGAGGGATGTTGATAGGAGAGGAAATAAAATTCTGCACAAAGTGCAAAGAACAACCAAAGAGAGAAAAGAATTTTCAGCCAAAACTAACTCAAAATTTAGGCTCCCTCCTATACCAAATTGCAGTCAAGCACATGGTCAATTGGCCATGATTTCTTTCCAAATTTTCCCTTGATAAGTGCCTTATGTTCCCCTATCTTTCCTTAAACCTTTGATTCCATGCCATAAGTTAGTTGTTTCCTTAATCCATTGATACACTAACCAAAAATAACATGGTCAACACCTTCCTTAATTGATCATTGCCGACACTTCCTATCCATGAGCGTAAAATTAAAACAAAATTTTATCTAGGTGCTATACAAGGATTCAACCTCTTCCCCTTGCTAGAACCCATGCGCCAACTCCACCATGCCATATGCTCATTTTATGACACTCTTAGCACATAATTTAGCTTAAGTCTTAATCACCTTTGTTTCACTTCAATAAATTCTCAAATAATAAATTTTATTCTTTACTCAAATTATGCTTTACCCTCTCAAAGACTTCAATAAGCACCAAATTAAAATAAAAGATTTTTCCTTTAAAATCTAAACACCAAAATCATGCAAATTTAAATACTCGATTTTTAGGGTGTTACAACTCTACCCTCCTTAAAGAAAATTTCGTCCTCGAAATTTACGGTTGAAAAAGGTGAGGGTATTGTTGCTTAATTGCATCCTCTGGCTCCCACGTAGCTTCTTCCACTTCGTGGTTACGCCATAGAACTTTGACCAACGCACGCTTTTCTTCCTTAGTACCTTGACATCTCGGTCTAGGATTTCCATCGGTTCTTCTTCAAAGGACAAATCAATTCACTCCAATTCTTTCTGGGTATAATGTGCAAAGGATCCGATCTATAACGCCTCAACATGGAAACATGAAAGACATTATGAATTTGATCTAACTCCGAGGTAACTCAATCGATATGCCATCGACCAACACGCTTCAAAGACACGATAAGGTCCAATATATCTAGGACTTAGCTTGCCCTTCCTTCCGAATCAAGATCTTTTTCCAAGGAGATACCTTCAAGAAAACCCGATCTCCCACACTATACTCAATGTCCCTTCGCTTCGGATCTGCGTCGACTTACATCTATCGAGGCTTCTTTCAACCGTGCTCGAATAACTTTTACCTTATCCTCTCGTCTCGGATATCATCTCGGGACCTAACATCTGTCTTTTCGCCCAACTCGGTCCAACAAATAGGAGAGCGACACTTACGACCATACAATGCCTCGTAAGGTGCCATCGAATGCTAGGCGATATTTGTTGTTATCTGTGAATTCGCGGTGGTAGATAATCCTCCCAACTACCCTCAAGTCGATTACACATCCTCTTAACATATCTTCCAATATTTGAATTACTCTCTCGATCGACCATCGATCGAGGATGAAAAGCCGATGAAATTCAACTTTGTCCCCAAGGCTTCATGCAAAGCTTTCGAATCGTGATGTAAATCTAGGGTCCCTATCCGATATAATAGATACTGGTACCCATGCAACCTCACAATTTCGGACACGTAAAGTTTCGCCAATTTACGCAATGAATAATCCGTCAATCGGTAAGAAATGAGCGGTCTTCGTCAACCGATCAACAATTACCCAAACGGAATTTTTCTTAGTAGGTGTTAACGGTAACCCACTAACAAAATCCATAGTTATCCTCTCCCATTTCCAAAGAGGAATCTTTATCGGTTGTAATAATCCAGGCGGTAATTGGTGTTACGCCTTCACTTGTCGACAAGTCAAACATTTTCCCACGAACTCGTAATCTCACGCTTCAACCACGCCACCAATATCGTTCACGGAGATCTCGATACATCTTATTTCCTCCGGATGCATAGCATAAGGGCTACTATGCACCTCCAGAGAATCGGTTGCCTCAAATCTAGATCCTTAGGCATGCATACTCTCCTCTAAAGCACAACACACCTCCGTGTTTATTCCAAAATCCTCAATTTCACCATTTTCAACTTGTCGCAAAGAAGGTCCCAACTTCTCATCGATGTCATTTTTCCTTGATTTGTTCCGGCCGGAGAGGTTTCACCAAGTTACGCTAACAAAGCGCCATCCTCATCTGAGACTCAAATGGGCAAACAAAGCTCTTAATTCAGATCCGCCTTACGACTTAACGCGTCGGCTACCACGTTAGCCTTTCCGGGATGGTATTCGATGGAGAAATCATAATCTTTTAACAATTCTACCCATCTTCTTTGTCTTAATTTCAACTCCTTCGGGTAAGGAGGTATTTAAGACTCTTGTGATCCGTGTAGATTATGGACTTCTCACCATAGAGATAGTGCCTCCAAATCTTTAGAGCAAAGACAACGGCTAACTCCAAATCATGTGTAGGGTAGTTTACTTGTGTGGTCTCAATTGACGAGAAGCATAGGCCACCACCTTTCCATTTTGCATCAACACACAACCCTGGGCCCGTGTGAGACGATCGCGATAACAGTGAATTCTTTTCCGACCTCCGGTGAATCAAAACTGGAGCTTCACAGATCTTCTTCAATTTCTTAAAACTCTCTCTTTGCTTTTCACCAGATATATACGGAGCTCCCTTTCGCAATGCTTTAGTTAGGGTGCAAGAATCAATGAAAACCCTCCACAAAGCGCCTATAGTATCCGGCCAGCCTAAGAAACTCCGAATTTCACCATCGATGTTGGTGGTTTCCAATCCGAATAGCCTCAATTTTCCGAGGATCCACCCTTATTCCTTCTACGATACTACATGACCAAGGAAAGTCACCTCCTGTAGCCAAAATTCGCATTTACCAAATTTGGCATACAATTGCTTATCACGAAGTAGTTGTAATACTATCGCAAATGCTTTGGTCATGTTCCTCCTCATTTCTCGAATAAACCAATATATCATCTATGAACACTACCACAAACCGGTCTAAATATGGTTGAAAGACTCGGTTCATCATGTCCATAAATGCAGCTGGTGCATTAGTTAATCCAAACGGCATCACTACAAACTCATAGTGTCCGTAACGTGTCCGAAATGCCGTCTTATAAATGTCCGCTTCTTTCACCTTAAGCTGGTGATAACCCGACCTTAAATCAATTTTGGAGAAAACTGAAGCTCCTTTCAATTGATCAAACAGGTCGTCAATTCTCGGCAGAGGATACCGATTCTTGATCGTCAATTTATTCAACTGTCTGTAGTCAATGCACATACGCATCGATCCATCCTTCTTCTTGACGAACAAAACTGGTGCTCCCCACGAGACACACTCGGTCGAATGAATCCCGATCCAAGCAATTCTTGAATTTGAGCTTTGAGTTCACCAACTCCTACGTGCCATTCTATAGGAGCAATGGACACCTGAGCCGCCCTGCAAAAGCTCAATGCCAAATTCTACTTCCGATCTAGAGGTATACCGGGAAGTTCTTGGAAATACATCGGAAATTCCTTCACCGTCCTCACATCATTCACGGATAATTCCTTGGCATCCACAAAGATGATAAAGGCTAGGAATGCTCCATATCCTTTCCGCACCAACTTCTCGACTTTTAATGCAGATACCACATTTGCCGATAGTTCTTTCGTTCACCAATCATTATGACTTCCTTATCATCCCGGTCCTCATCGACATTCGTTTTTCAAGCACAATCCAATTGCGCCTCGATGGTTAACCAACCATCCATGCCTAGAATGAGATCGAACTCATGAAAGGTAGTTCCATCAAATTTGCTAAGAATACTTCCTCTTGGATTTTTAAGGGCACGTCTTTAAATATTTTATTAACCATTCGATTGTCCTAAAGGGTGATTCATCATCTCATTTTCGGTAATTTGATTCTAAATTGATTTCCGGATATGGCACTAGATACATATGAATGAGTAGAGCCAATATCTATTAAGGCAATAACAGTACATCAAAATGAAGAACGTCTGGTTATCACATCAGTGCATTGCCGTCCTCATGGCGTCTAATCAGCATAGACCGATCCCAGCCGTCTAGCATCGCGATTCTCTATTATCATTTCCTCGACCGGTGCACCTTGACCACGACCAGCCCCATTACCACCACGACCGGTCCACGACCTCTCGGTGGTCTCTTGATTACCTCGACCGGCGTGCATCATTATTACTGGACTTCTTGAGTCGTATCCATTCGTCGAGGACAACTTTTGTATCGATGTTCCATTGAACCGCATTTGTAGCATGCACCGCTTTCCTCCAACATTCCCCAAAATGCCTTTTCCCACACTCGGTGCAATCTCGACTTCGATTATTTGCTACGGGGTTCTACCTTGAACCGATTCATCATTCCGGTTTCTTCCGAATCTCTTGGAAGAACCAGATCATTGTGGTCTCTCTTGTTTCGGATCTTTCTCGGTTCGCTGTTCGAGTTCTTAGCCTCTTGGCTATTTTGGCCTTCTCCACCGAGTGGAAAAATTTCTAACTTGTCATGAGCAATCGAACCCTCACTCATCATTAAGTCCATCCTCAAAGCGTACACAACGCTCATGATCTGTTGCTACAATTGTCCGGGCATAACGGCTCAGACGTAAAAACTCAGCTTCATATGCTGCCACGGTCTTACTTCCTTGGACAAGATTCAGAAATTCCTTCCTTCGAGCGTCTACATAGCTCGTTCCGACGTATTTTCCTTGGAAGGCGGCTTTAAAGAATTCCCGATTAATCGGTGCGACTTGGTGCCTTCTCGAGCAGTGAGCCACCACCGACACGCCTCATCTCTCAATAAGGATACAGCCTCTCGCTTTTTGCTCGGTAGTGCATTCCATATCATCCATAATCCGTTCCACGACTTCGAGCCAAGATTCGCCACATTCGAGCTACACCGAGACTCCTCCAAAACTTCGCATTATTTGCCTTAAGTCGCTCTGAAATTGACCCACGAGTTGTTGGCCCAATTCTAGTTCCAATGACCCTTTCCAAGACTCGTAGCATTGCTTGAGTCAATGCATGATCTTCTTCCATGTGATCGCGTGATCGGTCTCACTTTCAATTGACGCAGTGCGTCTACATCAGCATATGATTGATTGCTTCACCAGTAGCACCTCGGCCTCTACCAGCCACATCTATCAAGGCCCATGACCACGCCTCTTGTACTCATGATTGCTTGTTCGTTTATCCGATTACAAGTTTTATGAATCGAAATTTTGTTTCGGTGTTTATTAGCGATATTTTATGAGATTTAAGATATAAAGTTGTTTTTCGCAACATTTCCTATAGTCTCAATCTCTACGCTTTTTCACGCCTAAAACTAGAAGTTCTAGAGTGTTCCTATGATCATATCATAGTAATCATTAAGTAATAAATACTTACTTGACTTGTCACGGATGCTTGTGGTGCCATACGGATTTTGAATGATTTCATCTGTAAATTATTTTGAACCCAAACCAAAGCCGAAGTTTTGAACCGGCTCGATATTACTAAATGTAACACCCCAAACCCGGTCTATGCGTTGAGACTAGATTTGGTTTGTTACATGATTCGAGCTATTCTTAAATCTTTAATGAGTTGAAAACTACAATTTTATATAAAGGGTTTAAAATTTGAAGGGTATTTGATTTTGATAAATATTTGAAACATTAGTTGAAAATCATTGTATTATTAAAAACCGTTAAGAGATTTGTTAAAGAGTTAACAATAAAAGAATTATTTATAAAAGAATTTCATATACTTGAAAACCCAAATTTATTTTTATAAAGCATCATATAATCATAGCCCATGATTTAAAAGTCCAAAATAAAGTTTAAATTCCAAACACATATAAAATCCATAAGTTATTTATAGAGGCCATTTATTACAACATCCCAAAATAGTAAAAATAATTATTAAAAGTTCAGAGTTTTAAATAACCCATATTTAGCAGTATGGCCTCCACGAAGTCATCCTCGGCCCAAGTCCACATCAGTTTCCATTACCTGAGATGGAAAGAAATTAAAGGGGGGTGAGTTACTTAGAACTCAGTGTGTAACTCACTTACCACCATTATTGGGCCAGATCATCAAGATATTAAGCTGGGCTTGAGCCCAATTCAGAATTCAACAATATATCATGAATTTAAAACAATTAATAATGCATGTAAAAAAAAATGAAATTCCCAACCCATGCCTAATATCCATCCGCTAACACCCCCGTACCAACCATCACACCTGTGGGGATCAAGTCAACCCACCCCGCCATCACACCAATCGTAGGCATTAAGCCTTTTATAATTATGGCATAGCCACCGAACTAGAGGCAATAAGTCGATATTGTGGCGAAACCACCGAACTAGAGGCAATAAGCGATATTGTGGCGAAGCCACTTAGAACTAGAGGCAATAAGTCGATATTGTAGCGAAGCCACCGAACTAGAGGCAATAAGCCGATATTGTGGCAATGGCCATTCTTCTCTTCATATATATCCCACCCATGCAATTATACATGTACTTTAAAATAAAATTACATAACATGGTGGGTTTATCAATAACATTTCATTTGGCCCATAATTATAGCAATTTGTCCATTTAGCGCTTTAGTGGGCTTTGGCCCATTTACCAAACTAGAGTGTTTTGGCTAAATTTTAACGAACTAGAGTATTTTGGCCCATTTTCACGAACTAGAGTATTACTGGCCCATTTTCACGAACTAGAGTATTCGGCCCATTTTCACGAACTAGAGCATTTACGGCCCATTTTCACGAACTAGAGTATTTACGGCCCATTTTCACGAACTAGAGTATTTACGGCCCATTTTCACGAAACATCCAATTTTCATAATAACAATTAACTTTTTGAGGCGTTTTAGTAATTTTCACGATTTAGTTGTTTTTACATAATTTCGTCAAAATATAAATTTTAAGTTTTACCGATCTAATCGCTTTTTTTACGATTTACTTCCATACCTAAATTTGACATCCAACCAAAAGTAATGAGTGTGAAATTACACACCTCGATACCGTGAGTACTAACCCTTCTCGCTCCTCAAGCACCTAAAATATATTTTGATTCGTTAGACAACTAATTCGTTAAAATAATCTTAATCGATAATGGATCCAAAATCTTACCCTCTTGATTTTGAATCACTTGATTTTCGGTTTTCCTTCGTTTAATGATTCGTTTCGTAAATCGAGAATCCACCAACGTATAACGGCTCGGAGGTTCGTACTACTTGAATAATGGACTACTTTGGAAGATGGCCCACAACCGGTGGAAAATCACGGATGCCAAAGCGCTCTTCGTTTGAATGGGGATTTACGGATCCGCCCCTCTTAACGTGACTAACCACCGCCCTTTTCTTCCCTATCTTGACAGTCAAAATGAAACGTTTCCAACGTTTCCACGATTCTCCCGATCACTTGAATTCCAATCTCCATTATTGCACTATGATCCACGATCGAAAAGAAAAGATTGAGGTTGGTGTTTGTGAGAGTTGGAGAATTCGGCTATGCAACCAAGAAAAGAGAAAATAATTTCGGTTATGGCACTCTAACATTCGGCTAAAGGAATGTTTGATGAAGAATCTTTGATTGAAATAATTAGAATATGAGAAGGAGATGGTGATGAGGTAGTTTGATTTCAAAGAGAAAAGAAGATGAAAGGAAAAAAAAATAGACCTTTAGGATTTAGTGCATTCGGCCATGGCAAAAAAAAAAGAAAGAGACTGATTTTGGTATGGGTGATTTCAGACAAGGAGAATACAAAAGAAAATTGACAAGATGGATGAAAGTGACCAAATGGTCAAAAGATTTTGGCTTTGCCAAATGCAAAATTCGCCAAGAGGGATGTTGATAGGAGAGGAATAAAATTCGCACAAAGTGCAAAGAACAACCAAAGAGAAAAGAATTTTCAGCCAAAACTAACTCAAAATTTAGGCTCCTCCTATACCAAATTGTCCGTCAAACACATGGTCAATTGGCCATGATTTCTTTCCAAATTTTCCCTTGATAAGTGCCTTATGTTCCCCTATCTTTCCTTAAACCTTTGATTCCATGCCATAAGTTAGTTGTTTCCTTAATCCATTGATACACTAACCAAAAATAACATGGTCAACACCTTCCTTAATTGATCATTGCCGACACTTCCTATCCATGAGCAGTAAAATTAAAACAAAATTTTATCTAGGTGCTATACAAGGATTCAACCTCTTCCCTTGCTAGAACCCATGCGCCAACTCCACCATGCCATATGCTCATTTTATGACACTCTTAGCACATAATTTAGCTTAAGTCTTAATCACCTTTGTTTCACTTCAATAAATTCTCAAATAATAAATTTTATTCTTTACTCAAATTATGCTTTACCCTCTCAAAGACTTCAATAAGCACCAAATTAAAATAAAAGATTTTTCCTTTAAAATCTAAACACCAAAATCATGCAAATTTAAATACTCAGATTTTTAGGGTGTTACACTCGAATAAGAATTGAAGGATTATTGAATCATACACCCCGAGTGTACTACTTGAGTACCCATTAGAATTTCAATATTCAACGGTTATAAAACTCTTGACATGGCATGAGAATTATAAGATGAAATGATAATGTCTTGAAATAGTATTACATGATGAACTCTTCTATCCTTACTTGATGTATATGTAAACCTTGTGACTAACATGTTTGATTGGATGCATGTGTTTAGGCAGCTTTGCCAAATAGATGGAAAACATGTTGTCGTATGTTTAGATTTAATAAACGGAATTGGTAAGTTTAGTTTTCGTTATACTAACTTACTAAGCATGTAATGCTTACTCCGTTTTATTTTCCCTGTTTCATAGTGCTCAGAAGCTCACGAGGGTTGAAGATCATTGGAGCATCATCACACTCTCAACTAACTTATTTTGGGTATACTTAGTAAAATCATTTTGGTATAATGGCATGTATAAGACAACTTGACCATTAGTGGCTTAATAATGATGCTTGTAATCTAGCCATTGGAATGACTAGTAATGGTTGTTTTGATAGACTTGTAATGTCATGCTATGGTAGATAAATATATGTTAAGTAGTGGATCAATTTATGTCTAATATATGGAATGAACCAAGGTAAGAATGTATGCATATAATGGTATGCCATGATGAGTGATGGAATTTGTTTAATTTGAATGCTTAGAATGGTTTGTATTGGATGTGTGTTTCAAGTGTAGGTCATGGGTGTGATTTTGGGTGAGAAATGAAGCTAAAAATAGCTTTATTTTGTCCACACGACAGACACACAAGTGTGTGTCTAGACCGTGTGTGACACACGACCGAGTATATGGACATGTAGTTAGGCCTTGTGTCCCTTGCACCTTAATTTTGAGAAACAGAATGCTTGGAATTGAGCACACAGGCAGAGACACGAGCGTGTGTCTCAGTTGTGTGTACTACATGACCTAGAATACGGGCGTGTGTCTTGGCCGTGTGAAACCTGCACCTAATTTCGAAAGAATTAAATTAACCACACGGCCTAGCACACGGTCCTACGGCGTGGTCACGTGCACAAGTCACACTACAGCAAAACAGACTTTTAGCGGCATTTTTTTGGGCATTTAGCGGCATTTAAAAGTGTTTGCGGCGCTTTTCTAAGCGCCACAAAAAAACGCCGCCAATACAACCACCGAAAATTTTTGCGGTGTTTATGAGAAAACGCGCTAAAGACCATGACTTTAGCGGCGTTTGTGAGAAAAGCGCCGCTAAAGACCATGGCCTTTAGCGGCGTTTTTTAAAAAACCGCTAAAAGTCATGGCCTTTCACAAGCTTTTCCAAAAACCGCTGCTAAAAGTTATGGCCTTTAGCAGCGCTTTTCCAAAAAACGCCGCTAAAAGTCAGGGCCTTTAGCGGCACTTTTCAAAAACGCCACTAAAAGTCGGGGCTTTTAGTGGCGTTTTCAAAAACGCCGCTAAAAGTCGCTAAAGACCATGACCTTTAGACCATGACCTTTTTTTTACAAACGCCGTGAAAAGTCTTAACATTTAGCGGCACTTTTATACAAATGCCGCTAATTTGTACAGATTTCAAAAAGTACAATTTTTTCAATATTATACCCCCTGCACTAAAACCAACCAATAACAGTATATAATTCCAACCCAAAACAACAAATTTAGCATAAAAATCACACCAAATACATTAATTTAAATGATACTTGAATTTTAATAAATTAAATGAATGATAACCTGAAATATTGTAACAATAATGTTAAATGTAATAATGTCAAAACTTTACAACGAGAAACTAAATGTCTAAGATGGCGGTTTTCGCATTCAAACATCGTGATCATATGTCAAGTCGGTCTTGGAGCTCTTCAGATTTTCTATTCTCGCTCGCTAGTATTGATGTCGCCTCGCCTCCCTCACAATTTGCCGCTACCTCTCTCTCTCTGCCGCCTCTCTCTTCCGCCGCTTCAGATTCGCTCTAAGTCATTGTCGGAGTTCTTCATATTTTCTTTGAACATCGCAATTTGTCGCCTCTGCTCAACCGTGCTTTCTTGCATCTCGAGCTATCTGGTTTTGTAGCCTCGAACTTCAACACGAGATTGAACCTCGAAGGCATGTATCTTCTGGGAGGCGGATCCAAAATATTGGCCTGGGTAACACCGGATCCTTTAAATCGAACCCACCATACCTTTCAAGACCAAAAACATCGTGATAATTCTATTAAAAATATACTAAAGATTAATGTAAATATCAATCAAGCATCGTACCTTTCGGGACCTAAAACATCGTAATAATTACATTATCAATCTCCTCAAGATTATCAGAACTATCGATCAAGCACCGCTTCATACTCGCCTTCTTCTCCTTTAGTTTATCCTAATAAATCAATGAAAGAGTTAGAAACGAAATATATAAATAAGAAAGAATGTAACATAATTTAACATTATAAATTTAAAACTATAAACGATGAATTAAACTATTATAATTAAACATTAGAAATATTTATAAAAATAAAATTTTATTAAGTAAATATACCAAAATTTCTGCAGCTTCGGATGTCATCGAGATCCATCCTTCTTTCTATAAGTAATGTCAAAAAGTGAACGCGTCCAACTTTTTGACCAGTCAAGTTTCCTACATTTTAGCAGAAAAAATATAATTTAATAGTATAAAGTAATTAATATTTGACAGAATTAATAAATTATAATACCTCGGCCTCAGCTACACAAGCAAAACTTCTAGAACCTGCCGTGTACGTGAATTTACATTTTTCGTCACGCTTATTCCAACTCGCTCACGGTCCTACATAATGCAATTTGAATTATATATATAGTAAATACTATAAACCAAATAATTTATATGATTTTAGAAGCACGTAATACCTCTCCTTTTTTTAATTCCAAAATCTAACTTGATCTTCCCATTGGTACCTCAACATTCTTGGAACATTTCTTAATTTTTCGTCGAGGCTTATGTATTTCTTAAAATATTGTTTTTGAGCGTGCTTTTATTGTCTCTCCATTTTTACCCAATGTCTTCTTAACATAGTCATTAGAGACCTCTAAATTAAATCTACCTTGAACAAAAAAAAGTATAAAAAGTTAATATAAATGAAAATTAAATTAAAGTATTATAAATTACATTCATGTTTTGTTACCTTAATATTTTCGAGAGCCTGATTTTTGTTGGCATCAAGCATGTGATGCCATGATTCGTAGTTAATTGGCAACATATTGGCATTTCGTGCTAAAATGCCCAAATAGCCTCCTAACAATGAGCTTCAGATCCAACAGTGGCCATGATTGTTTCTCCTTACTTTAACACGATCGGAGGCTCTAAGTCGTATAAATCTTTAACTAATGTACGCCCCCGACCTCTCAAGGCCCCACCACCTTCATTGAAAAATGATATATTATTATATTAAAATTGAAAATGAATCAATGATAAAATTCAACATGCATGTAAAATAAACTTAACATTACTTTCAAATTCTCCAGGCTCGTCATCTATGTCCGACAGAGTAGAAGATCCAACAACAGTTTGATGTTCACTAGTATTAGCTTCTTCTGAATTTGGAGTAGCGCGGACAATATTTAAATCTCGTAATCATCTCCTAGGCATTTTTCCTGCAATACACATAAAATAGTTCAAAATTTTTGTAACATCCTGAAAATGGGCCTGTGCATTTTTTATTTAATTATACGAAATGGCATGTCTTATGTATTATGAATGTATGGTGAACATTTTTGGAAACTTGGAAATGTTAAGTTTAAAAGAGGAAAGTGAACATTTTTGGAAACTTGGAAATGTTAAGTTTAAAAGAGGAAAGTGAACATTTTTGGAAACTTGGAAATGTAAGGAAATGTTTTAGAAATGTTAAGTTTAAAAGAGGAAACTAAGTAAGGTGGTCTTAAGAAAAATTAATAGAAGAAATTTGACACAAGAACGGGCTTGGAGAAGTGGCTAGGAGGCACCACTTACCACAATCAAGGGGGAAGGAGCCTAGGTTCGAGTCACGTGGGAAGCAAATAAAAGAGTTTTATTTTGCTGCAAGGAGCAAAGGAGTTGGACGGCACCAAGGCACTTGGGGAAGAGTTTAATTCTCTTTAAAATTCGGCAAATGGATAGATAATGATGGATATTATTATTTTTATTAAGATATAAGAGATAAATATTGGATTAAGTTTTATTAAATTGAATGGGTGATAATTAAAGTGATAAAGTTATCAAAATAGGAGTGATGGCCAAGTAAAGGATTTTAAGTTAGTAATTTCGGCTACTAGAGGAAAAGAGAGCCATTCATCATATCTTCTTTCAACTCTTCTCTCTGTCGAATTTCCTAGAGCATCTCTTCTTCTTCTTTTTGTTAGCCAAAGCCAAAAACTAAAGTAAGCCTAGCCGAATTCTTCATAGCTTTTGTGATCTCCATTAACACCGAATCCATAAACTCCTCAAGATACCATCATTAGCCGATTTTTTTATACCAATCAAAAGCCAAAATCAAGATCCTTCTAGCCTACATAGCCGAATATTGCTAAAGGTTCAAGCAAGGATTGCCGATCTCTAAAGTAAGGGTAAGATCTCATTCAGTTTCATCCTTTTCTTTAAGATTTGTCAAATCTAGGACTAACCCCATTAATATCTTGTTGCCAAACTTTGAAGAGATCTTTCGAGATTTACTAAGTATCGACTACAAGGAAGGAGAAATTTTTTCCGAAGGTACACCATAGGCGCATGTTCCCTAGTTATTCGGTGAGTTTTAGATTTAAAATCCACAAGGTAAGTATCTATAGCATTCGACCAAGGCCATGTTGAGTAAATAGATGTGTTTCATTAATATTTAAAAGCCAAAACTAATCTATTCAAGTAATCTAGTGATTGCCGATTTCAAGAAAGAAGGATACAAAGTTTAGGCATTTGATTAGACATCAATCGGCAAGAAGGTAAGGATTTAAGTGTACTAATCCCACCGGGATTTGGTTTTATGGCGAATGTCTCTTTACTAAGTATTAAGTGATTGATAAAATGTAGAGATTTAAGATCGAAGGCATTAGATCAAGCTTTTCAGGATTTGGAGTGAACTTGCTAAAGCGAATCAGGTGTGTACCCCACACTATCTTTTAATAAGATTTATGGCTAAAATTTAATATGAGCATGATTATAAGAATGTGAATATGGCTAAAGTACCATGCTATGGTACAAAGTACTGTGCACGCTTCCTACTCCTACTAGGATTATGTTAAATATCATTACGACACACATATAACATTATAAGAATGTGAAATAAGAATTTGGCATGTTAATGCATGATATGTATGATATGGGGCATATGGGTTATATGAAAAGGGAAGTGAATGTGGTGACCTAAGACCACGATAACTAAATATGGTGACCTAAGACCACGATATCCGAATGTGGTGACCTAAGACCACGATATCGAATATGGTGACCTAAGACCACGATATCTCGAATGTGGTGACCTAAGACCACGAATTTTATAAGAGGCGATGAGCACGCCGATCGCAATGACGCCTTCGATGGTGTGTAGCGGATGGAGGGTTGACTTAGTAGTCCCACTGGTGTGCAGGATGGTACGGGTGATGTGTAGCGGATGGCATATAGGTTTGGGTTCGGGTTGCATCATTATTTTATATCTGCTATATGATTATGTATGTGATGTGATAATATGCCTGAATCTATTTGGACATAGTGTTTGTGTACACATTGAGTCTGTTTGACTCACCCCATTGTGGGAACCTTTTTCAGCTAACGATCAGTAATGGACTGGGTCTGCAGGAGCTTAAAGGTGGCCATGCACAGTAAGGAATTTATTTAAATTTGGATTCTTATTTCATTAAGTACTTTGAATTTATTTTTTTGGGGGGGAATTATTTGATGTAATAAGGCCATAGTGAACTATTTTATTTTATTTTACTTTTAAAGTATTATGTTACGAAAATTTTTATGAATTAAAGACTAAATAAATTTATTTTAAATTAATTCCTAAGTGTTTTTGTCGCCCAACCTAAAGGGGTTTCCAATATAAAATAAACTTGTTTTCAACTCGAGCCCAACCCAAAAACAACCTTTCTTTCAAAACACACAAGTTTTTCCTAAGTAACAAAAGAATATGAAACGGTTTACACTGGGGAACATACCAGATCCTGTCAAGGCTCGTGGGCCGGGTTTGGGGTGTTTCAATTTTAGTAACAAATAACAACAATAATAGGACATTTAAAATAGTTGAATTATATAACATGCCCAACATTAAAATTATAATATTACATATAAATAATAAATAGTAAAATCTTACTAAATCATATTTCGTAAATATCTTCGTCCACATCTTGACGAACCCATTGAAATTGTTGACTAGTACTAGGGATATTTTCATTTAAGTTTTGTTCTGGAAAAGGCAATGTTTCTGATCTTTCGACTATGTCATCTCTACTTCCACTACCAATGTCGAAGAAGTCTCTAGGGGTGTTTCGAAGTACAACGTACCAACCCTCATCAATTGGATCTTCCAAGTAAAAAACTTGTTTAACTTGAGAAGAAAACACATCCGGCTCATCCATCAGTTGTTCTCCGGTGTTAATTAATCGAGAGAAATTCACCATTGTAAAGCCATATTGATCATTTTTAATTCCGCGAGCCGTATTCACATCAGCCCAATCACCTCGAAATAAGAAAACTTTGCATTTGCCGTAATAATCCAACTCAATGATGTCAGTAATAAGTCCATAATATTCCAAATTCCCGTCGATCGGATTACTGTCCCTAGCACTAGCATAACTTGTAATCGAAGAATTAACAACAATTCTGCAATTATGGGTTCTCCTCAATCTCTCGCGATACCTTGTATGAAATTTGTATCCGTTGATGAGGAAGCCACTATACCTTTTAACTATTCTGTTTGGACCTTGTGAAAGCCATTTAACGTCGTCATTTACTTCATTCCGACTCCAAACCTATTGAGTCAAAAGTAAATCGAGTAATTATGAATGTTATGAGAAAGTATTATTACTTGTCAATGAAAATTTAAATTGCATACCATTTGGCTTAACCATTCATGGAATGATTCTGCAAACAACTTTCATTTCTCATCGATTTAATCTTCGAGATCGTGAATGAGCTCTCAATATTTGTTTGTACTCACTACGGTAAAAAAGGTTTTACTTTGTTAGAAGACAAACAAATCATAATTGATGAGTATTTATCAAATTGTAAAACGATTCAAATGGTTCCATTGAATCATGATGAAAAGAATGTATCGATGTGCTTAGACCCACGATCTATCGTCTAATTTCGTAATTTCAACTTTACCGATCGGTTCTCCAAACTTTGAAATAAATAAGTTTCACCAAATTATGATCGTGAGCCCAAAGATTTCTACTTGGTGCATTCATTCTTGTTTCAACATCTTCCAAATACCTCGAATGAAAGTCATACATTCCTCCGCCAAGTAGCCTCGCAATTGATCCTTCCGGATAACGCTTATTGCATAATATGACTTTAATTTGAAAGGAACCTAAACACGATATACAACATTATCAAAAGTTGCAACTAAAGGCATTGAATGAATGAAGGAATATTTCGCAAATAAAATAAGACCTTTCAATGGGATACATCCATCGATAGAAAACGGGTCCACCAAGAAGTGCTTCACGTGGGAGATGAATTAACAAGTGCACTATAATAGTGAAGAAGGAATGTGGGAATATCTTCTCCAGATTGCATAAAGTCAATGCGGCTCGATCTTGTAGTCTCTCAAATTCTTGAACATTTAAAACTTTACCACAAATGCCTTTCATTATATTTGACAGTTCAATTACAGGAGCCGTCACCTTTTTCGACATACAACACCGCATAGCAACAGGCAGTAAGTCTTGCATCAATATGTGATAGTCATGCGATTTTAAGCCATATAATCTTTAATCCTTAAGACTCACACATTGTGATATATTTGATGCACACGCATCCGGGACCTTTATATCCTTCAACACAGTACAGAACACTTCTTTTTTCGTCTACGACATTGAAAAAATAGCAGGCGGCAACCGATATTTCATATTCGAAAGTGCTCAGGGATGAAGCTCATGCCGAATTCCCATGTGGACTAAATCAAGTCAACTCTGGAGATTATCTTTCGATTTTCCATCGACATTCAAAATAGTCCCAATGATGTTCTCGCAGACATTTTTCTCTATGTGCATGACATCAAGATTATGGCGTAAAATCTGATGCTCCCAATAAGGCAACTCGAAAAAATACTTTTTTTCCACAAGTTCGCCTCATTAGGATCATCCTCTTCATCGATTCATCATCGATTCATCCCTAGATCTTCTATTTCTATGTGGGTTTGCGGTTGATTCATCTTCCCATAAATGAAATTCATATCTTTCAACATTAACAATATTTTGGATCCACCGGCCTCACAAGGAGCTGGTCGAACTCTTGATTGCCATCAAACTGAGCACTCTGAAATCTAAATGTATGATTTTCCGGTAACCACCAACGATGCTCCATGTAAGAAAACTTCTTCCTATTATATAACCATTGCGAACATGTCTGCGCAGCACAACACGGACAAGCATAACGTCCCTTGGTACTTCAACCAGATAAATTAGCATAAGCCGAAAAGTCGTTAATAGTCCACATTAATGCCACACGTAAATTAAAGTTCTCTTTTCTCATTGTATCGTATGTCTAAACACCAGCCCATAGTTGTTTTGACTCGTCAACAAGTGGTTGCAAATAGACGTCAATATCATTCCCCGGCCCTTTCTCTCCAGGTATAATCATAGACAAGATAAAAGAATATTATTTCATGCAAACCCATGGAGGCAAATTGTAGGGAACAAGCACCACAGGCCAAGTACTGTACGTTGTGCTCATGAGTTTGTAAGGGTTAAATCCATCGGATGCTAGCCCAAGCCTCACACTCCGAGGATCGCTTGCAAAGCTTAGAAATTTGGAGTCAAGACATTTCCAAGCTAAAGAATCTGCAGGATGCCTTAACAACCCATCATCGATTTGTCCATCACGGTGCCACGTCATTGATTCAACTGTCTTCGATAACATGAAAAGTCGTTGAAGCCTCGATATTAGGGGAAAATACCACAAAATCTTAACTGGCTGCTTCTTTGACTGTGTACCGTGTTCATCCTTATTACCGTCCTCTGTATTTCTATTAATCCAACGGGATTGGCCGCATACATGACAGCACTGTTGGTTTATGCGGTCGCCCCAATACAACATGCAGTCATTTGGGCAACTGTGAATTTTGTTGTATCCAAGGCCCAAATCCTTTATCAATTTCTTCATGTCTTTGGAAGATTGAGGGATTTTTGCAAACGGGAACATTTCTTGCAGAAACTCTAACAGCATTGTCAACGAGTTTTCGGTCCACCCCCCAAACATTTCAAGTGAAAAGACGAATCTGTAATGACAGTTTGGAAAATTTTGATCCTCATACGCTTCTTCATTCATTTCACCAAGTAACGTGTAGAACCTCGCCGCTTCTTCATTTGGCTGTTCATCCGATACACTTCTTTCCCCTTTGGTGAAAGTATTTTCACCAAAATTATGATCATCGATTGCACCCAAGTCAGGTGGAAATGACTCGAAACCATCACTGCGCATAGTAAAAGCATCCCGCAACATGTTTTCCATGTTATCGTCACTAACATTCTGATTGAAAGCACTATGAGGATACCCCAGATTCATCAATGAAGATGCTCCACTAAATGTACACTCTCCATGAAAAAACCATATTTTGTACCCCCGGACAAAGTCATCAACAACTAGATGTTTGTAGACCACTTCACGATAATGCCAGTTAATATTGCAACACTTCTTACACGGGCAAAGAATCATACTCTCTTGGTTTGCATTTTGAAATGCGAAATTCAGAAAAGTTTCTACTCCATTTCGATAGCCGTTGCTTACCCTTGACAATTTCATCCAACTCCTATCCATTTCGTAGTTGTTGAAGTCTAAAGTTGACAATAAATTATACGGCTAAATTGTTAATTAATAATTTATGTAAATAATGCTATGAAATTTGATCTTAAAATTAAGTTATGTATTTTTTAAGATCCATCATACGCGGCATTGTTACACCTAGGGAGGATCCATTATATCTCACTGTGAGATATAAGGCAACCCGTCAGGTTTCCAGCCTATATACTTTGAATCTTTTTTTTTTTATCTATGCAATTATTATGTATGTTATGAAGTTTGATATTAACTTAAAATTATGTAAGTTGTGAAATTTGATCGGTAAATAATGTAAGTTATGAAATTTGATCTTAAAATTAGGTAATTTTTGTATTCGTTTAGATTCATCATACGTGGCATTGTTACACCTAGGGAGGATCCATTATATCTAACAGTGAGATATAAGGCAACCCGTCAGGTTTCCAGCCTATATACTTTGAATCTTATTTTTTTGTCTATGCAATTATTATGTATGTTATGAAATTTAATCGTAAATTTATGTAGGTTATGAAATTTGATCGGTAAATAACGTAAGTTATGAAATTTGATCTTAAAATTAGGTAATTTTTGTATTTGTTTAGATTCATCATACGTGGCATTGTTACACCTAGG
Organism: Gossypium rotundifolium; assembly: GCA_025506655.1. Taxonomy (NCBI): domain Eukaryota; kingdom Viridiplantae; phylum Streptophyta; class Magnoliopsida; order Malvales; family Malvaceae; genus Gossypium; species Gossypium rotundifolium. The sequence goes on from CP106730.1 coordinate 44,855,011, forward strand.
GAGGATCCATTATATCTCACTGTGAGATATAAGGCAACCCGTCAGGTTTCTAGCCTATATACTTTGAATCTTTTTTTTATCTATGCAATTATTATGTATGTTATGAAGTTTGATCTTAACTTAAAATTATGTAAGTTGTGAAATTTGATCGGTAAATAATGTAAGTTATGAAATTTGATCTTAAAATTAGGTAATTTTTGTATTCGTTTAGATTCATCATACGTGGCATTGTTACACCTAGAGAGGATCCATTATATCTCACTATGAGATATAAGGCAACCCGTCAGGTTTCCAGCCTATATACTTTGAATCTTTTTTTTTTATCTGTGCAATTATTATGTATGTTATGAAGTTTGATCGGTAATTTATGTAGGTTATGAAATTTGATCTTAAAATTAGGTAATTTTTGTATTCGTTTAGATTCATCATACGTGGCATTGTTACACCTAGGGAGGATCCATTATATCTCACTGTGAGATATAAGGCAATCCGTCAGGTTTCCAGCCTATATACTTTGAATCTTTTTTTTTATCTATGTAATTATTATGTATATTATGAAATTTAATCATAAATTTATGTAGGTTATGAAATTTGATCTTAAAATTAGGTAATTTTTGTATTCGTTTAGATTCATCATACGTGGCATTGTTACACCTAGGGAGGATCCATTATATCTCACTGTGAGATATAACGCAACCCGTCAGGTTTCCAGCCTATATACTTTGAATCTTTTTTTTTTATCTATGCAATTATTATGTATGTGATGAAGTTTGATCTTAACTTAAAATTATGTAAGTTGTGAAATTTGATCGGTAAATAATGCAAGTTATGAAATTTGATCTTAAAATTAGGTAATTTTTGTATTCGTTTAGATTCATCATACGTGGCATTGTTACACCTAGGGAGGATTCATTATATCTCACTGTGAGATATAAGGCAACCCGTCAGGTTTCCAGCCTATATACTTTGAATCTTTTTTTTTTATCTATGCAATTATTATGTATGTTATGAAGTTTGATCGGTAATTTATGTAGGTTATGAAATTTGATCTTAAAATTAGGTAATTTTTTTATTCGTTTAGATTCATCATACGTGGCATTGTTACACCTAGGGAGGATCCATTATATCTCATTGTGAGATATAAGGCAACCCGTCAGTTTCCAAATTTATATACTTTGAATCTTTTTTTATCTATGCAATTATTATGTATGTTATGAAATTTAATCGTAAATTTATGTAGGTTATGAAATTTGATCTTAAAATTAGGTAATTTTTGTATTCGTTTAGATTCATCATACGTGGCATTGTTACACCTAGGAGGATCCATTATATCTCATCTGTGAGATATAAGGCAACCCGTCGAGTTTCCAAATTTATATACTTTGAATCTTTTTTTTATCTATGCAATTATTATGTATGTTATGAAGTTTGATCTTAACTTAAAATTATGTAAGTTGTGAAATTTGATCGGTAAATAATGTAAGTTATGGAATTTGATCTTAAAATTAGGTAATTTTGTATTCGTTTAGATTCATCATACGTGGCATTGTTACACCTAGGAGGATCCATTATATCTCATTGTGAGATATAAGGCAACCCGTCAGTTTCCAACCTATATACTTTGAATCTTTTTTTATCTATACAAGTATTATGTATGTTATGAAGTTTGATCTTAACTTAAAATTATGTAAGTTGTGAAATTTGATCGGTAAATAATGTAAGTTATGAAATTTGATCTTAAAATTAAGTAATTTTTGTATTTTTTAAGATCCATCATACGCGGTATTGTTACACCTAGGGAGGATCCATTATATCTCCCTGAGAGATATTAAGCAACCCATCAGGTTTCCAGCCTATATACTTTGAATCTTTTTTTTTATCTATACAATTATTATGTATGTTATGAAGTTTGATCTTAACTTAAAATTATGTAAGTTGTGAAATTTGATCGGTAAATAATATAAGTTATGAAATTTGATCTTAAAATTAGGTAAGTTTGGGGTTTGGGGTTTAGGGTTTAGGGTTTAAGGTTTAAAATTAGGTAAGTTTAGGATTTAAGATTTAGGGTTTGGGGTTTAAGGTTTGAGGTTTAGGGTTTATGGTTTAGGGTTTATGGTTTATGGTTTAAAATTAAGTAAGTTTGGGGTTTGGGGTTTGAGGTTTAAGATTTAAGGTTTAGAGTTTAGGGTTTAAGGTTTAGGGTTTAAGGTTTAAAATTAGGTAAGTTTGGGGTTTAAGGTTTAAAGTTTAGGATTTGGGGTTTAAAGTTTAGGATTTAGGGTTTAAAGTTTAAAATTAAGTAAGTTTAGGGTTTAGGGTTTGGGTTTTAGTTTTTAGGGTTTGGGGTTTAAGGTTTAGGGTTTATGGTTTATAGTTTAGGGTTTAGTGTTTAAAATTAAGTAAGTTTGTGGTTTGGGGTTTAGAGTTTGGAGTTTAGGGTTTAAGATTTGGGATTTGGGTTTTAAGGTTTAAAATTAGGTAAGTTTGGGGTTTGGGGTTTGAGGTGTGAGGTGTGGGGTATGGGGTTTAGGGTTTAAGGTTTAGGGTTTATGGTTTAGGGTTTGGGGCTTAGGGTTTAAAATTAAGTTTAGGGTTTAAGGTTTAGGGTTTGGGATTTGGGGTTTAATGTTTGGGATTTAGGGTTTAAGGTTTAACATTAAGTAAGTTTAGGGTTTGGTGTTTAGGGTTTAAAGTTTAGGGTTTAGGGTTTGAGGTTTAAGTTTTAGGGTTTATGGTTTGAGATTTAAGGTTTAGGATTTAAAATTAGGTAAGTTTAGGGTTTGGGGTTTGGGGTTTAACGTTTAGGGTTTGAGGTTTAAGATTTGGGGTTTGGGCTTTAAAGTTAGGTAAGTTTGGGTTTGGGGTTTAAGGTTTAAGATTTAGGGTTTAGAGTTTAGGGTTATGGTTTAGGGTTTGGGGTTTAAGGTTTAGGGTTTATAGTTTGGGGTTTATGGTTTAAGGTTTAGGGTTTATGTTTTGAGGTTTAGGGTTTAGTGTTTAGGGTTTGGGGTTTAGAGTTTGGAGTTTAGGGTTTAAGGTTTAAAATTAGGTAAGTTTGGAGTTTGAGGTTTAGGGTTTGGTGTTTAAGGTTTGAGGTTTGGGATTTAGGGTTTGGGGTTTATGGTTTAAAATTAGTTAAGTTTAGGGTTTGAGGTTTAGGGTTTGGGGTTTGGGGTTTGAGGTTTGGGGTTTGGGGTTTAAAATTAGGTAAGTTTGGGGTTTGGTGTTTAGGGTTTAGGGTTTAGGGTTTGGGGTTTGAGGTTTAGGGTTTGGGGTTTGGGGTTTAAAATTAGTTTATTTTGGCTAATTCATTTCTTAGACTTGCTGCTGCATGTTTTAGGAGCATGAAAATGAAATAGAGATGCTTGTTATGGAACGAGAAGCAGTTAAACAAGAACAATCATCTTTAGAGAGCCAATTGGCTTCCTTGAGAACATGATTTACAATCTTAATTTGGAAGTAGAAGAACAACTGGCCAAGGTAATCGGGTGATTCCTATCTTGTTTATTTCTATGTTATAAAAATATTTTTTAATGCTCTATGGTGTAAGTTGATACTCTAAATAAAAACCATGACCAATTGCAATCGAGTTAGACTCAATTCGTTTAAAGAGTAAGGAATGTGATTCCCAAATTAGCAAAGATTATTAAGGAGTGCAAAAACTTGACTTAAGCTTAGTGACATAAAGCTTGAGAGGAAAAGGTTGGACGGTGAGGTCGTTTTTTTATTAGTCCATGTAGGTCTCCTATAACTTGCTGCAGATTAAATACTACTTATTATTGTCTCCTAGATATAGCAAACGGAGAGGAGCGAAAGATTGTTATTCTAAACAAAACCATGAGATTGTAGAGAGATACCTTAGGTTGATATGAATGGTCGACGTCCTCAAAAAGAAGCCTTCGCTTTCTACACAATTAACAATACCAAAGCAAAAGATGAGTAATCTGGATTTTAGAAAAATAAACCAAGATGTCTGATTGAATATAAAACATTGCAAGAAAACTGTCATTGTAAGAAAACTAAATTAATCCCTCATCGCTTACAATTTTTGTTAATTGGGCCTTTATTATTATTTAGCTAAATTTAGCTATTAATATTTCAAAACAATCAAATTACTTTTTTTCTTTTAATTTCATATGGTACACACACTACAATATGTTTCATATACATAATAAGATTGACCATGTGCATAGTAAGTGCAGAATACAACTGGTAGCAATCGTGCATAGTAACAAATGCATAGTAAATTGACCATATGCATAGTAAGTGCGAATACAAGCGGTAGATGATTAAAACAAGTGACTAAAACAAAAATACAACTACTAGTAAGTGTCGAATGCTTAGTTATATTTGACATTTGCATTTGCATCAAGAACAGGGTAGATGATTACTTCTTTTTGTTTTTCCGAGTACTTATATTTGACATTTGCATCATAGTCATACTTAGATATGAACACAAGGCATATAAAATCTTTAATTACATGAACAAATTTCAAATACAGAGAGTAATACCTGGCTAAATTTAGTTGTTGATAAAATGATTTTGTTAGCTAAGTGGTCCTGTCAAGCAAAGAGCTAACCAAAAACACTCCAGTTGGGATGATTAAATTTTCTGCTATATGGCAAGCGAAGAGAGAAATATGCGACCTAAAACAACAAAGTAAAACAAACCAATATATCCAGACTCCAGTCAGCAAGACAGCAAAAGCCAGAACAAGGGAAATCCAAGACAGATTTTAACAATTGAAGCCATGGTAGACAAACAACACAATGACAAGAATCAAGGCAATCAAGATACCCAAAACGATCAATTTTATCTTTTCTGAAACCACATCTTTCTCCTCATCTTTGTTCCCTGCTGCCTAAAATCTTGGGGTTGTAATTGAATTTTAAATTAAATGCACCCTCCATCAGCATATGAGGTATAAAGAAACCATTCCATACAAAATATTTACAATCGAATTTTTTTTAAAAAACTAAAGTACAGATTTTTTGAGAAAACTAAGAAACAAAATGTCACAACTCACTATGAATTAAAAAGACATGTTATTACCATCCAGAAAAACTACCAAATAAACTTTACATGCATCAACTGAGGGAGTTGTGACATCAACTAAGGGACCCAAAACAAAAATGAAAAGGCAAAAATACAAATGACAAGCAAAAAAAAAAAACATAGTAGTCGATAAACTGACTAAAGAACAACGAGACAAACATCAATAGATTTGAAAGGACGAACCAAAACAGTTTTTCATAACGCTAAGAACCAAAAACTCAAACAAAAGGAAACTGAAAAACAAGGAAAGACGCATAGATCTGAAATTTAAAATAGAGATGAAAAGGTAGAGACATACTTATTCTAAAGATGAAAACCAAAAAACCAACAGAAAAAAGAAGCAAAAAGCAGTCGTTTCAGGTACCCAAAAAATGTAGACTGAATAGGACTAACCTGTGAGCGAAGGTTCTCAGTTTTATCCACCAGCAACTCAATCTTCAATTTAGGATTTTGACGAAGGGGAAATGAAATTCAGAAGAAGGGAAAATTGATTCAATCGAGTTTAATGGTTGGGGGAAATGGAGGAGAGCAAAATGACGATCTTTTGCCTAAAACAATTCAAGCTTTGCGGCGTTTAACAACTAGCGCCGCTAAAAACATACCTATTGCGGTGTTTAACAAAAAAACGCCACTAAAAAAATACCAAACTACATCGTTTTAACTAAAATACAATAACATTTTTGCCGCGTTTTTTACTAGCACCGCTATATCCCAACCTTTTGCCGCGTTTTTGGTAAAACGCCACTAAAAAATAAATGAACAATTTGCGGCGCTTCTTAACAAACGCACTATATCATATACTATTGCGGCATTTTAGTAAAAACGCCACTAAAACCCTGATAAAAAGACTGCGTTTTCAGTCTCGAAGAACATATTTGCGCGTTTTTATGAAAACGCCACTATTCTCAATTTTAATTTTTTTCATTTTTACTTATTTTTTCTTTCAAAATTTTTGTGTTAAGATTATCATTTTTGAATTTTTATTTTTAAAATTCCAAAATATTAAACTTTTAAGAAAATTTTAATTTTTTGAAGATTTTATAATTTTAAATTAACATATAAAATTTTAATTTTAATTTTTTCCAATTTTAATTTTATTTCAATTATGGTTTAATTGTATAGTTGAAACTTTAATTTTCATTTAATCATACACATTACTTTAAAATATAAATACATCAATATATTTTTATATTGAATAAATATAACTTTTATATATGTATGCAATATATAAATAAAAAATGATGTTAATTATATCAATAATTGTGTTAATATTGTATAAGATCTAAAAAATCCAAGATTAATCCCTAAATCATAAACATTAGACCCTAAACCTTAAACCTTAAACCCTAAATCCCAAGCCTTAAACTCAAAACTCCAAACACAAAGCCCTAAACCATAAAACTCAAATCCTAAACTCTAAATTGCAAACGTTAAACCATAATCCGAGACCAACTTTTTGGGAATTCATGTGGCCAATGTTAGTGTAGTACAAAACATATATTTTAATAGCTAACACATTAAACATAAATCCTCATGAGGATTTCAGTTTGGATTTTGGGTCATATAGCTAACACTCTAAACCCTAAATTAACCCTAAAATCTTATACTTAAACCATATACAAACCCTAAACTCAAAAACCTAACACATTAACCATTTCCCCCCAAACCCCTAACCTTAAACCTATAAACCATAAACCTAAAACCTAAAACCTAAAACCCTAACCCATTAACCATTTCACCCTAAACCCGACCCTAACCCTAAACCTTACCCCTTAACCACTAACACTTAAACCTTAATACCGGTAAACACTAAGATATTAAACACTATACAATAAAGCCAAACAAAAAACTTTAAAACACTAAACCCATACACTAAAATAACAAATCCTAAACCATGAAATTAACATACTAAACATTAAACCCTAAATCAATTTTAATAGCTTAATTTATAACTTAAATGAAAACTTCTAAATTGTTTAGTTAGCAGTTTGTAACTTTTCATAATTAAGTAACTAAAATGAAACTTTCTCATTGCTTATAAGTGAATGTATCAAAATAAAATATAATTCAAAGCAAGAATAAGAAAAAAATATGAAAAACTTTTAGCGGCATTTCTTCAAAAGCGCCGCTAATGCCCGGGTCTTTTGCGGCGTTTCTTCAAAAGCGCCGCTAATGCCCAGGTCTTTAGCGGCGTTTCTTCACAAGCGCCGCTAATGCCCAGGTATTTAGCGGCGTTTTTTTAGAAGCGCCGCTAATGCTCAGATCTTTAGCAGCGTTTCTTCAAAAGCGCCGCTAATGCTCAGGTCTTTAGCGGCGTTTGGGAGAAAAATGCCACTATTTCTCCTTTTTCACGGCGTTTTGGAAATAAACGCCTCTATTGCTCAACTTTTTGCGGCATTTTATTTAAAACACCGCTAACAGATAATATTTGCGGCGTTTTTCATTAAAACGCCACTAAAAACGCCGCTAAAAGTCTGTTTTGGTGTAGTGTCAAAGAGTTACCCGGGGTAAGGCACGACCTGAAGCACGGGCATGTCTAAGGGTCACACGGGCATGTCCCTAAACCACACGGTCGTGTGAGCCCTACAACTTGGAAAATTTTTGTAATTTCATGAAAAATTCCCTAAGTTCCCATTTAAGTCCCGATTCGATTCTAATACTCATTTGAGGCCTTAAGGGCCCATATAAGGGACGTTATGAATAATCTTGGACAACAAATAGTAATTGTTATGAATTATCTAAAAAATTTAGTAATACTTCGTAACTCTATTCCGGCGACGGACACGGGTTAGGGGTGCTACATTACAATTTAGTCCTTGAATCCTAATTAACCATTAATTTGGCTAAATTACTTATCCAAAATTCTATTCACCTACGTACTAGCTCCATAAATATTTAATAAAAATATTTACAGGCTCAATTTATGGAAATGAGGTTCTAAAATCACATTTCCCGACACGACTGACTTTCATGTTGTTACAATAAAGTATTGTGAATATGTAATATGTTTTTGTTATGTGAATTTATGAAATGGAAGTATAATGTATGTGTTTATATGATTCAACGTAATTGTGCAAGGTTACATTTGTGTGTTTTTGTGAATTGTGTGCAAAGTGAAATATTGGTTATAAAGTGATACGTGATATGTCAAATATGTTATATGAAAGTGAATATGTGAATGTGTGAAATGATACTACTATGTATATGCTTTTGTGCTTTCAAATGAACGAATAAAGTGTTATGTGAATAAATGTATTAGTGAGCTCAGAGGAAATATGTTATGTGATACTAGAATGTCTTTGGAGCTGAGAGGGGTTGGAGGTTTAATGGGAACCCGACTAGTATTGTTAGGGTTCAGAGGGGATTAAGAGTTATTTGGAGTTCCCATTATCAAAGCTCCATCATAGATAGGGAGTTTGTGTTTGGTCTCTATAATCTATTGAACTCCTTTGACATTCACTAAGGATTGCAAAAGTGATATGTGAAAGTAAAAATGTTATAGTGATATGTGTGTTTCAGTAATTCATGTGAATATTAAGCGCTCATGTTATGTTTTTTATATGAGAAAAGATTTTGATATGTAAATGTAAAAGTTGATTAGTGACAATATATGTTAAAGTAAAAAACTATAAGTTATAAAGTTAATTTAAATGATTTTATGTTTTGGAAATGAATTAAAAGTTTAAGTATATCAATGAAAGAAATTATGTGAATAAATATTATTAGAATTAATTAAATTATATATATAAGGTAAGATTGAATTCAATTGAGTCCTTACTAAACTATTCACGTAGTTTAACGTGCTTGTTTTTAACGTGTAGGTGACAAATAAGTTTTGAAAAGAATTGAAGATTGCTACTTCATTTTGGATAACATCATTCCTCAAGCTTCAAGTTCAAGCCTTTGGTGTGTGTATATTGGACTTTAGCTTGACATCTACTTGGTTTATTAATAAAAAGAAATGTGAATTATATGTTAATGATAATGTTTTGTGTTATAAATTACCTCAATTATGATTAAATAATAATATGTCTAAATGATGAGTTTAGTGATTAAATGTAGCATCTCTTACTCAAATTGGGTGAGGTGTAATAGCCCGATTTAGGTACTAGTCAGAATAGTGGTTGCGAGACCACAAATCTGAAGTAGAAATATGTGTTTTATGATTTTCTGAGGCTATTTATGTGTTTACAAGATTGTGTGAAAATTTCATGAGGAAATTTTATTTATTAGAGATCAATTTGTCCATTAGGACTAAATTGCAAAGATTAGAAAATATGAGACTCTAGAAGATTTAAGCATGAAATAGAATTATAAAAATTACTAGAGGTCCTTATATAACAATTAGACCATTATATGTTGAGATGGACAAAAATGGTTATGGGAAGGAAAAATCTCAAGAAAGGGCCCTAAGGGCATTTTAGTCATTTGGTTAATTAATGAATTAAAAGGGAAAAATAAGTCAAAATATTGTTCATCTTCTTCATCTAAGTGTCGAAATTTGCAAGGAGACATAGCTAGGGTTTCTTCAACTTCCAAGCTTGATAGTAAGTGCATCCTAGCCCCGTTTTTAATGTTCTTTGTATTTTTTAGATCTTCGTAGCTCGATTTAGCTATTTCTATCTATATTTTGAGCTAGGGTTCATGTTAAAAAATTTATCCATGTATGACATGCATGTATTTTGATGTTTTAAGGAAGAATATGAAAGTTAGACGTATGATAAACATCTTTTTCTAAGTGATTTTCATGAAAAATGCATAAAAGGACCAAATTGTAAAAGTTATAAAAATGGTCATACATGAGTGAAATAGTGTAAATTGGGAGCTGTTGTAGTTAAGAGTATGATTCGGCTAGGCTTAAAATACAAGAAAATTGAATAAAAATCATTTTATGAGCCTAAGGGCAAAAGAGTAATTACATGAAAGTTTAAGGGCAAAATCATAATTTTTCCAAAGTATGATTCATGGGTCAATGTAGTCAATGTGAGTATTAAACAAGTGAAATTGTTATTATAGATCAAGAAACACGAAGCCCGGACCAAAACCAAGGTAAGAGCAAAGTTGTGGACTAAATCGAATATCTACACAAATTTTGAGTACTGAGGTAAATTTGTGTGAAATTAATGTTACATATGTTATTATGTTTAAATTACTTAATATTTTGAGAAATGAAAATTATTTCCATGAAGTTGATTTCTGATACCTCGATGAGAAAATGATGCGAATATGTTAAGTTGAAGTCCCGGTTGAAGATTTGGAATAACGAGGATACCTATGTCACGACATGAGATAAGGAAGGTCCCGTGTAAGACCATGTCTGGGGCATAGCATCGACACCCTAATGTAGGTCCCTTAAAAGACCATGTCTAGGACATGGCCTCGGCACCAAAAGAAGATCTCGTGTAAGACCATGTCTGAGACATGGCATCGATATCTATATACGATGTCGTATAAGACCATGTCTGGGACATGGCATCGACATCAAGCTAAGAGATCCCGTGTAAGACCATATTTGGGATATGGCATCGGCATTATGAGGTGATCCCATGTAAGACCATATATGGGATATAGCATTGGAATCGTAATACATGTATGATGAGACTGAGTATCTTTCGATAAGTTAAGTTTATATTCAAGATAGTATAAGTGCTAAATTATGTGATGAAGTGATATAGGTACCCATGAGTAAAATATGAGTTATGAAACCGAATGTGATATGTAATGGGTAAGAGTAAGTATGAGTAAGTATGTTAAAGTACTTGAGAAATTGAGTTGTTATTGTCCAATGAGATGAATGGATCTTATGTTGCTATTTTAAATTCATGCAAACTTACTAAGCTATATGCTTACCTCTCTCTTTTTCCCCTTTCCTTGTAGTATCGCCAAGCTAGCTCAGGGATCGTAGAACGTCGGAGCTCGGATCACACTATCAATCATTCTTTTGGTATAGTAAAGTTGATTTATTTTGAGTATGGCATGTCTAGGAATTTGGTCATCTTGTGTTATGTCATATTTGAAAGCCAAAGTGTTGGCTACTAATGTTATACACTTATTTTGTATATGGCCATTAGGAATTGGCCAATATTTGTCAAGTTTCATATTTTAATGATGATAAATTTTATGAAGTGAAAGTTCATGCAAATGATAAAGTAAAATGTGAAGTGTATGAATGATGATTTGTGGTTCTTCATAGTATATTATTGCCATGTTATGTGTTGCTTGTGTTGGTATAAGTGTGTTTATGTTTCAGGGTGGCAATTGGCTTGGAAAATAGACTTTTAATTGTCCACACGGGAGTGTGTCTAGGTCGGTGTGACACACGGTCAGCCCCATGGGTGTGTTGATAGGCCGTGTGTCCCCTGTATCAATTTGCGAGAATTTGATTCGTCAAGCGGGCCAGCACACGGGCGTGTGCCCTTAAGAGTTTGCTGACGTCATAAACATAATGCTAAGGTTTTCACTCACGGGTGAGGTCACGGGGAAACGGGCTGTAGACACGGGCATGTGTCTAGCCGTGTGAAAACCCCTGTAGGTTCGAAATGAAAAATAAATTCCACACGGGCTTGGAACATGGGCGTGTGTAACCACACGGCCTGCCCACACGGGCGTGTTCCATTTCACATGGGCGTGTGGCCCCTATTTAGGAAAAATTTTCTAAGTGCGTAAAAGTTTTTGATTTATTCTCGAACCCTTTCGTATGTATGTTTAGGGCCTCGTAGGCCTATAATAAGGATGTTATGAATATGAATGAGAAGTTTTAAGTTGAAAAGAAGTTTTATAACCCTATGTTGTATGTTTCAGCAATTTTAAGTTCAAGAATGCCTCATATCCGATTCCAGCGTTGAACACGGGTAAGGGGTGTTACATGAGGGGTGTTACAATAAAATTCTATAGCAACATTTGATCAAATCTGAATCCAACACCTTACATTTATTCCCCTAAAATGTAAATAATTTGTGATTAATTTCTTTCCTCCAACGTGTAGATAAAGTTCACATACTATATTATATTATGGAAAACTCAATCTAAATATGTTTTCATTTGAAACAAAAGGGTCTAATGGTAATGGTAGTTGGGCATCCTTCGTATGGAATGAAGATCTAATCCATGGGTGTCAATTTCAACATGTTTTTTTTCCTTTGTATGAATATTAGTAATCCCTGGATCCTAACCCTAATTTAATGCACTAAACTTGACACCCACAAGTGTTTTGTTCAATTTTTTTTTCTTAGCAATTGTAGAGATTTCTGAAACCCTACCCCTTACCCCTATTTTCTTAGTTAGACTCTACACCTATTGTTGTCGATTTCATTCAGGTTACTGGGATTGTTGAGTTTGTCAACAATTTTATCTTATAAATATTGCTAATCCCTAATCCACGGGCAGCTACAAACCTCAAACACATTATCATGCTAAACTTTAACCCATTTTTATAAACATTTAACTATAAATCATAGGCTTAATGCTCAAATTGGCCCCCAAACTATGATTGTTTTTCCACTTTGTACACTTTTTTTTTTGTCCTAGATTGGTACTTAAACTATCATTCTGTTACTCAGTTTAGCTCATTTTTGTAATGGTGTTAAAAAAATCTGTTGCCACGTGACGCCAATAAAAATGTTTTGATGAACTGTCTATTTTGAAAATTTAGATTATTGTTTTGAATTTTTATAATTTAGAGTTATTGAAAAAATAAAATTTATGACAAATTTTCTAGAATATATATATTTTGAAAAATAAAGTTTTTTTATAATTTTTAAAAGTTAAATACTTTTTTAAAATTTTATAAAATTCTTCAATTTTTATATAATATTTTGATTTTTAAAATTTATATTTACATATTTTTATTTTTAAACTTTTTTGAATTATTTATATATTGCATATAATTTTTTATATTTTTAAATAATATATTTATATAATATTTTTTAAAAAAAAGAAGAAGAAGAGTGATCTGCAGTGAAAGTAAACCAACACTGGTCAATAATGGTCAATGCCGATCAAAATTCGACCAATTTTTTATTTTAAATAAATTTATGTGTTACGTGACATATTGTGATTGGTTGGAATGTATAATATGGCGCATTCTTATTGGCATCACGTGACATCATTATAAAAAAATGAGTGAGTGATAGTCAAAATACGAGTGTAGGACAGAAAAATTTAGCATTTAAGGGTAAATCATACATTTGATTTAGTTAGTGTAGTTACAAATCCTCCTTTTTCCTGTTATAAGTTGAAGACAAAATATAACTTCAATAAAAGTAAACTCCAATTTTCTTGATACGATCCTTTTATTAGACTGCTAAATAATTTTTGGTTTCGATATAGAAGAAAAAGTGGGAATATCTCAAGTGCACTCCCATCGACAACCAGGATGACGTAATTATGAAAATGGCAATTGAAAAGGATATAACCGCTAACTTCGCCACCTCATCGTTTCCCATCTCTTCTCCATGCTACGTCCAAGCAACTTCCTAATTCATCGCCTTCGCCGCCCATTTTTTCTTGAACTTATCTTCTTTTGCTTTTCTTACCTAAAAGATAATTCAAGCTTCTCAGTGCTTACCGCTATCTTACTTATTTGTTTCCTAATCATTTTGGATGTAATATGAATTATAACTTCAAATTTTTTTTATGTGGTTTAGAGATATGAACACTAGTAATGAAATAGCTAAAATGAGGTCAAAGGTCATTCAAATACTCTTCTGGGGGAGCAATAATTCAAATTGTTGGACGCGTAAAAAAGAGGGTTTCACATTCCAATCATTTGTTGAGATTCAAGGTTGTATTCCAAATACCATTCTTTTGATTGTTTTTCAGTTAAATTATGTCATTAGTTTTGTATTATACATAAAGTTATAGATTTAATTCATGTTCACCAATTGAATTTTTTCAGTGACTAATTTTTTTTTATTTTCAAAATTTTAGTCTTAATGCAAACAATAATCATTAAATCTATTAACTAAATTTTTATGAGTAATATATGAAAATAGCAAGCAGATATAACATTATATGTGATAATATGTTTGACACATCAAATTTTAAATATAATAAAACTTAATAAATTTAATAATTATCATTTGGTTAAAACTGAACTTTTCAGATTCTAAAAGTACATGGACGAAAATGACCAAATTAAACACGTGTACTAAACCCCCACTTATGCAAAATTTCATGTATAGTTTATCTTGATATGATATTATTTATTTTATATGTCACACTAAAAACAAATTAAAAATATAAAAAGTATTCATAAAATTTTAAAAATAACACGAAGTATACTTATATTATCATATAATTATCACATTTAAAAATTTAACATTTTAATCAATATTTTTATTACAAAAGACATTAATGTAGAACATAAAATACACCACAATTAAATGGAAGACATTAATCTAGAACATAAAATACAACGGAAATTAGCGCCAAAATTTATTAAGGAGAATACATAATAAAATCCATATTATTACAAGTTCTGCGAATGCATATCCTTTCAAATTTACTGAATTTTTTGTAAAGAATTGAGAAAGAAAAATAGGATTGTTTGAAATCTAACCTTGATTCTCATGTTCTTGTCATTAGACGAAAAGGTTATTGGTTACCGAGCATCCTTTACACAATCGCCAAAAATCAATTTCACGAACTTACAATAAGTAAATAATCTAACACCAAAATCAATGACCTTTGCAAATGTTCCAACAATAAAGTGATGAAAATCTTCTTCTCATTTTTCTAATTGATAAAAGGATGATTTCAGTCTTTTTTAATTTTTAAATTAAGTAAATTAGTTTATCTAAAAAAATTTGGAGCAATTTAATCTTGTCAATACCGAAAGTGAGAAACTAAGGACAATTAATCACAACGTTAATGTTTGTCAATTATACATAATTTTGATTGGTATAATAACAAATTTATCTTTCGATGTTTATATATTTTGTCACTTTGACCTCAATTCTAAAAAATTCAACAAATTAAGCCTCAACATTTAGATAATTTTGTTAAATTATGACCAAATTAACATAATGTGTAAACTTTAAAGGCTAAATTTATTATTATACCAATCAAAATCAAGTACAATTGATGGAAAACAGTAATGTTATGAATAATTGTCATTAGTTGCTCACTTTCTAAATTAACAAGAATTAGATTGCTTTGATTTTTTTGAGAGGGACCATTTTACTTAATTTCAAAATTTGAGAGAGATTAGAAAAGTATTATTACCTTCAAAATTTAAGTCTTCATATGTTATTTTCTATCAAACAAGTTATTCTTGCAATTGACTTGATTGTTGAATATATAGCTATTGTGCTTGTCTAAAATGTTGAAATGGAT
Source organism: Gossypium rotundifolium (assembly GCA_025506655.1). Lineage (NCBI taxonomy): Eukaryota > Viridiplantae > Streptophyta > Magnoliopsida > Malvales > Malvaceae > Gossypium > Gossypium rotundifolium. The sequence goes on from CP106730.1 coordinate 44,870,402, forward strand.
TAGAATGAGTCCTATGTTTTTATGCAACAAAAGCCAATGGGTATTTAGTATATGTTGAAATATCTCCATGAAATTTCAACATATCATAATTAAAATATTTGTAATCTATGTGTCCCTCATCTAATTTAATAATATATTTTTATAAGAAAAAATGTAGGGTAAAAGTGATAAAGTTGTAAAAGTTAAAAGGGTTAAATTTGTGGTTATATCTAATTTTGAATTATAATTATTTGAGAAATTTAATGAAAGGGCTTGATTCAAAAGTAGAGGAACACGTTTTAAGCAAATAAAAGTAAAAAAAAAAAAAACACTAAATCAAGTACAAGGACTATCCTTAAATTTAACCTAAAATTAGAATTGTTTTTAAAAATATTATTATATTAAAGAGGTGGATCTACTTATACCAATGTCAAACTTAAGTGGTTTTACACCCTTTCGTAACTTTTAATGATTAATATTTTAACAATTCACCGTCATATTTCATACTCTATTCATGTAAATCATGAATGTCAAGTTTCGATATGTTAAAAAATTTTAACTATTCATTTTATGGTAAAAAATTTTAACCATTAAATATATATTGACATAGACAATATTTTAGATCAATATAATAAAGATATCAAATTGATTAAAAAATTACATGCATGAAAAGTAAAATATATTAATAAATTTAACGGTTAGATTGTTAGAATATTAATCGTATAAAAATTATGAAAAGTGTGAAACCATTTAAATTTTACACACATGTAAATGGATCTGTCCCATATATAAATATTACTGAAAGATATAATAGCTTTCATTTAATTTAATCTTATAAATTTATTTGATTTTTTATATATTTAAATACTTCAATAAAAATATAAAATTTGTTACAATACTAAAGTTACATAGGATGTGGAATTATACAATGGAATTCATGAAGGGTGGGGAGAGTTACTAAACCAGTGGCTTGAGAGAATTTCAGGGTGGAGTGTTGACAAAGTAAAAACTATGTAAGTTTATTATATCATTTATCATGGTGTTGATGAGGTATTTATGGAGGGAGAGAAGTTGGGCATGGGATCTTGCCATCGAGATCTCTATCTTATTAGCGTTGTGATAGGGTGACAGTCATTAGCTTAAGGTGTTGTTGATTTTTACTTAAATAAATTAGACAAACATCTTTTAAATGTGATGAATTGATAAATTTCGTCACAGATCATTTTCAATATATTTTCTACAAATTATGTGGATCCTTTGTACGATGCTAAGGTGATTACATAATATCAATTTCTCTTGAAAAGAGTTTGTGAGAGGGTAGGTTTTTATAGTCATCAAATGTTCTCTTGAAAAAATACATGTGAATTGCAAAATATGTTTTATCCATTTATTTGGCAAATATAGACAAAAGAGATTATTACATTAAAGTCAAATTGGTTATTCAACTCTGAATTATTATCAACAAAATTCAAAACCTAATTAGGTGGTTCTAAGAAATTGTAAAATTTATATCCCAACCAAAAACTTGTTTAACTAAGGCATTTGTAATTCTATTACTTTTCCTGTGAACATGTTATTGTTAATCTTATTTTTAACTTTTTAAATTTTAACCGTTTTAAAAGATGTACTTCAATACATCTCATGTTAAAATTGTACAAGCATTTTTAACATATTTGACAACTTTTTATAGTTTGAATGCTGAAAATTTAAAATATATATTTCACGATAAAATTTTTAAAATTATATATTAATTTTGATTTAATATATAATTTGATATATGAATTTAATTTGATATAATTATATATATGAAATTTTGATTGTGGTTTAAATATACATATGAAATATTAATTTTGATTCAATTATATTCATTTAAGTGCATACATTAATTTATTCTTATGCTAGACAAATATAATTATTTAGGTATACAATATATAAACATAAAATGATGTTATATTCAAGTGAAGGCAGAAAACATTTTATAGGAGCTGGAATTAAGTTGTCTATTTTATGTTAGTAAAATACATTTAACTATTTTAATAGTTTATATCTTAAAATTTTAGAAAATTAAATCAAATTATTATCATTTTAGAGGTTAATGTATAATTTTATCATTACTAATTTTAAATTTTATAAATAAAAAGATTTAAAATTTTCTTATTTTAAAGAATCAAATGTCATACCAACCCTTTTCACTATATTAATAATTGTGTTAATAATTTATAAAATTAAATTAAAATTTCATAAATAAAATTAAAATTTATTACTAAAAATAATAATCACCAAAAGTCAAAAAGAAACATTTTAAAGAAGTAAGCAATGGTCTGAAAAGATCAAACGTTTACAGAGTCTACAAAGGTCGCAGCAGCCGAAGGAAAATGGGGAGATAAAATTGCACTCCTCCAATTGCAACTGAAGCTGACCATTTGACTTGGACTGCTGCAGATAAAAATTAGTCAAAATGTCAAATACCCACGTGTAATGCACTGCTTGATCCAAAACTAATACAGCTGGCATCGAAACCTAGTCCTCACTGACCCCACAAAGCAACAGCCTGGATCCTCTTGACCTTTCCGTGTTGCCCTCCTTTTTTTATTCCCTTAAAATACAAAACAAACCATCTTTATATAAGCCCATCTCACTCTTCCTTCTTTCACATTCACTCAGCTCAATACTATTATGGTATCCTTTTCTTAAAAAGCTTTCCTTTGGCTTTTACTCAACTCACACTTCACTCTCAGCCTTCACTTAAATGGAACTTTTTGCTCTAGATTGTGATATGCTCGATTCTGGGTCTGTTTCGTCGCCGTTATCGGATTCTGGAAGTGGCACTTCCCGTCCGCCAAATTTCTCCGATGAAGATGTGATGTTAGCTTCGAGTTATCCGAAGAAGCGAGCGGGACGGAAGAAATTCCGCGAGACTCGGCATCCGGTTTACCGTGGAGTCCGCCGGAAGAACTCGGGGAAGTGGGTTTGTGAAGTGAGGGAGCCTAATAAGAAGTCGAGGATTTGGCTGGGTACTTTTCCCACAGCGGAGACGGCAGCTCGTGCCCACGACGTAGCGGCCATAGCTCTGAGGGGGAGGTCGGCTTTCCTGAACTTCGCGGACTCAGCTTGGAGGCTTCCGGTTCCGGCTTCTACTGATCCCAAGGATATCCAGAAGGCGGCGGCAGAGGCGGCGGAGGCATTTAGACAACCGGCTGAGCAATGGGAGGGGAACTCTGAAGCTAATGCAAAGGGAGATGGAAAAAAAGAGAGTTTGTGTGAGAATGGGTTTTATTTGGACGAGGAGGCGGTTTTTGGAACACAAAGTTATCTGGAAAACATGGCGGCAGGGATGATGATGTCACCCCCTCGTTGTGGGTACAATGGGGATGAACTAGAATACGATGCTGCCGATGATCTCTTACCTCTTTGGAGTTACTGTTAATAATACTAGGCTTGGTCACCCTATAGCTAGGGATTCAAGCAAAGCCAATAATACGTGTGGATATAGTTTTTTGAATTTCATCCAAATCCAATAAACACAGGCAGTTGACAGTTAGGAGCTAGGTAGCTAATGCAGTTTTCTCTATCGTTTACTCCATTTTCAGAAACGTAGAAGGAAATAATAGCATTCTAAGGGAAATGGAAGTTATCAGTTCACCAGTAACACCTACATGTCCCCTCACTGAAATGGTGACAGTAATTACGATGTCTTACGGGAAGTCGACGTTTATAGATGATATCAGTTTGGCACACAGTCATTGCACTTCAAGAGGTTTAAATGTATTCCGAGTATAGCTTCAGCAACTGGTCGAAAAGTCACAATTAATTGTTTATAAAGTAATACATGTCAAACAATCGTGAGTATATTATTTGCAAGAAGAAGTGGTATTGAATTTTTTTCCCACACATTTGGGTAAAGCTTGAATTTTAAAATAGTCATGGTTGGGAGGGTTTTATGAATATCACTCTAATTCAAATAGAGTTAGGCTTAATGATGCATTTATCTTTCGTGAAGTTAAAAATAGTGGTGGCGATGAGATTAAATATTGTAAGGGTGAGATTAAAAATAGCGGTAGGGTGTATATTTGAATTCAAACGTAACTGTAACGGTAAGGTGAATTATAATAGAAAGTGAAAATAACTATTGAAGACTTTATTTAGAAGACATAAATACAATAGAAAAAAAAGTAAATATTTAACTAAAATTATATTTTATTTTTCCGAAATTAATAAATAGATTAAGTTTTATTAAAATTATATCTATATCCAATAATATTTTTATTAGTATTAAATAATTAAAAAATAATATATAAAAATGTTATAAAATAAAGACATGGAATAAAGAACAAAGAGAATGAGAGGCCAAAGAGAGAACGTATTTTATTGGTCAATCGGAATATTTACAATACTTCTCCAAAGTCTATATTTATAGATATAAGAAATATAAATGAAATAGAACTCTACTTCCAATGACTATTAGAATTTAAATTATATCAAAACTTATCTAGATATTGATGGACATTCATTTATAAAATACTCATAACACTCCACATTGGATTTTCATTTGAAGATAATGTGTCTCTTTATAACCTTACTAAGATAAAAACCCTGTGGGGAAAAATTCCTAGTGAAGGAAAAAGAGTACATATATCTATAATACACATAATATGTGTAAGCACTAAATTTTTGTCCGGCTCAATTTTGTGTTTAATTTTTCAAATTTTTTTTAAAAAATTGAAAAAAATACAAAAATAAAAATTATATTTTGACCCCTAAACTTTCCTTAAATTGCATTTCAACCCCTAAACTTTCCAAAATTATATTTTGACCCCTCATCTTTCTCAAAATTACACTTTGACCTTAATTCTTTTACAAAATTAGGCTTTGACCCTACCTATTTTGTTTGTTTACAATTCAGTCCTTCCTCGTAAAATCTCCAAAATCATGGATTCAAGCACCACCCCTCGATTTTCCGGCCACCGGCCTAAGGGATGGCCTCCCTTCCCCCTAGCCACCTAATACCTGCAAAAAACACACTATAAAAGAGAGACATTCAACAAAAATCAGGACCCCCAACGAAAAAAAGAAAGAACTCGAAAAAGAAAAAAAAAAGAGAAAGAAAAAGAAGAGAAGAAGAGAGAAAAGAGAAGAGAGAAGGAGAAGAAGAGGAGGCGTTGCACCACCGGTGAGGAAGAGACGACGGCGACAGTTGGAGAAGAAGAAGAAGAAGGAAGAAGAAGAAGAAGAAGAAGAAGAAGAAAGAAAGAAAAAAAAGAAAAGAAAGAAGAAAAAGCAAAAGCAAAAAAAAAAAAAGAAATCAAGTCAAAATAAGTCGGGTCGACCCGACCCGACCGACAACTCGCGACCCGCTCCAGCCTGACCCGCATCTAGCAGGCCTACCAGTAGCAGGCCCATCAGAATTAAAAGAAGAAATAAACCATCAAAAAAAAAAAGAAAAGGTAGTTCAAAAAAAAAGCCCAAAAAGGAGCAGCCCACATTGCAAATTAACAAAGAAGAGCCAGTGCCCAAGAAGACCGACCAACGCCTAGGCCCAAAGACAAAGAAAAAAGAAAAAAAAAGAGGAAAAAAGAAGAAAAAAGAAAAAAAGAAAAAAAAATGAGCCCGGGTCGTGAATCCCATTCTTCAAACTCGTAATTTTGAGCTTTTCGGTAATTTCCTTTTTACCCACTTTTAATTTAATTCGTGTATTTTAATGACATTTCGTTTTAAGATTATTAATTTTTTAGAATTTTTATTTTTTAATCGTATTTTATTTTACTTTTAATTTTAATAATTTTAATAAATAAGGCAACGATCGGTTTTACATTAGTCGTTGATTTCATCGCTATGTTGGGTGAATATCATCGGTTCGTGTTAAATACGATACGCCCTTTTAAAAATAAAAAAACATCTAAAACATTTTCGAGTTTTAAAATAAAATGTTTAATTTTTTTGGTTATTTTTAAATTATCAAGATTTTATTTTTTAAATGTGTATAATACGATAATATGTAATTAATCAAAATTTCCGTATTTCAAAACTTTTCGTGTTTCAAAATTTTCAGGTTTCAAAAAAATTTCATGTTTTAAAAAAATTTCATGTTTTCAAAAAAATTTTGTGTTTCAAAATCTTCGTATTTTCAAAAATTTCGTGTTCCAAAATTCTCGCATTTTCAAAAATTCCATGTTTCAAAAATTTTCATGTTTCAAAAAATTATCACTTTTTCAAAAATTTCTGTTTTTCAAAAATTTCGTATTTCAAAAAATCTCGCGTTTTCAAAAATTTTCGTGTTTCAAAAATTTTCGTGTTTTAAAAATTATCGCGTTTTCAAAAATTCTCGTGTTTCAAAATTTTCGTGTTTGTAAAAGAAATTTTCGTGTTTCAAAATTTTCATGTGAAAAAAAATTTCGTGTTTCAAAAATTGTCTTGTTTCAAAAATTTTCGTGCTTTCAAAAATTTTCGTGTTTTCAAAAATTCACGGGTTTTAAAAAAGTCTCGAGTTTTAAAAAATTCTCGTATTTTTCAAAAATTCTCGTGTTAAAAAAAATTCATGTTTTCAAAAATTTTCTTGTTTTCAAAAATTCTCGTTTTTTAATCAGATCACAATTAAGTATTAAATTGAACTTGTATTTTTGAAAATTAAGACAACACGCGTTTAACGAGATACCAATTTTGGGTGTCGCGAGGGTGCTAATACCTTCCTCGCGCGTAACTGACTCCCGAACTCTATTTTTCTCTGGAATTTTGACGTAGACCTAAACTCGGCCTTTTTTAAGAAAATTCAAAAAAAAATTTCTTTTAAAAAAAGAGAATCTATTAGGTGTCCGATCACACCTAGAAAAAAAGATCGGTGGCAACTCTCTTTTTTAATAAAATTGAAACTCTGTTTTCAAATGTTCAAAAATTTTCTCAATTAGCGGCCGAGCTAAAGTTTATGTCGCTACAATATGCTTCCTCATTAAAAACCTTACCAAGAAAACCCAATGGGACAAAACCTCGATTAAGGGAAAAAGAGTATAGTGCATATTTACTCCCCCTCATGGAAACATCACATACTTTCTCATATTCTACGTATTCAATCTTGAACACTTGTTTTTCAAATGACTATTTGAATGTATTTGCTAAGCATTTATATTACCATTCTTTTGAAAGTCATGTGTAACACCCCAAACCCGGCCCAAACACCATGACCGGATCTGGCATGCCACCAAGAAGAATTAGTAAAAACATGTCGCATTTTTGGAAAACATTTTTCGAGTTTAAACATATATTCCAGGAAGACTTAATGATTTGATAATTTATAAAAGATCTAATTTTATAAGATGCCTTTTTAAAAAAAAAACCCCCAAAGTTTAGTACCTGTCTTAGTTTAATTTAAACGTAAAATTTTACATGTCCATTAGCGATGAAAGCCCAAAATAAAACCGAGACAAAATATAAAGCTAGTGGCCCATGGCCTTATTACAACAAAATATAAAACCCATTAATTAAAAATATTAAAAATAAATAAACTAAATGAAGTCTTCTTGTCAGAACATAGAATCTCTCGCATGGCCACCTTGCGCCCTCTCCACCAGTCAAATTGCACTAGCTGCTATCCGAAAGATGTTAAATAATAGGGTGAGTCATGAGACTCAGTGTGCAACCCTCACACACCATAAGATTGGGCCTTAGCCCACGTAATGCATATAATGAGCATAATATATCAGAAAATATGCAAAGCCCAACCCAATCCTAGGTTTCCATCCGCTACACACCACCCTTACCGCCATTCACACCATTGGGGATTTCTACAATCAACCCACACCGCTACACACCATCGATCATGGCAAAAGCCACTACAACAGATCATGGCATAAGCCACTACAACAGATCATGGCGTAAGCCACTACAACAGATCACTTCCCCTTTCATTAATCACCCAACCCCGTGCAATCACAGAAACTGGCATACATGTTTATCACATCAAATCAACAGAACCATTCGCTTTAGAATGACAGAGATCACTAACCTGGTGATTTGCCTTTACCCTCCTCGGGTTTCAACCATTATGCCGGGATTTCGACTTTTAACAGAATATAGCAGATTTATATACATGTATTAACAAACAATCTAGATGGTGTGGAAAGTTACACACCTGATATCACGTAGTACTATACTCTTAGTCGATATCTTTGCTATCTGGATCTACTATCCTCAGTCTATAACTTGGTTCAAGAAAAACTAGAAAAACATGAAGATTTGGCCTCCCCTACATTCGGCCAAGGGTTAATAAATACCCGAATTTACACGTTAAAACTAATAGATCTCCTTACCTTGAAATCCCAAAAGTAACACGATTCGTGTGTTACTGAACCCCGACTTAGAGACCTAAGCGATTGACTCCTCTTCAAATCCTGGAACGCTACAAATAAGAGAGAAACAAGAGATTAGTTTCTCAATAGCCATTCGGCTAGAGACTTTGAAAAGCTAGAAAACATTTGGGATCTCTCGAATCAATACTTACCTAAAATTTCCTTCAGATTTCGGCACAAGCAGACACCCCAGAGTGATTTCGGCAAACACAGGAGACGAGATCTCACGATTTTGACTTTTATGAAAATCCCAGAAAAGATGAACTGATTCGGTTTCGGCTTCTAGAAGTTCTGAGTGGTGTGTTTCGGCTTAGGAGGAAAATGAAAAGAAAGCAATGAGAGGCTTGAAGATTCGACTAAAGTGTTTGAAAGAGATGAGAAAAGAATCTGTCAGAGGATTCGGCCAGCTGAAGAAAAAGAAAAGAAAGGGAGAATGGAGTAGGAATTTTAGCAGAGAAAAGAGAAAAATGATGAGAACTTTGACAGCAAATTTCGGTACATACTCAGCCTATACTAAACCGATTCCCCCCTTTACACACACAGTTCAAATTTCGGCCACCTCTAGCCTCCTGGATAGCCTCTCATCTTTTCCCTTATCTTTATCCGAACTCACATCCAAAAGAGTCCTACATCACACCACTTCCTCCCTCCTTTATCAGCTTAATATCCACATATTTTAAACATTAAAAATCCTTAAATTTTAGCCTTGTGCCATCCCCTCCTAGCTTCCTCTTTAGGTGCCGAATTTGGCCCAAAAATATGGGCTCCAAGTGGCCAAAACTTGGGCCTCTTTCAACTGCTAGTGAAGCCACCCTCTAGCTCCCTTGCAACGTCACTTAATATTGGGCCACCAGCCCACTTTGGTGTTTTAAACATAGATTCTACCTTTTTAACCCTATAGTGCCCAAACAGAAAAATTAATTAGGGCCTCAACCCAAACCTGAGCCCATTTTTGTGTCCTCTCTTTTCTTAATCTGCTTATAAGGCATCATGCTTGAGTCTAGGGTCCACTAAGTAAGAAAAATAAATTTTTCCTATGGTCTCCCCTAACCCTAAGGCTTCAAATAATCCCGGTAATACCTTAATATTATTATTCTAAGTGCTACACATACACATTAACTCCCATGCACAGAAATTAAAAGTTTCAAAATTTTTGGGGCGTTACAACCCAATAGGCCCAAATCTACTAGGCCCAAATTCGGGATGTTACAGTTCTACCCCCTCAAAGAAATTTCATCCTCGAATTTTCAACTAATTATCAATTGTACTACCCAAGTCTCATCACTACGCTTCCGTTGTGCACTCTTATTTAAAAAAAAACACTCAATATACTACAGTGGGGTACGCACCATTATTCGCATCTGGAGTGTCTTCGTCCTCTTGGCGATGTGCTGCTTAGACCAAAGTCGGTCGCCTCACCTCAAAGATAACTCGCACTCTACGATGCTCCACGACCGTGTTCATTACCAACATCGCCCCTGGCTTGTCCACGGCCCCTTGGTGTTTCTTGACCACCCTCCTAACTCGATCAAGACTCGTCCAATAGGTCAGACTGATCCACTGTGGGCGGTCCTTAATCATATGCTCTGTGGATCCACACCTAAAGCATCCACCGATTCTCCTTCTACACTCCCCATAATGCACTTTCCCACACGAAAGACATGATCGATTCTGACCCGTCGGAGCACGAGCTGGCCCATCAGACCTAGGCCTTTTCTGAAAATTCCCAGATGATCCCGACGGCCCAAAATTCCTCTTATTCCCATTTCGATCCTTATCCTTATTCTGCTTCTCAGTCCGTTTCACCTCCTCAGATATTTTAGCTTTCTCGACCAGAACCGCAAAGTCCCTTTCTCGCTGCGGTGCCACTAATACCCTCAGCTCATCCCTTAGTCCATCCTCGAACCATACGCAATGCTCATAGTCAGTCGCCATAATCCCTCGAGCGTAACGGCTTAACCGCAGAAACTCCGCCTCATATTCAGATACAGACTTACTTCTCTGTACCAAGTTCAGGAATGCCTTTCTCTGTGCATCCACAAAACTAGCCCAGATGTACTTTCCCTGGAATGACTCTTTAAAGAAGTCCCAATCAATGTGGTCTGCTGAAGTACCCTCCTTCATCGTGAGCCACCACTGGTAGGCCTCGTCTCGAAGAAAAGACAAGCTATTCCAGAAACTCCCCTAAACATCTCTGCTCTGTTGGCTCGGAGTCGCTCAGGTACGGATTTTTGGGCTCCTGTGCCCATGCCTACTCTAGCAACTCTCTCCAAAACCCTTAACATAGCCTGAGATACAGCATCATCTTCGACCGTCTGATCTTGAAATTTTGCCTCCACCGCTGGCGGCACTGGTACCTCATTCTCGGACTCATGTCCTGACCCTATGGGTTCTGACACAGCAATTCAGCCTCTACCTTTGCCACGCACACCACGTCCTCTAGTGCTCATTCTACCGTTCACGATTTATCTGATTAGAAATTTTATGAATTAATAATTCTTTCTTCCCCTAATTAATAACGGACAGTCTTATGGAAAGTAGTTTTAACAGTAGTTCTTTCGAATTTGAATTCTATCTACAAGTTCAGTTCTCAAGTCTGTATTTCCTAATTCTAGAATTCTCACTCAATCATCATCAATCAGAGTATCACATACACGCATCAACCACACAAGCAACATCCATAAACTCATATTCCTCTCCTAGGGGTATTTTCGTCATTTCACTACCCAGGGGTATTTTTGTAATTTTAACCTACATGGGTATTGTCGTAATTTTCCAAAATAAGGTATCTTGGTGTTTTTACAATATACGGGTATTTCGATAATTTTGCGAACTAAGGGTATTTCGGTAATTTTGCAAGCCAAGGGTGTTTTGGGAATTGTCAAATCAAGGCTATTTTGGGAAGTTTTCACAAATCAGGGGTATTTCGAGAATTTTACAGAATGAGGGGTATTTTTATGATTTTACAAAATAGGGTGGCTGGTCTCTTTCGAGTTTTAATAATAAATTTTGGCCCGTCAACAAGTCCTCATGGCTAAGGTGAACAGTCACTACGCACCAGGTAGGATTCCAACGAAGAGGAGCTGAGTCACTAGGATCGCTTAAATACCAAGCTCTCCTCGGATCCAATCCTAGATATGCGTATGCTTGCCACACCTTAGCTCAAAGAACTTATTCCGGTCTGTTTGATTGGGTTAAGTTTTATGGAGTTTAAAGTATGATGTAAACTAGGCCTAAAGTCCATCAAATTCTATTTAAACTACTCTACGTCCCATAAAGCCCATCGAGCCCACAGATACTTAACACACAATGGTTCAGAATACTTACAGGCGGACTTGGTAGGAGACGCAGTGCCATGCCGAGCTAACAGACCTATATCATTTATGAAAATGTATGTTTCAAAACCCATATTTAGAAAATGTTTTGAGCCCAAAACCCAAAAGCTGAGTTTTAAACCGGGCTCTGATACCAATTTGTAACACCCCAAACTCAGCCCAAACACTATGACCGGATTTGGCATGCCACCAAGAAGAATTAATAAAAACATGTTGCATTTTTGGAAAACATTTGTCGAGTTTAAACATATATTCCAGGAAGACTTAATGATTTGATAATTTATAAAAGATATAATTTTATAAGATGCCTTTTTAAAAAAAGCCCCCAAAGTTTAGTACCTGTCTTAGTTTAATTTAAACGTAAAATTTTACATGTCTATTAGCGATGAAAGCCCAAAATAAAACCGAGACAAAATATAAAGCTAGTGGCCCATGGCCTTATTACAACAAAATATAAAACCCATTAATTAAAAATATTAACAATAAATAAACTAAAAGAAGTCTTCTTGCTGTAACATAGAATCTCTCGCATGGCCACCTTGCGCCCCTCTCTAGCCCGGTCCGTTGCACTAGGTGCTATCTGAAAGATGTTAAATAATAGGGTGAGTCGCAAGACTCAGTGTGCAACCCTCACACAACATTAGATTGGGCCTTAGCCCACAGAACAGATAATAGAGCATAATATATCAGAAAATATGCAAAGCCCAACCCAATCCTAGGTTTCCATCCGCCACACACCACCCTTACCTGCCATTCACACCATTGGGGATTTCTACAATCAACCCACACCGCTACACACCATCATATCATGGCAAAAGCCACTACAACAGATCATGGCATAAGCCACTACAACAGATCATGGCATAAGCCACTACAATAGATCATGGCATAAGCCACTTCAACAGATTATGGCATAAGCCATTACAATAGATCACGTCCCCTTTCATTAATCACCCAACCCCGTGCAATCACAGAAACTGGCATACATGTTTATCACATCAAACCAATAGAACCATTCACTTTAGAATGACAGAGATCACTAACCTAGTGATTTGCCTTTACCCTCCTCGGGTTTCAACCATTATGCCGGGATTTCGGCTTTTAACAGAATATAGCAGATTTATATACATGTATTAACAAACAATCTAGATGGTGTGGAAAGTTACACACCTGATATCACGTAGTACTATACTCTTAGTTGATATCCTTGCTATCTTGATCTACTATCCTCAGTCTATAACTTGGTTCAAGAAAAACTAGAAAAACATGAAGATTTGGCCTCCTCTATATTCGGCCAAGGGTTAACCCAAATTTACACGTTAAAACTAATAGATCTCCTTACCTTGAAATCTTGAAAGTAACACGATTCGTGTGTTACTGAACCCCGACTTAGAGACCTAAGTGATTGACACCTCTTCAAATCCGGAATGCCGCAAATAAGAGAGAAACAAGAGATTAGTTTCTCAATAGCCATTCAGCTAGAGACTTTGAAAAGCTAGAAAAGATTTGGGATCTCTCGAATCAATACTTACCTAAAATTTCCTTCAGATTTCGGTACAAGCAGACACCCCAGAGTGATTTCGGCAAACACAGGAGACGAGATCTCACTATTTTGGCTTTTATGAAAATCTCGAAAAAGATGAACTGATATGGTTTCAGGTTCTAGAAGTTCCTAGTGGTGTGTTTCACTTAAAAGAAAAGTGAAAAGAAAGCAAGGAGAGGCTTGAAGATTCTGCTAAAGTGTTTGAAAGAGATGAGAAAGGAATCTGTCAGAGGATTCGGCTAGCTGAAGAAAAAGAAAAGAGAGGGAGAATGGAGTAGGAATTTCGGCAGAGAAAAGAGAAAAACGATGAGAACTTTGACAGTAAATTTCGGCACATACTCAGCCTATACTAAACCGATTCCCCCATTTTACAACACAGTCCAAATTTCAGCCACCTCTAGCCTCCTGGATAGCCTCTCATCTTTTCCCTTATCTTTATCCGAACTCACATCCAAAAGAGTCCTACATCACACCACTTCTTCCCTCCTTTATCAGCTTAATATCCACATATTTTAAACATTAAAAATCCCTAAATTTTAGCCTTGTGCCATCCCCTCCTAACTTCCTCATTAGGTGCCAAATTTGGCCCAGAAACATGGGCTCCAAGTGGCCAAAACTTGGGCCTCTTTCAACTACTAGTGACGCCATCCTCTAGCTCCCTTGCAGCGTTACTTAATATTGGGCCACCAGCCCACTTTGGTGTTTTAAACACAGGTGCTACCTTTTTAACCCTATAGTGCCCAAACAGAAAACTTAATTAGGGCCTCAACCCAAACCTGAGCCCATTTTTGTGTCCTCTCTTTTTTAATCTGCTTATGAGGCCTCATGCTTGACTAGGGTCCACTAAGTAAGAAAAATAAATTTTTCCTATGGTCTCCCCTAACCCTAAGGCTTTAAATAATCCCGGTAATACTTTAATATTATTATTCTAAGTGATACACATACATATTAACTCCCATGCATAGAAATTAAAAGTTTCAAGATTTTTGGGGCGTTACAACCCAATAGGCCCAAATTTACTAGGCCCAAATTCGAGATGTTACATCATAACTAAGGGAAAACTTGAAACAAATATATTTTATCTCTTCAAGAGTTTGAACAATAATCATAGCAAACTTTAATTATGATTTTTCTATAAAAACACAAGTAGGTATTTTGGATCATTTTATAATCCTCTTTCAACTACTATTCATTAAGTCAAATTTACCACATATGTTCAAATTATTTTAATTCATATAAATGAACAATTTCTCGAGAATTTCAATATACTTCCATAGCACCCTATACTCGGCTTGGTCGCCAAGCTTAAATACGGGATGCCACACCATCGTCTCATCTCATGTACATCAAATAGGAACTAGATCCAAGCAAATCAATCTTCTTTTGTTAAACTGTATAAGTTGTAAGTCATCCAATTAATTAATTAACATTATTACATGCAAATCATACATTAATCGGTCTTACATATAGTTAGAATCATGCATAAGGGCTATTTAGCAAAATTTCATAAAATTGTTTATAGGTATCGATATTGACATTTAAGGTATCGATATTTCCTTCATGTGGTATCGATACTGCTTGGAAAAAATGATACCAAAATAGCTTATTGTTTCCCGGCCAAAAATCTTAAATGTCAAAAATTATCGGTACTTGCTATAAATTATCGATACTTTAGTCTCGAGTATTGATACTCGAGATAAGGTATCGATATCAAATCCCTATTCTATTTTTCTGCATGTTTTAATTCATAGAGGTATCAATTTTCAAAGCTAACTATCGATACCTCTACTACTGAATCTATAAATACAACATAGAAGAGCAAATAATTCATTTCTAATGGTTCTTAAACAACATGCATCAAGTACATTATTTATTCCATCATTCAATGGCTAAATTTCTTAGTCCAAAGTGTCAAATCAGCCAAGCAAGAATCATTACGCCAACATCAATGTTTAAATATTCTAACATAAAAATAACATGAAATTCTTATAGGCCAAATCAAAATGTTTAAAGATCAATGACCCAAAATAGTTCTACCACATTGCCTATTTCCCCAATACGAATATAAATAATAGAACACCTACGATGAATAACCAGTCTTCCTTGGATCAGTCCCTCGAAAATCACACCGCCCACACCGTGACTTCCCTAATCTGCATATGTTGAAATAAGTGGGTGAGCAAGCTCAATGAATGCAAAGAATTTCCACAACGCAAACATAACATCATGCAACACCACCAATCTTTTGCTCACAATAACCTTATTCTTAAGTATAACATCATATAGGATTAAGTCATACATCATATAATAGTTCACTCTCACAACGCAAACATACTCATTCAAGCATAAAACATATTCCACACGATTACATGAATTATGATAAGATGGCACTTTAGATATGAAACATATAGTAAGCTCTATCATCACACATCGGATACATGAATCTCCATTACACCACATAGACTCATGGAGTCAAACATGTCCCAAAAGTGAAGCATATAGCTAACACTCTCCTTATTTCCCCTCACATGTCTTGTTGAATGGTGCTTAGCTCTCATTCCCTTATCTCTCCAAACATGTCCCAGGGCCTTGACGCTCAAAACCACTATACATATAAGTGAATATTGACAATCCTATGGCATGATAACTATATCCAACGGTTCCAAGATAAAAAGGTTAAAATATTTGAAAAACAATACATATTACTTACCGGCTACCCATGCACTATCACTGCATATTAGCATCTTTTGCAAAACACTAGCATAATCATAAAACATATATATTACACATTTATATCATGTATATAATTTCACTTTACACAATAATCACCATACTCACATATCACATTTCATGCACAATACATAACCATAAGATAATTAAAGATTCAAGAAAACTTACACTCAGAACTTAGAGTAGGGGTCTAGGAAAATAACACATGACTTGTGTTTACGAGTAGTAATTCCATACACTCACTACTTTATGCTTTCACCAAAAGATGAAAGCTCAACTAATCTCTTCCTTCGCTAGTAGTAGGCTCTAATGAATCTAAGGCTTCACATGTAACAGCCCGAATTAGGGCCTAGTGGAAATAGTGGTTGCGAGACCACAAATCTGAGGTAGAATTATGTGTTTTATGGTTTTTATGAGGTCTATGACATGATTTCATGATTGTGTGAAAATTTCATGAAGAAATTTTATGATTCAGTGAATAATTTATCTAGTAGGACTAAATTGCAAAAATTGAAAAAAATGAGATTCTAGAAGATTCAAGTATGAAATAGCATTAGAAAAATTACTAGAGGTCCTTATTTAGTAAATAGACCATTATATGTCAATATGGACAAAAATATACATGGGAAGGAAAAATCTCAAGAAAGGGCTCTAAGGGCAATTTGGTCATTTGGATAATAAAAGAATTAAAAGGGAAAAAGAAGTAAAAAATGATGTCCATCTTCTCCAAGCTAGCTAAAAATTTCAAGGGCACCATAGCTATGGTTTCTTAAACTTTCAAGCTTGATTGTAAGTACATCCTAGCCCCGTTTTGAATGTTCTTCGTATTTTTGAAATCCTCGTAGCTCGATTTAGCTATTTCTAGCTATATTTTGAGCTAGGGTTCATGTTCAAAAACTTACCCATGTATGAAATGCATGTATTTTGATTATTTATGGAGGAATATGAAGGTTTGATGTATGATAAACATCTTTTTCTAAGTGATTTTCATGGAAAACTCGTAAAAGGACCTAATTGTAAAAGTGATAAACAGGTGTAGTAAAAATCAAGTTTGAAAGAAAATGTGAGCTATTGTAAGCTCAATAAAGGTTCAGTTAGGCTTGGGTAAACAAGGGAATGGATATATTTTATAATACAAGCCTAGGGACTATTTTGTAAATATGTAAAAGTTTAGGAGTAAAATTGTAATTTTTAAAGTATGATTCATGGGTTATGTTAATGTGATCATTAAATGAGTGAAATTGTCATTATATATCAAGAAACATGAAGCCCGGACCGAAACTGAGGCAAGAATAAGGTTGTGGACTAAATCGAACAACTACACATATTTTGGGTACCGAGGTAAGTTTGTGTGTAATATATTAACCTTATGTCATTATGTATTGAAATGCTTGAGATTTCATAAAATTTACATTATTTTTATGAAAATTTATCAATGATGTTGGATAAGAAAAATGATGAAGATTTATGAGGTGAAAGTCCCAGTCGAACTTAAGAATAGAAGGATACCATAGTCAAGAAATGAGATTAAAAAGGTCCCGTGTAAGACCATGTCTGGGACATGGCCTCGACACCAAATTGAGATCCCATATAAGACCATATCTGGGATATGGCATCGGCATCTAAGAGGAAAATTGTGTAAGACCATGTTTAGGACATGGCATCGATATATGATCTCGTATTAGAACATATCTGGGATATGGCATCGACATCGACATGAGATCCCGTATAAGACCATATATAGGATATGGCATCGACATCGACATGTGATCCCATGTAAGACCGTATACGTGTCTGGGTATCCTTTGATATTCCATGTGGTTCAACGGGTAAAGAGCTAAGTTCATACTAAAGATGATAAAGAGTTAAGTTCATGTTAAAGATGATAACGAGCTAAGTTTGTATTCATGATTGCAAAAGTGTTAAAGTTATGTGATGAGTGATACAGGTATACATGAGTAACTCACAAGAAATAAGTTCAATGTATGATGTGTGATTGGTAAGAGTAAGCATGAGTAAGTCATGTCAATGCACTTGAGAACTTGTGTTATTACTTAAAGTAAAGTATGAATGTATCATGAGATTTTATGTTGCTATTTATTGCATGCAAACTTACTAAGCTTTATGCTTACTCCCTCTCTTTTCCATTTCCTTGTAGTATCACCAAGCTAGCTCAGGGATTGAAGGACATCAGAGTTTGATTCACACTATCAAGTTATTCTTTTGGTACAGTAAAGTTCGGTTATTTTTAGTATGGCATGTATAGGTACTTGGTCATTTTGTTTTATCATATTGGTTAGCCAAGGTATTGGCTATTAATGCTACTTAATTCATTTTATAAATGGCCAGTAGAATTGGCCGATGATAGTTAAGTTATATATATTCAATGATGATGAAATTCATGAAGTGCAAGTTGATGCAATAAAATGAATAGTGTGTGAAGTAGATGAATGATGAATTAGTGTATGTTAATGAACATTAATGCTATGCTATGTGTTGCTTGAATTGGTATAAGTGTGATTGTTTTCAGGGTAGCAATTGGCTTGGTAAATAGCCTTATAATTGTCCACACAGGTAGACACACAGGCTTGTGTCTAGGCCGTATGTGACATACAGTTAGCCTTAAGGGCGTGTTGGTAGGCCGTGTGCCCCCTGCATCTAATTGTGAAAAATTCAGTTTGTCACACGGGCCAGCACATGGGCATGTGACTAGGCCGTGTGCCTCTAAGTGTTTGCTGATGTCATAAATAGAATGCTAAGGTTTTCACAGACAGGCTAAGACACGGGCGTGTCATGGCGTGTAAGGAACACAGGCCATAGACACTGGCGCGTGCCAGGTCTTGTGAAAACCCTTGTAGGTTCGAAATGAAAAATATAATCCACACGGACTAGGGACATGGGTGTGTGAGACCACATGACCTACCTATACGGGCTTGTCCCTATCCACACGGGCGTGTCCCTATTCACACGGACGTGTGGCCCTGTTTTGAGACAAAATTTTCTAAGTGTTTGTAAGTTTCCGGTTCAGTCTTGGATCACTCTATGTGTATGATTAGGGTCTAGTAGGTCCATAATGAGGATGTTAAGAGTTTAAATGAGAAATTTTAAGGTGAAAGGAAAGTTTATTGCTCGATTTTGTACGAGTAAATAAGTTAAGTTCGGTAATGCCTCGTACCCGATTTCGGCATTGAATACGAGTACGGGGTGTTACATCACACACATCATTCATACAATAAACAAAATCAAATGTTCAACCGTGGATTCACTCAAACCCACTAAAACATAAACTTAAGTTAAGTTCCCATGTAACTTAAACTATTAACATAACAAATTTTTAATTGTAATGTCTCGGTCTACACTCAATCTTTTTTCCTAAACTTTTTTCCTAAAATTAGTTCCGTTCATCTAATTAATCATCTACACCTATTGCACAACCTTTAAACTAGACAAATCTACTTAATTCATGGTATCGGCATTTTTCAACATCTTTTAGGCAATTTTCACAAAAATCATTAAAACACAAGAAATAATTAACGAAAATTCAAGGCAAGTTTAAAAACTTTTTAATCATGTTAAAAAAAGTTGAAAAACACTTTGAAACCAAGTTTTGGCTCATAATCCCGAAATCCATCATTAATGGCTCGATTTTAGGCTTTTATTTAAAAGATACGATTTGAAGTCTAATAATTCAGTTTTAAAGACTAAATAAAATTAAAGCCCAATGGTGACATGAATGATTACCTTTGTTGATAGAATGAATGAGTTTTTATGTAAATTCGAAAAACCTACATTTGGAGAAGATGAAATCTATGGAGTTTTTGGTGTTTTTCTTGAAGATTTATGATGGTAATGTAACACCCCTAACACGTAACTGTTGCCGGATTAGGTTAAAGGGCATTACTAATCATTTCGAAATATTTAAATTCATTTCACATCAAAAACATAGCAATTCACATTCATATAGTCCCTTATTTAGGTTTACGAGACCTTAAACACGTGTTAGAAAGGGATAGGAACTAAACCGAACACATACAAAATTTTCAGAAATTCAAACATTTTTCCAAGCTACAAAGGTCACATGCTCGTGTGGGTAGGCCGTGTGCCTCACACGGCCTCAGACACGCCCATGTGTCCAAGCCATGGTAAAACAGGGCATACATACTGACTTGTCCACATGGCCTGAGACACGCCCGTGTCCCTCACCCGTGGTTGACATTGACTTGCACCACACGGCCAGTCACATACCCGTGTGTCTAGCTTGTGTGCAAGCTTGGCTTGTTTTGAATTACAAACTTGAAAGACACAGTCGAGCCACATGCCCGTGTGCTCAACCGTATGGGAAATTATAGGCCATTTACAAGGCCAAACTTGCCACCCACACTTAGGTTCACCTACAAGCATCAAACCATATGCATTTATACCTCAAATTGCAACCAAAACATACCAATATATGCACCAATTAATCATCAACTACACCATTTATTTCTGTACTCAATTTCAACTCATATAAGTCCATCTAAAATACCAATTTCACATCCCAAATCATATTAGTTAAGCATCATATAATCGATACCACAAGTTCACATTTAAACCACAATTCTCATCAACCAATTTAAGCATGAAACATGTAACACCCCAAACCCGGTTAATATGTTACGACCAAGTTTGGATTGTTACAGGAAGGGTAGTTTTGAAAATGTTTAACGGTACATCGTAACTTGTGAAAAACTTTTCGTTTCAGTGATTCCATGTTAGGGGTAATTTAGAGTTTGGTTTGGATATATCTTGCCAACTTCTTATAGGTTATCTAGAAGCTGAAAACGAGTTTATTTCGTAAAGTCAAATTTAGAAAATTTCGGTGAAGTGATAGTTGAAAACAATGTTGAGGAATGTGACCCTTTTGAAAACAATATTTGTAGTTCTATGAAAATCCCAAGTTTAATTATTTGTGGCTTGTGATCCATATGTTAATATTTTGGAAAATCGTTAGTTATGTTTTTAAGAAAACCCCATATTTGGCAGGTTATAGCATATAATATCAAATTTGAATCAAACCCGAAATTAAAGTTAAAGTGGCCTTATTACAAATCAAAATCCCAATTAAAAATAAACTTAAATAAGAGAACGAGTTTATGAAAGGAACGATAACGCATGGCCACCTCGAGTCCGCCTCGGCTTCAGATCCGCGATTTAGGGATTACCCGCACAATTAAGCAGAGGGGTGAGTTGCCGAGACTCAGTGTGTAAATTCCCGTATAACGTAAATTGGGCCTTAAGCCCACAGATGCACATTGGGCCTTAGTGTTACACTATTAACCCGTATCCGTCGCCAGACTAGGGTTACGAGGCATTACCGGAGAAGACACAACTCAAAATAGGCATATAATTTTTTTAAAAAAATTCATATATGTATTGAATCATCTGAACAGAGTAAGTTGCATATTTTGTAAATACAAATTTCATACCTCAATAACAAAGCCAAAATCATTTACATTACAACTAAACACCTAGCTCAAGTTTTTAACATAATTAATCATTCATAATTAACATCATTAATCTAACCATTTATCAAAAACTTAACAAATAAACATCACTTTTAAACGCATATATATATATATATATATATATATATATATATGGTACTCAACATTGTAACATTAAAACCAAATGGTATCAATCACATTATATACAACATTCGACCATACTTAATATCTCCTATACAACTAATTCAATATATTCATCATCACTTAAATTTACAAATTTAAATACATAACATATCATAAAACAAATCTTTAAATAAATATAACAATATATTAATAAAACACATCCGAATATATATATATATATATATATATACAAATATATTTATAATCTCTTAGTTAAAATTTCTAAGCCAAGTGCATAAACATATACTTGCATGATTCTTCTAGTTGAATAGATGAACCATATAAAACCAATTTAATCATTAACATGTCCATCATTTCACAAACCACAAATACATAAAATTTTCACAAATTCATAAACAAATCATAAACCAAATTCATATGTATTACATGCATTTATCCATTATATTATCACAACATTGCCAAATACATATATAAATTAACCTTATCAATTTATGAATAAAACATAACAATTACATATATTCATTATATTTAACTTATTAACTTAAACTATTTATAGTGCAAATTAAATCATTACAATATATCAATATAAAGCCACAATAGAAATATGTTTGTCTCTAATTAATCATCATTCATTTCACTACTAAAATACATAACTAATCATCTCAATACATCCTTGAATGCCTAACTATCATTTAAATACATAGACAATATTACCTTTCAACTTTTATTCAAATGTACTCATCAACTAATTATAAACCATAACTAACACAAATAAAACATAATCAAATCATTTTAGCAATGGTAGCATAGTAAACATAATTTGTACTATTATATATATTTATCATAGTTAAATTCACTCATATCACATCCAAAATCATTAACTAACTTCAATGCACAAAAGAAAACACATATCACAAATACCATTTATCATAGCACATAACATTATAACCAAAATGAACTTAAACCATAATCAAACATAACCAAGTTCAAGCAGAGAAGTTAAGCCATCTTCGCATGGCTATTATTTACATGCATAGGTACTTAATTCATATTCAACCCTTTTCTATAGTATACATGCCATATATTCATAACTAACATAACCAAAATACCAAAGAAAGTTGTCGATAGTGTGATAGTCCTGCTGACGATCCCCGAGCTCGTAACGTATCCAAAATCTATAAAACAGAATTAGACAGAGAAACACAAGTTAAGCTATTTAAGCTTAGTAAGTCAATAGCAAGGTAAAGCCAATTAACTTAGCAAAATCATATATATAAAATTATATCAAATATTAATTTATACACAATCGCAAGTACTAATCAAATCTCAATATCAATGTCACATAATATTCCCTTTTTGTCGAATACACATGGTTAAAGCTTATACACAATTCACATGTTTACACATTAACTTATGTACAATGTAATAAACATATAACTTACCTTTCATTTGTTAACACAGTGTATATACGTACCTGAGTTCTTTTAATTCACATATCACATTGGTCCTCACTTACACATGCCCCGTTGAACCATTCAAAATTAAAAAGGATACGCAGATAGTCGGAAGCTTGTACAATGCCAACGTCCCAGACGTGGTCTTACATGTAATCACATATCGATGCCACTGTCCCAGACAGGGTCTTACACGAATCAAATACGATGCCAATGTCCTAGACATGGTCTTACACATAAACACAAATCGATACCAACATCCCAGACGTGGTCTTACACAAAAACACATATCAAATATCCTATGTCATGACATTTGTATCCTACCTATTCCTAAGGTTTGTACGGGGCTTACGAACGTCAAATCTTGGTTGAATCAAGCTCGGAAGTTAGCCAAATCACAATACCTACATTCGGCCGTAGTATAAATAAATTCAAATAATTCATTTTGATACATAACAAATACGTATCCATAGTTATATCAACATTTAAATGCTTATTGACTTACCTCGGACGTCATCAATTGCTAAATCGGCTACTCGACCACTTTTGTCTTTTCCCGATCCAAATCTGATTTCTTTAATTCTTGATCTAAACATATTCAAATTAAGCTTATTTAAACACCACTCTATTCAATTTAGCCTAAAAACACATAAATGGGAAAATTACAATTTTCCCCTAACATTTCACACTTTTTATAATTTAGTCCTTTTTACTCAAAACACAAAATACACAAAATTTGACTATACTCCTTAAGGGCCAAATATTCCTAGTGTCCATACAAACCTACACATTTCATTTATTTCACATTTTATTCCTTCAAAAATTTATTTTTACGATTTAGTCCAAATTGCTCCAATTCATCAAAAATTCAAAGACAAAACTTGTTAATCTAACACATATATTTAATATTTCATATTTCATCATCAAACAACACAAACAACAAGATATCATCAATGGCTCAACTCAAAATATCAATCAAAATAAAAAATTCAAACATTGGTCGGATAGTACTCAAAGCAACGATCTCAAAAACGTAAAAATCATCAAAAACCGAAACCAAAACATACCTTAATTGAGTTAAATAAGTGCCAAAACGTAAGAAGCCATGGATGGTTTCTTTCTTTTCTACACTCGGCAAAAACAAAGATGAATATGTCATCTTTTTATGGTTTATTTTATTATATTGATATATTTTACCTAATTACTAAATTAACCTTTAAATAATAATAATATATAACATATATCTTAAGGTTAGTTTTGTCAAATGCCACCCACTATCTATCTTTTGGTCTTATTGCATCATAAAACCTCCACTTTATAAAGACAACAACAAATAGGCAATTTAGATTTAACCCTCAAATTTTCATTTTATGCAATTAAATCCCTTTTATTTAATCAGACACTTAAACGATGAAATTAAGTCATGAAAATTTAACACCAACAAATTCACACATCATAAACATGAAAAATAATTTTAAAATATTTTTCGGACTCGGATTTGTGATCCCAAAATTACTTTTCTGATTAGGGTCAAAATCAGGCTGTTACACTTAGCCCACTCAATATGGCATATATCACATGTATGCAATGCAGCCCAGCCCAATCTAGCTATCCATCCAAACACCTGTGGCATTACGCCACTGTGGTTCTTTACCACCGTGGTCCCAGACCACTCGTGACAAAGTCACTAATATATATAATCATGGGGCCAACCCACTGTGGTCTCAAACCACCATGACGATCTCTGATAAATGTATGTATTCGTGGGGCAAACCCACTGTGGTCCTAGACAACCGAAACAAGTCACTGATATATGTATTCATGGTCTCAAACCACCATGGTTCTTAGACCACCATGACAATAGTCACTGATTCGCGCTTCCCCTTTCATTCAATCCCAAGCCCATGCTCATTTTATCATGCTGAAAATGAATGCAACATATTCTCAACGTGTAACAGACAATAATTTCATACAGGTATTATAATCGAAAGTATCATCATAGCAGAACTTACAAGTGTCTCCAACCTTACCCACGAGGGTATCTCGACTATCAAACAGTCGTTTTGGCTTTCAGCCCATATAGTTAAAACTCAAACAGTAAAGAAGCGTGTAAGTAATACACACCTAATAACGCGTAACACTAAGCTTTCTACGTTGACACTTTCACTAGCAGGGACAACAGCTATTTGCCTATCCCAGGCAGATGTCGGCTCACTCCCACAACCTGGCGGATAGTCCCGAACCACCAAAATAGTACATATTTTGAATGGCAGATTAGAGATTACGAGCACACTCTTTTCCTTGGTTTGACTTACACTTGCATCCATGAAGAGATTTGGTCAGTACTTAGAGTGCAACGTCGCATGTCTAATAAGGGAATTGATTAAAATAGACTACTACCGATAAGGGATATAATAGCCATAACCCTGAAAAGAAGCGACCCTTACCTTGGTAAATGATGAATTGCACCACCACTGATTTGCCCTCGAATCCGAGATGAGTTGTGAGAGAAATAAAAGTTCACCTAGCAGTCACAGATAGCCCTTGAGTATTTAGTTAACCAAAAGAGACTTAAAGAAGGAAAAAGGTATTGCCCGAAGTTACCATGCGATGAAACAGGTGATGAAAAGCCAAAGCAGATTCGGTAAAAAAGTAACCCTTCACAGCTTAGGCTACTCAAACGGCCTTGATTCGAGATGAAAAGAACAAATAGTGATCCGATTAATGAGAATGGAGACAGAGAAGTTTAGAGAAGAAAAGAGAAAGAAATTAAAAAGGAATGGAAAGAGAAGGAGATTCGGCTCTTATAACAAGAGAGAAAAGAAACATTACCTTCAATAATCCAACAGCAGGGTGAAACCGATTCACTTGAGACTATAGGAACTATTTGGCTAAAGAGAGAAAAGGAAAGATGTCAATGGAGATGGTGCAAAGTTTCTGCTAAAGAAGAAGAAATAAAGGAGAAAGATGAAACACAAAGAAGTGAGATGAAAGTTTCAGTTGTGAGGTTTAAGAGAAATGAGAAAGGGAGCATGAAAGATTCGGTAATGGGGTGGCTTCAATGAGTTTCGGCTAACACATAAAATGGGGAAAAGATGTAAAGCAATAATGATGAGAGAAAGAGAATAGGGAGCTATGGTTTCCTTTGGTAAAAAGAAAATAGGAAATGAAACCAAGTGACCAAAATGAAAAGAAGAAAGGGAAGTCTCTATGGATGGTTTCAGCTTAACTTCACACTCAAATGACACTAGCTACCAAACGTCACTCACCTCCCTTAATGAACAATGCTAAAATGAAATGAACCAAAGCCTAAAGTCTATGGAATTTCGATACCTTTAAGCTAGCAGTAAATCGCACATGCTTAACAACAAAGGTCCCCCTCTTTCACCCACATGACCGAATTCACTCCCCCAAACAACCCAACTTTTGGCTAACTTTCACCACTAACACCAACCCACGATTTCCTCTTACTTTCACTCCCCTTCACTCATTTGAATCAGTTTGACCAATTCAAACACCACAAACACCTCATGGCTATCCATTCAAATGGCTTGACTCATTCAACCAACAACCATGAAGAGTCCAGCTGAAAGCCACCTCCTTAGCCCCCTAAGTACAAAAAAAAAAAATAAAGTTTCCGAATGCTGCTGACAAGACTCGAACTCTTTCCCTTTGCTGTTCCCTTGTGACGCCACTTCCCTGCACCTTAAGTGGCGTCTTTTTGCCACTCCACCACAACTTTTCTTGTGTCAACAAACGCAATAACTTATCCTTAAGACTTGCTTCAACCAGCTCTCCCCTAAAGAGCCTAAAAATAAAATTTTCACCAAGGCTCAAATGTGACCCCGAGCCTTCCCGGGACCCCCAAACATACCAAATTAATAAACAGAACATGCCAAACACACAGCAAACATAAAAATACAGAGCCCTTAATTTCAGGATGTTACAGTTCTACCCCCTTAAAGAAATTTCGGCCTCTAAATTTACCTGGTCAAAAGAGGTGAGGGTATTGCTATCGCATCACATCCTCTGGCTCCCACGTGGCCTCCTCTGAATCGTGATTCCGCCACAAAACTTTAACCAATGGAATTGTCTTCTTTCTCAATACCTTAACATCTCGGTCTAAGATCTAAACTGGTTCCTCCTTAAAAGATAAATCAGGTCTTACCTTGATTTCCTCCACTGGCACTATGTGAGATGGGTCCGAACGGTAGCGCCTTAACATCGAGACATGGAATACATCATGTATCTGCCTGAATTATAGAGGTAACTCGAGCTAATAAGCTACTAGTCCCATACATTTCAACATTCGGTAAGGCCCGATAAACTTGGGGCTCAACTTGCCCTTTCGTCCAAATCTTAAAACCTTCTTCCAAGTCGAAACTTTTAAGAAAACTCGATCACCCACAGAGAACTCTATATCCTTATGCTTCAGACCTGCATAAGATTTCTGCCTGTCAGAAGCTTCTTTCAACCCAGTCCGAATCAACTTAACCTTATCCTCTGTTTTCGAAACTAATTCTGGACCCAACAACTGTTGCTCACCCAACTCTGTCTAGTAAGTAGGAGTGTGACACTTCGACCATACAACGCTTCATAGGGTGCCATCTGAATACTGGATTGATAGCTATTGTTGTATGCGAATTCTACCAATGGTAGAAAATCCTCCCAACTACCCCAAAAATCGATAACACAACCTCTCAACATGTCTTCCAAGATCTAAATTACCCTCTCAGACTGACCATCAGTTTGTGGATGAAACGCTGTGCTGAAATCCAATCTTGTACCCAACGCTTGATGCAACACCTTCCAGAATCACGATGTAAACCTAGTGTCTCTATCTAATATGATAGACACAGGTGCCCCATGCAACCTCACAATCTCTGCTACATACTGCTTGGCTAACTTCTCCAATGAATAATCAACCCGACCCGGTATGAAGTGAGTGGACTGTGTCAACCGATCAACAATTACCCACACTGAATCTTTCTTAGTAGGCGTGAGAGGTAGCCCACTAACAAAATCCATCGTTATCCTCTCCCACTTCCAAAGTGGAATCTTCACTGGCTGCAGCAACCCCGATGGTAGCTAATGTTCTGCCTTCACCTGCTGACACGTTAAGCATTTACTCACAAACTCGGTAACTTCTTGCTTTAGACCTGGCCACCAGAACTTTTCACGTAAATCTCGATACATCCTGTTCCCACCAGGATGCATAGCGTATGGACTACTATGCGCTTCCTATAGAATCTTCTGCCTTAACTCAAAATCCTTTGGCATACTAGCCTTCCCATGAAAGCATAATACCCCATCACTGTTCACACTAAAATCTTCTGTCTCACCACCTGCCACTAGCTGAAATTTAGGACTTAGCGATTCATTTGACAACTGTTTCTCTCTAATCTGACTGACCCAAAAAGGTTTCACTTGCAGTTCAGCTAGAAAACTTCCATCATCATACAAGCTGAGATGAGCAAACATTGCCCTTAAGTCTGATATCACCTTACGGCTCAACGCGTCTGCCACTACGTTAGCTTTACTCGGGTGGTACTCGTTCGAGCAGTCATAATCCTTTAATAACTCAATCCACCTCCGCTGCCTTAAATTCAACTCCTTCTGGGTAAGGAGATATTTTAGGCTCTTGTGGTCTGTGTAGATAATTGACTTCTCCCCATACAGGTAATGTCTCCAAATATTCAGAGCAAACACTTTCGCAGCTAACTCTACATCATGCGTAGGATAGTTCACCTCATGTGGTCTCAATTGACGAGATGTATATGCTACTACTTTTCCCTCTTGCATCAATACATATACCAACCCTATGTGTGACGCATCACAGTAGATAACAAACTTCTTCCCGACTTCAGGCTAAATCAACATTGGTGCCTCAATCAAAATCCTCTTCAACTTCTCAAAACTTTCCTGCTGTTTATCCGACCAGAAAAATGGTACCCCTTTCTGCAACAACTTGGTTAACGGTGCAGCAATTAACGAGAACCCCTCAACAAACCTTCTGTAGTACCCAGCCAAACTAAGAAAACTTTGAATTTTTGCCACAGACTTAAGCAATTTCTAGTCCAACAAGGCTTCAATTTTTTGAGGATCAACCTAATTCCCTCAGCAGACGCAATATGTCCCAGAAAGGTAACTTCCCTAAACCAAAATTCACACTTACTGAATTTGGCATATAACTACTTTTCTCTCAGAATCTGCAGAACCACCCGAAGATGTGAATCATGCTCCTCTTCTGTCCTTGAATAAACCAAGATATCGTCTATGAATACCACGACAAATCGATCCAAATAGGGCTGGAATACTCGGTTCATCAAATCCATAAACACAACTGGTGCATTCGTCAACCCAAATGACATCACTAAGAACTTGTAGTGACCATAACGAGTTCGAAAGGCTATCTTATGGATATCTGCATCCTTGACCTTAAGCTGATGATAACCTGACCTCAAGTCTATCTTTGAAAAGACCGAAGCGCCTTGCAACTGATCGAACAGATCGTCTATCCTAGGCAACGGGTACTTGTTCTTGATCATCAACTTTTTCAGTTGCCTATAGTCAATGCACATCTACATCGACCCATCCTTCTTCCTAATAAATAACACTGGCGCTCCCCAAGGTGACACACTTGGTCGTATAAAACCTCGACCCAACAGTTCCTGAATCTGGGCTTTAAGTTCCACCAGCTCCTTTGGCGCCATTCGATACGGAGCAATGGACACTAGCACTATTCCCGCAAGAAGATCAATATCGAACTCTACCTCGCGATTTGGAGGTAACCTTGGAAGCTCTTTTGGAAAAACATTGGAGAATCCCCTCATAGTTCTAACATCCTTTACAGTCAACTCCTTGGCCTCCAGAGCACTGATGAAAGCTAAAAACGATTGACACCCTTTTCGCACCATCTTTTCAGCCTTTAAAGCGGACATTATATTGGACAAGTAGTTCCTTCTTTCACCTATCACTAACACCTCATTATTCTCGGGAGTTTTTAACACCATGCGCTTAGCAGCACAATCCAAGTTCGCTCAATACTTCACCAACCAGTCCATGCCTAAGATCAAATCGAGCTCTCCGAATGATAGTTCCATCAAATCAGCTGGAAAAACTATCCCTTGAACTTCTAAAGGCACACTCTTAAAGAGTTTGTTCACCACTACAGATTTTCCTAAAGGGCTAAGCACAATCATCTCTCTAGAAGAAATCTCAGATTCTATGTTTAGAGTTCCAGACACAGTACTAGCTACATAGGAATGCGTAGACCCAATATCAATCAATGCAGTAAATGGCAACCCAAAAATAAAGAACGTAACAGTTATGACGTCCGGTGCATCGCCCTCCTCTCGGCGTCTGGTTGCATAAACCAACCCAGGCTGTCTTGCATCTGTGTTCCCAGCACCTCTGCCTGGTGCTCCACGCCTTCGGCCAAAACCATTTCCACCCCTAGTGGGACCATGACCTCTCTGTGGTTGCTGACCACCTCTTCCAAACTGAACATAACTCTGACCCACTAGCTGCGCTCTATTTGACTCTTGCGGACAGTCCCTTACTCGATGATCTACTGATCCACACATTTAACATCCATTACTTCTTGCCCAGCACTCCCCCGAGTGAAACTTCCCATACGTAGCGCATTGTTGAGGCTGGCCAATAACAACAGGTCTCGCAACTCGACTCGGCCCATCAAGCCCAGACCTCTTCTGAAAATTTTCAACAGATCCTGACGACCCAAAATTCCTTATATTCCTACCCTTGTCCCTATCTTGAATCTGCCTTTCAGATCACTTTACCTCTTTGGCTATCTTAGCCTTCTCGACCAAAATAGTGAACTCTCTTTCTCGTTGCAGAGCGATCAGTACTCGCAACTCATCCCTTAGACCATCCTCAAATCGAACATAGCGCTCATGATCTGTTGAAGCAAATACCCCGGGCATAATGACTTATACGTAGAAATTTCGCCTCATACTTGGCCACTGACTTACTCCCCTGAACCAAGTTTATGAATACCTTCCTTTGGGCATCCCTATCCCTTACAGTAGAAATCCCAGGTAATACGATTAGTCGCTGCACTATCCCTTACAGTGAGCCACCACTGATACGCCTCATCTCAGAGGAGAGACACCACTCCTTTCAGTTTCTCTTCTACGGTACAGTTAAGATCATCCATAATGCGCTCCACCGCTTCTAGCCAGTACTCCGCTATGTTAGGAGCCACACCAGAAATGACCCTAAACATTTCAGCCCTATTAGCTCAAAGTCGTTCTGACATAGATTTTGAGCCACTGATCTCGTGCTCGCACCACCAAATCACTCCAAAACACGCAACATAGCCTGAGACACAGCATCGTCTCCTCTAGTTTGATCTTGAAATCCTGCTACCGCCATTGGTGATGCTGGCACTTCACCCTCCGGCCCATACCTTGACTCCGAGGGTTCAGTTTCAACACTTCAGCCTCTACCACGGCTGCACATACCACGTCTACGTTCCCTAGTGCTCATGACTATCGATTCGACTTAATCTGATTAAAAGTTTTATGCATTAGTATTTTTCTTCCAGTATTTATTACGAAGCAATCTTATGAAAAATAGCATTAAAAGTAGTTCTCATAAATATATATACACCTATAGGTTTCAGTCCCTAAAGTTGAATTTCTTAGTACTAGCAATCATAGCACAATACAAATACTTCATACAAAACAACCAATAGTCAGAAGACTTATCATGCGGATTTGGTACCGGGGATCAGGTGCCATACTTCCAAAAACCATGTATTTTTTTTCTAAACCATTTTCCAAATCAGCTTTTGAAAATAGTTTTGAACCTCATACCCACAGCCGAGTTTTTGAAACATGACTCTGATACCACAATTGTAACACCCCAAACCCAGTTAATACGTTACGATCAAATTTGGATTGTTACAGGAAGGGTAGTTTTGAAAATGTTTAACGGTACATCGTAACTTGTGAAAAACTTTTCGTTTCAGTGATTCCATGTTAGGGGTAATTTAGAGTTTGGTTTGGATATATCTTGCCAACTTCTTATTAGGTTATCTAGAAGCTGAGAACGGGTTTATTTCGTAAAGTCGAATTTAGAAAATTTTGGTGAGGTGACAGTTGAAAACAATGTTGAGGAATGTGACCCTCTTGAAAATAATATTTGTAGTTCTATGAAAATCCCAAGTTTAATTATTTGTGGCTTGTGATCCGTATGTTAATATTTTGGGAAACCGTTAGTTACGTTTTTAAGAAAACCCCATATTTGGTATGTTATAACATATAATATCAAATTTGAATCAAACCCCAAATTAAAGTTAAAGTGGCCTTATTACAAATCAAAATCCAAATTAAAAATAAACTTAAATAAGAGAACAAGTTTACAAAAGGAACGATAATGCATGACCATCTCGAGTCCGCCTCGGCTCCAGATCCGCGATCTAGGAATTACTTGTATAATTAAGCAGAGGGGTGAGTTACCGAGACTCAGTGTGTAAATTCCCGTATAACGCAAACTGGGCCTTAAGCCCACAGATGCACATTGGGCCTTAGCCCACTCAATATGGCATATATCACATGTATGCAATGCGGCACAACCCAATCTAGCTATCCATCCAAACACCCGTGGCATTATGCCACTGTGGTTTTTTTACCACCGTGGTCATAGACCACTCGTGACAAAGTCAATAATATATATAATCATGGGGCCAACCCACTGTCGTCTCAGACCACCGTGACGATCTCTGATAAGTGTATGTATTCGTGGGGCGAACCCACTGTGGTCCTTGACCAACGAGACAAGTCACTGATATATGTATTCGTGGTTTCAAACTACTGTGGTTCTTAGACCACCGTGACAATAGTCACTGATTCACGCTTCCCTTTTCATTCAATCCCAAGCCCATGCTCATTTTATCATGTTCAAAATGAATGCAACATATTCTCAATGTGTAACAGACAATAATTTCATACAAGTCTTATAATCAAAAGTATCATCATAGCAGAACTAACTGGTGTCTCCAACCTTACCCACGAGGGTATCTCGACTATCAAATAGTCATTTCAGCTTTCAGCCCATACAGTCAAAACTCCAACAGTAAAGAAGCGTGTAAGTAATACACACCGATAACGCGTAACACTAAGCTTTCTACGTCGACGCTTTCACTAGCAGGGACAACGGCTATTTGCCTATCCCAGGTAGATGTCGGATCACTCCCACAACCTGGCGGATAGTCTCGAACCGCCGAAATAGTACTTCTTTTGAATGGCGGATTAGAGGTTACAAGCACACTCTCTTCCTTGGTTTGACTTACACTTACATCCATGAAGAGATTTGATCAGTACTCGGAGTGCAGCATCACTTGTCTAATAAAAGAATCGATTAAAATAGACTACTACCGATAAGGGATATAATAGCCATAACCCTAAAAAAAAGTGACCCTTACCTTGGTAAATGATGAACTGCACCACCACTGATTTGCTCTCGAATCCAAGATGAGTTGTGAGAGAAATAGAAGTTCGGCCTAGCAATCACAAATAGCCTTTGAGTATTCGGCTAACAAAAAGGAGACTTAAAGAAGGAAAAAGGTATTGCCTGAAGTTACCTTGTGATGAAACAGGTGATGAAAATCCAAAGCAGATTCGACAGAAAAGTAACCCTTCACAGCTTAGGCTACTCAAACGGCCTTGATTCGAGATGAAAAGAAGAAATAGAGATCCGATTAATGAGAATGGAGACAGAGAAGTTTAGAGAAGAAAACAGAAAGAAATAAAAAAAGAATGGAAAGAGAAGGAGATTCGACTCTTGTAACAAGAGAGAAAAGAAACATTACCTTCAATAATCCAATAGCAGGGTGAAACCGATTCACTTGAGACTATAGGAGCTATTTGGCTAAAGAGAGAAAAGGAAAGATGTCAATAGAGATGGTGCAAAGTTTCGGCTAAAGAAGAAGAAATAAAGGAGAAAGATGAAACACAAAGAAGTGAGATGAAAGTTTCAGTTGTGAGGTTTAAGAGAAATGAGCAAGGGAGCAGGAAAGATTCGGCAAGGGGGTGGCTTCAATGAGTTTCGGCTAACACATAAAATGGGGAAAAGATGTAAAGCAACAATGATGAGAGAAAGAGAATAAGGAGCTATGGTTTCCTTTGGTAAAAAGAAAATAGAAAATGAAACCAAGTGACCAAAACGAAAAGAAGAAAGGGAAGTCTCTATGGACGGTTTCGGCTTAACTTCACACTCAAATGATACTAGCTACCAAACGGCACTCACCTCCCTTAATGAATAATGCTAAAATGAAATAAACCAAATCCTAAAGTCTAAGGCATTTCGGCACCTTTAAGCTAGTGCCAAACCACACATACTCAACAATAAAGGGTCCCCCTCTTTCACCTACTTGACCGAATTCACTCCCCCAAACACCCCAACTTTCGGCCAACTTCCACCACCAACACCAACCCACGATTTCATCAACCCACGATTTCCTCTTACTTTCACTCCCCTTCACTCGTTTGAATCAGTTTAACCAATTCAAACACCACAAACATCTCATGGCCATCCATTCAAATGGCTTGACTTATTCAACCAACAACCATGAAGAGTCTAGCCAAAGCCACCTCCTTAGCTCCCTAAGCATAAAAAAAATAAAGTTTCTGAATGCTGCTGATGAGACTTGAACTCTTTCCCTCTGCTGCTCCCTTGTGACGCCACTTCCCTACACCTTAAGTGGCGTCTTCTTGCCACTCCACCACAACTCTTCTTGTGTCAACAAACACAAGAACTTATCCTTAAGACCTGCTTCAACCAACTCTCCCTAAAAATCCTAAAAATAAAATTTTCACCAAGGCTCAAGCTTGACCCCGAGCTTCCCGAAACCCCCAAACATACCAAATTAATAAACAGAACATGCCAAACACACAACAAACATAAAAATGCAGAGCCCCTAATTTTAGGGTGTTACAAAACATACCATATTCTTCATTCACATAACCCACACATATATACCAACTTCATTCAATGTTTAAGCCATATCTCATGGCAAGACTTATACATTTCAACACATACAAAAATCACTAGCCTATACATGCCATATACCAAATATATACAACTTCCAAAAGTACCAAAATAGATAGCAAATAGTGTGATTGAGTCACTGACGATCCTCAAATCCGAACTAGCTTTATAAACACTGTAAATTAGAAAAACACTGCACACAGTAAGCTTTAAAGCTTAGTAAGTTCGTAATATAATACATTTAACTTAATCATTCAAAATCAATATACAAATTAAACCATCACATAGATTATATTACAAGAATGAACAATCTCATCCTTAACCATATGCTTATACATCTATCCAATTGTCCATAAATGACATCATTAACCACATAGGTTCCGAACATACCTTTGCCAAAACTTAGTTAACAATCATTCTTACTACTCAATGATCGATACCACATTACGATAAATCTTCATTATTCGTTCGATTTATTCACACACTTAGTGCCAAATTTGTAGCCGAAGCTTAAATATCATTGCACACTTAGTGTCTTTACTTTAAACCGAATCTAACTCAGTATCGCAGACACAGTGCCAATCAATATAGCCGAGGCTTCCTTTATTTCGCACACACAGCGCTATTCATCTCTGTCTCAATTATAATTACGCACACTTAGTGCCACATTTCTCAATTCCACATATCGCATTTCTACTTCAATAACCACATATTCAACAACCCCATATTCATTTATTTCCTAACACAAAGATATGAATTTAACAATTCGTATTATACCTGAACTAACCTCAGACATCGAAGTAACAAAATGAGTCGATTAATCGAGCACTTTATCTTTGCCTTGATCTCGATCCAAATCCCTCTTTTCTTGATCTATACATATTCAAATTTAGCTCATTCAACCATCAGTTCATTCATTTTAGTCCAAACACACATATTTAGGGCATTTTACAAAATAGCCCTCATATTTTCACATTTTGACACTTTAATCCCTATTTCATAAAATCACAAAATACACAAAATTTCCATTTACACATGCTTAGCCGAATTGTAGCTCATACAAGCCCACATATTTTATTTATTTCACATTTTAGTCCTCCAATTTCTCATTTTCACAATTTAGCCCTAAATAGCCAATTTCATCAAAAATTCAAAGACAAACTATGTTAACCCAACATTAAACTTTCATATTCCACCAACTATCAACACAAAGCTCACATATTCATCAATGGCACATCTCAATATCTTCATCAAATTCCAAAATTAAAGCATGGGCTAGCTAGAACACCAAGCAATGATCACAAAAATGTAAAAATTATCAAAAACTGATCAAAATCCATACCTTAATCAAGCTCTCCAATGGCCGAATATCACAAAGCTTAAAACCCCCTTTTTCTTTTCTTGTTTTCTATGGATGAACACATAAATGGCCTGCAACATCCTAAAATTTGAGTATTGATATGATGCATGTTTTGGTGCTTAACTTGTGTATAATTAAATTTTGCATGATTAGTATAGTCTTGAGAAGACTTAAGAATTATTCGGAATTAGAATAAATTTTAGTAAGGGTATTTATTTGAAGTGGATCAAGTGACTTTGAGGTTTAAGTAAATTTAAGTGTCAAAACTAGCATAAGATGAGCTAGTAGCAAGGTGGTGTTGGCGCATGTATGTTTGCTTGAGGAGAGGTTCGAATCTCCTAGCATGCAATTTGAAAGCTTTTATTTTGCTTTTTCTTAGCATGTGTCGGCCATGGATAAGGATTAGGATGAGTTGGATTAAATTTTATGGCAAGAAGACCATGGGAAAAAGGCAAGTGTTAACTTAGGGAAAGGAATCATTTGAATAAGGTATGTAGGGGAACACAAGGCACATATCGAGGAAGATGTTTGGAAAGTTTGGAGTGGCCAAACTTTGACTTTTAGGCTATGTACTTGGATGATTTTAGGGGCTAGGGGGTGACCGAAATTTTGAAGGCTTTGGTAAGGTTTAGGTGTTAGTTGGTCATTTTGTTATTTGGACATTTTTGTGCTTTTCTCCAAAACTTTTCTCTCCATTTCCTCTCCTTAGCCGAATGCACCTTGAGCAATAGGTAATATCTTTTCTTTTCTTTAATCATTTCATATTTTGACCATTTTGGTCTTATTTTGCCTATTCTCTTAAACCATTTCTCCCTAGTGCCGAAATCACCAAGACCTTGGAAGGCCATTTTCTCTTTTCTTTTCTTTTTGTCGAATGCACACAAGCCTCAAACTCATTTCTTTGTTCATCTTCCATTCTTGAAAAGAACCAA
Source organism: Gossypium rotundifolium (assembly GCA_025506655.1). Lineage (NCBI taxonomy): Eukaryota > Viridiplantae > Streptophyta > Magnoliopsida > Malvales > Malvaceae > Gossypium > Gossypium rotundifolium. The sequence continues at coordinate 44,907,716 of CP106730.1, forward strand.
AACCTAAACACCTTATTTTCTTTTACCCTTCTTTATCTCTTTCTCCTTACAAAAATCTCTTAAACATTTTTCTCCCTTTTATTTTCACTATGGCCGAATGTTACTAAGCACCATCTCCTTCAATTTCCCTTCATAACAGAATCTTCTACTCACATATCTCCTTCTCAATCATTTTTCTTTCTACTCACACTTTAATCAATTGGTAAGTGGCTAGTACAATATTTTGGAATTGCTATTTTCCCTTTCTTTTGTACCGAATCTATACGGGGTGTGGGATGACATTTTTGGATTGAGACCATCATCATACCATATCTCATTATAATCTTTTCTCTATCATAGAAACTTAGTGGAGGGCCAAAACTCAAGTGTTCGTAAACGTCATAAATCGTTGGAATCGAATTAAGGTGTTAAGGTAAGGGATTATTAAGGATTTTCATATTACTCGACATATGGATATAAATGGTTTATTAATCGATTTCATTTTATGGGATGTTATCGCTCGATTGTCATATTGTGGAATGAGGATATTTGTGAGACAATAAAGATAGGGACAAAAAGGGCAGTAAATAGTGTTCGAAAGAGGGGTGGTTCTACTATTCCCTCTAAGTTTAAGAGAAGGACTATTTTGGGAATCTGAGACTTTCCACTGGGTTGTGGACCCTCATCCAGCGAAAATCAATTATTCAAAGTCGTACATACCCACGAACCATTGTTTACTCGCGGTTCTGAACCTTTGATCGGAGAGAAATCACAAATAGTGGTTGTTCGAGATTCTGAGGGTAAGATCTAGATCGCTTAACATTAAATAGTTTTATATTAAATATTAGTGTTCTAATCCATCGTGATATGTGTTTAGACATCGACGAGAGGGAAAGTGTAGTTCTCACCGTAATCAAGTGTGTAATCTCACACCGTATCTCATGGGTTAGATGACAATATCGTATAAATCGGTGGATGAAATCACAAGTTAGTGAAATCGGGAAGAATAGCATATTTATCACCTTAATGATAAAAGTTTTGAAATTGGTATTAAGATCATGAAAATTACAAAATTACCCTTAATGGGCTAATTCGATAAAAGTGATAATTAGACAATTTGGGCCATATGTGATATATGATAATTGGGCCATATGTGATATTTGATAATTGGGCCATATGTGATATTTGATAATTGGGCCATATGTGATATTTGATAATTGGGCCATATGTGATATTTGATAAATGGGCCATATGTGATTTTGATAATCGGGCCATATGTGGTAATTGATAAATGGGCCATATGTGATAATCGATAAATAGGCCATATGTGATATTTGATAATTGGGCCATATATGATAATTGATAAATGGGCCATATCTGATATGAGATTTCGTGGGCCAAAATGTGAAATGGGCCTGATTGTAATAACTTTTATAATGGGCCTTATGTTGGAATAATTATATGAATGGATTGTTATGCATGTTATATTCATGATTGCATGGGTTGGGCTATTTGACGAAGAGAAGTTCTGGTAGCTTTGCTACAATATTTTGGTGGCTCTGCCACAATTCTGAAAAATGGCAAATGCCATGTAAACTCTGTGAATTTGGTGGCTTGTCCACGAAATTTGAAATACGGCTTAATGCCTACTTCGGTGTGTTGGCGGGGTGGGTGACTAAAGCTCCCCACAGTGTGCTGGTTGGTACGGGTGGTGTGTAGTGGATGGAAATTTAGGTTTGGTTTTGGGAATTGCATATCACTTGCATTTTATACATGTTAAATTATTATAATTATAATGGGCTTAGGCCCAAATAAATGCTTAAATGGTTTTGGCCCAGTGGATTAAGGTAAGTGAGTTACACACTGAGTTCTAAGTAACTCACCCCAATTTTTTACCCTCTCGTGTAATAATAATTGATGGAGACTTGGGTCGGAGATGACTTCATGTGGAGGCTATACTACAAATGGTGGTTTATAAAACTTTAAGACTTCCTCAATAAATTTTATTAAGTACTATTTTTATGGCGATGTAATAAGGCCTCTTTAATTATGGATTTTATTATGTGGATGGATTTTATTATGTTTTAGTTTTCCTAAGTTGGGTTGGTTTAGTTTTTATAAATGAATTTCTATAACTCTCGTATAACATAAAGTTTTTTCGTAAATATCACTGAAACTTAGGAAATTCTTTTAAAACTTTTCGATAAAATATTTCGACTAAATAAATCCATAGTTTTAATCAATTATTACTCTATAGATTAAATGATAAACTCTTGTGTTTTAATTATGGTTTTCAATGAACTTCGATTTTTCGATAAAGTCATTCTCTTAATCATTTTGGAATTTGATTCCTACATCGTTAAATGATTTGAATGTACGTTAAATTTGTGTGGCATGCCAAAATCGGGCTTAATGCATAGGCCGGGTTTGGGGTGTTACATGGCCATTATTTTATCTTTGTTTTAATTATATTAACATTAATAATCAATTTCCAATTTACCCTTAATTAAAACATTATAATTTCATTCATCTAATGGCTATATATGTCAACTTCCACTATCAAAGGTCTAACTACCACTAAGGACTCCTCATTTAAAAAGCCATGCCAAATAAGCACTTAAACAATCAGCGCACAGCTTTTACATTTTATGCGATTAAGTTTTTTTTCATAATCCAGCACACAAATGATAAAATTTTCACACAGAATTTTCACATACTCAATCACATATTGTAAACATCAAAAATAATATTAAAATATTTTTTCGATCTCAGATTTGTGGTCCTGAAACCACTGTTCGATTAGGGTCTAAATCAGGCTGTTACAACTCTATCCCCTTCGAGATTTTCGTCCCCAAAAATCTTACTAATGAATAGGTTCAGATATTGCTGTGTCATAACATCTTTAGGCTCCCACGTAGCCTCTTCAACTCCGTGTTTGTGCCACAACACTTTCACTAAAGAAATTCTCTTGTTTCTCAACTCTTTGATCTCACGTGCCAAAATTTGAATCGGTTCTTCACTATACGATAAATCTGACTGAATCTCAACCTCAGTAGGAGCAATTGCATGCGATGGATCAGATCTGTATCACCTAAGCATCGATACGTGAAACACATTATGAATCTTCTCTAGCTCAGGTGGGAACAACAACTTATAAGCAACTGGCCCAATTCGTTCGATGATCTCATACGGCCCGATAAATCTCGGACTCAACTTGCCTTTTCGGCCAAATCGAAGTATTTTCTTCCATAGAGACACTTTCAAAAACACTTTATCACCTATCTCTAATTCAATATCTTTCGTTTCAAATCTGCATAGGACTTCTGACGATCTGAAGCTGCTTTCAAACTGTCACGAATTACTTTCACTTTCTGTTCAGTCTCATTGATTAAATCAACCCCGTGAATCTTATTCTCGCTAAGCTCAGTCTAATACAATGGAGTTTTGCATTTACGGCCATAAAGAGCCTCATATGGTGCCATTTTAATGCTAGATTGAAAACTATTATTGTATGCGAATTCAATCAACGACAAATGCTTTTCCCATGTAATTTCAAATTCAAGAATACAACATTTCAACATATCTTCAAGAATCTGAATGATCAGCTCAGATTGACCATCCATTTGCAGATGAAATGCAGTACTAAAATGCAGATTTGTGCCTAGAGCCTCTTGTAATTTCTTCCAAAATTGCAAGGTAAATCTCGAATCCCTGTCAGACACAATGGATAATGGTACCCCGTGCAGTTTCACAATCTCAGAAATATACAATTAAGCTAATTTATCAAATGAATAATTTGTTCACACTGGAAAAAAATGATCTGATTTTGTCAATATGTCAACTACCACCTAGATTGCATCTTTCTTTCTTAGAGATAACGGCAACCCCAACACAAAATCCATCGTGATTCTCTCCCATTTCCACTTAGGAATCATTATCGGTTGTAACAAAGAAGATGGAACTTGATGTTCAGCTTTAACTTGTTGACAAACTAAACATCTCGAAACAAACTCTGAGATATCCCGTTTCATACCATGTCACCAATAAAACTGTTTCAGATCACTATACATTTTTGTACTTCCCAGATGAACAGACAAACGACTATTATGAGCTTCGTTCAAAATCAACTGAATCAACTCTAAATTTCTCGAAATACAAATCTGATCTCGAACTCTCAAACAATCATCATTATCAACTCGAAATTCTTAATCAGAATTCAAACCACATTGAGCTCATTTTGACATCATCTCATCATCACTTTTCTGGGCATCACAAATCGACATATAAACATTGGCCTCACTCTCAATTTAGCCAAAACCGAACCATCATCACACAAATCTATCCGAGTACTCATAGCTCGCAAAGCAAATAAAGATTTTCGACTCAAATCATCAACAACTACATTGGCTTTACCCAGATGATAATCAATCATTAATTCATAGTCTTTTAGTAATCCTAACCATCTTTGCTGTCTCAAATTCAATTCTTTTTGAGTCATCAGATATTTCAAACTCTTGTGATCCGTATAAATGTGACATTTCTCCCCAAACAAGTAGTGACGCCAAATCTTCAATGCAAATACAATAGCCGCTAATTTAAGATCATGAGTCGGATAGTTCTTTTCATGCGATTTTAACTGTCTCGAAGTATAAGCTATAACTTTGCCCTCTTGCATCAACACACAGCCCAAACCATTCAACGATGCATCACTGTAAACTATAATTTCTTTACCTGATTCAGGTTGGACTAACACTGGTGCCTCTGTCAACAATGCTTTCAACTGTTCAAAACTCTGCTGGCACTTTTCTGACCACTCGAATTTAACATCTTTCTATAGCAATTTCATCAACGGACTCGCAATCATTGAGAAGCCTTTTATAAACCGTCTATAATAACCCGCTAGTCTAAGAAAACTGCAGACTTCAGACACATTTCTCGGAGGCTTCCACTTTAAAATTGCTGATATCTTGCTCGGATCAACTCGTACTCCCGCAGCTGACACTGTATGTCCCAGAACTCACATTTGCTAAACTTTGCATACAATTGCTTTTCACGTAGAGTTTGTAACACAATTCTCAAATGCTCGACATTTTGTGTCTCATCACAAGAATAAATCAAAATGTCATCAATAAACACCACGACAAATTGATCCAAATACGGTCTGAATATCCTATTCATCAAATCCATAAACACTGCAGGAGCATTCGTAAGTCCGAAAGGCATAACTAAGAATTCATAATGTCCGTACCTTATTCTGAAAGCAGTATTCGTCAAATCTGATTCTTTAACTCGTAGTTGATAGTAACCTGATCTCAAATATATCTTAGAAAATACTGTAGCTGCTTTCAACTGATCAAACAAGTCATCAATTCGCGGTAGCGGATATTTATTCTTTATTGTCACTTTGTTCAACTGTCAGTAATCAATATACATCCTTATAGTACCATCTTTCTGTTTCAAAAACAACACAGAAGCACCCTAGGACGAGAAACTCGGTCATGCAAATCCTCTATCTGACAATTCTTGCAACGGGGACTTCAACTCTTTCAACTCTGTTGGTGCCATTCTATACGGAGCTATTGAAATAGGACTCGTTCCCTGCACTAAATCGATAACAAACTCGACTTCTCGTATCGGAGGTAATCCCGGTAGTTCTTTAGGAAATACATCTGGGAACTCACATACCACAGGCACAGATTCAACTTTCTTATCAATCACTTTTGTATCTATCACATATGCAAGATAGGCTTCGCAACCCTTTTTTACATAATTCAAAGCTTTCATCGATGATATAACAACTTGTAACCCATTCGAATCAATAGATTCAATTTGAACTATCTCACCATTTTGACTTCTCAAATCAATACTCTTTCGTTTACAATTCACAATAGCATGATGCAAGGTTAGCCAATCTATACCCAAAATTATATCAAATTCATCAAAGGGTACCAGCATCAGATTAGTTGGTCAAAGGGTAGCAGCATCAGATTAACTGGAAAATAATTATCCCGATACATCAACGAACAAATCTTGCACACTTTATCAACCAGAACACACTTGCCTAAAGGGTTCGATACTCTAATTACAAATTTAGACTCAACAGACAGAGTCTTACTAGATACTAAATTCACACACACATAGGAATGAATAGATCCTAGATCTATTAATGCAATCACATCAGTATCAAATAGAGTAAAAGTACCAGTTATGACATCTGGAGATGACGCTTCGCGAGCATGAATAGCATAAGCTCTGGCAGGTGCTCTCTGTAACACCCCTAACCCGTATCTATCTCCAGATTAGGGTTAAAGGCATTACCGGACAGAACGAAAACTTCTATAGACATTTCATAACACAATTCATCAATCAAAATCAAAGTGTCCCTTTTATAGGTCAACGAGACCTTAATCATGCTTTATAATAGGGTCGGGACTAAATCGAACACATACTAAGTTCTCAGAAATTTAAAACTTTTCTAAGTTACAGGGGTCACACGCCCGTGTGGGCAGGCCATGTGCCTCCCACGGTTACAAGACACACCCATGTGTTCTGGCCATGCCAAAATAGAGCATGTATACTGACTTATCCACACGGCCACCAGACACGTCCGTGTGCCACGGTCGTGTAAATTTAGGCTAGCTACTAACTTATTCACACGGTTACCAGGCAGGCCCATGTGCCACAGCCGTGTATGCAAAATAGACTATTTGTAAGGCCAAAATGGCACATACATTAGGGTCAACCCTACAAGCAACATACCAATTTATTTCATGAACATTTGAAAACCAAAGACATGTCCAATAATCAACAAAACTCCACATTCAATTTCATTTCCAATCATGCCAATTTATATACTAATTTGCATAACCAATTCACATGTATAACCATGCATGGCACACTCACATCTTACCATACCTATAATCATTTCATTAATCCCACATATGTGCTCATATAGCATCAATTTACTTACCATAATTTTGACCATTTCATGGACATATATTCATACCAAAACCAACATCATAATCCACATTTACAAATTGCATATTATTAACATTAAACTAGCCACATCATATGGCTAATTTAATATCTCCAACTTATACCAAAATGACTAGCCTATACATGCCAATACACATTTTCAAAGTACCAAAATGATTTTGAGTAGTGTGATGACGATCCTCGACGGTCCCCGAGCCCTTCGTAGCTTTAACGATCTATAAAACAGAGCAAAAACACACATATAAACTTTCAAAAGCTTAGTAATTTATATACAAATAAACTTAGCATAAAAATGCACATAACCATATTGATACAATTCCATTTATAGTTCTCATAGCAAGTTCATCACATATTCTTTGGCTCATATGCTTAGCCATATCTTACCACATCCTTCAATTCAAATATCACATAAACACATAACTCATTCAAGCATATCTTCACATATTATCTCATCATTTTGATACACATATGTATCTTAGTAAGTTCATATACATACACACATAGTGTACTTTTCAAACGTACCTAAAATAGATATACAATTCACATAATCATTTATTTCTCGGACTTTCCTGTTGAACCATTCAGAACTAAATAGGATATTTAGAAAGCTCAGAATAGTCGTACAATGCCAATGTCCCGGACGAGGTCTTACATGTACTCAAATATCGATAACACTGTCCCAGACAGGGTCTTACATGAATCACATACGATGCCAATGTCCCAGACATGATCTTACACATAAATCTCATATCGATGTCAACGTCCCAGACGTGGTCTTACACAAAATCTCGAATCAATGGCAACGTCCCAGACATGATCTTACATGATATCACATAACAGACACCTATGTCATGACATATACTATCCTATCTATCCCTAGGTTCAAATGGGACTTATCGGACACTAATAACTTGTCGATATAATCATAACTCAAATTTCATATACATTCTATCCTAATGGATACTCATAGCAATTTGCATATCATATATGTACAAATAATTCAACTTAATACATTTATTTGTATATACACTTAACTCGAGTTCGGTTTAACAGAAATGGATACGACTACTCGATTACTTTTGATTTCTCGCGATCTAAGTCCATTTTCTTCGGTTCTTGAGCTATACATATTCAAATTTGACCCTTTTATTCATAAATTCATCCAATTCAATCCAAATACATATATTTAGGGCAATTTGTAATTTAGCCCTCACAGTTGCACATTAGGACATTTTAGTTCCTATTTCATAAAATCACAAAATAAACCAAATTTTCTTTTACCCATGCTTGGCCAAATACTCACTATTCTCATATCAATCCATGCATTTCATTTATTTTACAAATTAGTCCTTCAAAATTTTATTTTCTCAATTTAGCCCTAATTAGCTAAATTCATCAAAAAATTCAAGAACAAAACATGTTCATTAAACACATATCTTTCATTTAACACCAATATCATCACAAAACTTACCATTTCATCAATGGCACATCTCATAAACATCATCAATTCTTCAAATTACAATATGGGTTTTATAGCATACGAAGCAATGATTGCAAAAATGTAGAAATTATCAAAAATCGAAGCAAAACATACCTTAAATTTGGATCAAACTTAACTAACTTGTGTTCTTCTATTCTTTTCTTATGAATTTCGGCCAAAAGATGATAGAAATGGCTTATTTTTCATGTTTTATTACATTAAATTAAACTTAATAACATAATTCCAACTTTAGCCTTTAAAACAAACATATATATAACATATAATACAAGGTCATTTTTGACCATTGCCATCCACTAACTAAATAGTGGTCTATTTGCCTCATAAGGCCTCCACCTTTAAAAGCCACTACACATATGTGCTTTAACAAATAGCTTGTAAATTTTGCTTTTAATGCAATTTAACCCTTTCTCAATTAAACATACAAATGATGAAATTAATTCATAGAAATTTCACACATGCTAAATCATATACTGCAGACACAGAAAATAATATTAAAATATTTTTTAGACTCGAATTCGTGGTCTCAAAATTACTATTCTGACTAGGGTCTAAACTTGACTGTTACAATTCTCCCTCCTTAGGGATTTTCGTCCCCGAAAATCTAACCGTTACACAGATTCGGATATTACTGTCTCATTGAATCTTCAGGCTCCCACGTAACCTTTTCTATTTAGGGTCTATACCACTACACTTTCTCTAACGAAATTTTCATGTTTCTCAACTGTTTCACGTCATGAGTCAGGATACAGATTGGTTCTTCCTCGTAGGTCATATCAGATCGGATTTCAATTTCAGAAGGAGGGATCACATGTGACGAATCGGATCGATATCATCTAAGCATCGATACGTGAAATACATTATGAATCTTTGCTAGCTCAGGTGGTAACATTAGTCTATACGCAACTGGCCCAACACGCTCGATAATTTCATACGGTCCGATGAACCTCGGACTCAATTTGCCTCATGTCCGAATCAAAGTACTTTCTTCTAGGGAGGCACTTTCAAAAACATTTTATCACCAATTTCAAATTCAATATCTTTACGTTACAAGTCTGTAACATCCTGAAAAGGGCCTATGCATTTTCAGTTTAATTGTATGAAATGACAAGTTTAAGCACTAAGAATAAATTTTGATATTTTGGAAACCCGAAATGCATAAAATGGAAACACGAACATTGTGGAAACTTGAACATTTTGAAACCGAACATTTTTGGAAATGATCCAAAATGAAAACTCAACATTTTGGAAACTTGAAAATGTAAGAAAAATGGCAAGTTACTGAGCCGATCGAAAATTTTAGGAAACTTAGAAATGATGCAGAAATGTCAAATTTTAAAGTTTAAAATAGGAAATAAGGGCAAGGTGGCCTTAAAAGAAAAAGTTGGTAAAGTTTGACACACAAACAAAGCTTGGAAAAGTATTCAAGATGTCACTTAGGGCCTAGGGAAATGGCACCACATGTAGGGCATTGGGCCCTGAGTTCGAAGTCGGTTGGGAAGCAAATAAAAGGAGTTTTATTTTTGCTTCCAAGGCTAAGGGGTGGACGGCACAAGCCTTCTAGAAAGGAGGTGTTTTAATTCCATAAATATGTGATTAATAAGTGATAAATAAGGGATTTTAAATTTGGATTATTTGAGGAGATAATTGATGGATTAAATGCTTTTATTTTTAGATAAAGGAGATAATATTATCTTAAGGGAGAGTGGTGGCCAAGTCAAGGACTCTTGGCCTAGCAAATTCGGCTAAAGAAGGAGAACCAAAGTCTTTTCTCTCATCTTTTCCAAGTTGCCGAAAATTCCCTAGCTCTCTCCCCCTCTCTGCCGAATTTTTCTTTAAGCAAAATCCATCTCTTCTTCTTCTATTTTCTTCTCCTCTCCTTTGCTATTGTCGAGCCAAAACACTCTTTGATCCCTGATTAAAACTCCATAGCCGAAACTCTGTGACTCTAGGCAAGGAAGCAATCGATCAAAGCATTAAAGGTAAGGCTAAGCATTAATCAAGTTCTTTCTTTTTCTATTTGCCGAAAGAGAAGGGTCTAATCCCTATTTTTGTCTTATGGCCGAATCTATAAGGATCTCTCAGGTTCTTTTTACAACAGTTGAATACAAGGAGGAATCTTTCGGGAAATTCGAGGATCTAAGGTAAGATAAATATATTTGGTTAAAGGTTATGATTTATATGTTAAATTAAATTTAACATATGATGCTAGGGATGTCGATAAAGTCTTTATAAGGCAAGGAATCCTTTTAGATTTGAAATTTGTAAGGTAGGAGATATTCGCCAAGGCTTGTTTTTTTTGATATTTAGGATTATTTCCCATTATTTCAAAAGCCGAAATCGACATGGTTACATGGCTAGTGTTAATGATTTCAAGGAAAAGGAATACTAGCAATTTTGGGACTTGATTTACGACATCCAAATTCGCAAACAAGGTAAGTAATACAAATCCTACTAGGATTTGGTTTTCTTTAAGCCAAATAGGTCTCATTAATATGCTTTAATGATTGGTCAATATAGGAGTTAAAATCTAGATCGGTAGATCGTTCTTCTGGATCTCAAGGAATCCAATAAGTTTAATCGGTGTTTACCCATACTAATCTTCAATAAATTATATGGCAATTATTAACTGTATGAATATGCATAAGAATGTGGATGTGGTTAAGTACCACAAATGTGGTAAGAAGTACTGTGCACGCTTCCTACTTGTGATAGGATTACTTAATATGATATATTATGAACATGTGAATAGGAACATGAATGAGAAATATGTATGTTATATAATTTATGGGGCATTCGGGATCTATGTGAAAGGGAAGAAGGTGTTGACTTGGTCTCACTAACGAATATGGTGACTACGGTCACAAAATTTGAATATGGTAACTTTGTTACATTATCCGAATTTGGTAACTTCGGTTACATTACTTGAATATGGTGTCTAATGACACAAATGATATGGGCGATGAGCACGCCGATCGCAATGACGCCTTCGATGGTGTGTAGCGGATGGAGGGTTGACTTAGTAGTCCCACTTGGTGACCGGCATGTACGGGTGGTGTGTAGCGGATGGACAAATAGGCTTGGGTTTGGGTTGCATCATCATTTATTTTATATGAATATGAATTTGATATGAACATGTATGCCCGATTTGTTGAATGTTTGTACTATGTGCACATTGAGAGTCATTGAGTTGACTCACCCATTGTGGGAACTATTTTCGGTGATGAACAATGATGGACCGGGACGGTAGACCTTGAGGTGCCCATGTTTCATTTGAAGATTTGATTTGATTTGGACTTTATTTCTTTTCAGTACATTTAATTTTATTTTTTTTTTTTTTGGGTTTACTTGATGTAATAAGGCCATAAGGCCCAAGTGGATTTCTTTATTTTTGCTTTACTTTTAAATATTGTGCTAAGAACTATTTTGGATGTAAGTAAGTACAAAATTTATTTCTTTAAAAATGAACCCTAAAATTATTTTGTCACTTTACTTAAATTGGATTTACAAGATTAATTAAATGGGTTTCTAATCTAAGCCCAACTCAAAATAATAGTTTTCTAAAATTTTACACATTTTCTCTAAGTAACGAAAATTTTTGAAACCGGTTTACTTTAGGAACATACCAGATCCGGTTCAGGCTCGTGGGTCGGGTGTGGGGTGTTTCAAAGTCTATATAGGATTTCTGACGATCAGATGTTGCTTTCAGACTGTCACGGATTACTTTCACTTTCTGTTCAGTGTCTTTTATCAGATCAACCACATGTATCTTATTTTCACTGAGCTCGGTCCACTACAGAGGGGTTCGACATTTGCGTCCGTACAAGGCTTGATAAGGTGCCATTTTGATACTCGACTGAAAGCTATTATTATACGTAAATTTGATTAATGGCAGGTATTGTTCCCATGTACCATCAAACTCAAGAATGCAGCATCTCAACATATCCTCGAGAATCTGAATGATCCGCTTGGATTGACCATCCGTTTGCTGATGAAAAGCTGTACTGAAATGCAATTTAGTACCCAAAGCTTCTTGCAATTTCTTCCAGAATCGTGATGTAAACCTCGAATCTCTGCCTGATATAATAGATAGTGGCACCCCGTGTAATCTCACAATCTCAGAAATATAAAGCTGAGCTAATTTATCAAGTCAGTAATCAAATCGTACCGGAATAAAATGGGCAGATTTTGTTAATCGATCAACTACAACCCAGATCGCATCTTTCTTTCTCGGAGTCAGAGGCAATCCAGAAATAAAGTCCATTGTCACTCTATCCCATTTCCACTCAGGAATCAGAATTGGTTGTAGCAAAGATGTTCAGCCTTAACTTGCTGACAGATTAAACATTTCGACACAAAGGCAGAGATATCTCGTTTCATACCAGACCACCAATAGTGTTGTTTCAGATCATGATACATCTTCGTACTACCCGGGTGAACAAATAGTCGACTGTTATATGCTTCATTCAAAATTAACAGAATTAACTCTGGGTTTCTCGAAACACATAATCGATCTTGGAATCTCAAGCAATCATCAACATCAACTTGAAATTTAGATTCAGAGTTAAAATCACACTGAGCTCGTCTCAATATCAACTTTCTGAGCATTACATATCTACTGTAAAAACAACGGTTTTGCTTTCAATTCAGCTATCACTAAACTATCATCAGACAGATCTAATTGAGCATTTAAAGCACATAGTGGAAACAGTGATTTTTGACTCAATGCATCGGCAGCGACATTAGCTTTACCCAAATGATAATATACTACAAGTGTAACACCCCTTACCCGAGACCGTTGCCGGAGTCGAGCACGAGGCATTACTAGACTTAACTTACTAGATAAGGGCATAAAAATTGAATCTGTCCATCTGCATCATGTTCACTAAATTAACTATAACTCGAGTTACGAATCTCGAAATATAGATCTGTAAATTTTCCTTGAAACTAGACTCATATATCTTCTTACTATAAATTTTTCAGAATTTTTGGTGTGGCCAATTAGTACATTTTATTAGTTAAAGTCTCCCCTGTTACACAGTTCGATAGTTCTGACCTCTCTTCACTAAAAATCAATTATCTCATAATATACAATTCTTTTTCCTACAGCGTTTTATTTATATAAAAATAGACTCAATAAGATTTAATTATATATCTCATGAACAACCTAATTCTATTTCTACTATTTTTGTTGATTTTTCAAAATCACGTCACTGCTGCTTTCTAAACTGTTCCCCTACATATAATTACATAATTTCTTAAAATCGCTATCACTAGGCATTACATAACATCCAAAACATGTTCTTAATTAACCATTTTAATAGCTAACCATTACCAAACATTTACAAGCCAATATTAAGCCATATCATAAGGTCATACACACAAAATGGCTAAGTCCCTATACATGCCATAACTTAAAACATTCGAGTCACAAAATACCAATATAATCCTTTGATAGTGTGTAACGATCTCCGACGTCCTTACGATCCCCGAGTTGGCTTGAAAAATTATGAAAAGAAAGAAAGGAATGGGAGTAAGAGTTAAGCTTAGTAAGTTTGCATGTAAATAAATAGCAACATTCTTAATGCATTATCATATTCTTTTCTTACCAAAATTATTTAAGCCTTTAACTTAATATACTTAAGTCTTAAATTTTACCGTACCTTTTAGCTTGAACTTGTCTTACCTTTCCTTTGGCATACTCTTTAAATTTTCCCGTTGAACCACTTGGAATACGAAGGATACGTGGGTACTTTTCCTTGTGAAACTTAACCATTGCCATGTCTTGACATGGTCTTATGTGGTATCCTTGCCTTATGAACTCACCAATGCCATGCCTTGGCATGGTCTTACATGGGACCTTTGCCTTATAAATTCACCAATGCCATGCCTTGGCATGGTCTTACATGGGACCTTTGCCATATAGTAACTTATCAATGCCATTTCTTGACATGGTCTTACATGATTTCCTTAAACCCTAATGTCATGACATTTGTATCCTACACATTCCTAAGGTTCAACTGGGACATTCTGAGATTGCTTCTTCGTCAAATCATGCTTGAGTCTTTAAATGATAAATTTATAGAATAAATATGTAAATGCTGGGATTTAATAGTATCAAATGTAAAATAATAGAATATTGCATTTATTTACCGCAAACTTACCTCGAAACAAAATACGATAAACTATATTGATTTAGTCCACTATCTTTTTCTTTCCCCGATCTAACTCCGGATTTCGTTCTTCTTGATCTATAATAGCAAATTTAGCTTATTTAATACTCACATTTATCAAAACAGTCCTTAAGTCTAACTTTGACAAAGTTACAATTTTGCCCCTAAACTTTTACATATTTACACATTTTCCCCAAAGCTCGAAAATTATACTTTATCCCTTATTCTTATGTTTTAGGACATGCTGATCATTTTTCCCTTCTATGACAACATTTTTAATTTCTACCTATATATGTCCATTTTTGTCCATGAAAATATAATGGTCTAATTACCATTTAAGGACTCCTACTTCAAACCCCCATTTCAATCAAGTACTCTATAAATTAGAACCCCTATTTAGCAACTTTTGCAAACAAGTCCTAATAGGCAATTTAAGCATGAAATTAAAAAATTTCTTATCAATACTTTAACACATGTATTTAATCACTCGGTAAATCATAATAATTAATCATAATAAACTTTATAGCTCGGATTCATGGTTTCGCAACCACTATTCCGTTTTGGCCCTATTTCAGGATGTTATATTTCTCCCCCCTTTAGGGATTTTCATCCCCGAAAATCTTACCTGTAAAGAGATTTGGGTACTTGTTTTCGGATAGTTTTCGCATAGTCTCTTCTGCCCTCAGAGCCTCGTTTATCCCATGCCTATTCCATAATTCTTTCACAAGTGCAATACTTTTGTTCCATAATTGCTTAACCTCCCGAGCTAGAATTTTTACCGGTTCCTCACCGTAAGTCATATCTGGTTGAATCTCAACCTCTGTTTGCGAAATCACATGTGATGGATTTGAACGACAATGACGTAGCATAGACACATGAAACACATTATGAATCTTCTCTAACTCAGCCGGCAAAGCTAACCGAAATGCCAATGGCCCAACTCTCTCGATCACCTCAAACGGTCCAATAAAATGGGGACTTAATTTGCCTTTCATGCCAAATTTAAGAACCTTCTTCGAAGGGGATTCTTTCAAGAATACCCTATCACCAACTTGAAATTCAATTTCTTTTCTTTTCAAATCTGCATAGGATTTCTGTCTATCTGAAGCTGCTTTCAAGCAATCTCTAATGACTTTTAATTTCTCTTCTGTTTCTTTGACTAGATCAACCCCATAAATCTGATTTTCCTTAAGCTCATCCAATACAAAGGTAAAAAGATTTACGTCCATACAAAGCTTCATAAGGTGCCATCTTCAAACTCGATTAATAACTATTATTATAGGCAAACTCTATTAACGACAAATACTTCTCCCAACTACCTTGAAATTCCAATTCACAACATCTAAGCATATCTTCAAGTACCTGAATAACTCTTTTTGACTGACCATCAGTTTGAGGATGAAAAGCTGTACTAAAACTCAACTTTATACCTAAAGCTTCCTGCAATTTTTTCCAAAACCGTGAAGTAAATCTCGAATCCCAATCTGAGATAATCGATAACAGTACTCCATGTTGTCTCACAATCTCTGAAATATACAACTCGGCCAACTTGTCAAGTGAATAATCCGTATGAACTGGGATAAAATAAGCCGACTTCGTTAGCTTATCAATCACAACTCATATTGCGTCTTTCTTTCTCGGTGTCGAAGGCAATCCTATCACAACATCCATAGTAACTCGGTCCCATTTCCACTCGGGAACAAAACAGTCGCAATAAACTCAAGGTACCGATGTTCGCCTTTAGCTCTTGATGATCAAACATCTAGAAACAAACTCTGATATATCACTTTTCATTCCTGTCCACCAATACATTTTCTTCAAATCATTATACATCTTTGTACTACCTAGGTGAATAGATAAAGAACTGCTATGTGCTTCTTGTAAGATCTTTTGAATAAGCTCATCGTTCTTTGGTACACATACCCTGTCTCTGAACATCAAACAACCGTCAGAACCGATCTGAAAATCAAACTCTACACCTAGCTCGCATTGAACTCTTTTGGCTTGCAACTCACCATCATCCTTCTGAACTTCACAAATTACTTCAAGAAATGTCGGTTTAGCTCTCAACTTAGCTAAAATAGAACCATCATCTGATAAGGCCAAACTAGTCTGCAAATCTCTCAAGGTAAATAATGATTTTCTACTCAAAGCATCAGCAACAATGTTTACCTTACCCGAGTGATAATCGATCACTAGCTCATAATCTTTAATCAACTCTAGCCATCTTCTTTGCCTCAAGTTTAGATCTTTCTGAGTCATCAAGTATTTCAAACTTTTGTGATCAGTGAATGTTCGGCACTTCTCACCATACAAGTGATGTCTAAAAATTTTTAATGCAAATACAATAGCAACTAGCTCTAAATCATGTGTCGGATAATTTTTCTCATGTGATTTTAACTGTCTAGAATTACCCTTCCTTCCTGCATAAGTACACAACCTAGTCCATTTAAGGATGCATCACTGTAAATCACAAACTCTTTACCCGATTCTGGTTGTACTAAAATAGGAGCTTTAATCAACAATGCATTTAACTTATCAAACTCAGGTCGACACTTCTCGGTCCATTCAAACTTGACATCTTTTCGTAGCAATCTTGTCAATGGAGTAGCTATCATGGAAAATCCCTCTACAAATCGTTCATAATAACCGGTAAGACCAAGAAAACTTCGACTTCGATACATTCTTGGGAGGCTTCCAATCAATAATGGCTGAAATTTTGCTCGGATCAACTTTAATACCTTCACCGAGACAATATGTCCAAGAAAACAAACTTTCAGAACTGTAACTCACTTTAAACAAACTTTTCAGAACGTAACTCACTTTTGCTAAACTTGGCATAAAGTCGATTATCTTTAAAATCAGAAACTGTTCTCAAATGCTCAGATGCTCGGCCTCATCATGAGAATAAATCAAGATGTCATCAATGAACACAACTACAAACTTGTCCAAGTAAGGTCTGAAAATTCGGTTCATTAAATCCATGAAAATGGTAGGAGCATTGGTTAAGCCAAATGGCATCACAAGAAATTCATAGTGACCATACCTAGTTCAAAAAGCAGTTTTCAAAACATCTGACTCTTTAACTCGCAACTGATAGTATCCGGATCTCAAATCTATCTTAGAGGACATAGTGGCTCCTTTCAATTGATCAAACAAATCATCTATTCTAGGCAATGGATATTTGTTCTTGATGGTTACCTTGTTAAGCTGCCGATAGTCTATTCACAATCTCATGGAATCGTCCTTCTTTTTCACAAATAACACTGGTGCTCCCCATGGTGAATAACTAGGTCTTACAAATCCTTTATCAGTTAATTCCTGTAACTGAGCTTTCAATTCTTTCAATTCAATTGAAGCCATTTTATAAGGAGTAATAGAAATAGGAGTGGTACCTGGAATCAATTCAATATCATACTCAACTTCTCTGATAGGAGGCAAACCTCGTAGTTCTTCCGTAAACACATCAGAAACTCATTTACCATGTGCATCGATTCAATTTTCAACTCTAGATCTTTAGCATTCAACACAAAAGCAAGATAAGCTTCACATCCTTTTCTTAAACATTTCGAAAGCGGATATAATGTAAATCATGGAAATTGAACTACTTGATTCATCCGAATTAACCCAAGGATCTCTCCATTTTCACATTTCAACTCAATGAATTTTTTCCACAATTCACTATCACATCATTTGCAGTTAACCAATCCATACCAAGATTCACATCAAACTCATCAAATGGCAATAGCATGAGATCTGCCGGAAAACAGTAACCTCTAATCATCAAAGGGCAATTTTTACATACTTTGTTTACTAACACATGCTGGCCTAATGGATTCGATACTTTAATCACAAATTCCGTAAACTCTATGGGCATGTTCATACTAGGCATTAATTTCATGCAAACATAGGAATGGGTTGAACCTGGATCAATCAAAGCAATAACATTAACATCATGAAGAGAAAATGTACCCATAATTACATCGGGGGAAGATGCCTCTTCACGAGCACGAATAGCATAAGTCATTGCAGTACGCTAACATCTGATCTCATTGCTGTGTCTCTAAATGTACCTCTACCGCCTTACTCGATTTCTAAGATCTCGCCACTAATGTGGGTATTGCACGATCTTGTACTCGATATTACTTCTCTTTTAACTATTTTAGGGCACTCGAATGAAATGATCCGGTGCACCACATCGAAAACAACCAGTCTCAGTTGCTTGACATTGACTTGGATGACGTCGACCACATTGAAGACACTCAGATCTATCAGGCTGAATACTACCAACACTCGCAATCAAGTGGTTTGAGCTTTTGAATCCATAAATCTTCCACCTCTGCTTTGGCTAGAATACCCATTGAAAAATTAGATCTCGTAGAGAACTCTCTAGGCCTCTTGGATGTAGACTGAAATGACTTGCTCATCTGTCTTTTCTTCGTGTCTTGCATCTTAATTTTAGCTTTACCCTTTCTTTTTAATAACTCTTTTGCCTTACAGGCTCGTTCAACTAAAACAACAAACTCTTTTATCTCTAATACACCAACTGACAGTTAGATATCATCATTAAGTCCATCCTCAAATCTTTTTCACATGATAGCCTCTGTAGACACACATTCTCTAGCATAATTGCTGAGTCGAACAAATTCACGTTCATAGTCAGTCACAGTCATCTTACCCTATTTTAACTCAAGGAACTCTTTTCTTTTCTGGTCAATAAACCTCTGACTTATGTATTTCTTACGGAACTCCTCTTGAAAGAAATCCCAGGTAACTCTTTCTTTTAGTATTACTGACACAAGTGTCTTCCACTACTGGTAGGCCGAATCTCTAAGAAGTGACACCACACACTTAATACATTCTTCCGGTGTGTAGGATAACTCATCAAAGACTCTGATAGTGTTCTCAAGCCAAAATTCCACTTTCTCTGCATCATCATCTTTGGTAGCCCGAAACTCTTCGGCCCCTTATTTTTTGACCTTGTTAACGGGTGGTTTCTCTCTTTTGACTGTATCTGAAACTAGGGAAGCTACATGAGTGGTCTGAGGATCGTGAGGGGGTAGATGTCTAATGTAGGGTTCGTATTTAATAAACTCAAGAAACCATTCATTCATAGCTTGAAGAAGGCTTCTCGAGCCCTCCTCCCGACTAAGCTCAGAACGGCCTTTCACTACTATCTGGTGGCACCGTCCCTTCTATGGGAGCGGGTGCATTACTCTCTACATCATCTGCACCAGCTCGTTCGAGATCCATAACTATAAAAGAAAAATATTTTAAAATCATTAGGAGTCGTCACACTATCAAAATATAAGTATGGCATGTATAGTTAGACTCTTACTCATATTGAATATTCCAAGAATTGACTAAACTCTCACTCTGATACCAATAAATGTAACACCCCTTACCCGAGACCATTGCTGGAGTCGAGCACGAGGCATTACTAGACTTAACTTACTAGATGAGGGCATAAAAATTGAAACTGTCCATCTGTGTCGTGTTCACTAAATTAACTATAACTCGACTTACAAAACTCGAAATATAGATCCGTAAATTTTCCTTGAAACTAGACTCATATATCTTCTAACTATAATTTTTCCAGAATTTTTGGTATGGCCAATTAGTACAATTTATTAGTTAAAGTCTCCCCTGTTACACAGTTTGACAGTTCTGACCTCTCTTCACTAAAAATCAATTATCTCATAGTATAAAATTCTTTTTCCTACACCTTTTTTTATATAAAAATAGACTCAATAAGATTTAATTCTATATCTCATGAACAATCCAATTTCATTTCTACTATTTTTGGTGATTTTTCAAAATCACATCATTGCTGCTGTCCAAACTGTTCCCCTGCATATAATTACATAATTTCTTAAAATAACTATCACTAGGCATTACATAACATCCAAAACATGTTTTTAATTAACCATTTTAATAGCTAATCATTACCAAACATTTACAAGCCAATATTAAGCCATATCATAAGGTCATACACACAAAATGGCTAAGTCTCTATACATGCCATAACTTGAAACATTTGAGTCACAAAATACCAATATAATCCTTTGATAGTGTGTAACGATCTCCGACGTCCTTACGATCCTCGAGTTGGCTTGCAAAACTATGAAAGGAAAGAAAGGAATGGGAGTAAGCGTTAAGCTTTGTAAGTTTGCATGTAAATAAATAACAACATTCTTAATGCATTATCATATTCTTTTCTTACGAAAATTATTTAAGCCTTTAACTTAATATACTTAAGTCTTAAATTCTTACCTGTACCTTTTTATCTTGAACTTGCCTTACCTTTCCTTTGGTATACTCTTTAAATTTTCCTGTTGAACCACTTGGAATACTAAGGATACGCGGCTACCTTTCCTTGTGAAACTTAACCATTGCCATGTCTTGACATGGTCTTACGTGGTATCCTTGCCTTATGAACTCACCAATGCCATGCCTTGGCATGGT
Source organism: Gossypium rotundifolium (assembly GCA_025506655.1). Lineage (NCBI taxonomy): Eukaryota > Viridiplantae > Streptophyta > Magnoliopsida > Malvales > Malvaceae > Gossypium > Gossypium rotundifolium. The sequence continues at coordinate 44,928,827 of CP106730.1, forward strand.
CTTACATGGGACCTTTGCCTTATAAATTAACCAATGCCATGCCTTGGCATGGTCTTACATGGGACCTTTGCCTTATAGTAACTTATCAATGCCATTTCTTGACATGGTCTTACATGATTTCCTTAAACCCTAATGTCATGACATTTGTATCCTACACATTCCTAAGGTTCAACCGGGACATTCTAAGATTGCTTCTTCGTCAATTCATGCTTGAGTCTTTAAATGATAAATTTACAGAATAAATATGCAAATGCTGGAATTTAATAGTATAAAATGTAAAATAATAGAATATTACATTTATTTACCGGAAACTTACCTCAAAACAAAATACGATAAACTATATCGATTTAGTCCACTATCTTTTTCTTTCCCCCATCTAACTCCGAATTTTGTTCTTCTTGATCTATAATAGCAAATTTAGCTTATTTAATACTCACATTTATCAAAACAGTCCTTAAGTCTAATTTTGCCCTAAACTTTTACATATTTACACATTTTTCCCAAAGCTCGGAAATTATACTTTATCCCTTATTCTTATGTTTTATGACATGCTGCAACTTTTGCAAACAAGTCCTAATAGGCAATTTAAGCATGAAATCAATAAAATTTCTTATCAATACTTTAACACATGTATTTAATCACTCGGTAAATCATAATAATTAATCGTAATAAACTTTTATAGCTCAAATTTGTGGTTTCACAACCACTATTTCGTTTAGGCCCTATTTCGGGATGTTACAACAAGTTCATAATCTTTTAATAGCTATGCCACACAAGTTTAACGAACATTCAAAAACATTTAACAATGTAGAAATCAAATTTCAAAACAATTAAGAGAGTGACTTTATCGAAAAATCAAGTTCATTGAAAACCATAATTAAAAACACAAGAATTTGTCGTTTGATATATAAAGAAGTATTTGATAAAAACTTTGGACTTATTTAGTCAAAATATTTCATCGAAAAGTTTTAAAAGAATTTCCTAAGTTTCTAGTTAAGAAAAACTTTTATTTATACGAGAGTTATAGAAAACATTTAAAAAAACTAAATCAATCCAACTTAATAAAACTAAAACATAATAAATCCATCCATATAATAAAATCCATAATTAAAAGGCCTTATTACATCGCCATTAAAAATAGCACTTAATAAAAATCATAAAAGAAGTCTCAAAGTTTTATAAACCACCATTTGTAATATAGCCTCCCACGAAGTCATCTCCACCCAAGTCTCCATCAATTGTTATTACCGAGAGGGTAAAAAATGGGGTGAGTTACTTAGAACTCAAGTGTAACTCACTTACCATAGTCCACTGGGCCAAGACCATTTAAACACTTATTTGGGCCTAAGCCCATTCAAAATATAAAAAATATAATTTAGCATTTAAAAATAATAATGCAAATGATATGCAATTCCCAAAACCAAACCTAGATTTCCATCCGCTACACACCCCCGCACCCAACCAGCACACCTGTGGGGAGCTTTAGTCACCCACCCCGCCAACACACCGAAGTAGGCTTTAAGCCCAATATCATATTTGTGGCAATGACCATTTAAATAATTGTGGTAAAACCACTGATCTAGATTTCGGACAATGGCCATTATGACAGAGTCACCTATCTAGAATTCTGGCATTAAGCCTTTCTTCTCTTCATCATTGATCCCAACCCATGCAATCATGTTTATGCATTACAAAATATTTGTAAAGAAAACCATATTATAATTTATGAATTTTGGCCCATTAAAACACATTTCACATATAGCCCATTTATCCATTATCATAAATGGCCCAATTATCAATTTTCACTTAAGGCCCATTTATCGATTATCACATATGGCCCAAATTCTCAATTATCACATATGGCCCAAATTTGCCAAATATCACATATATGGCCCAAATTTGCCAAATATCACATATATGGCCCAAATTTATCAAATATCACATATGGCCCAAATTTGCCAAATATCACATATATGGCCCAAATTTATCAAATATCACATATATGGCCCAAATTTATCAAATATCACATATGGCCCAAATTTTCCAAATATCACATATATGGCCCAAATTTATCAAATATCACATATGGCCCAAATTTTCCAAATATCACATATATGGCCCAAATTTATCACTTATTAATGTTTTAGCCATTAAGGGCGATTTCCAAAATTTTCACGATCTTAATACCGATTTCACGATCTTAACACTAAAGTGTCAATAATACCATATTTTTCGATTTCACCAACTTTATGATTTTTAATCCAACTTTAATCATTGTATAGTCATCTAACCCATGAGATATAGTGTGAAATTACACACGACATCTTGGAGAACTACACTCTCCCGCTCGTCGATATCTAAACACACATTACGAAGGATTAGAACACTAAAATTTAATAATAAACTATTCTAATATTGAGCGATCTAGATCTTACCTCTAATCTCAAACAACCACTATTTACGATCTCTCTCCGATCAAAGGTTCAATACCCCGAGTAAACAGTGGTTCGGGAGTACGTACGACTTCGAATAATTGATTTTCACCGGATGAAGGTCCACAACCCGATGGAAAATCTCGAATTCCTGAAATAGTCCTTCTCTTAAACTTAGGGGGATTAATAGAACCACCCCTCTTCCGAACACTATTTACTGCCCTTTTCGTCCCTATTTTGATTGTCTTCAAAGACAAGGAATCATTAGTCTTAACAATATTTTTCGAAAATCTTAAAACTAAAGACTTGAAAGTGTAATCGGTTTACCTTGAAAATCCTTTACCTTTAACACTTTAAATCCGATTTCAACGATCCACGATATTTACGAACACTTGAGTTTTGGCCCTCCGCTAAATTTCTATGATAGAGAAAAGGTTGGAATTAGATATGGTATGATGATGATCTCAATCCAAAAGATCATCCCACACCACAAGATTCGGCACAAAAGAATAACGAATTCCAAAATATTATACTAGCCACTTACCTATTGATTAAGTTGTGAGTAGAAAGAAGATTTGGTTACGAAGGAAAAATTGAAGGAGATAGTGCTTAGCAACATTCGGCCATGAGAGATGAAAGAAAGAGATGATGTTGATTCGGTTTCAAGAGAGAAAAGAGAAAGAAAAGAAAGAAGATGATAGGTTTATAATTCTTTTATCAATGGTAAAAGAAAAGCAAAGAAAGAGTGGTTAAGACAATGGTACATTCGACAAGGGTGAAAAGAAAAGAAAAGAAAATGCCCTTCAAGAATGTATGGTTTCAGACAAGGAGAAAAAGATTTTGGGAGAAAGTAAGGTAATACCGAAATGGTCAAAATGAAATGGCCAAAACAAAACACAAATTTTACCTATTGTTCAAGACATATTCTAGGGAATAAGTTTGGAGAGAAAGATTTTGGAGAGAAAGCTATTGATACACCAAAATGCCAAAATGAAAATGACCAAAGCTAGCATCTACCTTACCCAATGCTAACCAAAAATTCGGCCATCCCCCCTAGCCCCTAAAACCATCCAAGTTCATGGACAATTAGCCATTCAAAGCTTTCCAAAACAGAGCCCTTGTTTTAAGCCTTATGTCCCCCTTACATGCCTTTTCCATATGATTCCTTTCCCTAAGTTATCACTTGCCTTATTCCCATGATCTTCTTGCCATAAAAAAATTAATCCAACTCATCAATCCTTATCCATGACCGACACTTGCTAAGGAAAAGTAAAAATAAAAGCTTCAACTTGCATGCTAGGAGATTCGAACCTCTCCCCTCAAGCAAACATGCATGCGCCAACTCCACCTTGCTACTAGCTTCTCTTGTGCTAGTTTTAACACTTAATTTTACTTAAACCTCAAGGTCACTTGATCCACTTCAATTAAATACTCCTTACTAAAATTTATTCTAATTCCGAATAGTTCTCAAGTCTTCTCAAGACCATACTAAACATGAAAACTTTTATTATACTCAAGTTAAGCACTAAAACATGCATCAATTAAATACTCAAATTTTAGGATGTTACAACTCTACCCTCCTTAAAGAAAATTTCATCCTCAAAATTTACCTAGCTAAAAGAGATGAGGATATTGTTGTCGAATTGCATCCTCAGGCTCCCACGTAGCTTCCTCCGCTCCGTGATTACGCCATAAAACCTTGACCAGTGGTACATTCTTCTTTCTTAACACTTTAACATCTCGGTCTAAGATTCTCACTGGTTCCTCCTCAAAAGACAAATCTGGCCTTAATTCCACTTCTTCTACCTAAGATTATGTGTGATGGATCCGATCTATAGCGCCTCAAAGATAGAAACATGGAAAACACTATGAATCTGACTCAATTTGGAGGTAAATCAAGTTGATAGGCCACTGATCCTACACGCTTCAACACACGGTACGGTCCAATGAACCTAGGGCTCAACTTGCCTTTCCTTCCGAATCTGAAAATCTTTTTCCACGGTGAAACTTTCAAAAAGACCTGATCTCCCACCGCAAACTCGATATCTTTACGCTTCAGATCCGCATACGACTTTTGTCTATCCGAAGCTTCCTTTAACCGCGCTCGAATCACCTTTACTTTTTCTTCTATCTCTGATATCAATTCAGGACCCAAAAGTTGTCGTTCCCCTAATTCAGTCCAACAAGTAGGAGTACGACACCTACGACCATATAACGCTTCATAAGGTGCCATCTGAATATTGGATTGATAACTATTGTTATACGCAAACTCTGCCAACGGTAGAAAATCTTCCCAACTACCTCTGAAATCAATCACACAACCTCTTAACATGTCTTCCAAAATCTGGATTACTCTTTCCGATTGACCATCTGACTGAGGGTGAAAAGCTCAACTAAAGTTTAACTTTGTACCCAGAGCCTCATGTAAAGCTTTCCAAAATCGTGATGTAAACCGAGGATCCCTGTCCAATATGATAGACATTGGTACCCCATGCAACCTCACGATTTCAGATACATACAGTTTAGCCAACTTCTGCAACGAGTAATCCATACGAATTGGTAAAAAATGAGTAGTCTTCATTAATCGATCCACTACCACCCAGATAGAATCTTTCTTAGTAGGTGTTAAGGGTAACCCACTAACAAAATCCATCGTTATCCGCTCCCATTTCCATAATGGAATCTTTTATGGTTGCAACAATCCCGACGGTAATTGATGTTCCGCTTTACTTGTTGACAAGTCAAACACTTTCCCACAAAATCAAGAACTTCCGCTTTAACTTTGGCCACCAATATGTTCACGGAGATCCCGATACATCTTATTTCCTTTGGGTGCATAGCATAAGGGCTACTATGCACCTCTAGAAGAATCATTTGCCTCAAATCAATCCTCTGCATACAAACCCTTCCACGAAAACATAGTACACCATCTTTGTTCAAACCAAAATCTCCTATTACACCACTTTCAGCTTGTTGTATTAAAGGACTCAACTTTTCATCGGATAATTGCTTTTCCTTGATTTGTTCCAACCACAGAGGCTTCACCTAAAGTTTCGCTAATAAACTGCCATCCTCATACAAACTGAGATGAGCAAACATTGCTCTCAACTCTGATATAACCTTTCGACTCAACGATCTCGCCACAACGTTAGCCTTTCCAGATGATACTCGATTGAGAAATCATAATCCTTTAATAACTCCACCCATCTCGTTGTCTTAAATTTAACTCCTTTTGGGTAAGGAGATACTTAAGACTCTTATGGTCCAGATAAATGATTGACTTCTCACCGTATAGATAATGCCTCCAAATCTTTAATGCAAACACTACCACAGACCAACTCCAAATCATGAGTAGGATAATTGACTTCATGCGGCCTCAATCTCGAGAAGCATAAGCTACCACTTTTCCACTTTGCATCAAGACACATCCTAAACCCGTGTGACGATCATAGTAAACAAGAACTCTTTTTGGCCTCTCGTTGAATCAAGATCGCGCTTCCATTAGAATCTTCTTTAGTTTCTCAAACTTTCCCGTTGTTTATTGGTCCATACATATGGTACTTCCTTCCGCAACAACTTAGTTAGGGTGCAAGAATCAACGAAAACCCCTCAACAAAGCGTCTATAATAACCAGCCAAACCTAAGAAACTTTGGATCTCAGCCACCGACTTTGGCGGTTTCCAATCCAACACAGCCTCTACCTTTCGAGGATCAACTCTTATTCCTTCAGCTGACACTACATGACCCAAGAAAGTCACTTCCTTCAACCAAAATTCACACTTACTGAATTTGGCATATAGTTGCTTATCTCGCAAAATTTGCAACACAGTACGCAGATGAGAGTCATGCTCTTCTTCATTCCTCGAATATACCAAAATGTCATCTATGAACACTACTACGAACCGGTCTAAATAAGGCTGAAAGACTCGGTTCATCATGTCCATAAATGCAGCTGGTGCATTAGTCAAACCAAACGGCATCACTAAAAACTCATAATGTCCATAACGAGTTCGAAATGCCATCTTATGAATATCTGCCTCCTTCACCTTGAGTTGATGATAACCCGATCTCAAATCAATCTTGGAAAAGACTGAAGCTCCTCTTAATTGATCAAACAGGTCATCGATTCTCAGCAATGGATACCTATTCTTGATCGTCAATTTATTCAACTGCCTATAATCAATGCACATACGCATCGACCCATCCTTCTTCTTGACGAACAAAATCGGTGCTCCCCACGGAGACACACTTGGTCGAATAAATCCTCGATCTAGCAATTCTTGAATTTGAGCTTTAAGCTCGCTAACTCCTTCGGTGCCATTCTATAAGGAGCAATGGACACCGAGCAGCTTCTCGTAAAAGCTCAATGCCAAATTCTACTTCTCGATCCGAGGTAGACCCAAAGTTCTTCGAGAAAGACATCCGAAATTCTTTCACCGTTCTCACACCTTCTATCGATAAATCCTTGGCATCCAAAGCATCGATGAATGCTAGGAATGCTCTATTCCTTTTCGCACCAACTTTTTCGCCTTCAAAGCAGATACCACATTTGCCAAAAAGTTTCTTTCGCCTATCATTATTATCTCCTCATCATCCACCGTCCTAATTGACATCCGCTTTCGCACAATTCAATTGCGCCGATGCTTCACCAACCAATCCATGCCCAAAATGAGATCAAACTCACCAAAAGGTAATTCCATCAAGTCCGCTAGAAATACCTCTCTTTGAATCTCTAAGGGCACATCTCTGAATAATTTATTCACTATTACCGACTGTCCTAAAGGACTAATTACCGTCATCTCTCTATCGGTAATCTCAGATCTAATATTTAGGTTTCCAGATATAGCACTAGCAACATACGAGTGGGTAGATCCGATATCTATCAAAGCAGTAACAGGTACATCAGAGATGAAGAACGTACCAGTTATCACATCAGGTGCATCGCCGTCCTCACGACGCCTGACAGCATAGACCAATCCTGGCTGTCTTGCCTCCGTGTTACCTCTAACACCATTACCTCGACCCGGTGCACCTTGTCCACGTCCATTACCATTACCACCACGACCTGGTCCATGACCTCTTGGTGGCTACTGAGTACCTCTAACTGGCTGAGCCTCAGGGTTACGAGCTTCCTGAGTCATTTCAGTCCGTCGAGGACAATTCTTAAACTGATGATCCTTGGATCCACATTTAAAATAGGCTCCAGTTTTCCTCCAACATTCTCCGGGATGTCGTCTACCACAGTCGGCACATTCTCGAATCGATTGGTAGTCACAGTGCCCTAACTTGAACTCGGCTCATCATTTCGTGGCCTCTTTTGAAACCTTTAGAAGAACCGAATACTTAAAATCCTCTTGCCTCTTACTTTTCCCGATTCTCATGCTCAATTTTAGCCTCTTCGCTATCTTAGCTTTCTACAAGCGAGGTAAAAGTCCGCACTTGTTGTGGGGCTATCAATACCGGAACTCATCATTCAGTCCATCCTCAAAGCATACATAGCGCTCATGATCAGTCTGCACTATAGTACGAGCATAACGACTCAAACGAAGAAATTCTGCCTCGTAGGCTGCCATAGTCTTACTTCCTTGAACCAAATTTAGGAATTCTTTCCTTCGGGCATCTACATAACTTGTCCCGACGCACTTCCCTTGAAAGCAGCTTTAAAGAAATCCCAATTAACCAATGCAATTCGGTGCCTTCTGACAAGAAGCCACCATTGATATGCCTCGTCTCTTAGCAAAGACACGGCTCCTCTCAGTTTCTGCTTGACGGTGCATTCCAAATCATCCATAATTTGTTCTACAGCCTCAAGCCAATATTCCGCCACATTCGAGCTACACCGAGACACCTCTAAAACTTCGCACCACTAGACTTGAGTCATTCGATATTGATCCATGAAGTTATCGCCCGCCTCGCTCCAGCTACTCTTTCTAAGACTCGCAACATTGCTTGAGTCAAAACATTATCCTCATTGGCATGGTCATGAGATCCAGTTTTATTCTTGAATGACGCAGATGCATCCATTTTCGGTATGTGAACCAGCGCTTCAAACGCAACACCTCGTCCTCTACCACGGCCACGTCTACCGCATCCATGACCACGTCCTCTATTGCTCATATTGACTAATTCGTTTTAATCTGATCACAAGTTTTATGAATCAGAATATTATTTCAGTGTTTATTAACGATATTTTATGAGATATAAGAGATAGGGTTGTTTTCGCCATCACATCCTATAGTCTCGATCTCTATCATTTTCAACACCTAAAACTAGAAGTTCTAGAGTGTTCCTTAGGTCTCATCACAATAATAAACATTTAATAAACAAATACTTACTGAACATACTTACTTGACTTGGTGTCGGATGCTCGTGGTGCCATACTACCTTTAAAACATAAAATCTAGAAATTTAAGTGGTTTTAATCAAAATCATTGTTGAACCCAAACCACAATGAGTTTTGAAACCGAGCTCGATACCATAAAATGTAACACCCCAAACTCCGCCTATGCATTAAGCCCGATTTTACATGCCACACAAGTTTAACGAACATTCAAAAACATTTAACAATGTAGAAATCAAATTTCAAAACAATTAAGAGAGTGACTTTATCGAAAAATCGAAGTTCATTGAAAACCATAATTAAAAACACAAGAATTTGTCGTTTGATATATAAAGAAGTATTTGATAAAAACTTTGGACTTATTTAGTCGAAATATTTCATCGAAAAGTTTTAAAAGAATTTCCTAAGTTTCTAGTTAAGAAAAACTTTTATTTATACGAGAGTTATAGAAAACATTTAAAAAAACTAAATCAATCCAACTTAATAAAACTAAAACATAATAAATCCATCCATATAATAAAATCCATAATTAAAAGGCCTTATTACATCGCCATTAAAAATAGCACTTAATAAAAATCATAAAAGAAGTCTCAAAGTTTTATAAACCACCATTTGTAATATAGCCTCCCACTAAGTCATCTCCACCCAAGTCTCCATCAATTGTTATTACCGAGAGGGTAAAAAATGGGGTGAGTTACTTAGAACTCAAAGTGTAACTCACTTACCATAGTCCACTGGCCAAGACCATTTAAACACTTATTTGGGCCTAAGCCCATTCAAAATATAAAAAAATATAATTTAGCATTTAAAATAATAATGCAAATGATATGCAATTCCCAAAACCAAACCTAGATTTCCATCCGCTACACACCCCCGCACTCCAACCAAAGACACCTATGGGAGCTTTAGTCACCCACCCCGCCAACACACCGAAGTAGGCTTTAAGCCCAATATCATATTTGTGGCAACGACCATTTAAATAATTGTGGTAAAACCACTGATCTAGATTTCAGGCAACGGCCATTGTGACAGAGTCACCTATCTAGAATTCTGGCATTAAGCCTTTCTTCTCTTCATCATTGATCCCAACCCATGCAATCATGTTTATGCATTACAAAATATTTGTAAAGAAAACCATATTATAATTTATGAATTTTGGCCCATTAAAACACATTTCACATATAGCCCATTTATCCATTATCATAAATGGCCCAATTATCAATTTTCACTTAAGGCCCATTTATCGATTATCACATATGGCCCAAATTCTCAATTATCACATATGGCCCAAATTTGCCAAATATCACATATATGGCCCAAATTTATCAAATATCACATATATGGCCCAAATTTGCCAAATATCACATATATGGCCCAAATTTATCAAATATCACATATGGCCCAAATTTATCAAATATCACATATGGCCCAAATTTGCCAAATATCACATATATGGCCCAAATTTATCAAATATCACATATGGCCCAAATTTGCCAAATATCACATATATGGCCCAAATTTATCACTTATTAATGTTTTAGCCATTAAGGGCGATTTCCAAAATTTTCACGATCTTAATACCGATTTCACGATCTTAACACTAAAGTGTCAATAATACCATATTTTTCGATTTCACCAACTTTGCTATTTTTAATCCAACTTTAATCATTGTATAGTCATCTAACCCATGAGATATAGTGTGAAATTACACACCGACATCGTGAGAACTACACTCTCCCGCTTCGTCGATATCTAAACACACATTACGAAGGATTAGAACACTAAAATTTAATAATAAACTATTCTAATATTGAGCGATCTAGATCTTACCCTCGAAATCTCGAACAACCACTATTTACGATCTCTCTCCGATCAAAGGTTCAATACCCCGAGTAAAAAAGTGGTTGGGAGTACGACGACTTGAATAATTGATTTTCACGGATGAAGGTCCACAACCCGATGGAAAATCTTGGATTCTCAAAAATAGTCTTCTCTTAAACTTAGGGGATTAATAGAACCACCCTCTTCCGAACACTATTTAACGCCTTTTCATCCCTATTTTGATTGTCTTCAAAGACAAGGAATCATTAGTCTTAACAATATTTTTCGAAAACCTTAAAACTAAAGACTTGAAAGTGTAATCGATTTACCTTGAAAATCATTTACCTTTAACACTTTAAATCCGATTTCAACGATCCACGATATTTACGAACACTTGAGTTTTGGCCCTCCGCTAAATTTCTATGATAGAGAAAAGGTTGGAATTAGATATGGTATGATGATGATCTCAATCCAAAAGATCATCCCACACCACAAGATTTGGCACAAAAGAATAACGAATTCCAAAATATTATACTAGCCACTTACCGATTGATTAAGTTGTGAGTAGAAAGAAGATTCGGTTATGAAGGAAAAATTGAAGGAGATAGTGCTTAGCAACATTCGACCATGAGAGATGAAAGAAAGAGATGATGTTGATTCGGTTTCCAAGAGAGAAAAGAGAAAGAAAAAGAAAGAAGATGATAGGTTTATAATTCTTTTATCAATGGTAAAAGAAAAGCAAAGAAAGAGTGGTTAAGACAATGGTACATTCGGCAAGGGTGAAAAGAAAAAGAAAAGAAAATGCCCTTCAAGAATGTATGGTTTCAGCACAAGGAGAAAAAGATTTTTGGGAGAAAGTAAGGTAATACCGAAATGGTCAAAATGAAATGGCCAAAACAAAACACAAATTTTACCTATTGTTCAAGACATATTCGGCTAGGGAATAAGTTTGGAGAGAAAGCTATTGATACACCAAAATGCCAAAATGAAAATGACCAAAGCTAGCATCTACCTTACCCAATGCTAACCAAAAATTCGGCCATCCCCCTAGCCCCTAAAACCATCCAAGTTCATGGACAATTAGCCATTCAAAGCTTTCCAAAATAGAGCCCTTGTTTTAAGCCTTATGTCCCCCTTACATGCCTTTTCCATATGATTCCTTTCCCTAAGTTATCACTTGCCTTATTCCCATGATCTTCTTGCCATAAAAAAAATTAATCCAACTCATCAATCCTTATCCATGACCGACACTTGCTAAGGAAAAGCAAAATAAAAGCTTCAACTTGCATGCTAGGAGATTGAACCTCTCCCTCAAGCAAACATGCATGCGCCTAACTCCACCTTGCTACTAGCTTCTCTTGTGCTAGTCTTTTTAACACTTAATTTTACTTAAACCTCAAGGTCACTTGATCCACTTCAATTAAATACTCCTTACTAAAATTTATTCTAATTCGGAGCTATCAAAATAGTTCTCAAGTCTTCTCAAGACCATACTAAACATGAAAACTTTTATTATACTCAAGTTAAGCACTAAAACATGCATCAATTAAATACTCAAATTTTAGGATGTTACACCCTAATGATCCACATCTCAAGCAAGCTCGATCATTTAATCTACAACTCTCCGAATGCCTTTTTCCACAATGCTTACATCTAGGTTTCTCAGATCGGACATTTCCAACAGTTGCTATTGAAGTTGCTGGAGCTTTAGAGCTCAATTGTGATCTATTTTGATCTCTACTTCCTTATATGGTGCCGATGCCATGTCCCAGACATGGCCTTATACAGGACCTTCCTTATTTGATGATGATGCCATATCCCAGACATGGTCTTATACAGGATCTACGTTCGGTGCCGATGCCATGTCCTAGACATGGTCTTATACGAGACCTACATTTAGTGCCGATGCCATATCCCAAATATGGTCTTATACGGGACCTTCCTTATCTCTTGCCATGATATAGGTACCCTCGTTATTTTGAGTCTTCAACCGGGACCTTAACTTACATGTTCTCATTCATTTTCTCACTATGACATTATTCGTCGACTTCATGGAAATAATAAGCATTTCACAAAATAATAAGTAATTTAAATACAATAACACATGTAACCTTAATTTCACACAAACTTACTTCGTTACTCAAAATGTATATAGATGTTCGATTTAGTTCGCAACCTTATTTTTGCCCCAATTTAGGTCCGGGCTTCGCGTTTCTTGATCTATAATGATGATTTCACTTATTTAATACTCACATTGACTAAATCGACTCATGAATCACACTTTGGCAAAATTACAATTTTGCCCCTAAACTTTCTCATAATTACACTTTTTCCCTAGGCTCGTAAAATAATTTTTATTCAACTTCCTTTTATTTTAAGCTTAGCTGAATTATTCTCTTAACTACAACAGCCCTTAATTTCCACTATTTCACTCATGTATGACCAATTTTATAACTTTTACAATTTGGTCCTTTTATGCATTTTTCATGAAAATCACTTAGAAAAAGATGTTTATCATACATCAACCTTTCATATTCTTCGTTAAAACATCAAAATACAAGCAAGTCATACATGGGTAAATTTTTGAACATAAAACCTAGCTCAAAATATAGCTAGAAATAACTAAATCGAGCTATGATGATCTCAAAAATATGAAGAACATTAAAAACGGGGCAAAGAGACACTTACAATCAAGCTTGAAAGATGAACAAACCCTAGATATGTCTTCCTTAGGGAATTTCGACCAAGGAGAAGAAGATGGACACAATTTTGATTTTTTTCCCTTTTTAATCTTTTATTTACCAAATGACAAGAATGCCCTTAATCATCCTTTCTTGAGTTTTTCCTTCCCATGTCTATTTTTGTCCATCTTAGCATATAATGGTCTAATTTCTAAATAAGGACTTCTAATAATTTTTATGATGCTATTTCATACTTAAAATTTCTAGATTCTCATATTTTCTAATCCTTGTAATTTAGTCCTAATGGACAATTTGTTTACTAATTAATAAAATTCCTTCATGAAATTTTTACACGATCATGAAAATACCTTGTAAGCCTCATAAAAATCATTAAAATACATATTTCTACTTCAGATTTATGGTCTCGCACCACTATTCTGACTAGATTGTAAATCGGGCTGTTACATCAGCTCAAAGATATGTGGGAAAAGGTTACGAAGCCTATATTGCTTATGTTTTGGATACAAAAGTGTTTGAATCAAAGATTTAATTAGTGCAAATTGTCTGTGAATATTCGAATGTATTTCCAGAGGAATTGCTTGGGTTGCCATCAGTCAGAGAGGTTGAGTTTACTATTGAATTACTACCAGGAACTTCACCGATATCTATAGCTCCGTATAGAATGGCTCCAATTGAGTTGAAAAAGTTGAAAGCTTAGTTGCAAGAGTTAACAGATAGAGGTTTTGCATGATCGATTTTTTTGCCTTAGGGTGCGCCAGTATTGTTTGTTAAGAAGAAAGACGGGTCAATGAGAATGTGTATTGACTACTGTCAGCTCAATAAATTTACGATAAAGAATAAGTATCCGTTGCCACGAATAGATGATTTATTTGATCAGTTGAAAGGTGTAACAGTGTTTTTAAAGATTAATTTGAAATCTGATTATTATCAGTTGTGAGTTAAAGACTCAGATGTTCCAAAAACTGTGTTCAGAATGAGGTATGAACATTATGAATTCCTTGTTATGCCTTTTGGATTAACTATTGCTCCTGCCATTTTTATGGATTTGATGAATCGGATATTTATACCATATTTAGACATATTTGTTATTGTGTTCATTGACGACATTCTGATCTATTCGCAGATGAATATGAGCATGCCGAGTATTTGAGGATTGTGTTGTAGACCTTGAGAGATAAGCAACTATATGCTAAATTTAGCAATGTGAGTTTTGGCTCCGGGAAGTTGGATTTTTGGGGCATATTATTTTTGCGGAAGGTATAAGAGTCGATCCGAGCAAGATATCTGCAATTATTGATTGAAACTACCTAGAAATGTATCCCAGGTCAGAAGTTTTTGGGATTGGCTGGTTACTATCGACGTTTTGTAAAAGGGTTCTCGATGATTGTGACATCGATGACTAGAATATTACAGAAAGATGTCAAGTTTGAATAGTCCAAGAAATGTCAACAAAATTTTGATCAATTGAAAGCACTGTTAACTGAGGCACCAGTGTTGGTTTAACCTAAGTTCGGTAAAGAATTTGTGATTTATAGTGACGCATCATTGAACGGTTTGGGTTGCATTTTGATGCAAGAGTGAAAAGTTGTAGTTTATGCCTCCAGATAGTTGAAATCGCATGAAAAGAACTATCCGACACATGATTTAGAGTTGGCCGCTATTATTTTTGCATTAAAATTTGGCGACATTATTTGTACGCTGAAAAATGTCACATCTTTACTGATCATAAAAGTTTAAAGTATAGTATGACTCAGAAAGATTTGAATTTGCGACAACGGAGATGGCTCGAGCTATTGAAAGATTATGAGTTAGTGATTGATTATCACCCTGGGAAAGCGAATGTAGTCGCAGATGCTTTGAGTAGAAAATCATTGTTTGCCTTGAGAGTAATGAATACATAGTTGACATTATCTGAGGATGGTTCGATTTTAGTTGAGTTAAAAGCTAAACCAACAATTCTACAGTAAATTTGCGAAGCTCAGAAATGTGATAGTGTAATGCAAGCTAAAAGAGTGCAATGCGAGTCGACTAGTGATTCAAAGTACAAAGTCAGATTCAATGATTGTTTAATGTTCCGAGATAGTATTTGCGTACCAAAAAATCCAGAGTTGATTCAAAAAATTTTATACGAGGCACATAGTGGTTGCTTATTTGTTCATCCTGGGAGTACTAAAATGTATAATGATTTGAAGAAATCGTATTGGTGGTCTGGTATGAAACAAGATATTTCTGAGTTTGTATCAAAGTGTTTGATTTGTCAGTAAGTGAAAGCCGAGCATCAAGTACCTTCAGGTTTGCTTCAACCTGTAATGATACCAGAGTGGAAGTAGGACAGAGTTACAATGGATTTCGTATCGGGATTACCCCTGTCTCCGAAGAAGAAATATGCAATTTGGGTTATCATTAATCGACTGACGAAATCAACACATTTCATTCCGGTACGTACAGATTATTCGCTCAATAGATTAGCTGAATTGTACATTGCTGAGATCGTTAGATTGCATGGGGTGCCAATTTCGATTATTTTAGATAGAGACTCGAGGTTCTGATTTTGGAAGAAATTACAAGAACCTCTGGGTACAAAGTTGAATTTTAGTTCAGCTTTTCATCCGTAAACCAACAGTTAGTCCGAGAGAGGAATTCAAATTCTTGAAGATATGCTCAAATGTTGTGTTTTAGAGTTTGAAGGTAATTGGGAAAATATTTGCCGCTAGTTGAATTTGCATATAATAATAGCTTTCAAACGAGCATAAAGATGGCTCCGTATGAAGCTTTGTATGGTCGCAAATGTCGAACTTCATTGTTCTAACAACCCAATTTAGGGCTTAGTCAGAATAGTGGTGCGAGACCACAAATTCGAAGTAGAAAATATGAGTTTAAATGATTTTACGAGGCTTATGAGGTATTTTCATGATTGTGTGAAAGTCACATGAAGAAATTTTATTAATTAGTGAATAAATTGTCCAGTACGACTAAATTGCAAAGAATAGAAAATGTGAGATTCTAGAAGCTTCAAGTATGAAATAGAATTATGGAAAGTCCTATAGGTCCTTATTTAGCAATTAGACCATTATATTTGATGATGGACAAAAATGTACATGGGAAGGAAAAATCTTCAGAAAGGGTCATTAAGGGCATTTTGGTCATTTGGTTAATTAAAGAATAAAAAGGGAAAATAAGCCAAAAATCATGTCCATCTTCTTCCCCCATGGTGCTGAAATTTGCAAGGACTCCATAGCTAGGGTTTTGTTCATTTTCAAGCTCAAAGTAAGTGCCTCCTTGAAACACCCCAAACCCGGCCCACGAGCCTCGACCGGATCTGGCATGTTCCTTGAGTAAATCATTTCAAACACTTGTTTGTTAATTTGGAAAATTTGAGTGGGTTCGAAGAAAATATGATTTGTGTTGTGATCAAATTGAAAACAGTGTTGCTCTTGAAGTCTAGATTTTTATTAAAACTTTATTATTATCTTTCAAACCATAGGTAAAAAAAATAAAATGCCAAGTTGCTTTAAGTTTTACCATTAATTTGAAAATCGTTGATGTTTAAGTGTCAAAACATTTAAAATTTATTTTAAGGAAAAGCTATTTAATCTTGATTTAACGATAATCGTATCATAATAACTGAATAAAATGC
The DNA here is from genome assembly GCA_025506655.1 of Gossypium rotundifolium. Classification (NCBI taxonomy): domain Eukaryota; kingdom Viridiplantae; phylum Streptophyta; class Magnoliopsida; order Malvales; family Malvaceae; genus Gossypium; species Gossypium rotundifolium. The sequence continues at coordinate 44,945,759 of CP106730.1, forward strand.
ATGCTTAAAACAGTTAATAGTAATGGCCTTATTACATCAAAGTAAAACCCGAAGTAAATCCAAGTCTTAAATAAAAAAAAACCAATGAAAATAAAATAACTCTGAGCTGAGCATGGCCACCACTAAGTTCCTACCGACCTGGTCCATTACTGAGTGTCACCTGAAAGGATATCCCACAATGGGGTGAGTCAACAGACTCAATGTGTAACAACCAACACAAACTCCCAATGATTTAGGCATAACAAATCATATATATATGTATAACAAGTATAGCAATGATGCAATCCCGAACCCAAACCTAAATAACCATCCTCTACACATCACCCGTACCACCAATCACACCGTGGGATTACTAAATTGACCTCCATCGCTACACACCATCGAAGGCGTCATTGCAGCACGACTTGGACATCGCCTTATAAATCGTGGCATAGCCACCAGATAATATGACAGAGTCACTAGATAATAATATGTGACATAAGTCACCACATTCAGATTATGTGACAGGAATCACCAGATATTGTGGTAAAAACCACCAGATCACTTCCCCTTTTCAATATCACCCATATGCCCCATGAGTCATACAAATCATGAGGTTATCCTATCATATGCCTTATTTCATATTCATAACCAATTCTCATATATGTCATATTCAATGTTCATATTACTATTAATAGAGCGTTAGAGGATAACGTACCTGAATATATCGTACCATTGAATGGTACTTTTAGCCACATCTTTCATATTCTTATTAACACATGTATTAAATTAATACAGTAAATCTATTAGGAATTGGTGAGGCTACACACACAGTTACTAATGTGTTCACTGAATCCCAAAAGTCTACCACAATAGATTGTACTCCTTCCTAATACCCAAAGTTAAAATCGGTCAATCATTTAACAGACAAAAAGCCCTTGGCCGAATATCAAGACTTCCTTACCTTGATTGTCTGGATCCCGAAATTAACCCTTGTTCTTGGTGATGTCAAAATTCCTATAGGCACATGTTAGATCCGATTCTAACATTTAATGAACTCAATAAATGGCCTTTGGCCTAAGATTATATTCGCTTACCTTTGATCTTAAAATCCTGAAAGATCCCCTCTTGAAGTCGGCTATAATAAGAATCCCAAAACCTCCTTCAAAGTTTCGGCCAAAGAACATTAATGGGATTAGTGTCTTGATTTTCGATAGATAGAGAAAGAAAAGAACAACAGATTAATCAAGAGAGATCCTTACCGAATGGAGTGATCAAAATGCAACTGTTTACCAACTCAAAGTGTTGACAAGAGGGAGGAAGTGTTTGAGTTTCGGCTTTTAATGTATATGATCAAATCGGCTCCAACAGGGTAGAGGAGCAATCGGTTATGGCCATAAAAATAGAGGATTCAGCTTTTGAAAGATTCGTGAGAAGAGAAAGTAAATGAAGGAATGTGGTACGATTTAACTTGGTGACAAAAAGGAGATTCGGCTTGAACAAAAAGATGAGAGATGGAAAGTTTGAGGTGTTGCGGCAATGGTGAAATAGGAAGAAGAAGATTTCGACCTTGGCAAGGTAAAAGAGAAAGATGTCAGAAGAGAAAGGGAACCAAAGAAAAATGCCTAAATCCACTATGCATTTTTGGCCTCTCCTCCCCTCAATATGACCAAAAATGACCACCAAAAGAATCCCTTGGCCGGCCAACACTCATCCCCTTCTCAAATCCCACCTTTTTCTCCTATTTTCTCTCTTCAACACTCATTCAAAATTATTGAAATAAATCAACATTTATCTTCCTACCTTAGTCGAATTTTAAAAAGAAATTGACCACATCTAAAGCTCATCCCCTTAGTGTCCCATTGCCGTCCACCTCTATTTCCCCTTGCTGCAAAATAATAAAATTCCCATTTGCTTCCCTTGCTGTTCGAACCTAGGCCCTACACACTGCTTGTGGCGTCACTTATTATGGCTCTAAGTGGCGCCTCCTTGCCACTTTAACAAGCCCACTTTTATGTCCAATTTCCCCTTCAAATTCTCTTAAGGCCTTATTTGCCTAGCTCCCCCTTTAAGGCTTAAAATCTAATATTTTCTAAGACACTTACCTATACTCTAAAGTTCTCAAAATCCACAAGACACATTCAAAATACACACAGGCATGCTTCAACATATATTTAGGTAAACATGCACAACCCCTAAATCTCGGATGTTACAGTTCTAACCCCTTAAAATAATTTCGACCTCGAAATTACCTGGCTAGAATAGGTGGGGGTATTGCTGTCGCATTGCTTCTTCTGGTTCCCACAAAGCTTCTTCCGATCCATGATTATGCCACAACACTTTAACTAGAGGAACGGATTTCCTCTATAGTACCTTCACATCCCGTTCTAAAATCTGAATCGGCTCCTTCTCGTAGGACAAATCTGGTCTCAGCTCCACCTCCTCAACTGGTATTATATGAGATGGATTCGATCGGTATCGGCGTAGCATCGAAACATGGAATACATCGTGCATCTGCTGAAGGCAACTCTAACTGGTATGCCACTGGTCCAACTCGCTTTAATACCCGATAAGGTCCTATAAACCTAGGACTTAACTTTCCTTTACGACCAAATCTCATCACCTTCTTCCAAGGCGAAACTTTAAGAAACACCTGATCTCCCGCAACAAACTCTATTTCCTTCCGCTTAAGATCTGCGTATGACTTCTGCCTATCAGATGCCTCCTTCAACCGTGTCTGAATCACTTTAACCATTTCTTTCGATTCTGCCACAATTTTCAGACCCAAAATCTGATGTCCCCCCAATTTCGTCCAACATGTAGGAGTGCGACACTTCCGTCCATATAGCGCTTCGTACAGTGCCATCCGAATACTTGCCTGATAGCTGTTGTTATACACAAATTCCGCGAAAGGAATGAACTCTGCCCAACTCCCTCTGAAGTCTATCACACAGCCCCTCAACATATCCTCTAACACTTGGATCACTCGCTCAGATTGACCGTCCGACTGCAGATGGAATGCCATACTGAAATCCAACCTGGTACCCAAATCTTGATGTAGCGCCTTCCAAAACTAAGACGTAAACCTCGGATCCCTATTCGAGATAATCGACACCGGCACTTCGTGCAACCTCACGATCTCAGCTACATACAACTTTGCCAATTTTTGTAGAGTATAGTCAACCCGCACCGGTATAAAATGTGCAGATTTCGTCTGCCAATCTACTATCACCCATACCGAGTCCTTCTTAGTAGGCGTAAGGGGAAGCCCACTAACAAAGTCCATGGTAATTCTCTCTCACTTCCATTGCGGAATCTTTATCGGCTGAAGCAATCCTGACGGTACCTGGTGTTCAGCCTTGACTTGCTGACACGTTAGGCACTTTCCTACAAACTCTGTAACTTCCCGCTTAAGACCAGGCCACCAGAACTGTTCCCGTAAATCCTTGTACAACTTACTACCTCCAGGATGCATAGCATAAGGGCTACTATGCGATTCCCGAAGAATTTTCTGCCTTAACTCCTCATCCTTCGGCATACAGACCTTGCCATGAAAACACAACACTCCATCGCTATTTACACCAAAATTTTCTAATTCCTCACACTACACTTGCAGCAACTTAGCACTTAGATCCTCATCTGCCAACTGTCCTTCTTTCACCTTATTTAGCCATGACGGCTTGACCTGCAGCTCTGCCAGCAAACTTCCATCATCATAGAGGCTTAAATGTGTGAACATTTCCCTTAACTCTGTCACTACTTTCTGACTTAGGGCATCTGCCACCACATTCGCCTTGCCCGGGTGATACTCTATAGAACAATCATAATCTTTCAATAACTCCACCCACCTTTGCTGTCTTAGGTTCAACTCTTTCTGAGTCAGTAAATACTTCAAGCTTTTATGGTCCGTGTAGATTACTGACCTTTCTCCATATAAATAGTGCCTCCATACCTTAAGAGCAAAGACCACTGCCGCCAATTCCAAATCATGTGTCTGGTAATTAACTTCATGTGGCCTTAATTGTCGAGACGCATAAGCGACTACCTTCCGTCTTGCATCAATACGCATCCCAATCCTGTATGAGAAGCATCACAATATACCACATAGTCCTTCCCTACTTCAGGCTGAATCAAAACCGGGGCTTCTGTCAATACCCTCCTAAGCTTCTCGAAACTTTCTTGCTACTTATCAGTCCATATGAAATATACCTCCTTCCTTAGCAACTTCGTCAAAGGTGCAGCTATTGATGAAAACCCTTCTACGGACCTTCTGTAATAGCCTACTAATCCTAAGAAACTACGAACTTTCGCCATGGACTTAGGTGGTTTCTAATCCAATACCGCCTCAATCTTTCGAGGATCCACCCTTATCCCTTTAGTAGACACCACGTGCCCTAAAAATGTAACTTCCTTCAGCCAAAATTCGCACTCGCTGAACTTGGCATATAGCTTTTTCTCCCTTAACACTTGCAGTACGACTTGGAGGTGCTCGTCATGTTCTTCCTCAGACTTAGAATACACCAAAATATCGTCTATGAACACAACAACAAATCGGTCTAGATAGGGTTAGAAAACTCGATTCATCATGTCTATGAACGCGGTTGGGGCGTTTGTCAATCCAAATGGCATTTCCAAGAATTCATAATGCCCGTACCTTGTCCGGAAAGCTGTCTTATGGATATCAGTCTCTTTCACCTTAAGCTGATGATATCCTGACCTTAGATCTATCTTCAAAATATCATGCCCCCTTAGTCGATCGAACAAGTCATCTATTCTTGGCAATGGATACTTGTTCTTGATGGTCAGCTTATTCAACTGCCGGTAGTCTATGTACATGCGCATAGTCCCGTCCTTCTTCTTTACAAATAGGACCAGTGCTTCCTATGGAGACACACTAGGTCGTATAAATCCACGGTCAAGTAACTCTTGGATCTGAGCCTTGAGCTCAACCAACTCGTTTAGTGCCATTCGGTACGGAGCAATTGACACAGGAGCTGTACCCGACAATAAGTCAATTCCAAACTCCACCTCCCTATCCGGGGGTAACCCAGGCAACTCCTCCGAAAAGACATCCACAAATTCCCTTACTGTTCTAACTCCTCCTACAGCTGCTTCCTCAGCCTCCAAGGTATTGATCAACATCAGAAAAGCTACACACCCTTTTCTCACCATCTTCTCTGCCTTAAGGGCAGTTACCACATTTGCCAAGCAATTCCGTCTTTTGCCTATCACCACAACTTCTTTGTCGTCAAAAGTTCTTAACGACATGCGCTTTGCCGCACAATCCACATTTGCATGGTACTTCACTAACCAATCTATGCCTAAGATTAGGTCAAACTCCTCAAACGACAATTCCATTAAATCTACTGGAAATTGCGCCCCTTGAACTTCCAAGGGTACTGCTCTAAAGATTTTGTCTAACACTACTGATTGCCCTAAAGGACTAAGTACAGTCATCTTCTTAGGTACAGTTTTAGAGTTCACATGCAGAGTTCCAGACACATTACTAGCCATATATGAATGAGTTGACCCAATATCTATCAACGCAATAAAGGGTAATCCAAAGATAAGGAACATACCCGTTATGACATCAGGTGCGTCACCATCTTCCCTCCGATGAACTGCATATACTAGACCTGGCTGTCTCGCCTCCGTGCTAACAACACCTCTGCCCAGTGTTCCCCATCCTCTACCAGAACCATTACCTCTACCAGCCAAACCACGACCTTGCGGCGACTGCTGTCCTCCTCTTTCAGCCTAATTAAGACCCTGACTTACTGGTCGGCCCCCTTCTATTTTCATGGGACAATCCCTAATCATATGATCCTTGGATCCACACTTGAAACATCCACCCGTCTTAGTCCAACACTCCCCCAAATGCATCTTTCCACACTAGCAGCAAGTACGGTACTATCCTCCCGTAACAGCTTGTTGACCTCGCGACCCATCAGTTCTAGGTCTCTTTTGAATATTCCCAGATGACCCTGATGATCCAAAACCTCTCTTTTGCTTATTCCTGTCCATGTTCTGCCTTACAGACTCCTTAACTCCTTCAGCAACCTTTGCCTCTTCCACCAACACAGCAAACTCCCGCTCCTACTGTGGGGCAATCAATAATCTCAGGTCATCCCTTAGTCCGTCCTCAAACCAGACACATCATTCATGCTCCGTAGCCACTATACCTCGAGCATAACGGCTCAACCTTAGAAATTTCGTCTCATACTCCGCTACGGACTTGTTTCTCTAAACTAGCCTCAGAAACGCCTTCCTCTGTGCATCCACATAACTAGCCCCAATGTACTTCTTCTGATATGCCACTTTAAAGTACTCCCAAGTAAGATCATCTACGGCAGCACCATCTCGAACTGTGAGCCACCATTGGTATGACTCATCACGGAGTAGCGACACTGCCCCTTTCATTTTCTCCTCGGCAGTCAGGTCCAAATCATCCATAATTCGCTCCGTTGCTTCCAACCAATACTCAGCCGTATTGGGCGCCACACCAGATATACCACGAAAAAACTCAGCTCCATTAGCTCAAAGTCGCTCAGGTACAGACTTTCGAGCTCCCATGCCTCCACCTGCTCCATCCACCCTTTCTAGAACTCGCAGCATCGCCTGTGATACTTCATCATCCCCCGTTTGATCCTGATATTCCACATCAGCGGCTGGTGGTGGTGGCATTTCATTTTCGGACCCTTGACCAGACCTAACGGGTTTTGACACGGTCATTCGACCTCTACCACGGCCACACACATTACGACCACGTCCCCTAGAATTCATGCTTTTGAATCACATTTATCTGGTTAAAGAATTTTATGAATTAGTTTTTGTTCCACTGATTTATCGCGAACAGTCTTATGTTCAACAGTTCTAAGGAGTAGTTCTTTCGGATACACACACACAGTCTCAAATTCATTCATTCAATCATCACATTCATGAACTTGCGTTCATTACAGAAAAGTGTTGTGGTTGTCATTGTTGTTGTTTTCCACTACCCAAGGGTATTTCCATAATTTTATCCTATAGGGGTATTTTGGTAATTTTTCAAATTAGGGTATTTGAAAATTTTGCAAAGTAGAGATTTTTGGTATTTTTACAAAATTGAAATACTTGGTAAGAAAATTTCAAGGGTAAAATGGTAATTTTATAAACTGAGGGTATTTTTGTAATTTTGTTTCAAACTAGGGGCATTTCGATAATTTTTCGCAAAATATGGTTCTAGGTGATTTAACGAAATAAGTGTATTTTGGAAATTTTTAATTCGAGGGTATTTCGATAAATTTCCATACGAAGGGTATTTTGGTAATTTGTATCGGTTAGGGGTAATTTGGTCAATTTATAAATCAAGGGTACTTTGGAATTTTATAATCACGGTTTGACTTTAGAATTTTACAAAACAAGGTGACTGGTCCCTTTCGGGTTTTAATTATTGAATTTTGCCTGTGATTGAGTCCTCTTGGTTAGGGTGAACCGCCACTACGCACCAGGTAGGATTCGAGCGGAGAGGAGGTGAGTCACTAGGACTGCTTAAATACCAAGCTCCCCATGAATCCAATCCTAGACATGCGCACAATGGTTGCCACACCCGTAACTCGGTGACTCAGTCACAGGTTTGTTTGGTTAAACTGTAAATTTTATGTATTTCGGTGTTGGAGTAGACTAATTCTAGGGTTCAATAATTCCTAACCTACTAATCTACGTCCCTATAATTTCCCACATACAAATCACAAAAGGGTTAGGAGTACTTACCTGGTGGACTTCGGGTCAGAGACTCAGGTGCCATGCCAGAAGACCTGCTCATTTCTTAATAAAATCCAATTTCAAAAGAAAGAAAACATTTTGGGCCCAAAAAGCCCTCAAGGTCAAGTTTTAAACCGGGCTCTGATACCAAACTAAAACACCCCAAACCCGACCCACGAGCCTCGACCGGATCTGGCATGTTCCTTGAGTAAATCATTTCAAACACTTGTTTGTTAATTTGGAAAATTTGAGTGGGTTTGAAGAAAATATGATTTGTGTTGTGATCAAATTGAAAACCGGTGTTGCTCTTGAGGTTTAGATTTTATTAAAACTTTATTATTATCTTTCAAACCATAGGTAAAAAAAATAAAATGCCAAGTTGCTTTAAGGTTTACCATTAATTTGAAAATCGTTGATGTTTAAGTGTCAAAACATTTAAAATTTATTTTAAGGAAAAGCTATTTAATCTTGATTTAATGATAATCGTATCATAATAACTGAATAAAATGCATGCTTAAAATAGTTAATAGTAATGGCCTTATTACATCAAAGTAAAACCCGAAGTAAATTCAAGTCTTAAATAAAAAAACCAACAAAAATAAAATAACTCTGAGCTGAGCATGGCCACCACTAAGTTCCTACCGACCCGGTCCATTACTGAGTGTCACCTGAAAAGATATCCAACAACGGGGTGAGTCAACAGGCTCAATGTGTAACAACCAACACAAACTTCCAATGATTTAGGCATAACAAATCATATATATATGTATAACAAGTATAGCAATGATGCAATCCCGAACCCAAACCTAAATAACCATCCTCTACACATCACCCGTACCAGCCAATCACACCGTAGGGATTACTAAATCGACCCTCCATCCGCTACACACCATCGAAGGCAGTCACTGTAGACGACTTGCACATTGCCCTTATAAATCGTGGCATAGCCACCAGATAATGTGACAGAGTCACCAGATAATAATATGTGACATAAGTCACCACATTCAGATTATGTGATATGAGTCACCAGATATTGTGGTAAAAACCACCAGATCACTTCCCCTTTTCAATATCACCCATATGCCCTATGCGTCATACAAATCATGCGGTTATCATGTCATATGCCTTATTTCATATTCATAACCAATTCTCATATATGTCATATTCAGTGTTCATATTACTATTAACAAAGCGTTAGAGGATAACATACCTGAATATGTCGTACCATTGAATGGTACCTTTAGCAACATCTTTCATATTCTTATTAACACATGTATTAAATTAATACCGTAAATCTATTAGGAATTGGTGTAGGGCTACACACCTGGTTACTAATGTGTTCACTGAATCCGAAAGTCTACCACAACAGATTGTACTCCTTCCTAATACCCAAAGTTAAAATCAGTCAATCATTTAACAGATAAAAAGCCCTTGGCTGAATATCAAGACTTCCTTACCTTGATTGTCTGGATCCCGAAATTAACCCTTATTCTTGGTAATGTCGAAATTCCTATAGGTACATGTTAGATCTGATTCTAACATTTAATGAACTCAATAAATGGCCTTTGGCCTAAGATTATATTCGCTTGCCTTCGATCTTAAAATCCTGAAAGATCCCCTCTTAAAGTCGGCTATAATAAGAATCCCGAAACCTCCTTCAAAGTTTTGGCCAAAGAACATTAATGGGATTAGAGTCTTGATTTTCGATAGCTAGAGAAAGAAAAGAACAACAGATCAATCAAGAGAGATCCTTACCGAATGGAGTGATCAAAACGCAATTTTTCACCAACTCAAAGTGTCGACAAGAAGGAGGAAGTGTTTGAGTTTCAGCTTTTAATGTATATGATCAAATCGGCTCCAACAGGGTAGACGAGCAATCAGTTATGGCCACAAAAATAGAGGATTTGACTTTTGAAAGATTCGTGAGAAGAGAAAGTAAATGAGGGAATGTGGTGCGATTTAACTTGGTGACAAAAAAGAGATTCGACTTGAACAAAAAAGATGAGAGATGGAAAGTTTGAGGTGTTGCGGCAATGGTGAAAGAGGAATAAGAAGATTTCGACCTTGGCAAGGTAAAAGAGAAAGATGTCAGAAGAGAAAGGGAACCAAAGAAAAATGCCTAAATCCACTATGCATATTCGGCCTCTCCTCCCCTCAATATGACCGAAAATGACCACCAAAAGAATCCCTTGGCTGACCAACATCATCCCCTTCTCAAATCCCACCTTTTTCTCCTATTTTCTCTCTTCAACACTCATTCAAAATTATTGAAATAAATCAACATTTATCTTCCTACCTTAGCCAAATTTTAAAAAGAAATTGACCATATCTAAAGCTCATCCCCTTAGTGTCCCATTGCCATCCACCTCTGTTTCCCCTTGCTGCAAAAAAATTAAATTCCAATTTGCTTCCCTTGCTATTCGAACCTAGGCCTTGCACACTGCTTGTGGCGTCACTTATTAAGGCTCTAAGTGGCGCCTCCTTGCCTTTAACAAGCCCACTTTTATGTCCAATTTCCCCTTCAAATTCTCTTAAGGCCTTATTTGCCTAGCTCCCCCTTTAAGGCTTAAAATCTAATATTTTCTAAGGCACTTACCTACACTCTAAAGTTCTCAAAATCCACAAGACACATTCAAAATATACACAGGCATGCTTCCACATATATTTAGGCAAAAATGCACAACCCTTAAATCCCGGATGTTACACTCCTAGCCCTGTTTTTACTGTTCTTCATATTTTTGAAACCCTTGTAGCTCGATTTAGCTATTTCTAGCCATATGTTGAGCTAGGTTTTATGTTCAAAAATTTACCCATGTATGACATGCATGTATTTTGATGTTTTATGGAACATCTTTTTCTAAGTGATTTTCATGAAAGATGCATGAAAAGGACCAAATTGTAAAGTTATAGAAATGGTCATACATGAGTGAAATAGTGGGGATTTAATGTTTCTATAGTTGAGAAAATGATTCGGCCAAGCTTGAAATGCAAGAAAGTTGAATAAAAATCATTTTATGAGTCTAGGAGTGAAAGTCTAATTACGTGAAAGTTTACGGGCAAAATATGAATTATGTGTCGATTTAGTCAATGCATGTGTTTAACAAGAGAAATTTGTTATTATAGATCAAGAAACACGAAGCCTGGATCGTAACCGAGGCAAGAACGAAGTTAAAGACTAAATCAAGCACCGAGACATATTTTGAGATTCGAGGTAAGTTGTATGAAATTAGTATTTCATAATGTCCGATATTTGAAATCGTTCATTTTTATATTAATGCATGTTATTGTGAATGAAATCGAGCTATAAAGTCTAGATGAGTAAATGATGAGAATAGGCTAAATTATAGTTCCGGTTATAGTTCCAGAGTAAGTATATTACCTATGTATGCATATGAGAACGGAAATGTAACACCCTTAACCCGTATCCATTGCTGGACTAGGGTTACAAGGTATTACCTGACAAAATTTCAATTTGACATTCTCATAAAAACATTCAATTCAATTCAATACAAGCATATACAATGCAATCCTTACTATAATTGTAACATTACAACATTTTAGATTTAAATCCTAGCATAGCCAAATACATGAGTATATCCACCCAATCACTTCACATCGCATTATTAAAGATCCTTTATTAAAATATGTCATCAAAAATCAAGCATAAATTAAACACATATTAATCGTATGCACTATGTATTAATCAGATTTAATATCTCACATACTATCGCTTAATCACATGCTGAATATGTACCCTATGAATTCGGCAAAATAATGTAACAAACTCATCATATCCAACCGAATGCAAACTCATTACACACCACATATAAACTCTTTTTTTTAACCGAATCTACTCAACCAAATTAAGCAACCTAACAAGTCAAGCACACATATATATATATATATATATATATATGCATACATCATAATTATGCACATTTCTATATTTGAATATGAGTCCAAGCATCTAGTTCTTAAAGCATGTTTACTATGTCTGACTATAGCAATAAGACTTGGCCGAATATACATACATACATTATATAATGTAAATCTCTCTTTATAATTCCTTTAACCAAAGCCACATTGAAATATTAAGGTTACAAAGATCATTATTAACATATCAAACACATGACCTATATCATTCCCTGGAGTACATAAGTATAACAAATTTAATGACCACATATTCGAACCTCAATTAAACACTTCAATGATCGACTCCAATATATATATATATACATTAACATTTCTACTAGCACCACCGAATCATGCATAAACAACTCTAGATAGCTATCATAACATATATATATATATATACATGCTCAAACTAAGCTTTAAACTTATCTAGAAACGCTTAACCATTAACAACTGTACGAGCTTAAATACCTATTGAAACACACAAGTAAGGTATAAACAAAAGAAATAGCCAATATGCATGGCTACATTATAAACAAAATTAGATATCATCAGTTTACAATTTAACCTAGGTTATACATGCCTTTTTAATAAAAACTAAGTTTATAAGTACCAAACAGGTTGATAGTGTTTCTTGACAATCCCTCTTGAGCTCGTAGCTTTAACCAAATTTATAAAACAGAGGAGAACATATCACATAAGTAAGCTCACTAGCTTAGTAAGTCTTAAGCATTTATGAATCAATAATCATACATTCCAACATTTAGTACATATATATATATATATATGAATCAAATTATTCATGACTTTAAAATCCAAATAATTTAACTAATAATTCCATTATGGCCGAATTGCCATTTCTTTAATTTAGTATCTATTATTTCTCTCGTCGAAAGCATACAACCCTCCAAAACACTTTAAACCTTAAATATTCACATATTCCACCATTAACAAGTTTAACATTTACCTCAATCGTATACAATTAGTCATATATACATGTATGCATCTTCGATAACTTTCACTTTTAACATTTGCACATTTGACCGAATTTCAAAGATATTACCTGTAACATCCCGAAATTGGGCCTAGTAGGATTGGACCTTGAGCTTTAGGAAATTAGAATAGTTTTTAGTATGGTTTATTTAATGAAGTGGATTAAGTGAGCTTAGCACTTAAGTTAAATTAAGTGTTCATTTAAAGCATAAGAGGAGTAAGTGGCAAGTTGGTTAAGGAGCTTGAAAGGTGGCTTGAGGTTAGAGGTTCGAGTAGTATATTTAGCATTTTGAAACTTTATTTTTGTATTTTAACATTAATGGCCGGTCAACCTATGTTTATGATAGGTTGGACTTCATCTTTTGGTAAGTTGAATTTTTGCTTAAGGAAAGCTTGAAGATAGGGATAAGAATCTTGAGTTTATGGTATTATGAGGGGACAAGGGCATGAAAGGTGGAGAATGTTTTCCTAGGCCTTAATGGTTGAATGTGAACGGCATGTGTGGAAAAGGGGGATGGCCGAATGTGATTGGTAGCTTGGGGGGGATGTTGGCCAAACTTTTGTTTTGTGTATCATTTTGTGTTTGTTTTCCTCTCCAAAAAGCTCTCATCTTTGGCCGAATGTCTAGGGTGTTTTTAGTGTAAAATTTCTTTTGAAGACAACTTCATTTTGTTGAAAACAAAATACCACTTTCTTTCTCTCATTTGTCTTTTGAACCAAACTACATTTTCTTTTGCATCTTGTGTATTTTCTTCTTTGGTAAAGTTGTGGTGACCGAACATCATTTCTTCTGTCTCTCTCTTTCTTCCATTGATCAATTCTTTTCCATTCTCTTTTCAACCTTTATCAAAAACCAAAAACCATTCTTTCTTTTTCTAAACTTTGGCCGAATCTCCTACACCATTCTCTTTCATCTACTACTTTTCTTTTCTTTTCAAAACTGAATCCCCTATTTCTCTTTTCTTCTCAAAAATTTCTTTATTGGCCGAATATACTCTTTTGGGTGTGCCGAAACTCTATTTTTCCAATTAGAAGTATCTTGGCCGAATATTGAAGGTGGTAAGGATTTATTTTAAGGGATTATTCTTTTGATTAATCTAAAGCCGAAGGCTATTAATTATTTTAATGGTTGCCGATTGTAGGAAAGTGAAGTAGATTTGTGTACCGATTGCTGTAGTTAGTACTCAAAGGCGATTAGGTGAGGTTTGGCCGAATGGTCCATGTCCCTAACTCTTGTGTTTGGCCGATTGTAGGAGCATGAAGTCTTGTGTGGCCAATTGATTCTTTGAGGATTAGGACTATTGTTGGTGAAAGGTGTGTACATAAACATCTTATAACTATTTAATATGCTAAGTATTATATGTATGTTTAATCGGTTTGTGTAGATACGGATGTAATACCATCATGGTATAAACAAGGATTCGGGTAAGTCTTTGTTGCTATGAGATTACGATTTGATGCTTTTGGGAAGCGCGATAGTTAGAATGAGCTTTAGAGGACGTGGCCGTCGTGGACGCGGAAGGGGTATGATGACCGTATCAGAACCTATCAGGTCAGGTCAGGGATCTAAGAACGATATACCACTACCACCCCCAACTTTTGGAGTGGAAGAGCAGGATCAGACGGGTGATGACGCAGTGTCACAAGTGATGCTGCGGGTTCTAGAAAGGGTAGCTGGAATGGGTGGAGGTGGAGGAGCTCAGAAATCGGTACCTGAGAGACTTCGAGCTAACAGAGCTGAATTTTTCTGAGGTGTATCTAGTGTAGCGCCCGATACGGCTGAGTTTTGGCTAGAATCAACCGAAAGAATCATGGATGAGATAGATTTGACAAATGAGGAGAAACTAAAAGGGGCGGTGTCGCTTCTCAAGGATGAGTCATATCGATGGTGGCTCACGGTTCGGAATGGTGCTGTAGCAGAAGATCTCACTTAGGACTTCTTTAAGGCAGCATATCAAAAGAAATGTATTGGGTCTAGTTACGTTGATGCGCAGCTGTAAGGCATTCTGAGTTTGGTCTAAGGGAGTAAACCAGATCGTAGTATGAGGCTGAGTTCTTAAGATTGAGCCAATATGCTGGAGGTATTGTGGCTTCGGAACACGAGCGATGTGTTCGATTCGAAGATGGTTTGAAGGACGAGCTGAGATTATTGATTGCTCCACATTAAGAGCGAGAGTTTGCTACTATAGTTGAAAAGGCTAAGATAGCCGAAAGAATAAAGGAATCTAGAAGGCAGAACTATGACCGGAATGAGCATAAGAGAGGATATGGATCGTCTAGGTCACCGGTAATGTGGAGAAGAGGGCTAGATTTGGGGAATCAGAAAGAGCCACAAAGCCTACTCAGTGGCCACCTCAGTGTGCTAGATGCGGGAAATCCTACTCGAGAGAATGTTTGGCTGGAAGTAGAGGGTGCTTTGAATGTGGATCGTTGAATCACTGAGTAAGGGATTGTCCTCAGAAGTTAGCTAAGAATCACCCAGAGGGTCAGAACCGTGCTCAGGTTAGAAATGAAGGACCACCACAGAGGGGTCGAGGTGCAGCTAGAGGAAATGGTAACGGGCGTGGCCAAGGTACTGAAGGTACAGAGGCGAGGCAACCAAGGTTGGTTTATGCGGTTGGCCGTCATGAGGAGGAAGATGTGCGAGATATGACAACGGTAAGTTTCTTATTTCTGAAATATCCTCAATTTTCTTGTTTGTGGTTACGTTAGTTCGCTCTTATGTAGCTAGTAAAGTGTATGGGACTTGGATTATGGACGTAGGGAATGTTTCTAGAAAGTATGATAGATCTTTAAGATCGAGTCGCAACAAAGAGTGTAGGGTGATGAGTTAAGGATACACGATTGGACGATAGTAAGTAATTTCGAGGACGAAATTATTTTAAGGGGGTAGAACTGTAACATCCTGAAATTGGGCCTAGTAGGATTGGGCCTTGAGCTTTAGGAAATTAGAATAGTTTTTAGTATGGTTTATTTAATGAAGTGGATTAAGTGAGCTTAGCACTTAAGTTAAATTAAGTGTTCATTTAAAGCATAAGAGGAGTAAGTGGCAAGTTGGTTAAGGAGCTTGAAAAGTGGCTTGAGGTTAGAGGTTCGAGTAGTATATTTAGCATTTTAAAACTTTATTTTTTGTATTTTAACATTAATGGCCGGTCAACCTATGTTTATGATAGGTTGGACTTCATCTTTTGGTAAGTTGAATTTTTGCTTAAAGAAAGCTTGAAGATAGGGATAAGAATCTTGAGTTTATGGTATTATGAGGGGACAAGGGCATGAAAGGTGGAGAATGTTTTCCTAGGCCTTAATGGTTGAATGTGGACGGCATGTGTGGAAAAGGGGATGGCAGAATGTGATAGGTAGCTTGGGGGATGTTGGCCAAACTTTTGTTTTGTGCATCATTTTGTGTTTGTTTTCCTCTCCAAAAAGCTCTCATCTTTGGCCGAATGTCTAGGGTGTTTTTAGTGCAAAATTTCTTTTGAAGACAACTTCATTTTGTTGAAAACAAAATACCACTTTCTTTCTCTCATTTGTCTTTTGAACCAAACTACATTTTCTTTTGCATCTTGTGTATTTTCTTCTTTGGTAAAGTTGTGGTGACCGAACATAATTTCTTCTATCTCTCTCTTTCTTCCATTGATCAATTCTTTTCCATTCTCTTTTCAACCTTTATCAAAAACCAAAAACCATTCTTTCTTTTTCTAAACTTTGGCCGAATCTCCTACACCATTCTCTTTCATCTACTACTTTTCTTTTCTTTTTAAAATCGAATCCCTTATTTCTCTTTTCTTCTCAAAAATTTCTTTATTGGCCGAATATACTCTTTTGGGTGTGCCAAAACTCTGTTTTTCCAATTAGAAGTATCTTGGCCGAATATTGAAGGTGGTAAGGATTTATTTTAAGGGATTATTCTTTTGATTAATCTAAAGCCGAAGGCTATTATTTATTTTAATGGTTGCCGATTGTAGGGAAGTAAAGCAGATTTGCGTACCGATTGCTGTAGTTGGTAGTCGAAGGCGATTAGGTAAGGTTTCGGGTTCATATGATAACCCCGTTGAATTATTTGGTTTGGCCGAATGGTCCATGTCCCTAACTCTTGTGTTTGGCCGATTATAGGAGCAAGAAATCTTGTGTGGCCAATTGATTCTTTGAGGATTAGGACTATTGTTGGTGAAAGGTGTGTACATACACATCTTATAACTATTTAATATGCTAAGTATTATATGTATGTTTAATCGGTTTGTGTAGATACGGATGTAATACCATCATGGTATAAACAAGGATTCGGGTAAGTCTTTGTTGCTATGAGATTACGATTTGATGCTTTTGGGAAGCATGATACATTTGGTATGTGGCTTATAATATATGGCTCATGATAGATCTGTTGGATATTGATTAATAAATCTATTGGCATGACAATTGTTAATTAAATATTATTGATTCATGTGGGATCTAATGAGTGGAGGGGGCAGAGATATTCGTGTCGACGGACACCGTTGTTTTGGTAACACATTGTGACTACGGTCACGGAGGTTTGGTACCTCGCAGGTTTGGCACCTCATAGCATCTCGTCCCCGTGGCTTAGCACCACCGTGGGTTGGCCCCAATTTGAGATATGGGATTGACGCCGGTGATTTGGTATCACACGATGGGTTGGCCCCATCATTCGATTTGTGTCCTCGGACACCGTGAGATTTGGTATCTCCGGTGATTTGGCATCACATTTGTGACTATCGTCACCAGTGGTTTGGCACCACCAGTGGTTTGGTACCACATGGGGTAGAGAAAGGCGTTTGGATGGTTAGGATGGGTGCATCTTAAACTTATGCATATTAATTGGTTATGATTTGTATATGTTGTTGCACTAAATTGGGGAAGGGTTACACATTGAGTCGTGGTGACTCACCTTCTCCTTTAATTTTTCAGGTGACTCATAAATTGCAGATGAGGAACCGGATGGACTCGAGGTGGCCATGCAGTGGACATTTGATATAAATGAACTTTAAATTTTAATTATTTTTCTGTTGGTTTGTTTTATTTGAGATGTAATAAGGCCTCCTAGAATTATTTTTGTTATTCTTTGCATGTTTTGAATGTTTTGTTTAAACTATTTGATGATGTTAAAACGGATGCACATGTTTTCTCAAATTAAACGCAAAATGTTTTAAAGTGCCATCAGTACATTTGAAGTCGTAAACAATTCGACTCAATAAATATTTTAAACAAATTAAGTATGGTTTTTAACAAAGAGAATTGAAAATGAAAGGCATTTCAACAAAATTTTGAATCGATTTTAAAATGGTTTTCAAAATGTTTTTCTCTCAGAGCAAACCAAATTCGATCGTAATGTTTGGGCGGGTTTGGGGTGTTACAAATTAGTATCGAGCCAGTTCAAAGCTTCAATTGTAGGCCCAAGGCCCAAAAATGTTTTTAGTAGGCCTATTTGAAATATTTTGGTTTTGAATAAGCATGGCACCGAGTCTCCGGCACCTATCCGCCCAGATAAGTACCTCTAACTTTTTGTATGGATTATTATTATAGAAGGGTAGGTAAGGAACGTAGTTAGTGTGATAGGTGTTGAACCTTAGGACTAGTCCACCTCAACAAAACTCATAAGACTTTAATGGCCTAATTAAAACCAACCCGTGACCAAGTCGCCGAGTTAGAGTGTGGTAACCTTGGTGCGCATGTCTAGGATTGGATCCGGAAGAGCTTGGTATTTAAGCAGTCCTCGTGACTCACCTCCTCTTCGTGGGATTCCTACCTGGTGCGTAGCTTCGGTTCACCCTAACCAAGAGGACTCGGTCATAGGCAAAGCCCTAAATAAAACCCGAAAGGGACTAGTCATGTTTTAAGGAAAACTTCGGTTTTAAAATCACTAAATTATCTCTTTTAGATAGTAGGACAAATTTATCTTCAGAAATTATCAAATATTTCTGGTTTATCAAAATTACCGAAATGCCCTTAGTGGCAAAATTACGAAAATGCCTTTGGTTTTTTTTAAAAAATTTTCGTATTACTCCGGTTTTGATTAAATTTTTATTTCACATAAGTACTCAAAAATTTTTATATTTTAAAATAATACCTAACTTTGAAATTTACAAAATTACCCCAATCGACAAAATTACCAAAATACCCCTAGTTTTCAAAATTCCGCCATACCTTTAAATTGAAGAATATTTCAAAAATACTCCTCAATTTTTGAAATTTCAAAATGATTTGATTTATTAAAGTTTTCAAATTTCTTCGATTTATTACAAAAATACCCTGTAGGAAAAATGATGAAAATACCCCTGGGTTAGAAACAGGACAGAAATTTCTGAAGAGTGAATAAGTATGGAAGGTATTAGGGAATGGATGTTCTTCTCTGTGTGAACTAGGATAGAGAACTTAAAACCTTGATTGATCGAAAGAATCCCTACTGAGCTTTCCATAAAACTTCTTCGCGAATAACCAAGTGAAACAAATTACTAATCCATAAAATTGTTCTAATCAGATTAAAAGCGCGATAGTTAGAATGAGCCTTAGAGGACGTGGCCGTCGTGGACGCGGAAGGGGTAGGATGACCGTATTAGAACCTATCAGGTCAGGTCAGGGATCTAAGAACGATATACCACTACCACCCCCAACTTTTTAAGCCGAAGAAGCAGGATCGACGGTGATGACGCAGTGTCAAGCGATCTTCATGGGTTCGGAAAGGGTAGTGGAATGGGTGGAGGCGGAGGAGCTCGTAAATCGGTACCGAGAGACTTGAGCTAACGAGCTAAATTTTTCGAGGTGTATCGGTGTAGCGCCTAATACGGCTGAGTATTGGCTAGAATCAACTGAAAGAATCATGGATGAGATAGATTTGACAAATGAGGAGAAACTGAAAGGGGCGGTGTCGCTTCTCAAGGATGAGTCATATCGATGGTGGCTCACGGTTCGAATGGTGTCAGTAGCGTAAGATCTCCTTGGGACTTTTTAAGGCAAGATATCAAAAGAAATGTATTGGGTCTAGTTACATTGATCGCAGATGTAAGGCATTCTTGAGTTTGGTCCAAGGAGTAATCCGTATCGTAGTATGAGGTGAGTTCTTAAGATTGAGCCAATATCTTTGGAGGTCTTGTGGCTTGAACACGAGTGATGTGTTCGATTCGAAGATGGTTTGAAGGACGAATGAGATTGTTGATTGTTCCACATCAAGAGCAAGAGTTTACTTGTAATATCCCGGGTTAAGGGCTATTTTATTTTGGCTTTACTGCATGTGCTTGATGTGTTATGTTGTATTTCGATCTTTGTTGGGGCTTAGTTATAAGCTAGGTGTAAGCTCGAGGGTAGGAAAAATTTTGTTTTTGGGCTTTATGTGATAGAAATTTGAAGGAGCTGGGTCTTATGTATTTTATTTGGTAAATTGTTGCACAAGTGAAGAGCTAGCAAAGTGGCAAAGCATGCGCCACTTAGAGCTTGTGTGTGGCGTCAAGTGCAAGGGGGGAGAGGTCTTGAGTTCAAGCTGCAGAGTGCTCCCTTTTTGTTTCATTTTGACGGCATGGAGGGGAGGAGTTGTAGGCAGTTCAAACTCTGCCTTGGACTAAGTCTTCCCATTTGAATGGTGGGTGGAGAGCAAATTGTGGAGGAAGACTTGGTCAAGGTAATTTGAATTGGTGGCTTGGGAGTGTTTGGGGGGAGTTTGGTCGGTTGTTGGAGAGTGTTTGGGGGAGTGGCTGGTTGGTATTGTAGGGGGTGTGCCGAATTTGCCTTTAGCAAATGGGCATTTTCGGTCAAAAATTCTTTTGGTAAGCTAATTTTTTCTTTGTATCAAAAGCTTTCTTCTATTTTTCTCCTTTAACCGAAAGTCCAGGTGCCGTTTTGCCAAAATTGCTTTGCATCTTTTTACTTAGTGTGTGAGGCCGAATATTGTTCCCTTTTCCACTTGCATCTTGTGTAAACCGAAATCCTCAAGCACCTACACTTGCCGAAACTACAACACCCTCTTCTCAACATTTTTCTTTCTCTTTTCTCATTTGAAAACCTTGGTAGCCGAATGTTCATCTCTCTCTCCCTTTCTTTTTCAATTTGTTGAAGCCGAAGCTAGTTTCTTTTCTCTCCCTTCTTGACCGTAACACATCTTTCCAAAAACCTTATCCTCCATCTCTTTTTCTTTGAACCGAAAGCACCTCTCCATATCTTCAATCTATTTTCTTCTTTTCCAAAACCATTGTTAGCCGAACCTTTCTTGGTGTGAAGCCGAAACCTTTCTCCTTTGGTTAAGGGTGTTGGCCGAACCTTGTCCCACCTGGTAGTTCTTTATTGCCGTATATCAAAGGAGGAGTGTGACCTTGTTGGAATCTTGCTCAATCGGTCTAACAAGAAGGTAAGTGCTAGGCCGAATGGCCATTTCTTCCTTTCTTGTGCTTTGTCAATCTTTGGTGTTTGAGAGCCGATCGGATCTCGCTAAAAAGGAGTAACGTTCGGTTTTGGTAATCATTTTCATATAGGGCCTTTGGATTTCGAAGCAGCCGATTGGAGAAGTCAAGTGGTAAGTAGTGGTAAGAGGTTATCATGTTAGTCTATTCTTTTAGAATTCTATAAGCCAAAGTTTCAATGGATTAACTGTTCTGTTAATAGGGAGTGCCGATTGTTAAAAGAGGAACCATTGTCGATTCGGGTTTGGTGAAACCAAACGTTTGCAAGGTAAGGGTTATTCGATATACCCTTTGGTTTAAATGGTTGTGGCCGAATGGTTTAAGTGATTAATCCATGGTTGGCCGATTGTTTTAGGAGCAAGAAGATTGAGGGTTTCAGATCGGGTTCTTTTGAGATTAAGACTTGCGATATACCAGGTGTGTAAACTAACACACTGATTACCTAGTAATATGTTAATAATAATATGTTCGTGTATTAAGTGGAACAGTATGATGATTGCTATGGTACCCTATAGGGTATGTGTTCGGATCCGGGTAAGTTCGTTCCATTGCGAGTTCTTTTAAGGGTATATGCTAGCATGATTGCTGATGTATGTGATATGTGAGGTGATACTATATTAGCATGTTTGCACTATGGCATGATTTGCATCAGTATGACATGTAGGGGTAATATGAGAGGAGGGGGAGTATGATATCCGTGTCTTTGGGACACTGTGTCTTTGGGACACCAGAGGTTTGGCACCTCCAGTGGTTTGGTACCACAAATGACATTTTGTGACTTTGGGTCACGGAGGTTTGGCACCTCGGCGTCGTCGTCAGTGGCTTAGCACCACGGTGGGTTGGCCCCACGATTGATTATCTGGGATTGCGCCAGTGATTTGGTATCACACGATGGGTTGGCCCCATCATCGGATTTGTATTGCGGTCACGGTGATTTGTTATCACTTGTGTCCTTGGGACACGGAGGTTTAGCACCTCATTGCGACTCGTCCCTGTGGTTTGACACCACCGTGGGTTGGCCCCACTTATGAGATACGGGATTGTCGCTAGTGATTTGGTATCACATGATGGGTTGGCCCCATCATTGGATTATTCGTGACTTTGGGTCACCAGTGGTTTGGCACCACACTATGGATATCGTGTCTTTGGGACACCAGTGGTTTGGCACCACCAGTGGTTTGGTACCACACGGGGTAGAGAAGGTGTGATGGATGGTTAGGAACGGGTGCATTAATTGTATTGCTTTGCTATGATGTGTGTTAGCATGTTGTATTATCGGGAGGGGGATTTACACACTGAGTCTTGTGACTCACTCTCTCCTTTGACATTTCAGGTGACACTTAGACGCAGACATGGAGCCGGGATGGACTCGAGGTGCTCATGCCATGCTTAAATAAGGATTTGCTCAGACTTTTATAAAATTTGGTACTTAAGCATATTCATTACTATTTGGTTTTATTTGGGTTTGTAAATGGCCTCTTAAAATTATGTTTTGCTATGTTTATGCTTAAAGTAGATTTTTAATATGCCTTGACAAATTAATTGGGTTAAAATGTGCTAAAACTTGGAAAGACAACGATGTCAAAACTACAAAAGCGACATTTTAAACTATACCACCGGGTATCACACTAAGATTTGGAATAAAGGGGACTCAAATGTTTTTCTAACTTAAACTCGATTTTCTACTAAGTCAAAATGTTATAGTAATAATAAGAAACAACTTAAACTTCTAAACGAGATAAACTAGTTTTACTTACACATCGGATTAAGTTTTCAAAATTTTCGGTTTTTCAAATACACCAACAGATTTTAATCAAGCCTACTCGAGTTTTTCTTCAAATACACATTTAGTGAAGTATTTTCATCAAACATCTAAACTTAAACCTATTTCTCAAAATCCTTTTTCCCTGTAACATACCAGATTCGGTCGTGGTGTGTTGACCTGGTTTGGGGTGTTACATTGCTACCTTAGTTGAAAAGGCTAAGATAGCCGAAAGAATAAAGGAATCTGGAAGGCGGAACTATGACCGGAATAAGCATAAGAGAGGATATGGATCATCTGGGTCAGCTGGTAATGTGGAGAAGAGGGCTAGATTTGGGGAATTAGAAAGAGCCACAAAGCCTACTCAGTGGCCACCTCAGTGTGCTAGATGCGGGAAATCCCACTCAGGAGAATGTTTGGCTGGAAGTAGAGGGTGCTTTGAATGTGGATCGTTGAATCACCGAGTAAGGGATTGTCCTCAGAAGTTAGCTAAGAATCACCCAGAGGGTCAGAACCGTGCTCAGGTTAGAAATGAAGGACCACCACAGAGGGGTCGAGGTGCAGCTAGAGGAAATGGTAACGGGTGTGGCCGAGGTACTGAAGGTACAGAGGCGAGGCAACCAAGGTTGGTTTATGCAGTTGGCCGTCGCAAGGAGGAAGATGTGCCAGATATGACAACGGGTAAGTTTCTTATTTTCGAAATACCCTCAATTGTCTTGTTTGTGGTTACCTTAGTTCGCTCTTATGTAGCTAGTAAAGTGTATGGGACTTGGATTATGGACGTAGGGAATGTTTCTAGAAAGTATGATAGATCTTTAAGATCGAGTGCATATAAAGAGTGTAGGGTGATGAGTTAAGGATACACGATTGGACGATAGTAAGTAATTTCGAGGACGAAATTATTTTAAGGGGGGTAGAACTGTAACATCCTAAAATTGGGCCTAGTAGGATTGGGCCTTGGGCTTTAGGAAATTAGAATAGTTTTTAGTATGGTTTATTTAATGAAGTGGATTAAGTGAGCTTAGCACTTAAGTTAAATTAAGTGTTCATTTAAAGCATAAGAGGAGTAAGTGGCAAGTTGGTTAAGGAGCTTGAAAGGTGGCTTGAGGTTAGAGGTTGAGTAGTATATTTAGCATTTTAAAACTTTATTTTTGTATTTTAACATTAATGGCGGTCAACCTATGTTTATGATAGGTTGGACTTCATCTTTAGTAAGTTGAATTTTTGCTTAAGGAAAGCTTGAAGATAGGGATAAGAATCTTGAGTTTATGGTATTATGAGGGACAAGGGCATGAAAGGTGGAGAATGTTTTCCTAGGCCTTAATGGTTGAATGTGGACGGCATGTGTGGAAAAGGGGATGGTAGAATGTGATAGGTAGCTTGGGGGATGTTGGCCAAACTTTTGTTTTGTGTATCATTTTGTATTTGTTTTCCTCTCCAAAAGCTCTCATCTTTGGCCGAAGTGTCTAGGGTGTTTTAGTGCAAAATTTCTTTTGAAGACAACTTCATTTTGTTGAAAACAAAATACCACTTTCTTTCTCTCATTTGTCTTTTGAACCAAACTACATTTTCTTTTGCATCTTGTGTATTTTCTTCTTTGGTAAAGTTGTGGTGACCGAACATCATTTCTTCTATCTCTCTCTTTCTTCCATTGATCAATTCTTTTCCATTCTCTTTTCAACCTTTAGCAAAAACCAAAAACCATTCTTTCTTTTTCTAAACTTTGGCCGAATCTCCTACACCATTCTCTTTCATCTACTACTTTTCTTTTCTTTTCAAAATAGAATCCCCTATTTCTCTTTTCTTCTCAAAAATTTCTTTATTGGCCGAATATACTCTTTTGGGTGTGCCGAAACTCTATTTTTCCAATTAGAAGTATCTTGGCCGAATATTGAAGGTGGTAATGATTTATTTTAAGGGATTATTCTGTTGATTAATCTAAAGCCGAAGGCTATTATTTATTTTAATGGCTGCCGATTGTAGGGAAGTAAAGCGATTTATGCATTCTGGTTCTTTGTAGTTGGTACTCAAGGCGATTAGGTGAGGTTTCGGGTTCATATGATAACCCCGTAGAATTATTTGGTTTGGCCGAATGGTCCATGTCCCTAACTCTTGTGTTTGGCCGATTATAGGAGCAAGAAATCTTTTGTGGCCAATTGATTCTTTGAGGATTAGGACTATTGTTGGTGAAAGGTGTGTACATACACCTCTCATAACTATTTAATATGCTAAGTATTATATGTATGTTTAATCGGTTTGTGTAGATACGGATGTAATACCATCATGGTATAAACAAGGATTCGGGTAAGTCTTTGTTGCTATGAGATTACAATTTGATGCTTTTGGGAAGCATGATACATTTGGTATGTGGCTTATAATATATGGCTCATGATAAATCTGTTGGATATTGATTAATAAATCCATTGGCATGACAATTGTTAATTAAATATTATTGATTCATGTGGGATCTAATGAGCGGAGGGGGCAGAGATATTCGTGTCGACGGACACCGTGTTTTGGTAACACATTGTGACTACGGTCACCGAGGTTTGGTACCTCCGGAGGTTTGGCACCTCATAGCGTCTCGTCCACGTGGCTTAGCACCACCGTGGGTTGGCCCCACTTTGAGATATGGGATTGACGCCAGTGATTTTGTATCACATGATGGGTTGGCCCCATCATTCGATTTGTGTCCTCGGACACCGAGATTTAGTATCTCCGGTGATTTGGCATCACATTTGTGACTATCGTCACCGTGGTTTGGCACCACCGGTGGTTTGGTACCACGGGGTAGAAAGGCGTTTGGATGGTTAGGATGGGTGCATCTTAAACTTATGCATATTAATTAGTTATGATTTGTGTATGTTGTTGCACTAAATCGGGAAGGGTTACACATTGAGTCTTGATGACTCACCTTCTCCTTTAATTTTTCGGTGACTCAGAATTGCGGATGAGGAACAGGATGGACTCGAGGTGGCCATGCGGTGGACATTTGATATAAATGAACTTTAAATTTTAATTATTTTTCTCGTTGGTTTGTTTTATTTAAGATGTAATAAGGCCTCCTAGAATTATTTTTGTTATTCTTTGCATGTTTTGAATGTTTTGTTTAAACTATTTGATGATGTTAAAACGGATGCACATGTTTTCTCAAATTAAGCATAAAATGCTTTAAAGTGCCATCGGGTACATTTGAAGTCGTAAACAATTCGACTCAATAAATATTTTTAAACAAATTAAGTATGGTTTTTAATAAAGAGAATTGAAAATGAAAGGCATTTCAACAAAATTTTGAATCGGTTTTAAAATGGTTTTCAAAATGTTTTTCTTTGTAGCAAACCAAATTCGGTCGTAATGTTTGGGCCGGGTTTGGGGTGTTACATTACCAAGCTTATATTTCCATATACATATCACACTCATTAATGAATAAATCGAATGCACATATCATAAAAACTCATTACTAAAATCTTTAACCATTTTACCACTTATGTAATTTGAAAGGAAAGATAATCACTTACCTTGTTCCTTGCATGTATAAACCTTTATATTTACCCGAGCATTTTGTTTATTGATGTATTTACATTTCACCTTGTGAAGGGTTCATAATACATCACCAGCATTAAGCCTGCTAGACCCGAGGTCAGAACCCGAGGTCTGAATTTGAGCACCGGCATTTAGCCTGCTAGGCAATAAGCCTGATATACATCACCGGCACAGGGCCTGCTAGGCTCAAAGCCCGAATTACATCACCGGTACAAGGCCTGCTAGGCATTTAGCCCGATAAGTAACACCGGCACGAGGCCTGCTAGGCTTAGAGCGCGATATAGATATAATCATCAATTCAACACTCATTCCATAATACCAACAACACAAACAACTCATATATTTCATATTACTTTCACTTACCAATCTGAACATACTTATATACTTCTCATTTTACAAAGTAAGTTCAATTCAATACCATACTCCTATACTCGACTATTACCTATAAATACACTTTAACTATTCAAGTTTCATTATTCAACATAATCATAAATATTTCTTTACCGTATATTTGCTTAAGGACTTACCTCGACTATCGACGGACAGTGTAAACCGGCTATTCGATAACCTTCGTCTTTACCCGGTCCAAATCCGTTTTTCTTTGTTCTTGATCTAAACACATTAAAATTTAGCTCATTCAAGTACATTTCATCTCAATTTAGTCCCTAAGTACATAAATAGGCAAATTACCATTTTACCCCTACTATTTCACATTTTTACAATTTAGTCCTATTTTCATAAAACACAAAATACACAAAATTTCTCAATACCACTGTAACATCCCCAAACCCGGCCCACGAGCCTTGACCAGATCTGGGTATGTTACTACGGAAAGACGGTTGAAAATCTTCTTGTGACTTTAGAGTAAAACATGAAAATATACTAACTTTTGAAAATCATGTCCATTAAAATTACAAGTGACACTTTGTTATTGTAAAATGTTCAAATTAAACTTTAGCATATAAATAATTTGAATAAATAGGTTGCTGAAAATAAAATCATCTCCAAATAGCAATTCAGTTTCATCAAGCCATAGTTAAAATAATACCCAAAAATAATAATAATAAAGCCTTTATTACAACCCATACTTAAACAAGTACTTAATATTAAGAAGGCTTAAAATAATTAAAACATTTCCTTTCTGCATGGAATTAAGCTTCTGCATGGCCACCTTTACACACCCTCCAAAAATAAGCCCCTCTAAAAATTTATTTTTACAAATTAGCC
Source organism: Gossypium rotundifolium (assembly GCA_025506655.1). Taxonomy (NCBI): domain Eukaryota; kingdom Viridiplantae; phylum Streptophyta; class Magnoliopsida; order Malvales; family Malvaceae; genus Gossypium; species Gossypium rotundifolium. The sequence continues at coordinate 44,973,320 of CP106730.1, forward strand.
CTAAATACTCAATTTCACCAAAACTTTCAATACAAAACATACTAATCTTTAACATATCTTTAATCTAAAATCATCAAACACCAAAAACCACATGAACATATCAATGGCCGAACATCAAACATGCTTTGTTTTAAAAATTCAAACATGGGTCAGCTACTGTTCGAAGCAACGATCTCAAAAACGTAAAAATTTACAAAAATCGACTAAGAATTTACCTTGAATTTGGCTTCAATGTTGCCGAAAATTCAAAGAACCTAGCTCCCTTTTTCTTTCTCAATATTCGGCTAAGAGAGATGAATGAACATATTCATTTTTTTATGTTTTAATTAAAAGATAATATGGTTTTAATCTATTTACTATTTTAACCTTATATCATAAAATTATATAATATAAAACTTAAGGTTAATCATGTCATATACCACCCACTAACTTAAAAATGGGTTATTTACCCATTTAACACCTCATATTAAGAAGCCATCATCATTCTAGCACTTTACAATATAGCATGCAACTTTTACACTTTACGCGATTTAATCCTTTTTGTTAAATTGAACGCACAAACGATTAAATTTCTCTACGAAACTTTCACACACATTATTTCACATATAACAAACACAAAATATATTTAAATATTTCTCAGACTCAGACTCGTGGTCCTAAAACTACCGTTCCGATTAGGGTCAAATTCGGTCTGTTACAACTCTCCCCTCTTAAGGATTTTCGTCCCCGAAAATCTTACTGTTAAACAAAGGCGGATATTGTTGCCTCATTGAATCCTCAAGCTCCCACGTAGCCTCTTCAACTCCGTGCCTATTCCATAGTACTTTCACTAATGGAATCCTCTTATTTCTCAGCTCTGTTATTTCTCGAGCTAAGATACGGATCGGTTCTTCATCATATGTCATATCGGATCGGATTTCAACCTCTGACGGAGTGATCACATGTGACAGATCTGATCTATACTTACGAAGCATCGAAACGTGAAATACGTCATGTATCTTTTCTAATTCAGAGGGTAACTTCAATCTATAAGCAATAGGCCCAATACATTCGATGATTTTATACGGTCCGATAAATTTTGGACTCAATTTGCTTTTCTGACTAAATCGGAGTACTTTCTTCCACAGAGAAACTTTCAAGAATACTCGATCTCTGGCCTGAAATTCAATGTCTTTACATTTCAAATCAGCATAAGACTTTTAATGATCTGATGCAGCTTTCAAACTATCTCTGATTATAGCCACTTTCTGTTCTGTCTCTTTAATCAAATTGACCCGTGTATCTTGTTCTCACTGAGCTCAGTCCAGTATAATGGTGTTCGACATTTTCGACCATACAAAACTTCGTAGGGTGCCATTTTGATACTAGATTGAAAGCTATTATTGTAAGCAAATTCAATCAAAGGTATATATCATTCCCACGTACCTTCAAACTCGAGAACACAACATCTCAACATGTCCTCAAGTATCTAAATAGTTCATTCAGACTGACCGTCCGTCTGCGGATGAAAGGCTGTGCTAAAGTGGAGTTTAGTACCCAAAGCATCTTGTAACTTCTTCCAAAATCGTGATGTGAATCTCGGGTCTCTGTCTGAAGTAATGGAACTCGGCACACCATGCAATCTCACAATTTGTGACACATACAATTCAGCAAGTTTATCGAGCGAATAGTCTGTACGAACTGGCACAAAGTGAGCTAATTTAGTCACAATAACCCAGACTGCGTCTTTCTCGCTCGGTGTTGTAGGAAAATCGGATACAAAATCCATAGTGATTCTATTCCATTTCCATTCAGGTATCATAATCGGCTGAAGTAACCCTGAAGGTACTTGATACTCGGCTTTTACTTGCTAACAAATTAAACACTTTGAAACAATTCAGATATATCCCGTGTAACACCCCAAACCTGGCCCATAAGTTCCAACCAGATCTGGTATGCTACGGGTTTAATGTTAAAAACTTTACTTAGAATGGTTTTGACAAACTTAGTCATTCTTGTAGATATTCGTTAAATAGGTGGCACTTGTAGAAAATCTTTGTAATTTATTTTTTTTCAAAATGGAAGTTATTGAAATCATATTTGAAAATCCCATCTTTTTACTTCCTTTAAAACATAAGTCTTGTTCATAAAATTTGTGAAGAAATAAACACTAACAAATATCAACTTAAACCTAAGCTACGGGGCCTTATTACATCAAATAATTCCAACATTTAAAACTTGAAATAAAGCGAAAAGTATAAAACGAACAACTTGATGGCCCCTCGAGTCCGTCTTGGCTCTCATGTCCACGATCTACTACTCATCTGAAAGAGTAGAGAAAAGGAAAGCGTGAGTCACCAAGACTCAATGTATAAATCCTGAACACACTGACCTAAGGCCCACAAACACATTATGGGCCTTGTCCCATACATAAAGGCAACAATCACAATATATGATAGACAATACATAATGAATGGCCCAACCCATCCTAGAATTCCATCCTTTACACACCAACCCGTACCAACCATCACACATTGGGGATTTTCGCAATCAACCCTCCGTGCACTACACACCACGTGGAGACGACCACCGATCACCGTGTGATCTAACATTTAAATTTGGTGGGATTTCTACCACCGGTCACCATGTGACCCATATTTATATTCGTGGGATTTCTACCACCGGTCACCATGTGACCCATATTTATATTCGTGGGATTTTTACCACTGGTCACCATGTGACCCATATTGCACTTCCCTTTTCATATTATATTCCCACCCCATGCACACATACACAAAGAGAACATCATACAGACTTTCATAAGTCTCAATACACATAGAGATTTCCGTGGTTGCATACATGGCATCCTTGCCTAACCCTTTTAGGGTTTTAATCGACTGTCTACACAACCACTTTTCGACTTTTTAGCCCACTACACATAAAATACAATTAGAGAGTGTGTGTTAGAGATCTACACACCTCGTTATCAATAAGATGATACTTTCTATGTCGATGCTATCCGTAGTCGACACAACTGCTATCTGCCTAAGGTGTTGTTCAGAAGCCGGTCCACAACCAAGTGGCCAATCTCGAACAGCAGATACCGCTCATTTTTTAAACTTAAGGATTCTCTCCTTTGCCTGATCCATATTTAATTCCATCACAAGTCATTGTCAGAACTAATATCATAATATATGACCGTTAATCCTCATCATAAAATTTAGATCTTGTATATAATGAACGGATATAGTAAAGATCTAGGGAAAATCTTCTTACCTTAAAATCTCGAAATTGGAGACTAGCTATTTTCGGCTCTTAGATCTAGACGACCAAGTTTCCTTCAAATCCCAAATTGTCGCCCAACATAGAACCATTAGACTATTAGTTTTTCAATTTTGCCTTTCAAACACCGAGAGAGAGATCTTAAGAAAAATCAAGAATTGACACTTACCTTATTAGAGGGAAATTGACAACTCCTTGAGGATTTTGGCTTTTGAGAAAAATCAAAAAGAGAAGATGATAAGAAGGAATCTTGAATAGTTTCAGCTTTTAGTGGAAGAAATCGACAAAGAGTAGGGATTGTTTGGCTTTCGAAGAAATTAAAAAAAAGAAAAAAATTAGAGAGGAAGAGTTAAGAATTTTGGCACAGGTTAAGAAGAAGAAAGTAGGGTTCAAATGCCAGAGTTGGTGAGCTACTCCCCTCTATTTATAGAGATTTCGACACCTACATTAAAACCCGAGAGTACCCTTCCTGATTACTAAAAGTCAAACTAATAAAAAGGGAAAATTCGTCACCCCTTCTTCATGAAGTACCCGAATTCTTCACTCCTTTAGGTGGTGGATTTTGCCATCACCTTTCCTTGATAGCTCACATCTTTTATCCATTATAAATTCCATGTAAATCCTCCTATTTTAAAGCCTTGTTTCCTTCCACTTCTCCTAACCCTAATGCCAAATTTTAGCTCACTTAAATTAAGAGAATTGGGCTCCTTAAAACTTAAATTTTGGGCCCCTTACACCCTTGCTGTGGTGTCTCCCCTTGCTCCCTTTTAAGTGTCGAAAATGGCCTAGAAACTTGGGCCTCTTTAACTGTTAGTAACGCCACCTTCTAGTGCCACCTATTGTTGGGCCACAAGCCCATGTTGGTATTTTAAACACAATTACCACCTTTTAACTCTATAATGCCCAATCAGATAATTTAACCAAGGCCTTTTTCCTAGTCCTGAGCCTAGTTTGAACCCCTATCACTTAAATTAACATATTAAACATATCCTTACACTAAACACATAGACACATTAATTCAGGATGTTACATCCCGTTTCATGCCAGACCACCAATAGAACTGTTTCAAATCATTATACATTTTAGTGCTACCCGGATGTACCAATAGGTGACTATTATGGGCCTCATTTAATAATATCTGAATCAATTCCACATTCCTTGGAACACATATTTAGCCTTTGAATTTCAAACTGTAACATCCTAAAATTTGAGTATTTATATGATGCGTGTTTTGGTGCTTAACTTGTGTATAATTAAAATTTTGCATGTTTAGTATAGTCTTGAGAAGACTTGAGAACTATTCAGAATTTAAATAAATTTTAGTAAGGAGTATTTAATTGAAGTGGAGCAAGTGACTTTGAGGTTTAAGTAGATTTAAGTGATAAAAACTAGCATAAGATGAGCTAGTAGCAAGGTGGAGTTGGCGCATGCATGTTTGCTTGAAAGGAGAGGTTCGAATCTCCTAGCATGCATTTTGAAAGCTTTTATTTTTGCTTTCCTTAGCAAGTGTCGGTCATGGATAAGGTTAAGGGCTGAGTTGGATATCATTTTTGGTAAGAAGACCAAAGGAAAAAGGTAAGTAAAGGTTTAAGGAAAAGAATCTCATGAACTAAGGTGATAAGGGGACATAAGGCATGAATCAAGGGCTTTGTTTTGGGAAGCTTTGAATGGCTAATTGTCCATGAACTTGGACGGTGTTTTTTCTCAAAGCTTGTTTCTCTTTAATTCTCTCTTCTAGCTGAATGTTTATTGGACAAAAGGTAAACCATTTTTTTTTCTCTTTTCTTTTGGCCATTTGAGTTTTGACCATTTTGGTCTTATTTTGTCTATTCTCTTAAACCATTCCTCCTAGTGCCAAAATCACCAAGGCATTGGAAGGCCATCTTCTTTTTCTTTTCACCCTTGCCGAATGCACACAAGCCTCAAATTCAATTCTTTGTTCATCTCCCATTCTTGAAAAGAACCGAAACATAAACACCCTCTCTTTATTCTTTTTGTTCTTCTTTCTTTCTTTTTGTTAAGAACACTCAAACATCACCATTTTCCAAAACCTTTCATCATGGCCGAATGTTGATGGTAAAACTGTAGCTAAATCTTTCTTTTATTTTTAATCTTTTCTCCTTCAATCAAAACCTTCTTTCTTTGTAGTGGTATAGTGGAGTGCCGATTTCTTTTCTACATCTTAAGTTGATCATAGCTATTATAGATCAGGTGAAAAAGGAGATTTCATCAGTCAAGGTAAGGGATTATTTAGAAAAGGATCCGATTTTTATCCTTCTATTTTGATAAGATTGTATTGATTAAATCGATTTTATCATAGAGACTCTATCAATCGACTTTCACCTTTTGAACGAAAGAATCTTGTGGTAAACCAATCTCACTCTTAAAATCAAGTGGTGGTGATAAGGAAATATTAGTTTGGACTAATGATTCTTTGTCTTTGAAGACAATCAAAATAGGGACGAAAAGGGCAGTAAATAGTGTTCGAAAGAGGGGTGGTTCCATTATTCCCCCTAAGTTTAAGAGAAGGACTGTTTCGGGAATTCTAGATTTTCCATCGGGTTGTGGACCTCATCCCGTAAAATCAATTATTCAAGTCGCACGCACTCCCGAACCATTTTTTACTCGTGTACTGAACCTTTGATCGAGAAAATCACACAAATAGTCTAGATCGCACAATATTAGAATAGTTTAATATTAAATTTTAGTGTTCTAATCCTTCGTAATTTGTGTTTAGATATCGACGAGCGGAAGAGTGTAGTTCTCACCGTAATCGTGTGTAATCTCACTCGTATCTCATGGGTTAGATGACTATCTGAAGAGTAAAAGTTGGATTAAAATTGCAAAGTTGGTGAAATCGAAAAATATGGTATTATCGACACTTTAGTGTTAAGATCATGAAATCGATATTAAGATCGTGAAAATTTTGAAATCGCCCTTAATGGCTAAAACGATAATAAGTGAAATTTGGACCATATGTGATATTTAACAAATTTGGGCCATATGTGATATTTGATAAATTTGGGCCATATGTGATATTTGACAAATTTAATATATATATATTTGATAAATTTGGGCCATATGATATTTGACAAATTTGGGCCATATGTGATATTTGATAAATTTGGGCCATATATGATATTTGACAAATTTGGGCCATATGTGATATTTGACAATGTGGGCCATATGTGATATTTGACAATGTGGGCCATATGTGATATTTGAGAAGTTGGGCCACATGTGATAATCGATAAATGGGCCATAAGTGAAATTTGATATATGGGCCATTTATGATAATTGATAAATGGGTTATATGTGATATGTGATTTTAATGGGCCAAAATTGATAAATTATAATATGGTTTTCTTTACAAATATTTTGTTATGCATAAACATGATTGCATGGGTTGGGATCAATGGTAAAGAGAAGAAAGGCTTGATGCCAAAATTCTAGATAGGTGACTCTGTCATGATGGCCGTTGCCCAAAATCTAGATCGGTGGTTCTACCACAATTATTTAAATGGCCGTTGCCACAAATATTATATTGGGCTTAAAGCCTACTTTGGTGTGTTGGAGGGGTGGGTGACTAAAGCTCCCCACGGTGTCTTTGGTTGGTACGGGGTGTGTAGCGGATGGAAATCTAGGTTTGGTTTTGGGAATTGCATATCATTTGCATTTTTTTATGCTAAAATTATTATATTTGAAATGGGCTTAGGCCCAAATAAATGTTTAAATGGTCTTGGCCCAGTGGACTATGGTAAGTGAGTTACACACTGAGTTCTAAGTAACTCACCCTATTTTTTTTACCCCTCTCAGGTAATAACAATTGATGGAGACTTGGGTGGGAGATGACTTCGTGGGAGGCTATACTACAAATGGTGGTTTATAAAACTTTAAGACTTCTTTTATAATTTTTATTAAGTACTATTTTAATGTCGATGTAATAAGACCTTTTAATTATGAATTTTACTATGTGGATAGATTTATTATGTTTTAGTTTTATAAAGTTGGATTGATTTAGTTTTTCATAAATGTTTTTCTAAAACTTTCGTATAAAATAAAGGTTTTCTTAAATTCTTTAAAACTCGTGAAATGCTTTAACTCTTCGTTAGAATATTTTGATTAAATAAATTTCAAAATTTTAATCAAATACTACTCTATAGATCCAATGATAATCTCTTGTGTTTTTAATCAAGGATTTCAAATAAACCTCGATTTTTCGATAAATTCAATCTCTTAATCGTTTTGGAATTTGATTTCTACTTCGTTAAATGATTTGAATGTACGTCAAATTTGTGTGGCGTGCCAAAATTCGGGCTTAATGCATAGGCCGGGTTTCGGGTGTTACATTTTATGGTATCAGAGCCCAGTTTCAAAACTCGACTGTGGTTTGGGTTCAACAATGATTTTGTTTAAAAAACCACTTAAATTTCTAGACTTTATGTTTTAAAGGTAGTATGGCACCACGACGTCCGACACCAAGTCAAGTAAGTATGTTCAATAAGTATTTGTTTATTAAATGTTTATTTTTGTGATAAGACCTAAGGAACACTCTAGAATTTCTAGTTTTAAGTGTTGAAAATGATAGAGATCGAGACTATAGGATGTGATTACGAAAATAACCCTATCTCTTATATCTCATAAAATATCATTAATAAACACTGAAATAATATTCTAATTCATAAAACTTGTAATCAGATTAAAGCGAATTAGCCAATATGAGCACTAGAGGACGTGGTCGTGGACGTGGTAGACGTGGCCATGGTAGAGGCCGAGGTGCTGCGTCTGAAGCACCGGGTCATATACCGAAAATGGATGCACCTGCGTTATTCAAGAGCAAAGCTGGATCTCATGATCATGCGAATGAGGATAATTCTTTAACTCAAGCAATGTTGCGAGTCTTAGAAAGAGTAGCTAGAGCTAGAACTGGGCCAGTAACTCGCGGATCAATATCGAAATGACTGAAGTCTAGTGGTGCAGAAGTTTTTAGAGGTGTCTCTGGTGTAGCTCCGAATGTGGCAGAATATTGGCTTGAGGCTGTAGAATGAATTATGGATGATTTGGAGTGCATCGTCGAGCAGAAACTGAGAGGAGCCGTGTCTTTGCTAAGAGACGAGGTGTATCAATGGTGGCTTACTGTTTGAGAAGGCACCGAGGTTGCATTGGTTAATTGGGATTTCTTTAAAGCTGCATTCCAAGGGAAGTACGTCGGAACAAGTTATGTAGATGCCCGAAGGAAGGAATTCCTGAATTTGGCTCAAGGAAGTAAGACTGTGGCAGCCTACGTGGCAGAATTTCTTCGTTTAAGTCGTTATGCTCGTACTATAGTGTAGACTGATCATAAGCACTATGTATGCTTTAAGGATGGACTGAATGATGAGTTGCGGGTACTGATAGCCCCACAATAAGTACGAACTTTTACCTCACTTGTAGAGAAAGCTAAGATAGCCGAAGAGGCTAAGAATTTAGAACGCCAGAAACGGGAAAAAGTAAGAGGCAAGAGGGATTTTAAGTACTCCGGTTCTTCTAAAAGGTTTCAAAAGAGGCCATGAAATGATGAGCCAGTTCAAGTTAGGGCACCTGTGACTACCAATCAGATTCAAGAATGTGTTGATTGTGGAAGACAACATTTCGGAGAATGTTGGAGGAAAACTGGAGCCTGTTTTAAATGTGGATCCAAGGATCATCAGTTTAAGAATTATCCTCGATGGACTGAAACGACTCTGGAAGCTCGTAAACCTGAGGTTCAGCCAGCTAGATGTACTCAGCAGCCACCAAGAGGTCATGGACTAGGTCGTGGTGGTAATGGTAACGGACGTGGACAAGGTGCACTGGGTCGAGGTAATGGTGTTAGAGGTAACACGGAGGCAAGACAGCAAGGATTGGTCTATGCTATCAGGCATCGTGAGGACGGCGATGCACCTGATGTGATAATTGGTACGTTCTTCATTTTTGATGTACCTGTTACTGCTTTGATAGATATCGGGTCTACCCACTCGTATGTTGCTAGTGCTATATCTGGAAACCTAAATATTAGATCTGAGATTATCGATAGAGAGATGACGGTAAGTAGTCCTTTAGGACAGTCAGTAATAGTGAATAAATTATTCAGAGATGTGCCCTTAGAGATTCAAAGAGAGGTATTTTTAGCAGACTTGATGGAATTACCTTTCGGTGAGTTTGATCTTATTTTGGGCATGGATTGGTTGGTGAAGCATCGGGCGCAATTAGATTGTGCCAAAAAGCGGATGTCAATTAGGACTATGGATGATAAGGATATAATAATGATAGGAGCAAAGAAACTTTTTGACAAATATGATGTCTGCTTTGAAAGCAGAAAACTTGGTGCGAAAAGGGAATAGAGCATTCCTAGCATTCATCAATGCTTTGGATGCCAAGGATTTATCAGTAGAAGGTGTGAGAACGGTGAAAGAATTTTCAGATGTCTTTCCTAAAATACTTCCAGGTCTACCTCTAGATCGGGAAGTAGAATTTGAAATTGAGCTTTTACCCGAAACTACTTCAGTGTCCATTGCTCCTTATAGAATGGCACCGAAGGAGTTAGTAGAGCTTAAAGCTCAAATTCAAGAACTGCTAGATCGGGGATTTATTCGACCAAGTGTGTCTTCGTGGGGACAACTGATTTTGTTTAACAAGAAGAAGGATGGGTCGATGCGTATGTGCATTAATTATAGACAGTTGAACAAATTGACGATCAAGAAGAGGTATCCATTGTTGAGAATCGATGACCTATTTGATCAATTAAGAGGAACTTTAGTCTTCTCCAAGATTGATTTGAGATCGGGTTATCATCAACTCAAGGTGAAAGAGGCAGATATTCATAAGACGACATTTTGAACTCGCTATGGACATTATGAGTTTTTAGTGATGCCGTTTGGTTTGACTAATGCACCAGCTGCATTCATGGACATGATGAACAGAATCTTTCAGCTTTATTTAGACCGGTTTGTAGTAGTGTTCATAGATGACATCTTGGTATATTCGAGGAATGAAGAAGAGCATGACTCTTATCTGCGCACTGTGTTGCAAATTTTGCGAGATAAGCAAATTTATGCCAAATTCAGTAAGTGTGAATTTTGGTTGAAGGAAGTGACTTTCTTGGGTCATGTAGTGTTAGTTGAAGGAATAAGAGTTGATCCTCGTGAGGTAGAGGCTATGTTGGATTGAAAACCGCCAAAGTCAGTAGCTGAGATCCGAAGTTTCTTGGGTTTGGCTGGTTATTATAAATGCTTTGTTGAGGGTTTTTCGTTGATTGTTGCACCCCTAACTAAGCTGTTGCGGAAGGAAGTACCGTCTGTATGGACCGTTAAATAACAAGAAAGTTTTGAGAAACTGAAGAAAATTCTAACGGAAGCGCTAGTACTGATTCAACCAAAGGTCAAAAAAGAGGTTACCGTTTACTGTGATGCGACACACACGGGTTTAGGATGTGTACTGATGCAAAGTGGAAAAGTGGTAGCTTATGCTTCTCGACAGTTGAGGCCGCATGAAGTCAATTATCTTACTCATGATTTGGAGTTAGCTGCAGTAGTGTTTGCATTAAAGATTTGGAGACATTATCTTTACGGTGAGAAGTCAATCATTTATGCGGACCATAAGAGTCTTAAGTATCTCCATACCCAAAAGGAATTGGATTTAAGACAACGAAGATGGGTGGAGCTGTTAAAGGATTATGATTTCTCAATCGAGTATTATCCTGGAAAGGCTAACGTTATGGCGACGCTTTAAGTCAAAAGGTTGTATCGGAGTTAAAAGCAATGTTTGCTCATCTCAGTTTGTATGAGGATGGCAGTTTGCTAGCGAAACTTTGGGTGAAGCCTCTGTGGTTGGAGCAAATCAAGGAAAAGCAATTATCTGATGAAAAGTTGGGTCCTTTAATGCAACAAGCTGGAAGTGGTGTAATAGGAGATTTTGGTTTGAACAAAGATGATGTACTGTGTTTTCATGGAAGGGTTTGTATGCCCGAGGATTCAGATTTGAGGCAAATGATTCTTCTAGAGGCACATAGTAGCCCTTATGCTATGCATCCCAGAGGAAATAAGATGTATCGGGATCTCCGTGAACAGTATTGGTGGCCAAAGTTAAAACGGGAAGTTACTAATTTTGTGGGAAAGTGTTTGACTTGTCAACAAGTAAAGACGGAACATCAATTACCGTCGGGATTGTTGCAACCAGTAAAGATTCCATTATGGAAATAGGAGCAGATATCGATGGATTTTGTTAGTGGGTTACCATTAACACCTACTAAGAAAAATTCTGTTTGGGTGGTAGTTGATCGATTAACGAAGACTGCTCATTTTCTACCAGTTCGTACGGATTACTCATTGCAGAAGTTGGCTAAACTGTATGTATCTAAAATCGTGAGGTTGCATGGGGTACCAAAGGTTCATCATATCGGACAGGATCCTCGGTTTACATCACGCTTTGGAAAGCTTTGCATGAGGCTCGGGTACAAAGTTAAACTTCAAGACGACTTTTCACCCTCAATGATGGTCATCGAAAGAGTAATCCAGATTTTGGAAGACATGTTAAGAGGTTGTGTGATTGATTTCAGAGGTAGTTGGGAGGATTTTCTACCGTTGGCAGAGTTTGCGTATAACAAAAATTATCAATCTAGTATTCAGATGGCTCCCTATGAAGCGTTATATGGTTGTAGGTGTCGTACTCCTACTTGTTAGACTGAATTAGGGGAACGGCAACTTTTGGGTCCTGAATTGGTATCAAAGACGGAAGAAAAAGTAAAAGTAATTCGAGCGCGGTTAAAGGAAGCTTCGGATAGACAAAAGTCATACGCGGATCTGGAGCTTAAAGATATCGAGTTTGCGGTGGGAGATCAGGTCTTTTTCAAAGTTTCACCGTGGAAAAGATTTTCAGATTCGGAAGGAAAGGCAAGTTGAGCCCTAGGTTCATTGGATCGTACAGTGTGTTGAAGCGTGTAGGACCAGTGGCCTATCAACTTGATTTACCTCCAAAATTGAGTCAGATTCATAGTGTTTTCCATGTTTCTATGCTGAGACACTATAGATCGGATCCATCGCACATAGTACCAAAGAAAAGAAGTGGAATTAAGCCGATTTGTCTTTCAAGGAGGAACCAGGAGAATCTTAGACCGAGATGTTAAGGTGTTAAGAAAGAAGACCTGCACTGCTGGTCAAGGTTTTGGCGTAATCATGGAGTGGAGGAAGCTACTTGGGAGCCTGAGGATACAATTCGACAACAATATCCTCATCTTTTTTAGCCAGGTAAATTTCGAGGATGAAATTTTTTTTAAGGAGGGTAGAGTTGAAACATCTTAAAATTTGAGTATTGATATGATGCGTGTTTTGGTGATTAACTTGTGTATAATTAAAATTTTGCATGTTTAGTATAGTCTTGAGAAGACTTGAGAACTATTCAAAATTTGAATAAATTTTAGTAAAGAGTATTTAATTGAAGTGGAGCAAGTGACTTTGAGGTTTAAGTAGATTTAATTGATAAAAACTAGCATAAAATAAGCTAGTAGCAAGGTGGAGTTGGCGCATGCATGTTTGCTTGAGGGGAGAGGTTCGAATCTCCTAGCATGCATTTTGAAAGCTTTTATTTTTGCTTTCCTTAGCAAGTGTCGGTCATGGATAAGGTTAAGGGATGAGTTGGATATCATTTTTGGTAAGAAGACCAAAGGAAAAAGGTAAGTAAAGGTTTAAGGAAAAGAATCTCATGAATTAAGGTGATAAGGGTACATAAGGCATGAATCAAGGGATTTGTTTTGGAAAGCTTTGAATGGCTAATTGTCCATGAACTTGGACGGTTTTTGGGGCTAGGGAGGTTGGCCAAATTTTGTTAGTAGTTTGATAGGGAGTCGTTTGGTGTTTTTTTCTCAAAGCTTGTTTCTCTCTAATTCTCCCCTCTTAGCCGAATGTTTATTGGACAAAAGGTAAACCATTTTTTTTCTCTTTTCTTTTGACCATTTGAGTTTTGACCATTTTGGTCTTATTTTGTTTATTCTCTCAAACCATTCCTCCTAGTGCCGAAATCACCAAGGCATTGGAAGGACATCTTCTTTTTCTTTTCACCCTTGCCGAATGCACACAAGCCTCAAATTCAATTCTTTGTTCATCTCCTATTCTTGAAAAGAACCAAAACATAAACACTCTCTCTTTATTCTTTTTGTTCTTCTTTCTTTCTTTTTGTTAAGAACACTCAAACATCACCATTTTCCAAAACCTTTCATCATGGCTGAATGTTGATGGTAAAATCGTAGCCAAATCTTTCTTTTATTTTTAATCTTTTCTACTTCAATCAAATCCTTCTTTCTTTGTAGTGGTATAATGGAGTGCCGATTTCTTTTCTACATCTTAAGTTGATCATAGCTATTATATATCGGGTGAAAAAGGAGATTTCATCAGTCAAGGTAAGGGATTATTTCGAAAAGGATCCTATTTTTATCCTTCTATTTTGATAAGATTGTATTGATTAAATCGATTTTATCATAGGGACTCTATCAATCGACTTCCACCTTTTGAACGAAAGAATCTTGTGGTAAGCCAATCTCACTCTTAAAATCAATTGGTGGTGATAAGGAAATATTAGTTTGGACTAATGATTCTTTGTCTTTGAAGACAATCAAAATAGGGACGAAAAGGGTAGTAAATAGTGTTCAGAAGAGGGGTGGTTCTGTTATTCCCCCTAAGTTTAAGAGAAGGACTGTTTCGGGAATTTGAGATTTTCCACCGGACTGTGGACCCTCATCCGGCGAAAATCAATTATTCGAAGTCGTACGTGCCCCCGAACCATTGTTTACTCGTGGTACTGAACCTTCAATTGGAGAGAAATCACAAATAGTGGTTGTTCGAGATTCCAAGGGTAAGATCTAGATCGCTCAATAGTAGAATAGTTTAATATTAAATTTTAGAGTTCTAATCTTTGTAATGTGTGTTTAGATATCGACGAGCGGGAGTGTGTAGTTCTGACCGTAATCAGGTGTGTAATCTCACACTGTATCTCATGGGTTAGATGACTATACAGTAGTAAAAGTTGGATTAAAAATCGCATAGTTGGTGAAATCGAAAAATATGGTATTATCGACACTTTGGTGTTAAGATCATGAAATCGGTATTAAGATCGTGAAAATTTTGAAATCGCCCTTAATGGCTAAAACGATAATAAGTGAAATTTGGACCATATGTGATATTTGACAAATTTGGGCCATAGGCTATATTTGATAAATTTGGGCCATATGTGATATTTGACAAATTTGGGCTATATGTGATATTTGATAAATTTGGGCCATATATGATATTTGACAAATTTGGGCCATATGTGATATTTGACAATTTAGGCCATATGTGATATTTGACAATTTGGGCCATATGTGATATTTTAGAATTTGGGCCATATGTGATAATCGATAAATAGGCCATTAGTGAAATTTGATAAATGGGCCATTTATGATAATTGATAAATGGGTTATATGTGATATGTGATTTTAATGGGCCAAAATTGATAAATTATAATATGGTTTTCTTTACAAATATTTTGTTATGCATAAAGATGATTGCATGGGTTGGGATCAATGATGAAGAGAAGAAAGGCTTGATGCCAAAATTCTAGATAGGTGGTTTTTCGGTCACGATGGCATGTTCGAAATCTAGATCGATGGTTCTACCACAATTATTTAAATGGCCGTTGCCACAAATATTATACTGGGCTTAAAGCCTACTTTGGTGTGTTGGCGGGGTGGGTGACTAAAGCTCCCCACAGGTGGGCTGGTTGGTATAGAGGTGTGTAGCGGATGGAAATCTAGGTTTAGTTTTGGGAATTGCATATCATTTACATTTTTTTATGCTAAAATTATTATATTTGAAATGGGCTTAGGCCCAAATAAGTCCTTAAATGGTCTTGGCCCAGTGGACTATGGTAAGTGAGTTACACACTGAGTTCTAAGTAACTCACCCCATTTTTTTACCCCTCTCAGGTAATAACAATTGATGGAGACTTAGGTCGGAGATGACTTCGTTGGGAGGCTATACTACAAATGGTGGTTTATAAAACTTTAAGACTTCTTTTATAATTTTTATTAAGTACTATTTTTAATGGCGATGTAATAAGGCCTTTTTAATTATGGATTTTATTATGTGGATAGATTTATTATGTTTTAGTTTTATAAAGTTGGATTGATTTAGTTTTTCATAAATGTTTTTCTAAAACTTTCGTATAAAATAAAGGTTTTTCTTAATTTCTTTAAAACTCAGGAAATCCTTTAACTCTTCGTTAGAATATTTTGATTAAATAAATTTCAAAATTTTAATCAAATACTACTCTATAGATCCAATGATAATCTCTTGTGTTTTTAATCAAGGATTTCAAATAAAGCTCGATTTTTTGATAAAGTCGTTCTCTTAATCGTTTTGGAATTTGATTTCTACTTTGTTAAATGATTTGAATGTACGTTAAATTTGTGTGGCATGCCAAAATCTAAGCCTAATGCATAGGCCGGGTTTGGGGTGTTACACAAACAATCATTTGCGTCAATTTGAAACTCTGACTCTGTATCATTTTCACACTGAATTCGTTTAGCAATCATATCTTTGTCAATTTTCTATGCATCACTAATGTGCTAAATAAACAACGGTCTAGCCTTCAACTCAGCTATGATTGAACCATCACCAGTCATAACCATATGTGCGTTCAACGCACGAAGAGCTAACAATGATTTTCGGCTTAATGCATCTACAACAAAGTTAGCTTTCCCCGAATGGTAGTCAATCACCAATTCGTAGTCTTTCAACAATTCCAACCATCTATGTTGTCTTAAATTCAGGTCCTTTTGAGTCATTAAATACTTTAGACTTTTGTGATCTGAATAAACATGACACTTTTCACCAAATAAGTAATGGCGCCAAATTTTCAATGTGAAAACAATGGCTGCTAATTCCAGATCGTGAGTCAGGTAATTTCTTTTGTGAGGCTTCAATTGTCTCGAAGCGTAGGCTATAACTTTGCCTTCCTGCATCAAAACGCAACCCAAGCCATTCGAAGAAGCATCACTATAAACAATAAATTCTTTACTCGATTCAAAGTTGAGCTAACACCGAGCTTCGGTCAAAGGGCTTTCAACCGATCGAAACTTTTCTCGACACTTTTTCACCATTCAACTTAACATCTTTCAGCGACTTTGTCAAAGGTGTAGCTATCATAGAAAAGCCTTTGACGAATAATAAATGTAGTATCCATAAGTCCCAAAAAGCTCCAAATTTTGGAGACATTCTTTGGTGGTTTCCAATCAAGTATAGCCGATATTTTGTTCGGATCAACCCGAATACCTGAAGTTGAAACAACATGACCCAAAAAGCTGACTTCCTTCATCCAGAACTCACATTACTGAACTTTTCATACAACTACTGATCTCGTAAAGTCTGTAACACTAATCTCAAGTGCTCAGTGTGTTCGATTTCATCTTTAGAGTAGATCAGTATATCATCAATAAACACTACTACAAACTGATCCAAAAACTGTCTGAAAACCCGATTCATTAAATCCATAAATGCAGCAGGTGCATTAGTAAGTCCAAAAGGCATAACCAGAAACTCAAAGTGGCCGTACCTCGTCCGGAATGCAGTCTTTGGCACATCAGAATCTCTGACTCGCAATTGATAGTAACCCGATCTCAAATCTATTTTCGAAAACACTGAAGCTCCTTTCAACTGATCAAATAAATCATCAATCCGAGGTAACGGGTATTTATTCTTTATAGTCACCTTATTCAGCTGCCAATAATCGATACACATTTGCATAATTCCATCCTTCTTTTTCACAAACAAAGCTGGTGCACCCCAAGAAAAACTCGATCGTGCAAAACCCCTATCTATCAACTCTTGCAACTGTGCTTTCAACTCTTTCAACTCAATAGGTGCCATCCGATAGGGAGCTATCGAAATCAGAGTTGTCCCCGGTACTAATTCAATGTCGAGCTCAATCTCTCGTATTAGCTGCAAACCCGGTAATTCATCATGGAACACCACAGGGTATTCACAAACAACTGGTACAGACTCAATATGATTTTCGGACACTTTATTATCTAGCACATAAGCCAAGTAAGCTTCACATCCTTTTCTCACATATTTACGGGCCAACATTGAGGATAGTACTGTAGGTAACCCATTTAAATCACTAGATTCAACTCGGATGGTTTCACTGTTCTGACATCTCAAATCAATGATCTTTCTTTTGCAATTCACCACTACATCGTGCAAAGTTAACCAATTCATTCCCAGAATTATATCAAACTCGTCGAAGGGTAACAACATTAAATCGGCAGAAAGCACGAATCTCGAATCATCAATGGGCAACCTTTACACACTTTATCAACAAGTACACATCTACCCAAAGGATTGGACACACGAATTACAAACTCAGTAGACTCGATAGGTAAAGTCTTACTGGTTACTAGAGTTTCACACACATATGAATGAGTCGAACCAGGAACAATCAATGCAATCACAGTAGTATCATAAAGTGTGAAAGTATCGATAATGACATCTGGGGAAGAAGCATCCTCTCTGGCTCGTATATCATAAGCTCTAGCTGGAGCTCTAGCCTCTAATCGAACTGCAGTGTCCTTCATCCCTCTCTGACTGCCACCTACATTGCCTGAATGACTGGGTGGTCTGCCCTGTGCTGACGCGTTGCTTGGTTTACTGTTCTGAGCCATATTTTGCTCGGCTAGCATCGGACACTCTCGAATGAAATGATCTGACGATCCACATTTAAAACAAGACTAATCACGAAATCTACAACTCCCAGAATTCCATTTTCCATAATGCTTGCACTCAATCCGATCCTGTTGAACATTCCCAACACTAGCCATCGAAGTGGCTCGAGAACTCACTAGAGGTCGATCTCGTCTAGACAGGTCAGGAGTAGTCTTATGTATGTTAAATTCATCTTTGAGCTTCTTAGATGTTGAATGGAAAGTTTTAATCAATGATCTTTTATGAGTGTCTCTAGCTTCTATCCCAGTTTTTCTTTTTCTTTTTCGAGCTCTTCAGCTTTGCAAGCTCGCTCCACCGGTACCACAAACTCTTTAATCTCACAAATGCCCACAAGTAACTTTATGTCTTCATTCAGACTGTCTTTAAATCTTCTGCACATAATGGCTTCAGAAGAAACACACTCTCTAGCATATCTGCTGAGTCTGACAAATTTTCACTCATATTTTGTCACGGTCATTCGCCCCTGTTTCAGTTCAAGAAATACTTTACGTTTTTGATCAATGAATCTCTGGCTGATATATTTCTTTCAGAACTCAATCTAGAAGAAGTCCCAAGTCACTTTTTCTTTCGAAACTATTGATACTAGTGTTTTCCACCAATGGTAGGCAGAGTCCCAAGTAGAGATATAGCACACTTTAAGCATTCCTCTCAAGCATGGATAACTCATCAAGTACCGAATGGTATTATCAAGCCACATCTTGGCTCGCGTCGTCATCATCATCAAGAACTTTAAATTCTTATTTATATTTTACGATTTTATCAACAGGAGGCCTACTAGATCTCATCGGATCTATCGTCGGGGGTGCTGAAGGTACTAGAGTTGGATTATTCGGGGGTGGAGGTTGTTGTACAGCCGGATTATTCTGAACAAACTGGGTAAACCATTCATTCATTATCTGGTAGAAGGCTTGTTTAGCCTCCCCTTCATGGCTATCCGAAATTGGTCGAGAGTCTACTGACCCTGATCCGTGTGCACGATCAGGCACCACACTCTCTACATCATCAGCTACGGCTCTGTCAGGATCGGAATCCATTTACTATATAAAACACAGTTCAGAATGTCAGAAGTCACCACACTATCAAATATACATTAAAGGCATGTATAACTAGACTCTCACGTTCTACGGTAGTCCTAGAATTGACTAAACTATAAGCTCTGATACCAATCAAATGTAACACCCTTAACCCGTATCCATTGCCGGACTAGGGTTACGAGGTATTACCTGACAAAATTTCAATTTGACATTCTCATAAAAACATTCAATTTAATTCAATACAAGCATATACAATGCGATCCTTACTATAATTGTAACATTACAACGTTTTAGATTTAAATCCTAGCATAGCCAAATACATGAGAATATCCACCCAATCACTTCACATCGCATTATTAAAGATCCTTTATTAAAATATGTCATCAACAATCAAGCATAAATTAAACACATATTAACCGTATGCACTATGTATTAATCGGATTTAATATCTCACATACTATCACTTAATCACATGCTGAATATGTACCCTATGAATTCGGCCAAATAATGTAACAAACTCATCATATCCAACCGAATGCAAACTCATAACACACCACATATATACTCTTTTATTTAACCGAATCTACTGAACCAAATTAAGCAACCTCACAAGCCAAGCACATATATATAAATATATATATATATGCATACATCATAATTATGCATATTTCTATATTCGAATATGAGTCCAAGCATCTAGTTCTTAAAGCATGTTAACTATGTCTGACTATAGCAATAAGACTTGGCCGAATATACATACATACATTATATAATGTAAATCTCTTTATAATTTCATTAACCAAAACCACATTGAAATATTAAGGTTACAAAGATCATTATTAACATATCAAACACATGAGCTATATCATTCCCTGGAGTACATAAGTATAACAAATTCAATGACCACATATTCGGACCTCAATTAAACACTTCAATGATCGACTCCAATATATATACATTAACATCTCTACTAGTACCATCGAATCATAGATAAACAACTCTAGATAACTATCATAACACATATATATATACATGGTCAAACTAAGCTTTAAACTTATCTAGAAACACTTAACCATTAACAACTGTACGAGCTTAAATACCTATTGAAACACACAAGTAAGGTATAAGCAAAAGAAATAGCCAATACGCATGGCTTACATTATATAAAAAATTACATATCATCGGTTTACAATTTAACATAGCTTATACATGCCTTTTTAATAAAAACTAAGTTTATAAGTACCAAACAGGTTGATAGTGTGGATGACTTTCTTGACGATCCCTCTTGAGCTCGTAGCTTTAACCAAATCTATAAAGCAGAGGAGAACATATCACACATGTAAGCTCACTAGCTTAGTAAGTCTTAAGCATTTACGAATCAATAATCATACATTACAACATTTAGTACACACACACACACATATATATATATATATGAATCAAATTATTCATGACTTTAAAATCCAAATAATTTAACTAATAATTCCACTATGGCCAAATTGCCATTTCTTTAATTTAGTATCTATTATTTCCCTCGTCAAAAGCATACAACCCTCCAAAACACTTTAAACCTTAAATATTCACATATTCAACCATTAACAAGTTTAACATTTACCTCAATTGTATACAGTTAGTCATATATACATGTATGCATCTTCGATAACTTTCACTTTTAACATTTACACATTTGATCGAATTTCAAAGATATTACCAAGCTTATATTTCCATATACATATCACACTCATTAATGAATAAATCGAATGCACATATCATAAAAACTCATTGCTAAAATCTTTAACCATTCTACCACCTATGTAATTTGAAAGGAAAGATAATCACTTACCTTGTTCCTTGCATCTATAAACCTTTATATTTACCCGAGCATTTTGTTTATTGAAGTATTTACATTTCACCTCGTGAAGGGTTCATAATACATCACCGGCATTAAGCCTGCTAGACCCGAGGTCTAAATTTGATCACTGGCATTTGGCACGCTAGGCAATAAGCTCGATATACATCATCGGCACAGGCCCTGCTAGGCTCAAAGCCGAATTACATCATCAAGACAAGGCACGCTAGGCATTTAGCCCGATAAGTAACACCAAGACGAGGCTCGCTAGGCTTAAAGCCCAATATAGATATAATCATCAATTCAATACTCATTCCATAATACCAACAACACAAACAACTCATATATTTCATATTACTTTCACTTACCAATCCGAACATACTTATATACTTCTCATTTTACAAAGTAAGTTCAATTCAATACCATACTCCTATATTCGGCTATTACCTATAAATACACTTTAACTATTCGAGTTTCATTATTCAACATAATCATAAATATTTCTTTTGCGTATATTTGCTTAAGGACTTACCTCGACTGTCAACGGACCGTGTAAACCGGCTATTCGATAACCTTCTTCTTTCTTCGGTCTAAATTTGTTTTTCTCTGTTCTTGATTTAAACACATTAAAATTTAGATCATTCAAGTACATTTCATCTCAATTTAGTCCCTAAGTACATAAATAGGCAAATTACCATTTTACCACTACTATTTCACATTTTTACAATTTAGTCCTATTTGCATAAAACACAAAATACACAAAATTTCTCAATACCACTCAAGGGCTGAATACTCCTAGGGGCTATGCAAGTCCATTTCTTTCATTTATTTTACAAATAAGCCCCTCTAAAAATTTATTTTTACAAATTAGCCCTAAATACTCAATTTCACCAAAACTTTCAATACAAAACATACTAATCTTTAACATATCTTTAATCTAAAATCATCAAACATCAAAAACCACATGAACATATCAATGGCCAAACATCAAACATACTTAGTTTTAAAAATTCAAACACGGGTCAGCTACTGTTCGAAGCAACGATCTCAAAAAACGTAAAAATTTACAAAAATCGACTAAGAATTTACCTTGAATTTGGCTTGAATGTTGCCAAAAATTCAAAGAACCTAGCTCCCCTTTTCTTTCTCAATATTCAGCCAAGAGATATGAATGAACATATTCATTTTTTTTATGTTTTAATTAACATATAATATGGTTTTAATCTATTTACTATTTTAACCTTATATCATAAAATTATATAATATAAAACTTAAGGTTAATCATGTCATATACCACCCACTAACTTAAAAATGGGTTATTTACCCATTTAACACCTCATATTAAGAATCCATCATCATTTTAGAACTTTACACTATAGCATGCAACTTTTACACTTTACGCGATTTAATCCTTTTTGTTAAATTGAACATACAAACGGTTAAATTTCTCTATGAAACTTTCACACACATTATTTCACATATAAAAAACACAAAATATAATATTTAAATATTTCTCAGACTCAAATTTGTGGTCCCGAAACCACCATTTTGATTAGGGTCAAATTTGGTTTGTTACAAGAAAGGTCCCATGTAAGACCATATTTGAGATATGGCTTCGGCACCAACGAATGATCTTGTGTAAGACCATATCTAGGATATGGCATCGACATCTTAGTACGATCTTGTGTAAGAATATGTTTGGTACATGGCATCGACATCGAGTTATGAGATCCCGTATAAGACCATATCTGGGATATAGCATCGGCACTAAGGAATGATCCCATGTAAGACCATATCTGGGATATGGCATTGGCATGAAATCTTATGTATGTTAAACTTGAATGATTCATTATGATCTGATTTATTCATAAGCAAAAGAGTCAAGTATGTGAGTTGGCCTAGATCCAAGTCTATTTATGGATGGCCTTGAGTGATGTTCATGGTATGAATGATAAAGATATGAGAATATGGTTATGTTAGCAAATGTGCTAAACTACATGAATCAGTGTTACAAGTATCTTGAGTAAGTAAAAGTTACCATATCATATTGACATGAGATGGGTAAGAGTAAGTAAGAATAAGTGTGAATAAGTATGAGTAAGTACTTTTATTCATTGCTGCTATGTTGCCATTATTTCATGATATGAATGATTATAGTTTGAGTAAATTGTCATTCTAGAGTTTCATGCAAACTTACTAAGCTATATGCTTACCCCTCTCTTTTCCCTTTTCCTTGTAGTTTTGCCAAGTTAGCCCGAGGATCATTGGACGTCAGAGATCAGAATCACACTATTGACATCACTTTGGTATAATAATTTAGACTTATTTTGGGTATGGCATGTCTAGGACTCAAGTATTTTCTTAAGTTGTAATTGTTAGCCAAAGTGTTGGCTATGTATGTTACTAAAGTCATTTTGTAAATGGACTTGAGTTAGGCCAATACTTGGCAAATTCTTTTGCTCAATGAAGGTAAATCTCATGAAGTGTATGCTCTTGTATATGTCTCGATTTCTTAAATTCTTAGAGATATTAATTGGTCATCTTTTAAATTCGAATGATTTGAATTGGAGTTTGAGAGTTTGTGCGAGTAGGGTGGAAAAATGGCTTGGTAGATAGCCTGTTAATTGTTTACATGGGTAGACATACGGGCGTGTGTCTAGACCGTGTGAGAGGCACGACTAGTACATGGGCGTATGCCCAGGCCGTGTGAAGTCTGCACCATGCATTTGAAATTTAAATCGCTACATGACTGAAGCACACGGTCGTGTGTATAGGCCATGTGGATAAGTCAGAATGACAAGGTTGGGCACATGGGCCAGGGCCACGGGCGCGTCAAAGACGTGTGAAATTAGTCAGTGTCAACCATGGGTGGAAGACACGGGCATGTCTTAGGGGTACACTGTAACAGCCTGATTTAGACCCTAGTCATAATAGTAGTTTCGAGACCACAAATTCAAGGTCAGAATAATAATTTAATATTATTTTCTGTGCGAATAGTATGCAACATGGTCTGTGTGAAAGTTTTGTGTGCGATTTGATCGTTTTAGTGTCGGATTAAGAGAAATGACTTAATCGCGTAAAGAGTAAAAGCTATGTGCTGATTTATAAGTATCTAAATGTTGATGTCTTTTAAATATGGAGGCCTTATGATGCAATTAAACCATGTTTTAAGATAGTGGGTGGTAATGGACAACTATAACCTTGGTGATTATATGTTTTAATTATTAATTGAAAGGATAAAATAGTAAATAGTTAAATAATATGTGTTTAATGAAATCAAATCATGAAAATGGTCATTCTTGTTCATCTTGGTGCCAAAAATAGCAAAGAAAATAAAAGAAAAAGAAAGGTAGGGGTTCGGCCATTGTTAAGCAAAAATTTAGGTATGTTTTAGCTCGATTTTTTATAATTTCTATGTTTTTGTAATCGTTGCTTCGTACTCTAGCTAGCCCATGTTGTAATTTGGTGAATTGATGATGTTTTTGTGATGAGCCATTGATGAATGTGTGAGCTATGTGCTAGATGATAGTGATATTTGAATACTTGGTGTTGAATTAACATTTTTTTTGTCTTTGGATTTTTAATGAAATTGAGTATTTTGGGCTAAATTGTGAAAAGTATAAATCAAGGGACTAAAATATGATATAAATGAAATGTGAGGGCTTGTATAAGCATGGGGAGAATTCGGTAAGCACATGTATATTGAAATTTTGAGTATTTGATGATTTTGTGGGATAGGGACTAAAGTGTCAAAATGTGAAAATGAAAGGGCCATTTTGTAAAATGCCCTAAATATGTGTGTTTGGATTCAAATGAATGATTTTATGATTGAATGGATTGAATTTGAATGTGTTTAGACCAGGAGAGGAGAGGTTCGGATCGAGATCGAGGCAAAGATAAAGTGCTTGATTAATCGACCATATCGATAGTTCGACGTCCGAGGTAAGTTCAGATATAATACATGTAATTGAGATATGTTTTATCAATATGAAATGAATATGTTTATGTCTATGAAATTGAGTACTATGTGCATGATTTTTAATTTGATGGCACTAAGTGTGCGAAAGTGAAAGTGAGATAGAAATGAATGGCACTGTGTGTTGGATGTGATGAAAGCTTCGATTTATTACTGTGGAACTGTGTGTACGATGTTATTAAAACTTTGGATTATTGCGGTGGTACTGTGTGTGCGATACTGAAATGAATTGGTTAAAAGAATAGGCACTAAGTGTGCGATAACTGCTATGAGTCGAATAAGTATGTGGCACTGAGTGTGCGATTAAACTAAAGAATGATCGGTAAATAATATCGAGCATTGAATAGCTTGGAGATTTAATAGCTTTGTGTGGTTAAGGTACGTATTGAACCTTTGTGGTTGATGAGTAAAATTAAGCTTCGTTTGAGGAATGAGCATTGTGGCTATGGATGAGAAGGCACGAACATGAGATAATAAATCTAAGTGATTGTTTATTTTTGCATCGATTTAATTTGATATGATAATTGTATTGTATATCGAACTTACTAAGCTTTGGAAAGCTTACTGTGTGATTTGTTTCTCTGCCTTGCATTGTCAATAAAGCTAGCTCGGATCTGGGATCGTCAGCTTCTCAATCACACTATCGACATTCTATTGTGGTACTTTTGGAAAGATGTATAAAGCTAGAATATGGCATGTATAGGCTAGTTAATTGAATTATGTTTGAGATTGTAATTAGCCATGAGATGTGGCTAGATATGTTATAGATTTGGCATGAATGAATGTGATATGTGTTATGCATCTTTTCGCATGATTTGTGAATTGATAAATTTGCTATCAAGTGGTAACTTTGTGTTGATAAATGCTAATAGGGGTTAGTGAAATTGGGAATGAATTATGCTTGTGATAGAATAAGTATTGGTATTGAATTTAGTATAAATAGATTTGAAATTGGATGTATGAGTGGAATGACAACATTGGTATGTTTATGGTGATAATATGAGCATGAAATGTTTAGGTTGTATGGCTTGTAGGTTAGACCATTATGGGTGGCATTTTGCCTTTGCAAAGTGGCCTATAAAGTCACACGGTTGGGGCACAAGGGCGTGCCTTAGACCGTGGGTAAATTGGCAGGATGTGGCTTAAACTGCACATGGCCATGGCACGGGTGTGCCTACAGGTCGTGCGAGAAATGGCAGAATATGGCCTTATAGGACACGTCCATAGCACACGGGCATGCTTGGTAGCCGTGTTGATTTTGGCAGTATGTAACCATAGGGAGGTCACACGGGTGTGTCATATAGTCGTGGAAGAGGCACGGCCTACCCCCACGGGCGTGTCTCCCTTGTATTCTAGAAAAGTTACAATTTTTCATGAGATTTTATATGTGTTTTGATTTAGTCCCGACTCGATTTATAAGCATGCTTAGGGTCTTGATGACCTGGTTAAGGGACACTATGATTGTATATGAATGTGTTTGATGATGATTGACTTTGTGTCGTAAATGCGATGTAAAATGATCCTATTATTTGGTAATACCTCTAAACCCTATTCCGGTGACTGTATCTGGTTAGGGTATTACATACACGAGCGTGTGGCCCCTGTTTTGATGGAAATTTTTCTAGGTTCGTAAAAGTCCTTGGTTAAATCCCGAAACCTCTCAAAGGTATGTTTAGGGCCACGTAGGCCAAGAGTGAGCAAGAAATGGGTTGAATGAAATGTTATAGCCATTTACTACACGTTCAAGTAAGGTTAAGCATAGTAATGCTTCGCATCCGGTCCCGTCGTTGAACACAGGTAAGGGGTGTTACAATTGTATTGGATCGAGCTTAGTGAAAAATAGATTCATGGGGTTGATTTGGTTAGAGAAACTGAAGAGAAAGTGAAAGTAATTCGTGACTATTTTAAAAATAGCTTCAGATCGTTAGAAATCATATGCGGATTTAAAACAAAAAGATATTGAATTTCAAATCGGTGACAAAGTGTTTCTGAAAGTATCTCCGTGGAATAAAATTCTTACATTTGGTCAGAATGGCAAGTTGAGTTCGCGTTTCATGGGGTCGTACGAGATCGTCGAAAGAATAGGCTGTGGCATATCGACTAACTTTACCATTAGAGTTGGAAAAGATTTATAATGTATTTCATGTGTTATTGTTACTCCGTTATCGATTAGGTCCATCGCATGTGATTTCCTAGGCTGAGATCGAAATTCAACCTGATATGACATACAACGAAGAACTGATCAGAATTTTCGCTCGAGAGATCAAATAATTGAGAAATAAATGCATAGCCTTAGTGAAAGTCTTGTGGAAACGTCACGGAGTTGAAGAGGCTACGTGGGAGCCCGAGGAAGCTATGAGAAAATAGTAATCTAACCTATTCACTGGTAAGATTTTCATGGACGAAAATCTGTAAGGGGGAAAGAGTTGTAACTACCCATTCTTGGTTAAATCGGAACTGTAACATCCTGAAATTGGGCCTAAGAGAATTGAGCCCAATGGGCCTTGAGCGTAGTAGCGTTTAATATTTTTTTGAGAACAAGAGAACTGCTTAAATACAAGTTGGACCTATTAGGTGAGTGATTTTGGAAGGTTAGGGGGCTTTTATGAAGTCCCAGGATTGGACTTTGGCTTTGGGGAAATTTGGTTTTAGGTGAAAAAAACCCTGGAGGTTGGCGGGTAGGCCTTAAGAATAAAATATGGAGGAAAATGACACAAGTGGAGTGTGTGGTGTAGTGGCAATGTGACGCCACTTAAAGACAAGGGGATGACGCCACAAGGAAGGAAGGAGGTCGAAGGTTCTAGTTGTAACATTTGCATTCCTTTTAGATTATTTTTATTAAATGAATTTAGACCTTGGCCATAGGGTTACATTTATTTGCGCATGGTTTAAGACACAAGGAGCTAGTTGGTAAAGTGGCTAGCGGCGTGCATTATGCTACAGGAGAGTCTGGGTTCGAATCTCATGAGAAGCAATAGAGTATTTATTTTGCGGATTGGATGGTAAGAGTTTCAGTTGAATTTAAACTCTACTGATGGAGGGATCCCATATCGGAAAGGTACAAAGAAGGAAGGTGAAGAGCTAGCTATATAAAGAGCATGCCAGGAGGAGAGTTAACATACCTTGGTGGGCGTTGGGCACAGGAGTGGTCGCAGCGCGGTTTAGCACTAGAGTCCTATCAGGTGTGTAACTCTCTTTTTACTCTAGCTGTAGAGCGGCAAATGCCAAAGTGCCGATCACAGCAATAGTAGCCACACGAGCGTGCGAGTGCACGTGTGGGGCTTCGACGCGATAGTTGAGGCCATCAGTAGTATTCTTGTGTGTTGGGGCTACTTGGGCCGCGATGGGCCGAAGTGGGCCCAATGGGCATGTGGGCCTAATTAGAATAAATTGTATGATGATATAGTATATAGTGAACTAGACTAGGTGGAACCTATATACGTGGCTAGATTTGTGTTAGGTGGGCCACACGAGCGTGTGGGCCTGAATGGGCCGAAATCAGGTTTTAGGCTTAATAGTCTAGTGACGACTGGAAATGGTAGCCGAGTCGTTCAGGGTAACATTAGACCTTCGGGAGGGCCATTGCAGGTGCAAAATTACGAAAATACCCTTAGTAGGTAAATTACAAAAATACCCTTGGTGGGTAAATTACGAAAATACCCTTGGTGGGTAAATTACGAAAATACCCTTAGTGGATAAATTATGAAAATACCCTTGGTAGGTAAAATTACTGCTATACCCTTAGAGGTTGGTTAGCTTGATTATGTTGTATATTATTATTCTGATTATGATGGTAATTCGTTTCATACGTTATTTAATATATGATTTGCGTACATGTCATACTGCATACACGAATTATTATGTCATATTGCATGGGTATGATGAGAGGAGGGGGAAGATTGATATCTGTGACTTTGGGTCACCAGTGGTTTGGCACCACCAGTGGTTTGGTACCACAGTTGATATTCGTGACTTTGGGCCATCAAAGGTTGGCACCTCATAGCGACTCGTCCCAGTGGCTTAGCACCATAGTGGGTTGGCCCCA
Source organism: Gossypium rotundifolium (assembly GCA_025506655.1). Classification (NCBI taxonomy): domain Eukaryota; kingdom Viridiplantae; phylum Streptophyta; class Magnoliopsida; order Malvales; family Malvaceae; genus Gossypium; species Gossypium rotundifolium. The sequence continues at coordinate 45,002,256 of CP106730.1, forward strand.
CATTTGATAAAACGGGATTGTCGCCAGTGATTTGGTATCACAACGTCGGTTGGCCCCACACATGGATTATTCGTGACTTTGGGTCACCAGTGGTTTGGCACCACTAGTGGTTTGGTACCACAGTTGATATTCGTGACTTTGGGTCACCAGAGGTTTGGCACCTCATAGCGACTCGTCCCAATGGCTTCGTGTAACACCCCTAACCCATATCCGTCGCCGAATTAGGGTTACGAGGCATTTTTAAAGAAAATACAGCTTTCATACAATCACATAATCACATAGAACTTATCCATATGTTCCATATTCAATTTGGCTAGCAAATGTAATACCATAAAAATTTCTTTTATAACCATATTTTACTCATCTACTAGCAACTATCCAAAAACAAACAAATATGTATATAAATAAGTACTCGCACAACATATATATATAGTCAGCCAAAACATACTTACTCATTGACCAAATGCACATGCAACCTTATTATTAATACGTTATGGCTGAACATATCCTATGTTCAATATGGCCTAATATATATATACATTATGCATAACTTTACCACGTTACTAAATCATGTATCAAAATACTATTCACTCTCTGATCACTTAAACACCAAGTGAAACTAAATGGTTATTTACACTTTGATCAAACGAAATTTTGATACATTCCATATACATGTAATGGCTGCAATTTCCTATTTAACATATATCATTTTCGCATACAAATCATACACAAATATGTCATATAATGCTTTATTGCTTACCATTATACACCGAATCCATATAATTAAATATGCTAGTAATTCACCATTGTAAAAACATGCATATATATATAAATGCATATACATCAAACGGTTGTACATATAAAAAAAATGAAATATTATACAACTTGAATATATATATAATTTAATCGAATATGCACCATCAAAGCATTATTTAGACTCAAAATGCCATGAACCACAAACCAAACCATACCTATTATATACATATACAATGGCCGAATACATATACTAGCTAAAACCTTCACAACCATGCAAAATAATAGCATTAACATACCCAGTATCATTACCGAACATAACTATTAGACTTAAACATTAACAATTGGACATGCCATTATACCTAACTCATAAGTAAAGTTTAACAAAAGAAATAGCCATATTCGCATGGCCATTATATACATGAACAAAAAGTTTTCATCAAAATAAACTCAAAGTCTTTCCTATACATGCCTCTATCTGAAGACCAAAATGAAAGAGTACCAAATTAGATTGATAGTGTGGTCGACTTTCTTGACGATCCCATTGAGCTTGTAGCCTGAACCTAATCTATAAAATAGAGGAGAACATTTCACACAAATAAGTTTACTAACTTAGTAAGTCCTAAGCTCTTGATAATATAACATACAAACACTTAAACATTTAAATCATTCAACTTTTGACATTGCCCACATACATTTAAATATATTGATTTCTACAGGGCCGAATACTAATAGTTCATAAACCGAAGTAATTGTACTTTATTTCCATAAACCTATATCTCTTCGAAGCACAAAGTAAGTATATTACAAGAATCACATGCTCCAAATCGTATAATTACAACATTCATATCAACCATGTTATCGTACTAAAATTTCTTTCACTCTTAGCATTTCTATTTGAAAACCGAATCTCCATAATAGTACAATCAAGCTCAAATTCAATCATTTAATACTCATGCACATCAATCGTAATCTCAAATGTACATAGAACTGTTCTCATAGTATTAACTCGACTCAAGTAACATTAAACATAACATACCTTACTTGCTTACCTGAGCCTTTAACTGGATCATTTCATTCATAAGCATAAGCTCAGATTAACAATCAACGGTATAGAACCCGCTAGACCAAAGGTCCTAGATTTAAACACCAACACGAAGCACGCTAGGCATTAAAGCTCGAAATAAATCACCAAGATAAAGCACGCTAGGCATTAAAGCCCGAAATAAATCATCTAAGACGAGGCTCGCTAGGCATTTAGCCCAAACATATCATCGCACGAGGCACGCTAGGCATTTAGCTCGAAACATATCACCAAGACGAGGCACGCTAGGCATTTAGCTCGAAAATATCACCCAAGACGAGGCCCGATAGGCATTTAGCCCAAACATATAAATATGGTCAATCAATCCACACATATTTCATAATTACTTTACATATACTATTCAACTAAGCTTATTCATATCACATTATCAAAGTATGCCATCAATCTAATTCACTTATATACATTCGCTAAGACATAAGTAGGTACTCAAATTTATCAAACTTTATCATTTAATATCTTCATAAATAATTCTTTGATATGTTTCACTAAGGACTTACCTCGGTTATCGATAGCCGTGCAAAATCGGCTATTCGAGAACCTTCGCCTTTCCCCGATCTAAACTGCTTTTCTTTGTTCTTGATCTAAAACACATTAAAATTTAGCTCATTCAAGTACATTTCATCTCAATTTAGTCCCTAAGCACATAAATAGGCAATTTACTGCTTTTACCCCTACTATTTCAAATTTTTACAATCTAGTCCTAATTGCACAAAACACAAAATATACATTATTTCAATATAACACTCAAGGTCCGAATATGTATAAGGACCATATAAGTCCATTTCTTTCATTTATTTTGCATTTAAGCCCTCTCAAATTTTTATTTTTACAATTTGGCCCTAAAACAAAAATTCTTCAAAACTTCCAATATATAATATACTAATTTTTAACTTATCTTTTATCTAACATCATCAAACATCAAAACTATATAAACCTATCAATAGCGAACATCAAGCATGCTTAGATTCAAAAATTACAACATGGGTGGCTACGGTTCAAGCAACGATCTCAAAAACGTAAAATTTACAAAAATCGACTAAGAATTTACCTTGAATTTGGCTTGAATGTTGCCAAAATTCAAAGAACCTAGCTCCCTTTTCTTTCTCAATATTCGCCAAGAAAGATGAATGAAAATATCCACTTTTTTATGTTTTAATTAACATATAATATGGTTTTAACCTATTTACTATTTTAACCTTATATCATAAAATTATATAATATAAAACTTAAGGTCAATCATGCCATATTCCACCCACTAACTTAAAAATGGGTTATTTACCCATTTAACACTTCATATTAAAAAGCCATGCTCAAATTAGCATATTACACTTTAGTATGCCACTTTTACCTTTTACGCGATTAAGTCCTTTTTATCAAATTCAATACTTAAACGATAAAATTTTTCTACGAAACTTTCACACACATAAATTCATATATAATAAACACTAAATATAATATTTAAATATTTCTCGGGCTTAGATTCGTGGTCCTAAAACCACCGTTCGATTAGGGTCCAATTTGGTCTGTTACAACTCTCCCCCTTAAGGATTTTCGTCCCCGAAAATCTTACCGTTAAACAACGTCGGATATTGTTGCCTCATTGAATCTTCAGGCTCCCATGTAGCGTCTTCAACTCTGTGCCGATTCCATAATACTTTCACTAAGGAAATCTTTTTGTTTCTTAACTCTTTCATTTCCCGAGCTAAAATACGGATCGGTTTTTTCCTCATACGTCATATCAGGTTGTATCTCAACCTCAGACGGAGCAATCACATGTGACGGATTTGATCTGTATCTACGGAGCATAGAAACGTGAAATACATTGTGTATCTTTTCTAATTCAGAGGGTAGCTTCAACCTATAAGCAACAGGCCCAACACGTTCAATAATTTCATACGGTCCAATGAACCTCGGGCTCAACTTGCCTTTCCGGCCAAAATGGAGCACTATTTTCCACAGAGAAACCTTTAAAAATACTCGATCTCCGACCTGAAATTCAATGTCTTTATGTTTCAAATCAGATAAGACTTTTGACGATCCGAGCGACTTTCAAATTGTTTCTAATAATAGCTACTTTACATTGCTTTCTTTAATCAAATCAACCCGTGTATCTTATTCTCACCGAGCTCACCAAAGATAATGGTGTTCGACACTTTCGCTCGTACAAGGCTTCATAGGGCACCATCTTGATACTAGATTGAAAATTGTTATTATAAGCAAATTCAATCAAAGGTAGGTATCATTCCCACGTACCTTCAAACTCGAGAACGCAACATCTCAACATGTCCTCAAGTATCTGAATAGTTCGCTCAGACTGACTGTTCTGCATGGATGAAAAGCCGTACTAAAATGTAGTTTAGTACCTAAGGCATCTTGCAACTTCTTCCAAAACTGCGATGTAAATCTTGGGTCTCTATCTGAAACAATGGAACTCGATACACCATGCAATCTCACAATTTGCAATACATACAATTCATCAAGTTTATCGAGTGAAAAGTCTGTACGAATCGGCACAAAATGAGTTGATTTAGTCAGTCTATCAACTATAACCCAGACGGCATCTTTCTTACCCGGTGTCATAGGAAGACCGAATACAAAATCCATTGTAATTCTATCCCATTTCCATTCAGGTATCATGATTGGTCAAGTAATCCGGATGGCACTTGATGTTCAAACTTTTACTTGTCGACAAACTAAGCATTTCAAACAAATTCGAGATATATCCCGCTTCATGCCCTACCACCAATAGAACTATTTCAAATCATTATACATCTTTGTGCTACCCGAATGTATTGATAATCGACCACTATGGGCCTCATTCAGAATCACCTGTATCAAATATGAGTTTTTTGGAACACACATTCGGCTTTTAAAATTCAAACAGTCATTTGCATCAATCTGAAAATCTGACTCTGCACCTTTTCACATCGAATTGTCTAGCAATCAAATCCTTGTCAACTTTCATGCATCACAAATTTCTTTGAATAAACATCGGTCTTGCTTGTAACTCACTATGATCGAACCCTCACCGGACATAGCTATCTGTATGCTCATTGCACGAAGAGCAAACAATGATTTTTGACTTAACGCATCTGCAACGACGTTAGCTTTTCCCGGATGGTAGTCAATCACCAACTCATAGTCTTTCAACAATTCTAACCATCTGCGTTGTCTCAAATTTAGATCCTTCTGAGTCATTAAATACTTTAGACTTTTATGATCTGAATAAATGTGACATTTCTCGCCAAATAAATAGTGATGCCAAATTTTCAATGCAAAAACAATGGCTGCAAGTTTTAAGTCATGCGTCGGGTAATTTCTTTCATGCGGCTTCAATTGTCTTGAAGTGTAGGCTACAACTTTGCCTTCCTGGATCAAAACGTAGCCCAAACCATTTAAAGAAGCATCAGAATAAACAACAAATTCTTTACCCGATTCAAGCTAAACTAACACTGGAGCTTCTGTCAAAAGGGCTTTCAGCTGATCAAAACTTTTTTGACACTTTTCTGACCACTCGAACCTGACATCTTTCTGCAATAACTTTGTCAATGGGTAGCTATCATAGAAAAACCTTTCACAAATCGTCGATAGTAACCCGCAAGTCCTAGAAAACTTGAATCTCAAAACATTTTTGGTGGCTTCCAATCAAGTATAGCCGATATTTTTTGGATCAACTCGAATGCCCGATGTGAAACAACATGTCCCAAAAGTGACCTCTTTCATCCGTAACTCACACTTACTAAACTTCACATACAACCGCTGATTTCGCAAAGTTTGTAGCACTAACCTCAAATGCTCGTGTTCAATTTCATCTTTGGAGTAGATCAATATGTCATCAATAAACACTACCACAAATCGATCCAAAAGCTGCCTAAAACCCGATTCATCAAATCCATAAAACAAGCAGTGCATTAGTAAGACAAAAGGCATAACCAAAAACTCAAAATGTCCGTACCTCATCCTAATGCGTCTTTGGCACATCGTATCTCGACTCAAGAATCGATAATAACCCGATCTCAAATCTATCTTGAAAATATCAAGCCCTTTCAACCGAACAAACAAATCATCAATCCGGTAACGGTACTTATTCTTTATAGTTACCTTATTCATTGCCGATAATCAATACTCATTCGCATCGCTCCATCTTTCTTTCTCACAAAAAGAATGGTGCACCCAAAGAGAGAAACTTGGTCATGCAAAGCCCCTATCTGTTAACTCTTGCAACTGTGCTTTCAACTCTTTTAGCTCAGTAGGTGCCATCCGATATGGAGCTATTGAAATTGGAGTCGTTCGCGGTGCTAATTCAATACCAAACTCAATCTCTCGTCTTGGGGTAAACCGGTAGTTCTTCAGAAACACATCCGGTATTCACATACAATCCAGACAGATTCAATCTGCTTTCGACAATTTATTATCCAAGACATAAGCCAAATAAGCTTCGCACCATTTTCTCACATACTTCCGAGCTAACATCGAAGATATAACTGTAGGAAACCCACTTAAATCACTGGATTCAATTCTAATGATTAAATCACTGGATTCAATTCTAATGATCTCACCATTCTGATGTCTCAAATTGATAAGCTTTCTTTTGCAATTCACCACTGCATCATGTGAAGTTAACCAGTCCATTCCCAAAATTATATCAAACTCATCGAAAGGCAACAGCATTAAATCAACTGGGAAGCAAAAATCTCGAATCATCAATGGGCAACCTTTACACACTTTATTAACAAACACACATCTACCCAAAAGGTTGGATACGCGAATCACAAACACAGTAGACTCAACTGGCAGAGTCTTACTAAATACCAGAGTTTCACATACATATGAATGGGTCGAACCAGGATCAATCAATGCAATTATAGTAGTATCATAAAGGGTGAAAGTACCAGTAATGACATCTGAGGAAATAGCATCCTCTCTAGCTCGAGTAACGTAAGCTCTAGCTGGAGCTCTAGCCTCAGATCGAACTGTCGTGTTCTTTGTCCCTCTCTAACTACCACCTACATTGCCAGAATGCCTAGGTGGTCTGCCCCATACTGATGCACTGCTCGGTCTAGAGTTTCAGGTCAGATTACGCTTTCACTAACATCGGGCACTCTCAAATAAAATGGTCTGAGGATCCACATTTAAAGCAGGACTGATCACGAACTCTACAACTCCCAGAATTCCATTTTCCACAATGTTTGCATTCAACTCGATTCTGTGGAATGTTATCAACACCGGCCATCGAGGTAGCTCGGGAGCTCACTGGAGGTCGATCACGTCTAGGTGTATCTAAAGTAGCTTTATGTCGATGTAAGTCATCTCTAAACTTCTTAGATGTAGAATGGAAATTCTTACCCGAGGCCTTTTACGAGTGTCTCTAGCTTCATCTCAAACCTTTCTTTTCTCCTTCCCAAGCTCTTGACTTTGCAAGCTCGCTCGACTAATGTCACAAACTCTTTGATTTCAAGAATGCCAACAAGCAACTTTAAATCTTCATTCAAACCATCTTCAAATCTTTTGCACATAATGGCTTCAGTTGATACACACTCCCGAGCATATCGGCTCAATCTGACAAACTTTTGCCCCTGTTTTAGTTCAAGAAATTCTTTACGTTTCTGATCGATGAACCTCGGTCGATATATTTCTTGCGAATTCATTCTGGAAGAAATCCCATGTCACTTTTTCTTTTGGAACCACTGATACTAGTGTATTCCACCGTGATAGGCGGTGTCCGAAATAAAGATATAGCACATTTCAAACATTCGTGCGGAGTGCAGGATAGCTCATCAAGTACCGAATAGTGTTATCAAGCCACATTTCACTCGCTCGCATCATCATCATCATTAGCCTTGAATTCCTCGCCCTAAATTTCTTGATTTTATCAATAGGAGGCCTACTAGATCTCATTGGATCTATCATCGAGGTGTCAAGGTACCGGAGTTAGATTATTCGGGGTGGAGGTTGTTCTACAATTTGGATTATTTTGAACAAACTGGTAAACCATTCATTCATCATTTGGTAGAAGGCTTGTTTAGCCTCTCCTCGTGGTTACCCGAATCGGTTGAGAGTCTAATGGCGCCGATCCATGTGCGAGACCAGCGCAACACTCTCCACGCCATCGCTACTGGCTCTATCGGGATCGGAATCCATTTACTATATAAAATACAATTGAAATTGTCAAGTCACCACACTATCATATATGCAATTCAAAGGCATGTATAGCTAGACTCTTACATACTACGGTAGTCCTAGAATCGACTAAACCGTAAGCTCTGATACCAATAAAATGCAACACCCCTAACCCATATCCGTCGTCGAATTAGGGTTACGAGGCATTTTTAAAGAAAATACAGCTTTCATACAATCACATAATCACATAGAACTTATCCATATGTTCCATATTCAATTTGGCTAGCAAATGTAATACCATAAAAATTTCTTTTATAACCATATTTTACTCATCTACTAGCAACAATCCAAAAACAAACAAATATGTATATATATATATATATATATTCTCGTACAAAATATATATATATATAGTTAGCCAAAACATACTTACTCATTGACCAAATGCACATGCAACCTTATTATTAATACGTTATGGTGAACATATCCTATGTTCAATATGGCCTATATATATATACATTATGCATAACTTTACCACGTTACTAAATCATGTATCAAAATACTATTCACTCTCGATCACTTAAACACCAAGTGAAACTAAATGGTTATTTACACCTTGATCAAACGAAATTTCGATACATTCCATATACATGTAATGGCTGCAATTTCCTATTTATCATATATCATTTTAGCATACAAATCATACACAAATATGTCATGTAATGCCTTATTACTTACCATTATACACGAATCCATAAAATTAAATATTCTAGTAATTCACCATTGTAAAACATGCATATATATATATATATATATAAATGCATATACATCAAATGGTTGTACATATAAAAAAATGAAATATTATACAATATATATATATATATATATATATATATAATTTAATCGAATATGCACCATCAAAGCATTATTTAGACTCAAAATGCCATGAACCACAAACCAAACCATACTTATTATATACATATACAATGGTGAATACATATACTAGCTAAAACCTTCACAACCATGCAAAATAATAGCATTAACATACCCAAGATCATTACCGAACATAACTATTAGACTTAAACATTAACAATTGGACATGCCATTATACCTAACTCATAAGTAAAGTTTAACAAAAGAAATAGCCATATTCGCATGGCCATTATATACATGAACAAAAAGTTTTCATCAAAATAAACTCAAAGTCTTTCCTATACATGCCTCTATCCGAAGAACAAAATGAAAGAGTACCAAATTAGATTGATAGTGTGGTCGACTTTCTTGACGATCCCGTTGAGCTTGTAGCCTGAACCTAATCTATAAAACAGAGGAGAACATTTCACACAAATAAGTTTACTAACTTAGTAAGTCCTAAGCTCTTGATAATATAACATACAAACACTTAAACATTTAAATCATTCAACTTATGACATTGCCCATATACGTTTAAATATATTGATTTCTACAGGGCCGAATACTAATAGTTCATAAACCGAAGTAATTGTACTTCATTTCCATAAACATATATCTCTTCAAAGCACAAAGTAAGTATATTACAAGAATCACATGCTCCAAATCGTATAATTACAACATTCATATCAACCATGTTATCGTACTAAAATTTCTTTCACTCTTAGCATTTCTATTTGAAAATCGAATCTCCATAATAGTACAATCAAGCTCAAATTCAATCATTTAATACTCATGCACATCAATCGTAATCTCAAATGTACATAACATTATTCTCATAGTATTAACTCGACTCAAGTAACATTAAAAATAACATACCTTACTTGCTTACCCGAGCCTTTAATCGGATCATTTCATTCATAAGCATAAACTCAGATTAACAATCATCGGTATAGAACACCGCTAGACCAAAGGTCCTAGATTTAAACACCAAGACGAAGCTCGCTAGGCATTAAAGCCGAAATAAATCACCAAGATAAAGCACATCGGGCATTAAAGCCCGAAATAAATCAAGGCATGAGGCTCGCTAGGCATTTAGCCCAAACATATCATCGCACGAGGCACGCTAGGCATTTAGCCCGAAACATATCACTGCACGAGGCACGCTAGGCATTTAGCTCGAAACATATCAAAGACGAGGTCTCGCTAGGCATTTAGCCCAAACATATAAATATGGTCAATCAATCCACACATATTTCATAATTACTTTACATATACAATTCAACTAAGCTTATTCATATCACATTATCAAAGTATGCCATCAATCTAATTCACTTATATGCATTCGGCTAAGACATAAGTAGGTATTCAAATTTATCAACCTTTATCATTTAATATCTTCATAAATAATTCTTTGATATATTTCAGCTTAAGGACTTACCTCGGTTGTCGATAGACAGTGCAAATCAGCTATTCGAGAAACTTCGTCTTTCCCCGATCTAAATCCGTTTTTCTTTGTTCTTGATCTAAAACACATTAAAATTTAGCTCATTCAAGTAAATTTCATCTCAATTTAGTCCCTAAGCACATAAATAGGCAATTTACCATTTACCCCTACTATTTTAAATTTTTACAATCTAGTCCTAATTGCACAAAACACAAAATATACATTATTTCAATAAAACACTCAAGGGCCAAATATGTATAAGGACCATATAAGTCCATTTATTTCATTTATTTTGCATTTAAGCCCTCTCAAATTTTTATTTTTACAATTTGGCCCTAAAAACAAAAATTCTTCAAAACTTCCAATACATAATATACTAATTTTTAACTTATCTTTTATCTAACATCATCAAACATCAAAAACTATATAAACCTATCAATAGCCGAACATCAAGCATGCTTAGATTCAAAAATTACAACATGGGTCGGCTACGGTTCGAAGCAACGATCTCAAAAACATAAAAATTTACAAAAATCGACTAAGAATTTACCTTGAATTTGGCTTGAATGTTGCCGAAAATTCAAAGAACCTAGCTCCCCTTTTCTTTCTCAATATTCGGCCAAGAAAGATGAATGAAAATATCCATTTTTTTTATGTTTTAATTAACATATAATATGGGTTTAACCTATTTACTATTTTAACCTTATATCATAAAATTATATAATATAAAGCTTAAGGTCAATCATGTCATATACCACCCACTAACTTAAAAATGGGTTATTTACCCATTTAACACTTCATATTAAAAAGCCATGCTCAAATTAGCACATTACACTTTAGTATGCCACTTTTACCTTTTACGCGATTAAGTCCTTTTTATCAAATTTAATACTTAAACGATAAAATTTTTCTATGAAACTTTCACACACATAAATTCATATATAATAAACACTAAATATAATATTTAAATATTTCTCAGGCTCAGATTCATGGTCCCGAAACCACCGTTCCGATTAGGGTCCAATTGATTCGTTACATTTCAGTAACACGTGGGTTGGCCCCACATTTGATAAAACGGATTGTCACGGTGATTTGGTATCTGGCGTGGGTTGGCCCCACCTATGGATTATTTGTGACTTTGGGTCACCGGTGGTTTGGCACCACATTATATTGATATCTGTGACTTTGGGTCACGGTGGTTTGTCACCACCAAGTGGTTTGGTACCACACGGGGTAGAATCGAAAGTTTTGGATGGTTAGGTTTTGGGTTGCATGACATGCATATTTTCATATGAAATTGTGTAAGGGTTTAACACCCGTTGGATGGAGATTTACACACTGAGTCTCGATGGCTCACCCCTTAGTTAAATTTTGCGGTAATCATTAGATCGTGGATTTGGGAGCCGAGGTGGACTTGTGGAGGCCATACATATGTTTAATTGTAAATTCGCTTTTATTTGGACTTATTTTTATTTGGGTTTTGTTATGTAATAAGGCACTGGGTATTTTATTTGGTTTCACTTTCAATTTGGTTATCGCTTATTATTAAATGATCAATATGGGATTTTCCTAAAATGATAATAAACCGTTTCTTATTCAAAATTACTTAAACTCGATTTTTCACAACAACTATAAAGAACACGAACTTTTTAACGAATATGCAGTTTTTAGACATTCCTTTCATGTGACATGCCAGATCCGATTGTAAGGTTTAGGCCGGGTTTGAGGTGTTACAATTTTGGTATCAAAGTCTAGGTTCAAAAACTCGGCTGTGGAATGGGTTCAAAAATATTTTTCAAATTTTGGTTGAAATATGGTTTAGAAATATATATATATCTCTTTCCTGGAAGTATGGCACCCGAGTCTCCAGCACCAATCCGCACTGTAAGTTTTCTGATACTTTTCTTTGTTATATGCTGTATTTTGGGTATCTATTCTATGTGTTTGGTTTGGATGTGATGTTCAGACATAGAGTTGGGTGCGTATGAAATATTCATTTGTTTTAATGTCTAGGTGTTTTTGAGTATGTGTAGGAGTTTTAAATTCTAGTTAAAAGATATTAGTTTTATTAAGATCAGAGTGCATAGCAAGAGCGTAGTGTGGCAGGTTAGGATGTGTGACTGTTAGTTAGTTGGAAATTTCGAGGATGAAATTTTTTTAAGGAGAGTAGATTTGTAACATCCTAAAATTGGGCCTAAGAGAATTGAGCCCAATGGGCCTTGAGCGTAGTAGCGTTTAAATTTTTTTTTGAGAATAAGAGATCAGCTTAAATACAAGTTTGACCTATTAGGTGAGTGATTTTGGAAGGTTAGGGGGCTTTTATGAAGTCCCGGGATTGAACTTTGGCTTTGGGGAAATTTGGTTTTAGGTGAAAAAACCCTGGAGGTTTGGAGGTAGGCCTTAAGAATAAAATGTGGAGGAAAATGACACAAGTGGAGTGTGTGGTGTAGTGGCAAAGTGACGCCACTTAAGGACAAGGGAATGACGCCACAAGGAAGGAAGGAGGTCCAAGGTTCTAGTTGTAGCATTCCTTTTATATTATTTTTATTAAATGAATTTAGACCTTGGCCATAGGGTTATATTTAGTTGTGCATGGTTTAAGACACAAGGAGCTAGTTGGTAAAGTGGCTAGCGGCTTGGATTATGCTACAGGAGAGTCTGGGTTTGAATCTCATGAGAAGCTAGGGAGTATTTATTTTGCGGATTGGACAGTAAGAGTTTCAGTTGAATTTAAACTCTACTAACGGAGGGATCCCACATCGGAAAGGTTCAAAGAAGGAAGGTGAAGAGCTAGGTATATAAAGAGCATGCCAGGAGGAGAGTTAACATACCTTGGTGGGCGTTGGGCACAGGAGTGGTTGCAGCGCAGTTTAGCACCAGAGTCCTATCAGGTGTGTAACTCTCTCTTTACTCTAGCTGTAGAGCGGCAAATGCCAACGTGCCGATCACGAAAATAGTAGCCACACGAGCGTGCGAGCGCACGTGTGGGGCTTCGACGCGATAGTTGAGGCTATCAGTAGTATTCTTGTGGGTTGGGGTTGCTTGGGCCGCGATGGGCCAAAGTGGGCCGAATGGGCCCATGGGCCCAATTGGAATAAATTGTATGATGATATAGTATATAGTGAACTAGACTAGGTGGAACCTATATACGTGGCTAGATTTGTGTTAGGCGGGCCACACGAGTGTGTGGGCCTGAATGGGCCGAAATTGAGTTTTAGGCCTAATAGTTTAGGACGACCGAAAATGGTAGCCGAGTCGCTCAGGGTAACATTAGACCTTCGGGAGGGCCATTGTAGGTGCGAAATTATGAAAATACCCTTGGTGGGTAAATTACGAAAATACCCTTGGTGGGTAAATTACAAAAATACCCTTGGTGGGTAAATTATGAAAATACGCTTGGTGGATAAATTACGAAAATACCCTTGGTAGGTAAAATTACTGCTATACCCTTAGAGGTTGGTTAGCTTGATTATGTTGTATATTATTATTCTGATTATGATGGTAATTCGATTCATACGTTATTTAATATATGATTTGCATACATGTCATACTGCATACACGAATTATTATGTCTTATTGCATGGGTATGATGAGAGGAGGAGGAATATTGATATCTGTGACTTTGGGTCACCAGAGGTTTGGCACCTCATAGCGACTCGTCCCAATGGCTTAGCACTACAGTGGGTTGGCCCCACATTTGATAAAACGGGATTGTCGCCAGTGATTTGGTATCACAACGTGGGTTGGCCCACATATGGATTATTCGTGACTTTGGGTCACCAGTGGTTTGGCACCACCAGTGGTTTGGTACCACAGTTGATATTCGTGACTTTGGGTCACTATAGGTTTGGCACCTCATAGCGACTCATCCTAGTGGCTTCGCAACACAGTGGGTTGGCCCCACATTTGATAAAATGGGATTGTCGCCAGTGATTTGGTATCACAACGTGGGTTAGCCCCACCCATGGATTATTTGTGACTTTGGGCCACCAGTGGTTTGGCACCACATTATATTGATATCTGTGACTTTGGGTCACCAGTGGTTTGGCACCACCAGTGGTTTGGTACCACACGGGGTAGAATCGGGAGTTTTGGTTGGTTAGGTTTTGGGATGCATGACATGCATATTTTCATATGAAATTGTGCAAGGGTTTAACACCCGTTGGATAGGGATTTACACACTGAGTCTCGATGGCTCACCCCTTAGTTAAATTTTGCAGGTAATCATTAGATCGCAGATTTGGGAGCTGAGGTGGACTCGTGGAGGCCATACATATGTTTAATTGTAAATTCGTTTCTTTTATTTGGACTTATTTTATTTGGGTTTTGTTATGTAATAAGGCCTTGGGTATTTTATTTGGTTTCACTTTCAATTTGGTTCTCGCTATTATTAAATGATCAATATGGGATTTTCCTAAAATGATAATAAACCGTTTCTTATTCAAAATTACTTAAACTCGATTTTTCACAACAACTATAAAGAACAAAAACTTTTTAAAGAATGCACAGTTTTTAGACATTCCTTTCATGTGACATGCCAGATCCGGTTGTAACGTTTAGGTTGGGTTTGGGGTGTTACAGGAACAGTGGCTTTGGAACCAAAAATCTGAAGTTGAAATATTTATTTTACTAATATTTTAATGTTTACAGCATGATTGAGTGATTGTGTGAAAATTTCGTGAAGAAATTTTATCGTTTACATAGTTAATTTGTGAAAAAGGACTAAATCGCATACGTAGACCATTTTATTTGTAAGTGGACATAGATGGACATTATTTGGATTTTATTAAATGGTTTTATAATAATGTTATTTTAGTAATTTGAAAATACATGTTAATAAATCATTAAACAACAAATTGTTGTCATCTTTTTATGTTCTTCATCAACCAAAATTCAAGAAGAAAAATCCATGGTTAGGGCTTGATCTAGGCATAGCTTCCTAGCTCAATTGGTGAGTGAATTTTGTCCCCTTTTTAATGATTTTTATGTTTTTGAGATCATTGCAGCTTAGTCTAGCTAACCCAGGGACAAATTTGAAAAACTATTAAAGATTTTAAATGATTCCATTGATGAATACATGTGTGTTCTGATGTTTGATGATAGATTTTGAATGTTTGTTGATAGATATACAAGTTTTGTTAAGTGATTTTTAAAGAAAATGCAAAATAAGGGCTAAATTGTGATATGTGAAAATTTAGGAGTTAAAATGTGAAATGAATGAGAATATGGGATGATATGAGTACTAGAGAAATTCAGCTAGCATGGGTTAGTCTTGAAATTCATGAATTTGTGATTTTATGCAATGAGGACTAAATTGTGAAAAATGTGAAATATGTAGGGCAAAAGTGTAAATGTTCCTTAAAAAGTGTTTTCGACTAAATTGAATGAATAGATGATTAAATAAGTTAATTTTTAATATATTTAGATTAAGAAAAGTGAAATACGAACTTGGATTGGGGAAAAGATAAAGTTATCGACTAATCGACTAGATTCGCCGTTTTCACATCCGAGGTAAGTTCGTATGTTAATAAGCATTATTATATTTGAGATTTAATGCTTTATATTGAATTTTTGATGAATACAATTGTACAAAAATATTTGACGAAGCTTCAGCTATGTATGGCACTTGGTGTACGGTCCGAAATAACTCCAGCTACGTATAGCACTTAGTTTGCGAGATTAAAATAGCTTCGTCTATGTAATGGCACTTAGTGTGCGAGATATCGAGTATTCAGAAGTATTTTGAATAGGTATGAGTTGGTTACGAGTTTGTACATATATGTACATGGAAAGTATAAACTTTAATTAGAAGAAGTTATGACTTTGCATATAAGTACACGATTACGCATATGGAAAGCTTGTTGTTACCATGTATTGCATGTTAAATAGTTCAAGTTGTTGATTTATGTAATATGATTTGTTGAGTTTAATTCATACAAGCTTACTAAGTTATAAAGCTTACTTTATTTATTTTTCCCTTGTTTTATAGTGAATTCAAAGCTATCTCTGATTCAGGGATCGTTGGAGACATCATCACACTATCCAATCGTCACTTTGGTACATTTGTACTTATGGTTTGGTCATATGGCTATTATAGGGACTTTGAGTCATTTTGGTTGTATTTGGTAATGACTTTGGCTGAATGAATTGGCTTGTAAATATTTATGTTTGGTATGTATATATAGCCATGTGTGATGGATCATTATGGTTTATTTGGTATGCTTGAATCATGTGCATATATATATATATGCTTATGTCTTATGTATATTGAGTTGGTTGTGATGATGGATGATAATAGGTACTATGAATGGTAAACTGATGATTTGTGGATCTAGGAGTGCTTGTGAAACTAGGCCAAATAATGCATATTTGATAATGGTCATTTTGATGATTTGAGGTTAGAAAGATTGGTATGAATTTAGATAACATATTGTGGTACTTATGTTCTTTGAATTGGTTAGTATTGAAATGGTAAGATTTAGATTTGGCTTGGTTGTTTTGGATGGTATATTATGGTATGGTTTGGTGTCATTTGTATAGGTGAAGATGTGTACCAAATGGGGTGGCAAAATGGGTTGGTAAATAGCCTATTTTTATCCACACGGGCAAAGACACGGGCGTGTGTCTCAGCCGTGTGTGACACACGGTCATGTTGCATGGCTGTGTGTCCCCTGGTGTTGAAATTGAAGTGAAGTCAGTATGCTTCACACGGTCTCACACACGGGTGTGTGGTACAAGTCAGTATACCCCTTAATTGGCACATGGCCTAGCACACGGGCTTGTAACTTGGCCATGTTGTATAAGTTAGTATACCCTATAGGTTTGACATGGCCTGGCACACGGGCATTGTGGCCACTTCGAAGGGCACACGGGTTATACACAGGGGGCATGTGGTTGGTTGTGTGACCCAAGTCAGTAACTTCACTTGTTTGGACACGAGGAAGGACACGAGCTAGGACACGGTCATGTGCTCCCATTTTCAATGCCCACACGGCTTGTGACACGTGCGTGTTTACTGGCCGTGTGAGACACACGGGCATGTGTCCCTTGTTTTAAGAAAAAATTCTAAGTGTTGAAAAGCTTCTCGAGTTATCAATTTAGTCCCGAACCACTCTCAATGCATGTTTAAGGCCTTGTAGGCTCATTTAAGGGACACTATGATTGATTGTGATTGAATTGTATTGAAATTGATAAATTATATATGAAATGTATGTTTAAAAGTGTTTTAATTCCAGTAATGCTCTGTAACCCTATTATGACGGTGAATACGGGTGAGGGGTGTTACAAGCATCTTAGAGTTGTGCTTCAGACTCTCTGTGAGAAACGATTCTATGCTAAGTTGAGCGAATGTGAATTCTAATTGCGTGAGGTGACTTTTCTAGGGCATGTGATTTTTACTGAGGGAATCCGAGTTGGTCTTAAAAAAATTGAGGTGTACTTAAGTGGAAACAACTTAAGAACGTATCTGAGATCTACAATTTTCTAGGTCTGGCGGGATATTATCGGCTTTTTATCGAGGGGTTCTCTTTGATTGCAGCTCCTTTGACTAAGCTTCTGCGTAAGGGTGTTCCTTTTGTTTGGACTGATGCACGATAATCGAGTTTCGAGAAACTTATGTCTGTTCTAACTCAGGCTCCTGTTTTGATACATCCTGAATTCGGTAAAGAGTTTATGGTCTACAGTGATGCATCGTACTTTGATTTGGGATGTGAATTGATGTAAGATGGAGAGGTTATGGCTTATGCATCCAGTTAGCTTAAGACACACGAGGGGAATTATCCAACGCATGATCTCAAGTTGGCTGTTGTGGTTTTTGCATTGAAAATCTGGAGGCACTATCTCTATGGTGAGAGGTGTATTATCTACACTGATCACAAGAGCCTTAAGTACCTCCTTACTCAGAAGGAGTTGAATCTTAGGCAGCGTCATTGGATTGAGTTGCTAAAAGATTATGACTACACGATAGAGTATCATTCTAGTAAGACCAATGTGGTGGTTGATGCTCTAAGTCGTAGAGCAATGTCTGATTTAAGGGCGAGACGTTATGGTCGAATCTGGCGATGTCACATGATAGCGTGTTGAAACTAAGTTGTTATGATAAAACCGTGTCCATTTTATTACTCTAATTGATTCTAGAAATCGCTTACTCATCTAGTCGATTGTTTTAAAACATAATTCGTTGCGAAAGCTTTAGAAATCATTTATTTTATGAAAAACTGAGTTAATTAAGTAAATCCGTCCATTTTAAAGAAACCCCTTTGTTTTAGAGAAAAACGTTTAAGAGGTTGAGTGTTTAGAAAATACTTTAGCTTTTGAAAGCCTAGTCTTCCTACGTCTAGCAGTTATAAATCCTTAAAAAATAAAAAATAAAAACCAAATTTAAGCAAAAGTCCCAAAAAGTCCGCAAGTTACATCAAAATAAACCAATAATAGTAAAACGAGATAAAAACCATGAAAGTCCAAAACTGTGGTTACCGCCGAGTCCTCTGCCGCAGCGATCTGTATAGGTTTGGGGATTACCTGTGCATATTAAATAAAAGGGTGAGTTTACGTAAACTTAGTGTGTAATCCCTCTGAAACAAACAATTGCAAAGCACAGTGCACAGCCAAAACAGTCTTTGGCCTAAGCCCTTTCTAGTATCAGTAACAGTTTGGGACTTAGCCCATATCAGTATAGTATTAAATATGCAGTAGAGCCTTAGCCCATCACAGTATCAGTATCAGTCATAAATATTCAGTAGCAAAGTCCTACCCAACCAGCCTCTACACACTATTAACCGTATGTCAGAGTCTTAAAATTTCATAAAAAGATTGATCGAACCTGGAAACTAACTAAGACAACGATGGAGGCAAGCGCACCTATTGAACAGTAGTATAGTTTAGTGGCAAGACTGAATTGTCGAACCCAAAAGAACTAAAAGTACTAATACTAACTTTCTTCTTATTATCTAGCCTAAGAATTAAGGGATTTGTTATCTAATCTAAAATTAACTAACTACTAAGCTAAAGATTCGAAGATGAAGAGAATGAATTGGGGAAATACTTGTGGGAAAACCAATTGATTAAGACAAAACCCAAGGAAGAATCCACCTAGACTTCACTTGTTATCTAACTCTGAACCAGACGATTTATTCACTTGACATGATCCGTAGGATTCTCTAATTTATATTAATACCTCTTTCGAGGCTACTAACGTCTAACCCTTGGTTGATTAATTGAAGTTTCTTTCTAATTAAAACCCCTAAGATTGCATTAACTCGATCTATGGACTCCCATATTAGGTTTGACCCTAATCTGATAGATTTATGTCATCCTATTTCTAGGGTTGTGATCAACTCCGCTTAACTATGCTAGATATACTCTTAAGTAGGGACTTTTGCTCCACCACCTAAGCACATCAGTACTTGAATCAATATCCTGGAATATCAAAACAAGAATTAAGAACACATAATTAAGAACAAATTAAGTATTTATCATACAACTTAGAAAATAATAACAAGATTCGTCTTAGGTTTCATCCATCTCAGGTATCTGAGGGTTTAGTTCAAAATTATAAAAGGAAACATCTCAAAAGAAAATATAAAACAAAACATAAAGAAAACCCTAAAACCCCTGAAGGAATTGAAGGAGAAATCCTCCGTCTTGAGTATAATCCTGGCTTCTTGAGATGAATCAACTGCCTTTCTTCGAGTTAATCCTACAATTTGGTCCCTCTGGCTTTACTATTTGGCCTAGCTGAATGCCCTGCTAAACGCTACCTTTAAGGTTGGCCTCTAGGGTGTTATATAGGCTTTTGGAATGGCTTTCTTTACCTCTAAGTACCTTATTCCGAATGAAACTCTTCTTTGCTGCGGCAGGGACACGCACATGGCACACGCTTGTGTAAGTCGAGGCCAGGCAGTGGTCGAACCTGTGAAAGAGGCACGGCCGTGTATTTCAGGGGACAGGTCGTGTGCAATTTGTACTTGGCCCATTTTTTTTTATTTCGACCTATTTCTCGTTCCTTTCATCCTCCAGTGCTCTCTTGAGTATAAAACATGGAAACAAGGGATTAGGAGCACCTATTTTCATAATTGAAGGGATAAATCATCCAAAAACATGCTAAATGTGGGATTAAAATATGCTCATATTATGGTTTATCAAATACCCCCACACTTAAGAATTTGCTTGTCCTCAAGCAAAATTATCAGCTTACAATTAAAATGAACTTCCTCAATTCATAATATTCATCGATAATGTTTCATCATAATTCATAGATAATTTATACATGTATAATTTAACTCAAAGAGTCCTAAAGATTCAAACAATAAAAGTCATAAGTTTTTAGCACGAAAAATATAGGCGTTTCCCCTTATCTAAATAAATACCTTTAATTCAAAAATGACAAGGATTGACATCCTCACTAAAGATTCACTCAAATCACTTAAGGTGTTTAAGGTTCAAAATAAAGCACTCAACAGTAGAGTATGAAAAGTTAATCCCATAGGCTTGCCTAAAAATCAAATCTCCACCACTATAAAATGAGATGATACACTAATCAAAAGGTCTTTAAAAGAGTTGGAATGGGGCTTAGGTTAAAGGTGTTAATAAAGGCTGAATTAGAAGGGTTAATATCGAGATCGAATTGATAATTTACCTAACTAAAAAAATGAACTAATTCTAAATAATTACATAAATTGAAAACTTGAAATACTAACAATACGAGCTTCTTCTAAATATGTTGAATTTAAACGTATAAGCTCACTTAATTATAGAACTAATAATGAATATACTTCTTCTTTTTTTTAAAGAAAAAAAAGTAAATACATAATATGAGAAAATTTCAACTACCAAAAATAAAATAATTAGGAAACTGATCAAATCAAGTCTCGACAGAAGGGTAGTCAAAAGGAATGGTGATGACAAATACAAGATGGGTTTTGGGTTAATATTAGTGGGTGAATCAATAAAAGGGGTTGTTAGGATCAACGGGGTTCACTAGGGGTTATTTATGAAGGTAGGCTTTTAGTGGAGTAAGTGGGTTAAATCTTAAGTGCCTTTATCATCTCAGTATATCAAATCAATAATGTGGTCTTGACATGTATAAGCGAAGCAAGTTCTAGAATAACAAATCAATGTTGACACACTCATAATCAATAAAGTGAGCACGAAAGAATGTATTCTCTAAAAGGTTCAAAATTCTCACAAAAATTATGGGTTTTTGATGACTACCTTATCAATTTCAAACTTCAAGGTAATAATTAAATTCAGGTAGACAACCTAACAAAATTTTAATTTTTGAAAATAGACTCATCATGTTTGATTCTCTAGTATCTTGAAGTTTAAATTATCAATGCACAATTGACCATGACTTAATCTAAAACATATCAATAAAAATCATAAATCAACAGGAATTTCATTCTAATTAGTGATATGAGAAAATTACTTATGACAAGATATCATTTAGGGATTTGAGAAATGATGCAAAAAGTTATGCACTTTTTCTAAATAATTTTCACCCCCCACACTTAAGATGTACATTGCCCTCAATGTACAAAGATATTTATGGAATCATAAGATTTAGGGAGAAGTGAAACTTCCTGATTTTTGGATGGATTCCTTGAGTTGGCAGTGGTCGTGATGTGGTGGCTGTCAACAATCTTTGCACTAGATGAAGAAATTGATAATCTCATAAAGAGTTAGCTAGGAAATAATAAGAATACTTCTAAATATACTAATTATATATTTAAAGAAAAGAAAAATAAAAAGAAAGAGTGTAAAAAGGGAAATAAGACTCAAAGAATCGATTAATGGACCAAAAGGTCATTATTGTTAGATGTTCGCGAGGTGGGTGCAATTTCTAAGGCCGTGGTGTGTGATTCTCAAGTAGCCTGAAGAACCTAAAACCAAGAAACTAAAATCAAATAAACCAAATTTAGTAAAAGAGAAATAAAGATGGGGGAATTAAAAGATACAAGAAAAGAAAAAGAGAAATTAAATAGACTCAAAAGTCTTTTTCCTATCGAGTTAATGAAGCGGTCGGTATGAACTTATGTAGATCGATCTCGTAAGGTAGACTGGGATAGTATCCTTTCGTTTCTTCGACATGGATGAGGTGAAGATCAAGGACTTTGGAAGATGAAGAAGGAGATAAATGAAAGGGAAAAACTTTATAGGGTGTGGAAGAATAGAATAAAGAGTGGGTTAGAAGGGGAGTGGGTAGTTAAATAAAAATTTAGGTCTGGTACATCCCACGCCTGTGTACCATGGGCATGTTGAATCACACGACCGTGTCTTATGGTCGTGTTATGCTTTCTTCTTTTCTCCTACGCCCATGTGCAGGTCGCCACACCTGTGCTTATAAAACAGTGTCGGCGATGGCCACATCGCACGGCCGTGGTATTTTGTTGGAGCCCATGACTTGAAGATATTTTTCTATCCTTATTTTCGTACTATCTCTATCATACCAGTACGAAGATCCATAGCACCCACAAACCATGGCCCTGGCCATGTGTGAGGGTGTATGGTGCAGAAATCTGTGCTTCATTAACTTGGTTAGTTTGTAGTTAGATGCTGAAAGAAAATAAAAATAAATGGGGTTAGTGCTCGAGTTGCCTCTCGAGAAGCGCTCGTTTAAAGTCTTCAGCTAGACTTACATCTCAGTCGCTCATTCATGGTGGTTTGAGGAGTGATAAATCCTTTCTCACGCTGTCATTATATGGTTTTAGTCGAATAGCATTTACCTAAAAAATGCTGAATGTAGGATTGCTTACCTCGACTGTGCCACATGGGAAGACATTAATTACCTTAAAATGGATCTCTTTGTTTGTATTGTGGTCTAAACTGATTCGTGGGTCTATTTTATCTAACAGTACTTGGTCTCCTATTTTGAAGTGATTTGATGTTCCTTTAAGCTTATCCAAAGGTTCCTTCGGTTTCACTTCGTGTGGTTTTGGCTTCTTCTTGAAATGTGTCTTCCACTCATCTAGCTCATCAATCTGAAGCCATCGTTCCTCATGAGATATTTCTTTGTTGGTAAGATCAGGCTTAGTGGTGTAGTTCTATGGTGCTTCCTGAAAAGAGAGTTTGATCGAATAATTATCAATGAAATTTATGTTCTCACCTTTATCACTCGATGTCCTAGATGAGTCAAGAGCTTGAAGACTGATTGATTCGTCAAATACACGAAGTATGAGCTCACCTGTACTAACATCAATTTTAGATCTGGCATTTGCTAAAAAGGGTCTTCCTAAAATTAAGGGGATATTATTGTCTTCATCCATATCTAAAACAACAAAGTCTACTAGGAATATGAATTTATCTACTTTAACTAGTACATCTTCAACTATACCCTTAGGAATTCTAATAGTCTTATCAGCTAGTTGAATGCTCATCCTAGTTTGCTTGGGTTTCCCTAGACTTAGCTATTTAAACATTTTAGAAGGCATAACATTGATGCTTGCCCCTAAATTAGCTAAAGCATTATCAACAGATAAACTACCAATTAAACATGGAATTGTAAAACTCCCTAGATCTTTTAATTTTCGTGGTAGTTTGTTTTGCAACATTGCTTAGCACACTTCGTTCAATTCCACATACAGTTTCTCGTCTAACTTTCGCTTGCTTGTTAAAAGCTCTTTTAAAAATTTCCTTGAATTTGGCATTTGTGAAAGAGCTCCAAGAAACTATAAGTTAATATGTAATTTGTTTAAAAGTTTAAGAAACTTACCAAACTATTCGTCTGTGTCATCTTTCTTCATTGCATTGGAATAAGGTATACGAGGTTGGTATTCTTTAATAATCGGTTTTGGCTTTTCTTGTCTTACTTCAGCTTTACCTTCACTTACCATAGGTTCTTGCCTGGGTTCAGATTCAGATTCTACTAACCCTTTACTATTTTGGGCTGTTATGGCTTGAAGTTGCTCCTTTGGGTTAGTCTCCGTGTTACTTGGCAAGCTACCTTGTGGTTGTTAAGAGATCAGCTTAGCGAGTTGCCCTAACTGGTTCTCAATTCCTTTAATCGATGCTTGTTGATTTTTAAGTGTTGTCTCAATGTTTTGGAAACGTGTTTCTGACACCGCGATGAATTTTGTCAACATCTCCTCAAGGTTCTTCTTTTCCTGTGGGTAGGGATGTTGTTGGAAGTCTGGAGGGGGGTTTTTTTCTCTGATTTCCTTGACCACCCCATGAGAAATTTAGGTTGTTCCTCCATCCTGGATTATAAGTATTACTATAAGGGTTATTTTGAGATCTAAAATTGTTACCCGTATAGTTTATTTGTCACTTTCATGCCCAGATTGTAGGGTGGGTACTCAGGATTTGTCAAGCCTCCTAGATTTGAATCACATTGTCTAACTGGATGTACCTGCAAAGAACCACACAAACCATCAATATTTTTATTCATCATCTCTACCTGATTTGATAGAATGGTGGCAATGTCGAGGTTGAAAACTCTGGCTGTTTTAGTTGGCCTTGTCCTTGTAACTTGCCACCGATATTTGTTCAGTGACATCTCCTCTATAAACTCATAAGCCGCTTTAGGAGTTTTGTTATTCATGGTTTTGCTTGCGGCTGAATCAATCAACTGCCTGGTGAAAGGGTTCATACCGTTGTAAAAAGTTTGGACCTGTAGCCACAAGGGTAAACCCTGGTGTGGGCACCTTCTCAACAAATCCTTGTATCTCTCCCATGCATCGTATAATATTTCTAAATCCATCTGTACAAAAGAAGAGATATCATTCCTTAATTTGCCTGTTTTGGCAGGTGGAAAATATTTCAGTAAAAATTTTTTGGTTATTTGATCCCATGTAATGATTGATCCTCGTGGGAGAGAATTCAACCACTGTTTAGATTTATTCCTTAAAGAGAAGGGAAATAACCGAAGACAGATGGCATCATCAGAAACGCCATTAATTTTGAAAGTATCACAGAATTCTAGGAAATTTGCCAAGTGATTATTTGGATCTTCATCCTGCAAACCATCAAACTGAACAAATTGATGTATCATTTAAATAGTGTTAGGTTTTAGTTCAAAATTATTAGCAGCTATGGCAGGCCTAACAATACTTGATCCAGCTCCTGTTAAATTTGGTTTAGCATAATCATAGTACGAGGAGCATGATGTTCGGCCACCTCCTAAGGTAGCAGATTATTTTCAGCCATCACTTCGGTAGTACCGGTTTCATCCTCTTACTCTTCTTATATGTAGTTTAAGCCTTGCCTTATTTGTCTGCGAGTTCTGTGAACAATTCCTTCAAGATCACTATCGTAAATTAGGGGTCCCGTCGGGTTCCTTCTAGTCATAAACTAGAGGTACCCTCTAGGAAAGAGAAAAAAAAAGAAAATTAGAAAAGTAAAATTAAAATTTAATAGCAAGATAAAATATAATAAAATAAGGCTAAAGTAATAAAAATTGAGCATTCTTAATATTTCAGTTCCCCAGCAACGGCGCCAAAAAATTGATCATATGTTAGAGTCTTAAAAATTTATAAAAAGAATGATCGAACTGGAAACTAACTAAGACAATGATGGAAGCAAGCACACCTATCGAACAGTAGTATAGTTTAGTGGCAAGACCGAATTGTCGAACCCGAAGGAACTGAAAGTACTAATACTAACTTTCTTCTTATTATCTAGCCTAAGAATTAAGGGATTTGTTATCTAATCTAAAATTAACTAACTACTAAGCTAAAGATTCGAAGACGAAAAGAATGAATTGGGGAAATATTTGTAGGAAAACCAATTGATTAAGACAATACCCGAGGAACAATCCACCTAGACTTCACTTGTTATCTAACTTTGAACCAGACGATTTATTCACTTGACTTGATCCAAAGGATTCCCTAATTTATATTAATACCTCTTTCGAGGCTACTAACGTCTAACTCTAGGTTGATTAATTGAAATTTCTTTCTAATTAAAACACCTAAGATTGCATTTACTCGATCTATGGACTTCAATATTAGGTTTGACCCTAATCTGGCAGATTTACGTCATCCTATTTCTAGGGTTGCGATCAATTCCACTTAACTATGCTAGATCTACTCTTAGGCAGGGACTTTTGCTCCACCACCTAAGCACATCAGTACTTGAATAAATATCTTGGAGTATCAAAACAAGAATTAAGAACACATAATTAAGAACAAATCAAGTATTTATCATACAGCTTAGAAAACGATAACAATATTCGTCATAGGTTTCATCCCCCTCAAGTATGTGAGGGTTTAGTTCATAATTATAAAAGGAAACATCTCAGAAGAAAATATAAAACAAAACATAAAGAAACCTTAAAACCCCCTGAAGGAATTAAAGGAGAAATCCTCCGTCTTGAGTATAATCCCAGCTTCTTGAGATGAATTAACTGGTTTTCTTCCAGTTAATCCCATAATTTGGCCCCTCTAGCTTGGCTCTTTGGCCTAACTGAACACCCTGCTAAATGCTACCTTTAAGGTTGGCCTCTAGGGTGTTTATATAGGCTTCTAGAATGGTTTTCTTTGCCTCAAAGTACCCTATTCCAAATGAAACTCTTCTTCGCTGCGGTAGGGACACGCCCATGGCACACGCTCGTGTAAGTCGAGCCCAAGACATGGTCGAACCTGTGAAAGAGGCATGGTCATGTAATTCGGGGGACAGGCCATGTGCAATTTGTACTTGGCCCATTTTCTTCGATTTTGGCCCGTTTCTCATTCTTTTCATCCTATGGTGCTCTCCTAAGTACAAAACATGAAAAAAAGGGATTAGGAGCACCTATTTCCATAATTGAAGGGATAAATCATCCAAAAACATGCTAATTGTGGGATTGAAATATATTCATATTATGGTTTATCAACTATTTTCTTCCAACCCTACACTCCATGTGGGGATTAAATCAACCCACCTATCCCTACACTCCAGGTAGTACTGAATGCGGCACAAATAGTAGTTTGCAGTTGAGCTGCCAGTATATTAGGCTTGAGAGCATTTCAGTACACTTCCTCCAAATAAAATCAACCCAACCCCATACAATGCATGACATGCTATCTCATGATATCGGTACATATAATCAGTAAATGCATACATGCATACTATCATCATGCTTAATATATATCCATCAATCAGTCAGTTCACACAGTTAGGGATCCAAGTAATGCTTACCAACCCTACAGTAGGTTCACAGTCGACTTGGGGGACTTGTGCAACCTTAGCAATCAATTCAGTGAAAATAGGCTCATACGACCATGTGGCCTGCTCGTGTGTGTCCACACGGCCCAAATTTGCCTTGGCCGTCTGGATCACATGGCCTGGCCCAGAATCCCACATGCCCGTATGTACTATTCATATGAGCCCACATGCCCGTGTGACCCACATGGCCCAAATCAGTCTAGCTCGTGTCTGTCGCACACGACCGTGTCTTGTACGCACAGCCTACCACACAAGTGGCCACACGCCTGTGTAGTGTCGACAGTGAGTTTTTTTACTTTAACTGAATCCTCGTTTTCTGTATTTTTGGGTACACATCTGGTTTCTATTGAAGTTAAAACAATCCCTGAGCACTCCAGTACCTATTTTCGACCATCCAAAAACTAATTTTAATCACTTAAACCGATACCAAACCGAATTATTAAGAACAAAGAATGCCAAATATTTCCTCCAACTCATACAACGCACAATAATGAAATCACACTTCCTCAGCATCAATTGGAATCCACAGCCGCCTAAGGGTCTCCTAAACACAAAATAATTCCATTAATTATTGATTCAAGAATACCAAAACTAAAACACGCTTACCCAACTTACCGAAATAGATGAAATCGACGGTTTCTCCCAAATCTTAATTAGGTAAATGAAGAAGAGAAAGAAAGAAAGGAAGAATTGACAGAATGATGGAAACAAAATAGAAGGCCAAAAGCTTGAAAGTGGAAGAACAGAGAAAACATTAGAGGCAAAAGAGAATGTTTGGGAAAACTAAAAAACTAATCACATATCCCTAATTTATCTCCCCTAACCTACAACTTAGAATTTCTGTTTGACCGAAACTCCCTCGACCAAACGAGCAAAAATACACTCCCACGCTTGCGTAGGGACTCGAACTCAAGACCTTCAACACACCAGCACAAATCTTAACCACCAGACCAGCAGGCCCATTCTGATATGGAATTACAAGTGATTTAATTAAAGTCCACTGAACAAAGATAGGGCTTATATCAGAAAAAATACAAAAATTTGTCAAAGTCATGGCTTGAACTTGGGACCTCTCAAACATACGCAGAACACATAACCACTGAAGCAAATACACAGTTGTGTTAATTAATTGCAAAAGTAAAAACATAAAGTTTGAGACGTTACAACTCTACCCTTCTAAAAGAAAATTTCGCCTTGAAATTTACTTGATTAGAACAGATAAGGATGATAATGACGTATCATATCCTTAAGCTCCCATGTGGCCTCCTCAGTGCTATGATTTCACCACAGCACCTTCACTAAGGAATGGACATTCTCTTCAGAACCTTAACGTCCCAATCCAGAATTTGAACCGGCTCTTCCTCGAAGGTCAATTTTGGTCAAACCTTAATCTCCTCAACAGAGACAGTATGCGAGGGATTAGAGCTATAACATCTCAACATCGAGACGTAGAACAAATCATGAATACGGTCTAACTCTAGAGGTAGCTCTAACTGATAAACAACTGATCCCACTCACTTCAGAATTCGATACGACCCAATAAACCTAGGGCTCAGCTTGCCCTTACGATCGAACCTCAGAACCTTCTTCTACGGGGAGACCTTAAGAAACACAAAGTCCCTCACATATTTCTCAATCTCACATCTTTTTAGATTCGCGTAAGACTTCTGTCTGTTCGGTGCCGCTTTCATTCGATCCCAAATCAGTCTGACCTTGTCCTCAGTCTTAGAAACCAACTCAGGACCCAACACAAGGGAGTGCGACACTTATGACCATACAGAGCCTCGTAAGGTGCCATCTGAATGATGGACTGGAAACTATTGCTGTAAGCAAACTCGACTAGTGACAGGTAATCCTCCCAACTACCTCAAAAATCAATCGCACAACTCTTCAAAATATCCTTCAGTTTCTGAATCACCCTCTCAGATTAACCATCCATCTGAGGATGAAACGTAGTACTAAAGTCCAATCTTGAACAAAAGTCAGTTTAACTTGTAGCTAGACCAACAAACTCCCATCGTCAAATAGGCTAAGTTGAGCAAACATCGCTCTCAGATCAATCATAGCCCTACGACTCAATCCATCTGCGCTGCCTAAGATTTAACTTCTTTTGAGTAAAGAGATACTTGAGGCTTTTGTGATCAGTGTAGATGATACACTTCTATCCATACAGATAATGCCTCCAGATTTTCAGTGCAAATAACCCGACGGCAGCTCTAAATCATGCGTTGTATAGTTTGCCTCATGTGTCTTAAGCTGACGAGACGCATATGCTATCACCTTACCATCCTACATCAACATACATCCCAAACTGATATGTGATGCATCGTTGTAAACTGTGAACACCTTTCCAGGTTCATGCTGTATCAGAACATGAGCCTCAGTTAGTACAGCCTTGAGCTTCTCAAAGCTCTCTTGCTACGCATCAGTCCAGACAAACGGAACACCCTTACGTAGAAACTTAGTTAAGGATGCTGCAATTAGTGAGAAACCTTCCACAAACCGTCGATAATAACCCGCTACTCCCAGAAAACTAAAGATCTCAAACACATTCCTAGGCTGCTTCCAGTCCAACATAGCCTCAATCTTTTGAGGATCAACACGAATCCCCTTAGTAGAAACCATATGAGCCAGAAATGTTACTTCTCGCAACCAGAACTCACACTTGCTAAACATAGCATAGAGTTATTTTCCCTCAAAGTCTGAAGAACAACTCTAAGGTGCTCGTCATGCTCATCCTCAGTCCTCAAATAAACCAGTAGGCCGTCAATGAACACCACCATAAACCGATCCATATAAGGCTAAAATACTTGGTTCACTAGATCCAAGAAAGCCACCGGTGCATTCGTCAGTCCAAATGGCATCACTTGGAACTTGTTGTATCCATAACGAGTCCTAAATGCCATCTTAAATACATCAACTTTCTTAACCCTCAACTGATGATATCCAGAATACATATCAATCTTGGAAAACATAGACGCCCCTCAGAACTGGTCAAACAAATCATCTATCTTCGGAAGTGGATACTTGTTCTTAATAGTCAACTTGTTCAGTTGACGGTAGTCGATGCACATCCTCATGGATTCATCCTTCTTCTTGACAATCAGTATCGGTGCTCTCTACGGAGACACACCAGGTCGGATGAACCCACGGTCTAACAACTCCTGAATCTGAGCCTTAAGCTCTATAAGCTCCTTCGGTGCAATTTGATAGGGAGCGATGGACACCAGAGCTGCACCAAGGAAAAGCTTAATCCCAAACTCCATTTACTGATTTGGAGGTAAACCTGTTAGCCCATCAAGAAAGACATCTGGCAAATCCCTTATAGTGCAAATATCCTTTATAGTAGAGTCCCTAGAAGCAAAAACACTTATGTAGGACAAGTACGCCTCACATCCCTTGCAAACTAGTTTCTTAGCCATCAATGTAAAAATCACATTTGACAGATAATCCTAATGCTTTCCAATCACAACTACCTCATTATCCTCCTCAGTTCTCAAGACGACCCTTTTAGTCGTACAGTTCAGACTGGCACGGTGCTTGACCAACCAGTCCATACCCAGAATCAGGTTGAACTCCCCAAACAGAAGCTCCATTAAGTCGCTAGAAAAACCATCCTGTGAACTTCTAACGGAACATCTCTATACAGTTTGCTAACCCGAACTGATTACCCCAATAGATTTAATACCATGACCTCACTAAAAGTACTCTCAACTGATAATCCCAGATTCCCAGAAACAGAGCAGGCAATATAAAAGTGAGTGGATCCTATAGCTATCAATGCCGTGTATGGCACATCAAAAATAAAGAACTTACCAAAGATGACATTTGGAGCATCTCGATCCTCTCAGCGACGAGAAACATATACTAAACTAGGCTACCTCACCTGAGTCTATCCAGCACCTCTGCCAGGTGCTCTCTGTCCATGGCCCACGCCATTACCACCCCTAGTCTGACCACAGCCTCTCGGTGGATGCTGGACTACCCTCTTTGGTTGTACAGTACTAGTATCCTGAGCTTGCATCTGATCAGCCCTCAATGGACACTCCCTAATATGGTAATCCAACGATCCACACCTCAGGCACCCTCCAATCCTCTGCCAACATTTGCCCTAATGGCGGCTACCACAATCGACACATGGCTGTAGTCTAGTAGCAATAATAGGGGGCCCAACTCTAACTGGCTCATCAGCTCTGGCCTTTTTCTTAGGCCTTTGTATAGAACACGAGGGCTCTGAATCCCTCTTGTTCCTACCTCTCTCTCTATCGCGATTTTGGCACTGAGTGCAATTAATCTCCTCAGCGATCTTCGCCTTCTCGACCAAGGCAAAAAATCCCACTCCCTCTGCGAAGCTATCAAAACCCTCAAGTTATCCCTGAGGCCATTTTCAAATCGAACACATCGCTCATAGTCAGATGCTGCCATACCTAGCGTATAGTGGCTCAGTCTTAGAAACTCAGCCATTATTCGATCTCCTTATGTCAGATTCAGAAAATCCCTCCTATGGGCAT
Organism: Gossypium rotundifolium; assembly: GCA_025506655.1. Classification (NCBI taxonomy): domain Eukaryota; kingdom Viridiplantae; phylum Streptophyta; class Magnoliopsida; order Malvales; family Malvaceae; genus Gossypium; species Gossypium rotundifolium. The sequence goes on from CP106730.1 coordinate 45,034,240, forward strand.
CCGCATAACTGGCTCTCACATATTTCCCTTGGAAGGCAGTCTTAAAGAACTACCAGGTCAGACGTCGGTGAGTGCCCTCCTTAATAGTAAGCCACCACTGATAAGCCTCATCCCTCAACAGTGATACTGCACCTTAAATTTTTGCTCGGGGGTGCAATCTAGGTCATCCATGATCCTACCCTGTAACAACCAGTTTGGACCCTAGTCGGAACAGTGGTTTTGGGACCACAAATCTGAGGTCAGAATAATATTTTAATATTATTTTCTATGTTAGCAATATGTGATTGAGCCTGTGTGAAAATTTTGTGTGAAAATTTTGAGCTGTATGCTGATTTATAAGTGTCTAATTATTGTTTTCTTTTTAACATGGAGGCTTTATGATGCAATTTGGCCATTACTAATGATAGTGGGTGGCAATGGACTAGAATAACCTTAGTATATAAATGTTATATATGTTTAATAATAAGGTTAAATTTGTAACTTGATAAATATTATATATGCAATAATAAAACAAAATAAAAATGTTAGTGGATTGTTCATCCATCCACCACCGAACATTGAATAAAAAGAAAGAAGAAAATAAGATTTAAGGGTTCGGCTAAGTTGAAGCAAAATTAAGGTATGATAGTTGTTCGGTTTTTGATAATTTTTATGTTTTTGTGATCGTTGCTTCGTGTTCTTTCAAAACCATACTTTAATTTTAGAAATTGATGGTGATTTTGAGATATGCCATTGATGAATATATGAGCTTTGTGTTGTTAGTTGGTGGAATATGAAAGCTTATTGTTGGGTTAACATAGTTTGTATTTGAATTTTTTGTTGAAATTCGGTAATTTAGGTTTAATTGTGAAAATGAGAAATAGGAGGACTAAAATGTGAAATAAATGAAATGTGTGGGCTTGTATGAGCATAATGAAAATTCGACTAAGTATATGTGAATGGAGATTTTGTGTATTTTGTGATTTGATGAATTAGGAACTAAAGTGTCAAAATGTGAAAATATGGGGGCTATTTTGTAAAATGCCCTAAATATGTGTATTTGGACTAAATTGAATGAATTGGTAACTGAATGAGTTTAATTTGAATATGTATAGACCAAGAAAGGAGAGATTCAGATCGAGATCAAGGCAAAGACAAAGTGCTCGATTAATCGACTATTTTGGTACTGCGACGTCCGAGGTAAGTTCGGATATAATACATGTTAAAGTATGTTTTATTATTATGGAATAGATATGTATATGATTATGAGAATTGATATGCTATACGCAAAATTGAATTGGAGAGCACTAAGTGTGCGAAATTGAAATAGAAACAGAGAGGCATAACACTATGTGTGCAATGTTATGAAAGCTTCAACTTATTGATTTGGCATTGTGTGTGCGATACTGAGATAAGTCAGTTAAAAGAATAGGCATGAAGTGTGAGATGAAGGATATGCTTTGGTTATGTATATGGCACTGAGTGTGCAATTAAATTAAACAAATATCAGAAGATGATCGAAATGTAATATCGAGCATTGAGTAGCTTGGAAGTTGAATATCTATGTGTTAGCTAAGGTATGTATTGAACCTTTGTGGTTGATGAGTTTATAGATTAAGCTATGAATGGATGAATGAGTATTTTAGCTATGGATGATATGGTATGAATATTTGAGAATTGATCTATGTGATGGATTTAATTGTTTAATGAGCTTGGATTGTTAATTCGAATGTATTATGTTACGAACTTACCAAGCTTTGAAAGCTTATTGTGTGATTTGTTTCTCTGTTTTATAGTGTCAATAAAGCTAACTCTGATTCGGGGATCGTCAGCATCTCTATCACACTATCGGCAACCTATTTTGGGTACTTTTGAAAGATGTATATAGTTGGTATATGGCATGTATAGGCTAGTAGATATGGTGTATGTTTTTGATGTGTGAACCTTGCCATGTGATTTGGTTTGGAAGTTGAATGATGATGATGCTTATGTATGAGTTATGATAATGATGAATATGGCATGAGGTGGTAAGGTTGAAAATGGTATATTTCATGGTTGTGTTAGTTGATGGATATGGTTTATTAATTGTGATTTGTGGCTTGACTAAATGATATTTAGTTTACATGAATTAAGTTGTGGAAATGTTACTTTGAAATGGATCTTTTTGAGTAAGAATTGAGCATAAGAATGGATGGCATTGTTGGTGATTAATTGGTGCATGAAATGGTATGTTTGGATGCATTTGAGGCATGGTTTTGAATTGGTTTGATACTTGTAGGTGAATTCAAAGTGTGGAGGGTAATTTGGCCTTGAAAATGGCCTATAATTGCCCACACGATTGAGCACACAGGTGTGTGGCTCGACCGTGTTGTTTGAGTTTGCCAAGTGAAATAAGTCAAGATCAACCACGGGCTGGACACATGGACGTGTGATTGGCCATTGGTGCAAGTCAGGATCGACTACGGGCGAGGCACACGTGCATGTCTCAGGCCGTGTGGACAAGTCAGTAGCTATGCCCTGTTTTGCCACGACTTGGACACATGGGCGTGTCCGAGGCCATGTGAGGCACACGGCCTACCCACACGGGCGTGTGACCTATGTAACTTAGAAAAATGTTTGAATTTTAGAAATTTTTGTAAATGTTCGGTTTAGTCCCGACCCTGTTCTAAAGCATGTTTAAGGTCTCGATGACCTCACTAAGGGACTATATGGCGATGTTTGAATATGATTGAATGACAATTGACTTGGTGTCATGAAATGGATATGAATTGTTTTGATTGTTCGGTAATGCCTCTGAACCCTATTATGGCGACGGTTACGGGTTAGAGGTGTTACACTCTCCGTGGCCTCAATCCAGTACTCGGCCATATTAGGGGCGACTGTAGTGACACCTCTGAAAGACTTAGCTCCATTAGACTGGAGTCGTTTCATAACTGACCCTCAGCCCCCAAATCCAGTATTGGGTCTAGCAACCCTCTCCAATATCCTTAGCATAGCCTGGGACAATGCGTCGTCCCCAGCCATGTGATCTTGAGATCCAGCCTCGGTAGCAGGCAACACTGGCATCTCATTCGTGTCCAGATTTGGCATACTACCAGAGAAGAGGACTCAGCTCGAGCCCCTTTATGCCCTCTACCTTGGCCTTGGGTACCTCGTCCGTGAATACCTCATACGCTCATCGTAGATTCATGATTTTATCTACATTAACAATTTTATGAATCTGTTACAGTTCTAGTATTTATTAACAAATATTTTATGTAAAACAGTACCAGAAGTTTAAAGTTTGTTTTCTTTTTTTGCAGCTCAGTAGTTTACTATAGTTTCAGTTTAACTACAAATTTTAGTATATACTAACTAGAGCATTTTCACAGTATACTACCTATAGTAGTTTCAAAATAGCATAGTATTTTCAATTAAAGCATATATCAGTTTCAAAATACTTACAAGATCGGCGCAGGAGACTTGGTGTGCCATATACTCAATAGAAACATTTCAAATCATTTGAAAATCAATCCTTCAAAAACCAAATCTTAAAAACCCATAATCCACAGCTGAATTTTGCAACTTGGCTCTGATACTACTTAATGTAACATCTCAAACCCAGCCAAGATGTTATAGCCGAATCTGGCGATGTCACATGATAGCGTGTTGAAACTAAGTTATTATGATAAAACCGTGTTCATTTTCTAACTCTTATTGATTCTAGAAGTTTCTTACTCATCTAGTCAATTGTTTTAAAACATAATTCATTTCGAAAGATTTATAAATCATTTATTTTATGAAAAATTATGTTAATTAAGTAAATCTGTCCATTTTAGAGAAACCCTTTTGTTTTAGAGAAAATCCTTTAAGAGGTCGAGGGTTTATAAAATACTTTAGCTTTTGAAAACTGAGTCTTCCTACGTCTAGCAGTTATAAATTCATAAAAATAATAAATAAAAAAATTAAGCAAAAGTCCCAAAAAGTTTGCAAGTTACATAAAAAAACCAATAATCATAAAATGAGATAAAAACCATGAAAGTCCAAAACCATGGTTACAGCCGAGTTCTTCACTGCACCGATCCATCTAGGTCTAGGGATTACCTGTGCACATTAAACAAAAGGGTGGTTTTGCGTAAACTCGGTGTGTAATCCCTCAGAAACAAACAATAGCAAAGCACAGTGCACAGCCAAAATATTCTTGGGCCTAAGCCCTTTCCAATACCAGTAACAGTTTGGGCCTTAGCCCATCTCAATATAGTATTAAGTATGCAGTAGAGCTTTAGCCCATCACAGTATCAGTATTAGTCATAAATATTCATTAGCAAAGTCCTACCCAAATAGCCTCTACACACCATCTCTGTCCAACCCTACACTCCATGTGGGGATTAAATCAACCCACCCATCCCTACACTCTAGGTAGTACTGAATACGATACAAAAAGTAGTTTGTAGCTGAGTTGCTAGTATATTAGGCTTGAGAGCCTTTCAGTACACTTCCTCCAAATAAAATCAACCCAACCCCATGCAATGCATGACATGCTATCTCATGATATCAGTACATATAATCAGTAAATGTATACAAGCATACTATCATAATGCTCAATATATATCCATCAATCAGTCAGTTCACACAATTAGTGGTCCAAGTAAAGCTTACTGACTCTACAGTTGGTTCATAGTCGACTTGGGTGACCCGTGAAACTTTAGCAATTAGTTCAGTAAAAATGGTCTCACATGCCCATCCGGCCTGCCCATGTGGGCCCACACGACCCAAATTTGCCTTGGCCATGTGGATCACACGGCCTGGCCCAAAATCCCACATGCCGTGTGGCCCACACGGCCCAAATCAGTCTAGGCTGTGTGTCACATAGGGCCTACCAGGCCATCACACGGCAGTGTCTTATGCGTGCAGCACGGCCTACCACATGGGTGACCATACGCCCGTGTGGTGTCAACAATGAGGTTTTTGACTTTCATCAAAACCTCATTTTCTACATTTCTGGGTACACACCTGGTTTCAATTGAAGCTAAAATGATCCCCAAGCACTCCAGTACCTATTTTTGACCATACAAAAACAAATTTCAATCAGTTAAATCGATACCAAACTGAATTATTAAGAACAGACATTCCCAAATATTTTTGACAACTCATACTTTGAACGCACAATAACGAAATCGCACTTCCTTAGCACCGATTGGAACCCACAACCGCCTAAGGGTCTTCTAAACATGAAATAATTCCATTAATTACTGATTCAAGAATACCGAAACTAAAACACGCTTACCCAACTTATCAAAATAGATGAAATTGACAGTTGCACCCAAATATTAATCATGTAAACAAAAAAGAGGAAGACAGAAAGGAAGAATTGACAGAGTGATGGAAACAAAATAGAAAGCCAAAAGTTTGGGAAAATCGAAAAACTAATCACATATCCCTAATTTTTCTCCACTAACCCACTACTCAGAATTTCTGTTTGACCGAAACTCTCTCAACCAAATGAGCAAAAACACACTCCCACGCCTGTGTAGGGACTCGGACTCAAACATCCAACACACCAACACACATCTTAACCACCAGACCAAAAAGCCCATTCTGATATGGAATTACAAGTGATTTAATATAAGTCCACTGAACAGAGATAGGGCTTATATCAGAAAAATACCAAAAATTTTCAAAGGCATAGATTGAACTTAGGACCTCTCACACATACCAACACACATAACAACTTAAGCAAATACATAGTTCTGTCAATTAATCGCAAAAGCAGAAACATAAAGTTTGGGACATTATAGAGTTCCTATGTTCGAATCCCTGCGCGAGCGTGGGTATTAATTTTTGCTCTGCTGATTGCTAGAGTTTCGGTCATATTGAAAGCCTGAGAAAGTGGGTTAGTGGGAGAAAAATATGGGATATGAGGGTTATCTATATTTTCTTATTTTCTTTTTTGCTGAAAATTCTCTCTTCTCCAAAGAAAATCTGATGACAAGTTCCTTCTGTTTTCCCCCCTTTTTGACCTTTCTTTTTGAAACACCCCAAACCCGGCCCAAAAAGCCTGACCGAATTTGATATGTTCCTCGAATAAAACTTTAACAATTTCTCGTTTTGTTTAATAAAAACTTGATGAATTTGTATAAAACAGATTAGCTTAATATTTAGGTTAAAAATTAAATTTAAATAAATTTGTATCTTCTTAAAACATTATTTTAAGAGAAATTTATAAGTTAAAAGAAAACCAAATTTGATGAAAATTTTACTTATTATTGTAAAACATATATATATATATATATATTAGTGTCAAAACACGTTTAATTTATTTATCGAAAACTATTTAGTTATTTAATAAATATTGTTCATGGCAAAATAAAAAAAATCCAAACGTAAAAATTTAAAACAGTTTATAGTGGCCTTATTACAAAAATATCAAAACCCATAATAAAGTCTAAGTAATAAAAATAAACTTAATAAGTTTAATTAGGAGAAACTCCGAAATACTTTGTTGAGCAATGGCTACCACGTAGTCCTCGCTGACCCGATCCATCACGCTAAGAGTCATCTAAAAAATTATCCCACAAAAGGGGTGAGTCATAGACTCAATGTGTAACAAAAACACTAAAAGCCCAATTGTGTTGGCCTTTAAGCCCATTTAATAACACATATAGTCATAAGCCCAATTAAGACATAATTAGCCATAAGCCCATTTTTATAGCAAATCAAATAAAATCATTTAGAAAATCACATGGATATATATATAATGAAATGCAAACCCGACCCACCTAAATATCCACCCGCTACACACCACCCGCACCAACCAATCACACCGTGGGAATTACTAAATCGACCCTCCATCCGCTACACACCATCGAAGGCGATTCTTCAACATCAACATGCACATCGCCCTTATAATTTTGTGGCAAGATTCAAATATGTGACCGAAGATAATATGTGACCAAGTCACCGGATTCAAATATGTGACCAAGTCACCAGATTCACATATGTGACCGAAGTCACCGGATTCAAATATGTGACCGAAGTCACCGGATTATGTGGTAAAAACCACTGGAATACTTCCCCTTATCAATAACACCCATATGCCCATGCACATACATATTATTTAGTTTCATGCCATTTACCCCAAAATCATAGCAAAATCATACTTATTTCACATTTAGGCATATAGCAAAATTAACAAAATATTGGGGTTAAACATACCTGAATATCGTATACCACTGAATGGTATCCGCAACCATTATTACACATATTTTCATACAAATCACATTTAATATAGATCTATGAGATTTTAGTATAATGTTACACACCTTATGACAGTGAGAACGATACCTTCCCGCTCGTCAACACCTAGTTAATTATCACACTTGATTAGAACACACTAATACTTATAATCTATACTATTGATGAGAGATCTAAATCCTTACCATCAGAATCTCAAACAACCGATATATGTGGTTTCTCTCTGATAGATGGATCAAAACCCGATGACAACCCACTAATGAAAAGTGGTTCGGTTGTACGCACGGCTTCAAATAAACGATCTTCGTTAGCAGAGGGTCCACAACCCGGTGGAAAATCTCTTATCCCCGATACGGCCCTTCGTTTGAAGTTTGAGGGTATTACAGAGCCTCCCCTCTTCCAAACACTCCTTACCGCTCTTTTCGAACCTATCTTGTTTGTCCCGAACTCTTCCCTAAAATAAAGTCGATTAGTAATCTATCTAAAAGAAACGATATAACCGCAAATGATAATCCTTACCTTGGATGATTCCGAATGATCTCTCCTTAAACGTTGGTTTCCAAAAAGAATCCTTAAAATCCCCTTCAAAGGTTTGGCCAAGGAGAAAATAAGAGAGTTAGATTTCTAAAATCGGCAATTCCGAAAGAAAATAAAAAGAACGATTGGTAAAAAATCCTTACTCGTAATACGGAGATTGATTCACCCTTACTTACACTATTAGGAAGATTCGGCCTTAATGATTTAGAAGAAGAGAATTGGTGATTTCGGCTTGCACAAAAAGAGAAGAGAAAAGATAGTGATTTTTGGCTATAGTGGTTTCGCTTTTCAATAAAAGAAAAGAAAGAAGAAGATGAAAATGGTAGATGATGATTCGGTTTGACATAAGAGAGGAAAAGAATGGTGGTTTTGGTTTTGGTAGAAGATGGTTTCGGTTGAGAGAAAGAAGAAGAAAGAAAAAGAGAGAAAGTAAAAGATTGAAAGAAGAAGATGATGATGATGATTTTCAAAAGAAAAGAGATGGGTTTAGAAGCTTATGTGCATTCGGCCATGAGGGAAAAAGTGAAGAAAATGATCTTTGGAACTTTGGTATTTTCGGTTACAAAGAGGAAGAAAGATGATATGCTTTGAAGAAAAGAAACTAAAAAGACTACTCAAAATCGAAATGGTAAAGTACCAAATGGCTAAAAGAAAAGAAAAAGTTTCTCTTTTGTGTATTATGCAATTGGCTAAGAAACAAGGTTTTGAGAAAAGGAAAAAAAAGATGAACAAATTGGTTAAAATTTTGGCCAATATACACCCCTAATGCCTATGCAAAAATTCGGCCAACCTATGCCAACATGATCCCCTTTTTCCTCCTCATTTATTCCCCATTAATCCCTTGATTCTATCACAATTAAACCATCCCCCTTTAGTCCCTTATGCCGTCTAGGTTCATGGTCAAATGACCATGAAAATGTTTCCAAAACATCCTCCCCTCTTCAAGCCCTTTGTCCCCTTATCTTACCATAACTTCATGATTCCATGCCATAACTTCTAACTTGCCTTTTACTTATGGTCTACTAACCAAAAATAAAAAGATGTCCATCCATTCTAAAATAATCTTGGTCGACACTATAGGAAAGAAATAAATAAAAAAAATATAATTCTTCCACTTGTTAGCTAGGGGATTCGAACCTCTCCCCTCAAGCATTCACCCATGCGCCAACACCACTTTGCCAAATGACCTGTTATGCTTAAAACCTCTTGTCAATATTTCTTAAAGCCTATCTTGATTAGCTCCATCTTAAATATTAAAAATTTAATATTTCTCTAAGCATTCACTTACATATTTGAAGTTCGAAAAACTTCCCAAAACACACTCAATTATACTTAGGCATGCAACAACATTCAATTAAGTAAAGATGCATAACCCCTTAATTCAGGATGTTACAGTCCTACCCCCCTTAAAATAATTTTGACCTTAAAATTACCTAGCTAGAATAAGTGAGGGTATTGCTGTCATATCGCTTCCTCCAGTTCCCACGAAGCTTCTTCTGATCCATGATTACGCCATAACACTTTGACGAGAGGAACCGATTTTCTCCGTAAAACCTTTACATCTCGCTCCAGAATTTGAATTGGCTCCTCTTCATATGACAAATCTGGTCTTAATTCCACCTCCTCAACTGGCACTACATGAGATGGATCTGACCAATAACGGCGTAACATTGAAACATGGAACACATTGTGCATTTGCTTCAACTCCGAAGGCAATTCTAATTGATATGCTATAGGTTCGACCCGCTTCAAAACCCGATAAGGTCCAATGAACCTGGGACTTAACTTCCCTTTGCGACCAAATCTCATCACCTTTTTCCAAGGTGAAACCTTCAAGAATACTTGATCCCCCACAGCAAACTCTATTTCTTTCCGCTTAAGATCTGTGTACGACTTTTGCCCGTCAGACGCTTCTTTTAATCGAGCCCGAATTACCTTAACCTTTTATTCGGATTCAGCCACTAATTCTGGACCCAAAATATGACGTTCCCTAGTTACATCCAACATGTAGGAGTGCGACACTTAGTCCATATAGTGCTTCATACGGTGCCATCCGAATCTTGGCTTGGTAGCTTTGTTGTTGTACGCAAATTCGCTAATGGTAAGAACTCCTCCCGACTTCTTCTAAAATCCATCACACATCCCTTAACATATCCTCTAAGACTTGAATTACTCGCTCGGTGGCCGACCGCCGATTGTGGATGAAATGCCGTATTGAAGTCCAATCTGGTGCCCAAAGCCTGATGCAATGCTTTCCAAAATCGAGACGTAAACCTCGGATCCCTATCCGAAATAATTGACACTGGCACTCCATGCAATCTCACAATCTCAGCCACATATAACTTCGCCAATTTCTGCAAAGAGTAATCAACCCGAACTGGAATAAAATGTGCAGATTTCGTCAATCGATCCACTATCACCCATACCGAGTCTTTCTTAGTAGGCGTAAGAGAAAGCCCATTAACAAAGTCCATGGTGATTCTCTCCCACTTCCACTGCGGAATCTTTATCGGCGTAGCAATCCCGAAGGTACTTGATGTTCAACCTTGACTTGCTGACACGTTAAGCACTTTCCTACAAACTCCGTAACTTCCCGCTTAAGACCAGGCCACCAAAATTGATCTCGCAAATCTCGGTATAACTTACTTCCTCCAGGATGCATAGCATATGGGCTACTATGCGACTCCTGAAGAATCTTTTGCCTCAATTCCTGATCCCTCGGCATACAGATTTTACCTTTGAAACACAATACCCCATCGTTGTTAATACCAAAATTTTCTAATTCCCCATTCTGTACCTGCCGTAGCTTAGCATTCAGATCTTCGTCTACCAACTGTCTCTCTTTCACTTGGCTCAACCATGTCGGCCTTACTTGTAATTCTACCAGCAAGCTTCCGTCATCATAAAGACTAAGATGTGCAAACATCGCCCTTAGACCTGACACCACTTTCTGACTTAGAGCGTCTGCCACTACATTCGCCTTGCCCTGGGTGGTACTCAATAGAACAGTCGTAATCTTTCAACAACTCTATCCACCTTCGCTGTCTCAAATTCAGTTCTTTCTTAGTCAGTAGATATTTCAAACTTTTGTGGTCCGTGTATATCACTGACTTTTCCCCATATAAATAATGTCTCCAAACTTTAAGAGCAAAGACCACCGCTGCCAACTCTAAGTCATGCGTCGAGTAATTAACCTCGTGTGGTCTCAACTGTTGAGACGCATACGCAACTACCTTCCTGTATTGCATCAGAACACATACTAATCCTGTATGAGAAGCGTCACAATACACGATGAAATCCTTCCCTGCTTCAGGCTGAATCAAAACCGGAGCTTCAGTTAAAACCCTTTTAAGCTTCTCAAAGCTCTCTTGCTGTTTATCAGCCCACACGAAAGGTACCTCCTTTTTCAACAATTTCGTTAAAGGTACAGCTATCGATGAGAATCCTTGACGAATCTTACGTAGTAGCCTGCTAATCCCAAGCTGCGAACCTCGATTCACGGACTTAGGTGGTTTCAATCTAATCGCCTCAATATTCGAGGATCCACCTTATCCCTTCCGCAGACACCATATGGCTTAAAAACGCAACTTCTTTCAGTTAAAATTCACACTTGCTGAATTTGGCATAAAGTTTTTTCTCCCTTAAAACTTACAACACAATCCGAGAGAAGCTTATCATGCTCTATCTCGACTTAGAATACACTAGGATGTCGTCTATGAACACCACGATTTAGGCCGATCCAAGTAGGGTTGGAAAACCGGTTCATCATATCCATGAACTTGGTTGGGCGTTCGTCAATCAAACGGCATTACCGAAATTCATAATGCCCATATCTTGTTTGGAAAGTCATCTTATGGATATCCGCTTCTTTCACTTTAAGTCGATGATACCCGATCTTAGATCTATCTTTGAGAATACATGCAGCTCCTTGGTGATTGAACAAGTCATCGATCCTTGGCAAAGGATACTTGTTCTTAATGGTCAGCTTATTCAACTGCTTGTAGTCTATACACATCCGCATCGATTCGTCCTTTTTCACGAATAGAACCGGTGCTCCCCATGAAGACACACTAGGTCGGATAAAACCATGATCAAGCAACTCCTGGATCTGAGCCTTAAGTTCAATCAACTCCTTCGGTGCCATTCTATATGGAGCAATAGAAACTGGCACCGTTCCAGGCAATAATTCAATCCCAAATTCTACCTCTCGATCCGGAGGCAATCCTAGCATTCTTAGGAAAAACATCTACAAATTCTCTTACATCCCGACTCCTTCAAGCGATTGCTTCTTTAGCCTCCAAGGCACTAACCAACATCAGAAAAGCCGCACATCCCTTTCTAACCATCTTTTTTGCCTTAAGAGCGGATACTACATTTGATAAGTAGTTCCATCTCTCGCCCAACACTACAACTTCTTTGTCATCAATAGTTCTTAATGACATCCACTTAGCAGCACAATCCACATTTGCACGATATTTCGCTATCCAGTCTATGCCTAAGATCAGGTCAAATTCTCTGAATGGCAACTCCATTAAACTAGCTGGAAATTGCATCCCTTGAACTTCTAAAGGCACTTCCTTAAAAAGTTTGTCTATTATTACTGTCTGTCCTAAAGGACTAAGTACAGTCATCTTCCTAGGTACAGTCTCAGAAGTCACATGCAGAGTTTTAGATACTTCACTAGCGATGTATGAATGAGTTGACCCTATATTTATCAAAGCAATAAAGGGCAACCCAGAAATCAGAAATGTACCCGTGATAACATCAAGTGCGTCACTGTCTTCTCTGCGATGAAGCGCATATACGGACACTGGGTGTCTCGCCTCGAGCTACCCACGCCTTTGCACAAGTCCATGACCTCTACCAGAATTATTACCCCTTCTATTTGGACCACGACCCCTTATCGGCTACTGTCCACCTCTACTAGCCTGTTTAACACTCTGACCTGCTGGGCGATTCTTATCTGAATTCATCGGGCAATCCTTGATCATATGATCTTTAGACCCACACTTGAACCATCCCCCAGTCTTTTTCCAACATTCTCCCGGGTGCATCTTTCCACATTGAGCACAAGCACGATGTTGTCCTCCCGTAGCAGTCTGTTGACCTCGCTGCCCATCAACTCTTAGTTTCTTCTGAAAATTCTCGGATGACCCTGAAGACCCAAAGCTCCTCTTATTCTTATTCTGGCCTCTGTCCCGGTTCTGTCTTTCAGTCCGTTTAACTTCTTCGGCTATCCTTGCCCTTTATACTAAGACTGCAAAGTCTCTTTCTCGGTTCGGAGTAATCAAAACTCGTAGCTCATCTCTTAATCCATCCTCGAATCTGACACACAGCTCATATTCAGTTGCTACTATTCCTCTAGCATATCGGCTAAGTCGCAAGAACTCTGCTTCATACTCAGTTATCGACTTATTTCCTTACACTAAATTCAGAAACGCCTTTCTCTGGGAGTCGATGTAGCTAGCTCCAACATATTTTCCTTCGAACTTAACTTTAAAATACCCCCAATCCACTCGATCGACAGGGGTACTCTCCTTGATAGTGAGCCACCACTGGTAGGCCTCGTCACGAAGTAGTGAAAAAGCACCTTTCAACTTTTCTTCAGTAGTGCAGTCTAAATCGTCCATGATCCTCTCGATCGCCTCTAACCAAGATTCGCTACATTTGAGCTACTCCAAATACTCCCTAAAACCTCAGCTCCATTTGATCTAAGTCTCTCGACTCTCGACTTTCGAGACCCATTTCCCGTACTAGCTTCTGCTACTCGTTCCAAAGCTCATGAAGACGACTTGTGATACTGCGTTACCTCCTCCATTTTGCTCTTGAAATTCCACCCCAATAGTCGGTGGCGGAGCTTCATTTTTGGAATCTTGACCAGATCTAACTGGTTTGACACGACCATTCTTCCTCTCTGCGTCATGATGACCAAATCCCTAGAACTCATGTCTACTCGTGTCTTATCTGCTTTTTCTGAAAAAGTCTTATGCATTAGAGTCTTTTCACTTCTTATTAAAAGAAAGTTTTATGCAACAGATATTTATTCAGTGGTTTTTCCGTAGTAGTACACATACACCTAGGGTCCATGTCTCTAAAGTATAGTTTCCTTAGGCTTATCATACATTCATATCACTTTATCAATAAAAGTACTTACCTGATGGACCTGGGCCGAGAACTTCGGGTGCCATGCTCTTATAAAACCATTTTAACTTAAGAAAACTTTTAAAAAGTCATTTGGGCCAAATTTTGAAAACGTTGTGGGCTTCAAAACCCAAGGCCGAGAGTTTAAAATTGGGCTCTGATAGCAAGTTGAAACACCCCAGACCAGGCCCAAAAAGCCTGACCGGATTTGATATGTCCTCGAATAAAACTTTAACAATTTCTCATTTTGTTTAAGGAAAACTTGATGAATTTGTATAAAACAGATTAGCTTAATATTTAGGTTAAAAATCAAATTTAAAAAATTTGTAACTTCTTAAAACATTATTTTTAAGAGAAATTTATAAGTTAAAAGAAAACCAAATTTGATGAAAATTTTACTTATTATTGTAAAACATATATATATATATATATATATTAGTGTCAAAAAATAGTTTAATTTATTTATCGAAAACTATTTAGTTGTTTAATAAATATTGTTCATGGCAAAATAAAAAAAAATCCAAACGTAAAAATTTAAAAGCAGGTTTATAGTGGCCTTATTACAAAAATAACAAAACCCATAATAAAGTCTAAGTAATAAAAATAAACTTAATAAGTTTAATTAGGAGAAACTCCGAAATACTTTGTTGAGCAATGGCCACCACGTAGTCCTCGCTGACCCGATCCATCACGCTAAGAGTCATCGGAAAAATTATCCCACAAAAGGGGTGAGTCATAGACTCAATGTGTAACAAAAACACTAAAAGCCCAATTGTGTTGGCCTTTAAGCCCATTTAATAACACATACAGTCATAAGCCCAATTAAGACATAATTAGCCATAAGCCCATTTTTATAGCAAATCAAATAAAATCATTTAGAAAATCACATGGATATATATATAATGAAATGCATACCCGGCCCACCTAAATATCCATCCGCTACACACCACCCGTACCAACCAATCACACCGTGGGGATTACTAAATTGACCCTCCATCCGCTACACACCATCGAAGGTAGTTGCTGCAGTCAACATGCACATCGCCCTTATAAATTTGTGGCAAGGCCACCAGATAATTGTGACCGAAGTCACCGGATTCAAATATGTGACCGAAGTCACCAAATTTACATATGTGACCGAAGTCACCGGATTCAAATATGTGACCGAAGTCACGGATTATGTGGTAAAACCATCGAATACTTCCTTATCAATAACACCCATATGCCCATGCACATACATATTATTTAGTTTCATGCCATTTACCCCAAAATCATAGCAAAATCATACTTATTTCACATTTAGGCATATAGCAAAATTAACAAAATATTGGGGTTAAACATACCTGAATATCGTATACCACTGAATGGTATCCGCAACCATTATTACACATATTTTCATACAAATCACATTTAATATAGATCTATGAGATTTTAGTATAATGTTACACACCTTATGACAGTGAGAACGATACCTTCCCGCTCGTCAACACCTAGTTAATTATCACACTTGATTAGAACACACTAATACTTATAATCTATACTATTGATGAGAGATTAAACCCTTACCCTTGAAATCTCGAACAACCGATATATGTAGTTTCTCTCGGATAGATGGATCAAAACCCGATGACAACCCACTAACAAAAAGTGGTTCAGTTGTATGCACGACTTCAAATAAACGATCTTCGTTAGCAGAGGGTCCACAACCCGGTGGAAAATCTCTTATCCCCGATACGGCCCTTCGTTTGAAGTTTGAGGGTATTACAGAGCCTCCCCTCTTCCAAACACTCCTTACCGCTCTTTTCGAACCTATCTTGTTCGTCCCGAACTCTCCCCTAAAATAAAGTCGATTAGTAATCTATCTAAAAGAAACGATATAACCGCAAATGATAGTCCTTACCTTGGATGATTCCAAATGATCTCTCCTTAAACGTTGGTTTCCAAAAAGAATCCTTAAAATCCCCTTCAAAGGTTCGGCCAAGGAGAAAATAAGAGAGTTAGATTTCTAAAATCGGCAATTTTGAAAGAAAATAAAAAGAACGATTGGTAGAAAATCCTTACTCGTAATACGGAGATTGATTCACCCTTACTTACACTATTAGGAAGATTCGGCCTTAATGATTTAAAAGAAGAGAATTGGTGATTTTGGCTTGCTCAAAAAGAGAAGAGAAAAGATAGTGATTTTTGGCTATAGTGGTTTCAGTTTTCAATAAAAAAAAAAGAAAGAAGAAGATGAAAATGGTACATGATGATTCGGTTTGACAAAAGGGAGGAGAAGAATGGTGGTTTTGGTTTTGGTAGAAGATGGTTTCGGTTGAGAGAAAGAAGAAGAAAGAAAAAGAGAGAAAGTAAAAGATTGAAAGAAGAAGATGATGATGATGATGATTTTCAAAAGAAAAGAGATGGGTTTAGAAGCTTATGTGCATTCGGCCATGAGGGAAAAAGTGAAGAAAAAGATCTTTGTAACTTTGGTATTTTCGGTTACAAAGAGGAAGAAAGATGATATGCTTTGAAGAAAAGAAACTAAAAAGACTACTCAAAACTGAAAGTGTAAAGTACCAAATGGCTAAAAGAAAAGAAAAAGTTTCTCTTTCGTGTATTATGCAATCGGCTAAGAAACAAGGTTTTGAGAAAAGGAAAAAAAAAAGATGAACAAATTGGTTAAAATTTTGGCCAACATACACCCCTAATGCCTACGCAAAAATTCGGCCAACCTATGCCAACATGATCCCCTTTTTCCTCCTCATTTCCTCCCCACTAATCCCTTGATTCTATCACAATTAAACCATCCCCCTTTAGTCCCTTATGCCGTCTAGGTTCATGGTCAAATGACCATGAAAATGTTTCCAAAACATTCTCCCCTCTTCAAGCCCTTTGTCCCCTTATCTTACCATAACTTCATGATTCCATGCCATAACTTCTAACTTGCCTTTTACTTATGGTCTACTAACCAAAAATAAAAAGATGTCCATCCATTCTAGAATAATCTTGGCCGACACTATAGGAAAGAAATAAATAAAAAAAATATAATTCTTCCATTTGTTAGCTAGGGGATTCGAACCTCTCCCCTCAAGCATTCACCTATGCGCCAACACCACTTTGCCAAATGACTTGTTATGCTTAAAACCTCTTGTCAATATTTCTTAAAGCCTATCTTGCTTAGCTCCATCTTAAATATTAAAAATTTAATATTTCTCTAAGCATTCACTTACATATTTGAAGTTCGAAAAACTTCCTAAAACACACTCAATTATACTTAGGCATGCAACAACATTCAATTAAGTAAAGATGCATAACCCCTTAATTCAGGATGTTACACTTTTATCCTTCTATGCAACCCTCTATTTTTTACCTTTTTCATTTCGGGTTGTGAATCTGTTACTTGATGTGCTATTGCAACTGTTGGGTTCTCCTTTTGGTTGGTAAGTAGAACTTTATTGTTGTAATTTTTGGTTTGGGGTTTAGCAATGTCAATCGGTAGTGATTGACTGCTGGTAATTTGTGTTTAGAAGCAGATTGTGGAGCATGGAATTACTCTTCAACGGTTTAGTTCGCATTTAAGGTGATTTTTTGTTAGTGGTAAGTCGGTTCCTTGTCAATTCTTATGTTGAAATTGTTAACCTAGCTGCTAAATTGGTGTTGGGGTACTCTTTTTTAGGTCTTGGAAGGCTCGGGATAATTTTCGCATCAAATCGATATCAGGTGTGTACTCGAAACGATGAAAAATGAGTTTCAGAGAAAGCTAAAAAATTGTTCTATCGATGCCACACGGGAGTGTGGTCACCCGTGTGGTTGGTCGTGTGGTCAACGAAGACTTGGTCGTGCATTAGACAAGACCGTGTGGTGCTTGGAGTGTGGTCGTATGGGCTACACGGGCGTGTGGGTTTTTGGCCAGGCCGTGTGGGCCACATAGGCAAGGCCAATATGGGCGTGTGGGCCCACATAGGCAAGCCAAATGGGCATGTGGGCCTATTTTTGTAAAATTTTTCCCTAGGGCTGAATGGGTCATTCCGTTCGATTGTGGGCCTATCGTAGGGTCGGTAAGGGCTAACCAAACCTTAAAACTATGAGATCTGCTAGACTGATATTCTGTTCTGAGTATAATACTATTGTGCATGCCTGATTAGTCTGCTAAATATGTATATAATTATTATTTGTATTTAGGCATGTTGAGTATGTTTAATCTGTAAATTCTGTATCTGTTTTGGAGTGGGATTTGTATATGTGGAGGAAGTGCTCTGTATGGCGATCATCACCTATATTCTGGAAGCTTGGCTTCACATTATGTGATATGTGTCATAATGGCACGATATGGTGTGTAGGGTTGGGTGGGTGTTTTAAACCCCACATGGTGTGATGGGATGCCCGGAGATGGTATGTAGAGGATGGGGGTAGGATTTTGATCATCTGATTTGTATATCTGTATTCGTTATCTGTATCTGAGATGGACATGAGTTTGAACCTGTATCTGATTATATATATGAGATTTCTGCATGTTTTGCATGTCTAATTATATTGGGTTACACACTGAGTTTATGAAAACTCACATTTGTTTGTTTGTTCTGTTCAGGTAATCTACAAACTTAGGAAGATTGGTGTGGCGGAGACTCAGCGGTGACCACCTGATTGAAAAATGCTATACTTAGTAATTTACAGTTCATATTATGTATATTTTTTTGTTTTATTTGAGAGTTTGTAATCTTTGGGACTCTCTGGACTGGACTGTTTGGTTTTTAATTGTTGATTATTGGGTTGTTAGATAATTTGATTACTTTGGTAAAATGTTTTATAGAAACAACAGTTTTATGTAAATAAAGGTTTCTGAAAATGGAACTGAATTTTTGAAATAGAATGGTTTTCAAAAGCTTCTACTGTAAAACACGTTTAAAGGAAAATTAATTAATTATATAACGTTTTGACATTTGATACAAGAAAATAAGAATTGAAAAGCTAAAATGGTTTTATTGTATTGACTTCGTTTTCAAACCCATTCTTTGTGACACCTTCGGATACAGCCATAATGTTTAGGTCTGGTTTAGGGTGTTACATAAATATTAATCAAATGCGTTCAATTAATAATTTCTCTAAACCATTATGTGCATAAACAACAAGCTTTTACAAAATTTTTTCAAACTCAATCAATAAAAGACTGAGATACAAACTTATCAACTTTAGCAATATCAATTGTCTTAATTACATAATCTAAAATTAATTATTTAAGCAAACAATCTTGCAAACGATAGGTTGTAAGTTTATAATACATATGTGAATATTTTGTAGATGCATCTACTAGGAATCATATAATATCAAAATCATCCACATGGTGGATGAATGAGCCCATATTCATTTCAAGAATGCAAGACATTAATTCTCAACTTTAGCTGGTGAATTTCTAATAAGAAATTTTCATTGAGAACAAGCAACAAATGAGAATTCTTTAAATTAAAGAATGTTCTGGTTCTTTAATGAATGTCCGTATGAATTCTCAATTAATTTTTGCATCTTATATGATCCAGGACGGTCTAATTGGTCACGTCAAGTAGTAAATGCATTTGTATTAATAGACTTCTGGTTTACTTTAACATGCATTTCATTTGTACTAATAATGTCAACATAAATTGTGACAAATTGATAATTTTACTATCATTCCTTTTACTCTGTATCCACATATAAGTACTATTGTCACTTTTACTACTGAAAATGTCTAAATCAATGTGAAGTTTATAATGCCACTAAGTCAACAAAATAAATATAATTTCCAAACAATTATATGCAATATTCACTTGATGAATATGCCAAATTCTTCAAATATCCAAAAATTGATTATAAAATTTATTGTAGACATTCACTTCAATGAACACGCAAAAGCAATTGAGACAATAATGTAAGCATATATCATATTTCTTACCAATAAGATTATATAGATATCATCCGGTTCAAGGAATGATAAATTAATATAAACCATTGAACATTTTGTACTAAGAATAAACATTTGGCAACATTTTGAAATCATTCATCTTTTCTTATCTATTCGTCAATAATGACAATAAGTTAAAATTTCATAATTGTTATGAATTGCTACATTCACTTCAAGGAATGAAGCAAAATTGGTGTAACAAATAACTTGTTATTTTGTTTAGCCATAATGAGATATGAGATCAATTAAAATACTTTTAAAACCCTTTTAATAAGAGTTTTGCATAATCAAGTAACTACCAAGAATAATTGGCTAGGTCATGTATAGAAACAAACCTAAATTAAACATATCAATAAAAGTCACATCTCAAATATAAAAATATGACATAATGAAAAACTAGCAAATTTTTTCTTTCATGACTATCATCACAAACATGCATGAAATTTAATTCAAAATCCAACCATTAATGCTCATAGAACTTTTCCTTTACAATTACTCATGTCATTTCTCTAAATAGTTAACGCATTTAACAATTCTTTAAACTAAATCAAATCAGAATAACCATAAAATTCATTGGTTTATTAACACAAATTTGCATACTAGATATGTTTTAATCTAATATATTATTTAATTATAAAACCTACTATGGTAATATAAATAAATAAGTTAATATTCATTTTATGAAAAATAAGATGATTAAAACAATATGTAACCCATGTAATCAAAACTTAAATGAAGACCATCTCAAACATTTAAACCATATATCAAGTTGATTTAATATTTAAAAATGTACCAGTTTTTTCTACGTTGAGTCTTGACCATTTTATCAAGAAGTAAGCAAATTAAACTCCATTATTAAACTTTGAATCCAATCAAAATCTATTAATATCAAGTTTTGAGAGTGGATCTTATTTTTTAGGTGTACAACATGTACATAACCAATGACTTTTCATACATAATTTTTCTCTATTGCAAGTTCTCATCAATAATATTTTTTCACGTAATTTTAATTGAGTACTTATTCTGAATATTTTAGAGTTAATCTCACAGTTTTAAAGAAAAACTTGCAACTTCAGGTGCATTTATCCATAACAAGCATTAGCTAGAATTACCATATTTTGTTGCTCATACGTAGATCTTTTATAGTCAAATATTTTACTTTCAACCCCTTAATGGGGATGATGACAAAAGAAGATCACAAAGATAGTGTAACACCCCTAACCCGTATCCTTCATCGGAACAGAGTTACGGAGCATTACAGAAGTTTACAAAACATTTGTAGATAAATCATGTTAATCACTGTTCATTTTTTGAGATTATTCATAACGTCCCTTAAATGGACCCTCGAGGCCTAATATGTGTATTGGAATCGAGTCAGGACTTAATCAAAAACTCCAAAAATTTTTGGCGAAATTTCAAAAATTTTCCAAGGTGTAGGGCTCACACACCCGTGTGGTTCAAGGAACACACCCGTGTGAGCTTAGGACACGCCCGTGTTACAAGTCTTGTTTGAAACTAGGTAGCTCTCTAACTTGCACCACACGGCCAGCCGCACGTCTGTGTGCTAGGACGTGTGGTAAATTTTATTTTGTGAAATTAGGTGCATTTTCACATGGCCAAGACATACACCCGCGTTCTAGGCTGTGTAGCACACACGACTGAGACACACGCCCGTGTCTCTACCCATGTGCTCAATTTTGAGCATTCTGTTTCTCAAATTTATGGTGCAGGGGACACACGACCTAACCACATCCTATGTACCGGGCCGTGTGTCACACACGGTTAGACGAAATAAACCCATTTCTAGCTTCATTTCTCACCCAAAATCATACCAATGACCTGCACTAAAACTCACATCCAAATACCAACCCTTTTTCAAGCAATCAAATTAAGCAAACTCTATTATTCAACATGGCATATCATTACATGCATACATGTTTATAATCTTACGTTAGTTTAATCCATATGTAGACATAAGTTGATCAACTACTTAACATATATGTAGCTACCATAGTATGAAATTACAAGTATATCAAAACAAACCATTGCTAGTCATTCCAATTGCTAGATTACAAGCATCATTTTCAAGCCACTAATCACCAAGTTAACCTATACATGCTATCATACAAAAATGATTTTACTATATATACCCAAAATAAACTAGTAGATAGTGTGATGATGCTCCATTGATCTCCAACCTTCGTGAGCTTTCGAGTACTATAAAACAGGGAAAATAAAACTAAGTAAGCATTACATACTTAGTAAGTTCGTATAACAGAAATGAAAACTTACCAATATCCATTCATTAACATTAAGTATTCCATAACATGCTTTTTCATCAATTTGACAAATTTATGTATACACATACACTCAATAAAAAAAGTTAGTTACATAAGTGTTCACACATACATCAAGTAAGCATAGATGAGCTCATCATACTATATTCCTTCAAGATATTATTCATTTCATCCCATAATTCTCTTATCATGCCAAGAGTTGTTTCAATTAAATCATTGAAATTCCGATGGATACTCAAGTAGTACACTCAAGGTGTACAATTCAATAACCCTTCAATTCTTATCAAGATATAACACCCCAAACCTGGCCTAGAAGTTAGGCCCGAATTTGACGTGCCACATTGAAGTATTTTTTGAAAATTGTGTTTTCATTGAAAACCCTTCTTAATTAAAAGCTTGAGTAAAAACCCAGTTATGTCAATTTATTCTTATTTTTTTCCAAGGTTTATTAAAAAGTTATTACCTTCAAAACCTTATTATTGAGGAAGATTAATTTGAAACAAATGATTTGTGAAAACATTATGTTTAACAAAAATTGCGTTGTGGAAACGTAGTATTTTGAAGACAGTAATCATTTTGGGAAAATCGTGATCTACTTCTAGTAGATATAAATGGTAATAAACTGAAAATCCCAAATTAAAAATCATAAATTAAAAGCGGCTTTATTATAACCCAATAAGAAAGCGATTTAAGTAAATTAAAATAGCATACTAAAATTTAAACCTGTTCGTAGTGTGGCCACCTCCAAGTCCTCCCGTACATCGAACCGCTTACTGAGGATTACCTGAAAAATTAAAAAGAGGGGGTGAGTTTACGAAAACTCAATGTGTACAATCATCACCGGTAAAAACATGCATCACATCAATCTAGGCCTAAGCCCATTACAATAATCAATGTGGGTCTAAGCCCAACATAGTTACGGTGGCAATTGGGCCTTAGCCCATAATAGCCTCAATTAGGTCTTAACCCAATACAATAATGGTGGCATTTGGGCCTTAGCCTATAATAGCCTCAGCTGGGCCTTAGCCCATATCAAAAGTTGCAGATCACATCTATCTGGGCCTAAGCCTATCTCAATAACAAAACAAGTGCATGCAATGCATTAATGCCCATACCAACCCTACACTCTGTCTCCTATCCAACCCTGCACTCCTGTGAGAATTTAATTAACCTACCCATCCATACACTCCTTAGGTAGCACCGATTGCAGCACTAACCAATATTGCAGCTGAAACACCCCAAACCCGGCCCACGAGAATGGACTGGATCTGGTATGTTCCTCGAAGTAACTCGGTCCAAATTCATTCGAATATTTTGAAAACTATGAGTTTTGGAAGATAGCTCGTTGTGGGTTGGGCTTGAGTTGAAAACAAATTTATTTTTATAACAAAAACCCATTTATTTCAAGTGACAAAATATTTAAACTCATTTCATATTAAGTGGGCTTACTCTTTATAAAGCCCTAAACTCATAACATAGTAATTATAGTAGAAATAAAATTAAATCACGGTGGCCTTATTACATAAAATGAAACCCAAAATAATAAATTGTACAAGACTTTAAAATAAAATAATTATTCAAATTAAACTGAACTTCAAGTCGATCATGGCCACCACAAGTTCTCGCCGTCCGGTCCATTCTCGCTCATCACCAAACATATTCCCACAACGGGTGAGTCGATAGACTCGGTGTGTAACCAACACTAAACATAATAGAATTAGGCACACCATAAAAGATCATATGCATATAATAATTCAATATCATGATGCAAACCCGAACCCAAACCTATATGCCATCCGCTACACTCCACCAGCACCAACTTTGTACAGTGGGGACTACTAAGTCAACCCTCCTTCCGCTACACTCCATCAAGGCAGCTGCAATCGACGTGCTCATCGCCCATCGATAATATTGTGGCATAGCCACCATCGTAATGTAACCGGTTACCACTTAGTGAGACCAAGTCATCACATTCACTTAGTGAGACCAAGTCATCACATTCACTTAGTGAGACCAAAGTCATCACTTTCACTTATAACGTTGGTGAGACCGTAGTCAACACCTTCTTCCCTTTCACATAAATCCCGAATGCCCCAAATTACAATTATCATGCATAACATATTTTTATTTCACTTTCACATCACTTTTCACTTGTATAACATTTATTTCGAAATCCTAGTAGAAGTAGGAAAACGTACCTTAGCACTTTGTACCATAATATGGCACCTTAGCCACTTTCTTTCACTTTCACATTAGCATATATAGCATATTTAAACCATAAAACTATTAAGAATAGTGTGGAATACACACGTACCATAGCCATATTATTACACTTTCATATTAACACACATAATGAATTAAAGCCAGTAAATCTATCAAGATTTAGTGTAGGTACACACCGATTTGTTTAACGATTCCTTGAGATTCTCAAAAGCTAGATCTAAAGTTTAGATCCTTAGTCCCTACATTTGGTTCATCATTTATTACTTAGCATAAATTCTATTTGGTTATGATATCCAAATCCTAGTAGGATTTGTAAAAGACTTACCTTTGATGCCGATTTGGTGTTTATTCAAATCCAAAGCTTGGTTTTCCTTCACTTGATATTCGCCAACCTTGAATCTCAATATGGGTTAGTTTTCGCTTTTAATAATTAAAGAACTGATCTAGATAATCATACAAGCCTTGGCGAATACTTTTAGGTGCTTACCTTGTGGATTTTAAATCCCAAATTCACCGAATAACTAGGGAACACGTGGCCTATGGTGTACCTTCGGAAAAGAACTTCTCCTTCCATGATTCGCCAAGATTAATAATCAAAATTAGTCCCTAAAAAATATAAAAGGATGGAAACTAAACTTGGATCTTACCCTTATTTAAAGGAATCGGTTGCACCTTCACTTCAACCTTCGAGAGATTCGCTTAGAGACTTGATGAACAATCGGCTATGATTCCCTTATGTATTTGGTTTCAAAGATGAAAAAAGAGGAATAATAGGCTTAGAAGGAAATCGCTAGGAGGCTAAAAGAAAAGAAGAAAAGAATGGATGCTCAAGAAGAATATTTGGCGGAGGAAAAGAGAGGAGAATGAATAATGAATGGCCCTAGTCCCTCCTTTTATAGCCGAATTTACTAGGCCAAGAATCCTTTGCTTGGCCACCACTCTTCCTCATTCTCCTAATTAAAGAATAATTCTTCATTTATCCACCTATTTAGCCAAAATTCTAAAGGAATAAAACTCTTCTCCTAAGAGTCCCTATTGCAGTCCATTGCTTCCTCTCTAAGTAATTAAAAAAAATCACTTAAATGTTTAGCTAGGTGCCGTCCAACTCTCTTCTTATGGAAGCAAAATAAAACTTCTTTTATTTGCTTCGTAGATGACTCAGACTCAGGCCCAAAAACCTCTTGCATTTCGGCCATTTCCTAAAGCCTTAGGTGGTATCTTCAGGCCACTTTTCCAAGTCCGTTATTGGGTCAAATTTCATGTACTTTATACTTTTAGGGTCACTTGGCCCTAAGCTCCCCTTGGGCTCTTAAATTCGACATTCTCGGTCATTTTTAAGTTTCCTAAAATTTTCAAGCTGACTCAGATTTTCCAAGTTTCCAAAATGTTTAGTTTCCTATTTTGGCTTGGTTTCCAAAATGTTTAGTTTCCTATTTTGGTTTGGTTACCAAAATGTTTAGTTTCCTATTTTGGCTTGGTTTCCAAAATGTTCACTTTCCTAATTCCATTAGGTTTCCAAAAATGTCTAAGTTTCCAAAAATGTCTAAGTTTCCATTTCCATTTCCATTTTCATTTCCATCTCCATTTTCATTTCCATTTTCATGCATTTCTAGGTTTCCATTCATTTCCTTACATCTCTATACATTTCCATACATTTCCTTTCATTTCCTTTCATTTCCTTTCATTTCCTTTCATTTCCTTACATTTCCTTTCATTTCCTTTCATTTACTTTCATTTCCTTTCATTTCCTTACATTTTCTTTATATTTCCTTACATCTTAGGGTTCTTGAAACTCTTCAAAACACAAACAACACAACTAATCGATCCCATTATTTAATGAATTACGCATCTAACGCATAACCCCTAATCTAGGATGTTACAGCAGCAGAGTTGCCAATCACATAATCTGCTTAAAGCCATCGGTGGATCCACAGTCGTCAAGCGACTATGCCACCCTAACAAGTCATATACTTCCTCCGTATCAATAATCCCATCCTCCATGCAGCATCATATCGCATGAATGCAGACATAACATAAATAGCATACAATAACAATCATATAACGTGTAGGGGCATTTAGGTCACATTTCTTTTTGGGGGCATAACTGTCATTTACCCTATGGGGGTATTTCGATCATTTTACCCTCTAGGGGTATTTCGATTATAGAATAGTTATAGAATAGTTATAGAATAGTTCAATTTCTGCCACTTTTCGTAAATTTAATTCGTATGGGCCCACGAGCCCATTGGGCCCACACGACCCATACTGGCCCAACGAGGACCATAATGGCCTAAAATCATGAGAACGCTCGTGGTGGCCTCAACTGTCTTATGCCTATATTCGTGGGCTCGGTCCACCACACGTGTGATCGCACGCTCTTGTGGCATCATTTGCCAGTATTTCAGCTTTTAGGCATTTGCCGATGTACTTAGAGTGGTGTGTGTGCGTACACACCTTGTTGGAGAAAAGTAGTAGGCCACGAATGTAGAACCTATATCCAACTCTATTCACCATTAGCCCTCTTGACCACAAGATCCATAATCTTATTTGTTATAACACTTTTAATCTAGATTAGTAATAAAACTTACCTTGATCGAACGATTGGGGATCACTCACTTAAACTGTCTCAAGAGATTGATCAATAGGCCTTAGGGGTTATATGCATTCCAACCAACACTTATCAACCATCAAACAATTGAACAGTTTGAACTAGATGAGAAGTCACTTACCGATAACGCAGAGTCTAGATTAGAAGAAAAGAATCAATTGCCACACGCACACAAAAGCTAAAGGTACAAAGAATGATAGAGGGAAGATGGAATAATCGCACCCCTGAGATGGAATGTTTGACTAACACAAAATGTAGAAAACTGACAGAACCAAATGAGAGAAAGAGAGAAAAGGGAAAAGGGGTACTAAGATATCACTGGAAGAAAAGGGAAAATTGAAAGATAACGCAATAGGGGATAATCGGCCAAGCACAAGATGCAGAAGAAAGGGATTGTAGAGTCAAAAAGACTGAGAGAGAGAGAGGAAGGAGAAAATTTAGCTATGAAGAAAATAGAGTGAAAAAATAGAGCAAAAAGAATGCATGAGTGGTCACTTGTAGTGCAGTTTCGATAGCATCCAGAAAAGAGAAAAGTAGCTAAAAGAAAAGAGAAGCAACACTCAAAAAATATCCCACCTTTGGCCAAATTACTTGAGTGCCACAAATCCCATTGACACCAACTCTTCTACAACTACAAATCTCTTTGATTCCCTCCCCTTATCTCTCCATGATCCCCTCCTTAATTCACTCATTTAACCCATTCAAACTCTCCAACACAGAGTTCAAATCCAACACAAACTCTTGCCCCCACATAAGTAAAATAGATAATCCCTTTTGCATGTAGGGAGACTTGAACCTCTGTCCTCCTTGCTACACTTGTGACGCCATAACCACTCCACCACAAGCTCTCTTTGTGCCTCTTTTTAATCACAATTACTTAAAAGGCTTAATACCAGGAGTCAGGGCTCCCCTAATGCTAAAAATAAAAATTTTCCAAATGACATGGCTTGAACCCAAGACTTCATAGAAGCCCTATAACCTTCCAAAATCACTCACCCAACAGATGTAACATGCATTTGTGCTGTTCTCTTGTTCTAAAAAATTTTAAATGCTCCCATGCCCAAGACCCAATAGGCCCAATTTACTAGGCCCAATTTTAGGGTGTTACAATTTTACCCTCTTAAAGAAATTTTGTCTTCAAAATTTCCAACTATCTAATATCTACACAGCACAGGTTACACCACTATGCTTTTCCTACGCACTCTAGTCCTAATTGCAAATTAGGTAAATAGTACACTATGGGTAAAGTGCATACCAGTATTCGCATCTGGAGCGTCTCCGTCTTCTCGGCGACGCGCTGCATAAACCAATGCTAGCTGCCTCGCCTCCGCATGACCAGTACATCTACCTGGAGCTCTACGACCCACACCCTTTCTACCCTGGCCTATCCACGACCTCTAGGCAGCTACTGTCCACCCCTAGGTGGTATACATCACCCCTGCCAAAAACTTGCATTTGGTCTGGCCTTTTGGGACACTCTTTGAGATGGTGTTCCATGGAACCACAACTCAGACAAGCTCCCGTCCTCCTCCAGTACTCACCCGTATGACCTTTCCCATAAATTGAACAAGGTGGTAACCCAGTAGTAGCAATATGGGGCCCATCTCTAACTGGCCCATCCACTCTGGCCCTTATAGGGGGCCCATCTCTAACTGGCCCATCCACTCTGGCCCTTCTCTTAGGTCTTTGATCAAAATTAGAGTGCTCAGAATCCGTCTTGTTTCTTCCCCTTTCTCTTTCTTGGTTTAGGCGTTCAGACATCTTCAGTGATCTTTGCTTTCTCCACCAAAGCTACAAAATAGTGCTCCCTTTGGGGAGCAATCAGTACTTGAAGTCTGTCTCTAAGGCCATCTTCAAATAGAACACAACGCTCATAATTTGTTACCACTATTCCTTTAGCATACCGGCTAAGTCACAAAAATTTTGCCTCGTACTCAGTCACCGACTTATCACCTTGAACCAGATTCAAAAATTATTTCATACGAGTGTCGACATAGCTAGCGCCCACATACTTTCCCTGAAATGTGGATTTGAAGAATTCCTAGGTCAATCGATCAAACGGGGTACCCTCTTTTATCATAAGCCACCACGGTAGGCTTTATCCCTCAGTAAGGACACGACACCCTTCAACTTTTGTTCCGATGTGTAGTCGTGGTCATCCATAATTATTTTGGTGGCCTCCAACCAGTACTCTACCACACTTGGGGCCACCCCAGAAACTCCCTTGAAGATCTCTACTCCATTGGACCGGATTCGTTCTGTAACTGACCCACGGCCCCCAATAACGATATTAGGCCCAACAGACCCAGAAACTCTTTCCAAAATACAAAGTATTGCCTGAGACAATGAGTCATCCCCAGTAGCACGGTTGAACGACCCTATTTCGATTACTGGTGTAGTTGAAGCCTATCTTAATTTAATGTTGGGTATATGGCCTGATGCCGAAGATCCAGCCCTACCACTTCCACGGCCTCTACCGCAGCCTCTTGCACCTCTTCTAGTGTTCATTATCGCTTCACGTATTATCTAAATTAGAAATTTTATGAATTTAGCTCATAGTTTCAATGATTGAACAGATGTTTTATGGAAGTAGCAGTTATGAGCTGTTTACGCAGTCGTAGGCTCACTACAATTTTAGTCTCCTACGGGCTTCAGTTTTACTCTAACTAAGAGTCTCAATATAGTCTATCATTTAAAGTAAGCCCAGTAGCTATTTACAGTATAACCGTTTAAAATAGATATCAGTATCAAGAGAACTTACTTGGTCCGACGCCAGAGACTCGGTGTGCCACACAAAAATCTTTTAAAACTACTTCAAATTTATTTGTAAACATTTTTAAAATAAAAACTAAAGCCCATTTCACAACCCGAGTTTTGCAACCAAGCTCTGATACCACTAAATGTAACACCCCAAACCCGGCCTAGAAATTAGGTCCAAATCTGGCGTGCCACATTGAAGTGTTTTTCGAAAACCATGTTTTTATTGAAAACCCTTCTTAATTAAAAGCTTGAGTAAAAACCCAGTTACGTCAGTTTATTCTTATTTTTTTTCCAAGGTTTATTAAAAGGTTATTACCTTCAAAACCTTATTGTTGCAGAAGATTAATTTAAAACAAATGATATGTGAAAACGTTATGTTTAACAAAAATTACATTGCGAAAACTTAGTATTTTCAAGACAGTAACCGTTTTGGGAAAACCACGTTCTACTTCTAGCAGATATAAATCGTAATAAACTAAAAATCCAATATTAAAAATCAAAAATTAAAAGCGACCTTATTACAACCCAATAAGAAAGCGATTTAAGTAAATTAAAATAGCAAAATAAAATTTAAAGTTGTTCGTTGTGTGGCCACCTCCAACTCCTCCTGTACGTCGAACCGCTTACTGAGGATTACCTAAAAATTAAAAGAGGGAGTGTGTTTACAAAAACTCAGTGTGTACAACCCTTATTGGTAAAAACATGCATCACATCAATCTGGGACTAAGCCCATTACAATAATCAATGTGGGCTTGGGACTAAGCCCATTACAATAATCAATGTGGGCCTAAGCCCAACACAATTACGGTGGAAATTGGGCCTTAGCCCATAATAGCCTCAGTTGGGTCTTAACCCAATACAGTAATGGTGGCATTTCGGCCTTATCCCATAATAGCCTCAACTGGGCCTTAGCCAATAGCAAAAGTCACAGATCACATTTTATTTGGGCCTAAGCCCATCTCAATAATAGAACAAGTGTATGCAATGCATTAATGCCCATACCAACCCAGCACTCCGTCTCCTGTCCAACCTTGCACTCTTGTGGGGATTTAATCGACCCACCCATCCCTACACTCCTTATGCAGCACCAGTTGCGGCATTAACCAATATTGCAGCAGAGCTACCAATCACATAATCGACTTAAAGCCATCATGGATCCACAATCGTCAAGAGACTATGCCACCCTAACAAGTCATATACTTCCTCTGTGTCAATAATCCCATCCCCCATGCAGCATCATATCACATGAATGTAGACATAACATAAATAACAAATAATAACAATCATATAATATATAGGGGCATTTTGGTCACTTTTCCCTTCGGGGGCATGCTGGCCATTTACCCTCAAGGGGTATTTGGTCATTTTATCCTCCAAGGGTATTTCGATCATTTTCAATCACGACTATGTGAACGTTATTGTAACACCCTAAAATTTGTGTATCAGTTGGTAGCTTGTGTTAGCTCGGGTAGTATTGTTTGTGTGCTTAGTATAGCCTTGTGAAGGCTTGACTTTCTTTATGAAGCTAGAATAATTCTTAGTATTTAAAATTTAATGAAGTGGACTAGGTGATCTTGACACTTAAGATGATATAAGTATTAAATTCTAGCATATGAGGAGTTAGTGGCAAGGTGGCTATGATGCATGAAGGGTTGCTTGAAGGAAGAGGTTCGAGTAGCATGGATTGCATTGGAAGACTTTATTTTTTTATGCACCTTTGCATTAAGTGTCGGCCAAGCTATTCTTATGGTAGGTTGGACTTTCAAAATTTTTGGTAAGTTGAATAATGGATTTGGAAAGCTTGTACTATGGGATAAGATTCTTAAGACTTATGGAAGGATGGGGGAACAAAGGGCTTATATGATGGAGAGTGTTTTGGAAACTATGCTAAGGCCATTAGTCCATAAATGTGGACGGCATGTGTGGCTAGGGGGTGGCCGAATATGGATAGGAAGTTTGGGGGGGTTTAGTTTGGTCAATTCTTGCATTTTGTGCATCTTTTACATTTTTCTTTTCCTCTCCAAGAATTTCTTCCCTAGCCGAATGTACCTTAGGCATTAGGTGAAATTTTGCGTTTGGTTTAGCTTTCATTTTGTTTGAACCAAATTCTATTTTCTTTCTTTCATTTTTCCTTTTGAAACCGAAATCACACTTTGCACTTTATGTACTTTTCTTTTTCGACAAAGAAGGTGTTTGGCCGAACCACTTTCTCCCATCTCTCTCTTTTCTTTCTTTTGATATTTGATCAAAACAACATTTCCTTTTTACTTTCTCTTGGCCGAATCCTTTCCAATCCTCATTTCTATCACTTTTGCTCAAAGTTAAAAACATCCATCTTCATCCTATTTTCTCCTTCCATTCTTCTTCTTTCTTTTATCTTCGAATCCTCCTTCTCCTATTTCATTTTCACTTTTATTTTCCTTTCTTTTTCTCCACCATTTCCGAATCTTCATTTTCTCTTTTGGTGTTATCTTGGCCGAAAATCATCAAGGGTAGATTTCCTTTGGGTTCATCTATAACCGGTTTTGAAGATAGGTGAGTGTCTTAGCCGAATCTCCTTATTCTTTCTCTCTTTTATATGTTGTTTTTCTTGAGGGCAAAGGCCAAATTTTTGGACAATTGTTGTAAGGATCTAACTATTCATAGGAATTTATTCTTCTAGACTCTTCGGGACTTTGGAAGCAATCGTCCTAAGCCTCAATTCTTTGACAATTATTTTGGGGTAAGCCAATAGGTAAGACTTGGTATTTTAAACGATAACCTTTCAAGATTTATTGGTATGGCCGAATGGTCTTGTTCATAATCTTGTGGTTTGGCCGAATATAGGACAAGGTGATCTAGTGCGGTAGATCGGGTCTTCGAAATCTAGTACTTGCATTTGTGACAGGTGTGTACCTTACACACTTTATAACTCAGTTTATATATATATATATATATTAATAAACTAATTACTAAAGTGAAAAAAATTATGAGATCTTGATATGATACCTTGATGGTATGAACAAGGACTCGGGTAAGTCCGTTTCGATATGATGTTGTTATATGATGATCTTTATCATGATTTAAGATATATATATGTTTGTTATATGATTATATCACAAATGAGCATGATGGCATGATTTACTATTGTAAGACATTGGTTTGGGTGATTTGAGAGGAGGGGGAAGGATTTGATATCCGTGTCTTTGGGACACCAGAGGTTTGGCACCTCCAGTGGTTTGGTACCACAGTTATTTCGTGTCTTTGGGACACCAGAGGTTTGGCACCTCATAGCGACTCGTCCCAGTGGCTTAGTACCACCGTGGGTTGGCCCCACTTTCGATATATTGGGATCGTCGCCAGTGATTTGGTATCACACGTGGGTTGGCCCCACAACTTGATTATTTGTGACTTTGGGTCACCAGTGATTTGGCATCACATTATTGGATATCGTGACTTTGGGTCACCAGTGGTTTGGCACCACCAGTGGTTTGGTACCACACGGGGTAGAAAAGGAGTTATGGATGGCTAGGTTGGGTGCATTAAATATATATATTGCTTGGTTTTGAATTGTGTAAGAATGTTGCATTAACCGAGGGAAGGATTTATGCACTGAGTCTTGGTGACTCACCTTCCCCTTTATCTTTTCAGATGATTCTTGATCGCGGAGTAGGAGTCGGATGAACTCGAGGAGGCCATACAAATAAAAATTCAGTTTTATAAGAACTTCGATTTGGGTACTATATTTTATCTTAATTTGGTTTATATTTTTAATTGGGTTTGTAATAAGGCCTTTTTAATTATGTTTTTGGATTATTTTGTGTGTTGGACTTGTTTTAAATATGGCTTAGAAATTACATGGTTGATATATTAATTTGAGCATAAAGTTTTCTAAACTATAAAACGCAATAGTTTTCAAAATCTTACCATCGGGTAAACAAAATAGTTTGATAGTAAAATGTCAACTTAAATGTTTTCAACAACTTAAATGATTTCCAAATTGAAGTTTCTACATTCAAATGGAAACGGTTTTCAAAGCAATAATTCAGGTTTTACTTAGAATAATATAAATGTTTTCTAACCTATGATTTGTCAATTAAGTTTTTAAAAGATTTACTTACGGGATTTTAAATAAAAATAAACTATCGATTTTTAACTAATCATGCACTTATTTTCTTTAATTAAATCGAAAACTAGATTTTTCTTCAAAATGTTTTTCTCTGTGGCATGTCAGATTCGATCATGGCGTGTTGACCGAGTATGGGGTTGGTATCAGAGCCAAGTTCAAAAGCTCAGCTATGGGCCCAAGGCCCAAGATGATTTAAAGTATGGTCTTAAATTGTTTTTGTTGAAAATTATATGATTTGAAAGGCATGGCACCGAGTTTTCGGCTCCGATCTGCCCGGGTAAGTACTTCAAACTGTTGATTTTGATGATATAATGATGATGGTATGACTGTATAGTAGTAGGAACTACTCTAGAGACCCAAAACTATAGGTTGGATGTACTCGCGAAACAACCTCTTATTAAAACTATTCATAAAACTGTGTTTTAAAAATAGTGGAATAATAACTAATGCATAAAACTTTTAAATCAGCTAAGCCAAGACTTTAGACATGAGCACTCGAGGTCGGGGTCATTTTATGCGTGGACGCGGTAGGGGTAGGATGGCTGTGTTTGAGCCAGTAAGGTCGGGTCAAGGATTCGAGAATAAAGTACCACCACCCCCATCACCAGCGGTTGAAGTTGAGTTTCAGGAGCAAACGGGGGATGACGCAGTGTCTCAAGTGATGCTGCGAGTTCTTGAGAGAGTAGTTGGAATAGGAGGAGGCGCGGAAGCTCAAAAATTTGTACCTGAGCGACTTCGAGCCAATGGAGCTGAGGTATTTCGAGGTGTTTTGGGTGTAGCTCCCAGTACGGCCGAATATTGGCTAGAGGCGACGGAGCGAATCATGGATGGCTTGGATCTGAATGCTGAGGAAAAGCTAAAGGGGATAGTGTCACTTCTTCGGGATGAGTCATATCAGTGGTGGCTCATAGTGAGGAACAGTGCTGCAGCGGAGGATCTTACTTGGGACTATTTTAAGGCAGCGTATCAGAAGAAATATATTGGGTCTAGTTACATTGATGTGCAGCGTAAGGCATTTTTGAGTTTGGTCTAGGGGAGTAAGTCCATATCAGAATATGAAGAAGAATTTTTAAGACTGAGCCGGTATGCTGGAGGTATCATGTCTTCGGAGCATGAGCAATATGTTCGGTTCGAGGATGGATTGAGAGACGAGCTGAGATTGCTGATTGCTCCACATCAGGAGCGAGAGTTTACAGCGCTAGTTGAAAAGACTAAGATAGCTGAAGGGATAAAGGAATCTGTAAGGAGAGTTATGACAGGAATAAGCATAAGAGAAGTTTTGGATCATCCGGGTCAGCCGATAATTCTCAAAAGAGGGTTAGACAGAATGGACCGAATCAGTCTGGGAGGCATGTTACTGCTAATCAGGGACCAGCACAGTGTAATCGATGTGGGAAATATCATTGGGGCGAATGTTGGACCAGGGGGAAAGGATGTTTTGAGTGTGGCTCGCTGGATCATCGTGTGAGGAATTGTCCACGTAAGCTAGCCAGGAATCAGACTGAGGGTCAAGGTCGTGCTCAGTTCAGAAAAGAGGAACCATCACGCAGAGAGGTCGTGGTAATGGTAGAGAAAGTAATGGTTCTAGTCGAGGCTGCGGAGCATCGGGCAGAGGTGTAAGTAACACTGAGGCAAGACAGCCTGGTTTGGTGTATGCAGCGAGGCGTCGAGAGGAGGGTGACGCACCGGACGTCATAACCGGTACGTTCTTAATCTTTGGTGTACCATATACTGCTTTGATAGATGTGGGTTCGACGCATTCGTATATTGCTAGTTGCATAGTAAACACTATGAACTTAGACTCTGAGACTACTTTAGGGAGATGTGATGAATTAGCCTCTAGGTCACTCTGTAGAAGTAAATAAGTCAGATAGGGATGTACCCCTAGAACTCTAAAGGGTAGTGTTTTTAGCTGATCTGATGGAACTACCGTTTGGGGAGTTCGATCTGATTCTTGGGACTGGTTGGTCAAGTACCAGGCAAGTTTGGATTGCGCTGCTAAGCACATGGTTTTGAAGACAGCTAAGGGCGAAGAGGTGGTTATGATAGGTAATAGAAGGGATTATCTATCCAACGTGGTATCTGCATTGAAAGCTGAGAAGATGGTCAGAAAGGGCTGCGAGGCATTTATGATTCATGTGTGTGCATTGGAGGCTAAGGAGTCTACTGTAGGGAATGTCCGAACAGTGAAGGAATATGCTAATGTATTCCCAGAAGAACTTTCGAGATTGCCTCCGGATCGTGAAGTTGAATCTGGAATAGATCATATCTTAATCGCACGGTGTCTATTACTCCGTATAGAATGGCACCGAAGAAATTAGTGGAATTGAAGGCTCAAATTCAGGATTTGTTGGATCGAGGTTTTATCCGACCAAGTGTTTCGCCTTGGGGAGCACTGGTACTTTTTTTAAATAAGAAGGATGGTACGATGCGGATGTGTATAGACTACCGCCAGTTGAATAAGCTGACGATCAAAAACAAGTATCCTTTACCGAGGATAGATGACTTGTTTGATCAGCTTAAAGGGGCAACGGTTTTCTCCAAGATTGATTTAAGGTCTGGATATCATCAGCTAAAGGTGAAAGAGGCTGATATCCATAAGATGGCATTTTGCACTCGGTATGAAAACTACGAGTTTCTGGTAATGCCTTTTGGGTCGATTAACGCTCCGCAGCTTTCATGGACATGATGAATCGAGTATTTTGCAATTTTTGGATCAGTTTGTTATAGTATTTATAGACGATATTTTCGTTTACTCCAAGTCAGAGGAGGAGCATGATGCGCATTTGCGAGTAGTGTTGCAGATTCTGAGGGAAAAGCAACTGTATGCCAAATTTAGTAGGTGCGAGTTTTGGCTTAGGGAGGTGACTTTCTTGGGTCACATAGTATTAGCTGAGGGGATTAGAGTGGATCCTCGAAAGATTGAGGCAGTGTTGGATTGGAAGCCGCCTAAGTCAGTGGATGAGATTGAAGTTTTCTAGGCTTGGCGAGGTATTACCGAAGATTTGTGGAAGGATTTTATTTGATAGCAGCACCTATGACCAAGTTATTGAGGAAAGGAGTTCCATTTGTGTGGACTGAGAAGCAACAAGAAAGTTTTGACAAGTTGAAGAAGATTCTGACTGAAGCTCTGATTTTAATTCAACCTGATGCAGGCAAGGAATTCACGGTTTACTGTGATGCATCACATACTATTTTGGGATGTGTGCTGATGCAGGAAGGGAAGGTAGTGGCTTATGCATCTCGACAGTTGAGACCACATGAAGTTAATTATCCGACGCATGACTTGGAATTAGCTGCAGTGGTTTTCGCCTTGAAGATTTGGAGACACTATTTGTACAGAGAGAAGTCGATAGTTTACACGGATCACAAGAGTCTAAAGTATCTTTTGACTCAGAAGGATTTGAATTTGAGTCAGCGCAGATGGATTGAATTGTTGAAGGACTACGACTATTCGATTGAGTATCATCCGGGCAAGGCTAACGTGGTGGGAGGCACGTTGAGCCGTAAGGTTGTATCAGACTTAAGATCGATGTTTGCTCGTCTTAGTTTATACGACGATGGGAGTTTTTTGGCAGAACTGCAAGTCAAGCCAACTTGGTTAGAGCAGATTAAGAAGAAACATTTAGAAGATGATGGTTTGAATGATCGGAGGTTACAGGTTCAGAATGGTGGTTTAGAGGATTATAGTTTGTCCAGTGATGGAGTATTGTGTTTTCAAGGGAGAGCTTGTATGCCGAAAGATGTTGAGTTGAGGCAAAGGATTCTTCGGGACGCACATTGCAGCCCATACGCTATGCATCCTAGAGGTAGCAAGATGTATCAGGATTTAAGAGAGCAATTTTAGTGGCCAGGTCTCAAGCGAGAGGTAACTGAGTTTGTGGGTAAATGTCTGACGTGTCAGCGGGTCAAAGTTGAGCATCAGTTACCGTCTGGGTTACTTCATTAGGTGAAGATTCCACAGTGGAAGTGGGAAAGGGTCACTATGGATTTTGTAGTGGATTACCTCTTACACCTAGTAAGAAGGACCCAGTTTGGGTGATTATGGATCGTCTGACTAAGTCAGCTCATTTCTTCCGGTAAGGGTGGATTACTCGCTTCATAAGTTAGCTAAGTTGTATGTGGCAGAGATAGTGAGGTTGCACGGTGTACCAGTGTCGATCATCTCAGATAGAGATCCTAGATTTACGTTACGATTTTG
Source organism: Gossypium rotundifolium (assembly GCA_025506655.1). NCBI lineage: Eukaryota > Viridiplantae > Streptophyta > Magnoliopsida > Malvales > Malvaceae > Gossypium > Gossypium rotundifolium. The sequence continues at coordinate 45,072,244 of CP106730.1, forward strand.
GAAAGAGTTACATCAGGCTTTGGGTACGCGGTTGGATTTTAGTACGGCATTTCATCCACAGTCTGACGGGCAATCGGAAAGAGTTATTCAGATCTTAGAGGATATGTTAAGAGGATGTGTTTTGGACTTCATAGACAACTGGGAAGAGTTTTTACCATTAGCTAAGTTCGCATACAACAATAGTTATCAGGCAAGCATTAAGATGGCACCATATAAGGCATTGTATGGTAAGAGTGTCGTACACCTACATGCTGGACAGAGTTGAGTGAGCGTCAGATGTTAGGACCAGAGTTGGTTGCAGAGACTGAGGATAAGGTTAAGATGATTCTGGCTCATCTGAAGGAAGCTTCGGATAGGCAGAAGTCATATGCCGATCTCAAGTGGAGGGATATAGAGTTTGCCGTGGGTGACCAGGTCTTTTTGAAGGTCTCGCCATGGAAGAAAGTGTTAAGATTTGGGAGAAAAGGCAAGTTGAGTCCAAGGTTCATTGGGCCGTATAAGGTGTTGAGACGAGTGGGACTAGTAGCCTATCAGCTCGAATTGCCAGCAGAGCTGAGTCAGATTCACGATGTGTTCCATGTCTCCATGCTTAGACGCTATCGCTCGATCCATCGCATGTTGTGACGATGGGGAATTAGAGGTGAGTCCAGTTTTGATGGAAGAAGAACCAGTGCAGATTCTAGATCGAGACGTGAAAGTTTTGCGTAAGAGTCAGTTCCTTTAGTGAAGGTCTTATGGCGGAACCATGGTGTAGAAGAAGCTACGTGGGAACTGGAGGATGTTATGAGGCAACAGTCCCCTCAACTCTTTTGATCAGGTAATTTCGAGGACGAAATTATTTTAAAGGGGTAGAATTGTAACATCCTAAAATTTGTGTATCAGTTGGTAGCTTGTGTTAGCTCAGGTAGTATTGTTTGTGTGCTTAGTATAGCCTTATGAAGGCTTGACTTTATTTATGAAGCTAGAATAATTCTTAGTATTTAAAATTTAATGAAGTGGACTAGGTGATCTTGACACTTAAGATGATATAAGTATTAAATTCTAGCACATGAGGAGTTAGTGGCAAGGTGGCTATGATGCATGAAGGGTTGCTTGAGGGAAGAGGTTCGAGTAGCATGGATTACATTGGAAGACTTTATTTTTTTATGCACCGTTGCATTAAGTGTCGCCAAGCTATTCTTATGGTAGGTTAGACTTTCAAAATTTTTGGTAAGTTGAATAATGGATTTGGAAAGCTTGTATTATGGGATAAGATTCTTAAGACTTATGGAAGGATGGGGCTTAGATGATGGAGAGTGTTTTGGAAACTATGCTAAGGCCATTAGTCCATGAATGTGGATGACATGCTTGCTAGGGGTGGTAGAATGTTGATAGGAAGTTTGGGGGGATTTGGTTTGGTCAATTCTTGCATTTTGTACATCTTTTACATTTTTTTTCCTCTCCAAGAATTTCTTCCCTAGCCGAATGTACCTTAGGCATTAGGTGAAATTTTGCTTTTGGTTTAGCTTTCATTTTGTTTGAACCAAATTCTATTTTCTTTCTTTCATTTTTCCTTTTGAAACCAAAATCACACTTTGCACTTTGTGCACTTTTCTTTTTCGGCAAACAAGGTGTTTGGCCGAACCACTTTCTCCCATCTCTCTCTTTTTTTTTTTCTTTTGATATATGATCAAAACCACATTTCCTTTTTACTTTCTCTTGGCCGAATCTTCCTCCTTCCCAAACCTCATTTCTGTCACTTTTGCTCAAAGTTAAAAACATCCATCTTTATCCTATTTTCTCCTTCCATTCTTCTTCTTTCTTTTATCTTCAAATCCTCCTTCTCCTATTTCATTTTCACTTTTATTTTCCTTTCTTTTTCTCCACCATTGCCGAATCTTCATTTTCTCTTTTGGTGTTATCTTGGCCGAAAATCATCAAGGGTAGATTTTCTTTGGGTTCATCTATAATCGGTTTTGAAGATAGGTAAGTGTCTTGGCCGAATCTCCTTATTCTTTCTCTCTTTTCTATGTTATTTTTCTTGAGGGCAAAGGCCGAATTTTTGGACAATTGTTGTAAGGATCTAACTATTCATAGGAATTTATTATTCTAGACTCTTCGGGACTTTGGAAGCAATCGTTCTAAGCCTCAATTCTTTGACAATTGTTTTGGGGTAAGCCAATAGGTAAGACTTGGTATTTTAAATGATAACCTTTCAAGATTTGTTGGTATGGACGAATGGTCTTGTTCATAATCTTGTGGTTTGGCCGAATATAGGACAAGGTGATCTACTGCGGTAGATCAAGTCTTCGAAATCTAGTACTTGCATTTGTGACAGGAGTGTACCTTACACACTTTATAACTCGGTTTATATATATATATATATTAATAAACTAATCATGTTATTAATGTGAAAAATTATGAGATCTTGATATGATACCTTGATGGTATGAACAAGGACTCGGGTAAGTCCCCTTTAAAGAACAAACCTCGATATGATGTTGTTATATGATGATCTTTATCATGATTTAAGATATATATGTTTGTTATATGATTATATCACAAATGAGCATGATGGCATGATTTATTATTGTAAGACATTGGTTTGGGTGATTTGAGAGGAGGGGAAGGATTTGATATCCGTGTCTTTGGGACACGGAGGTTTGGCACCTCAATGGTTTGGTACCACAGTTATTTCGTGTTTTTGGGACACTAATCGAGGTTTGGCACCTCATGCGAAAACTCGCCCTTTTGAACTTGGCTTAGTACCTCCGTGGGTTGGCCCCACTTTGTATTTCGATATATTGGGATCGTCTAATTTATGTCGGTGATTTGGTATCACCACTTAAGTTAGAAAAACAATTCGAGGGTTGGCCCGATGGTATAGTTTAAAACACTTTGAAGTTTTGAAAACTTGATTATTTGTGACTTTGGGTCAAAGTATAAATGATTTGGCATCACATTATTGGATATCGTGACTTTGGGTCACCGATCCCATATCTCATGATGGGGCCAACCCATCGTGTGGTTAAACCACAGGGACAAGTCGCAATGAGGTGCCAAACCTCTGGTGTCCCAAAGACACAATTGTGCTACCAAAGCACTGGTGACCGTAGTCACAAATCTGTTGATGGGGCCAACCCATCGTGTGATACCAAATCACTGGCGTCAATCCCATATCTCACAAGTGGGGCCAACCCACGGTGGTGTTAACCACAGGGACGAGACGCTGAGGTACCAAACCTCTGGAGGTGCCAAACCTCCGTGACCCAAAGTCACAAAGTGTGTTACCAAAACACTTTGGTGCTCGTCAAGACAAAATATCACCGCTCCCTCCACTCGTATCACCCATCAACATACCGCACTCATGTAATCATGCATATCATATAATCATGCATATCATGCTAATATGCCTAATCTCATACCCCATGTCACATATATCCACAACCATGGTATCATATAGATCATCAGTAAACTCATAATAATAATACTGACTTACCCGAGTCCAGAATCATACCCATTAGGGTATCACATCAATCATCACTGTTTCATTAATCATCACACAGGTTATCAATTATATTACTAAACAGAAGTGTGTTAGTTTACACACCTGGTAAATACGAGTCTAGAATCCAACGAAAATGATCTAAGTCCCTTGATTACTAGATCCTTTTAAGATGATCTGGTTTCCTACCAAATCCGAATCACCCAATGATTCTCCCTAGCAATCGGCTACACCATAAAAGATGAACAGTTAATCTTTGGTTACTTTTGCCTTAATCGAACCTAAAGAGATTGAAATAATAACAATACCATGTACTTACCCCTACTTACCCACCGATTAACAAAAGAATAACGATTCCCTTGCTTAGCTTTCACACTCCAAAGACCCTATAACAAAGAGATTAGAATCCTTCCAAAGATGACCCTTTTCGCCCTTAATCAACCAACCTTGACAAAGTATAAGAGAGAAAGGAGATGACCATTCGCCAAGGACTTACCAATTCCAACCGATGGAAGGAAGGCCTCCAAACACCACCGATACTCGCCAAGATAACCACTAGAAGAGGGATAGATTCGCCAACACCTTGATCAAAAGAAGGAAAGAATTCGCCAACCAAAACACTAAGAGAAGGGAGGTATTTCGCTTAAAACTCGAGAAGTACAACAGAGGAAAATGGTTTAAGAGATGAGAAGGAATCGCCAACAAATGAGAAAGGTTCATTGAGTGCTTAACACCCTACTTTCGGCTTTGTACAATTAAAAGAAAGAGGAAGAAAATGTGAGAAGGAGGGATATAGGTTTCGCCACACAATTGAAAAAGAAAAAGTGATGAATGAGCACATTCGGCTATCAAGGAGTTTGAAGAAAAATAAAACAAATTAACAACTAGGCTTTGACTTCACGAAGGAAAGATAGAGGAATTTACTTGGAATGTTTCGCTTGCTTTTGAGAGAAGAAGAATTTTGGTTTACAAAAGAAGAAATGGGAAAAGGAAATGTTTTTTTTTTTTAGAGGCTTGAGTTTGGTTCCAATAGATGAAAGAAAGAACAACAATGAGAGAATTTCTACAAAGGAAATTGGTTTGTTTTTGACAAAAGAGAGGACTTTAGCTTACCAAAATGACCGAAAAATGCACCAAAGATGCAAAGGCATATTCTGCCTTCCCTCTCCCACACTAAGCCGTCACTTCCCCTCCAACTCCCCTAAATTTCGCCACAATCCCCAAAGCTCCCATTCACTCATTTGAAATGAGTGGACCAAGTCCTCCTCCACACTTTGCTCTCCACCATCCAAGTCACCACTTGACCAAGTCCAAGGTAGAGTTTAAATCATCCACAACTCCTCCCTCCTATGCCGCCCAAAATAAGTGACAAAAGGGACTCTGCTTGAACTCTGGACCTCCCTCACATGTGGATGACGCCACACCAAGCTCCTCCTTGCCACTCTGCCCACTCTTCACTTGTGCAATAAAATACCAAAGAACCCTTATACCCTAGCTCCAACAGCTGACTTGACACCCAAAACCAAAATTTTCCCATTCACTGGCACACCCTAGGCTACAATTAAGCCCCTATAACATCAAATAGCAACACAAAGACACTAAACACATGCAATAACATGCAACAACAAAATAGCCCCTAACCTGGGATATTACATTTGGCACCTCCAATGGTTTGGTACCACAGTTATTTCGTGTTTTTGGGACACCAGAGGTTTGGCACCTCATAGCGACTCGTCCCAGTGGCTTAGTACCTCCGTGGGTTGGCCCCACTTTCGATATATTGGGATCGTCGCCGGTGATTTGGTATCACACGTGGGTTGGCCCCACAACTTGATTATTTGTGACTTTGGGTCACCAGTGATTTGGCATCACATTATTGGATATCGTGACTTTGGGTCACCAGTGGTTTGGCACCACCAGTGGTTTGGTACCACCAAGGTAGAAAAGGAGTTATGGATGGCTAGGTTGGGTGCATTAAATATATATATTGCTTGGTTATGAATTGTGTAAGAATGTTGCATTAACCGGGGGAAGGATTTATGCACTGAGTCTTGGTGACTCACCTTCTCCTTTATCTTTTCAGATGATTCTTGATCGCAGAGTAGGAGCCGGATGAACTCGAGGAGGCCATGTAAATAAAAATTTGGTTTTATAAGAACTTTGATTTGGGTACTATATTTTATCTTAATTTGATTTATATTTTTAATTGGGTTTGTAATAAGGCCTTTTTAATTATGTTTTTGGATTATTTTGTATGTTGGACTTGTTTTAAATATGGCTTAGAAATTACATGGTTGATATATTAATTTGAGCATAAAGTTTTCTAAACTATAAAAACGCAATAGTTTTCAAAATCTTACCATCGGGTAAACAAAATAGTTTGATAGTAAAATGTCAACTTAAATGTTTTCGACAACTTAAATGATTTCCAAATTGAAGTTTCTACATTCAAATGCAAACGGTTTTCAAAGCAATAATTCGGGTTTTACTTAGAATAATATAAATGTTTTCTAACCTATGATTTGTCAATTAAGTTTTTAAAAGATTTACTTACGGGATTTTAAATAAAAATAAACTATCGATTTTTAACTAATCATGCACTTATTTTCTTTAATTAAATCGAAAACTAGATTTTTCTTCAAAACATTTTTCTCTGTGGCATGTCAGATTCGGTGATGGCGTGTTGACCGGGTATGGGGTGTTACAGTTATAACCCAGTTTAATTTCTGCCACTTTTCGTAAATTTAATCCGTGTGGGACCATGAGCCCATTGGGCCTACACGACCTATACCGGCCCAACGAGGCCCATAACAACCTAAGCCCATGAAAACGCTTATGGTGGCCTCAATCATCTTATGCCCATATTCATGGGTTCGATCTACCACACGTGCAATCGCACGCTTGTGTGGCATCATTTTTCGGTACTTCAGCTTTTCGGCATTTGCCGATGTACTTAGAGAGTGGTGTGTGTACACACCTTGTTGGAGAAAAGCAGTAGCCTACGAACGTAGAACCAATATCCAACACTATTCACCATTAGTCCTCTCTACCACAAGATCCATAATCTTATTTTTTATAACACTTTTAATCTAGATTAATAATAAAACTTGCCTTGATCGAACGATTGAGGATCACTCATTTAAACCGTCGCAAGAGATTGATCAATAGGCCTTAGGGGTTATCTGCATTCCAACCAACACTTTTCAACCATCAAACAATTGAATAGTTTGAACTAGCCGAGAAGTCACTTACCAACAACGCAGAGTCCAGATTAGAAGAAAAGAATCAATCATCGCACCTACACAAAAGCCGAAGGTACAAAGAACGATAGAGGCAAGATGGAATAATTGCACCCTTGAGATGGAATGTTCGGCTAACACAAAACGAAGGGAACTGATTTGCATAATAAATTATATATATTGATTCAATCACAATAGAATCACATATTAACATTCAATTTAATCATCATTATACAGAATGCAGTTCATACGAACTTACCTGGCTAAAATGCAGATATATCAAAGTACAAGAGCTTTTTGGTAATTTTGCATTCTCCTCAATTTTCAACTCGATCTTGATCTAAATTAATAATTTCATTCAATGTATTAATTTAGACAGTAAAACAGTTTTTTATGCAATTTAGTATTTTTTGAAATTTTTACAAAATTGCCCCTAACATTTTACTTTTATTCAATTTAGTCCCTGAGCCTAAAATATGCAAATTAACCAATTTTTTATGCTAACCCATGCCAAATGAATATTCATGGCATCCAATACAGCCCATTTTTGCAACAATTTCACAACAAATCTTTGTATTTTTTTACTATTTCAACAATTTAATCCCTAATCGAAAAATTCATCAAAATTACTTACAAATAATAAATAATAACTCAAATTCATCATTTGATATCTAAAATTGCATATATTCATCAATGGAAACATTCAATATCTTTAACAATTTCAAAATCAAAGGTACGAGCTAGCAGGACTTGGTTGCAACGGTCTCAAAAACATAAAAATTATTAGAAATGGGACTAAAATCACATAGCAATCTAGCATTTGAACTTGCCGAAACCTCCATTCTCAAAAATGGCTTCTTCTTTCATTAACAAATGGTGGAGAAGAATTGTAAAAGATGATAAAGCATTTTGGTTTTTATTAAATTTAATTTAATTATCAAATTGCCATTTTAATCTTTGTTAATAATTAAATTTAACACCAAATCCATGCACATGATTGTCCACTAATTACATAAATGGTTTATTTACCATTTAATTCCCTTTTCCTTTATTCAATAAACCATTTAATCACTCAAATCAAATAGTGATCAGATTTTACAACTTTTATGATTTAGTCCCTTTTAATTAATTAACTATCGAAACATTAAAAATTTTCAACGAAACTTTAATACGACCTTTATAATACTTCATAAATATTTGTAAAAATATTTATGGCACGGTTTATAGAAACGAGGTCTCGATACCTCATTTTCTAAACCACTTGACTTTAGGGTCTTACCACTTGAACTTAATTAATCATTTGAAAATCATAAATTACATATCAAAAACCATTTAAAAAACATAATTGACTCGTAAATATTCGTAAATAATATTTATGAACATACTCTTCGAATTTGGTGGCTACAAAACCACTGTTTCTAACACCATTAAAAATCGGGCTATTACATCAATTAATCTCTATTTTATGAAACCAAAGATGTACACACTGGTTGGGACTAAAATATCAAATAAAATACTAAAAAATTCTCACTTTAATGAGGTGTACCTTTGGCATTTGAGACTTGGTCATATTAACCGAGCAAGAATCACTAGACTTATGAAAGATGACATCTTAAGTTTGCTTAAAGAACTTGATATTACACATTGTGAATCTTGCTTGGAAGGTAAAATGACTAAGCGATCTTTTAATGTAATAGGAACGAGGGTCGAAAAACCTATAGAACTTGCGCACAGTGACATTTGTTGCCCCATGAGCGTTAGTGCAAGAGGTGGTTATGAATATTATGTAACATTTATTAATGACTATTCTAGATATGAGTATGTATATTTAATACGTCGCAAGAGTGAAACCTTTGATATATTTAAAGTATTTTGTGTGAAAGTGGAGAAATAACTAAGTTTACCCATAAAGGCACTTCGGTTTGATCGAGGTGAGAAATATTTATCTGATGAGTTCTTAAGGTACCTTATAGACAATGAAATTCTATCCTAGTTAACCATGTCAGACACTCTATAACAGAATGGGGTGGCAGAGAGAAGAAATCAAATGCTGTTAGGCATGGTACGTTCGATGTTAAGTTATTCAAATTTGCCAATCTCTTTTTGGGGATATGTTACACGAACAACTTGCTATATTCTGAATGATGAAACAACTAAGGTAGCTTCAAAATTTTATCATTTTTGGATTTAGGGATGCCTGACCTACGTATTGGACAAAGATGCTAGATAGTTGGACTCACGAACAAAATTGTCCAAGTTTTAGGATATCCAAAGGGAAGAAAGCGTGATTTGTTTTATAACCCCAAAGCGAAAACTGTTATAGTGTCAAATCATGCTACTTTCCTTTAAGAAAGATACATGAATGAATTTAAACTCAGAGTAAATAGGCACTCGAGGAAATTTTGGGAAATTTACAAAACATTATTGAAATGGTTTCTGAACCAATTCCTAATAGTATACTTATAAACGATCAGTAGCATAGGGTGCTTCATCGTAGTGGGAGGGTCTCTCGTAGGCCCAAATTCTTCCAACCTGGCAAAAGTGTTTTTAACATTTAGTCTAGCGAAAAGGAAGATAATGACCCACTCATATTGCCACACCCGATTTCCCTTAAGTTTGAAAAATCTGGAATAATTGGGGATTACATTGAAAGATATCATAAGTTGGCGATTTCTACTGAAAAATTAGGAAAAAAATTAGTGGTTGTTTTAGACATAGTTAAGTTCCAATTCTAGTTTGGTTGGATGAGAACCAACTGATTCGTTAGTGGGAGACAAAATGATTACCAATATATGGTTTTTATAAGGTTGATAATCGTGTGTGAAGGGCTATAAATAGCTGAAGAATAAATTCCTAGGGTTAATTCTTCTTAGTTCTACTTAATTTTCTTCTCTCTTCATTAATTTTTTCTTGGTTGCTTCAAAGAAGAGATGATTATGGGGAGCTCTGCATGGAATAATGATCATGGGGTTTGATTTGGAACAGTAGAGAATCAAGTAAGCTAGCAAGGTTCTAATTCCTTCAGTGTTCATAAATTTAAGAAATTATAATTTTCAAAATCTTTGAGGGTTCTGCATGTTTTTAGAAACTAGGTTTTTAAGGTGAAATTGCTTAGTTTAATTTATGACTTTGGTTTTTATTCTTAGTTGTTAAGAGAATGGAAGCTTTGGCATTCGAAAAAGCTAAGCTAATGAAGCAAATAAAAATTAGGTGAGTTTCTGTACTTTGTACATGGATGTGCTTTGCATGCTATGTATGCACAAAGATTAGTAGGTACATGAGTATTCACAAGTGTGGCAGTCTACATAAAATGATTGTGGTACTATACAAAAATTTAATGTATTCCACGTTATTATGTTATATGATAATATGCATGTGCCTGTGTGTGTATGAATTGTGGAGTATGAAGGAAATGAAGTTTTGTTAGATTCCACAATCTAATGTTGCTGGGTACAAACCGTGATATACGAAGGGGACACTACGGTGTTCGAGCATCAAGGTTAAAAGTGATGAAATGGAGGAATGGGTGGATTGGATAGGAAAATTAAGTTTCTATTAGATTTTGCAATTTAGTATTTTCTGGGTGCAAACCATGATATTCAAAGCTCCGGACCTTACAGAGGGGACACTATGGTGTTCGAGCATTACCATTGGAAACAAGATGGAATGATATCCACTTGCTTGCTAGAATGACACCGTAACGACAGTTTATCGATTCTAAGAAGTGACACTATGATGATAGTAAGATCCTTCGGGGCGACACTTCAAAGAGGTTTAAGGTGTAGACAATAGATCGACTATGACAACATAGAGAGTCCGTCGGGACATTAAACGAGGGGTAGTTCATTAAGACAATAAAAATGGGATAGTTCGTCGAGAAATTAAACGTTGGGTCATCTACGAGGACAATAAACACGGGGTAGCCCACCAATATGGTTATGAAAATGGATTAGAAGAAAATATAGGAGTTTGAAAGAAAGAGCTAGCTAGTGGGCTCGAATAATCTGTCAAAAAAGGAAAAAGTATTATAAATGAGAAAAGTCTGCCAAAGTAGTAAACAAGAAAGTCAGTGGGGTGTAGGGTGGTAACCTAGCTAGAATTAGTTATGGGAATGATGTACTGATAATTCCTTGTATTTAGAGGATTTATCCATGGTTCGCAGGTAAGGATTCACCATTAAGAACCATTAGGAAGTACTCAAAGGAATATTGTGTACCAGTGGAGGTCCTTGGTAGGTTAATGAGAATGTTACTCTCAGTACAAGGCTTTGATAAAAGCGTAGTTATATGGGAAGGTTCAGTCACATGCACCTCGAATAATCAAGTTTATAAAGAGCATGTTAGTTGAAAAGGATAGAAAGAGGTATAAATAGAGATTATCCAAGTGGCAGATATGTCTGTCAACACTGTTCCTCTTTGAGAGGAAATTATTGCCGATACACCTACCATAGAATTAGTTCCACAGGGAACCATCATATAAGAGAAATTGTAAACTAAAATAGACATTCAGGTAACAGTCTACTGGATACTATAGGCCAAAACTAGCCACTATAGATGGGCATGTTACATCTTTAAAGCAAGGTATCATAAATAGGGCAAACTACGAGGAAGTAATCCAAACAACTTTTCAACCTAAATGCTGGGGGAAACGAGATTAGTCCGCCAGAGTGGTATGAGTTCTTCTTAGTTAACCTGATTGATGGAATGGCAGAAAGTCCCTCAGGACTTTAATAAGAATAAGGAGTCTGCGAAGGACTAGTCAGATTCAGGATGTTCACCAAAGAAAACATAATCAAAGGGTCATTAGGATGGAAGGCAGAAGGGCTACCTTATAAGTATATGGTGGATAATGGAATCTATACATGTAATCGACCACCAAACTTTGTGATTAAGGATATAACAAAAAAGTTTTGAGCAGATGTATATTCATAACAGGGGATTGATGAAAGAAAGAATGCATGTAAACAAAAGGATAGAGTCTGCAATTATGGTGAAACATCTGAAAAATTGACAAAACTAGTCAAGTGGTGACAATCTTTCTACCAATATATGAGATCAAAAAAGGAATCAAAATTTTCTATTCTAGATTAAGAGAATTCGTCCTAAAATGATCAGGGAGTTTAATCGTGTTTAGTTTCTTTCTATTCACTACCTTTGCAGGACAGAGTCTATTTTTGAGTAATGCAGTAAAGAAACTCATTAAGTTCTTTTGAACTTATAGAATTTTGGCTTATGTTTTCAAGACTCGTGGGTGATTAAAGATATTAAGGAGGGGCCAAGCAAGACCGTGTTAGATTGAGGATCATTTTCGGTATGGTATCACACATAGGAAATGGTACCTTAAGAGGCTTTGCCTCGAGGTTAGAAATAATGTAATTGAGTAGTTTCCTAGACTTAAATCTTTCAAGATAGTCAAATTAAGTTTGGTTTAATGTTTCTATTTTAAGAAACATTCGAAATAAAAGTAATAAAGTAGTTTGACAAATTTTCTGATTAAAGTATTAGATTCAAACCAGTTTAATTGTGACACTCCATACCTGAACTCAGTTATCAGGTCAGGTAAAGGAGTTACACACATATGATGAAGAGATGCAGAGTGTTGATTCCAAGCTCTAGGAAATAGCTATGAGAGTTAAGATGGACTCGATGTACTCCATCCAGTGTGGGAACTTGTGGACTTATCGAAAATGCTATAGGATGTAAGTGGATCTACAAAAGGAAAAGAAATGCAAATGGAAAACTGGAAACTTATAAGGATAGACTTGTAGCAAAAGATTATACTCTGAAAGAAGATATCGATTACAAAGAAACCTTCTCTCCAGTTGCCATGCTCAAGTGAATCCACATATTTTTATCCATTGTGATAACTCTTAATTATGAGATCTAGCAAATGGGAGTCAAGACAACGTTTTTGAATGACTATTTTGAAGAGAGCACCTAAATGATGAAACCCTCCAGATATATAGCGAAAGGAAATTAGTATAAAGTTTATAAACATCGTAGATCCATAAATAGACTTAAGCAAGTATCCCGCTCATGGAATCAAATATTTGATCAAGCGTTCAAGACTTCAGGAAAATGTAGATGGGCCTTGTGTTTACAAACATTTAGGGGATGAAAAGGTGGTGGTTCTCATTCTAAACGTCAATGACATTCTACTCATTGGGAATGATGTAAGGATATTGTCATCAATTAAACTGTTGTTAACCCAATAGTTTAGCATGAAGGACTTGGGAGAAGCTAATTTTTTTCTAGGCATTTGAATCCTAAGGGATCTAAAGAACAAAATGATAGCCCTATCTCAGGCTTCATACATAGATAAGATATTGGAGCATTATTCAATGACCGATTCGAAGAAGGGAAATGAACCCTTTGTATCAATATTTCATCTGTCTTTGGAAGATTGTTGTAAGACAGCAGAAGAATGAGAAAACATGAGAAAGGATCCTTATGCTTAGGCATTAGGAAGTCTCATGTATGCTATGCTAAGCACATGCCCAAATATTTGTTTTGCAGTGGGTTGGTGAGTCGATATCAGGTGGATCTAAGTAGTTAAGCATATACTCAAGTATTTATGGAGAATAAGGATATATGCTTCTGTATTTCGAAAGAGATCTTACTCCTATCAGATATACTAATTCCAACTTCAAAATGTGCCAGGATTCGAGAAAATCAAGATTGGGCCATGTTTTGTCCTAAACAGTGGGTCCATATTATGAATAAGTGTCAAGAATGTTTGTACTACTAACTTTACTATGTAAGGCTGAATATGAGGTACGAGAAAAGCTATTGCACTGTAACAGTGTGGATATGGCTAAAGCTCAAAGAAAACACATATAGGACAAAACACATTTATACAAAGTATCATAAAGGAGATGGTAGTGTTTGATGGAATAGTGGATGTAATCAAATATTGCATATGAGAACAAACCCATGGGATTTGTTTTCCCAAGACTCTACTAGCTAGAATGTTCTTTGGGAAACATATAGAGGGGCACAAGAATGCGAAACATGACTCATCTACTTCACTAAGACAAGTGGGAGATTGTTGCATCTGTTGCCCTAAGTCTATTATATTCGTCTAAGTACACTTATTAGTTTTCAAACAGATTGGTTAATAAAATTATTTATTAATTACATTAATACTTTGTATATTGTCCTCACATGGTTTTTGTGCACAAAGCAAAATGGAAGAAAATGTTTCTCACTAGTTGTCTAATGTTTAACTGATATTAAGCGGTATTACGTGGTCGAATCGTAATACGAAAAGACAACTTGTATTAGTAGATGAACCTAAACATGTCTTTAGTCTAATAAAAAATTAGCAAAATAATTTAAAGAATAATATGTCGTCTATCAAGTCCAATAGGGGAGATGCCTTTTCTTGGGCATCGGAGTGGGATGACTTCTAGAAGATAGAGACATAGATGTGATTGACTTGACTGACAGTACATCGGAGGACCTAATTAGAATAGATCCTAAATCTGTCTATGGATTTACTCATTTGTGACGTTGATCGTATGGCATACCTAAATCCAGAATGGATAGCAGACTATGTATGCGTGACTCGTACACTTTGGTGTAAGTAAAAGATTGAGTTTGAATAGATAAGGATCCGAAAACTGGTGTGTTGGGTGTATGACTTCTGTAGTGTGTAGTGTTATTCAAAACTGTGGAATTCATTTCCTGATGCATGGGTAAATGATATCCTGTCATTGGCATTACATGGTTGATGAAAAGTAAACATGGCCATGGTTTTTTTTTTCTTTGTGATGAGTGACTTAATTATTATTCGATAGTATTTGACTTTTCATGAAGGAAGATGTAATGATTACTGTGAGATAGAATAGGATCATATTGGGAGAACGAATATTATCCCAAAGAGATCATGGATATCCTATAAGGGTAGTATACTTATGAAAACATCATTGGACGATCACTGAGTAGTTGCTTTAGTAATGGTTTGTTGCTAGGGAGTGCTCAGTCACAATACTATAGTGGAATGACTTCGTGACTGAATGATTTTATACTTAATAGGTGAAAAGCCAAAAATTAATTATAAATCATTTTAGCCCGAATTACATATGTCCTATCGACCCCCCCGCTATCTCGTTGAAACTAGAAATAAATTGTGTGTTTGAATAGAAATGAATAGAATGAATAGATAAAAAGGAATGAGAAACAATCAAGAATGATTATAGTTTTTTGTGAAATTGAAAAGTGGAATCATTTGGAAATGAATGTAGGTTTCCAAAAAGGGAAATGGAAATGATTGATTTGCAATTCGATATGTATTACATACAAATGATCAACAAAATGAGTTTATGTTTTTGAGCTGTCTTGAAGCCCAAAAATGAAAATAAACAATTCGACCACAGTGAACATGTTGAATTGTGAAATATTAAACATATTTTCTCGAAATTTTACCAGGGGTAAAATTATCAAAATTTTATTGGAGGTAAAATAGGGATGATAAGGTTGTTTAATATAGAATATTAAAGTTTATTTTTGAAAAATAGTAAAATCGAATTAGGTTGGATTACATTACCGAGTACTGAGTCAAAAGACCTAGGAAGTACTTGTAATTAGACTCAGTGTGAGGGAGGCCCAAAACCCCTTATATAACATGAAAGGGTCCACCCTCAATAGGAAGATTTTTTTTCTATTTGAAATAAACGACTACAACTCAACAAGGGTTCCACATCTTTTTATAAATAGTTTGCACCGTTAGGGCATAACACACAACTTTTAGAGATTGTTACTCCACCGT
The DNA here is from genome assembly GCA_025506655.1 of Gossypium rotundifolium. Taxonomy (NCBI): domain Eukaryota; kingdom Viridiplantae; phylum Streptophyta; class Magnoliopsida; order Malvales; family Malvaceae; genus Gossypium; species Gossypium rotundifolium. The sequence goes on from CP106730.1 coordinate 45,087,736, forward strand.
AAAATAGAGAGAACTCATTCTCAACTATCGAATATATTTTTCAAAAATAACAATTCTACCGATTTCTATTAAAGAAGAGAGAATTTTTGTTTTCTCCCCAAATAAAAGAGAGAATACTTTTTCTAGTTTTGTATTTTGATGCAATTGGTTCGAGCCAACACTCGAAGCAGTTTATGGTACGAGAATTGTGGAGAAGATAATTTGTTTGAAAGCTGAGAACAATGAACATTCGCTAAGCTAGAAACACATGTATGAATCCAGTTGGTGTTTATTGCTATAAATATCACAAATCGAGTCAAATTTTAAAATTTTAATTTTCTCTATAAAAGAAAACCGTTTTCAAACCGGATTTTTCCAGCACTAAGTATTTAAAATTTGAAATTGATCTAAAAATTCTTTAATTATAGATATTAGTGGGTCATTTGATGATGTAATTGAGATAAATTTTGAAATTGAAGTTCAAATTTGAAAGATGGGAATTTCGATTTTAAGGACTAAACTGAATAAAATGAAAAATTTTAGGGGCATTCGAAAATTGAAATTGAAATGATCCAGTTATAAATTATGATATTATAAACTGTTTGGAGTTAACAAATTGAATAAAATTGAATTGAATTATATTTTAGATCAGTTATTAAACCAAACTAAGGATAATCAGGGAAAAGATAAAATTATCGATTAGTTCTTGCAATTAAACTTGTTTGCTATTTCGACCAGGTAAGTTCATATGGTATGATTGTATTTAAATTGTTACATATTTAAATTATGAATTTCTGTATGTTTGATAGTAATTTGAATTTATTTATAATTTGGTACAAAAGGTGATATATGAACTAAATCAGAAGAAATGATAAATTCATTAGGATGAATTGCAACTTGATATATTTAATGAATTGATAGTTGATTATGGTGATCAAATCATATTGGTGTGGATTTGATTGATTATTGAGATAGATGATTAAATTGAATAAAATTGAAAATAGTATAACTTAATGAAATGGTGAAATTTGTTTGGAATTAACATGAATCATGTTATGCTATGAATGAAATGATATGTTGATTGATGAATTGGTGATATTGAGATCGATAGAATGAGAATCAAACTTATAGTTAAATTGGATTATTAGTTACCCTATTAACTATTCAAGTAGTGTCAGATATAGTTGGCATGCCATAGCATCAAAAACTGAGTAAAACCATTATTGTTGGGCAATCCGAGGTGATAGACATTTTGTATTAGGTCATCATTGTTGGGAAACTTGAGGTGACAGATTGATTGTGTTGAGAAAGCCATTTATGTTGGGCAATCTAGGGGGCTATTAAGTATTGATATAGTGTCATCATTGTTGAGAAAACTATTGATGCCTACGAATTTACTAAGGATTCGATATGTTTACCCCATTGTTTTCCCTTTTTCCTGTTGATTCTTAACTTGCAGAATGTGTCAAGTGGATCATTAAGAAGCTTACACTTTCCTATTGTTGATTCGGTAGTCTTTTAAACGTTTTAAAGTCCGGGTATGTGACATGTACATAGGTGTTTGTATATGTTAACTTGAAATGATAATTTTTGCTTGCAACCTTTATAATCCTTGATTATGGTAAGGTTTGATGAATGACTATAGTTGAAGAGGTTTAAATGGTAAGTTTAAAATCATTATAGCTTAGGTAAATTTAGTTTTGAATGGATGACTAGTTGATTTAAAATGCATATGGTTGAATGTGATTAAGTTGGTATTTGGTATGATGTTTCAATTTGTAACACCCATTACCTGTATCCGATGCCGAAATAGGCTACGAGGCATTACCGGACTTAATCACAAGCAAACATTCAAAACCAAGACATGAATTTCCACTCAAATTTAAAACTTTTCAAAAACATTCATATCGTCCCTAAAACGAGCCTACGAGGCCCAAAATATACATTGGAAGTGGTTTGGGACTAAACTGAGAACTTTTGAAACATTAGGGAAACTTAGAAATTTTTCATGTAAAAGGGGTCACATGCCCGTGTGGGTTCGGGAATTGCCCGTGTGACCCTATGACACGCCCGTGCTTCAAGCCGTGTTCAAATTTGGGAACATTCTATTTATGACGTCATCATCAAATTGAGGTCACACGGCGAAGTCACACGCTCGTGTGCTTATGCCGTGTGATCGATTAAATTTTTATAATTTTTCATAAAATAGGTGCAGACTTCACACGGCCAGGGCACACGCCTGTGTTCAAGGCCATTCCATCCACACGGCTGAGACACATGCCCGTGTCACTGCTCGTGTGCTCATTACTGAGTATTCTATTTTGCAACAATTAAGGTGTAGGGGACACATGGCCGAAACATATGCCCGTGGTGTAGACCGTGTGTCACACAAGGCCTAGACACACGCCTGTGTGTCTACCTGTGTGGACAAATATAAGGCTATTTACCAAGCCATTTTTCCACCCTTCCATACACCAACCTACACAACAAAACATAGCACCAATCCAAGCATATACTTTCAACCCAATCAACCATACACAAGGCAACCTCATATCAATTACATGCTATCATTTATCACATACAAGCATCACATACTTAGCATCTCAAACCATTCAATTTACCATATTCATGAAAACATCATTATATGTATATATACTTAACCAATATTAGCCAATATCAAATGGCCATTTACAAAATGAATCATCAACTATTGAAGCCATCACTTATGGCTAAATTAATTATGACACATGTAACATCTTGAATTAATGGGTCTATGCGTTTAGTTTAAGGATGTTTAACATGTTAATTTAAGTGATAGGGGTCCAAACTGGGCTCAGGACAAGGAAAAAGCCCTTGATTAAATTATCTAATTGGGCATTATAGAGTTAAAAGGTGGTAATTGTGTTTAAAATACCAACGTTGGCTTTGTGGCCCAACAATAGGTGGCACTAGAAGGTGGCATTACTAACAGTTAAAGAGGCCCAAGTTTTGGCTGCAAGGAGCCCATGTTTCTAGGCCATTTTTGGCACTTAAAAGGGAGCAAGAGGAGATACCACAACAAGGGTGTAAGGGGCCCAAAATTTAAGTTTTAGGGAGCCCAATTCTCTTAATTTAAGTGAGCTAAAAGCTGGCATTAGGGTTAGGAGAAGTGGACGGCAACAAGGCTCTAAAATAGGAGGATTTACATGGAATTTATAATTGATAATATAGAAGATAAAACGGAGAAAAGACATGAGCTATCAAGGAAATGTGATGGCTGAAAATCCACCACCTAGAGGAGTGAAGAATTCTGCTACTTCATGAAGAAGAGGTGCCAAAATTTCCCTTTTTATTAGCTTGACTTTTAGTAATCAGGAAGGGTACTCTCGGGTTTTTAAGGTAGGTGCCGAAATCTTTATAAATAGAGGGGAGTAGCTCACCAACTCCGGCATTTGAACCCTACTTTCTTCTTCTTAACCTGTGCCGAAATTCTTAACTCTTCCTCTCCAATTTCTTTTCTTTTTATTTCTTCGAAAGCCGAACAATCCCTGCTCTTTGCCGATTTCTTCCACTAAAAGCCGAAACTATTCAAGATTCCTTCTTATAATCTTCTCTTTTTGATTTTTCTCAAAAGCTGGAATCCCCAAGGAGTTGCCGATTTCCCTCTAATAAGGTAAGTGTCGATTCTTGATTTCTCTTAAGATCTCTCTCTCAGTTTTTGAAAGGCAAAAGCCAAAAAACTAATAGTCTAATGGTTCTATGTTGGGAGGCAATCCAGGATTTGAAGGAAACTTGGTTGTCTAGATCTAAAAGCCGAAAAAAGCTAGTCTCTAATTTCGAGATTTTAAGGTAAGGAGATTTTCCCTAGATCTTTACTAGATTCGTTCATTATATACAAGATCTAAACTTTATGATGAGGATTAACGGTCATATATTGTGATAGTAGTTCTGACAAGGACTTGTGATGGAATTAAATATCGATCAGGCAAAGGAGAGAATCCCTAAGTTTACGAAATGAGCGGTATCTGCCGTTCGAGATTGGCCACTTGGTTGTGGACCGGCTTCTGAACAACACCTTAGGCAGATAGCAATTGTGTCGACTATAGATAGCGTCGACATAGAAAGTATCATTTTATCGGTAACCAAGTGTGTAGATCTCTAACACACACCCTCTAATTGTATTTTATGTGTAGTGGGCTAAAAAGCCAGAAAGTGGCTGTATAGATAGTCGATTAAAACCCTAAAAGGGTTAGGCAAGGATGCCAGGTATGCAACCATGGAAATCTCTATGTGTATTGAGACTTATGAAAGCCTGTACGATGTTCTCTTTGTGTATGTATGCATGGGGTAGGAATATAATATGAAAGGGAAGTGCAATATGGGTCACATAGTGACCGGTGGTAGAAATCCCACGAATATAAATATGGGCCACATGGTGACCGGTGGTAGAAATCCCACAAATATAAATATGGGTCACATGGTGACCGGTGGTAGAAATCCCACCAAATTTAAATGTTAGATCACACAGTGATCGGTGGCTGTGCCACGTGGTGTGTAGCGGACGGAGGGTTGATTGTAGAAATCCCCAAGGTGTGATGGTTGGTACGGGTTGGTGTGTAGAGAATGGAATTCTAGGATGGGTTGGGCCATTCATTATGTATTGTCTATAATGTTTCATGATTGTTGCCTTTATGTATGGGCCAAGGTCCATAATGTGTTTGTGGGCCTTAAGTCAGTATGTTCAGGATTTATACACTGAGTCTTGGTGACTCACGTTTTCCTTTTCTCTACTCTTTCAGATGAGCAGTAGATCGTGGACATGGGAGCTGAGACGGACTCGAGGGGCCATCAAGTTATTCGTTTTATACTTTCTGCTTTATTTCAAGTTTTAAATGTTGGAATTGTTTGATATAATAAGGCCCCGTAGCTTAGGTTTAAGTTGATATTTGTTAGTGTTTATTTCTTCTCAAATTTTATGAACAAGACTTATGTTTTAAAGGAAGTAAAAAGATGGGATTTTCAAATATGATTTCAATAACTTCCATTTTGAAAAAAAAAATTACAAAGATTTTCTACAAGTGCCACCTATTTAACGAATATCTACAAGAATGACAAAGTTTGTCAAAACCATTCTCAGTAAAGTTTTTAACATGAAACCCGTAGCATACCAAATCCGGTTGGAACTTAAGGGCCGGGTTTGGGGTGTTACAACACATAACAAAAAGACCAAGTCCCTATACATGACATAACTCAAAATATGGAAATCATAAGTACCCAAAATGATAATTTGATAGTATGAATGAATCTCCGATCGTCTTCGATCCCCGAGCTGGCTTGGTGATACTATAAGACAAGGGAAAGAGAAACGGAGTAAGTTTTGAAGCTTAGTAAGTTCCTATGCAAATAATAAGCATCATACACTCTTTAACATATAGTTAACATAAAGTGGATTAACATAAATGTCATTCCAAATTCATAATCAAGCTTAGCATAGATGTTATTAAAATCTTAACATCATAACTTACTCAATTGAAACAATACGAGGTTTTATCACATATCAAGCTCATTAAGAATGAGTTTTATGTACATACTTGTACCAACTTGCAACTTACCTTAATTTTATGTACATACCTGTACCAACTTGCAACTTACCTTAATCTTTCACATCATACCATAGGCTTTCACAACTTAAACTTTGCCATTAAGTTTCCTATTGAACCACTTGGAATACTAAATGATACTCGAGAAACCTCACACACATAGTACTATACCAATGCCATATCCCATATATGGTCTTACATGGGATCTCATATTGATGCCAATAGCTTAGCTATGGTCTTACAAAAACTCTCAAACCAGTCCCATATCCCAGATATGGTCTTACACGTAATCTTAACTAACCCTAATGTCATGAAATTTGTATCCTAACTATTCGTAAGGTTCAACCTGAATTTTCTCGCTTGTTGAACTTTGTCCAATTCATTCAAAGAGTAAATCACAATTCATACAATAATTACACAATTAATGCATAAATAATAATGCATTATTTACATACGAACTTACCTCGGTACAAAAATAGTAGAAATGGACCTAATCGTTAATAACCTTGCTTTCCCCCCGATCAAGGTCCGAACCTCATCTTTCTTGATCTATAATAGCAAATTTATTTATTATTCACACTATTCAATTCAGTCCAAAAATCACATTATGGAAAAATTATATTTTTGACCCTAAACTTTGACATATTTACATTTTTACTCCTATGTTCTTAAAATGAAACGTGTGCAATTTCTTTATTATAAAAGCCTAGCCGAATCATTTTTTAACTATAACAGCCCACAATTTCAACACACTTTTACTACATATTTTATAACTTTTACAAATAGGTCCTTTTAAGCATTTTAATAAAAAAATCACTTAGTAAAAGTTGTTTATCTAACATCAAATAATAAAAGTTGTTTATCTAACACCAAAACTTAATTTTCTACCATTAGACATCAAAATACACAAATTTCTAACATGGTTCAAACCCTAGACCTTGATTATTCCTTAAATTAATGGTAGAAATAGATAGATCGGATGATAACGAATTCAAAAAATGTAAAGAGCATTAAAAACGGGGCTAGGATGTACTTACAATCAAGCTTGAAAAGTGAAAAAACCCTAGCTATGGAGCCCTTCTAAATTTTGGCACTTGGGAAAGAAGATGGACAAGATTTTAGCTTGATTTTCCCTTTTTATTCTTTTATTTACCAAATGACCAAAATGCCCTTCACTTAAAACTTTGAAATTTTATCTCACCATGTCCATTTTTGTCCATTATCTTAACAAATGGTCTAATTACCATCTAAGGACCATCAATTTAAAATTTCATGAAATTAAACACTTCTAGCATGTAGAACTCAACTTTTTTTACTTTTTACAATTTAGTCCTTTTGACTAATTAAGTGCCCAAACGTCAAAATTTTCAAACGAAATTTTCACGAAATCATTCTGTGAAACTATAGACCAGAAAAATATAATAAAGATAAACTTTTCTGTGTCGGGTTTGTGGTCCCGAAACCACTGTTCTGACTAGCCCAAAATCGGGCTATTACAACTCTCCCCCTTAGGGATTTTCATCCTTGACAATCTTACCAGAGAATAGATTTAGGTACTATTTTGCATAGCCTCCTCGGGTTCCCACGTAGCCTCTTTGACTCCGTGTCATTGCCATAAAACTTCCACTAGGTCTATACTCTTATTTCTCAACTGGTTAACTTCTCGAGCCAAAATCTTGATCGGTTCTTCACCATAAGTCATATCACGTTGAATCTCAACCTTTTTTGGAGAAATCACATGTGAAGGGTCTGATTGATAACGTCGTAGCATAGACACATGAAACACATTTTGGATTCTTTCCAACTCTATCAGTAAAGCTAACCTATAAGCCACTAGCCTGATTCTTTTGATAACCTCATACGGCCCAATGAAATGTGGACTCAATTTACCTTTCTGGCCAAATCTAAGAACTTTCTTCCATGGAGATACTTTAAGAAAGACTTTGCCACCGACCTGAAATTTGATCTCTTTTCTTTTCTAGTCTGCATATGACTTTTGTTGATCTGAAGCAGCTTTCAAGCAATCTCGGATTACCTGTACTTTTTCTTTGGTTTCCTTAACCAAATCAACCCCATGAATCTATTTCTTGGTAAGCTCAGTCCAATACAAAGGTGTTCGGCACTTACGGCCATACAATGCCTCATAAGGTGCCATTTTTATACTCGATTGATGGTTATTGTTATAGGCAATTTTGACCAATGGTAGATACTTTTCCCAACTACCTTCAAATTCTAGAACACAACATCGAAGCTTATCTTCAAGTATTTGAATTACCCTTTCGGATTGACTGTAACATCCCGAAATTGGGCCTAGTAGGATTGGGGCCAATGGGCCTTAGGCATAGTAGCATTCAAAATTTTTGAGAACGGCATTAATGCAAGTTAGACTTAGGTAAGTTATTCTGGAAGGTTAGAGGGCTTCTATGAAGTCCCAGGATCAAACTTTGGATTTAGGGAAATTTTGGTTTTAGGCAAAAAAATAACCCCTGAAAGTTGGCGGGTAGGCCTTAAGAATAAAATTTGGAGGAAAATGACACAAGTGGAGTGTGTGGTGTAGTGGCAAAGTGACACCACATAAGAGGCAAGGGGTGACGCCACAAGGAAGGAAGGAGATCCAAGTTTCAAGTCTTGGCTTTTGCATTTTGGTTTCTTTTACTTGGACCTTAGAATTTGGCTATAGATTTATATTTAGTTGCGCATGGTTAAGACACAAGAGGAGGTTGTGACCAAGTGGTTAGCGGCGTGGATTATGTTGCAAGGGAGCCTGGGTTCGAATCTCGTGACAAGCAATAGAGTATTTATTTTACGGATTGGACGGTAAGAGTTTCAGTTGAATTTAAACTCTACTGACGGAGGGATCCCACATCGAAAAGATACAAAGAAGGAAGGTAAAGAGCTAGCTATATAAAGAGCATTCCAGGAGGAGAGTTAAGATACCTTGGTGGGCGTTTGGGCACAGGAGTGGTCGCTAGACTCCTATCAGGTGTGTAACACTCTCTTTACTCTAGCTGTAGAGCGACAAATGCCAAAGTATCGATCACGGCAATAGTAGCCACACGAGCGTGCGAGCGCACGTGTGGGGCTTCGACGCAATAGTTGAGGCCATCAGTAGTATTCTTGTGGGTTGGGGATGCTTGGGTCGCGATGGGCTGAAGTGGGCCCAATTAAATAAATTGCATGATGATATAGTATATAGTGAACTAGATTAGGTGGAACTTATATACGTGGCTAGATGTATGTTACGTGGGCCACACGAGTTTGTGGGCCCGAATGGGCCGAAATTTGGTGTTAGGCCCAATAGTCCGGTACGACCAGAAATGGTAGCTGAGTCATTTTGGGCGACATTAGGCCTTCGAAAAGGCCATTGCAGGTGCAAAATTACCAAAATACCCCTAGTTTATGAAATTTCCAAAATAGCCTTGGTTTACGAAATTACCAAAATACCCCTGGTTTATGAAATTACCAAAATAGCCCTGGTTTACGAAATTACCAAAATACCCTCGATTTACAAAATTACCAAAATACCCCTGATTTATGAAATTTCCAAAATAGCACTAGTTTACGAAATTACCAAAATACCCCCGATTTGCAAAATTACTAAAATACCATCGATTTGTTAAATTATCGAAATACCCCCAATTTGTAAATTTATTGAAATACCCATGGGTTGCAAAAGTGCTGAAATAGCCTCGAGTTGTAAAATTATCGAAATACCCCTAGTTTATAAAATTACCGAAATACCCCTAAGCGATAAAATAATCATTGTACTCTTGTGGTAGTATTAGCGTTGTATGTGTTAATCGTATGATTGATTATGGTTGAGATGCGTTGCTTACATGGATTGGTAATGGGTAGAATTACCAAACTACCCCTGTAGGGTGGAATTACAAAAATGCCTTTGGTAGGTAAAATTATGGTTATACCCTTAGAGGTTGATTAGTTTGATTATGTCGTATTTGTTATTCTAATTATGATGGTAATTTGTTTCTTACGTTATCTTTGATATATAATTTGCATACATGTCATATTGCATACACGAATTATTATGACTGATGAACATGGCATGAAAATGGGCATGATGAGAGGAGGGGGAAGGATGATTTAGACTGTCACCAATGGTTTTGACCACACAGTGGGTTAGCCCCGCTTTCCTTATTGTTTGTGACTAGTCTTAGTAGTTTTGACCACCGGTGGTTTTAACCACACGGATATTATTTGTGACTATGGTCACTAGTGGTTTTGACCACACATGGATTATTGTGACTCGTCCCAGTGGTTTGGTACCACAGTGGGTTGGCCCCACATGTTGATTACGGGATTGTCATCAGTGGTTTTGACCACAGGGTAGGTTGGCCCCACCATATGATTTGTGACTACGATCACCAGTGGTTTTGACCACACTTATATGCTTTGTGACTACGGTCACCAGTGGTTTTGAGCACACGGGGTAGACACAGGAGTTCGGTTGGTTAGGTTGGGTTTGCATGATTTGCATATTGACATATCAAATGTGTAAGTGCCTTGCTATTATCGGGATGGGGATTTACACACGAGTCTCGGTGACTCACCCCTTCCCCTTACATTTGAAGATGAGGCATAGATCGCGGATGTAGAACCGGGGTGGACTCGAGGTGGCCATGCACTATGTTTTCGGGTTTTATTTCAATTACTATTTTGGGTTAATTTACTTTTAAATTTGGTTTTGTTATGTAATAAGGCATTGGGTATTTTATTTGGTTTCAGCTTTCAATTTGGTTACTGCTTATTATTAAATGATCAATATGGGATTTTCTTAAAATGATAATAAATCGTTTCTTATTCAAAATTACTTAAACTCGATTTCTCACAACAACTATAAAGAATACGAGCTTTTTAATGAACGCACAGTTTCTAGACATTCCTTTCATGTGACATGCCAGATCCGGTCGTAACGTTTAGGCTGGGTTTGGGGTGTTACAATTATGGTATCAGAGCCTAGGTTCAAAAACTCGACTGTGGAATGGGTTCAAAAATGTGTTTCAAATTTTGGTTGAAATATGGTTTAAAAAATATATATATCTCTTTCCTGGAAGTATGACACCCGAGTCTTCGGCACCAATCCGAACTGTAAGTTTCGTGGTAATTCTCTTTGTTATATGCTGTATTTCGGGTATCTATTCTATGTGTTTAGTTTGGATGTGATGGTCAGACATAGAGTTTGGTGCGTATGAAATATTCGTCTGTTTTAATGGCTAGGTGTTTTTGAGTATGTGCGGGAGTTTTAAATTCTAGTTAAAAGTATATTAGTTTTATTAAGATTAGAGTGCGCAGCAAGAGCGTAGTGTGGTACGTTAGGATGTGTGACTGTTAGTTAGTTGGAAATTTCAAGGACGAAATTCCTTTAAGGAGGGTAGATTTGTAACATCCCAAAATTGGGCCTAGTAGGATTGGGCCAATGGGCCTTAGGCGTAGTAGCGTTCAAAATTTTTTGAGAACGGCATTAATGCAAGTTAGACTTATTAGGTAAGTGAATCTGGAAGGTTAGAGGGCTTTTATGAAGTCCCGGATCAAACTTTGGATTTAGGAAAAATTTGGTTTTAGGCAAAACAAAACCCTGAAGGTTGGCGGGTAGGCCTTAAGAATAAAATGTAGAGGAAAATGACACAAGTGGAGTGTGTGGTGTAGTGGCAAAGTGACGCCACATAAGAGGCAAGGGGGTGACGCCACAAGGAAGGAAGGAGGTCCAAGGTTCAAGTCTTGGCTTTTGCATTTTGGTTTTCTTTTTACTTGGACCTTATAATTTCGCTATAGATTTATATTTAGTTGCATATGGTTAAAACACAAGAGGAGCATCTGACCAAGTGGTTAGCGGCGCGGATTATGTTGCAAGGAGCCTGGGTTCGAATCTCATGACAAGCAATAGAGTATTTATTTTACGGATTGGACGGTAAGAGTTTCCGTTGAATTTAAACTCTACTGACGGAGGGATCCAACATCGAAAAGATACAAAGAAAGAATGTGAAGAGCTAGCTATATAAAGAGCATTCCAGGAGGAGAGTTAAGATACCTTGGTGGGTGTTTGGGCACACAGAGTGGTCGCAATAGCGGTTTAACACAGCACTCTATCGTGTGTAACTCTCTCTTTACTCTAGCTGTAGAGCGGCAAATGCCAAAGTACCGATCACGGCAATAGTAGCCACACGAGTGTGCGAGCGCACGTGTGGGGCTTCGACGCGATAGTTGAGGCCATCAGTAATATTCTTGTGGGTTGGGGCTGGTTGGGTCGCGATAGGCTAAAGTGGGCCCAATGGGCCCGTGGGCCCAATTGAATAAATTGCATGATGATATAGTATATAGTGAACTAGATTAGGTGGAACTTATATACGTGGCTAGATGAATGTTAGGTGGGCCACACGAGTGTGTGGGCCCGAATGGACCGGAATCTAGTTTTAGGCCCAATAGTCCGGTACAACCAGAAATGGTAGCTGAGTCGCTCTGGGTGACATTAGGCCTTCGGAAAGGCCATTGCAGGGGCAAAATTACCAAAATACCCTTAGTTTATGAAATTTCCAAAATAGCATTGGTTTACGAAATTACCAAAATACCCCTGGTTTATGAAATTACCAAAATAGCCCTGGTTTACAAAATTACCAAAATACCCTCGATTTACAAAATTACCAAAATACCCCTGGTTTATGAAATTTCCAAAATAGCCCTGGTTTACAAAATTACCAAAATACCCCCGATTTGTAAAATTACTAAAATACCCTTGATTTGTTAAATTACCGAAATACCCCCAATTTGTAAATTTATCGAAATACCCCTGGGTTGCAAAAGTGCTAAAATACCCTCGAGTTTTAAAATTATCGAAATACCCCTGGTTTGTAAAATTACCAAAATACCCCTAAGCGATAAAATACTCGTTGTACTCTCGTGGTAGTATTAGCGTTGTATGTGTTAATCATATGATTGATTATGGTTGAGATGCGTTGCTTACATGGATTGTTAACGAGTAGAATTACCAAACTACCCCTGTAGGGTGGAATTACAAAAATGCCTTTGGTAGGTAAAATTACGATTATACCCTTAGAGGTTGATTAGTTTGATTATGCCATATTTGTTATTCTGATTATGATGGTAATTCGTTTCATACGTTATCTTTGATATATAATTTGCATACATGTCATACTGCATACACGAATTATTATGACTGATAAACGTGGCACGAAAATGGGTATGATGAGAGGAGGGGGAAGGATGACTTAGACTGTCACCAATGGTTTTGACCACACAGTGGGTTGGCCCCGTTTTCCTTATTATTTATGACTAGACTTAGTGGTTTTGACCACCAGTGGTTTTGACCACACAGATATTATTTGTGACTACGGTCACCAGTGGTTTTGACCACACATGGATTATTGTGACTCGTCCTAGTGGTTTGGTACCACAGTTGGTTGGACCCACATGTTGATTACGGGATTGTCATCAGTGGTTTTGACCACACGGTGGGTTGGCCCCACCATATGATTTGTGACTACGGTCACCAGTGGTTTTGACCACACTTATATGATTTGTGACTATGGTCACCAGTGGTTTTGACCACACGGGTTAGACACAGGAGTTCGGTTGGTTAGGTTGGGTTTGCATGATTTGCATATTAACATATCAAATGTGTAAGTGCCTTGTTATTATTGGGATGGGGATTTACACACTGAGCCTCGTTGACTCACCCCTTTCACTTACATTTGCAGATGAGGCATAGATTGCGGATGTAGAGCTGGGGTGGACTCGAGGTGGCCATGCACTATGTTTTCGGGTTTTATTTCAATTACTATTTTGGGTTAATATACTTTTAAATTTGGTTTTGTTATGTAATAAGGCATTGGGTATTTTATTTGGTTTCAGCTTTCAATTTGGTTACTACTTATTATTAAATGATAAATATGGGATTTTCCTAAAATGATAATAAACCGTTTCTTATTCAAAATTACTTAAACTCGATTTCTCACAACAACTATAAAGAATACGAGCTTTTTAACGAACACACAGTTTTTAGACATTCCTTTCATGTGACATGCCAGATCCGGTCATAACATTTAGGCCGGGTTTGGGGTGTTACAATTATGGTATCAAAGCCTAGGTTCAAAAACTCGGCTATGGAATGGGTTCAAAAATGTTTTTCAAATTTTGGTTGAAATATGGTTTAGAAATATATATATATCTCTTTCCTGGAAGTATGACACCCTAGTCTTCAGCACCAATCCGAACTGTAAGTCTCGTGGTAATTCTCTTTGTTATATGCTGTATTTCGGGTATCTATTCTATGTGTTTAGTTTGGATGTGATGGTCAGACATAGAGTTTGGTGCGTATGAAATATTCGTTTGTTTTAATGGCTAGGTGTTTTTAAGTATGTGTAAGAGTTTTACATTCTAGTTAAAAGTATATTAGTGTTATTAAGATCAGAGTGCGCAGCAAGAGCGTAGTGTGGTAGGTTAGGATGTGTGACTGTTAGTTATTTGGAAATTTCGAGGACAAAATTCCTTTAAGGAGGGTAGATTTGTAACATCCCGAAATTGGGCCTAGTAGGATTGGGCCCAATGGGCCTTAGGCGTAGTTGTAACATCCCTTACCCGAAACCTTTGCCGGAGTCGAGTATGTGGCATTACTAGACTTGACTACTAATCTGGGGCATAAAAATTTAAAGCTGTCCAACTGCATCATGCTGACTAAATTGACCATAACTCGAGTTACAAAACTTGAAATTTAGATCCGTAATTTTTCCTTGAACCTAGACTCATATAAATTTTTACCATAATTTTTCCAGAATTTTTCATATGGCCAATTAGTACATTTTATTCATCAAAGTTACCCTATTTCACTATTTGAGAATTCTGACCTATCTTTACAAAACTCAGTTATTTCATTGTAAAAATTTCAATAATGTTCTTGTTTATTCCAATAAAAATAGACTCATTAAGGATTCTAAACATATAAACTATGCTCCATAATTATTTTTGTAAAATTTTAACAATTTTTCCAAGACAGAACAGGGACTCACGAATTCATTCAGGACAAGTCTCACTAAAACTTAAATATCTCATAATATATAATTCCTTTGCCTACTCTGTTTCTTTCATATAAAATAGACACAATAAGCTTTAATTCTATATTTTATTCACTTTCTAATTCAATTTATCCTATTTTTGGTGATTTTTCAAAATAACATATCTGCTGCTAACTAAAACTATTTCATTGCAAAATATGATTTACTAGTTTATAATCGAACATACCCACATACAACTCATACTGTCCATGCATTTTAAATCCTTTATGCAAATTAACTTATACCTAAAACATTCACATAATATCCTAATTCAAAGGTTCATTTCGTAAACATACACTTCCTTACCAAAAACGATTAAACTTTGACTAAAATGCACGAACATTACCAACATAAACCGACATTGTATCAAAAGCACAAAAGCATACTTAACTAAAACTTTAGCCATATTCGCATGGCTATTATATACATGAACCAAAAGTTTTCATCAAACAAAGACAAAGTCTTTCCTATACATGCCTCTATCCAAAAACCAAAATGAAAGAGTACCAACATTAGATCGATAGTGTGGTTGACTGTCTCGACGATCCCGTTGAGCAGGTAGCCTTTACCTAATCTATAAAACAGAGGAGAACATTACACACAAATAAGTTTACTAACTTAGTAAGTCCCAAGCTCATAATAATACTACATTCAATTACTTAAACATTTAAATCATTCAACTCAACCATGTTATCATATTAAAATTTCTTTCACCTTTAGCACTACTATTTGAAAACCGAATCTCCATGATAGTACATTCAAGCTCAACTCAGTCACATAATACTTGTGCACATCAATCGTAATCTCAAATGTACATAACACTGTACTCGTAATATTAGTGAAACTCTAGTAACATTAAACATATCATACCTTACTTACTTACCCGAGCCTTTAACTAGACACATTAGCTACGATTTACCTTGAACAACAATTCGGTTCTCCTTTGTAAAACACATCATCGGCATAAAGCCTGCTAGGCATTAAAGCCCGAAATAAATCACTGGCACAAGGCCTGCTAGGCACGAAGCTCAAATATATCACCGGCACTAAGCCTGCTAGGCATGAAGCCTGAATATGTCACCTAGGACTAAGCTGCTAGGCACCAAGCCGAATATGTCACCTAAGCACTAAGCACGCTAGGCACCAAGCCCGAATATGTCACCGGCACTAAGCCTGCTAGGCTCAAAGCCCGATACAATATTATTATCATCTCATACACATTACAGTAATGCTGCCCAAAATAACATAAATCACACATTATTCAAATCACTTTAACATACCAACTCGGTTAAAGATGTAACGACATTTCATTTCAAATTCACTATCACTTATAATTCACGTATTATATCGAATAACAAACCAAAACACTTATTCACATCACTTTGAATAAAATTCCAACCAATCCATACCAATACTTTCACATTCAGCTAACACAAGGTTGTATACAAAATTCTATTGAATACTATCATTTAACACATTCATAAATAATTCGATAACCTATACTTGCTTAAGGACTTACCTCGATTGTCGATAGACCGAGCAAATCGGCTATTCGAGAACCTTCGTCTTTCCCCGATCTAAATTCGTTTTTCTTTGCTCTTGATCTAAAACACATTAAAATTTAGCTCATTCAAGTCCATTTCATCTCAATTTGATCCTTAAACACATAATATAATAAGTTACAAATTTACCCCTGACTTTTACAATGTTTACAATTAAGTCCTTATAGTTCAAAACACAAAATATCTAGAATTTGACCATATCACCTAAGGGTCGAATACTTATAGCCCTTACATCAACTCAATTTTTCCCTTTTTGTTGATATTTAGTCCCTCCAAAATTTTTCTTTTTACAAAATCACCCTTATACCAAAATCTATCAAAAGTTCTAAAGGAAATCTTATTAATCTAACTTATATATAACATATACTATCATTAATCATCCAAACACTCAAATTTCGTCCATGGCAATACTTGAAACATACCATAAAAATCAAAATTCAAACATGGGCTAGTAAATATACATGTCAACCACTTCAAAAATGTTAAAATTTACAAAATTAAACTTAATCACTAACCTTATTTGATCATGCAAGGTGCGAAATTCAAGCTCCAAAGATGGAGTTTTTCACCCTCCACATTCGGCCAAGAGAAGAAGAACAAGACATGTTCTCTTTCTTCCCACTTATTTCATTATTTTATGCCTTTAAATTAAAGGTAATTTTGTTTATTCATTACCTAATATAAAAACATAAGATTATTAATCAAAATTTTATTTTATTTTCTCATATATACCGTCCACTATGTAAAGAAATGGGCTAATTGTCCTTTTAGGACATCCACTTTAAAAGCCACAATCAAAAAGGTACAATTCACTTTAGCATGCCAATTTTACCCTTTATGCGATCAAGTCCTTTTTATCAAATTAAACACTTAAACAATAAAATTTTTCTACGAAATTTTCACACCTTTTAATTCACACATACTAGACACAAAATAAAATATTAAAATGTTTCTCGGACTCGGATTCGTGGTCCCGAAACCACCGTCCGACTAGGGTCAAATTCGATCATTATAACTCTCCCTCCTTTAGGATTTTTCGTCCCCGAAAATCTTACCGTTAAACAAAGTTGGATATTGTTGCCTCATTGAATCTTCAGGCTCCCACGTAGCCTCTTCAACTCCGTGTCAATTCCATAATACTTTCACTAAGGAAATCTTTTTGTTTCTTAACTCTTTTACTTCCCGAGCTAAAATACAGATCGGTTTTTCCTCATACGTCATATCAGGTTGTATCTCAATCTCAGACGGAGCAATCACATGTGATGGATCTGATCTGTATCTACGGAGCATAGAAACGTGAACTACATCGTGTATCTTTTCTAATTCAGAGGGTAGCTTCAAGCTATAACCAGCAGGCCCAACACATTCAATGATTTCATATGGTCCGATGAACCTCGGGCTCAACTTGCCTTTCCAGCCAAAACGGAGCACTTTCTTCCACGGAGAAACCTTTAAAAATACTCGATCTCCGACCTGAAATTCAATGTCTTTACGTTTCAAATCATCATAAGACTTTTGACGATCCGAAGCAGCTTTCAAATTGTCTCTAATAATAGCTACTTTTTGTTCAGTTTCTTTAATCAAATCAACCCCGTGTATCTTATTCTCGTTGAGCTCATCCAAGATAATGGTGTTCGACACTTTCGCCGCATAAGGCTTCATAGGGTGCCATCTTGATACTAGATTGAAAAGCTGTTATTATAAGCAAATTCAATCAAAGGTAGGTATCGTTCCCACGCACCTTCAAACTCGAGAATGCAACATCTCAACATGTCCTCAAGTATCTCGAATAGTTCGCTCAGATCGACTGTCTGCATCTGCGGATGAAAAGTCGTACTAAAATGTAGTTTAGTACCTAAGGCATCTTGCAACTTCTTCCAAAACGCGATGTAAATCTCGGGTCTCGTCTGAAACAATGGAACTCGGTACACCATGCAATCTCACAATTTGTGATACATACAATTCACAAGTTTATCGAGTGAAAAGTCCATACTGAAACCAAGCACAAAATGAGTCGATTTAGTAAGTCTATCAACTATAACCCAGACGGCATCTTTCTTACTCGGTGTCATAGGAAGACCGGATACAAAATCCATTGTAATTCTATCCCATTTCCATTCAGGTATCATGATTGGCTGAAGTACTCCAGATGGCACTTGATGTTCAGCTTTTACTTGCTGACAAATTAAGCATTTCGAAACAAATTCAGATATATCCCATTTCATGCCCGGCCACCAATAGAACTGTTTCAAATCATTATACATCTTTGTGCTACCCGGATGAATTAATAATCGACCACTATGGGCCTCACTCAGAATCACCTGTATCAAATCTGAGTTTTTCGGAACACACATTCAGCTTTTAAAATTCAAACAGTCATTTGCATCAATCTAAAAATCGACTCGCATCTTTTCCATTAATCGAATTGTCTAGCGATCAAATCTTTGTCAACTTTCATGCATCACAAATTTCTTTGAATAAACATCGGTCTTGCTTGTAACTCGGCTATGATCGAACCATCACCGGACATAGCTATCTCATGCGTTCATTGCACGAAGAGCAAACAATGATTTTCGACTTAACGATCCGCAACGACGTTAGCCTTTCCGGATGGTAGTCAATCACCAACTCATAGTCTTTCAACAATTCTAACCATCTGCGTTGTCTCGATTTAGATCCTTCGAGTCATTAAATACTTTAGACTTTATGATCCGAATAAATGTGACATTTCTCGCCAAATAAATAGTGACGCCAAATTTTCAATGCGAAAACAATGGTCGCAAGTTCTAAGTCATCGTCGGGTAATTTCTTTCATGCGGCTTCAGTTGTCTTGAAGTGTAGGCTATGACTTTGCCTTCACGCATCAAAACGCAGCCCAAAGCATTCAAAGAAGCATCAGAATAAACAACAAATTCTTTACCCGATTCAATTTGAACTAACACCTTGGAGCTTTTATCAAAAGAGCTTTCAACCGATCAAAACTTTTCGACACTTTTCGACCACTCGAAACGACATCTTCTCGCAATAACTTTGTCAACGGGGTAGCTATCATAGAAAAATCTTTCACAAATCGTCGATAGTAACCCGCAAGTCCCAGAAAACTTTGAATCTCGAAAACATTTTTCGGTGGCTTCCAATCAAGTATAGCCGAGATTTTGTTCGGATCAACTCGAATGCCTGATGCTGAAACAACATGTCCCAAAAAGCTAACCTCTTTCATCCAGAACTCACACTTACTAAACTTCGCATACAGCTGATGATCTCGCAAAGTTTGTAGCACTAACCTCAAATGTTCACTGTGTTTAATTTCATCTTTGGAATAGATCAATATGTCATCAATAAACACCGCCACAAATTGATCCAAAAACTGTCTAAAAACCCGATTCATCAAATCCATAAAAATAGCAGGTGCATTAGTAAGCCCAAACGACATAACCAAAAACTCAAAATGTCCGTACCTCGTCCGAATGCGTCTTTGGCACATCTGTATATCTCGACATGAATCGATAATGACCCGATCTCAAATCTATTTTGAAAATCTGAAGCCCTTTCAACCGATCAAAAAATCATCAATCCGAGGTAACGGTACTTATTCTTTATAGTTACCTTATTCAATTGTCGATAATCAATACACATTCGCATCGTTCCATCTTTCTTTCTCACAAAAAATGGTGCATCCCAAGGAGAGAAACTTGGTCGTGCAAAGCCCTATCTGTTAGCTCTTGTAATCGTGCTTTCAACTCTTTTAGCTCAAGAGGTGCCATCCGATATGGAGCTATTGAGATCGAGTCGTTCTGAGCTAATTCAATGCCAAACTCAATCTCTCGTCTTTGGGGTAAACCGGTAGTTCTTCAGGAAACACATCTGAGTATTCACATACAATCGACAGATTCAATCTGTTTCTCAGACAACTTATTATCCAGTACATAAGCCAAATAAGCTTCGCACCCTTTTCTCACATACTTCCGGGCTAACATTGAGGATATAACTGTAGGAAATCCACCTAAATCACTGGATTCAATTCTAATGATCTCACCATTCTGGTGTCTCAAATCAATAAGCTTTCTTTTACAATTCACCACTGCATCATGCGAAGTTAACCAGTCCATTCCCAAAATTACATCAAACTCATCGAAAGGCAACAGCATTAAATCGACTGGGAAGCAAAAATCCCGAATCATCAATGGGCAACTTTTACACACTTTATTAACAAACACACATCTACCCAAAGGGTTGGATACACGAATCACAAACTCAGTAGACTCAACTGGCAGAGTCTTACTGAATACCAGAGTTTCACATACATATGAATGGGTCGAACCAGGATCAATCAATGCAATCACAGTAGTATCATAAAGAGTGAAAGTACCAGAATGACATCCGGAGAAGCGGCATCCTCCTAGCTCGAGTAACATAAGCTCTAGCTGGAGCTCTAGCCTCGAATCGAATCTACTGTGTTCTTCGTCCCTTTCGACTACCACCTACATTGCCGTAATGCCCGGGTGGTCCGCCTGCATCGATGCATCGCTTTCGGTCTAGAGTTCTACGACGATTCTCGCTTTCGGCTAACATTGGGCACTCTCGAATAAAATGGTCGAAGATCCACATTTAAACAGGACCGATCACGAACTCTACAACTCCCGTAATGCCATTTTCCACAATGTTTGCATTCAACTCGATTTCGTGGAACGTTATCAACACCGCCATCGAGGTAGCTCGGGAGCCCACCAAGGTCGATCATGTCTAGGTGAATCTGAAGTAGTTTTATGTCAGCTGAAGTCATCTCTAAACTTCTTATATGTGGAATGGAAATTCCTACCCGACGGTCTTTTACGAGTGTCTCTAGCTTCTGTCTCAGCCTTTCTTTTCTCTTTCCTAAGCTCTTCGGCTTTGCAAGCTCGCTCGACTAGTGTCACAAACTCTTTGATCTCAAGAATGCCAACTAGCAACTTTAAATCTTCATTCAAACCGTCTTCAAACCTTTTGCACATAATGGCTTCAGTTGATACACACTCCGAGCATATTAGCTCAATCGACAAATTTTCACTCATATTCGATCCACGGTCATTTTCCCTATTTCAATTCAAGAAATTCTTTTCGTTTTCGGTCGATGAACCTTTGGTGATATATTTCTTCTTGAATTCATTCTGGAAGAAATCCCATGTCACTTTTCTTTTGGAACCACCGATACTAGTGTATTCCACTAGTGATAGGCAGTGTCCCGAAGTAAGGATATAGCACATTTCAAACTTTAAATGCAGAGTGCGGGATAGCTCATCAAGTACCGAATAGTGTTATCAAGCCACATTTCAGCTTGCTATGCATCATCATCATCATTAGCCTTGAATTCCTCGCCCCAAATTTCTGATTTTATCAACAGGGGCCTACTAGATCTCATTGGATCTATCATCGAAGTGTGAAGGTACCGGAGTTGGATTATTCGGGGTGGAGGTTGTTGTGCAGTAGGATTATTCGAACAAATTGGGTAAACCATTCATTCATCATTTGGTAGAAGGCTTGTTTAGCCTCTCCTCTTGGTTACCCGTAATCTGGTTGAGAGTCTAATGGTGCTGATCCATGTGCGAGACCAGCGCAACACTCTCCACATCATCACTACTGGCTCTATCGGGATCGGAATCCATTTACTATATTAAATACAATTGAAATCGTCAGAAGTCACCACACTATCACATATAAACTTCAGAGGCATGTATAGCTAGACTCTTACGTACTACGGTAGTCCTAGAACCGACTAAACCGTAGCTCTGATACCAATCAAATGTAACACCCCTTACCCGAAACCTTTGCCGGAGTCGAGTATGTGGCATTACTAGACTTGACTACTAATCTGGGGCATAAAAATTTAAAGCTGTCCAACTGCATCATGCTTACTAAATTGACCATAACTCGAGTTACAAAACTCGAAATTTAGATCCGTAAATTTTCCTTGAACATAGACTCATATAAATTTTTACCATAATTTTTCCAGAATTTTTCATGTGGCCAATTAGTACAGTTTATTCATCAAAGTTACCCCTATTTCACTATTTGAGAATTCTGACCTATCTTTACAAAAACTCAGTTATTTCATTGTAAAAAATTTCAATAATGTTCTTGTATATTCCAATAAAAAATAGACTCATTAAGGATTCTAAACATATAAACTATACTCCATAATTATTTTTGTAAAATTTTAACAATTTTTCCAAGACAGAACTGGGACTCACGAATTCATTCAGGACAAGTCTCACTAAAACTTAAATATCTCATAAAATATAATTCCTTTGCCTACTCTGTTTCTTTCATATAAAAATAGACATAATAAGCTTTAATTCTATATTTTATTCACTTTCTAATTCAATTTATCCTATTTTTATGATTTTTCAAAATAACATCTCTGCTGCTAACTAAAAATATTTCATTGCAAAATATGATTTACTAGTTTATAATCGAACATACCCACATACAACTCATATCGTCCATGCATTTTAAATCCTTTATGCAAATTAACTTATACCTAAAACATTCACATAATATCCTAATTCAAAGGTTCATTTCGTAAACATACACTTCCTTACCAAAAACGATTAAACTTTGACTAAAATGCACGAACATTACCAACATAAACCGACATTGTATCAAAAGCACAAAAGCATACTTAACTAAAACTTTAGCCATATTCGCATGGCTATTATATACATGAACCAAAAGTTTTCATCAAACAAAGACAAAGTCTTTCCTATACATGCCTCTATCCAAAAACCAAAATGAAAGAGTACTAACATTAGATCGATAGTGTGGTTGACTCTTGACGATCCCGTTGAGCAGGTAGCCTTTACCTAATCTATAAAACAGAGGAGAACATTACACACAAATAAGTTTACTAACTTAGTAAGTCCCAAGCTCATAATAATACTACATTCAATTACTTAAACATTTAAATCATTCAACTCAACCATGTTATCATATTAAAATTTCTTTCACCTTTAGCACTACTATTTGAAAACCAAATCTCCATGATAGTACATTCAAGCTCAACTCAGTCATATAATACTTGTGCACATCAATCGTAATCTCAAATGTACATAACACTGTACTCGTAATATTAGTAAAACTCTAGTAACATTAAACATATCATACCTTACTTACTTACCTGCGCCTTTAACTAGACACATTAGCTACGATTTACCTTGAACAACAATTCGGTTCTCCTTTGTAAAACACATCACCGACATAAAGCCTGCTAGGCATTAAAGCCCGAAATAAATCACCGGCACAAGGCCTGCTAGGCACGAAGCCCAAATATATCACCGGCACTAAGCCTGCTAGACACGAAGCCCGAATATGTCACCGGCACTAAGCCTGCTAGGCACCAAGCCCGAATATGTCACCGGCACTAAGCCTGCTAGGCACCAAGCCGAATATGTCACCAAGACTAAGCACTGCTAGGCTCAAAGCCCGATACAATATTATTATCATCTCATACACATTACAGTAATGCTGCCCAAAGTAACATAAATCACACATTATTCAAATCACTTTAACATACCAACTCGGTTAAAGATGTAACGACATTTCATTTCAAATTCACTATCGCTTATAATTCACGTATTATATCGAATAACAAACCAAAACACTTATTCACATCACTTTGAATAAAATTCCAACCAATCCATACCAATACTTTCACATTCAGCTAACACAAGGTTGTATACAAAATTCTATTGAATACTATCATTTAACACATTCATAAATAATTCGATAACCTATACTTGCTTAAGGACTTACCTCGGTTGTCGATAGACCGTGCAAATCGGCTATTCGAGAACCTTCGTCTTTCCCCGATCTAAATCCGTTTTTCTTTGCTCTTGATCTAAAACACATTAAAATTTAGCTCATTCAAGTCCATTTCATCTCAATTTGATCCTTAAACACATAATTTAATAAGTTACAAATTTACCCCTGACTTTTACAATGTTTACAATTAAGTCCTTATAGTTCAAAACACAAAATATCTAGAATTTGACCATATCACCTAAGGGCCGAATACTTAGCCCTTCCATCAACTCAATTTTTCCCTTTTTGTTGATATTTAGTCCCTCCAAAATTTTTCTTTTTACAAAATCACCCTTATACCAAAATCTATCAAAAGTTCTAAAAGAAATCTTATTAATCTAACTTATATATAACATATACTATCATTAATCATCCAAACACTCAAATTTCGTCCATGGCAATACTTGAAACATACCATAAAAATCAAAATTCGAACATGGGCTAGTAAATATACATGTCAACCACTTCAAAAATGTTAAAATTTACAAAAATTAAACTTAATCACTAACCTTATTTGATCATGCAAGGTGCCGAAATTCAAGCTCCAAAGATGGAGTTTTCACCCTCCACATTCGCCAAGAGAAGAAGAACAAGACATGTTCTCTTTCTTCCCACTTATTTCATTATTTTATGCCTTTAAATTAAAGGTAATTTTGTTTATTCATTACCTAATATAAAAACATAAGATTATTAATCAAAATTTTATTTTTATTTTCTCATATATACCGTCCACTATGTAAAGAAATGGGCTAATTGTCCTTTTAGGACATCCACTTTAAAAGCCACAATCAAAAAGGTACAATTCACTTTAGCATGCCAATTTTACCCTTTATGCGATCAAGTCCTTTTTATCAAATTAAACACTTAAACAATAAAATTTTTCTACGAAATTTTTCACACCTTTTAATTCACACATACTAGACACAAAATAAAATATTAAAATGTTTCTCAGACTCGGATTCGTGGTCCCGAAACCACTATTCCGACGAGGGTCAAATTCGGTCTGTTACAGTAGTAGCGTTCAAAATTTTTGAGAACGACATTAATGCAAGTTAGACTTATTAGGTAAGTGATTCTTGAAGGTTAGAGGGCTTCTATGAAGTCTCGGGATCAAACTTTGGATTTAGGGAAATTTTGGTTTTAGGCAAAAAAAAAAAAAAAAAAAACCCTGAAAGTTGGCGGGTAGGCCTTAAGAATAAAATGTGGAGGAAAATGACACAAGTGGAGTGTGTGGTGTAGTGGCAAAGTGACGCCACATAAGAGGCAAGGGGGTGACGCCACAAGGAAGGAAGGAGGTCCAAGGTTCAAGTCTTGGCTTTTGCATTTTGGTTTTCTTTTTACATGGACCTTAGATTTTGGCTATAGATTTATATTTAGTTGCGCATGGTTAAGACACAAGAGGAGCTTGTGACCAAGTGGTTAGCGGCGTGGATTATGTTGCAAAGAGCCTGGGTTCGAATCTCATGACAAGCAATAGAGTATTTATTTTGCAGATTGGACGGTAAGAGTTTCAGTTGAATTTAAACTCTACTGACGGAGGGATCCCACATTGAAAAGATACAAAGTAAGAAGGTGAAGAGCTAGCTATATAAAGAGCATTCCAGGAGGAGAGTTAAGATACCTTGGTCGGCGTTTGGGCACGAGGAGTGGTCGCACGGCATTTAACACTGACTCTATCGGTGTGTAACTCTCTCTTTACTCTAGCTGTAGAGCGGCAAATGCCAAAGTGCCGATCATGACAATAGTAGCCACACGAGCATGCGAGCGCACGTGTGGGGCTTCGACGCGATAGTTGAGGCCATCAGTAATATTCTTGTGGGTTGGGGCTGCTTGGGTCGCGATGGGCTAAAGTGGGCCCAATGGGCCCGTGGACCCAATTGAATAAATTGCATGATGATATAGTATATAGTGAACTAGATTAGGTGGAACTTATATACGTGGCTAGATGAATGTTAGGTGGGCCACACGAGTGTGTGGGCCCGAATGGAACTGAATCTGGTTTTAGGCCCAATAGTCCGGTACAACCAGAAATGGTAGCTGAGTCGCTCTAGGTGACATTAGGCCTTCGGAAAGGCCATTGCAGGGGTAAAATTACCAAAATACCCTTAGTTTATGAAATTTCCAAAATAGCATTGGTTTACGAAATTACCAAAATACCCCTGGTTTATGAAATTACCAAAATAGCCCTGGTTTACGAAATTACCAAAATACCCTCAATTTACAAAATTACCAAAATACCCTTGGTTTATGAAATTTCCAAAATAGCCCTGGTTTACGAAATTACCAAAATACCCTGATTTGCAAAATTACTAAAATACCCTCGATTTGTTAAATTACCGAAATACCCCCAATTTGTAAATTTATCGAAATATCCCTGGGTTGCAAAATTGCAGAAATACCCTCGAGTTGTAAAATTATCGAAATATCCCTATTTTGTAAAATTATCGAAATACCCCTAAGCGATAAAATAATCGTTGTACTCTCGTGGTAGTATTAGCATTGTATGTGTTAATCGTATGATTGATTAACGTTGAGATGCGTTGCTTACATGGATTGGTAACGAGTAGAATTACCAAACTACCCCTATAGGGTGGAATTACAAAAATGCCTTTGGTAGGTAAAATTACGGTTATACCCTTAGAGGTTGATTAGTTTGATTATGTCGTATTTGTTATTCTGATTATGATGGTAATTCGTTTCATACGTTATCTTTGATATATAATTTGCATACATGTCATACTGCATACATGAATTATTATGACTGATAAACATGGCATGAAAATGGGTATGATGAGAGGAGGGGGAAGGATAATTTAGACTGTCACCAGTGGTTTTAACCACACAGTGGGTTGGCTCCACTTTCCTTATTATTTGTGACTAGTCTTTAGTGGTTTTGACCACCAGTGGTTTTGACCACACGGATATTATTTGTGACTACGGTCACCAGTGGTTTTGACCACACATGGATTATTTGACTCATCCCAGTGGTTTGGTACCACAGTGGGTTGGCCCCACATGTTGATTACGGGATTGTCATCAGTGGTTTTGACCACACGATGGGTTGGCCCCACCATATGATTTGTGACTATGGTCACCAGTGGTTTTGACCACACTTATATGATTTGTGACTACGGTCACTAGTGGTTTTGACCACACGGGGCAGACACAGGAGTTCGGTTGGTTAGGTTGGGTTTGCATGATTTGCATATTAACATATCAAATGTGTAAGTGCATTGTTATTATCGGGATGGGGATTTACACACTGAGTCTTGGTGACTCACCCCTTTCCCTTACATTTGCAGATGAGGCATAGATTGCAAATGTAGAGCCAGGGTGGACTCGAGGTTGCCATGCACTATGTTTTCGGGTTTTATTTCAATTGCTCTTTTGGGTTAATTTACTTTTAAATTTGGTTTTGTTATGTAATAAGGCATTGGGTATTTTATTTGATTTCAGCTTTCAATTTGGTTACTGCTTATTATTAAATGATCAATATGGGATTTTCTTAAAATGATAATAAACCGTTTCTTATTCAAAATTACTTAAACTCGATTTCTCACAACAACTATAAAAATACGAGCCTTTTAACGAATGCACAGTTTTTAGACATTCCTTTCATGTGACATGCCAGATCCAGTAGTAATGTTTAGGCCGGGTTTGGTGTGTTACATTGACCTTTGGTCTGTGGATGAAATATAATACTAAAATTCAATTTCATACCTAAAGCCTCTTGTAGCTACTTCTAAAATCTCGAAGTGAACCTCGGGTCCCTATTCGAAATAATTGAAGTAGGCAGCCCGTGCAATCTTATAATCTTAGAAATGTACAACTCAGCTAGCTTATCAAGCAAATAATCGGTACGTACCGGAATAAAATGAGCCGATTTCGTTAATCTATGAACAATGACCAAAACAACATCTTTCTTTTTTGGAGTTAGAGGTAATCAAGTTACGAAATCCATCGTAATTCTGTCCCATTTCCATTCAGCTACCATCACTGGCTGAAGTAAACTCGAAGGTACTTGGTGTTAAGCTTTTACTTGTTAACAAATCAAACATTTCAAAACAAACTCGGAGATATCTCTTTTCATACTTGGCCACCAGTACAATGCCTTCAAATCGTTATACATTTTTGTACTACCCGTATGCACAGACAAGCAACCATTATAGGCCTCATGAAGAATTTTCTAAATAAGTTCATCATGTTTTGGTACACAAACTCCACCTCAGAACATCAAACAATCATCGAATCCGACATGAAAATCTGAATCACTAACCGATTCACAATGAGCTCTCTTGGCTTGCAAATCATGGTCACATTTCTGAGCTTCACAAATTTGCTAAAGAAATAACGGTCTAGCTCTCAACTCAGCTATAATCGAATTATTATCGGACAATGTTAACCTCGTGTTCATTTCTCTCAAGGCAAATAAGGCTTTCCTACTCAAGGCGTCAGTGACCACATTCGCCTTACCCGAGTGATAATCAATCACCAACTCATAGTCTTTCAGTAACTTAAGGCATCCTCGTTGCCGCAGATTTAAATATTTTTGAGTCATCAAATACTTCAAACTCTTTTGATCAGTAAAAACATGGAATTTCTCACTGTACAAATGATGTCTCCCAATTTTTAGAGCAAATGCAATAACGACTAATTCAAAATCATGCGTTGGGTAATTCTTCTCATGTGGCTTCAATTGTCTCGAGGCATAGGCTATCACTTTGCCCTCTTGCATCAACACACATCCCAATCCATTCACTGACGTGTCACTATAAATCACAAACTCCTTTATTAGTTCAGGTTGCACTAAAATCGGTGCCTCAGTCAATAAAGCCTTCAATTTCTCAAAACTTTGCTGACATTTTTCGGGCCATAAAATTTGACATCTTTTTGCAACAACTTGGTCATAGGGGTAGCAATCATCGAAAACACCTTGACAAAACGGCGGTAGTATCCGGCTAAGCCCAAAAAGCTTCTAACATCAGATACATTCATTGGCGGTTTCCATTCAACAATTGTCGAAATCTTACTTGGATCAACCCGAATACCATCACCTGAGACAATATGTCCTAAGAATCTGACTTTTCGGAGCCAAAACTCACTTTTACTGAACTTATCATACAACTTCTTATCTCTTAAAGTCTAAAAAATAGTTCTCAAGTGTTCGGTATGCTCGAACTCATTACGAGAATAAATCAATATGTCATCAATAAAAACAACTACAAACTTGTCTAAATACGATCTAAAGATTCGATTTATTAGGTCCATAAAAACTGCAGGCACATCGTTAGTCTAAAAGGCATGACAAGAAATTCATAATGTCTGTACATTGTTCTGAAAGTGGTTTTCGGCACATCCAACTCTTTTACTGTCAACTGATAGTAACCAGATCTCAAATCTATCCACGAGAACACTGTCGCTCCTTTTAGTTGGTCAAATAAATCATTAATCCTCGGCAAAGGATACTTGTTCTTAATGGTTACGTTGTTGAGCTGTTTGTAATCTATACAAAGTCTCATCGTCCCTTGTTTCTTCTTTACGAACAACATTGGAGTACCCTCGGGAGAATAACTTGGTCCTGCAAAATCCTTATCTGTCAACTCTTGCAACTGAGTCTTTAACTCTTTCAATTTGGTCGGAGCCATTCTATATGGAGCAATATATATCAGTGAGGTCCCTGGTAATAAGTCAATACCAAACTCAATTTCTCTAACTGGAGGTAACCTAGGTAACTCTTCCTAGAACACCTCCAGAAATTCACAAACTATCGGTACCGATTCAACTTTCGATTCAGATTCTTTTGGATTCAACACATAAGCAAGGTAAGCTTCACAACCTTTTCTTACATATCTTTGGGCAGTCATCGAAGAAATCATAACAGGTAACTCACCGAATCATCTGAATCAATTCGAAGAATTTCACCATTTTCACATTTCATTTCAATAATCTTTCTTTTACAGTTCACTATGGCATCATGCAATGTCAACCAATCCACGCACAAAATAACATTGAATTCATCAAAGGGAAATAGCATTAAATTCGCCGAAAAATAGTGACCTTGAATCATTAATGGACAATTCTTACAAACTCTATCAACAAGTACATGTTTGCCTAAGGGGTTTGACACTCTAATAACAAACTTAGTAAATTCAATAGGCAAGTTCTTACTAGCTACCAATTTCACACATACATAAGAATATGTTGATCCAGGATCAACAATGCAACTACATTACTATTATAGAGAGAAAAAGAACCAATGATAACATCGGGAGATGTCACTCCTTCGTGAGCATGGATGGCATAAGCTCTAGCATTTGCTTGTGCTTCGGATCTCACATCTGTATCCTTCGTCACACCTTTACTACTAGCTCTATTTCTGGTATTTGTCGGTGGCCTATCTCTATTAGCAATATTACTCGGCCTCACACTCTAAAATTTTTCCTTTTCATCCATTTCAGGACAATCTCGGATAAAGTGCTCTTGAGAGCCACATTTGAAACAAGCCTGGTCATTCATCCTACACTCATCGGGATGTCTTCTTCCACATTATTGACATTCGGGTCTGTTAGACTTTACATTGCCTGTAACACCCCTAACCCATAACCATCGCCAGTTTAGGGTTAAAGGCATTACCGAACAAAACAGAACCTTTTACGGACATTTCATAATAATATTCAATGAATAAAATTAAAGTGTCCCTTGAATAGATGTACGAGACCTTAAACATGATTTAGAATAGGGTCGAGACTAAACCGAGCACATACAGAAATTCTCAGAGATTTAAATTTTTTTTAAAGTTACAGAGGTCACACGCCCGTGTGGGCAGGCCGTGTGCCTCCCACGGCCTCAAACACTCCTGTGTGCCTCCCACGGCCTCAGACACGCCTGTGTGTATAAGCCATGTCAAAACAGGGCATACTACTGACTTGTCCACACGGTCGTCGACACGCCTGTGTGCCTCACCCGTGGTCATTACTGACTTGCAAACCATCAAACTGAACAAATTGCTGTATCATCTAAATTGTGTTAGGTTGCAGTTGAAAATTATTTGCAGCAATAGTAGGTCTAACAATACTTGACTCAGTTCATGTTAAATTAGGTTTAGCATAATCATACATAATTCGAGGGGCATTATTTTCGGCCACCTCTTAAGGTAGCGGATTATTCTAGGCCATCTCTTCGGTAGTATTAATTTCGTCTTCTTGCTATTCTTGTATGTAGTTTAAGCTTCGCCTTATTTCTCTACGATTTATGCGAACCGTACCTTCAATATCCCTGTCGTAAACTAAGGGTCCTGTCAGGTTCCTTCTAGTCATAAACTAGAGGTACATGCCAGGAAAAGATAAATAAAATTAGAAAAGTAAAAATAAAATTCAATTGCAAAAATAAAATATGGCTAAAGTAATAAAAATTAAGTGTTCTTAATATTTCAATTCCCCGGCAACGGCGCTAAAAACTTGATGGTGGTGGAAAAGTCTTAAAATTTATATAATGAATGATCGAGCCTAGAAACTAACTATCACCACGACTGAGGCAAGCAGACCTATCGAACAGTAGTATAGTTTAGCGGCAAGACCAGATTGTCGAACCTAATGGAACCAAAAGTACTAATACTAACTTTCTTTTTATTATTTAGCCTAAGATTTAAGGGAATTGTTGTTTAATCTAAAATTAACTAACTACTAAGCTAAAGATGCTAAGACACAGAGAAGGAATTGGGGAAAATACTTGTGGGAAAACTATTTGATTAAGGCAATACCCGAGGAAGTATCCACCTAGAATTCACTTGTTATTTAACTCTAAACCAGACGATTTATTCACTTGACTTGATCCGTAGATTCCTAATTTATATTAATACCTCTCTCTCGAGGCTACTAACATCTAACCCTAGGTTGATTTGTTGAAATCTCTTTCTAATTAAAACCCTTAGAATTGTATTAACTCGATCTATGGACTCCTATTAGGTTTGATCCTAATCTGGTAGATTTTCGTCATCCTATCTCTAGGGTTGCGATCAACTCCGCTTAACTATGCTAGATCTACTCTTAAATAGGGAATATTCCTCCTTTGCCTAACCACATCAATACCTGAATCAATATCCTAAAATATCAAAGCAAGAATTAAGAACACATAGTTAAGAACAAATCAAGTATTTATCATATAGTTTAGAAAACAATAACAAGATTATTCTTAGGTTTCATCCCCCTCAAGCATTTGAGGGGTTTAGTTCATAATCATAAAAGAATACATCTCAGAAGAAAATATAAAATAAAGCATAAGAAAAACCCTAAAACCCCCTGAAGGAATTGACGGAGAGATCCTCAGTCTTGAGTATGATTCTGGAGTCTTGAGATGAATCAACTGCCTTTCTTCGAGTGAATCCTACACTTCAGCCTCTCTGGCTCGGCTCCTTGGCCTAGCTGAACGCCCCCTTTAAGATTGGCCTCTAGGGTGTTTATATAGGCTTTTGGAAGGTCTTTCTTTGCCTCTAAGTACCCTAATCTGAATGGAACTCTTCTTTGCCGCAGCAGGGACACGCCCGTGTGGCACAGCCGTGTGATTCGAGGCCAGGCCATGGTCGGATCTGCTAAGGAGGCATAGCCGTGTGCAATTCGTACTTTGGCCCATTTTTTCTGTTTTCGGCCTGTTTCTCATTCTTTTCATCCTCCGGTGCTTTCCTAAGTGTAAAACATGAAATTAAAGGATTAGGAGCACCAAATTCAACAATTCAGGGAATAAATCATCCAAAATTGTGCTAAATGTGGGATTAAAATATGAACATATTATGGTTTATCAATTACTCAAATTCATCAAAAATTCAAAGACAAACTATGCTAATCTATCACATATCCTTAATATTTCATCCTCAAACATCATGAAACTCATGAATTCATCAATGGAACATTTCAAAATCATCATCAATTCACAAAATTGAAGCATGGGTTTTGAAGAACACGGAGCAACGATTACAAAAACGTAGAAATTATCAAAAAACTGAACAAAACTCATACATTAGTTTGCTTGAACAAGGGCCGAATACCTAACAAGCTTTTCTCTTTTCTTTTCTTTATATTTTCAGTGGATGAACATGATATAATGGCTTATTTTTTTAAGCTTTTGTTTTATTATATTAACTTTATTAATATAATTACTAAATTAGCCTTATGAATTTAATTAGAAAACTTTATATTTCAAGCCTAAAACAAGCCATGCCATTAATTAATGGCCAATTTGCCACATAAGGACCCCATAATTAATTCCTCAAACCAATTAAGCACTTAACACATAAAATGTTACTTTTACATTTCATGCGATTTAGTCCTTTTATCAAATTAAGCACACAAACACTTCACAGAAATTTCACACATACTAATTCACTTATCATAGGCACGAAAAATAATATTTAAATATTTTTCTGACTCGGGTTTGTGGTCCCAAAACCACAATTCCGACTAGGGTCTAAACCAGACTGTTACAATTCTTCCCTTAGGATTTTCGTCCCCGAAAATCATGCCGTTAAATAAGATTGGATATTGTTGCCTCATTGAATCTTCAGGTTCCCACGTAGCGTCTTCAACTCCGTGTCGATGCCACAGTACTTTCACTAACAGAATTTTATTATTTCGCAATTCTTTCTTTTCGCGAGCAAAGATACGGATCGATTCTTCTTTGTAAGTCATATCCGATGGATTTCAATCTCAGAAAGAGGAATCACATGTGATGGATCGGATCTGTATCGACGAAGCCTTGACACGTGAAATACATTATGAATCTTTTCCAAATCAGGTGGCAACAATAATCTATATGCTACAGGTCCCATACGCTCGATAATTTCATACGGTCCTATGAACCTCGAACTCAATTTGCCTTTACGTCCGAATCTGAGTACTTTCTTCCACAAAGATACTTTTAAAAATGCTTTATCACCGATTTCATACTCAATATCTTTTCGTTTCAAATCTGCATAAGATTTCTGATGATCAAACGCTACTTTCAGACTGTCACGGATTACTTTCACTTTATGTTCAGTGTCTTTTATCAAATCGACCTCGTGTATCTTATTTTCACTGCACTCGGTCCAATACAGAGGCGTCTAACATTTGTGTCCGTACAAAGACTCATAAGGTGCCATTTTGATGTTTGACTGAAAACTATTATTATACGCAAATTCAATCAATGGAAAATATTGTTCCTACGTACCAGTAAACTCAAGCATGCAACATCTTAACATATCCTCAAGTATCTGAATGATTCACTCGGATTGACCATCCATTTGTGGGTGAAAAGCCGTACTGAAATGCAATTTAGTACCCAAAGCTTCTTGCAATTTCTTCCAGAATCGTGATGTAAATCTCGGATCTCTGTCAGACACAATAGACAGTGGCAACCTTTGGAATCTCACAATATCTAAAATATATAGCTCAGCTAATCTAGCAAGTGAGTAATAAGATCGTAAATAAAATGAGCAGATTTCGTCAATCGATCAACTACGACCCAAATTGCATTTTTCTTTCTCAGAGTCAAATGCAAACCTGAAACAAAATCCATTGTCGCTCTGTCCCATTTCCATTTGGGAATAATTATCGGTTGTAACAAACCAGATGGCACCTGATGTTCAGCTTTCACTTACTGATAGATTAAACATTTCAAGACAAAATCAGAAATATCTTTTTTCATTCTAGACCACCAATAATGTTGCTTTAAATCATGGTACATCTTTGTACTTCCCAGATGAACATATAAGCGACTATTATGAGTTTCATTCAAAATTAACCGTAACAACTATGAATTCCTCAGAACACAAATTTGATCTCGAAATCTCAAACAATTATCATCATCAACTCAAAATTCAGAATCGAAACTCGAATCACATTGAGCTCGTTTCACTACTTTATCATTATCAACTTTTTGAGCATCACATATTTGTTGTAGAAATAACGATTTTGCTTTCAATTCAGCCAAAACTGAACCATCATCAGATAAGTCTAAATGAGCATTCATAGCACATAATGCAAACAGTGATTTTTGACTCAAAGCATCAGCAACAACATTTCCCTTACCGGGATGATAGTCTATCAAAAAGCCCGTAGTCTTTCAAAAGCTCTAACCATTTTCTCTATCGCAGATTTAAATATTTTTGAGTCATCAGGTACTTTAAACTTTTATGATTTGAAAACACGTGACATTTCTCACCGAAAAGATAATGGCGCCAAATCTTTAATGCAAACACAATCACAACTAACTCAAGATCGTGTGTTGGATAATTCTTTTCATGCAGCTTCAATTGTCTCGAGGCATAAGCTATAACTTTTCCTTCTTGCATCAAAACACATCCTAAACCATTTAACGAAGCATCACTATAAATCACAAATTCTTTATCCGATTCTGGTTGTACCAAAACACATCCCAAACTATTCAACAAAGTTTTCAACTGATTAAAGCTTTTCTGATATTTACCGAACCATTCAAATCTCACATCTTTCTGAAGCAATCTAGTCAAAGTAGTAGCTATTATCGAAAAGCCTTTTACAAACCATCGATAATAACCAACGAGCCCCAGAAAGCTACAGATTTCAGACACATTCTTTGAGGTTTCCATTCCAGAATAGCAGATATCTTGCTTGGATCAACCCATATACCTGCTGCGGATACAATATGTCCAAGAAAACCAACTTCTCGCAACTAGAATTCACAGTTACTAAATTTTGCATACAATTGCTTATCTCGCAGAGTTTGCAACACAATTCTTAAATGATCGGCATGCTCAATGTCATTACGTGAATAAATCAAAATGTCGTCAACAAATCGATCTAAGTACGGTCTGAAAATTTTGTTCATTAAATCCATAAAAATAGCAGGAGCATTCGTTAGTCCAAATGGCATAACTAAAAATTCATAATGCTCGTACCTCGTTCTAAAAGTAGTTTTCAAAATATTTGAATCTTTTACTCACAACTGGTAGTATCCCGATCTCAGATCTATCTTTGAAAACACTATAGCTCCTTTCAGCTAATTAAACAAATCATCAATTCTGGGCAGAGGATGCTTATTCTTTATAGTCACTTTGGTCAATTGACAGTAATCAATGCACATTTTCATCGTGTCATATTTCTTTTTCACAAACAGAATAGGAGCACCCCAAGGTGAGAAACTCGGTCTTGCAAACCCTCTGTCAGTCAACTCTTGCAACTGTGACTTTAACTCTTTCAATTTTGTTGGTGCCATTTTATATGGACCTATCAAAATAGGTGCTATCCCCGACAATAGATCAATACCAAATTCAACTTCACGTATCAGAGGTAATCCCAGCAATTCTTCAGGAAATACATCAGAGAATTAACAGACAACTGGCACTGGTTCAACTTTCTTTTTGGTTACTTTCGAGTCAATCACATAAGCAAAATAAGCTTCATTACCATTTTTCAAATAATTTTGAGCTTTCATCACTGGTATCATAGCAGGTAACCCATTTAAATCATTAGACTCAATCTGAACTATATCATAATTCTGGCATCTCAAATCAATAGTCTTTCTTTTGCATTTCACAACAGCATCATGCAATGTTACCCAGTCCATACCCAAAATTATGTCAAACTCATCAAATGGTAATAGCATCAGATCAGCCAAAAAAAAAACAACTCGAAACATCAACAGACAGTTCTTGCATACTTTGTCAACCAAGACACATTTACTTAAGGGGTTCGATACTCTAATAAAAAAATTAGTATAATCGACAGGCAAAGTCTTACTTGATACTAAGTTCATGCATATATACGAATGAGTAGAACCTGGGTCTATCAATGCAATCACAGAAGTATCATAAAGAATAAATGTACCGTAATAACATCTGAAGATGAAGCTTCCTCTCGGGCTCGGAGGCATAAGCTCTAGCAGGCGCTCTAGCCTCAGATCTCGCAACTGAGTCTTTCGTAGCTCTCTGAATACCACTGACATTTCTTGTATTCTGAGAGGGTCTACCTCTAGCTAAAACATTATCTGACCTCAGATTCTAAACAATTCCTTGCTCAATAGACTCTGGGCAGTCTCAGATGAAATGGTCTAAGGATCCGCATCTAAAATAGGCTCGGTCATTTAGCCTACAACTTCCCGAATTTCTTTTACCACAATGCTTACATTTAGGTCATTCGGATAAGACATTTCCCACACTAGCCATCAATGTAGCTGGAGCTTTGGAATTTGACTGTGATCTAGCTCGACCTCTATTTGAATGTCCCACATCAGTCTTGGAATGACTATGCTTATCTCTAAATTTCTTTGAAGTAGACTGAAATGATTTACTCAGAAATCTCTTTCTCGCATCTCTAGCTTCAGAATCGATTTTTTTTTATCTTTCCCGAATGCTTAAGCTTTGCATCCTCGATCAACAAGCATGTCGAACTCTTTTATTTCCAAAATCCCAACTAGCAAACGAATATATTCATTTAGGTCGTCTTCAAACCATTTACACATTATTGCTTCAATTGAGACACATTCCCGAGCATACTGACTTAATCTCACAAACTCTCTTTTATACTTGGTGATAGACATGCGACCCTATTTTACTTTCAGAAATTCCTTTTATTTCTAATCAATAAATCTCTAACTGATATATTTCTTTCAGAACTTAGACTGAAAGAAATCCCATGTAACCTGTTCTTAGGAACAACTGAGATCAAGGTCTTCCACCATTGATAAGTTGCGTCTCGTACCAAAGAAACAACACATTTTATGCATTCTTCAGGAGTCAATGACATTTCATCAATACTTGGATAGTGTTCTCTAGCAAAACTAAGGTTTCTCGACGTCGTCATCATTAGTGGCCCTGGACTCTTCATCCCTATATTTATGGATTTTATCCATTAGATGTTTATTTAACAGATTCAAGCTCATAAGTGGAGGTACAACAGAAGTCTTAGGAGGATTAGGCGGGGGTGGAGGTTGTGAAACAGCCGGATTCATTCTTATATATTGAGTGAACCACTCATTGATCATTTGGAAGAAATCTTGTTTAGCCTCTCCCTCTTAACCACTAGTAGTTGGTCTCGAATCAGATGGCGATGTCCTTTGAGTGGAAGCAGGCGCATTACTTTCAACATCGTCAGCTACGGCTTTTTCGGGATCCATTACTACGCATCACTATCACACGCTCCATTAGTCCTAGAATCGACTAAATCGTAGCTCTAATACCAATCAAATGTAACACCCCTACCTCGTAACAATCGTCAGCCTAGGGTTAAAGACATTACCGAACAAAACAGAACCTTTTACGGATATTTCATAATAATATTCAATAAATAAAATCAAAGTGTACCTTGAATATGTCTACGAGACCTTAAACATGCTTTAGAATAGGGCTAAGACTAAACCGAGCACATACAGAAATTCTCAAAAATTTAAAGGCTTTTTAAAGTTATAGAGGTCACACGCCCATCTGTCTAAGCCGTGTCAAAACAAGGCCTACATACCAAATTGACCATCTATTTTACTCATTCAAGAACATTTCATCACAACATCTTGTATGCCTATTAGGCCAACTAAATCACAGTTAAATCCTAATATAATTCATCCACAACTTACCATTTTATTATAACATTCATACATCTAATATATATGCTTACTTTGCATCAATAAGCTTACCATAATTTTGACCATTTCACTAGCCATCAAACCATATCAAAACTTATCATTATAAAACATAAAAACTCATCCATATAATGTCATTATCTAGCCATATCACATGGCTATCTATACGCCTTTTCAAAACATAACCATATCAACTAGACTATACATGCCATACTTAATATATATATAATCAAAAGGTACCAAAATGTGATTTGAGTAGTGTGATGATGATCCTCGACGATCCCTGAGCTCTCAGTAGCTTTGATGATCTATAAAACAAAGCAAACACATACAAAGGAAGCTTTCAAAATCTTAGTAAGCCATATACAAATAAACTTTAACATATAAGCATTCATTATTCATATCAAATATAAGATTACTAATAGCTCATTTGCACTTTCATCATTTTTGTTGGCTCATTTGTTTTGCCATTTACTTATCAACATACTTATCACCATGTACTTCAATAGATTATAGCTCATTCATTCATATATCACATTTTACTTCATCAAATCTATACACATATCTCATCTAAGTAAGTACATATATATACTTACCTTCCATACACATACATAGTATACAATTCAAACGTACCTTATTCATTTATACATTTCACATAGCCTTTTATTTTATTAGAATTTTGTGATTGAACCATTCGGAATCAAATAGGATACTCAGAATACTTAGAATAGTCGTACAATGCCAACGTCCTAGACGTGGTCTTACATGTAACCAAATATCGATGCCACTATCCCAGACAGGGTCTTACACGAAATCAAATACGATGCCAATGTCCCAGACATGGTCTTAAATGTAAATCTCAAATCGATGCCAACGTCCCAGATGTGGTCTTACATGATATCAAATATCGGAAACATATGTCATGACATATAAAATCCTATCTATTCCTAAGTCCGTACGAGACTTTTCAGACTTTATCAACTTGTCGATGCTTCCTCGGATTTCATATACAAATCATCTCCAGCATATTCATCACAATCCAAATTTCATAGATGCATAAATAAACACATTCTAATGCATTTATTTGTATATCGACTTACCTTGGATTCGGATAAGCAAATGGACTCAGCTACTCAATTACTTTTGATTTCACACGATCTAAATCCATTTTCTTCGGTTCTTGATCTATACATATTCAAATTTAACTTATTTATTCACTAATTCATTCAATTCAATCCAGAAACACATATTTAGGGCAATTTACAATTTAACCCTCACATTTTCACATTTTGAGTCCCTATTTAATAAAATCACAAAATACACATAATTTCGTATCACCCATGCTTAGCCGAATATTCACTATGGTCATACAAGTCCATACATTTCATTTATTTCACATTTTAGTTCTTCAAAATATTTTATTTTCACAATTTAGTCCAATTTACTCAAATTCATCAAAAATTCAAAGACAAACTATGTTAATCTATCACATATCTTTCATATTTCATCCTCAAACATCATGAAACTCATGAATTCATCAATGGAACATTTCAAAATCATCATCAATTCACAAAATTGAAGCATGGGTTTTGAAAAACACGAAGCAATGATTACAAAAATGTAGAAATTATCAAAAAACAAACAAAACTCATACATTAATTTGCTTGAACAAGGGCTGAATACCTAAGAAGCCTTTCTCTTTTCTTTTCTTTATATTTTCGATGGATGAACATGATATAACGGCTTATTTTTTTAAGCTTTCATTTTATTATATTAACTTTATTAATATAATTACTAAATTAGCATTATGAATTTAATTAGAAAACTTTATATTTCAAGCCTAAAATCGGCCATGCCATTAATTAACGGCCAATTTTCCAGATAAGGACCCTATATGTAACATCATAGATTAGGGGTTATGCGTTTGTGCATAATTCATGAGTAGTAGGTTTTGGCAGTGTTTGGAAGTGAATTAAGGGTTTTTAAAATCCTAGGATGGAAGAGAAAGCTTGGGACAATTATTGGTTTTTAAGTTAAAAACAAGAAGTGATGTGGAAAAGTGGCAAGGGATGCCACCTAAGGTGCAAGGGTTATGGCATCAAGTGAAGTACTTTAATGGAAGAGGTTCAAATCCCATTGCGTGCATTTTTGCTTAATTTTATGAAATAGCATGTTTACTATGATATGGATGTGCGGTGTGCATTTTTAGAACCTTGAAAATGTAAGGAAATGTATAGAAATGTATGAAAATGTATGGAAATGTATGGAAATGTATGGAAATGTATGGAAATGTAAGGAAATGTATAGAAATGTAAGGAAATGTAGAGAAATGCAAGGAAATGAAAGGAAATGTAAGGAAATGTAAGGAAATGTAAGGAAATGAAAGGAAATGAAAGGAAATGAAAGGAAATGTAAGGAAACGAAAGGAAATGAAAGGAAATGTAAGGAAATGTAAGGAAATGTAAGGAAATGTAAGGAAACTTAGAAATGATTTAGAAATGTTAAGTTTCAAAAGGAGGAAAGTAAACATTTTGGAAACCTAAGCTAAAATTTTGGAAACTTAAGTTAAAAGAGGAAAGTGAAAATTTTGGAAACCTAGGAAATGTCAAGCTTAAAGAGCCAAACGAAAATTTTTGGAAACTTAGAAATGACCTAGAAATGTCGAGTTTTAAAGTTTAAAAGAGGAAATTAAGGCAAGGTGGCCTTAAGAGAAAAAGTATGTGAAAATTGACACACAAACAGGCTTGGAAAAGTGGCTTGAAGATGCCAATTAAGGCCTCTAGAAATGGCGCCACATGCAAGTGTATTTGGGCCAGGGATCGAGTCACTTAGGAAACAAATAAGAGAAGTTTTATTTTGCTACAAAGAGCAGAGAGGTGGATGACATGTGGGCTCTTAAAAGAGGAGTTTTATTTCCTTTAGAATTTCAGCTAATTAGGAGATAATTGTTGGATTAATTCTTTTGATAAAGTGATAATTATCACATAGGAAGAGTGGTGGCCAAGTAGGGGACTCTAGCCTAGTAATTTCGGCTATAAAAGGAAAAGAAGGCCATTCATTCATTCATTCACTCTTCCTTTGATGAATTTCTTAAGCAGATTCTCCTCTCTCTGCCGAAATTCCTGCAGTTTTATTCTTCCTTCTCTTTTCTTTCTAATCCCTCCAAAAGCCGAAAGTTGTGAGAGCATCATTTAGCCATAGTCGAATCTCTGAAGGTTGAAGTTAAGGTGCAATCGATTCCTTCAAATAAGGGTAAGATCCAAGTTTAGTTTCCATTCTTTTATATTTTAGACTTATCAAAATTTAGGGACTAATTTCGATTATTAATCTTGGCCGAATCATGGAAGGAGAAGTTCTTTTCCGAAGGTACACCATAGGCCGCGTGTTCCCTAGTTATTCGGTGAATTTCAGGATTTAAAATCCTTAAGGTAAGTGATTATGAATATTTGGCCAAGGCCCTATTTTAGTAGTAGATCTGTTATTATGTGTTTTAAACCGAAAAACTAACTGATTCAAGAAATCTAGTGATTAGCCGATTTCAAAGGAGTAGAATACAAGTTTTCGGGATTTGATTAATCATCTAAACGGAAACAAGGTAAGTTTTAAGAATACAAATTCTACTAGGATTTGGTTTTATAGCCGAATAGGCTTTATGCTAATATATTAAGGTTGGCCGAATGTAGGAATTGAGATCTAAGGCATTAGATCAAGCTTTTCGGGATTTAAGTGAACCTTTAAGCAAATCAAGTGTGTACCCCACACTAATCTTAATAGATTTATGGCTTAAACTTGATATATGTGTTAATATGAAAGTGTAAGAATGTGGCTAAAGTACCATGTTATGGTATAAAGTACTCAGGTACGTTTTCCTACTCCTACTAGGATTATGAAATATGTTATACTTAACATGTGAAAAGTGACATGAATGTGAATTTAAGTATGATATGCATGATATGAATAATATGGGGCATTCGGGTTATTTTAGAAAGGGGAAGTGAATGTGATGACTTCGGTCTCACTATCTGAATGTGGTGACTTTGGTCACATTATCTGAATGTGGTGACTTCGGTCAC
This sequence comes from Gossypium rotundifolium, assembly GCA_025506655.1. Classification (NCBI taxonomy): domain Eukaryota; kingdom Viridiplantae; phylum Streptophyta; class Magnoliopsida; order Malvales; family Malvaceae; genus Gossypium; species Gossypium rotundifolium. The sequence goes on from CP106730.1 coordinate 45,130,431, forward strand.
ATTATCTGAATGTGGTAACTTCAGTTACATTATCTGAATGTGGTGTCTCATGACACAATTATCTAGTCGCTATGCCACGAATTTTATATTGACGATGAGCACGTCGACTGCAGCGATTGCCTTCGATGGTGTGTAGCGGATGGAGGGTTTACTTAGTAGTCCCCACTGCAAAGTGGATGGTGCGAAGTGGAGTGTAGCGGATGGCATATAGGTTTGGGTTGAGATTGCATCATTATCTTGAATTGTTATATGAACATAATTTGTATGGTATGCCTAATTCTATTAAATTTTGGTGTTGGTTACACATTGAGTCTGTTTGACTCACCCCGTTGTGGGAACATGTTTCAGGTGATGAACAGTGATGGACCGGGACGGCTGAACTTGTGGTGGCCATGCTTAGCTGAAAGTTTTATTCAATTTGGACTTTTTATTTTATTTAAGTACTCTACAATTTTATTGTTTTATTTTATGTAATAAGGCCATAGTGATGATTTTATTGATGTTTTAATTACTATGTTACGTATTTATGTTATTTACAGATTAAGTCAATTTAATTTAAGATAAACTTTAAATATTTTGTCACCTGAAATAAATGGGTTTTCACTATAAAAATAAACTTGTTTTCAACACGAGCCCAACCCACAAAGCGATCTTTCTTCCAAATCACACAAGTTTTTCCTAAGTAACAAAAGAATTTGAACCGGGTTACATCGGGGAACATACCAGACCCAGTCCAGGCTCGTGGGTTGGGTTTGGGGTGTTTCAGTTTGATATCAGAGCCCAGTTTTAAACTCTCGGCCTTGGGTTTAAGGCCCAAAACGTTTTCCAAAGGAAGCCCAAAAGGAATTTTCTGAAAAATTTTCAGGTTTTTCTGGCATGGCCCACTAAGTCTCCGACCCGAAGTCCACCAGGTAAGTACTCCGATCTTTTGTGTGATTTATATTATGATTTGTAGAAGGGTAGAAATGGAACGCAGAATAGAGATTAAGTATTTGAATCCTAAGACTAGTGTACCCCAACAAATACATAAGACTTAAATATCTAATTAAACAAACCTGTGGTTGAGTCGCCGAGTTAGGGTGTGGCAAATATGGTATGCATGTCTAGGATTGGTTTCAGTGGGAGCTTGGTATTTAAGCAGTCCGAGTGACTCACCTCCTCTCCACTCGAATCCTACCTGGTGCGTAGCCTCGGTTCACCCTAACCAAGAGGACTTATACACGAGCTAAACCCCTAACTAAAACCCGAAAGGGACTAGCCGTATTTTATGGAAACCCTAGTTTTAAAATTTCTAAATTATTTTCTTGATTTGAAAAAGATTATTTTTATAAAATTTTCTTGAAATATTTCAGATTTATAAAATTACAAAAATACCCCTAATGGTAAAATTACAAAAATGCCCTTGGTTTATGAAATTTTCAAAATACCCACAGTTCCTATCAAAATTTCATTACGTTATAAAATGTTCAAAAACCGTAATTTGCAAAATGACAAAATACCCCGATTTTTAAAAGATTACGAAATTACCCTACCACGCAAATTCTTTGAAATACCCCGAGATACAAAATTACGAAGCGACCCTCGATTTTCAAAATTTTTGCAACAGCACCGATTTGGAAATCAAATTCTCAAAAAGAACCCTCAAGTTTTGCAAATTTTGAAATACCCTTGATTTATTCAGACTTATAAATTTACCCTGGTTTATTACTAAAATACCCCTGTAATTTCAAAATTTCTGAAATACCCCCGGGATCTCAAAAATTACCAAAATACCATTATTGACCAAACACCAAGGGACCTTATTTCAACAAATTACAAAAATACCCTGTAGGGAAAATTACGAAAATACCCCTAGGTAGTGGCAAAACAACAACAATGAAAACTACAACATTTCTCTGAATGAACGAAAGTTCATAATTGATTGATGGATGTATGAATGTAAAGACTGTGTGCATGTATGAATACGAAAGAACCACTTCTAAAAAAATTTCTTTCCATAAAACTTCTTCGCGGTTAATCAGTGAAACAAAATTTTTTAATACATAAAACTTCTTAATCAGATTAAATCACGACATTAGAAATGAGTTCTAAGGGACGTGAACTTAGAGATTGTGCCTAGAAAGTATGATGGTTCTATTAAGATCAGAGTGCGCAGCGTAAGCATAAGTGCGGTGAGAAGGATTGTACGACTGTTAGTAAGTAATTTTGAGGACGAAATTATTTTTAAGGAGGGTAGAACTGTAACATCCTAGATTAGGGGTTATGCGTTTGTGCATAATTCATGAGTAGTAGGTTTTGGCAGTGTTTGGAAGTGAATTAAGGGTTTTTAAAATCCTAGGATGGAAGAGAAAGCTTTGGACAATTATTGGTTTTTAAGTTAAAAATAAGAAGTGATGTGGAAAAGTGGCAAGGGACGCCACCTAAGGTGCAAGGGTTATGGCATCAAGTGAAGTACTTTAGGGAAGAGGTTCGAATCCCATTATGTGCATTTTTGCTTAATTTTATGAAATAGCATGTTTACTGTGATATGGATGTGTGGTGTGCATTTTTTAGAACCTTGGAAATGTAAGGAAATGTATGGAAATGCATGGAAATGTATGGAAATGAATGGAAATGTATGGAAATGTAAGGAAATGTATGGAAATGTAAGGAAATGTAGAGAAATGCAACGAAATGAAAGGAAATGTAAGGAAATGTAAGGAAATATAAGGAAATGTAAGGAAATGAAAGGAAATGAAAGGAAATGAAAGGAAATGAAAGGAAATGTAAGGAAATGAAAGGAAATGTAAGGAAATGAAAGGAAATGTAAGGCAATGTAAGGAAATGTAAGGAAATGTAAGGAAATTTGGAAATGATTTAGAAATGTTAAGTTTCAAAAGGAGAAAAGTAAACATTTTGGAAACCTAAGCTAAAAGAGGAAAGTAAACATTTTGGAAACTTAAGTAAAAGAGAAAAGTGAACATTTTGGAAACCTAGGAAATGTCAAGCTTAAAGAGCCAAACGAAATTTTTTGGAAACTTAGAAATGACCTAGAAATGTCGATTTTAAAGTTTAAAGAGGAAATTAAGGCAAGGTTGCCTTAAGAGAAAAGTATGTGAAAATTGACACACAAACAGGCTTGGAAAAGTGGCTGAAGATGCCACTTAGGGCCTCTGGAAATGGCACCACATGCAAGTGTATTTGGGCGTGGATTGAGTCACTTAGGAAGAAAATAAAAGAAGTTTTATTTTGCTACAAAAGAGAGAGGTGGACAGACATGTGGGCTTTTAAAGAGGAGTTTTATTTCCTTTAGAATTTCGGCTAATTAGGAGATAATTGTTGGATTAATTCTTTTGATAAAGTGATAATTATCACATAGGAAGAGTGGTGGCCAAGTAGGGGACTCTAGCCTAGTAATTTCGGCTATAAAAGGAAAAGAAGGCCATTCATTCATTCATTCACTCTTCCTTTGCCGAATTTCTTAAGTAGATTCTCCTCTCTCAAGAAATTCCTCGTTTTATTCTTCCTTCTCTTTTTTCTAATCCCTCCAAAAGCCAAAAGTTGTGAGAGCATCATTTAGCCATAGCCGAATCTCTGAAGGTTGAAGTGAAGGTGCAATCAATTCCTTCAAATAAGGGTAAGATCCAAGTTTAGTTTCCATTCTTTTATATTTTAGACTTATCGAAATTTAGGGACTAATTTCGATTATTAATCTTGGCCGAATCATGGAAGGAGAAGTTCTTTTCCCGAAGGTACACCATAGGCCGCATGTTTCCTAGTTATTCGGTGAATTTTGGGATTTAAAATCCTAAAGGTAAGTAACTATGAAAATTCGGCCAAGACCCTATTTTAGTAGTAGATCTGTTATTATGTGTTTTAAACCGAAAAACTAACCGATTCAAGGAATCTAATGATTAGCCGATTTGAAAGGAGTAGAATACAAGTTTCCAGGATTTGATTAATCATCTAAACGGCAACAAGGTAAGTTTTAAGAATACAAATCCTACTAGGATTTGGTTTTATAGCCGAATAGGCTTTATGCTAATATATTAAGGTTGGCCGAATGTAGGAATTGAGATCTAAGGCATTAGATCAAGCTTTTCAGGATTTAAGTGAACCGCTAAGCAAATCAGGTGTGTACCCCACACTAATCTTAATAGATTTATGGCTTAAACTTGATATATGTGTTAATATGAAAGTGTAAGAATGTGGCTAAAGTACCATGTTATGGTACAAAGTACTCAGTACGTTTTCCTACTCCTACTAGGATTACGTAAATATGTTATACTTAACATGTGAAAAGTGACATGAATGTGAATTTAAGTACGATATGCATGATATGAATAATATGGGGCATTCGGGTTATTTGAGAAAGGGGAAGTGAATGTGATGACTTGGTCTCACTATCTAAATGTGGTGACTTTGGTCGCATTATCGAATGTGGTGACTTCATCACATTATCCGAATATGGTAACCGGTTACATTATCCGAATGTGGTGTCTCATGACCCAATTATCGGTGGCTATGCCACGAATTTTATATAGGCGATGAGCACGTCATTATGTGACGCCTTCGATGGTGTGTAGCGGATGGAGGGTTGACTTAGTAGTCCCCACGGTGTGCAGAGATGGTATGGGTGGAGTGTAGCGGATGGCATATAGGTTTGGGTTCGGGATTGCATCATTAACTTGAATTATTATATGAACATAATTTATATGGTATGCCTAATTCTATTAAATTTTGGTGTTGGTTACACATTGAGTCTGTTTGACTCACCCCGTTGTGGGAACATGTTTCAAGTGATGAACAGTGATGGACCGGGACGGCAAAACTTGTGGTGGCCATGCTCAGCTGAAAGTTTTAATCAATTTGGACTTTTTATTTTATTTAAGTACTCTACAATTTTATTATTTTATTTTATGTAATAAGGCCATAATGATGATTTTATTGATGTTTTAATTACTATGTTACGTATTTATGTTATTTACAGATTAAGTCAATTTAATTTAAGATAAACTTTAAATATTTTGTCACCTGAAATAAATGGGTTTTCACTATAAAAATAAACTTGTTTTCAACACGAGCCCAACCCACAAAACAATCTTTCTTCCAAATCACACAAGTTTTTCCTAAGTAACAAAAGAATTTGAACCGGGTTACATCGAGGAACATACCAGACCCAGTCCAGGCTCGTGGGTCGGGTTTGGGGTGTTTCACCATAATTAATTCCTCAATGCAATTAAGCACTTAACACATAAAATGCTACTTTTACATTTCATGTGATTTAGTCCTTTTATCAAATTAAGTACACAAACGACAATTCACAGAAATTTCACACATACTAATTCACTTATCATAGGCATGAAAAATAAAATTTAAATATTTTTTGACTCGGATTTGTGGTCCCAAAACCACTATTCTGACTAGGGTCTAAAGCGAATTGTTACAATTCTCCCTTTTGGGATTTTCGTCCCCAAAAATCTTACCGTTAAATAAGTTCGGATATTGTTGTCTTACTGAATCTTCAGGTTCCCACGTAGCCTCTTCAACTCCGTATCGATCCCACAGTACTTTAACTAGCATAATTTTCTTATTTTGCAATTCTTTCTCTTTACGAGCTAAGATACGGATCGGTTCTTCTTTGTAAGTCATATCAGATTGGATTTCAATCTCAGACGGAGGAATCACATGTGATGGATCGGATATGTACCGATGAAGCATTGACACGTGAAATACATTATGAATCTAACTCAGGTGGCAACAACAATCTATATGCCACAGGTCTGATACGCTTGATAATTTCATACGGTCCTATGAACCTCGGACTCAATTTGCCTTTACATCCGAATATGAGTATTTTCTTTCACAGAGATACTTTTAAAAACACTTTATCACCGATTTCATTCTCAATATCTTTTCGTTTCAAATCTGCATAAGATTTCTAGCGATCAGATGCTACTTTCAAACTGTCACAGATTACTTTCACTTTCTATTCAGTGTCTTTTATCAAATCGACCCCGTGTATATTATTTTCACTAAGCTCGGTCCAATACGAAGACGTTTGATATTTACGTCCGTACAAAGCCTCATAAGGTGCCATTTTGATGCTCGACTAAAAACTATTATTATACACAAATTCAATCAATGACAAATATTATTCCCACATACCAGTAAACTTAAGAATGCAACATCTCAACATATCCTCGAGTATCTGAATGATTTGCTCGGATTGACCATTTTTTCGGGTGAAAAGCCATACTGAAATGCAATTTAGTACCCAAAGCTTCTTGTAATTTCTTCCAGAATCGTGATGTAAATCTTGGATCTCTGTCAGACACAATAGATAGTGGCACCCCGTGCAATCTCACAATATCTGAAATATATAGCTCAGCTAATCTATCAAGTGAGTAATAAGATCGTACCGGAATAAAATGGGTGGATTTCGTCAATCGATTAACTATGACCCAAATTGCATCTTTCTTTCTCGGTGTCAAAGGCAAACCTGAAATAAAATCCATTGTCGCTCTGTCCATTTCCATTCGAGAATAATTATCAGTTGTAACAAACCAAATGGCACCTGATGTTCAGCTTTCACTTGCTGACAGACTAAAAATTTTGGGACAAAATCAGAAATATCTTTTTTCATTCCAGACCACCGATAATGTTGCTTTCAATCATGGTACATCTTTGTACTTCCCAAATGAACATATAAGCAACTATTATGAGCTTCATTTAAAATTAACTGTAACAACTCTGAATTCCTCGAAACACAATTTCGATCTTGAAATCTCAAACAATTATCATCATCACGTCGAAATTTAGAATCGAAACTTGAATCACATTGAGCTTGTTTCACAAGTATATCATTATCAACTTTCTGAGCATCACATATTTGTTGTAGAAATAATGGTTTCGCCGTCAATTCAGCAAAAACTGAACCATCATTAGATAAGTCTAAATGAGCATTCATAGCACGTAATGCAAACAATGTTTTTCGACTCAAAGCATCAGCAACAACATTTGCCATACCCGGATGATAGTCTATCACAAGCTCGTAGTCTTTCAAAGGCTCTAACCATTTTCCTTGTCGTAGATTCAAATTTTTTTGAGTCATTAGGTACTTTAAACTTTTATGATATGAAAACACGTGACATTTCTCAACGAAAAGATAATGGCGCCAAATCTTTAATGCAAACACAATCGTAGCTAACCTCAAGATCGTGTGTCGGATAATTCTTTTCATGCGGCTTCAATTGTCTCAAGGCATAAGCTATAACTTTGCCTTCCTACATCAAAACACATCATAAACCATTTAACAAAGCATCACTATAAATCACAAATTCTTTACCCGATTCTGGTTGTACCAAAACTGGAGCGTCAGTCAACAAAGTTTTCAACTGATCAAAGTTTTCAACTAATCAAAGTTTTTTTGACATTTATCAGACCATTCAAATCTCACATCTTTCTGAAGCAATCTAGTCAACGTAGTGGCTATCATCGAAAAGCATTTTACAAACCATCAATAATAACCAGTGAGTCTCAGAAAGCTACAGACTTCAAACACATTATTCGGAGGTTTCCATTCTAGAATAGTAGAAATCTTGCTCGGATCAACCCGTATACCTGCTGCTGATACAATATGTCCCAGAAAACCAACTTCTCACAACTAGAATTCACATTTATTGAATTTTACATACAATTGCTTATCTCGCAGAGTTTACAACACAATTCTCAGATGCTCGGCATGCTCAATCTCATTACGTGAATAAATCATAATGTCGTCAATGTATACAACAACAAATTGTTCTAAATACGGTTTGAAAATTCTGTTCATCAAATCCATAAAAATAGCAGGAGCATTCGTTAGTCCAAATGGAATAAATAAAAATTCATAATTCCTATACCTCATTTTGAAAGCAGTTTTCAGAATATCTGAATTTTTTCTCACAACTGGTAGTATCTGGATCTCAGATCTATCTTTGAAAACACTGTAGCTCTTTTTAGCTGATCAAACAAATCATCAATTCTGGGCAGAGGATATTTATTCTTTATAGTCACTTTATTCAATTGATGGTAATCAATCTTTCTTTTTCACAAACAGAATAGGAGCACCATAAAGTGAGAAACTCGGTCTTGGAAACCCTCTGTCAGTCAACTCTTGCAACTGTGACTTTAACTCTTTCAATTCTATTGGTGCTGTTTTATATAGAGCTATCGAAATAGGTGCTATCCCTGGCAATAGATCAATACCAAATTCAACTTCATGTATCGGAGGTAATCCTGGCAATTCTTCAAGAAATACATTAGAGAATTCATAGATAACTGGCACTAATTCAACTTTCTTTTCGGTTACTTTCGAGTCAATCACATAAGCAAAATAAGCTTCATAACCCTTTTGCACATATTTATGAGCTTTCATCACTGATATCATAGCAGGTAACCCATTTAAATCATTAGACTCAATCCAAACTATATCATCATTCTGGCATCTCAAATCAATAGTCTTTCTTTTACAATTCACAACAGCATCGTGCAATGTTAACCAGTCCATACCCAAAATTATGTCAAACTCATCAAATGGTAATAGCATTAGATCAGCCGGAAAACAAACATTTTGAAACATCAATGGACAGTTCTTTGATACTTTGTCAACCAAGACACTTTTACCTAAGGGGTTCTATACTCTAATAAAAAATTTAGTAGACTCTACAGGCAAAGTCTTACTGGATACTAAGTTCATGCATATATACGAATGAGTAGAACCTGGTCTATCAATGCAATTCCAGAAGTATCATAAAGAATAAATGTACCCGTAATAACATCTAAAGATGAAGCTTCCTCTCGGGCTTAGATAGCATAAGCTCTAGCAGGCGCTCTAGCCTCTGATCTCACAACTGAGTCTTTCGTAGCTCTCTGAATACCACTGACATTTCTTGTATTTCGAGAGGGTCTACCTCTAGCTGAAACATTATCTGACCTCAGATTCTAAACAATTTCTTGCTCAACAGACTCTGGGCAGTCTCGGATGAAATGGTCTAAGGATCCATATCTAAAATAGGCTCGGTCATTCAACCTACAACTTCTGGATGTCTTTTACCACAATGCTTACATTCAGGTCATTCGGATAAGACATTTCCCACACTAGCCATCAATGTAGCTGGAGCTTTGGAATTCGACTGTGATCTAGCTCGACCTCTATTCGAATGTCCACATCAGTCCTGGAATGACTATGCTCATCTCTAAATTTCTTTGAAGTAGACTGAAATAATTTACTTAGAAATCTCTTTCTCGCATCTCTAGCTTTAGACTCAGATTTCTTTTATCTTTCCCAAGTGCCTCAGCTTTGCATGCTCGATCAACAAGCACGACGAACTCTTTTATTTCCAAAATCCCAACTAGCAAATAGATATCTTCATTTAAGCCGTCTTCAAACCGTTTACACATTATTGCTTCAGTTGAGACACATTCCCGAGCATATTGACTTAATCTCACGAACTCTCTTTCATACTCAGTAACAGACATGCAACCCTATTTCAATTCCATAAGTTCCTTTCGTTTTTGATCAATAAATCTCTGACTGATATTTTTCTTTCAGAACTTAGGTGAAAGAAATCCCATGTAACCTGTTCTTAGGAACAATAGAGATCAAGGTCTTTCACCATTGATAAGCTGCGTCTCGTAGGAAGGAAACAACATATTTTATGCATTCTTCAGGAGTCAATGACATTTCATCAAATACTCAGATAGTGTTCTCTAGCCCAAACTCAGCTTCCTCAGCGTCATCATTATTAGTGGCCCTGAACTCTTCAGCCTCATATTTATGGATTTTATTGACTGGAGATTTATTTAATAGATTCAAGCTCATAAGCGGAGGTACAATAGAAGTCTGAAGAGGATTAGGCGGGGGTGGAGGTTGTGAAACAGCCGGATTCATTCTTATATATTGAGTGAACCACTCATTCATCATTTGGAAGAAAGCTTGTTTAGCCTCTCCCTATTGACCGCTAGTAGTCGATCTCGAATCAGATGGCATATTCCCTTGAGCGGGAGCAGGCGCATTGCTTTCAACATCGTCAGCTACGGCTCTTTCGGGATGTTACTAAACGAAGATCACATTTTACACGTCAAGTTTCATCACACAATCACATATCATATATATGACATGTATAGCTAGACTCTCACACGCTACATTAGTCTGAGAATCTATTAAATCGTAGCTCTGATACCAATCAAATGTAACACCCCTAACCTGTAACCAGCGCCGATCAAGTGTTAAAGGCATTACCAGACAAAATGGAACCTTTTACGGACATTTCATAATAATATTCAACGAATAAAATCAAAGTTTCTCTTGAATAGGTCTACGAGACCTTAAACATTCTTTAGAATAGGGCCAAGACTAAACCAAGCACATACAGAAATTCTCAAAAATTTAAAGATTTTTCAAAGTTCTAGAGGTTACACGCCCGTGTGGGCAGGCCGTGTGCCTCCCACGGCCTCAGATGCGCCCGTGTGTGTATAAGCAGCGTCAAAACAAGGCATACATACTGACTTGTCCACATGGCACCGTGGTCACTACTGACATGCACCACACGGCCAGTCACACGCCCGTATGTTCAACCCGTAGTCGAGTCTAACTTATTTTTAAATGAAACCACGAAGGACACGGTCGAGCCACACACCCGTGTGTTCAACCGTGTGGGCAATTATAGGCCATTTTCAAGGCCAAAATGCCACCCACACTTTTGGTCATCCTTATAAGCACATACAAGCATCAATCCGACACTCTTTTGGCAACAAAAAACATACCAAATTGACCATATATTTTACTCATTCAAGAGCATTTCATCACAACATCTTGTATGCCTATTAGCCCAACTAAATCACAAGTAAATCCAAACATAATTCATCCACAACTTACCATTTTATTATAACATTCATACATCTAATATATATGCTTACTTTGCATCAATAAGCTTACCATAATTTTGACCATTTCATTAGCCATCAAACCATATCAAAACTTAGCATCATAAAACATAACAACTCATCCATATAATGTCATTATCTAGCCATATCATATGGCTATCTATACACCTTTTCATAACATAACCATATCAACTAGACTGTACATGCCATACTTAATATATACATATTCAAAAGGTACCAAAATGTGATTTGAGTAGTGTGATGACAATCCTCGATGATCCCCGAGCTCTCAGTAGCTTTGACAATCTATAAAATAAAGCAAACACACACAAAGTAAGCTTTCAAAAGCTTAGTAAGCCATATACAAATCAACTTTAACATATAAGCATTCATTACTCATATCAAATATAAGATTACTAATAGCTCATTTTCCCTTTCATCATTTTTCTTGGCTCATTTGTTTTGCCATTTGCTTACCAACATACTTATCACCATGTACTTTAATAGATTATAGCTCATTCATTCATATATCACATTTTACTTCATCAAATCTATACACATATCTCATTTAAGTAAGTACATATATATACTTACCTTCCATACACATACATAGTATACAATTCAAACGTACTTGATTCGTTTATACATTTCACATAGACTTTTATTTTTTGAAATTGCCTGTTGAACCATTCTGAATCAAATAGGATACTCGAAATACTTAGAATAGTTGTACAATGCCAACGTCCCAGACGTGGTCTTACATGTAACCAAATATCGATGCCACTATCCCAGACAGGGTCTTACACAAAATCAAATACGATGCCAATGTCCCAGACATGGTCTTACACGTAAATCTCAAATCGATGCCAACATCCAAGATGTGGTCTTACGCTATATCACATATTGGAAACATATGTCATGACATATAAAATCCTATCTATTCCTAGGTTCGTACAAGACTTTTTAAACTTTGTCAACTTGTCGATGCATCCTCAGATTTCATATACAAATCATCTCGAGCATATTTATCACAATCCAAATTTCATAGATGCATAAATAAGCCAATTCTAATGCATTTATTTGTATATCAACTTACCCGGATTCGGATAAGCGAACGAACTCAGCTACTCAATTACTTTTGATTTCTCACAATCTAAATCCATTTTCTTCAGTTCCTGATCTATACATATTCAAATCTAACTCATTTATTCAATAATTCATTCAATTCAATCCAAAAACACATATTTAGGGCAATTTACAATTTAACCCTCATATTTTCACATTTTTACATTTTAGTCCCTATCCCATAAAATCACAAAATACACATAATTTCATATCACCTATGCTTAGCCGAATATTCACTATGATCATACAAGTCCATACATTTAATTTATTTCACATTTTAGTTCTTCAAAATATTTTATTTTCACAATTTAGTCCAATTTACTCAAATTCATCAAAAATTCAAAGACAAACTATGTTAATCTATCACATATCTTTCATATTTCATCCTCAAACATCATGAAACTCATGAATCCATCAATGGAACATTTCGAAATCATCATCAATTCACAAAATTGAAGCATGGGTTTTGAAGAACACGGAGCAACGATTACAAAAACGTAGATATTATCAAAAAACTAAACAAAATTCATACATTAATTTGCTTGAACAAGGGCCGAATACCTAACAAGCTTTTCTCTTTTCTTTTCTTTATATTTTTGATGGATGAACATGATATAATGGCTTTTTTTTAAGCTTTTTTTATTATATTAACTTTATTAATATAATTACTAAATTAGCCTTATGAATTTAATTAGAAAACTTTATATTTCAAGCCTAAAACCGGCCATTCCATTAATTAATGGCCAATTTGCCACATAAGGACCCCATAATTAATTCCTCAAAGCAATTAAGCACTTAGCACATAAAATGATACTTTTACATTTCATGCGATTTAGTCCTTTTATCAAATTAATCACACAAACGGCAAAATTAGTTCACAGAAATTTCACACATACTAATTCATTTATCATAGGCACAAAAAATAATATTTAAATTTTTTTGACTCAAATTTATGGTCTCGAAACCACTATTTCAATTAGGGTCTAAACCGGACTGTTACATTGCCCACATTTGCCATCGAAGTAGCTTGAGATTTAAAACTCGAATGTTGATTCTCATGATATTACGTGAATACCTCGCTGAAACATTCGAATGGGAATACATCTCTTTTAATTTCTTAGACTGTGATGGAAATGACTTACTCATCAGTTTTTCCTTGAGTCTCTAGCTTCAAGATCAACTTTCCTCTTCTCTTTGTTCAATTCTTCATCCTTACAAGCCCATTCAAGCAATACCAAAAACTCTTTCAGCTCTAAAATCCTGACTAACACACATATATCTTCATTCAATCCATCCTCAAATCTTTTACACATAATAGCCTCCGTAGAAACACACTCTCGAGCGTATTTGCTAATATTCGGTCACTGTCATACGACCCTGTTTTAGCTCAAGAAATTCTTTACATTTTTGGTCGATGAATCGTTGGCTAATATGCTTCGTTCGGAACTCCTCTTGAAAGTAGTCCCAGGAGACCCTTTCTCTCGGAACTACAGATACAATTATATTCCACCAATGGTATGTAGAATCTCTCAGAAGCGATTAGCACACTTTAAAAATTCATCTGGTGTGCAGGAAAACTCATCAAATACCCTGATGGAATTTTCGAGCCAAAACTCGGCACACTCAGGATCATCACCCACATTGGCTCTAAAATCTTTAGCCACATACTTTCGGATCTTATCAACCGTGGGCTTATTCATCCTTACAAAAGTCCATACCTTGTGGGGCTACGGGAACCGATCGAGGAATGGCTGGGGGTGGAGGAGGTTGGGCATTCGAATTTGTTCGAACAAATTACGTATACCACTCATTCATTATATAGAAAAAAGGCTTCCCTGCCTCCTTCTCCTTGACTAACCTAGGGGGTCTACTATCAAACAGCGCTGCCCCTTGAGCGGGAGCCGGCGCATTATTTTTGATTTCATTAGCCTCAGCTCGATTAGGATCCATTCCTATATGAAAACACAATTTAAAGTTATCAAGAGTCATCACACTATCACGGTTGATTTATGGCATGTATAGCTAAACTCTTACACACGCTATGTTAGTCCGAGAATAAACTAAATTATAGCTCTGATACCACTAAATGTAACACCCCTTACCCGTATCCAACGCCCAATAGGGTACGAGGCATTACCGGACTTAATCACAAGCAAACATTCAAAACTGAGACATGAATTTCCATTAAAATTAAAATGTTTTCAAAAATAATCATGTCGTCCCAAAAACGAGCCTACGAGGCCCAAAATATACATTAGAAGTGGTTTGGGACTACACTAAAAACTTTGGAAACTTTTGGGAAACTTAGAAAATTTTTCATGTAAAAGAGGTCACATGCCCGTGAGGGTTCGGAACATGCCCGTGTGACCCTATGACACGCCTGTGCTTCAGGCTGTGTTCAAATTAGGGAACATTCTATTTATGATGTCTGAAACACCCCTTACCCGTGTCCAACATCGGGACCGGATACGAGGCATTACCGTGCTAAACCTTGCTTGAACATGTAATAATGGGCTATAAAACTTCATTTAAACCCATTTCTAGCTCATTCTCAACCTACGAGGCCTTAAACATACCTCTGAGAGGTTTCGGGATTTAATCGGGAACTTTTACGAACTTGGAAAACTTTTCATCAAAACAGGGGCGACACGCCCATGTTGATTTAGGGACACGCACGTGTGCCCCTAAGACAAGCCCGTGTCTTCCACCCGTGGTCGACAATGACTTAATCTATACAGCTGGACACACACCCGTTTCCCTAGCTCTTGTCTCTTACACGACCTTGACACGCCCGTGTCTTAGCCCGTGTGCCAAAACCTTCGCATTATGACTATGACATCATCATTTCACTTTGGTTATGCGGCCAAGGCACATGTCCGTGTCTTTAGCCTGTGTGTCGAATTAAATTCCACATTTAATGTGCAGACTTCACATGGCCTAGGCACACGCCCATGTCCTAGGCCGTGTCTCCCACACGGTTGAGACACATGGTCGTGTCTCTGCCCGTGTGTTAACTACAGGGCATATTGACTTGCAATTCTAGCATGTAAGGGGACACACAGTTGAACCAGACGCCCATAGGGATGTCCGTGTATCACACACGACCTAGACACACGTCCGTGTGTCTACTCGTGTGAATAATTAAATGGCTATCTACCAAGCCCTTTTGCCACCTTAAGTTGCACACATACAAACTCCAATTCAAGTCAACACAACTTATAACCCAAAGGTACATCCAAGAACTCAATCCAAAACATTCCATTGTAAAAGATGACCAAAAGGTATCTCTTGGAACTCAAAGAATCAAGACATACACAAGGGCATACACTTCATGAAAAATATCTTCATTAAGCAAAAGAATTTGCCAAGTATTAGCCTAACTTATAAGACCATTTACAAAATGACTTTAGTAACATACATAGCCAACACTTTGGCTAACAATTACAACTTAACAAAATGCTCAAGTCCTATACATGCCATACAAAAAATATGTCTAAATTATTATACCAAAGTGATGTTAATAGTGTGATTTCCGAACTCCTGCATCACATCCCTCAAGTTATCTTGGCAATACTACAAGGAAAAAGGGCGATGAAAGGGGGAAAGTATAAAGCTTAGTAAGTTTGCGTGGAAATAAATAGCCACAATAAGCTCATAATATAATTCATCCATGGCATTAATTAACCATACACAAGTCATAGGTTTCTTACCATACTCACATTTGCCCTTATTTAGCACATACCGTGCCACATATCATAATCATTTCTTCTTGACTCATTCATGAGTACCTGTATTTACTCATTCACATGACTTTAGTACAATCTCATTTCTACTTCTACACTCATCTATTTCTCCCATTAATCGCTAGGGATAATCAAACACGCATATTCATCGTCATTAATATAGGTACGAAGCTAATGCCACATCCCTGAGGTGGTCTTACATGGAGTCACCTCTAAATGCCAATGCCATATCCCAGATATGGTCTTATATGGAATTTCATATCATGTTTCGATGCGATAACCTGAATATGGTCGTATACGATTATCATATTCTTTATCGAAGCCATATCCTGGATATAGTCTTATACGGGATCTCAACTCAGTGCCGAGGCTATGTCCCGAACATGGTCTTATAAATGACCTTATCTATCTTATATCTCGATGATAGCAATTTCGTATTCAATATGGTCCACTAGGACTTCAATATCTCATTCAACATTAACTACTCGATTTAGTAGAGCATCATGCATCAATATAATGCCAAGCATTCTCAAACATGCTAACATAAATGTTGAATCTATTTCATACAAACTTACCTCGTTTTCAAAATGAGCTAGTTCATCGAATTAGTCCAAAACTTTGTTCTTTCCCCGATCGAGGTGGAGTCTCGGCTCTACTTGCTCTATAATAGCAGTTTAGCTCATTTTAATCACCACATTAATAAAAGCATTTCAATAAACATGCTTTGGCAAAATGACCATTTTGTCCCTAAGCTTAGAAATAAATTCTAATCATATTTCTACCTTCAACAAGCCTAGGTGAACATTTAATACTCTTATAGTTATCATCAAAACTCAACATTTCACATATTACTACAATTTTGTAACCTTTTCATCAAGGTCCAATTAGGTGTTTTCAAGACAACACCTTTCACAAAAGTTGTTTATCTAACAACCAAGACTCAATTTCTTCCATAAAATGCAGCAAATAACAATGAAAGCTCTAATGGAAAAACTCTAAACTTTTCACCATATTTCACAATAGTCCCTCATTTGAAAGCTTAAGCTTTAGAGGTCTCAAATGTACAACTATTTTCAAGAAAAGATCACTAGAACACTTACTTTTAAAGAGATGAGTGTGCTGAAATTCTTGAATCTTCCAATCCCTATTTTACTGCCAATTTTCGGTGGGATAGATGAGCAAGAAAGATGGATATCATATTTTCTTTATTTTATTAATACTAGTCAAATTAGCCAATAACTATTACTAACTTTGACCAAATTTTTGTCCATCTTTGTCTCCCATGATAACCTATGGCCGGCCACTCTAATCTTAGGGGGTCTAATTGCCTTTTAAAGACCTCCAATTAAAAATCTATAACTATTTGGTATTTTTAACTTATAGGATGAAACTTTTGCACTTTATGCGATTTAGTTCTTTTTTTGCAATTAAGCAAGAAATCGCTAAAATTAAAGGACCAGATTTTCATGCACTAATGTAATCATGCTTTGACTCATAAAATAACATGAAACCAATTTTTCTCTAACCTTAGTTTTGTGATCTCAAGATCACTATTTCGATTAGCCCCTAAATTGAGCTGTTACAATTCTCCCCCTTAAGTATTTTTGTCCCCAAAAATCTTATCGGTGAAAAGGTTGGGATATTGGTTTCTCATCGTTTCCTCGGGCTCCCATGTAGCCTCCTCTATTCAGTGCCTTTGCCATAGTACTTTCACAAGGGCTATGCTTTTGTTTCTTAACTGCTTGATCTCTCGCGCCAACATTTTAACCGCTCTTCACCATAAGTCAAGTCTGGTTGTATCTCTACGTCTGTCGGTACTTTGACATGCGAAGGGTTTGAACGGTATCAGCTTAACATGGATTTGTGAAGGATATCATAAATCTTTTCTAGTTCAAGTGGCACGGCCAACCAATAAGTTACCGGTCTTATCCTCTCGGTAACTTCATAAGGTCCGATAAAATGTAGACTCAAATTGCCTTTCGGGCCAAATCTGAGGACTTTCCTCCAAGGTGATACTTTCAATAACACTTTATCACCGACTTTGAATTCAATCTCCTTTCTTTTCAAATTCGAATAGGATTTTTGTCTGTCTGAGGTGACTTTCAAACAGTCATGTATCACTTTTACTTTCTCTTTAGTTTCCTTAACCAAATCGACCCCGTGTATCTATTTCTCTCTAAGTTCTGACCAATACAAGGGTGTTCGAAACTTACGCCCCTACAATGCCACATAAGGCGCCATTTTCAAACTTGACTGAAAACTATTGTTGTAGGTGAATTCCACCAACGGTAAGTATTTCTCCAATTACCTTGGAATTCTAAAACACAACATCGAAGCATGTCTTTAAGTATCTGACTTACTCTCTCTGACTGCTCGTCGGTTCGTGGGAGGAAGGCTATACTGAAACTCAATTTCGTGCCCAAGGCCTCTTGCAACTTTTTCCAAAATCGTGACGTGAGTCTCAAATCTCTATCCGAAAAGATCGACAATGGCACACCATGAAGTCTTACTATCTCTGACATGTACAAGTCCGCTAATTTATGAAGCGAATAATTGACTCGTACTGGTACGAAATGGGTTAACTTTGTTAGTCTATCAACCACTACACCTACTGCATCTTTCTTCTTTGGAGTCAATGGTAAGCCTGTCACGAAGTCCATAGTAATACAGTCCCATTTCCACTTAGGAACCATAATGGGCTTAAGTAAACCCAAAGGTTCTTGATGTTCAGCCTTCACTTGCTGACAAATCAATCATCTCGATACAAACTCAGAAATGTCTTTCTTCATACCAGACCACCAATACCATTTCCTCAAATCATTGTACATCTCGTGCTCCTAGGGTGCACAGTTAAACATCCGCTATGCGCTTCATGCAAGATCTTAGGAATAAGCTCATCGTCTCTAGGTGACCCTATCTCGAAACATCAGACATCCATCAGGATTTACTCGAAAGACTAACTCAACATTTGACTCACATAAAACTCTTTTGTCTTGCAAGCTATTATCATCTTTCTGAGCGTCACAAATCTCTTGGAGGAATAATGGTCTAGCCTTTAACTCAGCTAGAATAGAACCATCATCCGACCAAGCCATCTGAGTACTCATGGCTCTAAGTGCGAACAATAATTTGTTGCTCAAAGAATCTTCGACTACATTCGCCTTTCCCTGATGGTAGTCAATTACCAACTCATAATCTTTGATCAGCTCTAACCACCTTCATTGTCTCAAATTCAATTCTCTTTGATTCATCAAATATTTTAGGCTTTTATGGTCGGTGTAAATCCAACACGGTTTACCATAAAAATGATATCTCCAAATCTTCAACGCAAACAGAATTGCGGCCAACTAAATCATGAGTTGGGTAATTCTTCTCGTGTGGCTTCAATTACCTAGAAGCGTATGCAATCACCTTACCCTCTTGCATAAGTACACAACCCAATCCATTCAGGGATGCATCATTGTAAACCACAAATTCTCTTCTCGATTCAGGTTACACCAAAATCGAAGCTTCAGTCAATAGCGTCTTCACTTTCTCGAAACTCTATTGACACTTTTCTGTCCAATCGAACCTCACATCTTTTTGCAAAAGTTTCATCATTGGGGTAGCTATCATGGAAAACCCTTTGACAAAATGCCTATAATAATAGTCTAGGCCTAGAAAACTCCTTACTTAAATTACGCTCCTTGATAGTTTCCATTCAACAATTGTTGAAATCTTACTCAGGTCTACTCTAATTCCATCTCCTGAGACAATGTGCCCCAAAAATCTTACTTCCTTAAGCCAAAATTCACTGTTATTGAACTTGGCATACAATTATTTTTCTCTCAAGACTTGCAGAACCGTACTCAAATGCTCAGCATGCTGATTCTCATCTCGAGAGTAGATTAGTATGTCGTCGATAAAGACCATGATAAATTTATCCAAGTATGGCCAAAAAATGAGATTCATCAAATCCATGAAGATCGCAGGGGCATTCGTCAGACCAAAAGGCATGACCAAAAATTTATAGTGGCCATACCTAGTCCTAAATGCTATTTTCGGTGCATCCGAGTCCTTGACCCTTAGCTGATAATACCCAGACCTCAAATCTATCTTGGAAAATACCGTGGCTCCCATCAATTGATCAAACAGATTATCGATCCTCGGCAACGGGTACTTATTCTTCACAATTACCTATAGTCTATGCATAACCTCAAAGAACCATCTTTCTTCTTCACAAATAAAACAGGAGCACCCCACGGAAAAAAATCAGCCTTGCAAAACCTTTATCCGTTAGTTCTTGCAACTGTGCTTTTAGCTCTTTTAGCTCGATTGATGCCATTCTATACGGAGCAATAGAAATAGGGGCAGTACCCAGAGTTACTCAATCCCAAATTTAATCTCTCTAACCAGAGTAACTCTTTCGGAAAACATCTAGGTACTCGCATACTATGGGTACCGACTCAATTCTCAAATCAATCTCTTTAGTGTTCAACACAAAGGCAAGATAAGCCTCGTACCCCTTCCTCAAATACTTTTGAGTCGACAAGGTTAATATCACTACTGGTGATTTATCTAGCTTATCTGACTCAACACGAATAAAATCCCCATTTTCACTTTTCAACTCAATATGCTTCTTCCCACAATTCACAATTACCCCATGAGTAACTCACCAATCTCCCAAAGATGACATCAAACTCATCAAATGGAAAAAAGCATAAGATCAACAGGGAAACAATGACCCTTAATTACCAAAGGGCAACCTTTTCAAACTCTATCAACCAACACATACTTGCCTAGAGGATTAGACACTCTTATGATGAATTCAGTAGACTCTATAGGCATGCTCATGCTAGAGACTAATTTCATGCATATGTATGAGTGGGTAGATCCCGGATCAATTAAAGCTATAACACGAGTATCATAAAGAGAAAATATACCTGCAACACCCTAAACCCGGTCAACACACCACAATCGGATCCGGCATGCCACAGAGTGATAACTTTTTAAAATCGAGAGTTTGTCGGATAATTTTCTTAGAAAACCCTTTTGTAGTACGAAAAGTTTAGAAATCCTTGCTTGAAAATCTACTTATTGTTGCAAGTTTTAGAAAACATACAAGTTATCTTCGTTAACATCTTTTTTCTGATGTTACCAGATGGCAACATTTTAAAACCCGAAGGAGTTATAGTTTTGAATACATTGCTTTTTACCCGTTAATTTAACAAGACCATATATCCATCATAAGTATAACATAATCAAAATAAAAGCAAGTAATAAAAACCTTAAATAAAACTTAGCGGCCTTAATACAAAACCCAAAACCAATTTTAAAGAAAATTAATAAAACTGAAATAGTACTTTAAAGTCAAAAGTCGAATCAAGCATGCATGGCCGCCTCGAGTCCTCCCGACTTTACATTCGCAATTTACGCCTTATCTACAAAATATAAGGGAAGGGGTGAGTCACCGAGACTCAGTGTATAAATCCCCAACCCGATAGTGGAAACACTTACACAAATTATCGGTAAAAAAATGCGAATCATGCAACCCTTAACCTAACCATCCAATCTCCTTTAACTACCCGTGTGGTCAAAACCACCGTGGTCAAAACCACCGTGACCGTAGTCACAAATATATTGGTGTGGTCAAAACCATCGATGATCAAGTCGAAATCAAGTGATGGGGCCAACCCATCGTATGGTCAAAACCACGATGACAATCCCGTAATCAACATGTGGGGCCAACCCACTATGGTACCAAACCACTAGGACGAGACACAATATTCATGTGTGGTCAAAACCCAAGGTTGTCAAAACCATCGAGACTTAGTCACAAAATATAATATCAAGACGGGCCAACCCGTCGGTGGTCAAAACCACCGTGACAAATCCAAATATTCCTTCGCCGCCTCTCATCAATCCCACCATCATGTCCATATCATACATGTCATAATATCATGTATCATGCAATAACGCATAGCATAGCATATAACAATAACACGATGATGTATATCAAGAATCACATAACAGGACTTACCCAAAATCCAAGCTCATACCCATAAGGCATAATCACCGATTCAACAGCTTATAATGGTAACATAATAAGCGATATACTAATAGAAGTGTGTGCGTTACACACCGACTATATGTAGATCTAATGTGAATCCCAAAACTACGTAATATTATGAGATCTCAAACGTATGCCCTCACTACACCTACAATCGGCCAACATCACCTTTAGATCCGAAGCCATTCTACTTACTCACAAAATCTCAAAATTATTTCGCAAGAAGGTAGTACTTACCTTAATGCCGATTTAGATTCCAACCAAATCTCAAGCTACACAATGATCCCCATTGCAATCCACCAAACACTAGAACACACAAATGGTTAGCCTTCACTTTTGAACGATTAGGAACGGATCTTGAAATGTTAAAACCTTACCTAGATCGCCACCAAATCTCGAGATTGGCTACACACCTTCCTACAATCGGTTTAAACATACCATTAAGAATCCAAAGGCCATTTGGCCATAACATATATCCCGAAGCCAAATGAGTTTGTCGCCCCTTACCTTAATGATTGATTCAGCCTTTAATCCCCAAAGATCGGCACACCCTATTGGTGTTTAAGGGTTTTGGCCACTTCACCAAAATAAGAGATCTCACCCTTCAAACATTGAAGAAACAAAAGAGAATATGGCAAGTGAGATTTTGGCTTTCCTGAACCATTTGAGAAAAAAGAGAAGAAGCTATACTTACCACAAAGGTTCGGCTATGAATCCAAAAGAAGAGAAAAAGAGAAATCGCAAGAGAGAGAGAGTGATGGTTTCGAATAGAAGAAGAGAAGAAGATTTGATTCAGTTTTGAGGAGGTTCGGCTATTGAGGGTTTCAAGAAAAAGATGAAACAAAAATAAAAATAAAAATAGAAATAGGTATGGTGTTTTCGGCTTGAGCAAAAGAGGAGAGAATAGGTGAACAAAGATGGTTTTCGGCAAAATAGGCTAATCAATGAGAACTGAAAAGAAAAGAAAAGAAAAGGAGAGGACTAAGTTTCGGCTCTTCAAAAGAAGTTGCAAACTTGGTTTGGCCAAATACCCAAGTTGGCAAAAGAGAAAACCAAAATAAGGAGAAAGTAAGAGGGTTTCGATTTTTGGCACTAATCGAAATGAAGAAGGCTCACTACACTAGCCGAAAAGGCATCCACACTTGGCTATGGAGATTGGGTATACCTAGTTTCCCAAACCGACTACACCTCCTCCCCCAAAGTCCAAAATTCGCCAACTCCTCAAGGTTCTCCCATCCACTCATTCAAATCGGTTTGAATGAATCAAACCCACATTTTCTCTTCTCCATCCAAATCAAATTCGCTTAACTCCTTCTATCCTCATCTCCTAGAGTCCATCCCGAGCACTCCTCCTCCTAGCTTGTGGCATGAAAAGAAATAGCAGAAAAGGGATTTTGCAGCTCAACCCAAGCACTCATTCCCCGCCCATGGCATCACACTCTGGCCCTTAGTGGGCCTCCTTGCCATTTTTCCACCGGTATTCTTGTGTCTAAAACTCCCAATAATTCCTTTTAACCCCTAACTCTCTTAACTCCCTCTTACTAAGTACAAAAACAAAATATTTAACCATGACTCAGGCCTAACTCGAGGTCATGCTTAGACCCCAAATTATGCTAAACTAGCACAGCAGACAAATAAACACATGCAACACATGAAAAATGCAGAGGCTGCGTTTTAAGGATGTTACAGTTCTACCCCCTTAAAAATAATTTCGACCTCAAAATTACCTGATCAGAAGAGTTGAGGGTATTGCTGTCGCATTACATCCTCTGGTTCCCACGTGGCCTCCTCTGTACCATGGTTCTGCCATAAAACTTTAACCAAGGGAACCGTCTTTCTATACAAGACCTTGATATCCCGATCCAAAATCTGCACCGGTTCCTCCTCGAAAGATAAGTCCGAGCTCACCTCAATCTCCGTGAATCGCACAACATGTGATGGATCTGACCGATAGTGCCTAAGCATCGAAACATGGAAGACGTCGTGAATATGACTTAACT
This sequence comes from Gossypium rotundifolium, assembly GCA_025506655.1. Classification (NCBI taxonomy): domain Eukaryota; kingdom Viridiplantae; phylum Streptophyta; class Magnoliopsida; order Malvales; family Malvaceae; genus Gossypium; species Gossypium rotundifolium. The sequence goes on from CP106730.1 coordinate 45,154,256, forward strand.
CGCCGGTAGCTCGAGTGATAAGCTACCGTCCCACTCGCTTCAATACCGTACGGCCCGATAAACCTAGGGCTTAGCTTCCTTTCCGCCTAAATCTCAAAGACTTTCTTCCATGGCGATACCTTCGTAAAAACCTTATCACCATCGTGATACTCTATATCTCTCGATTTTAGATCAACAGAAGACTTCACCGTGTCGACGCTTCCTTAAGACGAGCCCGAATCACCTTAACCTTATCCTTAGTTTCTGCCACCAACTCCGGACCTAATATCTACTGTTCCCCCAACTTTGTCCAACATGTAGGAGTGCGACATTTCCATCCATAATGTGCCTCATATGGTGCCATCTGGATACTCGCTTGATAACTATTGTTATAAGTGAATTCTGCCAATGGTAGATACTCCTCCCAACTACCATCAAATCCGTAACACGCCCTTAGCATTTCCTCTAAAATCAATTACTCTTTCAGATCGTCCATCGGATTATGGGTGAAAAGTCAGGTCGAATCCAACCTCGTTCCCAAAGCTTGATGCAAAGCTCTTCAGAACCTCGACATGAACCTCGGATCCCTATCCGAGATAATTGACACTGGCACACCATGCAACCTTACTATCTCGGCCACAAACAACTTAGATAACTTTTGAAGCGAATAATCAACCCTTACCAGTATGAAATGAGCTGATTTGGTCAAACGATCCACAATCACCCAGAATGAGTCTTTCTTAGTAGGCGTAAGGGGTAGCCCACTGACAAAGTCCATGGTAATCCTTTCCCACTTCCATTGAGGAATCTTCACCGGCGAAAGTAAACCTGACGGCAGATGATGTTCAGCTTTGACCTGCTAACATGTCGACACTTACCTACAAATTTAGTAACTTTCACTTCACCGGTCACCGTAATCAAATTTTCGCAAATCGGTACATCTTGCTACCTCCGTGATGCATAGCGATGGGTCGCTATGTGCATCCCGAAGAATCTTTTGCCTCAACTCGACGCCTTTCTAAGATACAAGCCCTCCCTTGAAAACACAACACTCTATCGTGAGTCAAGTCAGAACCTTCCAAACCATTATTCAGATTGCAACCTCCCACCATTCAAACCCTTATCCACTAACTGTTTCTCTTTAATCTGTTCCACCCAAGTCGGCTTTACTTGCAATTCCGCCAACAAACTCCCATCGTCATATAGACTAAGATGAGCAAACATCACTCGTAGGTTTGTGACCACCTTACTGCTCAACGATCGCCTACTACGTTAGCCTTACCGGATGGTACTCAATCGAGCGATAGAAGTCCTTTAACAACTTAATCCACCTTCATTGCCTCAAGTTTAAATCCTTCCGCCAAAAGATACTTCAAACTCTTGTGGTCCGTGTAGACTATTGACTTTTCTCCGTATAAATAGTGTCTCTATATTTTCGTATAAAACCATCAGAGCTAATTCCAGATTATGTATCGGGTAGTTAACCTCATGCGCCTCATTTGCCGAGACGATCTCGCCACTACTTTCCTTCCGTGATCAAGACACATCCCAAGCCAGTGTGTGATACATCACAGTAGACCGTGAACACCTTTCTTGCCTTAGGTGCACTGCGTAACCAGAGCTTCCGTCAAAACCTTTCTCAACTTGTCAAAACTTTCCTGTTTTTTCCACCATACAAATGAAACTTCTTTCCTTAATAATTTGGTCAACGACTCGCGATCGAGAAAATCCTTCCACAAATCTCTCGATAATACCCCGCCAAACTCGAAAACTCTAAATTTCAAAGAATCGACCAAAGCGATTTCCAATCCAACACCGCTCAATCTTGCGAGGTGCACTCTAATCCCTTCAATGGACACTATGTGACCTAAGAAAGTCACTTCCTAAGCCGTAACTCGTGACTATCGAACTTGGCAAATAATCGCTTCTCCTCGAATTTGCAAAACCACCCATAAGTGCGATCATGATCCTCCTTAGTCCTTGAGTACACCAATATGTCGCCTATGAATACTACGACAAACTGGTCCAATCATCACTGAACACCCAATTCATCAAGTCCATGAATGCTACCGGTGCATTGGTTAACCTGAACGACATCACCAGAAACTCGTGATGCCCATATCGAGTACGGAATGCCGTCTTATGAACATCAGCCTCTTTCACTTTGAGTTGATGGTACCCCGACCTAAGACCTATCTTCGCGAAAACTGATGCACCCTTAAGTTGATCAAACAAGTCGTCAATCCTGGGCAACGGATACTTGTTTTTGATCATCAACTTGTTCAGCTGGTGATAGTCTATACACATCCGCATTGTACCATCTTTTTTCTTCATAAAGAGCATAGGTGCTCCCCAAGGGGATATACTTGGTCGAATGAAACCTCGGTCCAACAACTCTTAGATTTGGGCCTTCAGCTCTACCAATTCCTTTGGCGCCATTCTATACGGGGTAATAGACATTGGCACAGTTCCGGGTAACAGGTCTATACCGAATTCAACTTCCCGATCTGGAGGTAGACCCGAAAGTTCTTTTAGAAATACATCCACAAATTCCTCTACAGTTCGAACACTCTCTACAGCTGCATCCTTGGCTCCCAAAGCACAAACATGCACCATGAAGGCCTCACAACCCTTCCTGACCATTTTTTCTACCTTCAGTGCAGAGACCACATTGGATAAGTAATCTCTCCTATTACCTATCATCACCACCTCCTCACCTTCCATTGTCCTCAACACCATGCACTTAGCCGCGCAATCCAAACTGGCCTGGTACTTTACCAGCCAATCCATCCCAAGAATCAGATCGAACTCCCCAAATGGCAGTTCCATCAAATCAGCCAAGAACACGACCCCTTGAAGTTCTAGGGGTACATCCCTATATAGTTTATTTACTCCTACAGAGTGACCTAGAGGGCTAATTACGGTCATCTCTCTAGAAGTAGTCTCGAAGTCTAGGTTCATAATCTCTACTATACTATTGGCAATATACGAATACGTTGAACCCACATCTATCAAAGTAGTATATGGTAATCTAAAGACTAGGAACGTACCGATTATGACGTCTGGTGCGTCACCCTCCTATCAACGCCTCGCTGTGTAGACCAGTCCAGGCTGTCTCACCTCTGTACCACCTGTACCTCTGCTTGGTGCTCCACGGCCTCTACCAGAGCGATTACCTCCCCCAGCAACACCACGTCCCCTCTGTGGCTGCTGACCATCCCTCCTGTTTTGAGTACGATTCTGATCCCCAGACTACAACCTAGCTGACCTCTGTGGACAATCCCTCACTCAGTGCCCCATCGATCCACACTCAAAGCATCCTCTATTTCCAGTCCAACATACCCCTGTGTGAGACTTCCCACATCGAGCATATCGTATGCCATCGAGTATCGACAGCAATGAGGCCTAGCAGCTTGATTTGGCCCACTATATCTACCCCATTTCTATTGATTCCCGGCAGACCCAGATGATCCAGAATTCATCTTATTCTAACCCTTGTCCTGATTCCGTCTAACTGACTGCTCCACTTTTTTTGCAACTTTGGCCTTTTCCACTAAGACTGCAAACTCTCTCTCCTGTTGTGGAGCAATCAGCAACCTCAAATCATCCCTTAATTCATCCTCGAATCTGACACAACGCTCATGCTCCGTAGCTATGATGCCCTAAGCATATCGGCTCAATCTTAAGAATTTCACCTTGTACTCCGATACGGACTTGCTTCCTAAACCGGTCTCGTAAACGCCTTCCTCTCACAAGATCAATGTAACGGTCCCGACATACTTCTTCCGATATGTCGCTTTAAAGTAATCCCAAGTGAGATCATCTCTGTAGCACCATCCTCGAATCAGTGAGCCACCATCGATATGACTCATCACGAGAAGCGACATTACTCCCTTTAGTTTCTCCTCAACCGCCGATCCAAATCGTCAATGATTCGATTCGTCGCTTCCAACCAATACTCAGCCATATTGGGTGCCACACCGATACTCTCTAATACCTCGGCTCCATTGGTTCGAGTCACTCGAGATACATATTTCGAGCTCCCGTACCTCCACCGCTCCAAATTCTCTTTTCAAGATTGCAAAGATCGCATGACATCGTGATCTTCCCCGCTTGATCCTCGATACTTCACACCAAAGAATGGTGGTGGTATCTCATTCTCTGACCCTTGACCGACCTAACGAGTTCCGACACGGTCATTCCACCTCATCAATGCCCCTCGTACATTACGATCATGTCCCCTAGTGCTCATATCTAAATCGCAATTTATCTGCTTAAAGAAATTTTATGAATTAGCTTTTGTTCCACTTATTACCCATGAATAAGTTTTATGTAAAGGAATTTGGTAGTGGTTCTTTCGATCATCACAAAGTTTTCATTTTCCAGTCCTCTACCCTCATTCCACGTGTAGGGGTATTCTCGTCATTTCACTACTCGGGGGTATTTATGTAATTTAACCTATCGGGGTATTTTTAGTAATAAATCAAGGTTAATTTGGAAACCTTTACAAATCATAGGTATTTCAAAAATTCTAGAAATCGGGGGTATTTTGGTAATTTTATAAACTAGGGGTATCTTCGTAATTTCATAAACCAAGGGTATTTTCGTAATTTTTTTCAAAATATTGTTCCAGGTGATTTTACATAATAAGGGTATTTTGGAAATTTTCAATTCGGGGGTACTTCGGTAATTTTCCATAATGAGGGTATTTTGGTAATTTTTTACAAGTCAGGGGTAATTTGGTCATTTTTCAATTCAGGGGTATTTTGGTTATTTCCCAAATCAAGGATACCATGGTAATTTCAAAATCAAGGTTTAATTTTAGAGTGTTACAAAACAGGATGGCTGGTCCCTTTCGGGTTTTAATTATTAAATTCAGCCTGTGAATAAGTCGTCTTAGCTAGGGTGAACCGTCACTACGCACTAGGTAGGATTCGAGTGAAGAGGAGGTGAGTCAAGATGGGATCGCTTAAATACCAAGCTCCCCTAATCCATTCCTAGACATCGCACTCACACTTGCCACACCCTTAACTCAATGATGTACTCACGAGTTTGTTTAGTGGATCATTAAGTCTTATGTAATTGTATTGGAGTAAGCTATTCCTAGGGTTCTACAACTTCTATTCTACTATTCTACGATCCCAAAATACCCATTTCCCCTACATATAATTCACACAACGGTTAGGGATACTTACCTGGGCGGATTGGTACCGGAGACTCGGTGCCATGCTGTTCAACCCATGTGCCTTTTCCACAAAACTTTTCAAAGTCCCAATTTAAAACATTTTGGGCCTCGGGCCCACAGTCGAGCTTTTGAACTTGGCTCTGATACCAAAATTGTAACACTCCAAACTCAGTCAACACACCACAACCGGATCTGGCATGCCACGGAGTGATAACCTTTTAAAATCGAGAGTTTGTCGGATAATTTTCTTAAAAAACCCTTTTGTAGTACGAAAAGTTTAGAAATCCTTGCTTGAAAATCTACTTATTGTTGCTAGTTTTAGAAAACATACAAGTTATCTTCGTTATCATCTTTTACGTGATCTTACCCGATGGCAACGTTTTAAAACCCGAAGGAGTTATAGTTTTGAATACATTGCTTTTTACCCGTTAATTTAACATGACCATATATCCATCATAAGTATAACATAATCAAAATAAAAGCAAGTAATAAAAACCCTAAATAAAACTTAGCGGCCTTATTACAAAACCCAAAACCAATTTTAAAGAAAATTAATAAAACCAAAATAGTACTTTAAAGTCAAAAGTCGAATCAAGCATGCATGGTCGCCCGAGTCCTCCCGACTTTACCCACATCCGTTAAACAAAATATAAGGGAAGGGTGAGTCACCGAGACTCAGTGTATAAATCCCCAACCCGATAGTGCAAACACTTACACAAATTATCGGTAAAAAATGCGAATCATGCAACCCTTAACCTAACCATCCAATCTCCTTTAACTACCCCGTGTGGTCAAAACCACTGGTGGTCAAAACCACTCGTGACCGTAGTCACAAATATATTGGTGTGGTCAAAACCACCGATGACCAAGTCACAAATCAAGTGATGGGGCCAACCCATCGTATGGTCAAAACCACTGATGACAATCCCGTAATCAACATGTAGGGCCAACCCACTGTGGTACCAAACCACTGGGACGAGTCACAATATTCATGTGTGGTCAAAACAAGTCTTGGTCAAAACCATCGAGACTTAGTCACAAAATATAATATCAAGAAGGGCCAACCCGTCGGTGGTCAAAACCACCGTGATAGTCCAAATATTCCTACGCCTCCTCTCATCAATCCCACCATCATGTCCATATCATACATGTCATAATATCATGTATCATGCAATAACGCATAGCATAGCATATAACAATAACACGATGATGTATATCAAAATCACATAACAGGGGACTTACCCGAAATCCAAGCTCATACCCATAAGGCATAATCACTGATTCAACAGTTATAATGGTAACATAATAAGCGTATTATACTAATAGAAGTGTGTAAGCGTTACACACCTGACTATATGTAGACATAATGCGAAATCCCAAAACTACGCGATATTATGAGATCTCGAAACGTATGCCCTCACTACACCTACAATCGGCCAACATCAGCCTTTAGATCTGAAGCCATTCGGCTTACTCATAAAATCCCAAAATTATTTCGCAAAAAGGTAGTACTTACCTTAATGCCGATTTGGATTCCAACCACATCCTGAAGCTACACAATGATCCCCATTGCAATCGGCCAAACACTAGAACACACAAATGGTTAGCCTTCGGCTTTTGAATGATTAGGAAACGGATCTTGAAATGTTAAAACCTTACCTAGATCGGCCACCAAATCCCTGAGATTCGGCTACACACCTTCCTACAATAGGTTTAAACATACCATTAAGAATCCAAAGGCCATTTGGCCATAACATAAATCCCGAAGCCAAATGAGTTTGTCGCCCCTTACCTTAATGATTGATTTGGCCTTTAATCCCCAAAGATCGACACACCCTATTGATGTTTAAGGGTTTCGGCCACTTCACCAAAATAAGAGATCTCACCCTTCAAACATTGAAGAAACAAAAGAGAATATGGCAAGTGAGATTTCGGCTTTCCAGAACCAGTTGAGAAAAAGGAGAAGAAGCTATACTTACCACAAAGGTTCGACTATGAATCCAAAAGAAGAGAAAAGGAGAAATTACAAGGGAGAGAGAGTGATAGTTTCCAATAGAAGAAGAGAAGAAGATTTGATTCAGTTTTGTGGAGGTTCGGCTATTGAGGGTTTCAAGAAAAAGATGAAACAAAAATAAAAATAAAAAGGGAAATAGGTATGGTGTTTTTGGCTTGAGCAAAATAGGAGAGAATAGGTGAACAAAGATGGTTTTAGGCAAAATAGGCTAATCAATGAGAACCAAAAAGAAAAGAAAAGAAAAGGAGAGGACTAAGTTTCGGCTCTTCAAAGGAAGTTGCAAACTTGGTTTGGCCAAATACCCAAGTTGCCAAAAGAGAAAACCAAAATAAGGAGAAAGTAAGAGGGTTTTGATTTCTAGCACTAATCGAAAATGAAGAAGGCTCACTACACTAGCCGAAAAGGCATCCACACTTGGCTATGGAGATTCGGTACACCTAGTTTCCCAAACTGACTACACCTCCTCCCCTAAAGTCCAAAATTCGGCCAACTCCTCAAGGTTCTCCCATCCACTCATTCAAATCAGTTTGAATGAATCAGACCCACATTTTTCTCTTCTCCATCCAAATCAAATCCGTTTAACTCCTTCTATCCTCATCTCCTAGAGTCCATCCTGAGCACTCCTTCTCCTAGCTTGTGGCATGAAAAAGAAATAGCAGAAAAGGGATTTCTACAGCTCGAACCCAAGCACTCATTCCCTGCCTATGGCGTCACACTCCTGGCCCTTAGTGGCGCCTCCTTGCCATTTTTTCACTGGTATTCTTGTGTCTAGAACTCCCAATAATTCCTTTTAACCCCTAACTCTCTTAACTCCCTCTTACTAAGTACAAAAACAAAAATGTTTAACCATGACTCAGGCCTAACTCGAGGTCATGCTTAGACCCCAAATTATGCTAAACTAGCACAGCAGACATATCAACACATGCAACACATGAAAAATGCAGAGGCCCCGTTTTAAGGATGTTACAATACCATTGATGACGTCAGGGGAAGATGCCTTTTCACGAGCACGAATGGCATATGTTCTCACTGGTGCCCTACCCTCGACTCTTTTAGCTTGCTCTCTAGATGTATTCTTGTTACCCATCTTATTTTCAGGTTTTTCCGTGGTCTTCCTTTTGCAGTACTTCCCGGTGTTACATTCTGAGGCTTCTCTTTCTCACCCACCTCGGGACAAACTCTGATTACGTGGTTTAAGGACCTACAATTGAAGCAAGCTTTCTCATTTGCTTGACACTCACTAGAATGGTGCCTCCCACATTGCGGGCATTCCGGTCTACTTGGTCGAATGTTGCCCACACTCACAATTGATGTGGTCTACCCTTTAGACCCCGAAAATTGTTTGCCCTTACTCTGGTTTGAAAACTCACTGAGGTGACTGATCGAGCAACGAAATCCCTTGATTTCTTAGAGGAGGATTGGTAGGACTTATTCAACTACCTTTTTCTCGAGTCACGAGACTCATTCTCAGTTCTTCTCTTCTCTTTAGCCAAATCTTTGGCTTTACAAGCCCAATCCACCAACACTACAAATTCTTTTAGTTCGAGGACTCCAACATATAAACGGATGTCCTCATTCAGTCTATCCTCGAATCTCTTGTAGAAGACTACCTCGGTAGACACGCACTCCCCGGCATATTTGCTAAGCCTTACGAACTCCCGTTCATAGTCAGTCACCGACATACGACCTTGCTTTAGTTCCAAGAACTCCTTCCTCTAATGGTCGATAAACCTCTGGCTGATGTACTTCTTTCGGTATTCCTCTTGGAAGAATTCCTAGCTAACTCTCTCCCTTGGTACCACGACACAAGGGTGTTCCACCATCGGTAGGCTGAATCTCTCAAAAGAGATACTGCATACTTTAAGCACTCCTCAGGCGTGTAGGATAACTCATCGAATACCCTGATGGTATTCTCGAGCCAGAATTTTGCCCTCTTTGGATCATCATCCTTACTGGCCTAAAATTTCTTGGCTCCTTACTTTCGAATCTTATAACCGGAGACCTTTCTCTTCTCACTACCTCAACCACTTGAGGAGCTATAGGAGCGGGTTGAGGGATAGGTGGGGATGAAGGGGGTTGAGCGCTAGGGTTTTCTCGGGTATCTCAGGATACCAGTTGCTCATCATGTGGAGAAAGGCTTCTCGGGCCTCTTCTCCTTGACCCAGGGTCTTGGGTCTACTATTCACTGGTGCGGTCCCTTGAGTGAGAGATGGCGCATTACTCACATCATCATCGGCTACAGTTCGATCTAGATCAGAATCCATATACTACATAAAACACGATTTTTAAACGTCAAGAGCCATCACACTATCATTACTCAGACACTTTTACATGTGGAATGTATAGCTAGACTCGTGCTTACGATATGTTAGTCCTAGAATCGACTAAACTGTAGATCTGAGGCATTACTATGCTAAACCTAGCTTGAACATGTAATAACAGTCTATAGAACTTTATTTAAACCCATTTCTAGCTTATTCTCGGCCTACAAGGCCTTAAACATGCCTCTGAGAGGTTCTAGGATTTAATCAGGAACTTTTACAAACTTGGAAAACTTTTTATCAAAACAGGGGCCATACATCCGTGTTGATATAGGGACACGCCCGTGTGCCTCTAAGAAATGTCCATGTCTTCCACCCATGGTTGACACTGACTTAATCCACATGGCTGGACACACACCTGTGTCCCTAGCCCGTGTCTCTCACACGGCCTTCACAAGCCCGTGTCTTAGCTGTGTGCCAAAACCTTGGCATTCTGACTATGACATCATCATTTCACTATGGTCACACGGCCAAGGCAAACGCCCGTGTCCTTAGCCCGTGTGTCGAATTAAATTCCACATTTAATGTGCAGACTTCACATGGCCTGGGCACACGCCCCTGTCTTAGGTCGTGTCTCCCACACGGCTAAGACACACGGTTGTGTCTCTACACGTGTGTTAACTACAAAGCATACTGATGTGACTCACAATTCCAGCATGCAAGGGGACACACAGTTGATCCACACGCCCATAAGGCTGACCGTGTATCACACACGACCTAGACATACGCCCCTGTGTCTACCCATATGGACAATTAGATGGTTATCTAACAAGCCCTTTGCCACCCTAAATTGCTCACATACAAACTCCAATTCAAGTCAACAAAACTTGTAACCCAAAGGCACATCCAAGAACTCAATTCAAAACATTCCAATGTGAAAGATGACCAAAAGGTATCTCTAGGAACTCAAAGAATCAAGACATAACCAAGGGCATACACTTCATGAAAATTATCTTCATTAAGTAATAGAATTTGCCAAGTATTGGCCTAACTTATAAGACCATTAACAAAATGACTTTAGTAACATACATAGCCAACACTTTGGCTAACAATTACAACTTAACAAAATACTCGAGTCCTATACATGCCATACTAAAAAATAAGTCTAAATTGTTATACCAAAGTGATATCGATAGTGTGATTTCTGAACTCCTACGTCACATTCCTCGAGTTATCTTGGCAATACTACAAGGAAAAAGGGCAATGAAAGGGGTTAAGCATAAAGCTTAGTAAGTTTGCATGGAAATAAATAGCAACAATAAGCTCATAATATAATCCATCCATGGCATTAAGTCACCATGCACAAGTCATAGGTTTCTTTCCATAATTACTCGCACTTGCCTTTATTTAGCACATACAGTGCCACATATCGTAATCCTTTCTTCTTGACTCATTCACGAGTGCCTGTATTCACTCATTCCCATGACTTTAGTACAATCTCATTTCTGCTTCTAAACTCATCTACTTATCCCATTAATCGCTAGGTATAATCAAAGATGCATATTCTTTGTCATTAATGTAAGTACGAAGCCAATGCCACATCCCTGTGGTGGTCTTCGATGGAGTCACCTCTAAATGCCAATGCCATATCGTGGATATGGTCTTATATGGAATTTCATATCATGTATCGATGCCATATCCCGGATATGGTCTTATACGATTTTTAGATTCTTTATCGAAGCCATATCCCAGATAAGGTCTTATACGAGATCTCAACTCGGTGCCGAGGCCATATCTCAAACATGGTCTTATACGGGATCTTATCTATCTCATATCTCGATGATAGCATTTTCGTATTCAATATGGTCCACTAGAACTTCAATATCTCATTCAACATTAACTACTCGATTTAGTAGAGCATCATGCATCAATATAATGCCAAGCATTCTCAAACATGCTCACATAAATGTTGAATCTATTTCATACAAACTTACCTCGTTTTTAAAATGAGCTAGTTCGTCGATTTAGTCTAAAACTTTGCTCTTTCCTCGATCGAGGTGGATTCTCGGTTCTACTTGCTCTATAATAGCAATTTAGCTCGTTCTAATCACCACATTACTAAAAGCATTTCAATAAACATGCTATGGCAATATTACTATTTTGCCCCTAGACTTTACCAAAATGACCATTTTGCCCTTAGGCTCGAAACTAAATTCTAATCATATTTTTACCTTCAACAAGCCTAGTTGAAAATTTAATACTCTTGTAGCTATCATCAAAACTCAACATTTCACATATTTACTAAAATTTTGTAACCTTTTGATCAAGGTCCAATTAGGTGTTTTCAAGACAACACCCTTCACAAAAGTTGTTTATCTAACAACCAGGACTCAATTTCTTCCATAAAATGTAGCAAATAACAATGAAAGCTCTAATGGAAAAACTCTAAACTTTTCACCATATTGCACAAGAACACTTACTTGTAAAGAGATGAGTGTTCTGAAATTTTTAAAGCTTTCAACCCCCATTTGGCTGCCAATTTTTGGTGGGAGAGATGAGAAAGAAATTTGGATATCATCTTTTCTTTATTTTATTAATACTAGTCAAATTAATCGCCGACTATTACTAACTTTGACCAAATTTTTGTCCATCTTTGTCTCCCATGATAACCTATGGTCGGTCACTCTAATCTTGGGGCTCTAATTTCCTTTTAAAGACCACCAATTAAAAATTTATGACTGTTTGGTACTTTTAGCTCATAGGATGAAACTTTTGCACTTTATGCGATTTAGTCCTTTGTCGCGATTAGGTAAGAAATCGCTAAAATTAAAGCACCAAAATTTTCATGCAATAATGTAATCATGCTTTGACTCATAAAATAAAATGAAACCAATTTTTCTTTAACCTCGATTTAGTGATCTAGAGATCACTGCTCTGACTAGCCCCTAAATCGGGCTGTTACAATGTCATCATCAAATTGAGGTCACACGGTCAGGTCACATGCTCGTCTGTGTTCGAGGCCGTGCCGTCCACACGGCTGAGACACACGCCCCTGTCTCTACCCATGTGCTCATTACTGAGTATTATGTTTTGCAACAATTAAGGAGCAAGGGACACACGGCCGAAACATATGCCCGTGGGGCAAACCATGTGTCGCACACGGCCTAGATACACGCCCATGTGTCTACCCGTGTGGGAAAATATAAGGATATTTACCAAGCCTTTATGCCATTCTTCCATGCACCAACCTACACAACAAAACATAGCACCAATCCAAACATATACTTTCTACCCAAATAGCCATACACAAGGCATCCTCATATCAATTACATGCTATCATTTATAAATACAAACACCACATACTTAGCATTCCAAACCATGCAATTTAACACATTCATGAAAACATCATTATATGTATATATACTTAACCAATACTAGCCAATATCAAATGGCCATTTACAAAATGAATCATCAACTATTGAAACCATCAGTTATGGCCAAATTAATTCTGACACATAACAAAAAGACCAAGTCCCTATAAATGCCATAACTCAAAATATGGAAATCATAAGTACCCAAAATGATAATTTGATAGTGTGAATGAATCTTCGACTGTCTTCGATCCCCGAGCTGGCTTTATGATACTATGAGACAAGGGAAAGAGAAAAGCAGTAAGCTTTAAAGCTTGGTAAGTTCCTATGCAAATAATAAGCATCATACACTCTTTAACATATAGTTAACATAAAGTGAATTAACATAAATGTCATTGTAAATTCACAATCAAGCTTAGCATAGATGTTATTAAAATGTTAACATCATAACTTACTCAATTGAACCAATCCGAGGTTTCATCACATATCGAGCTCATTAAGCATGAGTTTTATGTACATACATGTACCAACTTGCAACTTACCATAATCTTTCACATCATACTATAGTCTTTCACAACTTAAAATTTGTCGTTAAGTTTCCTGTTGAACCACTTAGAATACTAAAGGATACCCGAGAAATCTCACACACATAGCACTATACCAATGCCATATCCCAGATATAGTCTTACATGGGATCTCATATCGATGCCAATAGCCCAGCTATGGTCTTACACGAAATCTCAAATCGATGCCATATCCCAAATATGGTCTTACACGTAATCTCAACTAACCCTAATGTCATGACATTTGTATCTTAACTATTCCTAAGGTTCAACCGGGATTTTCCTGCTTCTCTAACTTTGTCGAATTCATTCAAAGAGTAAATCACAATTCATACAATAATAACACAATTAAAGCATAAACAATAATGCATTATTTACATAAAAGCTTACCTCTGTACAAAAATAGTAGAAATGGACCTAATCATCAATAACCTTGTTTTCCCCTAATCAAGGTCCAAACCTCGTCTTTCTTGATCTATAATAGAAAATTTAACTTATTTATTATTCAGACTATTCAATTCAATCCAAAAATCACATTATGGAAAAATTACATTTTTACCCCTAAACTTTAACATATTTATATCTTTGCCTATAGGCTCGTAAACGAAACGTGTGCAATTGATTTAATGTACAAGCCTATCCAAATAATTTTTATAACTATAACAACCCACGATTTCCATTAAAATACACTTTCTACATATTTTATAACTTTTACAAATAGGTCATTTTAAGCATTTTCATAAAAAATCACTTAGTAAAAGTTATTTATCTAACACCAAACCTTCATTTTCTACCATTAAACATCAAAATACACAAATTTCTAACATGGGTCAAACCCTAGACCTTGATTATTCCTTAAATTAATGGTAGAAATAGATTAGATCGGATGATAACGACTTTAAAAACATAAAGTGCATTAAAAATAGGGCTAGGATGTACTTACAATCAAACTTGAAAAGTGGGAAAACCCTAGCTATGGAGCCCTTCTAAATTTTAGCACTTGGGGAAGAAGATGGACAAGATTTTAGCTTGATTTTCCCTTTGTATTCTTTTATTTACCAAATGACTAAAATGGCCTTCACTTAAAACTTTGAAATTTTATCTCACCATGTCTATTTTTGTCCACTATCTTGACAAATGGTCTAATTACCATCTAAGGACCTTCAATTTAAAATTTCATATAGATTAGACACTTCTAGCATGTAGAACTCAACTTTTGCACTTTTTAAAATTTAGACCTTTTGACTAAATTGAGTACCCAAATGTCAAAATTTTCAAACGAAATTTTTATGAAATCATTCAGTAAAATTGTAGACTATAAAACTATTATAAAAATAAATTTTTTTGTGTCGATTTGTGGTCCCGAAATAACTGTTCTGACTAGGCCCAAAATCTAGGCTGTTACATAATTAGTACATGAATGATGTAACACCCCATACCCGGTCCATACTGTAACATCCTTAAAGCGGGGCCTTTGCATTTTACTTATCGCATGTAAATAGTAGGGCTGTTGTGCTTGTTTAGGGTGTCTTAGGGTCTAGGCTTAGGCCAGAGATAGGCTGGAGCCTTGCTGAAAATTTCATTTTTAGGCTTCTAATAGAGGGGAGCTGATTGGGCTAGGTGTTAAGGGAAGGAATTGGAGCATTTAGACACAAGTATTCCAGTGGTAAAGTGGCAAGGGAGGCGCCACTTAAGCACAAGGGGAGTGACGCCTCATGCAGGTGGGATAGCCTAGGTTCGAGCAGTAGAAATTCCCTTTTCTGCTTATTATTTTGACACCAAAGCTAGGGGGAGTTGTGTTCAGGTGGGACTCTGATGGATGAGGAGTGGAAGGAGTCAACGCATTTGAATTGTGTGATAAAGAGAAATTTGTGGAGTTTGATTCATTCAAACGGATTTGAATGGGTGGTCAGGAGAAATTCGTGGAGTTGAATGTGGTTAGAGTTGGCCGAATGGCAAACTCTAAGGGGACTAGGAGGAATCGGTTTTGGGTGTTTAGGGGGGATGCCGAATTTCTATAGTAGGCTTAAGGGAGCATTTTCAGTTGGCTAAGGAAAAAAAAAGACATTCTTTTGGTTTTTTTCTCTTTTCTCCTTTTTTGGTCAAAACTGAAAGACCCGTAGCATTTTTTTGGTTGAGTTTTCTGGCTTCCCAGGTACCAAAACTGAAACATTTCTTTTCCAACATCTCTTTTCATTCTCTTTTCCATTTTTAGCATATTTCTTTGTTGTTTCGCCGAACCAACCTTGTTTCCCATTCATCTTATGCGATTTATTTTCTTGTCATTCTCTTGAAGAGCCGAAACCCTCTGAACCTATACCCTATCACAAATTCATTCCCTTTCTCTTCTTTTCATTTAGTTTAGCAAGAGCCAAAACTCTATATTCCTTCCTCCTCTTCTTTTTGTTCACTCATTGTCAGCCGAAACCACATTCCTAATCTTTCCCTTTATCTTTTCATTGTCGAAACCTCTGGAACTCTTCTCTCTTCTCCTTTAATCTCTGGCGAATGCCATCTGTTAGGGATCTCTCTTCAATCACATCTTTCTCCTTGCGTTAGTGAGGCACTTTTGGCATTTGGGCGAATCGTCGTTGTCCATCCGCTTCCAATCGATTTTGCTAGTATTGTGATCTTGGCTGATTGAGGGTGTTAATGAAGGCTTGGCGTAGCCGACGGAGTATTCAAGTGGTGCTTTGGTCTAAGATACCGAATCTTCGAGATTTGTTAACCTAGGTAAGGGATCTATTAATTTGGGTTAAATCTCTATTCGTTGTTATTCTCTATATTAATCCAATTTAGTGACCAAAGGTATTATGGACCCTAATGGCAGCCAAACGTTAGAAGGGGTTGTATCTGAGACCCCAGCCCCTAAGTTCAAGAAGAGGGTTGTATATGCGATTCACGATTGGCCACCGGGGTGTGGACCAGCATCGAAATAGGAGAGTAGGCAGATCGTGATAGTGTCGGCTAAGGACAGTGTCGATGTAGAGAGTGTTGTATTGCGAGTAATCAGGTGTGTAACACTTACACACTTCGTAGGTTAATATGTTATTATCTTGTGATTTGTCTAAAGCTGAAATAATGGCAGAAAGCAATGTGTTATGATGTGTTGCCCTTATGGGTACATGTGAGGACTTCGGGTAAGTCCATTCTGACTTGGCTAACGTTGATTGCCTCGGTTAAGGCTGCATATGCCATGTTATGTTATTTCTGAATATTAAGCATGATTAGTTTGCCATGAAAAGCATGTTCATAAAGATGGATGATGAGAGGAGGGAAAAGTATGTTTTGGTGTCTGTCACCGATGGTTTTGACCACACGATTGGGTTGGCCCCGCTTATTGTAAATAGTGACTAAGTCTCATTGGTTTTGACCACCAGTGATTTTGACCACACATGTATTAATTGTGACCTCGGTCACCAGCGGTTTTGACCACATATATATTATTTGTGACCTCGGTCACCAGTGGTTTTGACCACACGGGGTAGACATAGGAGTTTCGGATGGTTATGTTTTGGGATGCATGATATGCATATGCACTTAAGAAACTGTGTAAGGGCTTATATCTTTGGGATGGGGACTTATACACTGAGTCTCGGTGACTCACCCCTTCCTTTCCATTTTGCAGATGATTCTTAGATCGCGGATGGGGAGCCGGGACGGACTCAAGGTGGCCCTGCACAATATTTTGGGTTTTATTTTAAATTATTACTTCAGACTTAATTTTTATTATATTTGGTTTTTGGTTGCAATAAGGCCATTTTAACTATTATTTCGAGATTATTTATTCGTTAAATATCTTTGCATTTGAGTTAACCACTAAAGCACGTTTAAAATGGGAAAGAATCAATATAATAAATATTTTCCAAAAACCTTAATGAATTTTTGGAGTTTTTCTAAAACTTTACCATCGGGTAAATGACGAACTTATGATATCAACAAGTTAACTCGATTATCTTTAAAAAGAAAATTTGAAACGGTTTAAGCTTTTGATTCAAACCAATCTCGGTTTCCAATCAAACAAAATGTTTTTTTTTCAACTTAAGGCGACAACCAATTTTTTCAAAGACAAGCTTTCACTGTGACATGCCGGATTCAGTCGTAGTGTGTTGATTGGGTTTGGGGTGCTACAATTGTGGTATCAGAGCCAGGTTCAATAGCTCAGCTGTGGGCCCGAGGCCCAAAACATTTTCAAAAAAGGGTTTGCGAAATAACTTTGAAGAAAAATACATGTTTTGGGAAGCATGGCACCTGAGTCTTCGGCACCTATCCGCAACGGTAAGTCCTCTAATTATTAATTGCATGGTTTAAAAAGTGGTGTTATGGATGCTAGTAATAGGAATCCACTTTAGAGACTGAAGCCCATAGGATTGTATGAACTTACGAAAATAACTCTAAGTTATTGCTGTGGGTTTTGGAGTGAGTAGTTAGAGCTAGTGGTGGTACGGGCACTCAAAAATTTGTGTCTGGATGACTCCGAGCCAATGGAGCAGAGGTGTTCTGGGGTTTTTCTGGTGTGGCTCCCAATACAGCTGAGTACTGGCTTGAGGCGACTGAACGTATAATGAACGATTTGAACCTTACGGTAGAGGAAAAGTTGAAAAAGATAGTATCTCTTCTCCGAGATGGATCTTATCAGTGGTGGCTCACGGTCCGAGATGGTGCGATAGCTGATGACATCACTTGGAATTTCTTTAAGGTAGCTTATCAGAGGAAGTATGTCGGGTCTAGTTATATAGATGCGTAGTAGAAGGCGCTCTTAAATCTGGTTCAAGGGAATAAGTCACTAATAGAATATGAGGCCGAATTCCTTTGTCTGAGTCGTTATGCTAGGGGTATCGTGGCTACGAACACGAGCACTGTGTTAGGTTTGAGGACGGGCTGAGAGATGAGCTACTGATATTGATTGCTCCATAATAGGAGATAGAATTTACGGTCTTGGTAGAGAAGGCCAAGATTGCAGAGGAGGTGAAACAGTCGGTGAGACGGAATCAAGATTGGAGTTGGATTAAGAGGAGTTCTGGGTCATTAGGGTCCACGGAATTTGCAGAAAAGGGCTAGATATAGTGGGCCGAGTCAAGCTACAAAGCCTGCTGCTACTACCCATTGGCCGCTACGGTGTACTCGGTGTGGAAAGTCTCATTAGAAAGAGTGTTGGACAAGAAACAGAGGGTGCTTCGAGTGTGGGTCAATGGGGAACCGGGTAAGGGATTGTTCGCAGAGGCTAGCTAGAATCCAGTCTAAGGGTCAGGGACGTACACAATTCAGGAGGGATGGCCAGCAACCACAGAGGGGTCGCAGCCCAACCAGGGGAAGTAATGGTTCTAGTCGAGGTTGTGGGGCACCGGGCAGAGGTACTGGGAATGCTGATGCAAGACAGCCTGGGTTGGCCTATACTGCGAGGTGGCGGGAGGAGGGCGACGCACCGGACATCATAACCGGTACGTTCTTGATTTTTGGATTGCCTTATACTGCTTTTGATAGATATTGGATCGACGCACTCGTATGTTGCTAGTAGTATAGTGGGAACTCTGAACTTAGTCCATGAGGTTTCTTCTAGGGAGATGACTATAATTAGCCCTCTAGGTCACTCAGTAGAAGCAAACAAACTATATAGGGATGTACCCCTAGAACTCTAAGGGGTAGTGTTTCTGGCTGATTTGATGGAACTGCCATTCGGGAAGTTCAATTTGATCCTAGGGATGGACTAGCTAGTGAAGTATCAGGCAAGTTTGGACTGTGCGGCTAAGCGTATGGTGTTGAGGTCTGTTGAGGGTGAAGAGGTGGTGATGATAAGTGATGGAAGAAATTACCTATCCAATGTGGTATCTACTTTGAAGGCCGAGAAGATGGTGAGAAAGGGATGTGAGGCATTCATAGTTCATGTTTGTGCATTGGAGGCCAAAGAGTCAACTGTGGAGAGTGTTCGAACAGTAAAGGATTTCACTGATGTATTTCTAGAAGAGCTTCTAGGTCTGCCTCCCAATCGCGAAGTTGAGTTCAGGATAGATCTGCTACCAGGAACTGCACCAGTGTCTATTGCCCCATATAGGATGGCGCCAAAGGAGTTGGTGGAGCTGAAAGCGCAGATTCAAGAATTACTGAATCGAGGATTTATCCGGCCGAGTGTATCGCCTTGAGGAGCGCCATGATTTTTGTTAAGAAGAAAGACGGAACAATGCAGATGTGTATAGATTATCGTCAGCTGAATAAGCTGACGATTAGGAATAAGTATCCATTGCCAAGGATAGATGATCTATTCGATCAGCTGAATGGGGCATCAGTTTTCTCTAAGATTGATTTGAGGTTGGGGTACCATCAGCTTAAGGTAAAAGAGGCTGATATCCATAAGACGGCATTCCGTACTCGTTATGGTCACTGCTAGTTTTTGGTAATGCCATTTGGGTTGACTAACGCGCCGGCAGCATTCGTGGACATGATGAATTGAGTTTTTTCAGTCATATTTAGATCGATTCGTTGTGGTGTTTATAGATGATATCTTGGTGTACTCGAAATCAGAAGAGGAGCATGATGAGCATCTCCGTGTAGTTTTACAGATTTTTAAGGAAAAGTAGTTGTTCACAAAGTTTAGTAAATGCGAGTTCTGGTTAAAGGAGGTAACTTTCTTGGGGCATGTGGTGTCAACTGAGGGGATTAGGGTGGATCCTCGAAAGATTGAAACGGTATTGGATTGGAAACCACCGAAGTCTGTAGCGGAGATTTGTAGTTTTTTGGGTTTAGCTAGGTATTACAGAAGATTTGTAGAAGATTTTTCTTTGATTGCAGCACCGTTAACCAAGTTGCTAAGGAAAGGGGTTCTATTTGTGTGGTCAGCCAAGCAACAAGAGAGTTTCAAAAAGTTAAAGAAGATATTAACAGAAGCTCCGATTTTGATTCAGCCAGAGGCAGGGAAAGAGTTTACGGTCTACTGTGATGCATCGCATACTATTTTGGGATGTGTGCTAATGTAAGAGAGGAAAGTAGTGGTGTACGTATCTCGACAGTTGAGACCCATGAAGTGAATTACCCGACGCATGATCTGGAGTTGGCTGCGGTGGTTTTCGCTCTGAAAATTAGGAGGCATTGCTTGTATGGGGAGAAGTCGATCTTCTACACGAACCATAAGAGTTTAAAGTACCTCTTGACTCAGAAGGAATTGAATCTGAGGCAGCGAAGTTGGATCAAGTTATTAAAGGACTACGATTGTTCAATTAAATACTATCCGGGTAAGGCTAACGTAGTGGCTGATGCGTTGAGTCGCAAGGTGGTAGCGAACTTGAGAGCAATGTTCGCTCATCTTAGTCTATATGATGACGGAAGTTTGCTAGCAGAGCTGTAAGTAAAGCCGACATGGGTAAACCAGGTAAAAGCTAAACAGCTAGTGGATGAAGACTTAAATACTCGATTTTTGCAAGTGCAGAATGGTGGATTGGAGGGTTATTGCTTGAGCAGCGATGGAGTGCTGTATTTTCAAGGGAAGGTGTGTATCCCAAGAGATGTGGAGCTAAGACAGAAGATTCTCTAGGAAGCTCATAGCAGCCCATATGCTATGCACCCTGGAGGGAGTAAAATGTACCGAGATTTGAGGGAACAATTTTGGTGGCTGGGGCTAAAGCGTGATGTAACAGAATTTGAAAGTAAGTGTCTGATTTGTCAACAGGTCAAAACTAAGAATCAGGTACCTTCGGCTCTGATGCAACCGATAAAGATTCCGCAGTGGAAGTGGGAAAGAATCAAGATGGATTTCGTCAGTGGGCTACCCCTTACACCTTCGAAGAAGGGTTCGGTTTGGGTAATTGTTGATCGTCTGACAAAGTCAGCTCATTTCTTACTAGTTTGGGTTGATTACTCACTTCAAAAGCTGGCTAAGCTATATATGGCCGAGATCGTGAGATTGCATGGGGTGCCGGTGTCAATTATCTCCGATAGGGACCCTAGGTTCACGTCAAGGTTCTGGAAAGCGTTGCATCAGACACTAGGTACTAAGCTAGATTTTACTACGGCATTTCATCCGCAATCAGATGGGAAGTCAGAGAGGGTAATCCAGATCTTAGAAGATATGCTGAGAGGTTGTGTTTTGGATTTTAGAGGTAGTTGGGAAGAATTTCTACCATTGGCAGAGTTCGTGTACAACAACAGTTACCAAGCAAGTATTAAGATGGCACCGTATGAAGCGTTGTATGGGCGAAAGTGTTGAACTCCTACGTGTTGGACAAAATAGGGTGAGCGTCAACTATTGGGTCAAAAGTTGGTTACCAAAACGAAGGATAAGGTTAAGCTAATTCGAGCTCATCTGAAGGAAGCTTCGGACAGACAGAAATCTTATGTCGATCTCAAATGGAGGGATATAGAGTTTGCGGTGGGTGAAAAAGTCTTTATGGAAGTGTCCCGTGGAAGAAGGTGTTGAGATTTGGTTAAAAGGGCAAGTTGAGCCCTACGTATAAGATGTTGAAGCGCGCGGGACCAGTATCAGCTTGAGTTGCCAGCAGAATTGAGTCAGATCCATGACATGTTTCATGTTTCAATGCTTGACGTTATCGCTCAGATCCTTTGCATGTGGTGCCAGTGGAAGAGATAGAAGTAAACCAAGATTTGTCTTTTGAGGAGGAGCCGTTGCAGATCCTAGATCGGGATGTCAAGGTCTTGCGTAGGAAGTCAGTTCCTTTAGTGAAAGTGTTATGGCAGAATCACAGAACTGGAGAGGCTACGTGGGAACCAGAGGATGTGATGCGACAGCAATACCCTCAACTCGTTTGACCAGGTAATTTCGAGGCCGAATATATTTTTTAGGGGGTAGAACTGTAACATCCTTAAAGCGGGGTCTTTGCATTTTACTTATCGCATGTAAATAGTTAGGCTATTGTGCTTGTTTAGGGTGTCTTAGGGTCTAGGCTTAGGCCAGATATAGGCTGGAGCCTTGTGGAAAATTTCATTTTTGGGCTTCTAGTAGAGGGGAGCTGAATGGGCTAGGTGTTAAGGGAAGGTATTGGAGCATTTAGACACAAGTATTCCAGTGGTAAAGTGGAAAGGGAGGTGCCACTTAAGCACAAGGGGAGTGACGCATCATGCAGGTGGGAGAGCCTAGGTTCGAGCAGTAGAAATTCCCTTTTCTGCTTATTATTTTGATGCCAAGGCTAGGAGGAGTTGTGTTCAGGTGGGACTCTAATGGATGAGGAGTGGAAGGAGTCAACACATTTGAATTGTGTGATAAAGAGAAATTTGTGGATTTTGATTCATTCAAATGGATTTGAATGGGTGGCCAGGAGAAATTCATAGAGATGAATGTGGGAGTATAGAGTTGGTGAATGGAAAACTCTAAGGGGAGTAGGAGGCATCGGTTTTAGGTGTTTAAGGGGGGATGCCGAATTTCTATAGTAGGCTTAAGGGAGCATTTTGGTTGGCTAAGAAAAAAAAGACATTCTTTTGTTTCTCCTTCTTTGGTCAAAACCGAAAGACCCTTAGCATTTTCTTTTTGGTTGAGTTTTCTGGCTTCTCAGGTACCAAAACCAAAGCATTTCTTTTCCTACATCTCTTCTAATTTTCTTTTCCTTTATTCGGAATTTTTCTTTATCATATAGCTGAACCAACCTTGTTTCCCATTCATCTTATGCGATTTATTTTCTTTTCATTCTCTTGAAGAGCTGAAACCCTCTGAACCTATACCCTATCACAACTTCATTCCCTTTCTCTTCTTTTCATTTAGTTTAGCAATAGTTGAAACTTCATATTCCTTCCTCCTCTTCTTTTTGTTCACTCATTGTCAGTCGAAACCACATTCCCAATCTTTCCCTTCATCTTTTCATTGCCGAAACCTCTGGAACTCTTCTCTCTTCTCCTTTAATCTCTGGCCGAATACCATCTGTTAGGGATTTCGCGTCAATCACATCTTTCTCCTTGCGTTAGTGAGGCACTTTCGGCTTTTAGGCGGATCATCATTGTCCATCCACTTCCAATCGATTTTGCTAGTACTGTGATCTTGGCCGATTGGGGGGGTGCTAATGAAGGCTTGGCGTAGCCAAC
This sequence comes from Gossypium rotundifolium, assembly GCA_025506655.1. Taxonomy (NCBI): domain Eukaryota; kingdom Viridiplantae; phylum Streptophyta; class Magnoliopsida; order Malvales; family Malvaceae; genus Gossypium; species Gossypium rotundifolium. The sequence goes on from CP106730.1 coordinate 45,177,649, forward strand.
AGAGTATTCAAGTGGTGCTTTGGTCTAAGATACCGAATCTTCGGGACTTGCTAACCTAGGTAAGGGATCTATTCATTCGGGTTAAATCTCTATTCATCGTTATTCTCTGTATTAATCCAATTTAGTGACCAAAGGTATTATGGACCCTAATGCCAGCCGAATGTTAGGAGGGGTTGTATTTGAGACCCCAGCCCCTAAATTCAAGAAGAGGGCTGTATCTGCGGTTGGCGATTGGCCACCGGGGTGTGGACCAGTATCAGAACAAGAGAGTAGGCAAATCGGGGTAGTGTCGGCTAACGACAGTGTCAACGTAGAGAGCGTTGTGTTGCGAGTAATCAGGTGTGTAACACTTACACACTTTGTAGGTTAATATGTTTTTATCTTGTGATTTGTCCAAAGCTGGAATAATGGCAGAAAGCAATGTGCTATGATGTGTTACCCTTGTGGGTACATGTGAGGACTCCGGGTAAGTCCATTCTGACTTGGCTAACATTGATTGCCTCGATTAAGGTTGCATATGCCATGTTATGTTATTTTTGAATATTAAGCATGATTATTTTGCTATGAAAAGCATGTTCATAAAGATGGGTAATGAGAGGAGAAGAAAAGTATGTTTTAGACTGTCACCAATGGTTTTGACCACAGTGGGTTGGCCCCGCTTATTATAAAATAGTGACTAAGTCTCAGTGGTTTTGACCACACATGTATTAATTGTGACCTCGGTCACTAGTGGTTTTGACCACATATATATTATTTGTGACCTCGGTCACCAGTGGTTTTGACCACATGGGGTAAACACAGCAGTTTCAGATGGTTATGTTTTGGGATGCACTTATGAAACTGTGTAAGGGCTTATATCTTTGGGATGGGGACTTATACACTGAGTCCTGGTGACTCACCCCTTCCTTTCCATTTTGCAGATGATTCTTAGATCGCAGATGGGGAGCCGAGATGGACTCAAGGTGGCCATGCACGATATTTAGAGTTTTGTTTTAAATTATTACTTCGGACTTAATTTTCATTAAATTTGGTTTTTGGCTGTAATAAGGCCATTTTAACTATTATTTCGGGATTATTTACTTTGTTAAATATCTTTGCATTTGAGTTAACCACTAAAGCATGTTTAAATTGGAAAGAATCAATAAAATAAATATTTTCCAAAAACCTTAATGAATTTTTGAGTTTTTCTAAAACTTTACCATCGGGTGAATGACGAACATATGATATCAACAAGTTAACTCGATTCTCTTTAAAAAGAAAATTTGAAACGGTTTAAGCTTTTGATTCAAACCAATCTCAGTTTCCAATCAAACAAAATGTTTTTTTTCAACTTAAGGCGACAACCGATTTTATCAAAGACAAGCTTTCTCTGTGACATGCCAGATTTGGTCGTAGTGTGTTGACCAGGTTTGGGGAGTTACACATACGCCATGACCGGATCTAGCATGCTACGGGTTGAATCTTGAAAACTTTGCTCTGAAGGGTTTTGGAAAATCTTAGTTAATTATAGCCGATTAGTTAAATAAATGTGAAATTTTTGAAACAATTTTATACATTTGCATTGATTGTGTTTGAAAAGCCCATTTATCATTTCATTTTATGATTAAGACTTTGGAAAAAAACATAAGATTATAAAATTTTAACATAACAAAAAAAAAAAAAAAATCGAAAACCTAAGTTATGGAGACCTTATTACAAAAATATTCCCAAAAATTAAAACTCAAATGAGAAACCAAAAATAGTCTATGTAGATAATAGTCTTGATGGCCCCTCGAGTCTGCCTCGGCTCCCATGTCCACTTTCTACTGTTCATCTACAAAGTGGGGAAAAATAAAAGGGTGAGTCAGCAGGACTCAGGGTACAAATCCCGAAAACACATAAAAGCCTTGGGCCCACAAACACATTATGGGCCTTGGGCCATAACAATGGCAACAGAACATATTTTCATGCAACATGGCCCATCCCAAACCTAAGAGTCCATCCTCTACATACCCTCGTACTAACCATCACACCGTGGGGATTTCTACAATCAACCCTCCATCCGCTACACACCATATCGATAGCTATGCTGCCTGTCATAAAAACCGATCATTACGTGACCTATGTGGCAAAGCCACTGATCACTATGTGACCTTAATAATATATATCGACAGCTGCGCCGCTTGTCATAAAGACCGATCACTATGTGGCAAAGCCACCGATCGCCTCGCGACCTGCTCCCCTTCATCATATCAATCCCATCCCAAGCATACATACATGCGAAAACCAGAACATTAAACTATCTAAATAGATCACATACTTTTACATACTTCGATACAAATAGAGAAGTTTCTATGATTACGTACCTGGCATCCTTTGCCTACCCTCGTTAAACATAACTACACATTAAACGCATTGGCCCATTAATTCAGGATGTTACAATTCTACCCCCTTAAAGAAATTTGGACCTCAAAATTACCTGATCAGAATAGATAGGGGTATTGCTGCCACATCGTTTCTTCTGGTTCCCAAGTAGCCTCTTCAGAACTGTGATTTCGCCATAAAACTTTAGCCAATGGAGCCTTCTTCCTTCGCAACACTTTGACATCACGATCTAGGATTTCCATCGGTTCCTCTTCAAAGGATAGGTCACAAGCACCACATGAGACGGATTCAAACGATAACGTCTTAACATGGAGATGTGGAATACATTGTGAATCTAGCATAGCTCAGAAGGTAGCTCTAGCTGATAGGCTACCGGCCCTACTCGTTTCAACACCGATAAGGCCCGATAAATCTGGGACTTAATTTACCCTTCCGTCCAAACCTCAATACTTTCTTCCATGGCGGCACCTTCAAGAACACCTTGTCACCCACCGCAAACTCTATGTCCTTACGCTTCAAGTCTGCATAGCACTTCTATCGGTCCGAGCTTCCTTTAGTCGAGCTCGAATTAACTTCATCTTCTCCTCTTTCTCGGTAACCAACTTCGTCCCCGAAATCTGACGTTTCCCTAATTCTGTCCAACAAGTAGGAGTATGACACCTCCGCCTGTACAATGCTTCATAGGGGGCCATCTGGATACTAGACTGGTAGCTGTTGTTGTATGCAAATTCCACCATTGGTAAAAACTCTTCCCAACTACCTCTGAAGTCAATGACACATCCCCTCAACATGTCCTTCAAGATCTGAATCACCCTTTCGGATCGTCCATCACCGAGGATAAACATCTTATCTTGAAATCCAACTTCGTGCCCAATGCTTGATGCAAAGCCTTCCAGAATCGCGACGTGAACCTCGGGTCCTTATCCCATATTATTGATACTAGTACCTGATGCAATCTTACTACCTCCGCTACATATAGCTTAGCCAATTTCTGCAAAGAGTAATTGACCCGTACTGGTATAAAATGAGTAGACTTCGTCAAGCGATCAATAATTACCCAGACTGAATCTTACTTAGTAGGCGTGAGGGGTAGCCCACTAACAAAGTCCATTGTGATCCTTTCCCACTTCCATTGGGGAATTTTCACTGGCTGCAACAACCCCGATGGTAACTGATGCTCTGCCTTTACCTACTGACAGGTCAAACACTTACTCACCAATCCAGTTACCTCACGCTTCAAGCCCGGCCACCAGAACTGATCCCGTAAATCCCGATACATCTTACTCCCTCTAGGGTGCATAGGGTATGAACTTCCATGCGCTTGTTGCAAAATCCTATTCCTCAATTCTAGATCTTTTGGCATACAAACTCTCCCTTAAAAACATAATAGTCCTTCCTCATTCACACTGAATTCCGTTGATCCATCACTTGATCCTACATGAAACTTCTCCTTTAGCAACTCATCGGTCTGCTGCCTCTCCTTAACCTGACTGACCCATGAGGGTTTCACTTGAAGTTCAGCCAATAAACTCCCATCATCATACAAACTAAGGTGAGCAAACATTGCCCTCAAGTTAGAGATTACTTTACGACTTAAGGCATCAGCCACCACATTCGCTCTACCCGGATGATACTCAATCGAGCAATCACAATTCCTTAACAACTCGATCCACCTCCTCTGCCATAGATTCAACTCCTTCTGGGTCAAGAGGTATTTTAGGCTCTTATGATCTGTATAAATAATAGATTTTTCCCCATACAGATAATGTCTCCAAATCTTTAAAGCAAAAACCACTGCCGCCAACTCCAAGTCATCGGTGGGATAATTTGCCTCGTGCGGTCTTAACTGCCGAGATGCGTACGCAACAACCTTTCCATATTACATCAACACGCATCCTAATCCCGTGTGTGAAGCATCACAGTAAATCACAAATTTCGCCCCATCCTCCGGTTGAATCAATACCGGAGCCTCTGTCAAAATTCTTTTCAACTTCTCGAAACTCTCTTGCTGCTTGCTAGACCAAATAAATGGAACTCCTTTCCATAATAACTTAGTCAATGGTGCCGCGATTAAAGAAAATTCTTCAACAAACCCTCGATAGTACCCCGCCAGACCAAGAAAACTCTGAACTTCCGCCATAGACCTAGGCGGCTTCCAATCCAATACCGCTTCAATTTTTCGAGGGCCAACCCTAATCCCCTCTCCCGACACAACGTGGCCTAAAAACATAACATCACTTAGACAAAATTCGTACTTACTGAATTTGGCATACAACTGCTCCTCCCTCAGAATCTGCAAAACCATTCGCAGATGTGAATCATGCTCCTCTTCTGAACTTGAGTAAACCAGGATATCATCTATAAATACCACGAAAAATAGATCCAAGTAGGGTTGAAACACTCGTTTCACATATCCATAAATATTGCTGGCATGTTGGTCAATCCAAACGGCATCACCATAAATTCGTAATGACCATAGCGAGTTCTAAAAGCCGTCTTATGAACATCTGCCTCCTTGACCTTAAGCTGATGGTACCCTGACCTCAGATATATCTTCGAAAAGATTGAGGCCCCCTTCAACTGATCGAACAAGTCATCGATCCTTGGCAACGGGTACTTGTTCTTAATTGTTAACTTATTCAACTGACGATAGTCAATGCACATACGCACTGATCCATCTTTCTTCTTAACGAATAACACCGACGCTCCCCAAGGTGACACACTTGGTCGAATAAATCCTTTATCTAGCAACTCTTGAATCTGCACTTTCAATTCCACCAACTCCTTCGGTGCCATTCTATACGGAGCAATAGGTACTGGTGCTATTCCTGGAAGAAGATCAATTCCAAACTCCACTTCACGATCTGAGGGTAATCCCGGAAGCTCTTTTGGAAAAACATCAAGAAATTCCTTTACCGTCCTAACATCCTCGATAGTTAGGTCATTGGCTTCCAGAGCCCGAACAAACATTAAAACTGCCTCGCATCCTTTTCTCACCATCCTTTCTGCTCTCAGGGCAGTCACCACATTCGACAGACAGTTCCCCCTTTCTCCTATCACTAACACTTCACCACCCTCTAGGGTTCTTAACACCATACGCTTGGCTGCACAATCTAAATTAGCTTGGTACTTCACCAACCAGTCCATGCCTAATACTAAGTCGAACTCCCTGAATGGTAATTCCATCAGATCCGTTAGGAAAACTATTCCCTGAATTTCTATGGGTACCTCCCGATAAAGTTTATCTACTATCACAGATTGTCCCAATGGGCTAATTACAGTCATCGCCCTAGGGGTAATCTCGAAATCTAAACTTAATGTTCTAGACACACTACTAGCAAAATATGAATGTGTCAACCCAATGTCAATTAATACAGTGCAAGGTAAACCAAATATTAAAAATGTACCGGTTATATCATCTGGTGTGTCGGCCTCTTCTCGATGTCTGGCAGCATAGACTAACCATGGCTGTCTCACCTCAACGTTTCCTATCCCTCGACTCGGTGCTCCACGACCCCGATCGAAACTGCTACCACCTCTAGCTAGACCACGACCCCTCTGCGGCTGCTGACCTCCTCTGCTCGGCTGAGCATTGTCCTGCCCTGCGAGTCCTACATCGCTTCGTGGCTGTGGCCAGTCTCTAATATGATGGTCCAAAGATCCACACCTAAAATGCTTTCCATTGCCTGCCCAACACTCACCTACATAGAATTTACCACATCGAGCACAGCTCTGTGTCTGACTAGCAGCAGTAGGTTTCTCATCCCGTCTCGGTCTATCTGACCTAGGTCTTTTCTGAATACGCTCGGCTGCCCCTGATGATCCAAAATTTCTCTTACCTCCACCCCTATCTCTATCTCAGTTTAGTTTTTCTGTCCGTCTTACCTCCTCAGCTATTTTAGCTTTCTCTACAAGCACAACAAATTCCCTCTCCCACTATAGAGAGATCAAAACACATAGGTCATCCTTAAGGCCATGTTCAAATCGAACACACAGTTCATGTTCTGTGGCCACCATCCCTCGAGCATAATGGCTCAAGCGTGAGAATTTCGCTTCATATGCCGCCACTGACCTACTTCCCTGAACCAGATTCAGGAACGCTCTACGCTGCGCATCCACATAACTCGTTCCAATGTACTTACTCTGGAACACTGTTCTAAAGTAATCCTAGGTGATACGGTCAGCTACTGTGCCATCCTTAATCGTAAGCCACCATTGATATGCTTCGTCCCAGAGAAGAGACATTACTCCTTTCAGCTTCTCTTCTCCCGTGAAATCCAGATCATCCATTATGCATTCAACCGCCTCCAACCAATATTCAGTTGTACTTGGGGCTATCCCAAAAACTCCCCAAAACACTTCTACTCCATTAGCTCTAAGTCGCTCCGACACAAATTTCCAGGCTCCTATGCCTATGCCTGCCCCAGCTACCCTCTCTAAAACCCTCAACAACGCCTGAGATATCGCATCATCTCCTGCCGTCTGATCTTGAAATTTTGCCTCCACAGCTTGTGGCACTGGTACCTCATTTCCTGACTCGTGACCAGACCTTACGGGTTCCGACACAGCAATCCTGCCTCTACCTCGGCCACGCACACCATGTCCTCTAGTGCTCATTCTACCGATTTGCATTTATCTGATTAGGAATTTTATGAATTATTAATTTCTTTCACTGATTATTAACGAACAATCTCATGGAAAGTAGGTTTAATAGTAATTCTTTCGAATTTGAATTCAATCTACAAAGTTCAGTTCTCAAGTATGTATTTCCTAGTTCTAGAATGCACATTCAATCAACATCCATCACACATCAACATACAAGCAGCAACCATGGACTCACATTCATTACCTAGGGGCATTTTCGTCATTTCACTACCCAGGGGTATTTTCATAATTTATCCTACAGGGGTATTTTGGTAATTTTCCAAAATAGTGGTATTTTGAAAATTTTAAAATTCGGGGGTATTTCGATACTTTTGTAATCCAGGGGTATTTCGATAATTTTCTCAAGCCAATGGTATTTCGATAATTTTCTCAAACTTAGGGTATTCTGGGTAATTTACAAAATTAGGGGTTTATGAGCAATTTCATAAAGACAGGGTGGTGGTCCATTTTGAGTTTTAGTTATAAATTTTGGCCCGTCAACAAGTCTTTATGGCTAAAGTGAAGCAATCCTACGCACGGGTAGGATTCAAATGAAGAGGAGGTGAGCCGCTAGGGTCGCTTAAATACCAAGCTCTCCCTGGATCCAATCCTAGACATGCGTATGCCTGTTACCACACCCTAATCCTGTGACTTGTTCACAGGCATGTTTAATTAGAATTAAGTCTTTTGGGATTTGAAGAATTGTTTAATCTAGGCCAAAGGTCTATGAACACTATCATACTAGTTACGTCCATAAAGCCCATCAAACCCAACATACATATCATATCAAGAGTTTAGAATACTTACCTGCGTGGAACGGGTGTCGGTAGACTCGAAGGCCATATCTCAACCGAACTTTTCTCAACTTACATTACTTTTACAAATCACTACTGGACCCATTTCACAGCCTGAGTTTTAAACTTGGCTCTGATACCAAAATGTAACACCCCATGCCCGACCCATATGCCATGATAGGATCTGGTATGCTACGGGTTGAATCTTGAAAACTTTGCTCTGAAAGGTTTTGGAAAATCATAGTTAATTATGGTTGATTAGTCAAATAAATGTGAAATTTTTGAAACAACTTTAAACATTTGCATTTATTGTGTTTGAAAAGCCCATTTATCATTTCATTTTATGATTAACACTTTGAAAAAAAAATAAAAGTTGATAAAAACTTAACATAACAAAAAAAAAATCGAAAACCTAAGTTATGGAGGCTTATTACAAAAATATTCCCAAAAATTAAAACTCAAATGAGAAACTGAAAATAGTCTATGTAGATAATAGTCTTGATGGCCCCTCGAGTCTGCCTCGGCTCCCACATCCATGTTCTACCGCTTATCTGTAAAGTGGGGAAAATAAAAGGGTGAGTCACCAAGACTCAGTGTGCAAATCCCAAAAACACATAAAAGCCTTGGGCCCACAAACACATTATGGGCCTTGGGCCATAACAATGGCAACAGAACATATTTTCATGCAACATGGCCCATACCAAACCTAAGAGTCCATCCTCTACACACCCCCATACCAACCATCACACCGTGGGGATTTCTACAATCAACCCTCCATCTGCTACACACCATATCGACAGCTGTGCTGCCTGTCATAAAGTCGATCACTATGTGACCTATGTGGCAAAGCCACTGATCGCTATGTGACCTTAATAATATATATCGATAGCTGTGCTGCCTGTCATAAAGATCGATCACTATGTGACCTATGTGGCAAAGCCACCGATCGCCTCGCGACCTGCTCCCCTTCATCATATCAATGCCATCCCATGCATACATACATGCGAAAATCAGAACATTAAACTATCTAAACAGATCACATACTTTTACATACTTCGATACACATAGAGAAGTTTCTATGATTACGTACCTGGCATCCTTTGCCTACCCTTTTCGGATAACATGACTGTTCATACTGCCTATTTCTAGCTTTTAGCCCATAACATACATATGATATAGCTTAACTAGTGTGATAGAGATCTACACACCTAATTACCGACAGGACAGTACTTTCTATGTCGACACTATCAGAAGCAGATACGACTATTAACTGCCTAAGGTTTTGCTCTGAAGCCGGTCTACAACCCGGCGACCAATCTCGAACTGCTGACATCGTGCATTTTTAAACTTTGGGGCTAAAACTACAGATCCAATCCCTTCCTTTGATTTGCTGACATTCGAGTCCATGAGTGATCTTTGGTTAGAAGATACTATGATGATTACTTAACGTAACATTAGGTTAAGGTACGAATAATGAAAAAGAACCCGATTAAACAACATTGGAAGAATTGAACCCTTACATTGAAATCCCGAAAAGAGATTGAAACTCTAAGATTAGCATTTTGGCTTTTAAATCTAGGCGATCTACCTAAATTCCCAAATTTTACCCAACAAGAAATTATACGAAGCCATTAAACCATTAGTTTTTCGGCTTTGTCTTCCAAAAACTGAAAGAGAAAGTGAAGAGATAAGAAAATCGGCACTCACCTTAACACAAAGAATTTGACTACCCCTTAGAGATTCTAGCTTTTGAGAAGATCAAAAGAAAAGTAGATACGAAGAGGTCTATGTAGAGTTGGCTTTAGTGAAGAAATCAGCAAAAGGGAATAGAAAGTATTCGGCTATGGAGATGAGAAAAGAGTTTAGAGGTTCGGCTTTTGAAAGACAATATGTCGAGAAAAATTGAGAGTTTCGACTTTTGAAAGAAAAGAAAAGAGAACAGATGGGCTTTCGGCTTTTGCATAAAAGTGAGGATGAGAGAATGTGAAAAGAAAATAGGGACCAAATACCGGAATTGAAGAGATATCCCCTCTATTTAAAGAGAATTTCGGCACCCCTTACCTAAAACCCAAAAATACCCCTTTTTAAAATGTCAAACTAAGCTATTAATTAAGGGAAATTTCAACACCCCTTAGTCCTATCTAGCCATCTCCCCCCTTGCACATAGTGTCCCAAATTCGGCCACCACTTGCTTCCTAGATAGCTTCTAAACTTTCTCCCTTATCTTTATCTTATCACTCATTCAAAAGAGGCCTAAATAGCACCATATCTTCCTCCCTATATCAGCACATTATCCACATGTTATTATCCTCCTATTTTCAAGCCCCTATGCCATCCCACTCTATCCATTTAAAAGCCAGAAATTAGCTAACTTTAATTAAAAGAATTGGGCTTCATGTAACTTGAATGTGGGCCTCCTCAGTTGACGCCACCTCCTTGCCACTGGGCCACAAGCCCACTTTATATTTAAAACACAGATAACATCTTTTAAGCCTTATCTTATTAGGCTTTCCACTAGAGTGTCTAATCAGAGAATTCAATTAAGGCCTCGGCCCAATTCCTAAGCCCATTCTGGACCCCTAACACTCTCATTAAACATAACCACACATTAAATGCATTGGCCCATTAATTCAGGATGTTACAAATGACATATGGAATGACATGATTTAAAATGGTTAGGAATAGTTAAAGTTGAAAAATGAATGACTTAGTTGGTATGCTTGAATAACATTGAAATACCAAAGTATGATTGATGAATTTGAATTGAATATCTTGTAAGAAAGTAAAGTTGAATTTTTTAGCTTATTTGGTACGGTTTTGGATATGTTTTTGGACATTTTGAAATTGATGTTTAATGTATGAAATGTTAGTTGTCATGGAAGCATTGAAATAGGTACTAGATTACCTAAATTGTACCAAAAATAGAGTTCACGTTGCGACGTCGGGAGATAGTCATTGCGATGAGCTTTGGACTTCAGGCCACAGTGTGATGAGGAACCCATCGTCACAACTAGGCCAAGTCACTATGTCATGATGAGGAACTCCCCCACGTCGCGACGTCACCTAAAAATTTTGAAAATTTACAATTTAGTCCTATTTCATGCTCGAGTCAACAAAAGAGCTTTCACAAGCTCAATTGAGTCATGGAAAAGATTGTATATCATAATGTGAATGTGTTTATGATGTATTTGGATGATTGAATAATTACTATATGATTGATGATAATTGCTCCATGTAACACCCCAAACCCGGCCTAGAAGTTAGGCCCAAATCTAGCGTGTCACATTGGGGTGCTTTTCGAGAAACCATGGTTCCATTTGAAAACATTTCTTGATATTAAAAACTAAAGTCCCCGTTTGCATTTGTTTATTATTAATTGACATTTATTAAAAATTTATTACCTAAAAAAACTTTGTTTGTTGCAGAAACTTAATTAAAATGACTGATTTATGAAAATGTGATGTTTACGACCTATTCGCGAAAGCGTAGTATTTTGAAAGCGGATATTTTTTTGGAAAACTGTGATACAAAGTTTAGCAAATTTCAAACATAATAAACTAAAAATCCAAAACTAAAACCAGAATTTAAGAGAGGCCTTATTACAAAATATTAACCCAAGTTAAAAATAAGTAAAATACTAGAGTCCAAAATCGCTCGTAGTGTGGCCACCTCCGAGTCCTCTAGCACGTCGAACCGCCATCGAGGATTACCTGAGGAAAAATATTAAAAAGAGGGTGTGAGTTTACGAAAACTCAATGTGCATAACCCTCATCAATAAGAACATGAATCACAATAGTTTGGATCGAAGCCCATTTCAGTAATGGTGGCAACTGGGACTTAGCCCATAAAAGCCTTAGTTGGGCCTTAACCCATAAATGTCACAAATCATATTTATCTGGGCCTGAGTCCATCTCAAATAAAACCACATATGCAATGCATTAATGCCCATACCAACCCTGCACTCCGTCTCCTGTCCAACCCTGCACTTCTGTGGGGATTTAATCGACCCACCCATCCCTACACTCCTTATGTAGCACCGGTTGCGGCACTAACTTATAGGTGCAGCATAGCTGCTCGGTGGCTAAAAGACTTCGGCGGATCCACAATCATCAAGTGACCATGCGATCCTATCTGCACTTCCCCTTTCTAATAATCTCATCCCCATGCAACATATTAACACATGAATGCAACATACAATAATAATCATATGATAACAATCATAAATCACATACAAGAATAATCATATAACATGTAGGGCATTTTCGTCATTTTTGCCACCTAGGGGCATATCGGTCATTTTACCCATCGAGGGTATTTTTGTAATTTACCTACCAAGGGTATTTTCGTAATTTACCTACCAAGGGTATTTTCGTAATTTACCCGCCAAGGGTATTTTCGTAATTTACCTACCAAGGGTATTTTTGTAATTTACCCACCAAGGGTATTTTCATAATTTACCCACCAAGGGTATTTTCGTAATTTACCCACCAAGGGTATTTTCCGTAATTTACCCACTAAGGGTATTTTCGTAATTTACCCACCAAGGGTATTTTGTAATTTATCTACCAAGGGTATTTTTGTAATTTACCTACTAAGGGTATTTTCATAATTCTACCTTATAGGGGTATTTTGGTAATTTTGCAAATCAGGGGTATTTCAGTAATTTCACAAACCAGGGGTATTTTGGTAATTTCACAAATCGAGGGTATTTTGATAATTTTACAAATTGGGGGTACTTCGATAATTTTGCAAACTGGGGGTATTTTGGTAATTTCGTAAATCGAAGGTATTTTGGTAATAACACAAATTGGGGTTATTTTGATAATTTTGCAAACCGGGGCTATTTCGGTAATTTCACAAATTAGGGGTATTTTGGTAATTTTGCAAAATAGTGGTATTTAGGTACTTTACCAAAATAAGGGTATTTTAGTAATTTAACAAATATAAGGGTATTTGGTCCCTCTCGGATTTTAGTTACAAACTTTGGCCCATCAACAAGTCCTCGCAGTAAAATGAACAGACACTACGCACCAGGTAGGACTCCAGAAAAGAGGAGGTAGGCCACTAGAGCCGCTTAAGTACCAAGCTCTCCCTAGATCCAATCCTAGACATGCGTATGCCTGTTGCCACACCCTAACCCAGCGACTTGTTCATAGACATGTTTAATTAGAAAAATTAAGTCTTATGGAATTTAAGAGTTGTTCAAACTAGACCTAAGGTCCATAAACCCTAGCATACATGTCTACGTCCCCATAAGCCCATCAAACCCAAATCACTCCCTTACGGCCCATTAGGCCCAAATCTCATCATATAGCCTATTAGGCCCAAAACAAATCCAATTCATGTATCATGCATGACTAATTCAATTCGTATGACCAATCAAACCATTTCATCAAACTCAGCCTCAGGGCCCACTGGGCCCATTTAGCCACTTTTGGCTTTTTGGCATTGCCGATATCGTGTGTGTAGTATTTGTACACACCTGGTAACCTCGCGTGCTGTAAACCCCTTAGTCACAAACCTACAATCGACATCACCTAATGATTAATCATAACTTAATATACACTTATCGAAAACCGAAACCTCACCGTGTACCTCACGTTCTAGTAGCCCTTCCTTCGCTACTATTGGCGATTATCCTCTAGGTCTGCACCCAAACGCCCACCAAGGTATATTAACTCTCCTCATAGAATGCTCTCTATATAGCTAGCTTCTCACCTTCCTTCTTTGTATCTTACTGATGTGGGATCCCTCCGTTAACAGAGTTTAAATCCAACTCAAACTCTTCTCGTCCAATCCGTAAAATAAATACTCCCTTGCTTTCGAACCCAGGCTCCCTTGCACCCTAAATGACGCCTTGCCACTAGACCACTCACTTTCTTGTGTCTAAAATCATGCGCAACTAAATATAACCCTATGGAAAAATTCTGGAGTCCATTTAAAAAGAAATCCAAAATGCAAGAGCTAAGACTTGAACCTTGGACCTCCTTCCTTCCTTGTTGTGTCACCCCCTTGCCTCTTATGTTGCGTCACTTTGCCACTACACCACACACTCCACTTGTGTCATTTTTCTCCACATTTTATTCTTAAAGCATACTACTAACTCTCAGGGTTTTATTCACTTAAAACCAAAATTTTCCTAAAGTCAAAGTTTGAACCCGGGACTTTATAGAAACCCTCTAACCTTCCAAAATCACTCACCTAATAGGTCCAACTAGCACTAAAGTCGTTCTATTATTCTCAAAAATTTCAAAAGCTCCTACGTCTAAAGCCCAATAGGCCCAATCCTACTAGGCCCAACTTTGGGATGTTACGCTTCAGCAACGAATGTTGCATCTTGTAGCTAGGACTTGACAATTGGGTCGATCGATAGGTGTTACATAACTCTTAGTCTCTATTTGTAAAGAAGATTACAAGAGTCTTAATAGAACAATATGCAACTGAATAATAATATTTTAATTAGAAAATAGGCTCCCACTAGGAGAGCGCGTGCGCATAAAAATAAAAAATTATAAAAAAATTTTAAAAGTGTAGTTTTAACTGCAAGTGGATAGTGTCTGTTGTAATATTCATAGTGTCCAATGGAACACAAGAGTATTCCAAGGGGTCGAACCCAAAGGGCGATTTTTGAATCAATTTATTAACCTTTGATTCAAAGTTTATAATTCTGAACTCTCAAAGTTGAATTTGAACTTTACCATTTTCCTTCATCCTATTTTTAGGTACCTTAGGTCTCACTTCGGACTTAAAGAAAGGGACTTAGCCAGATCCTGGCCTCATTTGTGCGCCACTTCTTTGTTTAAATTTTGTAACATGTGCATATTGGGGCAGCTCGCAAGCTTGGCTAGCTAGTAGCTTACCTTTGTTGTATTTAGTAAATATGGCTCGTACTCTCTTAACGTTTTGTATAAGCTGTATATTTGTGGCACATTGCCAAACATAACTCTCACAATGTAAATAATATTTCTTATTTTTATAATTTTATGCTTTTGTTTAATGTTAAACAAACTCAAAGTTCTCTAAGTGAAATTTGAACTTGGTTTTCAATTTTGCATACTGATCTCAACCTCTTCGGTAACACCTTGGTTTGTTGGTTGACCGGTCAGGCTAGAGAGGTGTTACACTTCATCTTTCTTTTCTTTGTCACCCCTCTCCATTAGAGAAGAGACAAAATTTTCTCTTCTCACATTTCTTAAATTTTATTGAATGCTTTCATTGCCCAAACCATTTTTTTGCTAAATCTTGTAGAAAACTTATTTTTAAACATAGCTTCATTCATCTACACCATTGGAATCATGAGTTTTCATGAGCTAAAGAGGGAAAGCTTGAGTTAGAGTGAGAAAGTGGAGAACAAGGTAAGAGAATGTATCCTTTTCATCTCCAATATGACTATTTAAGGTTATTTTGTTCAAACTCTTCATGAATGTGATTATTGATATTTTTTGTTATATGTGTTGTTGGAGAAGAAAGAGTTGACTAGTTGGTGTTGGAGCTTTTACTAAGAAAAGTAAAGGATTTTGGTGTTTTGCTTATTCATAGAGAGGTAAGTTCTCAAGGAACCATTCTTACATTGTTAAATTAATATTAGTAAACCTCAGTGTTTAAAAGATTAAATGTTAATATGTGGTCAAATATGTGGTAAAAGAAATATTTTAATGAAAATAAAAGAAGAGATAAGTGTGAATTTACATAATCTTGGACTAAAAGTGATTGTGGAATATAATGTGTCGTAATAAGAAATGGAGACAAAGTTTGACTTATATAATGATAGTTAGAATTTTAATGAAATTTACTAAGTTATGAAGAGAGGGATAAATTATGATGTCAAATTGACTACTAAATGATTTTATCTTCAAATGTGAAACTTTCGAGATTAAATGCATAGACTTGTGTAGAAAAAAGAAATTGGCTAAAGGAGAATAATTTGGTATATATTTTCATATGGTGTAACACCCCTAACCCGTATCTGTCATCGAAATAGGGTTACATAGCATTACCGTAAAATAAAAACATACATTTCTAATAATTTCATTAAACATATCAAAGTCCATTCACACACATGCGTATTGTCCCTTAATCGAGCCTTCGAGGCTTTAGAAACACTTTAGAAATAATTTGGGACTAAATCAAAAACATTTAAAACATTAAGGAAAAAGTTAGAAAAATTTAAACCATAGGGGTCACACGGCCGTGTGACCATGCCCGTGTAACTCTCTGACTTGGGTCACATGGCCAAGCCACATGCCCGTGTGTTAGGCCATGTAACCTTAAAAAAAAACCATTAAAACCTACAGGGGGCACGTGACCGTGTCGTGTGGCCTTGTGTCACACACGGCTAAGACACAATGTAACACCCCAAACCCGGCCTAGACATCATGGCCGAATCTAGCATGTCACATGGAAGGTTTGTTAAGAAAGTTGCACGTTTGTAAAATGTTCGTATACTTTAAAACTTCGAGTTTAGGTGTTTGTTATTAAAAACCCGTTTAGCTCAATGTCCATTTTCGAAAAGTTGTGATTAGTTTGAAAACTGCTTTTATCAGGAGAATCAAGTTTGAATTGTTGGTAAAATCTTGTTATTAACAGAAATCATCTTCAGTGAATTCTGAACATGTGATGTTTTGAAAACTATTTTCAACGTTCAAGATAACCTAGTGTTCATTCAATTAAAGTTTAGAAAACCGTTCGTTAATATTTTGGTAAAACCAACAGCTATTAGGGTTTTAAGAAAATCCTGTATCGGACATTTAATGATAAGCAAAAACCAAATTAAAAGTTAAAACTAAATAAAATACCAAAGGCCTTATTACAAAACATAAACCCAATTTAAAATAAAATTTAAGGTAAAAGAAAACGGGAATTACTAAAGAAACGATGTATGGCCACCACAGAGTCTCCTTGGCTCCAAATCCTCAATGTTGGGGATTACTTGCAAAACTAAAGCAGAGAGGTGAGTTATGAGAACTCAGTGTATATTCCCCATTCGGACAAAATTGGGCCCAAGCCCACAGAAGCTAATTGGACCTTAGCCCATAAAAAAATACAATGGCTCGAAGCCCATACAGAGACAAACTAGACCTTAGCCCTATCAGCAAGACAACACAGATAATATATGCAATGCAACCCAGCCCAGCTGAATGTTCCATCTACTACACACCACCCGTATCGAGCCTAACACACTTGTGGGGATTTCTACAATCAACCCTCCATCTACTACACACCTCAGTGACAGTCACGCTACTCATCGCTGAAATTATGGAAGAGCCACCAGACTATTGAAATATATATGGCATAGCCACCAAACCAAAATGTGACAGAGTCACTGAAATATGTGGCAGAGCCACCGAAATACACTTCCCCAATCATCAAAATCATCCCAATCCCATGCAATATGTCATGTATGCAAAGCATATATAAAAAATGATGTATGAAAATAAATTATCGTCATAACTAGATAAACAGAATACACACAATCATGCTAATCACCCATAAGGGTATAATGGTAATTTACCCACCAAGGGTATTTTAGTAACTTCGCAAACTAGGGGTATTTCGATAATTTTACAAAATAGGGGTATTTCGATAATTTTACAAACCAGGGGTATTTCGGTAATTTTGCAAACTAGGGGTATTTCGGTAATTTTACAAACTAGGGGCATTCCGATAATTTCTCAAAGTAGTGGTATTTTGATAACTTTGCACAACAGCCTTTTCAAAGGCCTTCTATCACCTCGAGTGATACGAGACCCTTTCTAGGTCTCTACGGAGCTATTGGGCCAAGAATCCATTTTGGGCCCAAACGGGCCCACACTCACATGTGGCCCATTTCGCAAGATTTCAGTCTCGAGTTTCCAAATTCTGCAACTGCACTTACCCTTGAATAGTTTTCTGACAATTTTTGCCTAGGTGGGTCGAACAGCCCATTGGGCCCGCTAAGCCCGTTTGGCTCGGTTAGGCCCGTTACCACCTCAATTTTGTAGGAGTGCTCATAACACTCTCTGTGCCTTACCACCGCTACTCATATCCCGATTTGTCACTGCGAGCGCTCGCACGCCTGTGTGGGCACAGATACCGGTTCTCCGGTTTTTTGGCTTTCAGTTGAGTCACAGAACATTTAAAACATGTACTCAGAAAGGTGTGAGATTACACACATGATTTGGAACACGAAACACGACTCTCCCCAAGGCATCTAAAGATACATTCGATTAACAATTAGTCTAAAATCCATTAAACAACTTCAACCAAGTACTGTGTAACATCCTAAAATTTGAGTTTTTATATGTTGCATTATTTTGGTGCTTAGCTAGTTAAATTATCCAATGTGTGTGTTTATATAGTCCTGAGAAGGTTCGGGATTTATTTTGGATTTGTAAAAAAATTTTGGTAATTAGTACTTTAATGAAGTGGAGCAAGTGACCTTAAATCTTAAGGTAATTAAGTGGTGAAAGTTAGCATAAGTTGAGCTATTGGTTAAGAGGATATGCGCCACCTGTATTATCTTGAGGGGAGAGGTTCAAATTGCTTGGTATGCATTTTTGTGACTTAAACTTTTGCACTCTCCTATCAAGTGTCGGCCAAGCTTTATTTTTTGTATGTTGGATTTTTAATTTTTATGGTAAGGCGGCTAATGGATTAAGGAAACATTGAAGTTGAGGAAAGGAATCAATAGGATAAGGC
The DNA here is from genome assembly GCA_025506655.1 of Gossypium rotundifolium. NCBI lineage: Eukaryota > Viridiplantae > Streptophyta > Magnoliopsida > Malvales > Malvaceae > Gossypium > Gossypium rotundifolium. The sequence continues at coordinate 45,196,128 of CP106730.1, forward strand.
AAGTAAGGGAACAAATGGCTTAATTCTTGGATTGTTCTATGGGAAGAATGGTTAGCAAAAGTTGATCCATGATGGCTATGAACTTGGTCGGTTTTTGGGGCTAGAGGGGTTGGTCGGATATTGAAAGGGATTAGGAGATAGTTGGTAAAATTCTTTAGCAAATTGTGCACCATTTTCTTTTCTCTCCAAGATCTCTCTACCTAGCCGAATGTGTCATGAGCAATAGGTAAAATTTTGCTTTGGTTTTGGTTATTATTTTTGACCAAATTGGTATTATTTTCTTTTCCTCTCAAGCCCTTTTCCTCTTTATGCCGAAACTATACTACCATAGAATGGGTCATTTTTCTTTCATTTTATTCTTTTTCTTCCTTGGCTGATTGTACACCAATCTCAAAACTTCTTCTTTGTTCATTCTCCATCTTTGAAAATCAAAACACAAACATCTTATCTCCTATTTCTTTTTCTTCTTTACTTTTTACAAAAAACTCTCAGACATCTCTCTCTCCCTGATTCTTCATCATAGCCGAATGTTATTGATCATCATCCTCTCCAATATTTTCATTATAGTCGAATCTTCTATCTTCCATTTAACTCTCTTTTTCATTCGAGTGGTCACCTTTGAACAATGGGTAAGAACCCTCTTCAATTCTTTATTTTTATAGGGCCTTATAGGGTTTTGAAGTGAGTGGGGCCAGTGGCTTACTAGTTAGAGTTGCCGTCAGAATTGAAGCGAATGCATGATGTGTTCCACATGTCAATGCTACGTCATTATCGATCGGATCCATCTCACGTAGCGTTAGTTGAGAAAGTTAAGTTGAGACCAGATTTGTCCTATGAGGAAGAACCGATTCAGATTCTAGAGCGAGATGTGAAGGTACTTCGAAAGAAGTCAGTTCCTCTAGTCAAAGTGTTGTGGCATAACCATGGGTCAGAAGAAGCTTCGTGAGAATCGGAAGAAGTGATGCGACAGTAACACCCTCACTTATTTTGATCAAGTAATTTCGAGGCCAAAATTATTTTTAAGGGGGTAGAACTGTAATATCAAGGGTTTAGGGTTCTTGCATTTCTTCTTAAGTTATATGTATGTGGTGGTGTGCTCTATATGCTGTTTGTATGTGTTTGGGGGTTTCGGAAATCTTGGGGCTAAGTTTGGACCATAGGTAAATTTTTTGTTTAGAGCCTTTAGGGGAGAGCTAGGGGAGTTAGGCCTTAAGGGTTCTTATGTGGAGTTTAAGACACAAGAAGGGAAGTGGTGAAGTGGCAAGGGAGGCGCCACTTAGTGCATAAGGGAGTGACACCTTAGAGAGCTTGTGGGCAAGGTTCGAGCTACAAAAGAAGCATTTTGGGGTTGCTTTTTTGCGTCAAGGGAGTGGGAGAGTTGGGCGGCATTTGAACTCTGGAAGGATGGGAGGAAGACTTGGTTAAGATGTTTGAATGAGTGGTGGAGAGCTTTTGGAGAGGTTTGAAACATTCAAATTCATTTGAATGAGAGGTGGAGAGGAAAAATAGGAGGAAAAGAAGGGATTTGGGAGAGAGAGGAGGAGTTGGCCGAATATTGGATGCTAAGGGTGACATTTTCAGTCGTATAGAGGGGGGATAGGTGCCGAATGTGCTTTAGCTATTTAGGGGTCATTTTACTTTTAGGTTTCTTTTCATTTAGCTCTTTGCCGAAAAGTGGTGTACCAAAAGCTAGTAATTTTGTGTTTCTTTCCTCCCTGTTTCTTAGAGTCCAAAACCGAAAGTAAGATTTTCCATTTGGGGCATTTATCTTTTCTTTTTCTCTTGGAATTGTTCACTCCCTCAGTCCCTAAAGTCAAACCTTTCTCTTTACTTCCACCATAGCCGAAACACCCATAAACCTTCAATCCTCTCTTTTCTTTTCATTTGCTAGAAGTCAATAACCTTTCTACTTCTTTGAATCTTGGTCAAATCTCTCTTCATATTTCCTTCTCTCTTTGCGGTTATATTCTTTTCTTCTCTTCTTCCATTCCATTTTGTTCTTCAAAATTGATCTCTAGGCCGAATCTGTCAGACTCTGTTCCAATCGGATCTAATAGTTGGTAAAGGTTCTCTTCTTCTCAATTTGTTTCTTTTTCTTTGGGTTGCCGAAAGTAGATGGCTAACTTTGAATAGGTGTGGCCGAATCTATTCAAGGTATTGACCTTGTGTCCATTTTTGGAAGCCGACGTTGGGAGTATCTAAGAGCTTTTAGGATTTGATCAAGCAAGGTAAGGGGGTGTACTTTTGGTTCGGCCAAAGGCCACATCTTTGACTTTATGCAGTTTAGCCGATTCTAACTAAGACTGATGTAGGGGGAGTTTTGAAAGAGGTTGAGAAGAAGCCTTCAAGATTTGGATATATTTTGGTAAGAGTATTCGATTAAGATTTGGTGTTGTCTCGTTTAAGTTTTGATTTAAAGTTTAACTGGGTCTTCTGATTAAGTGCTATTCAATGGAAGCGAGTACCAGTCAATGAGAGAAAGGGGTTGTCTCTACCCCTAAATTCAAGAAACGTTCTATTACTGTAGTTCAGGATTGGCCACCGAGGTGTGGGCCAGTATCAGAGCAAGATCGTAGGAAGATAGCGGAGTTTCGTTTAGGGACAGTGCCGACATTGAGAGTCTAGTGCTTCGGGTTATCAGGTGTGTGGTTAATTCGCTGTTTCCCTATTAGTCAATTAATTATATGTGATATGTGCGTGATAATCGGTTCAGTGGTTGTGGTAGAATTGGTACCCTTAATTGAGTATTTTGGTAACCAGGTTAGTACCCTATCTAAAGTGTAGTTATGGTTGATTACTGTGGATACTTGTGATCATGCCGTATGCCTACCTAATATGTCCATGCATTATTCTATCATATCATTATAACATGTTGCATATGCATGGGATCGGGATATATAGATTAAATGAAGGACAAGGTGTACATTTATGTACGCGGTGATGATTGGCTATGTGCCATATCATGGCTCGATGTCAGCTATGTGCCATATCGTAGGATGATGTTAGCTTCGTGCTTCATCGTGGTTGATGATGACCATGGGTCACATCGTGGATATCGAGATTTGGTCACATAGTGATCGGTGGCTAGGCCACGTTATATTTTGGTCACATGGTGATCGGTGGCTAGGCCATGTTATATTGACTTTGAGCAGCATGACTGCCAAAAAGGTGTGCAGCGGCTGGAGGATAAATTTAGTAATCCCCTGGTGTGTGGTGGCAGGATACGGGGGTGTGTAGCGGATGGATATTAGGTTGGGATGGGTAACATTTTGCATCATCATGTGTGGTATGTGGATTGTGTGGTTTTGGGCCCATTTGGGAAACATGTGGAATAATTGCACACTGAGTCTGTTCGACTCACCCTATTTTCTTATACAACGCAGGTGATACGTGATACATGGACCGGGCTGGAGTAGATTCGAGGTGGCCATGCAGAAGTTGTTTTAATTCTTTATGCACTTGGATTCTTAATTACTTTTGGGTTAATTTCTCTTCCTTGTAATAAGGCCATTTTAAATATTTGGGGATTTTTACTATATTGAGTTAGTTTGACTATCGGTTAATAATTGGAAACGATTTTGGGAACAATTTACAACTTAAAGACTTAAATTTAAGTTTTGAACCCGGACACTTTTAACAACTCGATTACTCTTGAATTACCAAACGTACAATGTTTTAAACTACACATGACCTTCAAAGTTTTCGTTCTTTTATAAACTAAGGAAAATATTTTAAACTCAAACTGTGTTTTCACCCTTAGATCAATTTCTTTTCAAACATTTTTCCTAGTAGCATTCTGAAATTTGGCCATGGTGTTTTGGGCTGGGTTTGGGGTGTTACACGTTCAACAGCCATCGAGAGGCCGTGGGCCAGGTCGAGGTGGTAATGGCGGTGGTCGTGGTCAAGGTGCACCAGGCAGAGGTAATGGCTTCAGGGGTAATGCGGAGGCGAGGCAGCTGGGGTTAATTTATGCAATCAGATGCCGTGAGGATGGTGATGCACCTGATATGATAACTGGTACATTTTTCATCTTTGATGTACCTCTTACTACTTTGATAGATATCGAATTTACCCATTTGTATGTTGCTAGTGCTATATCTGGAAACTTGAACATTAGATCTGAGATTACTGATAAAAAGATGACGATAATAAGTCCTTTAGGATAGTCTGTGATAGTGGATAAATTGTTTAGAAACGTGCCCTTGGAAATTCAAAGAGAAATATTTTTGGCGGATCTGATGGAACTGCCTTTTGGCGAGTTCGACCTTTTTTTGGGCATGGACTGGTTGGTGAAGCACCGTGAGCACTTGGATTGTGCTGCAAAGTGGATGTCGATAAGGACTTTGGAAGACAAGGAAGTGGTGATAATGGGCGAACGGAGAAACTATTTAAAAAATGTGATATCTGCTTTAAAAGCAGAAAAGTTGGTGCGAAAAGGGTATGTAGCATTCCTAGCCTTCATTTGTGCTTTGGATGTCAAGGAATTATCGGTGGAAGGTGTTAGAACGGTGAAAGAGTTTTCGGATTAGAACGGTGAAAGAGTTTTCGGATGTTTTTTTCGAGGAACTTTCGGGTTTACCACTAGACCGGGAAGTAGAGTTTGGCATTGAGCTTTTGCCCGGAACGGCTCCGGTATCCATTACTCCTTATAGAATGGCGTCGAAGGAGCTAGTGGAGCTTAAGGCTCAAATTCAAGAGTTGTTAGATCGGGGATTCATTCAATTGAGTGTGTCTTCGTGGGGAGCACCAGTCTTGTTCGTCAAGAAGAAGGATGGGTCGATGCGTATGTGCATTAATTATAGGTAGTTGAATAAATTGACGATCAAGAATAGGTATCCATTGGCGAGAATCGATGACCTATTTGATCAGTTGAGAGGAGCTTCAGTTTTCTCCAAGACAGATTTGAGATCGGGTTATCATCAACTCAAGGTTAAGGAGGCAGATTTTCATAAGACGACATTTCGAACTCGTTATGGACATTATGAGTTTTTGGTGATGCCGTTTGGATTGACCAATGCACCAGCTGCATTTATAGACATGATGAACCGAGTCTTTCAACCCTACTTAGACCAATTTTGGTGGTGTTCATAGATGATATCTTAGTATACTCAAGGAATGAAGAAGAGCATGACTCACACATGCGCATAGTATTACAAATACTGCGTGAAAAGAAACTTTATGCCAAATTTAGTAAGTGTGAATTTTTGCTGAAGGAAGTGACTTTCTTAGGACATATTGTGTCGACCGAGGGAATCAGAGTTGATCCTCGGAAGGTAGAGGCTGTATTGGATTGGAAACCATCGAAGTCAGTGACTGAGATTCAGAGTTTCCTAAGGTTGGCTGGTTACTATAGACGTTTTGTTGATGGGTTTTCGTTGATTGCAAAGACCTCTAACTAAAGCATGCAAGGAGTACCATTTGTGTGGTCAGATCAGCAGCAAGAAAGTTTTGAGAAATTAAAGAAGATTTTGACGGAAGCGCATGTATTGATTCAACCTGAAGCTGGAAAAGAGTTCATTGTTTACTGTGAAGTGTCATACACGGGCTTGGGATGTGTGTTGATGCAAGGTGGTAAAGTAGTGGCTTATGTATCTCGTCAGTTAAGGCTGCACGAAGTCAATTATCCTACTCATGATTTGGAGTTGGCTGCGGTGGTTTTTGCTTTGAAAATTTAGAGGCACTACCTATACGGTGAGAAGTCGATCATTTATACAGATCATAAAAGTCTGAAGTACCTCCTTACCTAAAAGGAGTTGAACTTAAGACAGCGGAGATGGATATAGCTGTTGAAGGATTATGACTTCTCAATCGAGTATCATCCTGGAAAGGCTAACGTCGTGGCAGACTCGCTGAGTCATAAGGTGATATCAGAGTTGAGAGCAATGTTTGCTCATCTTAGTTTGTATGAAGATGGTAGTTTCCTAGCGGAACTTCAGGTGAAGCCTATGTGGTTAGAACAGATCAAGGAGAAGTAGTTATCAGATGAAAGGTAGGGTCCCTTACTTCATCAAGTTGAAAGTGGTGTAATAGGGGATTTTGGATTGAATAAGGATAGAGTACTGTGTTTTTGTGGAAGAATTTGTATGCCCAAGGATTTGGACTTGAAACTAATGATTCTGCGAGAGGCGCATAGTGGCCCCTATGCTATGCACCCCAGAGGAAATAAGATGTATCGAGATCTCCGTAACAGTATTGGTGGCCAAGGTTGAAGCGGGAGGTTATTGATTATGTGAGTAAGTGCTTGCCGTGTCAACAAGTGAATGCGGAACATCAATTGCCGTCGGGTTTGCTTCAACCAGTAAAGATTCCATTATGGAAATGGGAACGGATAACGATGGACTTTGTTAGTGGGTTACCCCTATTGCCTATTAAGAAAGATTCCGTCTGGGTAATAGTGGATCGATTGATGAAGACTTCCCATTTCCTACCTGTTCGAATGGATTACTCATTGCAGAAGTTGGCCAAGCTGTATGTAGCAGAAATAGTGAGGTTACATGGGGTACTAGTGTCTATTATTCTGGACATGGACCCTAAGTTTACATCGCGGTTTTAGAAAGCTTTGCATGAAACTTTAGGAAAAAAGTTAAACTTCAGCACAGCTTTTCTTCCTCAGTCAGATGGTCAGTCAGAAAGAGTAATCCAGATTTTGGAAGACAAGTTAAGGGGCTGTATGATTGACTTCAGAGGTAGTTGGGAGGATTTTCTACTGTTGGCAGAGTTTGCGTATAACAACAGATACCAATCCAGTATCCAAATGGCACCTTATGAAGTATTATATGGTCGTAGGTGTCATACCTTTACTTGTTGGACTGATTGGGGAACGGCAGTTATTGGGTCCTAAATTGATATCAGAGACGGAAGAAAAAGTAAAGGTGATTCGAGCGCGGTTAAAGGAAGCTTCGGATAGAAAAAAGTCGTATGCGGATCTAAAGCATAAGGACATTGAGTTTGCGGTGGGAGATCATGTTTTTCTAAAGGTCTCACCTTGGAAGAAAATCTTTAGATTGGGAAGGAAGGGCAAGTTGAGCCTTAGGTTCATTGGACCATATCGTGTGTTGAAACGTGTTGGGCCAGTAGCTTATCAGCTTGATTACCTCCGGAGTTGAGTCAGATTCATAGTGTTTTCCATTTCTCTTTGTTGAGGCGTTATCAATCGGATCCGTCTCATTGTACCGGTAGAGGAAGTTGAGTTAAGGACTGACTTGTTGTTTGAGGAAGAACTAGTGAAAATTTTAGATCGAGATGTTAAAGCGCTGAGAAAGAAGTCAGAACCATTAGTAAAGGTCCTCTGGCGTAATCACGGAGTGGAGGATGCTACATGGGAGCCTGAGGACATGATGAGGTAGCAATATCCTCACCTCTTTTAATCAGGTAAATTTCGAGGATGAAATTTTCTTTAAGGGGGTAGAATTATAACATCCTAAAATTTGAGTTTTTATATGTTGCATTATTTTGGTGCTTAGCTAGTTAAATTATCCAATGTGTGTGTTTATATAGCCCTGAGAAGGCTCGGGATTTATTTTGGATTTGGAAAAAATTTTGGTAATTAGTATTTTAATGAAGTGGAACAAGTGACCTTAAATCTTAAGGTAATTAAGTGGTGAAAGTTAGCATAAGTTGAGCTATTGGTTAAGAGGATATGCACCACATGTATTGTCTTGAGGGGAGAGGTTCGAATCTCTTGGTATGCATTTTTGTGACTTAAATTTTTGCACTATCCTATCAAGTGATGGCCAAGCTTTATTTTTGATATGTTGGACTTTTAATTTTTATGGTAAGGCGGCTAAATGGATTAAAGAAACATTAAAGTTGAGGAAATGAATCAATAGGATAAGGTAAGTAAGGGAACAAATGGCTTAATTCTTGGATTGTGCTATGGAAAGAAAGGTTGGCAAAAGTTGATCCATGATGGCTATGAACTTGGTCAGTTTTTGGGGCTAGAGGGGTTGGCTGAATATTGAAAGGGATTAGGAGATAGTTAGTAAAAATCTTTAGCAAATTGTGCACCATTTTCTTTTCTCTCCAAGATCTCTCTCCCTAGCCGAATCTGTCATGAACAATAGGTAAAATTTTGCTTTGGTTTTGGTTATTATTTTTAACCAAATTGGTATTATTTTCTTTTCCTCTCAAGCCCTTTTCCTCTTTATGCTGAAACTATACTACCATAGAAGGGGGCATTTTTCTTTCATTTTATTCTTTTTCTTCCTTGGCCGATTGTACACATATCTCAAAACTTCTTCTCTGTTCATTCTCCATCTTTGAAAACTGAAACACAAACATCTTATCTCCTATTTCTTTTTTTTTTTTTTACTTTTTACAAAAAACTCTCAAACATCTCTCTTCCCTAAATATTCACCATGGCCGAATGTTATTGATCATCATCCTATCCAATATTTTCATTATAATCGAATCATCTATCTTCCATTTAACTCTCTTTTTCATTCGAGTGGTCACATTTGAACAATTGGTAAGAACCCTCTTCAATTCTTTGTTTTTTTTTCTTTTTCCGAATCAACATATTTGCTTAGGAGGGTCTTTTTGACCGAAAATATCATCATCTATCTCTCTCTTAGACAAATCTTTTTCGTCCTTATAGTGAAATAGAGAAAGGCCAAATTACCATTTCCTTGAAGTTATCTCGTAATCACTAGAATTCGGATCAAAACCTTCAAGGTAAGAGTTCTTCGCGGTTTTCACGATCATCCTTTATTTATTAAGATGATTAACAGTATGGAAAGGAGTAATCGATTCTTATTTATAGGGATTTATTTGTGGAACACTCGGAACTTTGTGGTAAGCCGATCTCTACCTTTTCGATAAGTCCATACTTTATTATATTATCGGTTTACTAAAAATCTAACGAATGGAGGCTCGTAGTAACGTTTTGAAAGGGGAATCTAGTGGAGATCTCAAAAGGAGTGGATTGACAATTCCAATTCCTAAATTAAAACGAAGGGCTATTTCGGCGATCCGAGACTTTCTACCAGGTTGTGGACCCTCCTCTGGTGAAAATCAATTATTCGAGGTTATTTGCAGTTCTGAGCCATTAGCTGTTCACAATTTTCCAATGGGTTGTGGACCGTTAACCGGGGAAAATCGACAAATTGTAGTTATTCACGATTCTGAGGGTAAATCTTAGATCGTTTGTTTAGAGTAGCTTTATTAGATCGCGTTTATTTTTCTAATCGAGCGTTAAACATAATTTTAGGTGTCAACGATCAGGAGAGCGTAGTGCTTACCGTAATCAGGTGTGTAATCTCACACCGTACTTCATGGGTTAGATAACTATATCGTATCAATCGCTTGATTAGATCACAAGTTAGTGAAATCAGGTAAAATGGCATATTTATCACTTTAGTGGTAAAGACTTTGAAATCGGTATTAAGACTGTGAAAATTACGAAATTGCCCTCACGGGGCCAAATCGATATAAATGACTATATGGGCCAAATGTGATATTTGATATATAGGCCAAATGTGATATTTGATATATGGGCCAAATGTGATATTTGATATATGGGCCAAATGTGATATTTTATATATGGGCCAAATGTTATATTTGCTATATGGGCCTAAATATGAAATGGGCTAGATTGTGAAAATTCTTATAATGGACCGCATGTTTGTAATAATTATATGAATGGAATGTTGTAAATGAATTTGCATATTATATACATGATTTGCATGGGTTGGGATATTTGACGAAGAGAAGTTCTGGTAGCTTTGCCACAAAATTTATATGGCTTAATGCCCAGTTTGATATATGGCTTAATGCCCAGTTTGGTGTGTTGGCGGGGTGGGTGACTAAAGCTCCCCACAGGTGTGTTGGTTGGTAAGGGTGGTGTGTAGCAGATGGAAAACTAGGTTTGGTTGGGAAATTGCATAACACATGCATGTTATATATGATATTATGTTATGATTGTAAATGGGCTTTGGCCCAATAAATGCTTAATTGAATTTTTGGCCTAGTGACAGTGGTAAGTGGGTTACACACTGAGTTCTAAGTAACTCACCCCGTTTTCTTTACCTTTCTTAGGCAATGACCAGTGATGGATGCTTGGGCCGTGGACGACCCAGTGGAGGCCATACTACGAATAATGGGTTATTTATATACCGGATTTCTTTTTAAGCACTTTTTATTATTTTTACTATTCAAGTTAAGTTGTAATAAGGCCCCTGGTTAATTTTTATGGATGTTTTACTTGTGGATGGATTTTATAATACGCTTAAATATTTAAGTGAGATTTCTTTTCGAAAAATAGAAATAAACGTTTTCTTAAATTAACGTACAAAGAGGATTTCATTCTTAAATATTTTAACTCGAAAATTTTTTGTAAAAATATTTTAAATTTTTGTTTTCAAGTTACTTTCGAACTCTTTAAATTTTCTCAAATTATTAAATCCAATTTTTCTAAGTTTCAACTTATATGTCTCAAATTATTAGATTTAGTAATCAACCTCGCTTTTAATAACTCCATGTCAAAATGTTTCTTTTTTTTTTTTTTTGAAAATCTAATTTCTTTAAAAGACTAGATGTATGTTCACTTTGTGTGACATGTCAAATCTGGTCTTAGCGCATAGACCGGGTTTGGGGTGTTACATACTATGATTGACGAACAATCTATATCACTTACCAACAATCTGAGACTTCCACTACAAAGGATAGGGGTTCGATTATTCCTCTAATAAAGCACTTAGAGACCCTAGCAGTGATTGACGCAAGAACAGATATTAGCAATACCTTACCGACTTGAGTAACAACTAACCAAACAATACAACACCATCAACCATATTCGGCCTTAGACTTTACTTACCAAACCACTTCTGAAAACTAGAGGCTAGGAGGAAGATGAGAGTGTATGCCAACACTCTTCCGATTCGGCCTTAGATTAGAGATGAGTCAAACAGGAATAAAAGATGTGGCACTGGGAGTAATATAAAAGAGCTCCAAGCTCGGCTATGGAGGCTAAAAGGAATGAGATTCCAATGATAGGCAGAAAGATTAATAAAAAGAACGATCAATTGAAACTAGAAGAAGAAGGGTTGAAATTCAGCTATTAACAGAAGAGCAAAGAAATTGATTCAAAAGATGAAAAAGAGAGGGTTCTGTTGATGGAGAAAGAATCGACAATCAATAAGGAAGAAAAAGAGTTTTAGCTATGGTGTGGGAGAAGGAAAGAAGAAGAAAAAATGCAAATAGAAAAGATGAAAGGTGAGTTTGGCCAAAACTGTTCCAACAATGCTCAGTAAAGAAAGTGTTATGAAGGAGATGAGGAAAAGATAATAGTAATCTTGGGGTTTCGGCAAAAGAGAATCGAAACAATATGAGAGCTAACACCAAGATTGCCAAAAAAGAAAACAAAATGCACACCAGGCACTTTAAGAACCATGGCACACTTACTACCCAAAATCGAGTATGCACCCCAATGCCCCTTTGCTCTTTTCCTTCTTTTGACCGAATTTACTCCCCCCATACACTTCCCATTTTTGGCCAACCATCATCACACTCCCAAATCCCTTGATTTACTCCTTGATTCACTCCCGCATTCAATCTCCATCACACATTCAAATCTATTGACCAAGTCTTCAACCATCCTTGTAGAGTTTGATCCCAACTCTACCTCCTCCCCTCATTGAGCACAAAAATTAATCTCCCATATGCTGTATGTGTGATTCGAACCCTCTCCCACTTTGTTATCACACTGACGCCACCACCACTCCACCATGTGGCCATCTGTGTCTTACAATAAGCACAACAAAAGTTAACTCTACAACTAAAGTCTAATTCCTTTTAAAAGAAATAATCTAAAAGAAAAGCAAGTACCAGGACTAGAACCTTGGATCCCTTACTTCCTGTGGCGTCACTCGCTTGCTCCCTAAGTGGCGTCACTCCCTTGCTCCCTAAGTGGCGTCACTTTGCCACTACACCACAAGCTCTCTTTGTGTCAATTATTCCCACATTTTATTCTTAAAGCCTACCTACTATCTCTTAGGGTTTTATTCACCTAAAATCAAAATTTTCCTAAAGCCCAAGTTTGGTCTCGGGACTTCATAGAAGCCTCCTAACCTTTCAAAATCACTCACCTAATAGGTCGAATCTTGAAATAATGCCGTTCTCATAATCCCAAAAAATTTTAAAATGCTCCCATGGCCAAGGCCCAATGGGCCCAATCCTACTAGGCCCAAATTCGGGTTGTTACATACAAGCCCATGTCTTAGGCTGTGTGGACAAGAAATAGGCCAATTTCAAGCCATTCCTTTCACCCATTTCAAGCTCACACCTACAAGACATTAGCACATACAATCAAGCTTTCAAACATACCAAAAATATGCATAATAAGGGTAATTCAATATGACGTCTATACATACAATCAATATGCCAAAAGGCACCTCAATCATAATAATAAAACATACCTAAATTTGTCTACATTTACCATTTATCAACTATTTTGTTTTCATGCCAAATCATATCACAATTGATACATATCAACCATATCATTTCCAAATGTTACCAAACAACTGACATTTATATACCATATTTACAACATGCACCTCTAGTCAAAATCCTTTTAAAGCATACCATAACTTGACCATGTTGACGTTAATTCATCACCTAACATACTTAACAAAATTCCATATCAAAACATGCTCTAAATGATCACTTTTCAAATATGCCAACACTTACCACTTTTGCCATAAAACCATGCATCAATTTGATCATATAAACACCAACCATTAAGCATCAAAGTGCCAAAAGCACACCAACCATCAAGGCATCAAAATAGCATAATTTTCACAAATTCAAAGCATCATTACATGCCAATATCAATAACTAAACATTAGACATAAGTCAACATAAACATGCCATTATAACCATGACCAAAGCATCAAAATCTACTAATAAAATCAATGGACAGTGTGATGGATCTCCAACTAGCTTCCAACCCGATCAAGCTTCTGATAATCTATAAAGTAAAGGAAAATAACTACGTAAGCAATGTATTTGGTAAGCTCGTATAAACTCTAAGCATAAAATTCCATTTCAATAAAAAAATTTATAGAATGATCATAACCATATGCCAATGCCATAAGATTCATAAATCTATATGATCATCGACTCATAAATGAGTAAGTTCATTAATGTCACATATATTTATCATTCATAACATAATAGGATTTTATAGGATGTAATATATAATCATCAACCTTTCTATAAGATTATAAACCATTCAATTTACTTACTTTTCATTCTGTTCTCAATGCTTATCATAAGCCTAAACAACATTATCAATTCCCGACTTAGTGTATTTATCTATGATACAGGTATATTCATCCATTGCATACATAAATTTCTCACATATGAGTACATCTTTCAAACTCATTATTCCCTTTTCATCAAATTTCATTTCAACTATGAATTTATCATTTCATTACCTTTCCTCACTCGTTTCATATGCATATCACATAATATATAAGAATAACATCAACCATGACTACAAGCTAGTACATTTAAACATAGTTATTTTGGAATCAACTACATGATAAATCATTTCATAAGAAATTACATACTTTGATTTATACTAAATTTTCATGAACATAAGCACGTTACCAATTGAACACTTACCGTTTCAATGTATTTCATTAAGATTAAGCATGATATAATCCAATCATAAACTTGGCACAAGCATAAGCACTAACAACAACACATGTTAGCATATTTGAACATAGTTCATGTAAACTTAACATAGATAACCACTATACTTGAGCATGATCCAATTGGATTTATCATCCTTCATAACATATCATGCTTTCCATGTATCACCATTTCAAATAGTTTTATACATACATGTCTTGGTTCATATTGAACACATACCATTTCATTTGCATAACACATAAGAGATAAACTAACATTAACCATAGCCATAAGTTAGTGATTAAACACATAACTTAGCAATATCATCACATGGTTAGATATGGTACATAAACATGTCATCACTTAAATCATACTTTTCATAATCATGAATGTTCATACTTTGATCATCAATACATCATACCTTTCCATAATTATCATAGTGAAATCAATAGAAACCCTTACCAGTTCATCCTTTTTCATGCTCATTGAACCACTTAGAATAATATCGGATACACGAGAAGCTCGAACAGAATGTGCTAACATATGGTCGAAACCATTCCTTTCTTTTTCCTTGTAACGCCCCAAATTTTTGGGCATAGAAGTGTTGGGCCTTCTGCATGGGAGCAGCTAAGAGACTGCACATAAAAGTCTATGTGTGCAAGAAATATCACAAATTTCTTGTTTGTTTTAGTGGCTAAGTGATTTAGAAAAAGTTGGGAGTGTTGGAGGAGTCCTGGGTTCAAATCAGGGCTCTAGTAAAAGTTTTAGTTTTTCCTTTAGGTGATCTTGGCATTAGTTTTAAGGACTTATTAATAATTTAGGACTCAAATATGACACAAGGAGGCATATGGTCTGGTGGCAATATGGCTCTAGGAGTATGCATGTGGTCTAAGGTTCAAGTCATAGGATGAGCATTGAGGAATTTATTTTGCACCTGTGTCGTGTAAGTGGTTGTAATTGTTTAAAACTCTACTTGGTAGGAGTTTGAATTGGTCTTGGAATTTGAATGTGTGGTGGGAGTCAGTTAAGGAGTGATTTATGGAGTAGTTTAGGGAGATAATCATTGGATTTTGAAGGGGAAGGTGTTGTAACCGAGTTGGACTTTGTAAGTGTGTCAAATTCAGCATAGGGTAAGGTGAGTGTCATTTGTGGTCATTGTTTGGTATAACCAAATCTTGCTAAGAAGAGTTTTTGTTTTTTTCTTTCCACACATTTTGGTACCTTTTGTTTTTTTGGTTTCCAAGATCCTGGTTATACTCTTTTCTATGCCGAAATTGCATTACCATTTAGGCCACCTATTAGCCGATTTCTCCTCTTCTAGTCCTCTTCTTTCTTTCTAATTCTTTTATCTTTCACCTTTCTTCGTATCAAAATCTTGTGCCAATTTCTTCAATCTAGACTCTCATTCCTTCACTTCAACAATTATCGTTCGTGGTTCATTCCTCTATTGTGCCAAGTATTTTCTTCTTCTTTTCTCTCTTCTCTACTAACCTCTTCTTCAATCGATTTTGGGCCATAGTTGAACCTTCTTACTATATTTCTCACCCATTTTCATTGGCTAGGCTGAATCTTTGTGTTTCTTTGCCAAATCATTGTTCTTTCTTTGTTGAACTACTCTCTTTGAGTTTAGTTTTCGGTGTGGTAAGTGTTCCTGATCAACTAGTAAGTGCACTCTTTCTCTCCTTGCTTTTAGTTAAGGTCAAATGCTCTTTTATGTTATTAAAGGTTATCAAATGTGGTCGTAAACCACGACCTTATACAATCTTGGTTAATATGGTTCTTTCGGTAATGCAGATATCTACAAAAAGTTGATCGTTGCTAACAATTAGTGAGGATTTGGGGAAGCTCGAACGAGTAGGGTTTGGTGCTAGGGATTCGTGGCGTGCTTCGTAATCAAGGTGTGTAACCACATTCTTTCTGATAGTAAATCGACAAAATGCCAAAAAGCTAAAATACAGGTGAATGATACCACACGAGCGTGTGATCACACGTGTGGTGGACCGATCCCATGAACATAAGCATTAGTCTGTACATGCCACCACAAGCGCTCTCATGGTCTTGTGCTGTTCTGTGCCTCATTGGGCCGAAATGGGCTGTGTGGGCCCAGTGGGCTTGTAGGCCCATACGGATAAAATGTATGTGATGTGGTAAGTGTTGTTTGGACTGTGACGTTCGCATAACTATGGCTATTTCTTGGCTAAATAGGCCACACGAGTGTGTGGACCCACTTGGGCCGTGTAATGGGTCTTAGGCCCATTTACTCTGTTGTGACTGTTTAGGTTACTTAAGTTGCTCGAGGTGACGGTGGACCTTCTGTTGGGTTACTGAGACCCTGGTTTGCAAAATTACTAAAATACCTCCAGTTTGCAAAATTACTAAAATACCCACAGTTTGAAAATTTACTAAAATACTCCTAGTTTGTAAAATTATCGAAATACCCCCAATTTGTAAAATTATTAAAATACCCTCGATTTGAAAAATTACTAAAATACCCTCAGTTTGTAAAATTATTGAAATACCCCCAATTTGTAAAATTATCGAAATACCCCTGTGGGGTAGAATTACCGAAATACCTCTATAAGGTAGAATTATTGAAATACCCCTATAGGGATAAATTACCGAAATACCCTTGAAAGGTAGGATTACCGAAATACCCTTATAGGGTAAAATGACTATTTTGCCCTTACGGGTAAATGACTGACTTAGACTATGAATTTGACTAATTTGACTGTGATCGTATGACTGTGTTTTAACTGACTTGAATGTGGTCGTGTGACTGATATTCTTTTAGTATATGTTTAAATGACTTTTACTTAGCATGGCCATTTTGCATACACGTGTAATGATTGAGTATGACATACACAACATATTGCATGGGGTTGGGACATTGATACGGAGGAAGTTCTGATAGGTCGCACGGGTCGCATGAGACGATTGTAGACCGACTGACGGCTTAAAGTTGCGTAATCTGATTACGGCTCTATGCCATCTTGATTATGGCTTTGTGCCAATCTTATCTACTCGTAGCTATGTGCCTAACATATATATTGATGACTCCGTTTCAATCACAATTACCCATGGCTGTGTGCCGATTATATTACCATTGCTGATGGCTATGTACCAAACTTATTACAGTTACCGATAGCCTTGTACCATCCTGATTATGGCTTTGCGCCATCCTGATTATGGCTCTGTGCCATCCTGATTATGGTTTGCAACCATTTTGTTTATGGCTCTTGGCCATTCTGTCTACTAGCAGCTTTGCTGTAATTTTGGTCAGTGCCTCAACCGGTGCTAACATTGGGAGTGTAGGGATGGCGTGGGAGATTTATTCTCCGCAGGTAGTGTAGTGTTGGATGGAGGCAAGTGCAGGATTGGATGGATTGGGTTAGCATGCATCACACATTATGCATATCGAATTGATTCTAATACGGGCTAGGCCCAGCTGTTACTGATATGGAGAATGGGCTAGGCACAATTGATTCTGATAAGGGCTGAGACCCAAGTGAAATTGTACTGGGCTTAGACCCACACACATTGTTCTATTCCTGTATTGGGCTCCTACCCAGACTGATTCTGAATTCTATCTGTCTTACTAACTATTTTTTGTTAGGAGGGGATTACACACTAAGCTTTCGCAAACTTACCCCATTTTTAACTGTGCAAGTAATCCCTATCATTAGGAGGATCGGTGCTACGAGGAACTCGGAGATGGCCACATGACTGCCTTTGGACTTCATTTATGCCTTTGATTGCATTTTGGGTATTAATTTTTGTAATAAGGCCTCTTAAAGGTTCTGGGTTTTAATTTGGGTTTTTTATTTACTTTGAATTATATCTGTTAGAAGTAAATCACAGTTTTCCAAAATGTTAACTATTTTTAAAACAACATTACATTTTCGCAACATTTTTGAAATGGGTTCGCGACTTAATCTTTTTCGTAAATTGATTACTCTCAAAAATAGCTTCTGCAAAAAAAAAGATATTTTGGGAATAAAATCAATAATTTTTCAATGGACCACGTTTTAAAAATAAACTAACATAACTAGGATTTTACTTAAGCTTTTAAACAAGAAGGGATTTTAATGAAAACATGGTTTTCGAAAAACACTTCAACGTGACACGTTAGATTCGGGCCTAACTTCTAGGCCAGATTTGGGGTGTTACATTTTGTGGTATCAGAGCCAGGTTGCAAAAATTAGCCATGGAATGGGTTTTAAAAAAATTGGATTTCTGAAAGAATTGTTTTAAAAAGGTTTGCAAAGATTTGAAGTAATTGAAATGTTCTTTTGAATATTTTCCTGAAAGTGTGGTTTACCGAGTCTCCGGCTCTGAATCCGTAAGTTTTCTATTAGACAGTATTTAAAGTTATATTTTGTATTTATTCAGTATCTTTTGGAAATCAGATTTTTTTGAAGCTAGCAACAGTACTGTGATGGATTCCGAAGGCAAGCAAGGTTACGAGGAGTTGCCTGTCTCTTCGAAACATAAGATGGTTCAGAAGACGGTAGTCGAGGTAAGTCCGCCAACTTCGAGTAGCAAAAACTTGGAGCTTGGTACGAGGCACTGACTCGATTGGTAAGGGAAGTGTTGGAAGAAGTGTTTAAGGCAGGAGTTAAGGCATACGGTGAAACACTTTAGGCTAGGTTCTTGGAGTGTAGCAAGAAGAGGGATCACAGTCCTTGAAAGTAGGAGCCTCATTCTATGAAATGTGTTAAGACGCGTCTAAACTTTACGGCTTGCGGGCATTGCAAAAGGTGCCATCCGGGTGAATGTTGGGGGAAGTCAAGAGTGTGTCTTAGATGCGGGTCTAAGGAGCATCGTGTTCCGGATTGGACAGTCCCTTTTAAGTCACGTGTGTATGGTTTGTATGTGATGTTTGAATATAAAAATTGTATGCATGTGTGATAAATATCTATTTGTGGAACGATGGGAATGTGCAAGTGTACACAATCGCAACAAGTAATAAAGTGACAAGTAAATTTCGAGTTATCGTACCCACAGGGACTGTAAAAGAATCATTTATGAAAATGATTTCAAACACTTTGGTGAACAAAAATTATTTGGATTTGAGAAATGATTAAAAACTAGAAAACAAAGTAAAATAAAATAAATAAATTCTAGTGCACGATTCGAAATATGATTTAATAAAGATGATATAATTGTGTTGGATTAGTTATATTTCCTTACCTTAGAATTATTAAACTTATGTTTATACTTGTTACGAATAGATCACGGCAACTTGGTAATTTGCTAACTTATGAACATATTTACAAATAAAAAATCCATTCATCTCTTGTACATTTTCCTATGTCAATTCGACCGATAAAACAAATTTATAAAGGCAAACATGTTATTGCACATACATACTTATTAAATTAAACAATCTCTCGCATATTCCTATGTAGATTCAAACCATTAATTCAACCTAACAAGCATATAAAAGACTATGTAAGGTAACAAAGTATCTTACCTTGAAACAGTTTAATCACAATAATCTTGCAAGTTATGCAAGGCATATGTATCGCCAAATACAATGCTAATTTAATCTTCAGCTACCTTAGAAGAATTAAACATGCACTGACTAAGTACTGTGTCCATTAATTACAATTTCAATGCATTTAATAATTAATTCTTTAGTTATCTAAACAATTATAATGCCAGAATAACTTCAGCATGATTTTACTTAATCAAGCATTTTACCGAGGCCTATAATAGTATAAACACAATTTTAATAATTTAAAAGGATGAAATGCAATCAACCCAACACGAATTAAATTCAAGCTAAGCTGATTAAATTAACCATTCCCATAGCATAGATATTCATAAACATGTTTTTCAAAACAAAAACAAAATTTAAAGAGATAGGGAACAAGAAGCAAATTCGGTGTTTCTCCGTGGCTTGACTGATTGCTCTGTTCTTCGTCCTCTATTGTCCTTGGCTATCAAGGTGGCTTATGAATACTTTAATTGTTGCTCAATGATGGCTGATAAGGTCCTCTTTCCCAATAGAAGAAATCATCACTTGAACAAAAGGGGAAATGGATAGGAAAAGTTGAGAGAAAGTGAGAGAGGAGAAGAGAGAATAAGAGTGTGAATGAGGGATGAGGGATGCTTTGAATGATCAGCCAAGGGGAGTTTTTATAGCTGAATGTGGCAGCTGAAATTTTCTAAAAATAGCAGCCGAAGAGCCACCCCTTGGCTGGCCACCTACGTGGCAAATTTGATGACTTCAACTTTGCTAAATATAGCATGAGGCAAATCTACAAAGCCACTAATTGTGGAGGGGGTTGAATGCAACTTTGACAAGTCATCAAGGGCCTCTTTGCAAGCTTAATTAATCAGCTAATAATCTGATTTCAGTCAGCAATATGGACGGTTTGGGCTGCCCAATTATTTGATCAGTTCGGTTCAATCGGTTTTGTTTAACTGGTGCGGTTCAACTGGGCCCTTTTTCCATAATTAATTAAGATTAATTTATTTAGCCAAAATTAAATTGGGAATAAATTAAAATTAATTAATTTATGATCTAATACACATATTTGGACCGTCTTAGGCTGGAAATTATTTTGCCTTGTTACTTTGAATTGCTTCTCAGTTTCGTTCTTCGAATAGTATCTGCCGAGCAAATTTTTGCCCTTTGTGCGAATCTGTCGAAAATAGTCAAAATAAATCAAAATTAACTATAAAATTAATTAAAATTCATTATTTTCATATTTTTAACACAATTTAATTATTTTATAATATTTAATTTTTTCGACAAGAATTTAACCGAAATAGCATGATTTTAAGTTAAAAAGGGCATGTAAAAACACGTAAATTTTCGTGTTTCCAGTTTGCTTCTGTGGTTAGATTTTTGGTTGTGTGTAAGAGGTTTCAAGATTAAGTTAAAAGTGTATTAATGTTATTGGGATTAGGGTGCTCAGCGGTAGTGTAGGGGTGTAGTTGTTACACAACTACCCTGTTAATTGGAAATTTCAGGGATGAAATTTCTTTAAAGAGAGGTGAGTTGTAATGCCCCAAATTTTTGGGCCTAAAAGTATTGGGCCTTGTGCATGGGAGCCTCTAAGAGACTGCACATAAAATTTTTGCTTGTTTGCTTTAGTGGCTAAGTGATTTAGAAAGAGTTGGGAGTGTTGGAGGAGTCTTGGGTTCACACCAGGGCTCTAGAAAAAATTTTAGTTTTTCCTTTAGGTGATCTTGGCGTTAGTTTGAAGGCCTTATTAATATTTGAGGGCTAAAATATGACATAACGAGGCATGTAGTCTTGTGGCAATATGGCACTAGGAGTATGCATGTGGTCTGAGGTTCAAGTCATGGGATAAGCATTGAGGAATTTATTTTGCACCTGTGTCGTGTAAGTGGTTGTAATTGTTTAAAACTCTACTTGGTAGAGGTTTGAATTGGTCTTGGAATTTGAATGTGTGGTAGGAGTCGATTAAGGATTGATTTATAGAGTAGCTTAGGGAGATAATCGTGGGATTTTGAAGGGGGAGGTGTTGTAACCGAGTTGGACTTTGTGAGTGTGGCAAATTCGGCATAGGGTAGGGTGAGTGCCGCTTTTGGTCATTGTTGGGTATAGCCGGATCTTGCTAAGAAGAGTTTTTCTTTTGTTTTCTTTTCACACGTTTTGGTACCTTTGTTTTTTTTCGTTTCCAAGATCCTAGCTATACTCTTTTCTAAGCCGAAATTGCATTACCATTTAGGCCACCTATTTGCCGATTTCTCCTCTTCTAGTCCTCTTCTTTTCTTTTTAATTCTTTTTTTCTTTCTCCTTTCTTCATCTCAAACTCTTGTGCCGATTTCTTCAATCTAGAATCTCATTCCTTCACTTTAACAATTTCTGTTCGTGGTTCATTCCTCTATTGTGTTGGGTATTATTCTTTCTCTTTTCTCTCTTCTCTATTAACCTCTTCTTTAATCAGTTTTGGGCCATATCCGAACCTTTTACTATATTTCTCAACCATTTTCTTTGGCTAGGCCGAATGTTTGTGTTTCTTTGTCAAATTGTTGTTGTTCCTTTTTCGAACTACTCTCCTTGCATTTAGTTTTCAGTATGGTAAGGATTCTTGATCAACTAGTAAGTGGACTCTTTCTCTCCTTGCTTTTAGTTGAGGAAAAAAATGCTCTTTTATGTTGTTAAAGGTTATCAAATGTGGTCGTAAACCACAACCTTACACAATCTTAGTTAATAAGGTTCTTTGGGTAACGCAGATATCTACAAGAAGTTGATCATTGCTAACGATTAGTAAGGATTTAGGGAAGCTCGATCGAGTAGGGTTCGGTGCTAGAGATTCGTGGCGCGCTTCGTAATCAAGGTGTGTAACCACACTCCTTCTGATCGTAAATCAACAAAATGCTGAAATTTCAAAATACCGGTGAATGATGCCACACGAGTGTGCGATCGCACATGTGGTGTACCGAACCCATGAACATGGGCATTAGTCTGTAGAGACCACCACAAGCGCTCTCGTGGTCTTGGGCTGTTCTGGGCCTCATTAGGCTGAAATGGGTTGTGTGGGCCTATTGGGCTTGTGGGCCTACACGGATAAAATGTATGTGATATGGTAAGTGTTGTTTGGACTGTGACGTTTGCATAGCTGTGGCTGTTTCTGGGTTAAATGGGCCACACGAGTGTGTGGGCGCATCTGGGCCGAGTAATGAGCTTTAAGCCCATTTACCCCGTTTGTAGCTGTTTAGGTTACTTAAGTCGCTCGAGGAGACGATGGACCGTCTGTTGGGTCGCTGAGACCCCGGTTTGTAAAATTACTAAAAATACCCCTAGTTTGTAAGATTACTGAAATACCTCCGGTTTGCAAAATTACTAAAATACCCCCAGTTTGCAAAATTATTGAAATACCCCCAGTTTGTAAAATTACTAAAATACCCCCAGTTTGAAAAATTATCGAAATACCCTTGTAGGGTAGAATTATCGAAATACCCCTAGAGGGTAGAATTACATAAATACCCCTATAGGAAAGAATTATCGAAATACCCCTGTAGGGTAGAATTACCGAAATACCCTTGAAGGGTATGATTATCGAAATACCCTTATAGGGTAAAATTACTATTTTGTCGTTATGGGTAAATGACTGACTTAGACTATGAATTTGACTGATTTGACTGTGATCATATGATTGTGTTTTGACTGACTTGACTGTGGTCGTGTGACTCATATGCTTTTAGTATATGTTTAAATGGCTGTTACCGAGCATGGCCATTTCGCATACACGTGTAATGATTGAGCATGATATACACGACATATTGCATGGGGTTGGGAAATTGATACGGAGGAAGCTCTGATAGGGTCACATGGGTCGCATGAGATGACTGTGGACCGACGGATGGCTTAAAGCCGCATAATCTGATTACGCCTCTATGCCAACCTAAATATGGCTTTATGCCATCTTGATTATGGCTTTGTGGCAATCGTATTTATCCGTGGCAATGTGCCTAACATATATATTGATGACTCTGTGTCAATCATAATTACCCATGGCTGTGTGCTGATTATATTATCGTTGCTGATGGCTATGTGCCAAACTCATTACAGTTACAGCTAGCTTTGTGCCATCTTGATTATGGCTCTGTGCCATCCTGATTATGGTTTGTAACTATTCTATTTATGGCTCTTGGCCATTCTATTTACTAGCAGCTTTGCTGCGATTTTGGTTAGTGTCGCAACCGATGCTAACATTGGGAGTGTAGGGATGGCGTGGGTTATTTATTCTCCACAGGTAGTGCAGGGTTAGACGGAGGCAAGTGCAAGGTTGGATGGGATGGGTTAGCATGCATCACACATTATGCATATGGAATTGATTTTGATATGGGATAGGCCCAACTGTTACTAATATGGAGAATGGGCTAGGCCCAATTGATTCTGATAAGGGCTGAGACCCAAGTGAAATTGTACTGGGATTAGACCCACACACATTGTTCTGTTACTATATTGGGCTCCAGCCCAGACAGATTCTAAATTTTGTCTGTCTTACTAACTATTTTTAGTTAGGAGGGGATTACACATAGAGTTTTCGTAAACTCACCTGTTTTTAACTGTGCAGGTAATCCCCACCATTAGGAGGATCGATGATGCGAGGGACTCGGAGATGGCCACACGACTGCCTTTGGACTTCATTTATGCTTTAGATTCCGTTTTGGGTTTTAATTTTTATAATAAGGCCTCTTTAAGGTTCTAGGTTTTAACTTGGGGTTTTTATTTACTTTGAATTATATCTATTAGAAGTAAATCACGATTTTCCAAAATGTTCGCTGTTTTTAAAACAACACTATGTTTTCGCAACATTTTTGAAATAGGTTCTCGACATAATCTTTTTCGTAAATTGATTACTCTCAAATTTAGCTTCCGCAAACAGAAAGATATTTTGGGAATAAAATCAACAATTTTTCAATGCACCACGTTTTAAAAATAAACTAACGTAACTGGGATTTTACTTAAGCTTTTAAACAAGAAGGGATTTCAATGAAAACATGGTTTTCGAAAAACACTTCAATGTGACACGCCAGATTTGGACCAAACATCTAGGCTAAGTTTGGGTTGTTATATTCCTTTTCCTTTTCCTTTACATGGATGCTCAAAAAAGCGATAAATGGGTCTGCTCACACAAGCTGTTGGTCGGAATGTAGCAACACAGTGCCGCTCACACAAGTTGTTGAGTATCCACAACAAATGCTTGAACTTAGCAACCGGTAGGACATTCAGGACCAACATGCGAAACAAGTAACCCTAATGATATGTCCTTTGTATCCTATATATTCCTAAGGTTCAAACGGGGCTCGATAGTTGTTGTACGTCGTTGAATTTCAATCATTTCTTTACTAGATAAATTGAATAATAACACACACACACACACACATATATATATATATATTAATTCAATCACAATAGAATCACATATTAACATTCAATTTAATCAACATTATATATAATACAGTTCATATGAACTTACTTGGCTAAATTGCAAAAATAACAAAGTACAAGGGCTTTTTGGAAATTTTTTGCTCTCCTTGATATTCCACTTGATCTTCATCTAAATTAATAATTTCATCCAATTTATTAATTTAGATAGTACAACATTTATTTTATGCAATTTAGTAATTTTTAACATTTTTAAAATTTACCCCTAATATTTTACTTTTTTTTTTTAATTTAGTCTCTGAGCCAAAAGGATGCAAATTAACCATTTTAATGCAAACCCATGCCAACCGAATATTCATGGCATCCAATAAAGCCCATGTTTGCAATAATTTGACATCAAATCCTTGTATTTTTACTATTTAAACAATTCAGTCCCTAACCGAAAAATTCATCAAAATTACTTAACAAAATACTTTTGAATATCAACTAACATTTCAAATTCATCATTTAATAAATAAAATCACATATATTCATCAATGGAAACATTCAATATCTTTAACAGTTTTAAAATCGAAGGTACGGGCTAGTTGAACCTAGTTGCAAATATCTCAAAAACATAAAAATTACGAAAAACAAGTTCAAAATAGACTTACATGCATCATTCAAAGCAAGGCCAAAGCATGAAGCTTCTCCCTTTCTAATTCCATGGAACATTCAGTGATGAAAAACAAATGGGGAAGAAAACATTATGTTTTCTTCATTTTATTAATAAAATAACATATAAAACCTTAAAATTAAAAGAAATTAAAGCATCCACCGTCCCACTAATTTAAGGATGGTTTATTTAGCCATTAAGGTCATCCAATTATAATTATTTAATCAACTAACACCTTTAAACTAATAGCGATTGACTTTTTCAATTTTTACAATTTAGTCCTTCTTACATAATTAACAATCGAAACATTTAAAGTTCTTAATAAAACTTTAATACAACCTTACTAAAACTTTGTAAATATTTATAAAAATATTTTTGACTCGGTTTATAGAAACTAGGTCTCGATACCTGATTTGCTAAAACTACTTGACTTTAGGGTCTTACCACTTGAACTTAGTAAATCGTTTATAAGACATAAATTACCTTATCAAAAGCATTTTTAAAACCAAAAGTGACTCGTAAATACTAAATAATAATATTTACAAACTTACTCGTCAGATTTGTGGCCACAAGACTACTGTTTCCAACACCACTAGAAAATGAGTTGTTACATGTGGGATTTGTCATAATGTGACTTCTTTTTATAGTAAGAGAACATGTTGTCAAATAATGTGCAAATGTGGCTAAGGGAGCCTTGATGAAAATTTTATTAATAAGTGTTAAGCTTAAGCAACACAAGATTAAAAATAGTCAAAATTTTCATATGGAAATGCTTATTTATGAAATTGATATGTGAATGCTACTTGAGATGCATCATATGGCTCTACATAGGTATAAGTGCCTTAATAAATGAGTGAACATGTACGAATAAAGTTATGTATATGTAGATGTGATTCTTGTAAATGAAGTTTAAATTGCTAATCAAACTTTCCCTAGTTATCTTAAAAAAGTAGTTAGGGTACGATTAGCATCCCAATAGGGATATATATGTATATGGGGTTCTACATTTGAAGTTCTTATGCCTTCGGGCTTTGCACTGTTGTGAATCTTGGTGTGGTGTAGTTCATGCTCTTATGAGCCTTTGGTGAGGTGGAGGGAAATTATATGATACCTTTGAGGCAACAATTTTTTGCTCTATGGTGTGGTGATGGATTCCTATGTATCCGAGTCTTCTACTAGTGTTTACTAGCACTACATAAAATTTTCTTATTAGTGGTGTATAAAATGTTATTACTGAGAGTTACATATTTGTCACTATTGGCATTTGGTGACACAAATTCCATTGCTATGGTGCTTGTCACGTTGGTGTGTTACTGAATGTTAATGGTGACATTGTATAATTTGTGTCATGAATTTTGATTGATGATGATGATGATGATGATGATGATGATGTATAATGTAATTGATCTGCCATAAATCGATGTAACAAATTAAACTGATGTATAATGTAACTGATCCGTATTCAACACCGGAATATGGTTGCAGAGCATTACCGAACTTATAACACATTTGCACATACATTTACTTATACATTTCCAAATTTCATTCAAATATCAATCAACACATTCATATCATCCCTAATATGGGCCTATGGGGCCCTAAACATGCATTAGGAGTGGTTTAGGAATAAACTAATTCACACAGCCAACAGACACGATCGTGTCATAGGATGTGTGGAAATTCAAAATGGGAGGACATGGTTGTTTCCCAGACCGTGTTCGATCTCCTGTAACTCTCTGACTTGGGTCACACGACCAACACACACGCCCGTGTGCCCTAAAAATGGCCATAGACGCCCGTGTGCTAGGCCGTGCGAAACCTGTAGGGTATACTGACTTATACTACACAGCCAAGTCACACGTTCGTGTGTGAGGCCGTGTGGAGCATACTGACTTGGTTTTAATTTCAACACCAGGGGACACATGGCCGTGTTCATAACCGTGTGTCACACACGACTGAGACACACGCCTGTGTGGACAAAAAAAAAGCTATTTACCAAGCCATTTTGCCACCCAATCATGCATATTTTATACTTCCATTTTACATATAAACAAATCACTAAGACATGCCATACCATTTGTGCCATACTTTGCTTTCTTAAATCATCAATATGGCCATTATCAACTATGCATCATTTGATCTATTTTCTCAAGCATGTCAATCAATCAAAACTTGGCTATTAGATATTTATTATGCTAATTATCCACAAGCATCACATGCCCAACTTCCAAAACATCACACAAGCCATATACACATATATATACCTGATTCAAACATACCAAAATAAGCCAACTTTCATGGCTATATAAACAACCAAACCACTTACATTTACAAACCATTTCAAATGACTAAATTCATTACTAATGCATAACCAAAATGATCAAAGTCCTATACATGCCATATACCAAAATACCAAAATTAAAAAGTACCAAGTGATAGTAAGATAGTGTGACGTAGTCTCCGACGATCCCCAAGTCTAAGCTAGCTTTGTTATCACTATAAAACATAGTAAATTAAACAAAGTAAGCTTTATAGCTTAGTAAGCTCGTATAAAATAAACTCAAACCAATCATAAATACACAAATAATCAATTTGAACATATCAACATGTAATTCATGCTAACTAACAAACCTTTCACATGTTTAGTCATATGCTTATATGTGCACTTCACAATTTCTTCGATTTAAAGCTTATACAGTTCATGTACATACCTGTACCATCTCGTATCAATCTCATACTCAACAAGATATTTCATTTACCCGTTGAACCACTCGAAATACTATAGGATACTCAGGAAAATCTCACACTAAGTGCCAATATCATGGCCCGAAGCCAACTCCATCTCATATCACATATACTGCTCACACTAGAGCTATCCACGGGCCTACCCACACAAGCTGTCAGTCGAGACGTAGCTACATGGTGCTGCTCACACAAGCTATCAAGTATTTGCAACACATGTCGGTATACTCAGCCACCGGTAGGATGTATAGGACCAACACCCGGATCACTTAATCACATTAATCCCCTAATGACATGTCACTAGTATCCAAATCTATTCCTATGGTTCAACCGGGATTTCAAATGTCGAATCATCATCGAATCTATTTTGAACATATCTTTAGTCTCGTAATCATAATTTATGCCATATCAAAACATTTAAAAATACATTTATAATGAAATTTATCACATACGAACTTACCTCAGATGCTAAAACGGTGAAACGATTCAACTATTCCGTAACTTTGTTCTTTCCCCAATCTAAGTCCGTATTTCACTTTCCTTGATCTATATAATATCAAATTCAGGTTATTTAATTATCTTTCTATTCAATTTAGTCCAAAATACACTTTAAAACACATTTACACTTTTACCCCAAGAATTTCACAACTTTTACATTTTAGTCCTTATTTCACAAAAACACAAATTCATGAAATTCAACCACAACCCATGCTAGAAAAATTTCAATTAGGTCCATAGCAGCCCATATTTCTAATTTATTTCATATTTTAACCATGAATTTTACACTTGTTACAAATTAATCCCTAATTTGCATTTTCACCAAAAATCACTGAACAAAACTTGTATAACTATCATCGAACATTCAAAATCTATAATCAAAAATCAAAATACATTCTTAATCATCAATGTAAACTTTCTAAATCTTTAATATTTTTGCAAAATAGTCCCTGGGCTAGCTAGTTGCAACTATCTCAAAAAACATAAAAATCATTAAAAACGGAACAAATCGCATACCTAATTGCATGAATTTATTTGGCCGAATGAAGAACCCTAATGTCTTCTTTTTCTTCTTCAATTTCAGTTAAAAGGTGAAGATGAAAGCATTTAATTTTTGTTTGTTTTATAATAATTAACTATATTTACTAAATACCAAAAATAACCTTGTTACTAATTCAAATTTTCAATTATGCCAAGCTATTAACATCCACTAAATAATTAATGGTCTAATTACCATATAAGGACCTTAAATTTGAGGTTCTATAGCTATTTGACACCATTAGATATTAGAACTCAAGTTTTACACTTTACACGATTTAGTCCTTTTATCGAATCAAACACTCAAACGATAAAATTTCTTACCAAAAATTTCACACAATCATATTTTCATGTTTTATACATTAAAATAATAATAAAATAATAATTTTGACCTCAAATTTGTGGTCCCAAAACCGCTGTTCTGATTTGACTAAAAACGGGCTGTTACAAAACTAATTTTCGCACTTGAGGATTTTGAATACAATCATTTTTATTATATTTTAATTAAGTTTTCCTAGTTTCATTTACATTCAATAAAAATTGTAATTTGAGTCTTTTATTAATCTTAGGGGTCGAATGAGGCCTAAGGGTGAGCTAATATACTTAGTGAGTGTGAAGGAGACCATCAAAGGGCGTACAGACTCAATATTGGTCATTTTATTGTGACACGAGGAGTTTTATGTTTTAACATAAGGAGTAGAGTACAAGAAAACTAAGACTACCTTTCATGTAACAGCCCGATTTAGGGCCTAAACGAAACAGTGGTTTTGGGACCACAAATCCAATGTAGTAAAGTTTATTTTTATTATATTTTTATGGTCTAAAATTTTATAGAATCATTTTTTGAAAATTTCTTTCAAAAATTTTGACATTTGGGCACTCAATTTAGTTAAAAGGACTAAATTATAAAAAGTGCAAAGTTGAGTTCTACATGCTAGAGGTGCCCAATTGTTATGAAATTTTAAATTGGAGGTTCTTATATGGTAATTAGACCATTGGTTAAGTTGGTGGACAAAAACGGACATGGTTAGGCATGTTTCCAAAGTTTTTTCATTAAGGGCATTTTTGGTCATTTAGTTATTAAAATGAATTAAAAACAAAATTAAAAGCCAATTTTTGTCCATCTTCAACCTCTTGGAGAAATTTTGCATGGAGAAACCATGGCTAGGGTTTTTCAAGCTTCGAAGCTCGATTATCAAAGAAAACGAGGTTTGAACTTAAAACGGGGGAAAAATGTGAAATTGACGGTTAGGTCCCTTTTTGCCATTTTGGTATTAAGGTAAGTTCGTATGTTGATAAATGCTATTTATTTATGTTAATTAAGCACCATTATCATATATTTGATTAAATTGTGAAAATTTCAGTAAATGTTCGAATTGAGTAAAATGCAGGATCGATCACGATCGTTGCATAGTGAAATATGAATTGACGATAAAAGACCATGGTTAAACCATGGCATTGTACTAAGTGATATAAGTGATCTGGGTGCTGGTCCGTACGTTTTACCGATGGCTGAGTTATCCATCGTTGTGTTACGGATACTCGACAGCTTGTGTGAGCAGCACTGTTTAGTTTCATTATGACTGACAGCTTGTGTGAGAAGACCCGAGATTTGTGACTATATGAAATAGGTGCTGGTCTTATAAGTTCTACTAATGGCTGGGCAATCTGGCATGTGTTGCGGATACCTGATATCTTGTGTGAGCAGCACTGAGTAGTTACGTAATGATCAAAACCTTGTGTGAGCAGACCCGTGAATGTGAATAGCTCAAGAGTGAGCTCCTATGTGATTTGTGATAAGTGGTGGCTTGGCTACATATCAGTGGTAGCTTCAGCTACATATAACTAGTAGCTCCTATGTGATATGTGATATGTGATATGTGATAAGTGGTGGCTTCGGCTACATATTAGTGTATAAAAGGAATCATGAAAGAGTAAAATTCGCAACAAAACAGTTTTGGACAGCAACAGTTGTGTGACTTTGAAGCATCACCAAAAATGGTGGAAATCGAATTAAAGATTTAATAGGATGCAAAATTAAATATTATTGAGTCTACTTTCGTATAAAAGGAATGGTGTAAGCAAAAGAATTTCATATTATGATATATTTGAATTACAGTAAGATAGAGTCAGAATGATTTCTGAATCCCTTATTCTAACTTTAGAAAATTAATAAAAATTGTAAAAAAAATAATCATGGGATTAAATTTATATGTTTGAATTTATTAATGATTCTATTTTCAATAGAAACAAATGGGAACATGATTCGAGTTCTGTACAATGTGATAATTAAGTTTTAGTGAAGAGAGGTCAGAACTGTCAGATAGTAAAATAGGGTAGAGTTTAAAGAATAAACTGTACTTATTGGACAAACCAAAAATTCTGAAAATTTTATGGTAATAAGATACGTGAGTCTAGTTTCAGGGGAAATTAGTGGATCTTAATTTGGAGTTCTATAACTCTAGATATAAATAATTTAGTGATTGTGACTCAAGTAGACAGTTTGAGATGAACATAAGTAAATAGTGGAACTATGTGCAATTATGATTGTATTATCTTGAGAATATATTGTGAGAACTAATTGCTTATTATTTACATAACAACTTACTAAGCTATATAGCTTACTTCGTTTATTTTCTGTGTTTGTAATGTCCTCAGGTTAGCTCGGGTTGGAAGTCGCCGGAGAACTTATCACACTATCAAACTAACAAATTGGGTATTAATGATTCTTACACTTAAGGTCATGGAATTCATAGGGGACTTGGTTATTTTTGTATGTGTCATACTTTTTTTGGCCTATATTATTTGATGATTAAGTGTATGTGTTAGGTAATGCCTCGTACCCTATTCCGGTGTTGAACATGGGTAAGCGGTGTTACATTTGGTGTCGTGACACAGCTAAGGGATGTCGCGACACACCTCTTAAAGCTACCCTAAATCTGAGCATACTGCCTTCAATGTCGCAAGATAGGCACTAGGGTGTCTCGACATCAGTCTTGTATGAGAAACACTTACGAGCTAGCAGTGTTTTGGTCTACACAATCAAAGTTTAATATGAGAGCATCAACTAACCGAGGGTTGAGGACGGTAAGAACCGTAAATCCATAAATAGGCTCATTTAACACTTGTTAGAGATAGCTTCCAGAATTTAGAACTTTCTTTGTAATTTTAGTTTTTAGTTTTTCCCTTTTCTTAGGTTTTAGGTTATTTCTAGTTTTTATCTTTGTGTTTGTCGGGAGATTTGATTTGTAGACTCTTTGTGGATTCTGCACTTTATTCAATACAATTTATGATTCTCTTCAACCTTTTATCTTGATTTATTATTCATGTTTATCTTTATTATCAAATTTATTGTGTTTATGAAATCTATGAAGAACTAATTCTCTTATGGGTGAATAGTGGGTAGAGGTATGACTAATTCATTGTTGTGAAAGATTTTCTTAGCAGATCAGCTGTTTGGGAAAGAAAAACTTCAATCCTAGGCTTGACAACCCTATGAAGTCATTTAGGTGGGAATTAACCGACAATTGGTATGACCTATCCGTGAATACCTTAGCCCCAAACTGATCTAGACTGTGAGGTCAAGAAATAAGTAGATGTTACCGACTCACTAGTTTAGTGGAAGATCAAGAGATCCTGCTAGGGTGATGATAAGTTGATTTAATAGAAACCCAAAAAGACAGTTTGTTACAATTACCAAAGCAAGATAATCACCGATGCCTATATCTGGTCCAGTTTACATAATTAGTTTTTCGAAGTCACTTTATTTATGTTATTATCTTTATCATTATAAAAACTCTGAAAAAACTCTCCTTTTGTTTATTCTTAATATAATTAGATCTATTTGTGTTTAGATTAGGATTATTTTAGTACTCACCTCCCTTTGGTACGATCCTCAAAGTACTCGCTTACTTCATTATAACTATATTACAACCTGAACCCTATACTTGCAGATACTGTTTATTTCATATCTGTTGTAAAGGTTTCTTACTTTGGACGTTGGTACATTCGGAGGCGGTCAAGTTGTTGGCACTGTTGCTGGGGGGCAACCTCACTAGATTAATTTAAAATTTTACTTTTTTTATAGAATAATTAGGAAATTAATAAATTATAGATACGATTTCTATACTATAATTTATTTAATCTCTTTTAATTTCAGGTTGTAAGAAAATATTCATAAAGATACCCATATATCCAAGAAGACCAATGGCTACATCCTTTGGGTGATACAAGATAAATTTGTTGTCTGTAATCTGATAAGTAACCTTTAATAGCATAATGCAAGCATTAGGAATACTTTTTTGATGTGGACTAGTTATGATCTAGTATTACTTGTCCCATTATTCATAGTCCTCACTTTAAATTAGATCCTTCATTACTAACATGGATTTCTCATAATGTCAGATTTATTGGTAATAAAAAAGAGGATCCTATAGCCTTCCTTCGACAGTTCAAACACAAATGCAACATCGCTACGTACATAGGTGTCCTGGCAAAAGCTATTAAATTATTACTAATTCCATTCGCATTATATGGAAAAGCGAAGGCTTTGTTAGTTGCACTGCCATCAAATACTATTACTATATGGATTGATTTTGTTTATTTATTCCATTATTATATAAGCAGGTGTCCCGACAGAAGCTATTAAATTATTATTAATTCCATTCGTACTATATGGAAAAGCAAAGGCTTTGCTACATGGAATGATTTTGTATAGTTATTCCATTGAAGGGTCGTACCTATGACTCATGTAGTTAGCACTTGTGAGAAATTATTTCCATTTAAACAATATATTACTAAAACATTAGGGCATGCTTGGGAGCGATTCTAAATAATTCTTAGGGCAGTGCTGGGTGGAGGTATACATTTTGCAGTTCAAATCCAACATTTCTATGATGAATTTGATAGTCATAATGTAACACCCCAAACCCGGCCTAGACGTTATGGCCGAATCTGGTGATATTGCATTGAAGTGTTTTCTGAAAACATAGTTTCATTAGAAAGCCCGTTCTGAATTAAATCTCATTTATGATCTTATCGGAAATCTTAGGGTATTTGTTCATTTAAAACTCAAGTTTTTTTTAGCAAAAAGTTGATCATATTAGTTTGTTACTATACTTTAAAACAATTTTTGATGTAGAAGCTTTTATAGTATGTTACAAAAACGTGGTGTTTTGAAAAGCAATTATCTTTTGAGAAACTGCGTCCTACTACTCTTAGATATGAATTAAAATAATTAAAATATCAAATTAAAAGTTAAAAATTTAAAGAGGCCTTATTACAAAAACAAATACCCAAATTAAATTTATTGTAAATAAAAAGTCAAATATGGAAGCAGGTGCAATTGAGTGGCCACCTCTGAGTCCCTCTCAGCACCGATCCGCCTAAGACTGGGGATTACCTCTACAAATAAATAGAGGGGTGAGTTTACAAAACTCAGTGTGTAACCCCATGTAAGTAAATAGCCAATCATGCCTTAGGCAAGTACAGTTTGGGCCTAAGCCCTAATCAATAACAGTTCAAATCAGTTGGGCCTTAGCCCATTAAAGTATCAGTATCTGTGAGTGTCTTATCCCATTTCAGTGACAGTAACAATTCAGGCATGCAATTGGAAATCCTACACAGCCAGCCTCTACACTTCACTCCGTCCAGCCCAACACTACATGTGGGGATAAAATCACCCGCCCATCCCTACATCCCAAAATTAGCAGCGGTTGTGGCACTAAACAGTATTTGCAGCAGAGCTGCCAGTACAGTACACTTCCTTCAATCATAATAATCCCATCCCATGCAATATATCACACATGTATGCAACATATATATCGTGCCATGCTCATATACAGTCATACATAACATAAGGCATATAGTCATTTTATATCATAGGGGCATAACAGTCATTTTATATCAGTTTGGGGGTCTAGGTATACTTACTGACCCATCAGTAGGTCCACAATTGTCTCGGGCGACCCGTGCAACCTTAATAGTCAAACACTGAAAATGGGTCTAAGGCCCATAATGCGGTCCCATGTGGGCCCACACGCCCGTATGGTCCACAAAGCCCAGAATTGGTCTCGGTCATGAAAATTTTGCAGTTTGGCCCAATTTTCTCCACACGTTTGTGTGGTTTACTGATCGCTGCAAAACAGTCTAGTTTTAAAATTTATAAAGAATGATCGAACCTGTAGACTAACTATGACAACGATAGAGGCAAGTGCACCTATCGAACAGTAGTATAGTTAAGGCAACAATATCTTATTGAACCCAAAGAACCTAAAAGTACTACTACTCACTTTCTTTCTATTATTTAGCCTGAAATATGGCGTGATTGGTTGATTTATCTAAAACTAATGAAATACTTTAAACTAAAATGCA
Organism: Gossypium rotundifolium; assembly: GCA_025506655.1. Lineage (NCBI taxonomy): Eukaryota > Viridiplantae > Streptophyta > Magnoliopsida > Malvales > Malvaceae > Gossypium > Gossypium rotundifolium. The sequence continues at coordinate 45,231,440 of CP106730.1, forward strand.
AAGATAAATGAATAAATTGGGAAAAGACTTTGGAAAACTCAGTTGATAAAGACGATACCCCCAGAAAGAATCCACATATGACTTCACTCATTATTTATCCCTAAACCATATGATTTCTTTACTTAGCTTGATCTGTGAGACTCCCTAACCTATATTAAACCTTCTCTCGAAGTGAATAGCACCTAACCTTAGGTTAATTAGTGGAACTCTTGTTCTCTAATAATAACCCCCTAAGGAAGCAGTAAATTGATCAATGGATTCCCATATTAGGTTTCACCCTAATCTGATAAAATCTCGTAACCCTATCTCTAGGTGCCCGATCAACTTCGCTTAATTATGCTAGATCTACTCTCAGGCAGGGTCTATTCCGCCTCCACCTAAGCACATCAGATTAAATTAAGCAACATTATTAAGAACAAACTAAGTATTTATGATATAAATTTAAAAAACAATAACAAAATCCATCATAGGTTTCATCCCCTTCAGGTATCTGAAGGGTTTAGTTCATAACTAAATAAGAAAACATCTCAAGAGAAAAGATAAAACAAAACATTAGGAATCCCTAAAACCCTCTGAAGGGATTGAAGGAGAGAACCTCTGTCTTGAGTAGAATTCTGACTCTTCGAGATGGATGAACTGGCTATCTTCGAGTAATTCCCTAAATAAGTAAAGCTCTGGCAAAAAACTCTGCTAAAACTTGACGCCCTTGAATAGTCGCCTTGGGGTGTTTATATATACTTTTGGGATGCTTTACTTGGCTATTAAATACTCATAATTCAAGCATAATTCGTTCCTAGTTGTTTAAGTAGACTTAGGATTGTGTTTCTTGGGCTCTAAGCATCCTAATCTAAGTGAAATTGCTCTTTCCCGTGGCAGGGACACGATCATGGCACGCCTGTGTAAGTCATCTTCTAGCCTGTGTCTCTATTCTATTGATTTAGGCACGGTTGTGGTACGGCCGTGCATGTCGAGGTACAGGCCATGCTTCTAGTCTATCAATTGGGGCATGGCCGTGTAAATCGTGGCATGGCCGTGTGAAGTGAATGGCAAGGCACGACCATGTAGCTTGAAGTCCAGGCCGTGTCGATTTCTTGGGTTGGCCCAATTTGGTCTGTTTTAAGCCTGTTTTACATTCTTTTTATCCTTAGGCACTTTTCTGAGCATAAGACACGAAAAGAAAGGATTAAGAGCACCTTTCTACATAAATCGAGGATAAATTCATCTAAAAGCATACTACATGTGGGATTAAAATATGTTACTTTTATGGTTTATCAAATACCCCCACACTTAAGCTTTTCTTGTCCTCAAGCAAAATTCTCAACTTATAATCAAAACGAACTTCCCACAATTCATAATTTCTATTGATAATGTCTCATCATAATTCAGAGATAATTTATACATGGATAATTCATCTCAAAGAGTCCTAAAGATTCAATTACGACAAGTCATACATTTATAGTATGAAAACATAGGTGTCTCCCCTTATCTAAGTAATTACCTTTAATTCAAAATCGACAAGGACTGACATGCTCACTAAAGATTCACTCAAATCACTCAAAGGTGTTTAAGGTTCAAGAATAAGCACTCTAAATCGAACCTGAAAAGTTAATCCCATAGGCTTGCCTGAAAATCAAATCTCCACCACTGTATATGAGATGATACACAAATCAAAAGGTCTTTAATCGGGGTTGGAGCAGGCTTGGGTTAAAAGGTGTGGATAAAGGTGAATTAGAAGGTTAGAATCGAGATTGACTTGACAAATTGTCTAACTAGAAACACTGAACTAAATATGTATATTGACTTCGAATGAAAACTAATAATACCACTATTGATAATTACTCTATAATAAGGAGTATTTTTATAATACTTTAATACGAGCTTTTTCAATAATTGGAGTTTAAATGCTCTACACTCTTTTGTATACTACTAATATTGAACAAACTTGGATTTTTTTTAAGAATAAACTAAAACAAACATAATAGAAGGAACTTTGATAATTGAAATAACCTAATTCGGTAATTGATGAAATCAATTCCCAATAGAGGGGTAGCCGAAGGAATGTTGATAACAAATACAAAGGGATTTTGGGTTAATATTAGTGGGTGAGTCAATAAAAAGGTTGTTAGGATTCAACGAGGTTCACTAGGGGTTAATTTGTATGGGTAGGCTTTTTAGCGGAGTGAATCGGGTTAAAACCAAGGTGCCTTTATCATCTCAGTATATCAAATCATTAATGTGGTCTCGACATGTATAAATGAGGCAAGTTCTAGAATAACAGTTCAAAGTTGACACACTCATAATCAATAAAGTGAGCACGAAAAAGAATATATATGCTCTACAAGGTTCAAAATCTCACAAAAATTATGGGTGTTTTGACATCAATCCTTATAAATTTTGAACTTCAAGGTGATACTCAAATTCAGTTCAACGACCCATCAATTTTTTTAATTTTAGCAAGTAAACTTATCATGCTCGATTCTCTAGTATTCTTCAAATTTAATCATCAATGCGCAATTAACTATGACTTACTCTAAAACATATCAATAAAAATCATAAATCATTAGAAATTTCACCCTAATTAATAATATGAGAAAAATACTTAAGATCAAGACTAAATTCAGGGTTTTGAGAATTATGTAAAAAGTTAGGCACTATTACCCCCACACTTAAGGTGTACATTGCCTTCAATGTACAAAGATAGATAATGAAATTTATGTGCCAAATCAAAAGAAAAGTGGGGAAAGTAATACCCCTGAAATTCGGATGATCCCTGGCGCCTTTGGTGGTGGTGATGGTGTTTTCTATGGGCCTAGTGGAGTGGCTACCGAGAAGGAATTTGCTAGATGAAGAAATTGGGTAGTCTGTGAAGATATAGCCAAGAGATCTAGAGAAATAATAATAATATACTAATAACAAATTTAAAGATTAAGGAAATAAAAAGAAGGAGACTAATAAGAAAACTAAAATTGAAAGAAAAGACTAATGAACAAAGGAGTCCTTATTATTGGATGGTTTGCGAAGTGGGTGTGACCTCGAAGGCTGTGGTGTGTGATTACCTAGCAGCCTTTGGAACCTAAAACCAAGAAACTAATATGAAATAAATTAAATTAAGTAGAAAAGAAGTATAGATAAGGAAAATAAAAGAGACGAGAAAAGAAAAATATAACTAAAAAGGTTTTCGAGACCCTTGGCGTGTCAATTAAGTGAAGCTGCCGAATGAACTCATGTTGAGGTCTCCTCTAAGGAGATAATGCTTACATTTCATCAGCATGATCTTTGTGTTGCTCAAGTGTCTTAGATCTTTTCTATGAATAGGAAGAAAAATTTGAAAGAAAAGAGAAAGAATGAATAAGAAAGAAGATGGGACAAAGAGGACAGGCTATGGGGATTTAAGTAGGATTTCAAATCTGGCACATTCCCACGCCCGTGTACCGAGGGTGTGTCGATTCACACGACCGTATCGCACAATCGTGTTGTGGGGTGTGTTGTCCTTTCACGCCCGTTTTGTTGGGTTGCACGCCCGTTCCTAAAAAACCAGTATAGGAGCACGGTTGGAATGCACGGGCATGGTCTGCCCGTGCTAAATAAGTCAGTATCTTAGCACGGTTGTGAGGCACGATCATGCTATTTTTGTCGGTGCTCGTGCTGTGGGTGGTTGGATTGACTTGCACGGCTCTGCTCTGTCAGTGTGGTAGTTCTAGTGGTCCACACGGCCACTAGCATGGCCGTGCGTAAGGCCGTGTGGGTTGGAAACCTGCATCTTTACTTTAATTGTGGATAGAGAAGAGAGAAAAGAAAAGAGAAGAAATGAAAAAATAATTTTGAGAAATAAAAAGTGTTACCACTCGGGTTGCCTCCCGAGAAGCGCTTGTTTATAGTCTTAAGCTATACTGTCTTAGGCTTTGGAAATTTAGGGAGGTTTAAAGGTTTGAATATTTTCCTCTTAATGACAGTTTTATATTCGTGACAAAGTTTAGGTCGAGAAGTGTTTACCTTGAAATTGCTGAACATTGGATTGCTTACCTCGACTATTTCGTGTGGGAAAACATCGCATACCTGAAGGAGTATTTCTTCCTATTTCTTCAGTTCTGTTGAACTGATGTAAGGATCGGCTTTATCTAATAGTACTTGATCGTCTATTTTAAAGTGATTTGATGTCCCTATGAGCTCTTCTGGTGGTTCCTCAAGTTTTATTTCGTGTGGATCCAGTTTTTCTTTTGTGTGTATCTTCTGCTCTTCTAAATTGTTGATCGTACGATTTTGTGTTGGCTCAGTTTTGATACTTTGTGATGTTTCATGCGATGAAGGTTGAATATGAAACAACTTTCTTACATTTATCTTCTGTGGTTCTGGCTGAGTCGAGAGCTTGACGATTGACTGATTCATCTCCTACACGAAGTATGAGTTCTCCTGTGGCAACATCAATTTTAGTCTTGGCAGTTGCAAGAAAAGGTCTTCCTAAAATTAAAGGGATTGAATTTTCCTCATCCATGTCTAAAACAACAAAATCCACAGGGAATAAGAATTTATCGTTTTTTACTAAAACATCTTCAATAATGCCCCTAGGAATTCTAACAGTTTTATCAGCTAGTTGGATACTCATCCTAGTTTGTTTAGGCTTCCCTAGGCCTAGTCGTTTAAACAGTGTATAAGGCGTGACAATTATACTTGCCCCTAAATCAGCTAACGCATTATCAATAGTTAAACTACCAATTAAACATGGAATCATAAAACTCCCTGGATCTTTTAATTTTTGTGGTAGTCAGTTTTGTAGCATTGCTGAGCATGTTGCGTTAAGTTCCACATGTTGCTCTTCATCTATTTTACGTTTGTTTGTTAAGAGCTGTCTTAAAAATCTCCTTGAGTCGGGTATTTGAAAAAGAGCTTCAGAAGAGGTAAGTTAATGTGTAATTTCTTTAGAAGTTTTAGAAACTTACCAAATTGTTCCTCTAAATCATCTCTTTTCAATGTTTCCAGATAAGGTATTCGAGGGTGGTACTCTTTAATTACTGATTTTTCTTGTGCTACCTCAATTTTACCTGTTTCTTCCTTGGTTTCTTGTACTGAGGTGGGCTTGTCTACCTTTGTATCCTCTTAAGATGTGATGGCTTGTATCTGTTCTTTTGGGTTTATTTCTGTGTTGCTTGGTAGACGTCCTTGTTGACGTACTAAAATAAGATTTGTGAGTTGTCCCACTGACCTAGTGATTTCCGAATTGTTCCTTGATTTCTTTGATCGATATTCCTTGGTTATCAAGTGTTGTATCAGTTCTTTGGAGATGGGCATCTGTGTCTACCATGAACTTTTTCAGCATCTCTTCAAGACTCGGCTTCTTTTCCGGTGGATAAGGTTGATTGTGGTAATTTGGAAGAGGTTGCTGCCTTTGATTTCCTTATCCTCCCCACGAAAAATTTGGATGGTTTCTCCAACCTGGATTGTAAGTGTTACTGTGAGGATTATTATTAGATCTGAAATTGTTGCCTATATAGCTTGTCTGCTCATTTTCTGCTTCTGGTTGGTAAGGTGGGTACTCAGAATTCGCCACATTCCCACTTGCTTCGCATTGCATGACTGGATGTACCTGTGAAGAACATAAATTATCAAGCTTTTTATTCATTAACTCCATTTGTGTTGACAACATTGCCACTGCGTCTATGTTAAAAACTCCGGCTGATTTTGTTGGTTTAGCCCTTGTAATTTGCCATTGATAGGTGTTCAACGACATCTCTTCAATAAAATCGTAAATCGCTTCAGGATTTTTATTATTCAGAGTTCCACCGGCTGATGAATCAATCATTTGCCTAGTTGGAGAATTCACACCATTGTAGAAAGTTTGGACTTGAAGCCACAAAGGTAATCCGTGGTGTGGGCATCTCCTTAGGAGATCCTTATATCTTTCCCATGCATCATATAATGTTTCTGTGTCATTCTGCACAAAAGAAGATATATCATTCCTAAATTTAGCCGTTTTGGCTAGTGGAAAATATTTTAAAAGAAACTTTTAGGTCATTTGATCCCATGTGGTGATTGACCCTCATGGTAACGAGTTCAACCACTGCTTTGCTTTGTTCCTTTATGAAAAAGGAAATAACCGAAGATGTATGGCATCGTCAGAAACGTCATTTATTTTGAAGGTATCACAGAATTCTAAAAAATTAGATATATGAGTCTTTGGATCCTCATCCTGTAAACCATCAAATTGAACGAATTGTTGAATCATTTGTATTGTGTTAGGCTTTTATTCAAAATTATTAGTAGTTATAGCGTGCCTAATAATACTAGATTCTGCTCTGTCAAATTAGGTTTAGCATAATCATACATAGTACACGGAGCATTCTGTTCTTGTGCATCAGGTGGATTATTTTTGGCCATCCCTTCAGTAAGATTGGATCTTTGCTGTTCTTCTCTTTGATAGTCTAGAGCTCGTCTTATTTTTCTGCGATTTCTGCGAGCGGTTGCCTCAATGTCACTTTTATATTCTAATAGTCCTTTCGGATTTCTTCTAGTCATAAACTAGAGTTACCTTGCAAGTTTAAGAACGAAAGAAAGAGAATTAGTAAAAAATAAAAATTTAATCTAAAAATAAAATAAAAAATAAAAATAATGGCTAAAGTAATAGAAATAGAGCTTTCTTAATATTTTAGAGTTCCCCGGCAACGGCGCCAAAAAATTGATCGCTACAAAACAGTCCAGTTTTAAAATTTATAAAGAATGATCGGACCTGTAGGCTAACTATGACAACAATAGAGGCAAGTGTACTTATCGAACAGTAGTATAGTTAAGGCAAGAATATTTTATCGAACCCAAGGAACCTAAAAGTACTACTACTCACTTTCTTTCTATTATTTAACCTGAAATATGGAGTGATTGGTTGATTTATCTAAAACTAATGAAATACTTTAAACTAAAATGCAAATATAAACGAATAAATTGGGAAAAGACTTTGGAAAACTCATTTGATAAAGACGATACCCTCAGGAAGAATCCACCTATGACTTCACTCATTATTTATCCCTAAACCATATGATTTCTTTACTTAGCTTGATCCGTGACACTCCCTAACCTATATTAAACCTTCTCTTGAAGCGAATAGCGTTGAACCTTAGGTTAATTAGTGGAACTCTCGTTCTCTTATAATAACCCCCTAAGGAAGCAGTAAATCGATCAATGGATTCCCATATTAGGTTTCACCCTAATCTGGTAAAATCTCGTAACCCTATCTCTAGGCGCCCGATCAACTCCGCTTAATCATGCTAGATCTACTCTCAGGTAGGTCTATTCCTCCTCCACCTAAGCACATCAGATTAAATTAAGCAACATAATTAAGAACAAACTAAGTATTTATCATATAAATTCAGAAAACAATAACAAAATCCATCATAGGTTTCATCCCCTTCAGGTATCTGAAGGGTTTAGTTCATAACTAAATAAGAAAACATCTCAAGAGAAAAGATAAAACAAAACATTAGAAATCCCTAAAACCCCCTGAAGGAATTGAAGGAGAGATCCTCCGTCTTGAGTAGAATTTCGGCTCTTTGAGATGGATCAACTGGCTATCTTTGAGTAATTCCCTAAATGAGTAAAGCTTTGGCAGAAAAATTTGCTAAAACTTGACGCCCTTGAATAGCCGCCTTGGGATGTTTATATATACTTTTGGGATGCTTTACTTGGCTCCTAAATATTCATAATTCAAGCATAATTCGTTCCTAGGTGTTTAAGTAGAATTGGGATTGCGCTCCTTGGGCTCCACGCATCCTAATCTGAGTGAAATTGCTCTTTCCCGCGGCAGGGGCATGGTCATGGCACGCCCGTGTAAGTCGTCTTCTAGCCTGTGTCTCTATTCTCTTGATTTAGGCACGGCTGTGGCATGGTCATGCATGTCGAGGTATAGGCCGTGCTTCAAGTCTATCAATTGGGGCATGGCCATGTAAATCGTGGCATGGCCGTGTGAAGTGAATGGCAAGGCACGGCCATGTAGCTTGAAGTCTAGGCCGTGTCAATTTCTTGGGTTGGCCCAATTTGGTCTGTTTTAAGCCAGTTTTACGTTCTTTTTATCCTTAGGTGCTTTCCTAAGCATAAGACACAAAAAGAAAGGATTAAGAGCACCTTTTTACATAAACCGAGGATAAATTCATCCAAAATCATACTAAATGTCAGATTAAAATATGTTACTTTTATGGTTTATCATTTACACTGTGGGGCCCACAAGCCTGTTGGGCCCACAATGCCCAGTTCCACCCAACATGGCCCAAAATGGCCTAAGACCATGCAATCGCTCATGGTGGCATCAATAGTCAAATGCCCACGTTTTATGCACTCAGAGTACCACACAAGCGAATGCACGCTCGTGTAACGCCAATGGTCATAATCTTCGGCTTTTGCCAATATATGTTTTGGGTAGCATTTACACACTTTTCGGCTTTTCACCGATATCGTTTATAGAGTACTGTTACACACCTGGGTTCTATTTGTTGAGAAAATCGCCTACGCCTTTGAAGCTTACACTTGACCAACAATCACCAATTATTCATTTAAGCAGTTACTCAGTTGAATACTCCAAAGTTATCCCAATTGTTGTACTCAAAACAACATACCTTTGATCAAATGAAGAGGGAAGTTATGCCTACCCAAACATTAATTACAAACCTTCAACCCTTCGAAAAGCTCCTAGGAACCAACCGAAAATGGGTAAGCACTTTAATTAACAGGTAATAAGATAACATTATACTATTACACTTACCACAACGTGAGACCGAGAATCAATTACGAAGTGCAAGACTCAACAGTAAGTATAGAATGCTTACCAGAAATACAGAAGGGAGCACCATCGGCCCAAGAGAAAGGAAAGATTCAGCAATCAGAAAATGAAAAGGAAGGATGAAAGGGGAGAGATTCGGCTAATGGATAAATAACGTGGAAAATGTTTTTTGTGAAAAAGGCAAAACCGAAAGGAATAATGATCTAGCTAAACACACACCTCACAAAATTTAGAAAAAGGAAGAAAAAAGAGAGGGACAGTAGACTTGAGAGCAAAGGAAGAAGAAATAAGAACTAATTTTGCAAAAGAGACAAAAAGAGAAAGGGAGCACTAGGAGTAATATCGGTTAAAGAAAAGTTACCAAATACGAATGAATTGAATAGAAGAATACACGAAACCCCTACCACAGTCGACCTTCAAGAAAAAAGAGAGAAAACAATACAAAGAAAAATAAGAAATGAAGAGTATACCAAATGCAGAGTATACCACTCTGGCTGAAATTCTTGAATGTCAGAGTCCAATTTCGGCACAACACTCTCTCTCCCCTCATCTCCTTTGATTTCCTCCTAAAATGCCTCCTCAAATCTCTCCAGCCGATCACACCTCCCTTCAACCACACAATTTGAATTCTTCTCAACCACTTCAATGTTTCAGTCAAACTACAACACTACCTACGGCACAGCAGCAAAATAAATACTCCACTGCTCCTACCAAGATTCAAACATCAGTCCTCTGGCATAGGTAACACACCACTCACCCCAAGACCAGCAGACTCTTTATGTCTTGCTTTACCCATAATAATTTAAAAGCCTACTAACCATAGGCAATGGTTTATTCCTTAAAAACAAAACTTTTTGCACAAGCCCAGGCTTGAACCCAAGACTTTTCAGACACTCCCAAACACACCCAAATCACTTAACCACTGAAGCAAACAAGTATTTGTGTAACAAACATAGAAAAAATAAATACTTAGGTTTTGGGGCGTTACAACTCTACCCCCTAGAAGAAAATTTGACCTCAAAATTTACCTTATCAAAATAGATGAGGGTATTGTTGACACATCGCCTCTTAGGGTTCCTACATGGCCTCCTCTGAGCTATGATTGCGCTTAAGTACCTTAGCCAGTGGAATGGACTTCTTCCTCAAAACTTTCACATCATGGTCTAAAATCTGAACAAGTTCCTCCTAAAAGGTCAGGTCCGGTCTAACCTCAATCTCCTCAGTCGAAATCACGTGTGTAGGATCAAAGCGATAACACCTCAGCATAGAAACGTGGAACACATCATAAATCTGATCCAACTCTGAACGTAACTCAAGTTGATAGGTAATCGGTCCCACACATTTTAGTATGCGATAAGGCCCAATAAACCTAGGGATCAACTTGCCCTTCCGTCCAAATCTCAATACCTTCTTTCATGGCAAGACCTGAAGAAAAACGAAGTCCCCCATAGAATACTCAATCTCCTTGCGCTCAAATCCATATACAACTTTTGTCTATCAGATGCTGCCTTCAATCAATCCTGAATTAATCTAACTTTCTTCTCAGTATCAGAAACCAATTCAAAACCCAAAACATGCCGCTCGTCCAACTCAGTCCAAGATGAAAGAGTCCGACACCTACAACCATATAATACCTCGTAAGGTGCTATCAGTATGCTAGACTGGTAGCTATTATTATATACAAACTCTGCCAATGGCAAATAGTCTTCCCAACAACCTCGAAAATCTATTATACAACTCCTTAACATATCCTCTAGTATGTGATCACCCTCTCTGATTGACCATCTGTCTAAGGATGAAATGCCTTATTGAAGTCCAATCTTGTACCGAAAGCCTCGTGTAACTTCTTCCAAAATTGAGACGTAAAGCGAGGATCTTTATTTGATATTATGGAAACAGATACCCCATGCACTCTCACTATCTCAGTCACACATAGTTCAGCCAGCTTTTGCAAAGAGTAATCAAGATCTGAATCGGTATGAAATAATGATTTGGTCAACCGATCCACAATGACCCATATTGCATCCTTCTTAGTAGGCGTTAGGGGAATCCCACTAACGAAGTCCATAGTTACTCTCTCCCACTTCCAAAGTGAAATTTTAACTGGCTGAAGCAACCCTGAAGGAAACTTATGTTTAGGCTTAACCTGCTGGCAAGTCAGACACTTACTCACAAAATCAGTAACTTTATGCTTAAGACCTGGCCACCAATATAAGCCACGAAGGTCTCGGTACATCTTATTCCCACCAAGATGCATAGCATAATGACTACTATGAGCCTCTCACAAAATAGGCTGCCTGAAGTTAGTATCCCTTGGTACATAGACTCTCCCCCTGAAACACAATACCCCTTCACTATTCAGTCCAAAATCTGAAGTTTCCCCACTTTCAATCTGTCAAAATCATGGACCCAAAGACCCATCCTCCAATTGTTTACCCTTAATCTACTCAATCCAAGATGGTTTAACTTGAAGTTCGACCAACAAACTACCATCATCAAATAAGTTGAGACGAGTAAACATTGCCCTCAGATCTATCATAGCCCTACGGCTCAGTGCGTCAACCACCACATTGGCCTTATCAGGATCATATTCAATCGAACAGTCATAATCCTTAAGCAGCTCAATCCATCTATGCTACCTAATATTTAGCTCCTTCTAGGTGAAGAGGTATTTGAGGCTCTTGTAATCTGTGTAAATGGTACACTTTTCACTGTACAGGTAATGCCTCCAAATTTTTAGTGTGAATACCACCGCGGCCAACTCCATGTCATGTGTCAGACAATTAGCCTCATGAGCCTTAAGTTGGCGAGACGCATATGCCACTACCTTACCCTCTTGCATCAAAACACATCCCAAAATGACATGTGATGCATCACTATAGATAGTGAATTCTTTTCCAAACTCTGGCTGTATTAAGATAGGGGCCTCTGTTAAAATATTCTTAAGTTTCTCAAAACTCTCTTGCTGCTTATCAGTCCTAAAAAATAGTACCGATTTACGCAATAATTTAGTCAGAGGTGTAGCAATCAACAAAAACCCCTCAACAAAACGTCTATAATACCCTGCCAGACCCAGAAAACTTTGAATATTAGATATTGTCTTAGGTAGCTTCCAATCCAAAACAGCTTTGATTTTTCGAGGATCAACCCTAATCCCTTCAATAGATACCACATGGCCTAGAAATCTTACCTCTCGTAGCCAGGATCCACACTTGCTGAACTTAGCGTATAATTGTTTCTCCCTCAGAATCTGTAGAACATCTTAGATATCTGCGTCATGTTCATCCTCAATTCTTGAATACATCAAAATATCATCTATAAAAACCACTACGAACTGATCAAAATAAGGCTGGAACACTCGGTTCATCAGATCCATAAAAGCTACTAGTGCATTTGTCAGTCCAAAGCATCACAAGGAACTCATAATGACCATAACGAGTACTAAAAGCTATTTTGTGAACATCAGCCTCTTGGGCTCTAAGTTGATGGTACCCGATCAGAGTTTAATCTTAGAGAAGACCGAAGCTCCTTGAAACTGGTTGAATAGATCATCAATCCTCGTCTGGGGGTACTTATTTTTAATAGTCAATTTATTCAGTTACTGGTAGTCGATGCACATACCCATGGATCCATCCTTCTTTTTCATAAATAACACCGGTGCTCCCCATGGAGACACACTAGGGCAGATGAACCCTCGATCCAGTAACTCTTGAATCTAAACCTTAATCTCCACCAGCTCATTCAGTGCCATTCTATATGGGGCGATGGACACCGGAGCTGTACCCGGTAGGAGCTTGATCCCAAATTCAACTTCACGATTTGGAGGTAGTCTAGGTAGTTCATCGAGAAAAACATTTAAAAATCTTCAATTGTTTTGATATCTTTAACAAACGAAACCTCAGGATTAACAACATCGATGTAGGCTATATACGCCTCACAACCCTTCTAAACTAGCTTCTCAGCCCTCAAGGCAGAAATCACATTTGACAACTAATTTTGACGCTCCTCTATTACTACCACCTCATCACCCTCCATAGTTTTTAGTACAACCCGATTAGTAGCACAATCTAAATTCACTTGATGCTTAACCAGCCAATCCATGCCCAGTATTAAGTCAAATTCTCCAAAAGAAAGTTCCATTAAGTCCGACAAAAAGATGGTTCCTTGCACCTCCAAAGGTACATCTCTGAACAATTTGTTTCCCTTAACTGACTGCCTTAAAGGACTCAACACAGTAACCTCACTCACAGTGGTTTCAACCATTATACCGAAAGTCTCAAACACTAAGCATGCTATATACGAATGCATAGACCCAACATCAATCAGTGCAGTATAAGGTGCATTATAGAAAAAGAATGTACCAGTAATAACATTTGGGGCGTCTCTATCCTTTCGTGACTTGCAGCTAAACTAGAGTTGCCTGTCTCACATTAGTATGACCAGCACCTCTGTTCGATGCTCCACAACCACGACCCATACCATTTCCATCTCTTGCCTAACCACAGCCTATCGGTAGCTACTGAACACCTCTCGACAACTAAATAGTACCCCGACCTATAACTTACATCTGCTCGGGCCTTCGTGGACAGTCTCTGATATGGTGTTTTAATGATCCGCACCTCAAACATGCCTCAATCCTTTTCTAACACTCACCTTGATGGCGTCTACCACGGTCAACACATGGTTACTATCCAGTAGCAGCATTAGGGGCCCTAACTTTGACCGGCCCATCCACTCTGGCCTTTTTCTTCAGCCTTTAAATGAAACTTGAGGGCTCTGAATCCCTCTTATTCTTACCCTTTTCTCTGTTCTGACGCTCAGTACGCTTCACATCTTCAGTGATCTTTGCCTTATCTACCAGTGTGGCAAATCTTGCTCCCTCTATGAAGCTATCAAAACTCTTAGACTATCCCTGAGGCTATCCTCGAAATGAACACACTGCTCATATTTAGTTGCCACCATCCCACGCTTTTAGTGGCTTAATCGTAAAAATTAAGCTTTATATTCAACCACTAATTTATCCACTTGGGTCAAATTTACAAACCCCCTCCTCTGGGCACCCATATAACTAACGCCCACATACTTCCCTTGGAAAGTAGTCTTGAAGAAATCCCATGTCAATCGGTAGGCCTGAGTACCCTCTTTAACTGTAAGCCACCACTAATAGGCCTCATCTTGTAACAATGACATGCACCTTTTAGTTTCTACTTGGGGGTGCAGTTGAGGTCATCTATGATCTTCTTTATGGCTTCAATCCAATATTTAGCCATATTAAGGGCAATTCTAGCAATACCCCTAAAAATCTCAACCCCATTAGACCGGAGTCGTTCTGTAACCGACCCATGACCCACAGTATCAGTGTTGGGCCTCACAACCCTCTCCATAATTTACAACATAGCTTGGGACAATGCGTCACCCGGTTGCTCGATCGTGAGACTTAGTCTCAGTTATAGGTGAAGCCGGTGCCTCTCTAGCTTCAGCGATAAGTATGTGGCCAGATGACGAAGACCCAGCCCGAGCACCCCTACGGCCTCCACCACGGCCTCTTGTACCCCTTCCACGAGTACCTCTGGTGCTCATTATCTATTTGCATATTATTTGTTTTAAACAATTTTATGCATCAGTTTACAGTTTTGGTGTTGATTAACAGATATCTTATGGAAAAGAATATCAGTATTTAAGAGTTTGTTTTCGCAGAACATAGTCCTACTGTAGTTTTAGTTTTCCATAATCAGAATATTTCAGTATAGTCTACTACCTATAGTAGTCTCAATATTTCACTTTAAAAAATAGATGTTTTAGAGGACTTACCTCATCGGCGCCGGAGACTCGACGTGCCACATATTCAGTAACAATGTTTCGAAACACTTCCAAGTCATTTGGAATAGTTCTTTTTGAAAAATCCAAGTTTTAGAAGAACCCAAAACCACAGCCGAGTTTTGAAACCTGACTCTTCTACCACTAAATGTAACACCCTAAACCCAGCCTAGACGTTATGGTTGAATCTGGCGATATCGCATCGAAGTGTTTTTTGAAAACATAGTTTCATTGGAAAACCTATTTTGAATTAAATCTCATTTATGATCTTATCGAAAATTTTAGGGTATCTATTCATTTAAAACTCAAGTTGTTTTTAGCAAAAAGTTGATCATATTAGTTTGTTATTATACTTTAAAACAATGTTTGATACAGAAGCTTTTATAGTATGTTACGAAAACGTGGTGTTTTGAAAAGTAATTTTCTTTTGAGAAATCGTGTCCTACTATCTTAGATATGAATTAAAATAATTAAAATCATAAATTGAAAGTTAAAAATTTAAAGAGGTTTTATTATAAAAATAAATACCCAAATTAAATTTATTGTAAATAAAAAGTCAAATATGGTAGTAGGTGTGGTTGTGTAGCCACCTCCGATCCCTCTCAACACCGATCCCCCTAAGACTGGGGATTACCTGTACAGATAAACAGAGGGGTGAGTTTACGAAACTCAGTGTGTAACCCCATGTAAGTAAATAGCCAGTCATGCTTTAGGCAAGTACAGTCTGGGCCTAAGCCCAAATCAGTAATAGTTCAAATCAGTTGGGCCTTAGCCTATTACAGTATCAGTATTAGTGTGGGCCTTAGCCCATTTTAGTGACAATAACAGTTCAGGCATGCAATCAGAAATCCTACCCAACCAGCCTTTACACTCTACCCCATCCAGCCCAACCCTCCATGTGGGGATAAAATTACCAACCCATCCATACACTCCAAAATTAGCACCGATTGCGGCACTAAACAATATTTGCAGTAGAGTTGCCAGTACAGTTCACTTCCTCCAATCATAATAATCCCATCCCATGCAACATATCACACATGTATGCAACATATATATTGTGGCATGCTCATATACAATCATACATAACATAAGGCATACAGTCATTTTATATCATAGGGGCATAACAGTCATTTTATATCAGTTTGAGGGTCTAGGTATACTTACTGACCTATTAGTAGGTCCACAGTCGTCTCGGGCGACCTGTACAACCTTAATAGTCAAACATTGATAATAGGCCCAAGGCCCATAATACGGGCCTATGTGGGCCCACAAGGCCTAGTTCGGCCCAACATCGCCCAAAACGGCCTAAGACCATGCAATCGCTCATGGTGGCCTCAATTCTTAAACTCTCACATTTTATGCGCTCAGAGTAACACACGTGCGAACGCGCGCTCGTGTAGCGCTAATGGTCATATTTTTCGTGTAACGCCCCAAAAATATAGGGTCTTTAATTTTTCATGTTCTGACAAAATTACTTATTTACTTTAATGGCTAAGTTATTTGGGTGTGTATAGGAGTATTTGAGAAACCTGGGTTCATGTCTTGGCTCTTACAAAATTTTAATTTTTCCCTTCAATGAACCTGGACACTAGCACTTAGGCTTTATTAATAACAATGCTTGTTTAATGACACAAGAAGAGCTTGTGGCCTAGTGGCAAGTGGTGTGTTGTGTAATTATGAGGTTTGATGTTCAAATCATGGGATAAGCAATAGGATGTTTATTTTGTTGCTTGAGCTGGGAAGGTAGAAGAGTTGGACTGAAACACTAGTGATGAGGTGTTTGAATTGGCCATGGAGAGATTGTAAGAGTAAATCGTGGAGAGGATTAAAGGAGAGTATTGTGAAGAGAATCAAGGAAGTTGGAGTGTGTGGGAGTGTTAGTGCTGAATGGGGTGTTTAGCTACTCAGAGTTTCGGCTGAGACTTCCTTTGGGTGATTCAGTTTTGGTCATTTTTTGTTTTGGGTCTTTTCCTCTAAAATCCTAAAGTGTCAAAATAGCTTTCATTCCTGCTCTCTATTTTGGTTGCAAGTATACTACCAAATTGACATTTGGGGAACTGGTTAGTACGCCATTTACACCTTTTTTCATTGTCAAAATTGTCTTGCCTCTCTCTCTTTTATTTTGCTTCTTCCCTTCCTCTTGAATTCTTCTCCTTTCAGTCTCCCTTGTAAACCAAACCTTTCCTTCATCTTCTTCTCTGCTTCCTACTCTCTCCCAATGTTAGCCGATTTCATCATAATGCTCTTTTTGTGTACTTTCATTTTATCATCTCCTCCATGTTGTGCTTGGCCGAATATATCTAATCTATTTTAACTAATTCCATCATCATCCCGTTTCTTTTGTACCAAGCCAAATACCGTAACCTTTAACTACTCTCTGGTAATCGGTTGAATTCCTCTACACAACTCTTTGCATTCATCAATTTGAGTAAGTCTTTCAACTTTTCCAAGTAGGTTATTTCGTTAGTACTGTGTTCCTATGTCACTCTTGTAACAGCCCGATTTCGAGGCTAATCGAAATAGTCATTTCGAGACCGCTAATTTGAGATTTAGGAAAATTATTTTGATGCTATTTTCTGTGTTATGGCAATGATATATGGCTATGTGGAATTTTTGGTACTTTAATTTGAGCGATAGCATGCTTAATTGTGAAAAAGAACTAAATCGCATAAAGAGCGAAAGTTCTATTTTTCAAGGTAGAGATGTCTAATAGCCATAGAATATTAAATTGGAGGTCCTTAAAGTGCTAATAAGCCATTGAAGAAGGGATGGCTGACCATAGAGACAAAATTATTAAATGGTTCAATTGGTTAAGGAGAAATAGGTGAGTAAATTACTTTTTATGCATAAAATAATGAAAGAGTGATATCATCTTTTCTTCAACATTTTTCACCACTGAAAATACCAGCTTAGAGGGGTTTTTGAAAGCTTTGAAAATTTTAGCAACTTATCCTCATCCAAGTAAGTGATTTTGGGGGTTTTATTTGATAATTTTTGTACTTTTAGAATCCCCAAAGCTTAAGCTAGCTAATGAGGGGACTAATTTGCAATATGGTTAAAAGTCTAGGGACCTGACATGAGAATGTTTATGTTATTTCCTGAGTTTTTATGGAAGAAAATAAATGTTAGAGATATTAGTAACAACATTGGTGAAAGGTGTAGTCATGAAAACACCTAAATGGGACCAAGTTGTAAAGTTTATGATTTTGTAATAAATGCATGAAATAAATGAAATTAAGAGTAGTTGTAAGAGAAATAAATGTTCATCTAGGCTTGTTTAATGAGAAAATGTGTTGAAAAATGATTTATGAGACTAGGGGCAAAATTGTAATTTTGCCAAAGTATAAGGCAAAATGATCATTTTTGCCTAAGTATAGATTTTGATGCATTATGATCATGAGATGTTTTAAATGAGTGAATTTTGTTTTTATAACCAAGAAGAGCGTGGAATCAACCTTGACCGAGGAAAAAGCAAGGTTACGGAATACACCGTCGATTAATGTGTTTTGCACCATGGTAAGTTTATGTGTAAACGATGCATTTTTATATACACATGATGTTACTAATTGGTGCGTTGTATGATTGAGAACATGTATGATTTAAGTGGATTGGATTTGGTAGTTATTGAATAATTTTCGTATGAATGACGAAATAGATATGTAAATGTGAAATAACATCCGTAGTAATAAATAGTGAGATGTGTGCAATACCACTATAACAACTCTTGATGGTGGGCTAAGTGCGATACCACTTTATTTCTTAATTAGAATGGGTTGTGTGCGATACCATTGTCTATTTATCATTTGGTGGGCTATGTGCGATGCCACCGTAACTATCCTCTTTGGTGGGCTATGTGCAATACCACCCTATTAAAGTTTGATGGTGGGCTAAGTGCGAAACTACCGAGTAGTTGGTATTATGAATGGTTTATTGAGAAATTATGATGTGTTGTATCATGTGACTTTGTGGCGTTCAGTGCAAGGATGCATGTTAATGAATGTAAGCATTAAGCTTGTGATATGGTTAGAATGTGGTAAGGGAGGAAATGAGTAAGCATGATTCTGAATGTGAACTTTTCTTGCTTAGTCTGTAATGCTATTTATTGTTTAGCACATACTATGATGTTATTTGTTTACATGTAAACTTACTAAGCTTAAAGCTTACTCCCCTTTCTTTTCCCTTGTTTTATAGTGTTAAAGAGCCAGGTCGGGATACGAAGATAATTGGAATATTCGCCCACACTATCAGCTCATCTTGGTATATCTAGACTTAGTGTTTTTAAGTATGACATGTATAGGGGCTAGACTAGGTGAATTGTTTTGTTATTTTGGTCAAGAGTTTGTTGGCCCATTTAATGATGAACTCTTTTGTATATAGCCATAATTGATGGCTCATTATTATGTATGAAAATATAAAGTTATTCATAGAAGTGTACATAGCAAAATCTGAGTTGTTTAGTGAAATGTTGAATAGAATTATGTTTGAGTGAGTTAGGGTGATGAAAGAGCTTGGAAAATAGCCTTGTTCTTATCCACACGGGTAGGCACACGGGCATGTCTAGACCGTGTGCGACACACGGTCAGTTCCATGGGTGTGTGACTAGGCCGTGCGTCCCCTTGCATGTTAGAATTTCAAGTCAGTAAGCTCAGTAGTAAACACAGAGTAGAGACACGGCCATGTGTCTTAGCCGCGTAGGAGGCACGGCCACAGACAAGGTGTGTGCCCAGGCTTTGTGAAGTTTGCACCTTGATTTTAGAATTTAAATCTCCACATGGTTGAAGCACATGAGCATGTGACAGGCTGTGTGGAATAAGTCAGTGTCGACCACGGGTACAGTACACGAACATGTGGCTGACCGTGTGATGCAAGTTAGTGTCGACCACGGGTGCGAGGCACGAACGTGCAAAATACCACACGGGCGTGTCTCATCTCACACAGGCGTGTGGCCCCTATTTAGGTTAAATTTTCCTATGTGCACGCAACTTTCCAATTCATTTCTGAAACCTTTTGGAAGTGTGTTTAGGGCCTCGTCGGCCCATTATAAGGATATTTGAGGTTTGTATGGAAAAGTTTTAATTTGGAATGGAATTTGATAGCCCAAAGCTGTATGACCATGTGAGTTAAGTACGGTAACGTGTCGTATCCGATTTCGATGTAGAATATAGGTAAGGGGTGTTACATTTAATGGTATCAGAGCTATGATTTAGTCAGTTCTCGGACTACCGTAGCGTGTGTTAGAGTCTAGCTATACATGCCATAAGTGTATATTGATAGTGTGGTGGCTTCTGATAATTCTAAACTTTGTTTTTATATTAGTAATGGATCCTGATCGAGCGGTTCCTGATGACACGACTAGTAATGCGCTGGCTCCCGCGTAAGGGACCGTGCCTGTATAATGTGGACCTGAGACTAGGGGTCAAAGAGAAGAGGCCTTGCATTGAAGATTTGGCGTCACTACCTATTTGGTAAGAAATGTCATATTTATACCGATTGCAAGAGTTTGAAATATTTGATGATTCAGAAAGAATTGAATTTGTGACAGAGAAGATGGTTAGAATTGTTGAAAGACTACGAACTTGTAATTGATTATCATTCGGGTAAAGCTAATGTTGTTGCTGATGCTTTGAGCTGAAAGTCTATATGTGCTTTATAAGCAATGAATACTTAGATAGATCTGAGTGATGATTTAGTTTTGGCTGAGTTAAAAGTGAGACCGATGTTCGTAAGTAAGATTTGCAATGCCCAGAAAAGTGATTTTGAAATGATGGCCAAACGAGATCAGTGTGAATTGAATGTTGATTCAGAAATTTGAGTTGATAGTCATCATTGTTTGAGATTCA
Source organism: Gossypium rotundifolium (assembly GCA_025506655.1). Lineage (NCBI taxonomy): Eukaryota > Viridiplantae > Streptophyta > Magnoliopsida > Malvales > Malvaceae > Gossypium > Gossypium rotundifolium. The sequence goes on from CP106730.1 coordinate 45,251,855, forward strand.
GCGATCGAATTTGTATTCTGAGGAATTCAGGGTTAATTTAGATGATTTTGAATGAAGCTCACAGTAGCCGGTTAGCTATTCACCCGGGGAGTACAAAAATGTATAATGATTTGAAATAGTTTTATTGGTGGCATGGTATGAAACGTGACATCTCTGACTTTGTGTCAAAATGTTTAACATGCCAGCAAGTTAAAGCTGAACATCAGGTTCCATCCAGTTTGTTACAGCCGATTATGATTCCTGAGTGGAAATGGGAAAGGATCACGATGGACTTTGTGTCAGGATTGCCTTTATCTCCAGGAAAAAAAGATGCAATATGGGTGATAGATGATAGATTGACGAAATCAACTTATTTCATTTCGGTGAGAACAGATTATTCACTTGATAAATTGGCTAAATTGTATATTACCAAAATTGTAAGACTGCACGGGGTGCCACTATCTATTGTATCTAACAGAGATTCGAGATTAACCTCACGATTTTAGAAGAAACTGCTTGAAGCTTTAGGCACAAAGTTGCATTTTAGTACTGCATTTCATCTGCAGACGGATGGTCAGTCCAAACGTATTATTTTGATTCTCGAGGATATGTTGTGATGGTTTATCCTTGAACTCGAGAATATGTGGGAAAATCATTTACCATTGATTGAGTTTCCGTACAAAAAAAATTTTCAATCTAACATTAAAATGGCACCATGTGAGGCTCTTTACTGTCGAAAATGCCAAACTCCATTGTATTGGACTGAGCTGAGTGAGAATAAGATTCAAGGAGTTGATTTGATCAAAAAGAATGAGAAGAAATTGAAAATGATTCGTGGCAGTTTGAAAACGGATTCATATCATCAGAAATCCTATGCAAATTTGAAATGAAAAGATATTTAATTTGAAGTTGGTGACAAAGTGTTTTTAAAAGTGTCTCCATGGAAGAAAATACTTTGATTTGGCCGAAAAGAAAAGCTGAGTTCGAGGTTCATTGGACCATATGAGATCATTGAACGAGTTTGGTCAGTTGCTTATAGATTGATGTTGCCACTTGAGTTAGAAAAGATTCATAATGTGTTTCATGTGTCAATGCTTCGACGGTACAGATCTGATCCGTCACATGTGATTACTTCTACTGAGGTTGAAATTGAGTCAGATTTGTCATATAGTGAAGAACCGATTCGAATTTTGGCACGAGAGATCAAAGAGTTGAGAAACAAAAGAATTACCTTAGTAAAAGTATTGTGGCACAAACACTGAGTAGAAGAGGCTACGTGGGAGCCTGAGAACATTATGAGAGAGCAATATCCACACCTATTCACTGGTAAGATTTTTGGGGACAAAAATCCTTAAGGGGGAGAGTTGTAACAGCCCGATTTAGACCCTAGTCAGAACAGTGGTTTCAAGAGCATAAATTTGAGGTCAAAAAATGTTTTAATATTAATTTCTATGTTCATTATATGGGATTTAGCTTGTGTGAAAGTTTCTTGTGAAGATTTTATCGATTGTGTGTTTAATTTGTGAAATAGACTTAATCGCATAAAATGTAAAAGCTATGTGCTGGTTGTTAAAGTGCTTATTTGAGTTGGCTTTTGAATGAGAGGGCCTTAAAATGAAATTAGGCCATTATTAGTGATAGTGGGTGGCAATGGACTAGAATAACCTTAATATATAAAGGTTATATATGTTTAATGAAAAGGGCAAATTAGTAAAAGGGTATAATATTATGTTAAATAAAATAAAGGCTTGAAAATAGGCCACTCTTATCATCTTCTCCACTAAACATTGAAGAAGAAGGAAGAGTTTAAGCTTTGTTACATTTGGCCAAAGTCTAGGCATAAATCGGGTATGTGTTTTTGATCGGTTTTTGATAATTTCTATGTTTTTGTGATCGTTGCTTTGTGCTCTGGCTAACCCATGCTTCAATTTTATGAATTTATGATGATTTTAGAATGTGCCATTGATGAGTATGTGAGCTTTGTGTTGTTAGTTGGTGGAAAATGAAAGCTTAATGTTGGGTTAACATATTTTGTATTTGAATTTTTGGTAAATTTGAGTAATTTGGGCTAAATTGAGAAAAGTGTAAATTGAAGGACTAAAATATGAAGTAAATGAAATGTGTGGGCTAGAATTAGCATGGGAAGAATTCGACTAAGCATATGTGATTTGAAATTGTGTGTATTTGATGATTTTATGAAATAGAGACTAAAGTGTCGAAATGTGAAATTGTGAGGGCTATTTTGTAAAATACCCTAATTATGTGTGTTTGGACTAAATTGAATGAATTTTTGATTGAATGAGTTAAATTTGTATATGTATAGACCAAGAAAGGAAAGATTCAGATCGAGATCAAGGTAAAGATGAAGTGCTCGATTAATCGACCGTTTCGATATTTCGACGTTTGAGGTAAGTTCGGATATAATATTAGTTGTTAAATTATATCTATGTGATGTGAATTGAATGAAAATATATAGAATTAAGAGATTAGAAATGCTATGTGTGAAATTTTGAATAGATAGCACTAAGTGTGCAAAATTAGAAACGAGACTGAGATGATTAGCACTGTGTGTGTGAAAAGATAGAAGCTTCGGCTTATTAAATTGGCACTGTGTGTACAATACCAACATAGTTCAGTTTAACATATTGGTACTAAGTATGCAATGACTACTATGTTTCGATTATGAAACTGGCACTAAGTGCGCAAAATATGCAAAAGAATAGTAAAGGTTGAACGAGGTGTGATATTGAGAAATTGAGTAGCATGAATGGTGAGTAACTATGTGTTGATCAAGGTACATTTGAACCTATGTGGTTGATAATAGTTTTCAAAGTTGAATGAATAGATACTTGATCATATGGTTGAGATTGATGATGTATATATTTAGTATATGGCATGTACAGGCTAGTAGATTTGGTATGTTTTTGATGTGTATGAGATTGCCATGTGATATGGCTTGAAAATGAAATGAAGTTGAAATGCATGTATGAGCTATGTAAATGATGGATGTGTTATGTGTTATACTTAATTGGTTGATGAGTATTATGGATAAAATGTGAACTTGAGGTATGGTTTTAGTGAAGTTTGGTTAACATGATTTGAATGTGTGGATGATAAGTTAAATTGATTTGTTATGATTGATTTGTATAGGTAGATGAATGATGTTATTAAAAGATTAAATTGAGTATGTTTTGGTATGTTTGAATGCCATATAGAGTATGGAATTGAATTGGTTTGTGCATGTAAGTGTGAACCTAACTGTGGGTGGCAAATATGGCCTTGAAAATGGCCTACATTTGCCCACACGATTGAGTACACGGGCATGTGTCTTGACCGTGTTGTTTGAGTTTGCCAAGTGAAATAAGTAAGGATCGACCACGGGCTGAACACACGGGCGTGAGACTGGCCATATGGTGCAAGTCAGGATCGACCACAGGTGAGGCACACGGGCATGTTTCAGGCCTTGTGGATAAGTCAGTAGGTATGCCCTGTTTTTCCACGGCTTGGACACATGGGCGTTCTGAGGCCGTGTAAGGCACACAGCTTACCCAAACAGGCGTGTAACCTCTTTAACTTAGAAAAATGTTTGAATTTTAGAAATTTTAGTAAGTGTTCGGTTTAGTCCCAGCCCTGTTCTAAAGCATGTTTAAGGTCTCGATGACCTCACTAAGGGACTATAAGGTTATGTTTGAATATGATTGAATGATAATTGACTTGGTGTCATGAAATGGATATGAATTGTTTTGATTGTTTGGTAATGCCTCTTAACCCTATTCTGACGACGGCTTTGGGT